>OY770132.1:5007500-7507500 GCA_963669345.1 Gortyna flavago
GCCTCCGGGTTGTCTATAATGGGAGATGACTCCCCCACTGGTGTCTGCGGCTGGTTTGGCACCTCGCCGATGGTTCCCGTGGCGGGGTCCCATCCCTGAGGGGCGTCGGTGAACCTGCCGTTCCGACCCTGGAACTTCACATACACCGCTCCCAATCCAATTGAGAGACGGCGTTCGGCCCTCATCAGGATCGGAATCTGGTCCTCAGGGACGCCCACCACCACAAACCATTGTGTGGCCTGTTTGTCGGCAAAAAGAAGCACCCACCTCTTAATGTCGACCCAGGGGTTCTGGTAGCTGAGAGCACGCCCGATGTTGGTCGACTCTCCATATACCCCCTGTTCGTCTGGGACCACGATGCCACATCGTGTGAGTTTTTTAATTTCCGACTGACTCTTGACTACCAACGAAATGTTAGTAGGGAGAGATAGGTCGGAGACTGTCTTCCTTAGCCAGGCTAAGGTGTGGTCGTTACCGCACCACAGTTTCACGACGCCCCCGGCGACCAGCGGCTTGGCGTTGAATGTCGGCCCCGGAGTGTCTTGTTTGGGGGAGCAGGCCTCGAGGATGATCTGCCTCTGGATGGCAGCGAGTACCTGGTCCGATACTTCCTTGCTGAGGATTCCCGTTCGGTCGCAAGTGATCGCGACGTCCAGGGTTGCACTGGCAGCTTGGGCGTAGCTTCTATGAGGGACCCGTTTGGATTGCTCAAGACGCGGCCGCTTATGCTCTCCCCGAGGTGTTGAAGTCTCGTTGAGAACTCGCTTGGCCGCGGCCTGATCCTTCCAATCGGGTCGCTGTGTGTCAGAGTTACCAGCCTCTTTCTCCGGAACGCCGGTTGGCGGTTCGCTGGGCGGAGGTCGGCTAGTGCCAGCCCCCAACTGCGATCGCTTACCGGCGGCGAAGTTCAGCTGGCCGCTAGTCAGTTTGGCCGACCTGGCGGCGGTGGCCTGTTTATGAGGGCTGCCTTTACCTAGCAGCCTGCGTTTTTGACGTCGCTCCTTCCTCGTCACTCTTTCCCTCTGCTTGCCCTGTAATGGTTCTGTAATATGGCCCTTGGTCCAAAAAGCATCAAGGGGAGTGCACACAATCCTCCCAACAGTAATATAAAAGAAGAGTTCTCAATATCATAACATTTTCCCAAATTTCAGAATAACGGTTTGGTGTGTTTAAACTTGCTACTGCCAACAGATATTAAGAAGACACTTGATGATTCTAACACCCAAAATTAGTGATTTATTTTTCTAGGATCTGGGGTATATACATAATGTATAGTGTTTTTAGCCTGTGTTGTCCCACTCCTGGACATTGGCCCACCCTTCTCTCAATGCTATGTTTCTTTTTGCCAATTCTGGAAGAAGTCACACTCAAATAGGTCATTATACTCACAAGTTTTATACATATCTACTCCAAAGTAATCATGTTGAAACGGTTCCTTCCAGAGAATAGAACAACGCCATAGATGTGAGGCGGAACTTCGTGCCAGAATTGAACAGCTCGAGAAGAGACAAACTCAAGATGATGCAGTGCTGTGTGTGGTCAATCGGTACTGGAATCTACTCAATGAGGATATCAGAGTACTGTTGCAGCGCTTTGATGCAGAGACGGCGGATGAGTCGGAAAACAAAAGTAAGTTGTACTGTTGTGCTGTGTAGTTGTGTACCTACTGATAATCTCTCTCTGTTATAATCTTAAACTGCAGTTTTATCCTATTCTGTATTACTAATGGGCCGATTTCTCCCCTATTCTTGCTATTTCTTTCAAATATACTTGATGGATTTTTACCATCATTTAGAGAATTTCTTGAGGAACTTTTAAGAATATACTTTTACAAAATTTTAGGTTACATTCCACCTACCTAACCCGTAATGTCCCACCACTGGGCAAATACCTCCCTTTCCCCTTTCCAAACACGTCTGTCTACTGCCATTGCGGGCCAGTCCTTTCTTGATGATGTCATCTAGCATTGAATGGGACCCAATCAGTGGTTCACATTTGCGTGTTGGTCACTTGTCTGTTATTGATACTTAATCAGACGTAAGTGCTACATATTTTGTAAATTAATTTTTCCTAAACACTGGGGGCCTAAAAAGGCCACTTTGGCAGAATCATAAAACAATTCATATCACGTAATTTATCTGTTTGACAGTTTCTCACCTATATATCCCTGAAGGGTTAGGCAGAGGTGTACCTGTAGCATCTTACGAATCTCCATATAATACTGTCATACAGATGAAATTGCATGACATCGCATCGCATCGCATTGCATGTCGCTCCATGTAAAATACTGGTATTCAGCTGCATCCGGTTAGACGATGATGAGATGATGCAGATGATGATGAGATGAAATTGCATGACATGAATTGTTTTATGATTCTGCCAAAGTGGCCTTTTTGGCCCCCAGGTCTGCAATATTTATCAACCTATCCTGTAAAGAACTTCTGCTATCATACTCTTTTACTTGGGTGTTAAGTAAAACACCTATGAAAGGGGTTTAAGTTTTTCAGAAATCCAAAATTTTTGTGTGTAGAATGGCATAATTTTTCCTGGAGCCAAAAGATTAGGCAGATATGTAAATACAGTCTGGCTGCTACCACCACCTGACTTCTACCTTAAGTAATGCAAAGAGTTCTCATGTTTTCAAGGATACCAGTGTGAAAATATTAATAACTAATTGTTTGTCCAATAAAATTATTGGACAGGGGCTTGTGGCTAAGTAATAACAGCCGCACATGTTGATCGATCAGGTTAAGCTACGCTTGCCACGGTTGGTCCGTGGATGGGTGACCATCTTTACATACCATTCCGTGCCTCGGAAAGCACGTTAAGCTGTTGGTCCCGTCTGTCATTCGTAGATCTTTGACAGTAGTTACGGGTCGTCAGAAGCCCGAAAGTCTGACAACCAGTCTTACCAAGGGGTATCGTATTACCCAGTAACTGGGTTGTGGAGATCAGATAGGCAGTCGCTCCGTGTAAAATACTGTTGTTAGACTGGAAGCCAACCCCTACATAGTTGGGAAAAAGCTAGGCAGATTGATTGATTTTTGTTTGAACTCCATTGCGTGATACCTAGACAATTTTTTATTTGAGAAAATAAAAATGGTAACTTATATCAAGTTGGTTACAAATGAGAATGATATTATTGCCTGTATATTAATAAAAAAAACCTTGGACTCAATCATTCTGTCAGTGTTTTAGAACAACTGAGTTTTAATAAAGGAGTACACACATTTTACACAAAGTATGTTAAATAATTTCTGTAAGCAGGTTTGCACAAACACTCAATCATATTTTGAAAACTATATGAGTTCGGCGTTTCCTATTTGACTACTCTGAAAAAAAAGGCCGAAACAAACTCAGAGGTCACAGTCTCTTTTAAAGTACAGACATAATCTTGGTCAAATCATGTGAAGACCATGTGGATTGATTTCTAAAATTGTATTTTGAAGAAGAAGAGGGGTCCGTGGCTAAATAATAACAGCCGCACAGGTCGATCGATCAGGTTAAGCTACGCTTGCCGCGGTTGGTCTGTGGATGGGTGACCATCTTCACATACCGTGTCCCCTCCGTGCCTCGGAAAGCACGTTAAGCCGTTGGTCCCGGCTGTCATTCGTGGATCTTTGACAGTCGTTACGGGTAGTCAGCAGCCCGAAAGTCTGACAACCAGTCTTACCAAGGGGTATCGTATTACCCAGTAACTGGGTTGTGGAGGTCAGATAGGCAGTCGCTCCATGTAAAATACTGGTATTCAGCTGCATCCGGTTAGACTGGAAGCCGACCCCAACATAGTTGGGAAAAAGGCAAGGCAGATGAGGATATTTTGAGGGAAGAACCATATATATATGTAGATTGAGTGGACCTGTCCAGTCAGTGCACGCATTTGACAGTAATCGTGCAGTTCAACTCAAAACTTGGAGTTCAAAGTGGCAATGGGTATAGTTTAATCAGGACCAAGAGTGCTGTAAATGGCTTGCGGAGCGTGGGCTGTGGTCGTTTCCAGGGTCAGACAAAGCAGTATTGAGTATTACCATTTCTTCTTTTCTTAGTAGATTCTGGATTAATGCCCAGATGAAGGTTTATAATATGCTCGCCCTTTATTACGTGTGACTTAAACAGTACTTCCCTTCGAATATAATATAAATAGACGGTTACGTTACGTCACGGCCGAGAGTAAAACTTATCAACTCATCCTCAGATGAAAACGAAGCAACAACTTCGTTCTTGATGCAGCTGTCTACTTGGGACAAGGAGGAGTTGGACGCTCAGCTCGCTAACCGGGTACAAGTGAGCAAGCGAGCGGTCGCCAAAGTGTTGCAAGCGTTTGACCGTCTGCAGCAGAGGAACGACAAGATCTGGCGAGCCATCAAGGGCGAGACTGAGGGTAAGCTTCATGGTTAGTTAAGTTTAACTTACGTGTTTTAACATTACCTACTTGTATCTAATGTTGAGAATTTGTTTGCCTTTTTGGCTTACTGTTAAAATCCTATTTTAAGATAAAATTAGGCCAGAAATTCGGAGCAGTGGGTCGTTCAAAATATTTTCTGAGCAACATGCAAGTTTTGGCTAGAGTGAGGCTTTTAGCGTATTGACATCGCAGGAACAATTACACACCCGATGTTACCGTTCCGTTTTACCAATTGTTAGAACGTGTTCAAGTTTTCAAAAGTGGATCTTGAAAACCAAATAGAGGAATATAAGGCTGGAAATATAGTTACGACTATGCATATATACAATATGCTCACGATACTAATATATTTCAGAAGCCGCCCCCGCCCCTATGTTGGATGACGTTATCCGTGCGACTAACGAGGAGGTGACGGTTGAGAACCGGCGACTCCAAGCTTTATGTACCACCTTACATGAGAGCCATCATGCCATGACCCTGAGGGTGGCTCAGCTGCAGGATGCCGTCAACAGCCGGGATACGGAGAATGCTGAGCTCAAAAACCAGATTGATGATCTGCAGTATGAGTTGCTGAAGGTTTGTTGAACTTATAGTGTGTTCTAAAAGTATCTGAAAGAATATAAATAAACATACAGAAAATGTACCTGTGGATGCCAATTTTTTGCGCCGGTTGCGAATTGAGTGAATTGGTTGAACCCGAAATTTTAATTTTAAACCTTTAAGATAATTTAAAATTAGGATTTCGTTTAGTTTTTCATTTAATAATTGAGGTTAATTTTTATAACCTCAATATAGTTTTGTGATTTTTCTATACAACTTATCTTATTTAAATAATAATTTTTGTCGAAAATTGTCAGATATAAAGTTGTAACCTTCTTAATACAGATGAATGTATTACTATTTCCTTTACTGAGTGGTTGCTTAAGTATTATATTTATAATAGCACTAGCTTCCGCCCGTGGCTTCGCCCGCGTAGTATGTCGATAAAAAGCCTAGGGTTCAAAGTATTCATCAAATATTCATTCATCAAAATCGGTCTAGCCGTTTCGGAGATAAGCAAACTAACAGACAGATTTTTTTAAAGTACCGTATATGCATTTAAGTAAAAAGCTGTTAGTTTGACATTACAAACAGTAATTTCAATTTTATTAATTTTATAGATGTTACTTTACATTTTGTTAAAGATAGTTTTTCACACAATATTTTACATCTTCCACCCATAGGTCCGATCCCGTAACGATAAGCTGGAAAATCATCTTGCAGAAGCCATTGAAAAGTTGAAAAGCTATCACCAATCGGGTGCAAGCACAGTCCCCACCGTGCCCACGTCCGGGGCGAGCTCCACCCCGCACTCCACGGCCGCGGCCGCCAAGCTGGAGGACGTAGCGGCCGAGCTGGAGGAGCAGCGGGAACTGGCCAACAACCGGCTGGCCGAGCTCGACCGGCTGCATCGACAGCATCGGGACACGCTCAAGGAAGTTGAGAAGCTGAAGATGGATGTGAGTTAACTTGTTTGTGTAATTTTTATTGAAATCAAACATCTTGAAGTGATGATTTTAATTACATTGGTACATAGTTATTTAAAAACTTGAGCTTTTTGCGAACATATTATACACATACCTTCCAGAATAAATTCTTTAAATGATGGTGAAAGCCACATCAATAACCGTTGCGTAGTTTAGAAGAATACAAAAAGCGACTTTAATTCATAATTATGTATAGTTATGTTATGTATAGATAGGACTCGGTTCTAATTATGCTCAAGGTATACATAGGTCGACTGTACCACCCTCTTCTTACAGTATTTTTATCTCACAAAGCGACGCGCGCTTTATTTGTGGTAACCAAGTGTACAAACACGCTGTGAATGTGAGCGTGAAGATAAGTAGCTTCAGCACATAATACACACACACACACACACACACACACACACACACACACACACACACACACACACACACACACACACACACACACACACACATTCCAAGACACGCTGTGAATACAGCGTGTTTGCAAACTTGGTAACCACAAGTAAAGCGAGAGTCGGTTCGTGACAAAAAATACAATGACTAATAAACCCTCTCTTCCCCAGATCCGCCAACTGCCAGAATCTGTGATAGTAGAGACAACGGAGTACAAATGTCTTCAGAGTCAATTCTCAGTTCTCTACAACGAGTCTATGCAGATGAAGACGGCTCTCGACGAGACGCGGCTACAACTGCAGAACGCTAAGAACTTGCACATGAGACAGATTGAGATGATGGAGGTAAGTTATCATTATTATTATTCCTTATCATTTTACTTTGGTCTTAGGGGCTGATGGCTAAATAATAACAGCCGCAAGGGTCGATCGAAGGTTGAGCTACGCTTGCCGCGGTCGGTTCGTGGATGGGTGACCATCCAATACATTATCAAGACCCCTCCGTGCCTCGGAAAACGCGTTAAGCTGTTGGTCCCGGATGTCATACGCAGATATTTTGTAACCAGTGTTACTAAGGAGTATGGTGTTACCCAGGAACTGGGTTGTGGATGTCAGATATGCAGTTGCTCCATGTAAAACACTGGTATTCAGCTGCATTTGGTTAAGACTGGAAGCCGACCACAACATAATTGGGAAAAGTCTAGGCAGATTGATGGTTCCACTCAATGACATTATAAGTACATATAATATCATTGGTTCTATTTTGGTCATCATTCAACAGAAAGACGCCAACACGTCACGACTGGACATCGGCTCCTCAAGGCATCGTCACATTGACCGGTGTTGTGTGCTTCCTCCATCCAGCATATTCCCAAGATGCAGTTTCTCAGCACCAGGGTATCAGGGCACATTAATTGCATAACACAGTCGGGATTACAAAATCTTTCATTTTGATATACAAAAAATATTAATGCATTACTTTTGTTGTCGAGCAGATTCTTCTACTTAGCGTAAGAACTTTTTTGCGAAAAATTAAATATAATTATGTTTAACCCAAAATTTAACCACGTGAACTCCGTTCGCTGACGCAGTCATTAAAGCCTCAAGTGCACAGGTGACAGGGCGGCTGTGGCGCAAGATGCAAGGTGGGCGATTGTCTGTGGAGACGCCGCATGTACACTTGAGGTCCGAGTCGTCCATAAACCCCATGAGGGTTTTTGGTGTGTATTCATTGTTAAAAAAAAAATAAAGCAGTGGTTTTTGTCGTGAAATGTACTGGATTGTGATGCCGTGTGTGCTACACTTTGGAGGTGCAGGCTTTAGAAGCCTCCAGGATCTGGAAGTTTTCACAATGCAAATCTCTTCTTAAATACTACATTCTATTGATTTCAGAGCGAAGAACTATCAAGACAGAAGACCCTTAGAGCTGAAATGATTCAATTAGAAGACGTATTAGGCCAGCTTCGGAAAGAATACGAGATGTTACGCATCGAGTTCGAACAAAACCTGGCGGCTAATGAACAGACTGGCCCCATTAATAGGGAGATGAGGCACCTCATCACTTCTCTGCAGAACCACAACCAACAGCTGAAGGGAGAGGTGCATCGCTACAAGAGGAAGTACAAGGATACTAGTCAGGAGTTGAATAAGGTGTGTGTTTTATGATAACGGCTGATTTTAACCGATTTCGAAACAGAGGAGGCATTATGTGTTTTTTTTTTTTTCATGTTCCTATGCTGATTTCTCTGTGATTACTGGGCCGGTTTACTTGATCTGTTTTTAATTTGGTAGAGAAAGCTTTCTCCTTTCTTTTCTTTCCGTTGGTTGTTTTATTATTTTTACCATCATTACTCATCATCCTAGTGCCTTTATCCTAATTAAGTTGGGGTTATTTATTTAACAGCTTCTATGTATAATTTATCTAAAGCACTATAGATCACATGTCGGTCTTACACTGTCGCCAATTATAGATTTCAATCTCAGAAATAGTCATAGGGTTGTCAGAATCCCGAAAGTCTGACAACCAGTCTTACCAAGGGGTGTGGTATTACCCAGTAGCTGGGTTGTGGTGGTCAGGTAGGCAGTTGCTCCATGTAAAATACTGGTATTCAGCTGCATCCGGTTAGACTGGAAGCCAACTCCAACATAGTTGGGAATATCTGTCGTTTTTTTGGTCTACCCCTACATGTAGCTATCCACATTCATTCTCAAAAATCTCCTTACGACATGTTCCTTATTTCTCCGCATCAAATGCTCATACCGTGGTAATCGATTTACACACAACTAGACTCCATGGCAACTCTATTTTAGTATTGCCATACTAAAATGTGACCGCGCCAATACGAGAGAAAAATATTTTTCAATGAATGTAACATCTAAAATGTGTGCTCGGTGTGCAGGTGCGCAAGGAGCTGGAGGAGGCGGGGACCCGCGTGTCGCTGGGAGGTGACACCGCGGACGAGAAGCCACACGCGCTCAAGAAAGAGGAACCCGACCCTGAGGTATGCGTTTACTACCAATATTTCTACTTTAACTAAATTACTACCATTTCGGATTGCATATCTGGCTCATGTTAGATTATCTTTACATATTATAATCCACACAGTCTCGCAGAACATCCGATTCGCGGAATGTTTCGATTGGCAGAATGTCTGATTCGCAAAAGCTCGACTTGCTAAATGTCGGTTTTAGTTTATTTTTGGATGCGTTATCGTATGGTTGATGTTTGATACTTAGTGGGGCCTTGTTAGTACAGACAGTGCAGTAATATGGAGTGTGTGTCCCTCAGGGTGAAGAGGGCAGCAGCGGCACATGCGCGGCCGGTAAAGAGCATGCGCGTGCCAAGTTGCAGGAGCAGGAGCAGAGCATCAAGGAGCTCAAGCAACAACTCAAGTAAGTATTCATTCATATCTAGGTTTTTTGTCGTGATGCTAGCCTGTGAGGAGGAGTAGTGATTCATGAGAAAAGTTTAGGTGTACATTGCTATTGGATTTTCAACTCTCGGTGCTAAGCAGAGCGTTTAAAATCCAGTGCGCGAACAAAAATCGCCGCGGGAGCCTGAGCTTAGTTAGCAATATAGGTTAATAATCACGAAAAAGACTAACAAACAGTATTCCGTTAACAGGAAGGCAGTAAACGAGCAGAAAGAACTGAAGCTCCTACTGGACATGTACAAGGGCGTCAGTAAGGAGCAGAGAGACAAGGTGCAGCTCATGGCCGCCGAGCGCAAGGCGAGGCAGGAGCTCGAGGACCATCGGCAGAAGGCGAAGATGGCACAGGTATGCTATTATTAGAAGGCGAAAACCTAAGCTAAGGGGTCACTACCGCTTAGTGTGTATATACACTTTTACCCTTGAAACTGAAACACAGCAACGCTGCGAATAAAACTGCAAATTCTTCGATCTAGAACTAATCTTTGTCACTGTCTTTAATGAATTAGGCCTGGTTTTCACCAAGCCGGTGAGGAGAAATATTTTGAACAACCTAATACGTTTGCATTATTTTAACATTTCTCCTCTTAGATTCAACATGGAAATAATGAGGACTGCCGTATGACAGTTTTGATTTATCCCCAGAAGCGTCAAGTGTACACCAAGTGTACACAACAGTGTCATTGTTCTATTGTAATTGTTAAAACAATGACTTTACTGCGCCCATTCAACTACTCCGACGCGTAGGGTATTTTGACAGCTAGGCGGGCAAACGTGTGAGAGGTTAAATAATTGGAAATAGAATATCTACTATTTTATCAAGAATACCACTAATAATAAATTTCTATCACCTAGGAAAGTAAGCGCGAACGTCGCCTCGCTGACGAAGATGCCCTCCGGAAGATCAAACAGCTAGAGGAACAGAAATACGAGCTACAGAAGCAGCTGTCGTGTGCCAGACCTAACGCGGACCCGCTGCACGCCTTCACGCGACCCTTCGCCGGATCACCGGTATGATATTAACAGCATGTAGCCAAATCCCGCGTCCTAACCAAAGTCATCGGTCGCGCGAATACGCAATTGTCACCTTCATATGTCACTCATTTGTTCGGGAGACTGGAATGCGCCCTCTGCCGGCGCGACCACGAGTTTCGGTTCGCCGAACTAAATGAAAGCGACGTGCGTGGTCTCGTGTTCGCACGACGATCTCTTTGGTTAGGAAGCGGCCTAGGCATCATACGTTTAGTGAAATGCGCAGGCGCGCGCGTGAACAATCATGTGCTGAATTCATGGTTACAGTTTGCGCATCGATGTCCCTGCCACCTGTATACACATTAACGTCATATGAATAAGACTCAATTTCCTATGAAACGCTACTGTACTTAGCTTAAGCAAAGTCAAAGTTCCGTCTAAACAACGTGTTTTTTTTTTATATCCCATAACTCTAGAGTTATATTCTTTTTCGCTTTGTCTTCTTTCGAAAGTCAAATTACTGACGACTGAAAGAGAGAAATCGGTGAGTAACTATTCATCTGATAAAATACGTTTATTAGTAAGGGGGTATAAGTAAAAATAATGCAAAAAGTCCTGGAATATGTAGTTCAAAAATTCATAGTTTCGAAGATATCATCTAAGTAATTAATTCAAACCAGTCATACTTAAAGCTAGCATATTTAAAGCTAAAAAAATGCGATCTTGTCATATTTCACCTACGGTTGTTTTACATGAATAATCGTGACTTTGTCGAATTATTTTGTAAGAAAAATAACAACAAAAAAAAATATAGTTGAAAAATAATTCATACTGCAGCGCCCCTCGGTTTCACCCGCATAAGTTTCCCGTGGGAATATCGGGATAAAAACTATCCTATGTCCTTTCCCTGGAACTGGGTGAACTATACCCTAAATCGGTTCAGCGGTTTAAGCGTGAAGAGGTAACAGCCAGACACTTTCGCATTTATAATATTAGTATGGATGCCATTTGTTTCTTTGATATGGTCTCATTTCATTCCCTAGAGCAAGGGTCTTCAACCTTTTTTAGGTCAAGGGCCTAGTATACTCTGATATTGGTTCGGCGGGCCGCAACACAAAAAAGGCATTCCATTGTAAACAAAAAGTAATTAAAAAGCAATAATATAATCATTGAAGTTATTTATTACGTAATTTTACAAAGTAAGTAGAAATTATTTTAATAAAATTTTATCAATGAGACGTTTGACATTGTTTACTTTTAACTAATTTATCAATATCTGCCCCTATAGTAGTCGTTGCAATTCTCAAACTGTTTTCAAGGTGAACATCTGTGATTCTAGTTCTTGTCTTCGACTTTACGTTCTTCATTCGAGAAAATAATTGTTCGCAAAGATATGAGGTGCCAAACAGAGAACTCTAGGGCCTAGAATTACGGGGTATTAAAAAAAAAAACCTTGTAGATTTCAGCCTTAATGAATAAAACAGTAATTCACCAACCCTAGGTTTTTGAAAACTAAACTATTCTGTTATTAAATCTCTTGTTGACAAGTTTCAACAGCAGATTTACTAATTAGAAACTTGATCAGGCTTCCAGAAACCGACGGTAGCGATAGCGACGGTTCAAACAGGTAAACATTTGTGTACTTATTAATACAAGGTGTAACAGAATAAACGCAAGTCCTGAAAGTAGTTTGTTCATAATTGACTACTGAATCGATATCAGTAACTTCTAATATAGGTATTTTTTCAAAAATTATGTATTTTGCCATACTGACCAGTGATTGAGCCAAAGAAAATTAAATGTTATTTCAAAGCAATAAGACTCAATTTGATGCAGAAAATAATGTTACGGTTAACACGATTTTCTTAATAATAATAGTTCGCTTTAAAAAAGTTCTGGCCGTTGTATTATGTTTTTAACTTAATACTTTACTTTTACTTTATTGGGACATAAAACAGTTACACATTACAATTTTAGTTTGACAAGATAAATTAAAACTATGTAAACGTGTAACCCACACCAATGTCCGCGAAATAATAGTTTAAAGACACATAGTATAATGCGTGCACTGATTTTAGAGAAGAGTAAGAAGTTCTCGTTAATATTTCTGGAATATTAGGTTTAAGATAGCTATTTTAAGGATTCAATAGCCATCTTTTTCAACTTAAAGTGTGTAAGCGCAAATATATCCAAATCGATGAAGTGGGAGTTATACGTATCTACAATGCGTCGGAGAGGCGCCCGTGCACCAGCGTGAGTTCTGCACCTTGCGGTGTGGAACAGCCGAGACACACGCGCCTCCCGACGCATCACAGTTCTAGGTACAATGTAAAATAGTTTATTGGTAATATCTGAACAAGCCAACCTATTATTACACAGACCATGAAGCATCAATTGAAGCATTAATTAGGGTGTATGAGATCTTGTTCTTGTTAATTATGTTACACATTGTATTTTTTTTATGTTATATTATTATGGCTGTCCTTTTTTGTTCTATAATAAAAAGGACAGTTCTGCACTACTTGCGTATCACACTATTAATCTCAATCTGAATCATTTCAAAGGATATTGCTAATCCATTGCTTCATATGTTCAAAAAAAGTGTCTGCTCAACAACGTAAATAACGCAACGAATGTTGTTGAACTGTCAAAATTAAACCCATTGCTACTGATAGTGTGTGACGAAATGACCCCGCTGTATGAAAGGCTTATGACGGTGTTGTACGACAAAAATATCAGGGGGGCAATTCTCGCAATTTTAAGAATGTTCACAGTCTGATCTCAGTCTCAATCTGTCAAAAATACCTCTATTAATTTCCCTACATTTTGACAATTTTTTGACATTTGTTTGTCGCTGAGATGAGACTGAGACTAGATTTTGAACGTTTTAAATTACGAGAATTGGCCTTCTGATCACATACGGAAACTGTTTAAAATTTTGACAATAATTATTATTTTGACCAGCTTTCATAGTTGTTCATATCGTTTTGACCAATGTTTGTCCCTACGCAGATTTAATTAAATTAGCTGGTGACTTTCACAGAGGTGAAGACAGACAAAAAAAGAGATTTTTTCTTGTTTTTTTTTATTTTTTTTTTATTGTCTGCGCCACCGATGATCACCTAGTTAGCAGTTATTCGAAATAATGAGTTTAAAAAATCTTGTTTGTTTTTTATCGTCATTAGATTTTGATGCCCGTCCGTGAAGTTTTGCCAGCTAATTTAATTTGACATTGTATTTTTGACGGCCCTAAGCACCACCTTAAGCCGATCGCAAATGGCTCGTCGCTTCATCGTATTGTGGCGTACCAAGCATAAGTTATGCTGTAAAACGCTTAGCACAAAAATCCATGTTTCGGAATATAAGGGCGAAAATTTTACTATAGACGTGCGACCATATTCTAATCAATCGATATGAAAGTAAAGTAAAAGTGCGCAGTGACACCCCTACCCGATTTCTAGTTAAACAAATATCAACTTTATTTTAATGAAAATTAAGTTGATTTCAGAGTGACTAGCACTATTGAAAAACTTATAAAAATATTTGAAGTTGTAGCGTAAACTGAACTTTATTGTGTAGGAATTAAAGTTATTTTTCCATTAATTCATATTTTTTTACATTTTTAGAATAAATCGCGAACGCAGATTAGATAAGTGTTTGGTTCCAAATACGCTCACACTGTGCTTGTACAGTCACCAGCACGTCTATGGTCGATCTTTATTTCATAGCAGTACAGTAAAGCCTGATGTGATTGCTTGTGGCATACCATTAAGTTGAAGCAACAATTAAAATTGCACCGTCTGAACAGTATTTAGTAGATGCAAGTAATTTGTTTGCCTCAATTTTATTGTATCGACAGGCAAGAAACTTGCATAGTGTGTATGGGGCTTTAGGGCAGTTTTCAAAACCCAACTGACGTGCGGGTTGGTTCACAATAACATACGATGACGCGACGAGCCTTACTAATCCCCTTTTCTCCATTCTCCTTTCTAGGTCTTGCCAAAACAGGAATAAACTAACTAAAAGGGCGGAATAATAAAAAAATAAAGTATTTTTCCACTGCACAGGAGGAGGAAGCTCTCCTCAATGAAATGGAAGTCACTGGGCAAGCCTTCGAAGATATGCAGGAACAGAACTCACGGCTCATACAGCAGCTGCGGGAGAAAGATGACGCGAACTTTAAGCTGATGTCGGAGAGGATCAAGGCCAACTCGCTGCATAAGCTACTGAGGGAAGAGAAACAATTGTTGCAAGAACAGGTATGTTATCGACATAATATTTAAACGATATAGTACAGAAATTATATTTACTTTAAAATCCATACATACATAAACTCACCCCCACGTCTTCCCATGGCAAGGCAGAAACTACAAAACGTGACTAGCTACGGTCCTTATATACTCCTTTTGCTTCGTTTACGTTCATACATCTGCAGTGCTATCCTGTAAAAATCTCACCCTGATAATTTGGGTGAAGTGAGCTTAAAGTGAGCTGTCATTAGTGTCAATTACTAGCGTCAGATGGAATGACAGCTCACTTCACCTAACTTCTCACGGTGAGATTCTAACAGAATCGACCGGCTGGTCATACTGCGACTAGATTTTGAACGTTTTTAATCACGGGAATTGGCCTTCTGATTACAAAATCTTCACTGACAAAAAACTATACTATCGCCGAGTGATATAAAATGCTGTTTGACATATTAAAGCCGCTGTACTGTACTCGGATTTCACGAAACCCACGGGAAAATAAGGTCTGTTTGATCAGCATATTTTTAAACAAATACATGTTTTATTTCTTTGCCAGGTGTTAACCCGCGACCAGCAGATAGAATCAATGGGCGCGGTGGCACGGCGGCTGGAGGAAAAGGAGCGACTGTTGCAAGCGACATTGTCAGCTGTTGAGAAGGAACTGTTGCTGAGACAACAAGCCATGGAGATGCACAAGAGAAAGGCCATCGAGTCGGCTCAGTCGGCGGCTGACCTAAAGCTGCATTTAGGTAAATAAAAAAAATAAGCTTTTGAAAACTTGATTAGCTCGTTTTTAATTAGACCTAAACATAACTGATGAAATGAAGGAATAAGGGCCAGCACACAATTATTATGTGTCGTGTCTATGCAAGCCTGTATGTCAGGCTTATTGGCAACAAAATTCCGGTCAGCGATGATAGATCGATCCCAATACGATGTGATATTGGCAATCTAAGACTTCGATCAAGTCTAATATGATTATTATGATTACTTACAGAGAAATATCACGCGCAAATGAAAGAGGCGCAGCAAGTGGTGGCGGAGAAGACGAGCGCTTTGGAAGCAGAAGCGTACAAAACAAAAAGACTTCATGTAAGTACCTTCGCTTGTTTAACGAGTTACATATTCTTCAGTATGGATTTATATTATTCATCCATACCGGTTTGGAGGTTCGTGACTAAGTAATAACAGCCGCACGGGTCGATTGATCAGGTTAAGCTACACTTGCCCCAGTTGGTCCAAGGATTGGTGTCAATATTTACATACCAAGACCCGGGTCTTGAAAGATTGCTTCGGAAAGCACGTTAAGCCGTTGGTCCCGGCTTCTTAGATCTTTGACAGTCGTTACCGGTCGCCAGAAGCCCGAAAGTCTGACAACCAGTCTTACCAAGGAGTATCGTATCACCCAGTAACTGGGTTGTGGAGGTCAGATAGGCAGTCGCTCCTTGTAAAATACCTGTATTCAGTTGCATCCGGGAAAAGGTTAGGCAGATGATGATTTGTGATTCATACTGATTTGGCTTCATAGTGATAAATGTTACGTTACTTTTGTTCGACAGCACTTTCAGATTTTGTCCTTTTATTGTAAAGCCGAACTAAGATCCTTTCATCCACATTTTTAGTTTTTTTGTAGTTATCCTCTTTGGCTAGTGATTATACTATGTTCATTTTGTGATGGTTTACATAATACATTCAAAATTAACGTAGATTTTTTGTACTTAGTTCATACAGTTAAACAATTGGCTGACCACCATTCGATTTATACCACTCCCACGCCACGCCATTTATGCCACGCATTTACCATGGTGTCGTGCTGTCGAGTGATTATTTTCCTGGCATTATGCAACGTTACTATTACCCACTAACAGGAGGAGTTAGCGATACTCCGTCGAAAGGCGGAGCGCATGAAGAAGATGGAGCAAGCTGGCAGCAGCATGGATGAGGTACTGTTGGAAGAGATACGAGAGTACAAGGAGACGCTCACTTGCCCATCCTGCAAGGTATGTACAGTCTACTCTTTTATATCTGCGTCAGTTTTCAAATTCTGTCCTTTATCAATTCAGAGACACATAATACCTTTTGAAGCTACGGCACTGAGCAGTCTGTTGCATAGAAAACTGTATTCAATCAATCAACCTAAAAACTTTTAAATGTTCTAGCCGTTTTAAGAAAAATATAAATATGTCAGAGTCATTCACACTTTTTAAATTTTTAATTAGTCTAACATGTAAAGATGGCTGAATGTCATATGGAGGTATAGACATTACGACACATATATCGTCCCCATACGGGACGAAATAATGCTGAGTCGGTAAAGCAGATTCTATCCTGCAATGAGCAGACAAAAGGTGACAAGCATATTTCGACTAACTTCTGCTCGCGACTTCGCGTGAAATTTCACCCTCCCCCCACTCACCCTCTTAGGGGTGGAATTTCGAAAAATCCTTTCTTAGTGGTCGTCACAAAGAACACACCCTCCAAATTTCATGTCTCTAGGACCAGCGGTTTAGGCTGTGCGTTGATATATCAGTCAGTCAGGACTTTGAATTTTAAAGCACTAGAAAGTGGTGAAGGGCGGGAGTTTTGGGGGACTGTCTTTTGTAAGTTTGACGTTCGAAAAGTGCTGATTCTCAGCCTAGTTTGAATAAATGACTTTAGATTTTGATTATATATACAGGGTGTGGTTGTTCATAATGATAAGTACAATGACCCCTTAAGAGGTTATCCATTAATTACGACACACCTGTATATAGATGTGACCGTATTAAAACGTTGAACACTATTGAACTAAGTCACATTCTTCTGCCTGCTCTAATCTTGTCCCATGTTTCTTTTGAATGGCGCAAAATGTTTTGTTCCATTCTCCCCTGTCAGTCGTCGCGTTATTATTTACTTCCTTTTCATTTATATCATCTCTCACATACATACATTATCAGCCTATAATGTTCCCACTGCTGGGACACAGGCCTCCTCTCTGTGAGAGGGAATGGGCCGCAATCCACCATGCGGGCCCAGTGGGGGTTGGTAGATGTCACATGTTTTCGAATTTTTCGGTTCTAGGACATGCCGGTTTCCTCACGATGTTTTCCTTCACCGTTTGGAGAGCAATGGTGATGAAATAATTTACACAAAGTAAAGCGCCTGTCTGAGTTCGAACCTATCTCTCACATAATTCATCCATATTTCCTTTGGAAACTCGTTATTTGTCTGTTGATGGCACATTAAGTTTTACAAGAGTTCAGTTATATAAAGCGTCCTCTCTGTCAGGGCTTTATGTAACTTGAGAAGGTTACAAAAAAAAACCATTCTTCCTTTTCTCTTGTCATTTATTACGATTTCAAAGTTCTGATCCTAACGTTTCTCTCGCAGGTAAAGCGCAAAGACGCAGTGCTGACAAAGTGTTTCCACGTGTTCTGCTGGGACTGCCTGCGCACGCGCTACGAGACGCGCCAGCGCAAGTGTCCCAAGTGCAACGCCGCGTTCGGGGCCAACGACTACCACCGCCTGTACCTGTCCACCTAGACTAACCGACAGGTTACAATCATTACTCCATAGGTCAAACTAGATCTTTATTGTTATTATTCTCATCACATAGGCTACTGTCCAACAGTCAGCCTCAACTTAGATAAACGTGCAATTGTACCTAGCCAAAGGAGATTGGTGAATCGGATGTATTGTAGACTCACATAAGTGAGTGCTAGTAGTTCAATATGAACCTTGTGTATTGCAGCATATGGTTGCGAATTAGTAAGTCAAGCAGTGGATCAGTCATTTTTTGACTAAGAGAAATGTTTTGTCTTCGTTCGGGATCTCTGTAATTTATAGAATCGGATTTGGTTCTAACACTTGCTACACTTTGCGGTTTTACTCGAAGTTTCTAGAAAAAGGTCGGATTTCCTGCCTCCACCGTGCGTCACGCTGGGTGCCGCGTGATGTTAAAATAAAACTACTTATTATATTAGATAATTGAAAACTGCTATTTAACACGTTATATTTTGTAGATATAGAATCGCGAATACAGTATGTGTTATATTAACCGATAGTGTACAGTATATTTATTAGTGTGATGTTGATTGAATAAATATGTATTTATATTGAATTGCATATATATTATACAGTGTTTAGATTGACGTAACAATGATGACTTAAAACTAAAGTGTAGATGTGAATCGAAGTGTGTTGTGGGCATTATTAGCCTATTGCGGTCCATTGCTGGACAAAGGCGTCTTTCGAAATAGGGAGATAAAAGTGTTGCTGGATGATCTCAGGACTACCTCCGATGATTACACGGTGCTGTAGCAAAGTGTGGCAAGTATTAGATGGGAGCAGTATTGAACAAAATGACTGTTCTCAGTATTGAACAGGGTTAGGAGATGTACTGTAAGTATGGCGAGTATGTAGAGCTATTACAGATATTGGGGCGTATTGTCGGCGCGTTTAGGCTCGTTTTTGCATGTTCGTAAGATTTGCGAATACATGGGCTGTTGAGGTAAAAGAAAACGCGCGTAAACATGTATGTTCACGCGATCCTATTGGTTTCAGTCAGACACAAAATGGCAGCCATATTGGATGTTGCCATGACACATTTAGTAGCGTGCAACGTGCTTTTACGCTCCAAATATACGCTCAAATCTGTAAGAGCTCTCGGGCGCGCCAGCTTCCAATGTTGATTGAGTTCGCAAAAATGTTGAACAGAGCAAGATTGACGATGCTCAATGATGTTGATGTAATTCTTTAGTTATTAACTTCATTGAGTATTAAAAGATAGGACAGTGTGTAGAGAAGGACAACATATTCAGAGGTAGGGGGCAACCGTTGGCGGCAGTTTGGTCGAGTACAACTCAAGTGTTATATCATTGAAATAAAGTACGGTCATATGATTGTTTGCCAATCATATTGATATGTATGGCTCTTGAGTTAAAATACAATTGAGTAATAGTGTAAAACTCGCCGTCAACGATTGCCAGGCAATCGATAGTCAATATATTCTTAAAATAATAGACGAAGATAGTTTCGTCTGTAACTGTCTGTGACTAATATGTAACTTATAACTCATATGATTACAACTCTGGATAGCAATAAAACGGCTAACGATACAATGACGAAGCTTTTGAAAGTATTTATAATATAAAAATTCAAATGCACGTCAATTAAATGTTAACTGTTCATTCCTTGTCTATACATGTTATTTTTGTATTAAAATAGCTTTCCATGTTGAATATGAATTACATTGCGTAAATGTATCTTAAGAATTTAAATTTGCATTTCGCGCTCTTATGTATATCGGATACATAATTCTATTGATGTTGTATATTAAGGATAATATCATGAAATCGAACAAGTGGATATAGTTTATATATCTATATTTAGTAATTATTAATATACTTATTGTTAAACAAATTCTTGAGGATAGTGTGAATGTGGTGATAGTGCGAGATGACTTATTTGTACTGTAGTTAGGAAAATAGAATTTAGATTACAGCCCACTGACTGATATATTTGTATATTTTAAGTTTAACATTTTGATCGGGCTTGCACTCCTGCTTTACTAAGCCGTCTATACAAAAGCCAAATAAAGTCCAGCTTTTAACAATTTCAAAATGAACTAAGCAATCAAAATTCTGTTAGGTTAATTATGACCAAGAAGGTTTTTGTTTAGAAAAATAACAATTCTACTAAGAAAAAATAGAAAATAAATAATCTAATTAAAATGTCTTTTACACATGCGTAAACTTAAATGGATAATGTAATGGGGTAATTGTAATACAATATTCATTTACTGTTTTAAAGTTAAACGCAGGGGAACCATTTCTTTGACAGTATTGAATGAATTATCAATAGATAATCGCTTTATCTATGTGTTAGTCTTCGTGTTAAGTTTCTATAACTATGCAATAATCACCGAAGTCCCAGTTTTTCACGCGATTTTCTGTAATTCTGTTCCTACCTATTGTTAGAGGCATCTCTGTTATAGTGTTAAAATATTATTATATTGTATTAACTACACTCATTGGTTCACTTGAAAGCCACAGTTGAATATTCGGGCATTGTAGCAATGATGCAATTAAATGTGTGGCCGCGTCCTATTTATAAGCGATCATCGCGCTAATACGCGGCGTTCATATCACTTTTTGTTCCGTGAACCTGAACGCGTGGTCTCGCCGACAGAAGGCGCTTTCCGGTTTTCCAACCAAAAATTTGCAACGATCATGTATTCGCGCGACGATTGCTTTTACAGTCCGTTGACAGATATTTTACCTCCGATTTTGCGTCACTGTCCAAATCATAGTGATCTTTATTGTCGTTGCAATAAGGTTGCTGTTAAAGGTATGATAATTGTGAACGGACTGAGAAGGACGCGGGGTTATCTGACTGATCAATGTTATTGTGCGCGTAGCAATTGAATTACTTCTAGTAACGTTACATTAATGACTTTGTTACATAATTCGTCACAACTATTGTCAGTGTTTATATTTTGAATTCGATCAGAAATCACTTTAGTATTATTTGTAATGTCTATAAATCAAAACATAAATGTGTACAGTAAAAGCTTGCTTTTACGCGTATTTCCCTTGCTGTGTTGAATTCGTGGCATTCCGATTGCGTGAAATTACCACGCTTTTGTAGAATGGTACATGCCCAACAAAATTGTCTTCCGTTTGCATCGATTTTATGACACCTAATGGCTCGGATACTTCTGCTAACTCATCCCACACACGGTAATGTATACTTGTGCAAGCCAACTTTGCGCAAGTATGTCGTAACGCGTGTGGCTTGCCTAACGCTGTTTAGTAATCGACTAACCTTGTTTTATTTTTACAAAACAGTGTATAGTTTATGATTTGTCTGCAGAGTTTACGGTTTCTCTAAATATTAATGGATGACTTTTAATTGATCTTGACAATGGCCTGTCTAATTATTGTTGCATTTTTAATGCATGAAGCGGCAAACTTACGTGATGCAAACTGTAAATCCAGCAATTTTTGACAAAGGTCTAAATGTAAAGGTCATTGCAATCATCTGTAGGTAAACCGTAAACTGTACACTAGCGAATTACTAAAGTGTTATTTGACGCAAAGTGAGCACCGTTTCGGCGAGCATGTACAAAAACGTGCTGATTTAACGCAACCGGTGTCTCGAATTGAACACGGAGAGGAAAACACGCGGCCATTACTGAAATTTTCAAAATTCGGTTAGATATACAACTGTAATGGCAGATTCTTTGTGAAGTTGGCTGTAAAAACATATTTAATTATTTAATGTTCAGTGGAAACTGTATAACTATTTAAAATGTAACATTAATGGACTACGTCGAATAAATGTCTCAACAATTAATGCTTTTGTATTGCTTTTCCTTATTGGTGTAAACAAGTGGGTTTTAAAAGAAGTCATAAATAAAACTGCAGGAAAGACGCTCAATATATTTTATTTATATTTACATACACTAATGTATTTACATCGCATAATTTTCACGATTTAATTCAAAATAAATTCAAGTTCACCTATGATATTCCACTGACTTTGGGCAGTTGGGTGTTGGAATAAATTCTGTTTCGATATCGATAATTTGTTAAGTATATTATCTAATGATGACGTATCATTAGCACCTGAAGCAAGCGACGTGGATGGACGAAGCGATTCAACTGATTTTGTACTATTTACAAAAAGATTTTGCATTTTTTTAATACAGAATTAATGTGTTGCATATTAAGGATTTTACTCAATAAACAGTCATTTATCTAAAACAATATCTTAACACTCATTTTTACCAAACTTCAACACGACCGTCAACGATTCGTTCAACGTAAATACAATATCAGTCTCATTTGTTACAATTTTGTCTAACTTGCAACTCGTTTTGATTTCATAAACTGTGTACATTGCGTACATTACTATACTAATTGTCAATGATTGTGGTATGGTTACCTATATATAATAATATTAATAAAGAGGCAACACAATATTTGTATCTTATGGATTGAATCGAAATAAATTTCTATATTTAATTTACAAGACAATAGATGTCTGATAATAATTTAAATGTAAATCGAATTAAAATATCGAATGTTATTGACTAGATCAGAAAAATAAATATTGTGATATACTTGTTTACCATCCATATTATTTACATTTTATTTTAATATCATATAAAATATGGGTTCTGTGATGTCGGTTGGCTACGGATGCGGCTTCTTATAATACGACGCAGCTGTATATGACTTGAACAGCGTTGTTCGATTTATATTATGCTGTAAAAGTAATGTGTGCATTAAGTAACGTATATGAGGTGGGAGAGTCAAATGTGACCTAGTTATACTCGATATTTGTGACGTTACTTTATAGTTTGCTTTGGCAAATAAAAATAGATTTAGACCCAAGATCAGCACTACAATATACTACAAGAGCTAACACTAATGGCACTTAAAATACTTTAGTCATGGTGTAGGGAACGGATGACCTCAGTATTCCGGACGCGATGATTATACAATGATAAATTCGCTTACAGTGCAGCTTATAGAGAAATGTTCTAACATAATACTTAAATAATACGGGCAAAAACATTAGAAAAGTTCAGCTTATAAATAATACATTTTATTCAAAATCATACAATGCAATTGCAATGATTGAAGAATTGAAACGAAACGTTAAATGCAATTAGGAATGAAAATGTTAATGCTTAGTCTAAAAATTGTACAGAAACAAAAGCAAGTAAGTTTATATTATGACACTACATTGTTCTATCGTCAAGACTTGATCATTGCATTGTTAGCGGAACAACTTTCTGAAGACTCACGCTTTCCTTGCGAATTGAGATCCATCGAACATGATTACTATCTACATATTCTTCACGTAACAATATTAGTTCAACATTCCTACTTTTCTTCATCATACACACGACTAAAAGCTAAGTGCGCAGGTAACATGAAATTTAGAGTTATTTAAGTATGTTTAACACATGTTTAGACGAAGCCCATTTCGGACATACAAAATACAGATAAAAGTTGTAGTAAGTTGCCTGCATACTTATCTATTTTGTGTTCTTAGTCATGAACGTTTTCAGAACTAGACAGTCTGCTACAGCGACATCAATCATTCTATAGCAAAAAATTTATTGCCAGTACTTTACCTAGTTTTACAACGTTCTCTATGCACGTCGGTCCTTTATTCTAGTCATAGACTACTCAGGACGGATGACGTACTTTCGCGGAGGGCAAACATAAGCTCCACAATACGATATAACAATTCAAGAACACTAGTCTTTTACTATCCTTAGCTACAGTAATTATGTCAAAAATGGAAGTAGATATTATCAGGGTTCACGCGGAATCCGGCGAGTGCAGCTCGGATTAAGTAGATCGATCAACAAATGTAAAGGAGGAAGCTCAAAAGCAGAGCCGGCGCAAACGCAACCCGTATTAGTTTATCAGTTATGCTACACAAGTAGGAAATCCAATAAAGTAGGTATAGTTTCAGCCGGCCCTGTCTGTCGTGAGATTGAGCAATGTGATGCAGGCGGCTAGTGTGTGCGTTACGCCGTGCTCTGCAGCGGCGGCGCCAGCGTAGGCGGCGGGCTGGCGGGGCCGGGCGGGCTGGCGGGGCCGGGCGGGCTGGCGGGGCCGGGCGGGCTGGCCGGGCCGGGCGGGACGGCGGGGCCGGGCGGGCTGGCGGGGCTGAGCGGGCCGAGCGGGCAGTGCGACGCGGGCGGCGCGGCCAGCGCGCAGGCGCGGTGCGGCTCCCGGCGCGGCCAGCCGGCGGGCGCGCCGCCCAGCGCGGACAGCGCGGCGTCCAGCGACACGTACAGCGCGCGACGGTCACTCTCGCTGCAGGCCGACAACTCCTGTGTCAAATAATGATGATAGTTTGATTTTCGAATAAAGGAAAAAAAAAATAAAAAAAAATATGTCAATCTAATCTAGCCTACCATCAAACTAACAATTAACCAATCTTCTCGTAAACAAGGTTTCTAATTCCACAAATTCAATTTTTTTTTCAGTTTTTTTCATTTATGCTGGAAGTGTGTAAAGAAGAACCTTTGTGCTCTCTGCTCTTTTGTGTGAATTTATGATTTCTTTCTCTTTTTAAATGCTTAGGGTAAGTAAATACAAAAAATTTCCTTATTTAACACATATCTACCTCCTCAACAGCATCTATATCATCCTCCTCACCGGCCTGTGCCAATTGCTTCTTGAGCGTCTACAAAACAAAAACAACTACTATTAATACAAATAAAATATTAGGTAAGCGCCAACTTTCGTGCCAGCAGCAATCATAAAATGTGGGAGAGAGAAAACACGAAACTCAGTACATAGAGATTTTAGGGATTCCGTCCTACTCGCACGTTTTATGACCGTTACTGCCACGAATACGGCGTTCAATATAATATACAGAATTAAACTCTATTTTTGCAGATGACATAGCAGCAAAATGGCGCATTTTGCTTCAATTTTTATGTTACACATTATTATCTTCAACACCAGTTTCCCTTTACGTAGTAAAATGTACATTTTTAGCAAGTTCTATATACAAGTCTGCCGGTGTTTATATACAGGTTGTGCTCGATCAGTCGCGTCAACGCTGCAAAGCTATGTAGAATGTAGTCTATACGTTCTCTCCTCTCACGACCTCAATTGTAATAGTCATGTTAAATGTAATTTTGGTGTAATGGTGGCCGAATGTGTGGAATAGTAAAATAAATTAATACTTAAATATACATGCGAATCAATATAGCCTACAAGAAATTGCAATTGTGTAGTTGGAATGAAAAATAAAGGACAGAATGAGGTTTGGGTGCTGTAATAATGTGAGCTCATTACAATATCGGGGATCTTCAACCGTTATTCACTTATGACCCTTTTTGATGTGAAACATCTACGTGTGAAGACACACGAGCGACACGCGTCAACGGCAGACGTAAGTTCTGCAACCATCGACAACGTGCCGCTCGTGTATGTGAGCACTAATCCGGCGAGTCAGACCGGCTCGCGGCTGTTAGCCGCTCGTAACTCTGCGACTCTCTGCCGCATTTTCTTTACAAAATAGTTTCGATGTTTCACATCTACCAGGCGTCCCGCGAGCCCGCGACGGCTCAATTTTTATTTATTATAAAGGCATTTTGCATGTAAACTATATTAATGTCAGTGTTATTTATACATTATTATAAATGGGATTATATTTAGGGAGAGAACATAAGACGCGCTGTGCTAACTATAAGCCGTGAGGGAGGCGTTCAGCGTAGAGTATAAAAATATTAACCTTGGCGCCTTATTCTTGACTCGAGATCGCCAAGCAGGGCCTGAATGGTGTAAATACCTGTTTCATATTAAACCAGTTAACGGTACTAACAATATGAGGATATTGTTAACAGTATTCGGGTTTAAGGCATGATGTTTATTGATATTATTCGTATCTAATTTGATTTAAAAAAACATACTTAATAGAATATAATATAAAAATACATACAATTATAACATATTGGAGTAATTTTTTTTTATCAGCATTTGGGGCGATTTGCACCAAACTTTTATAGCCAGAATAATGTATTATTAAGAATAAAATTTTGAATTTTTGACAGTTTTTCCATACTAGAACTGTCAGAGGTCAATTTTATTCCACTGATAAAAGATTGACGGATGAAAGGCTTTGGTAAAATCAGCCCTTAAAGATATAAAAAATACGAAATAAATATATGACACAACATTCAAGTATGTGCTTTATACGTTTTCAATCATAGCGTGCACATAAGTAATTGTACTAAATACATTGGCGTACAAATAAATACTTGCATGGTGAAAGAAATTCGGAATAAAAGCACTTCGCACATAAGTTTGTATTAATTTGCTTGATGAATTGGTTTCGATCAATAACTATGTACTTTATCGTCAGGATGTATAACATAGTGAACAACTTTTACTTAATATTATAGAATCGCCTTCGAATAAAAAAGTTAAGAAATCATACGATCAGAATTACAAATGGCGTTTGCCTCTCTCTCGCACTCAAATATTTATAAAAAAAAAAATTTGAACCTGGTTAAGGCACTCAAATTCACACAATAAACATGTTGCCGCCAACTAGCTTAATTAGCCATTCAGATAACTGCCTAGTCTTTTAACTAAACGGCGCCGTTCAACTAGCGGCCTGAATATTTTTAATAAAAACAAATGCATTGTATACTCACTTCGACAGACTGCCGGTACTGTTCCATCATATTCTTACTGGCGTCCAACTCTGCCAGCTTTTTCACTACAACATCAGCTACATTTTTTTCGGTCATGTCTATTTTGTCTCTGAAATAGCGATATGGAGGTTTGATGTAATTTAAATGAAGCATGGATATAGATATAGCAGTTTAGTGTGCAATTGGGAATCTATGAAAGTGCTGTCTTTGTCACGTCGCTACATGCGCGCACTTTCATACAAACCCGTAGACTTGATGTGAGAGACAAATTAGTTGCGGAGACAAAAGTTGCTCGTGGGCGCCCTCCCTAATGCTAACAATAGCACAAGATGACACAGTATGAAGATTTTTAGCTAATTAATGTTGAGTGACGGTGTCACGTCTCAGGAATAAAGTGCACTAAATTAATTAGCTACTTAATATTGGTGTTCGATAATATATCTACCTTGGTAAGAAGTACAGTTAAATGATTTCATGTGACTAGACATTTCATAGTTACATATGACAACCCAGCGTGTTCTTATTTTATTCTAACCAAAAAACGGCAAAATTGGTTAAATATGATGCTGTAGCTTGAGACTGTTTTAACTCACAAAAGCCTTCCAATCAGTAAAGACAGGTCCTACCGCCGCCTTTTAATGACTAACAGACCTTTACCACCACTCCATAGAAGTATAAGTTAGTAGTCCTACAAAAAATACTCACTTGAGCGCAGCAGCCAGTCTGGTAGAATCTGGGTCCCCTCTAGCGGCCGCCAGCGCTGCAGCGAGCCGCAGCGCATGCAGCAGCCGCGACAGGCGCGCGTCCAGCGCCAGCGCCCGCTGCAGCAAGCCGCCGCGCTCGCCCTCCAGCGCTGCATCGCACGCTTCCGCTTCGGCTTCCGAGCGCTGTCGCTGAGCGATAGCCGCTGATAATGTGCGGAGAGACTCGCGTTCTGATACTGATGCTGATTCACCATCTGAGGGGGGTATACTGTAATTAATGCCAGTTTTTTCACTGCCGGCCAAAGGCCTCTTATGGGTACAGAGAAGGCGCGAGCATTGATCAAAACACTTGCAAAGACGGGTTGGCGATATTAACTACGAGTTTCGGGTTTCCTTCTTTTCCATCACTGATATCAAAGATGTCCAAGATAAACATAGAAAGCCCCCCCCCCCCCTTTCTATGTTTATCTTGGACATCATTGATAGGGGGATACCATAATCTTTCTTAGCAGGTCAATAAAAGTAAAGTGAAGTGTCATGCTAAGTGGTAACTATAACGTTGACCTGCAAATGATCGTGATATTGTGGCTCTGAATTATTTTATTTATTCAGAGCCACAATATCACGATTATTAACTCTTCATCACTATCATTACAGTAATTTCCTAATTCAATAGTGTGGCCATAACTACAGTTTTATTATTTAGGTACCATAACATACGCAGTACATTGTGGTTTTTGTGAACTCACTCTATTTATTTACTTAATATATTACATGATTTGCTTTGAATCATTCTTATACCTTTGTCGTCCGCGTAGAAGTCTCGCTCTGGCGACAGTTCGTCACCACTCCAGGCGCCTGCGCCTTCCGCACCCGACCACCACTCTTCTGCGCATTCTGAGGAGTAATAATACTTATCAATAAGTTGAATAAGCCTCTCTTTGGAGCCCTGACCGCCCGTAGCTTGGGCCCTGTTCGGATACCGGTGGGCTACAATTTTTTCAATTCAAATTAACGAATTTAAATGAGCTTTCCTAATGAAATATTTTTATAAACATTTTTACGTATTTTACCGTGATGTGTAAAAAATTTGAAAGGCCAATAAAGACTCAGTTAAAAATGATTTGCTAACGTCAAGAATTGTGTCATCTGACTGCCCCGTTTTATGAACGTGGCTGAATATTAGTCTTATATTAGTCGCACATTTTTCCCTAACTTTGATTTGTGTACGTTTTTTGTAGAAGTGTCAGGTGTCAGGTTGTATGTTGAACAAAATATGATTCGCGACCGTAACAGGTAAGTATGTATTTAAAGAATTATGATAATTAAAATCATTCACACACACACACCACACCGGGCCCGTGGCTAAATAATAACAGCCGCACAGGTCGATCGATCAGGTTAAGCTACGCTTGCCGCGGTTGGTCTGTGGATGGGTGACCATCTTTACATATCGAGACCCCTCCGTGCCTCGGAAAGCACGTTAAGCCGTTGGTCCCGGCTGTCATTTGTGGATCTTTGACAGTCGTTACGGGTAGTCAGAAGCCCGAAAGCTTGACAGCCAGTCTTACTAAAGGGGTATCGTATTACCCAGTAACTAGGTTGTGGAGGTCAGATAGGCAGTCGCTCCATGTAAAACACTGGTATTCAGCTGCATCCGGTTAGACTGGAAG
This sequence comes from Gortyna flavago, assembly GCA_963669345.1. NCBI lineage: Eukaryota > Metazoa > Arthropoda > Insecta > Lepidoptera > Noctuidae > Gortyna > Gortyna flavago. The sequence continues at coordinate 5,036,537 of OY770132.1, forward strand.
CCGACCCCAACATAGTTGGGAAAAGGCTAGGCAGATGATGATGATAATTAAAATCATTAATACAATCCTCATGTTAATTTATCCGTAATTATTGATATTTCGAGAAATAGTTATTCTTTCTTTATATTTACCGGGGTCGGTGACTAGACAGGGTTCAGTCTCAGAATCCAACAGGTCGGCGGAATTATCGTTGTCATCGGACACGTGCGAGCGGTCGTCGTCCTTGCTCGGGACAGCGGGGCCCGCGGGGCCGGCGGGGCCCGCGGGGCCGGCGGGGCCCGGCACGGGCGGCACAGAGCGCAGCGCGCGCGCCACGTTGGCCAGCAGGCCGGCGCCAGCCACTTCCTCCTCGGGGGACAACGCCTCGCCACTGTCGCTGCGGCTGTAATTAAAACGTGTTGTTATTTTCAATTTTAAAACTTCACAGATCTGATGGGCATTTTTCTAATCATCGTAAAACAAAAAATATGTTATTTTTATTAGCATGTACTGTTCCACTTTAGTAACATTTAGTTTGGAAAATATTTGCTTCCATTTTCATTATTAAAAAATTATATAAATGTGTATACAAGTTATATAATCACCTGTACAGCTCGTTGTGGTACACAGTGGGCTCCAGGTCGCCGGGCAGGCGGTAGGCTCGCTGCACGGCCCGCGTGAGGCGCGCCAGGCGCTGCGCCAGCGCATCCAGCGCCAGCAGCGCGCGCGCACCGCCGCGGCCGCGCGCGGCTGCTGCGAGCGTCTCCTGGCGGCGCTGCTCACACATACGAACTAATTGACGACATTCTGCGCGCCTAAAACAAACGAAGAGTTAACTATCTATTATTAATATTAATACACGTACGCAGGGCCTTTTTATTTTACTGGTAAAACTTCAGACATGATGGGTATCGGTATTAATACAACAAAATTAAAATGATTTTATGAAATTATTCCTAGTAATTTAAATATTATTATGTTTTTCAAAGATCTTCGAGTCTTGTCTGTCCAATCATTACTCGCCACATTGATAGAATTGTTTCACCAAGTCACCATGGCTTCAAAGCTAATAAAAAAGCACAGTATAGAAACAAACCTCGTCGAGTTTGTGTCTGATGTGACCCTAGCTCTTGACAAAAGACTAGAAGTAGATGCCGCGTACACGGACTTCAGCAGTGCATTTGACAAAGTTGACCATTTTCTATTACTGTCCAAGTTAGAATATAATGGTATACATGGCTCACTTTTAAACTGGGTCACATCTTATTTATTCTTTAGATCGCAAATTATTGTTGTTAATGGCTATGAATCTTACTCATACTATGCCGACTCTGGAATTCCTCAGGGTTCTCACTTTGCACCGGTTCTATTTATACTCTTCATTAACGATATTACTGTCCAAATTCATCACTTTAAATATCTAATGTTTGCCGACAAATGACGATCTTAAAATTTATAAAACTATAACTTCAAATGAAGATGCTACGCTAATTCAGAAGGATTTGGACAGAATTGAGAATTGGTGCAGCCTTAATCTCATAAAACTTTGGTTCACCTGTTATTGGTAACTGTATAAGCACATAGCTGTTACCTACTGTTAATTGATATTTTTTATACAGAAGCTGTTGGTGTACCCTTTATACATAGATAAATAAAGTAAAGTACGACACGGGAGCCTCTGTCTCGTGATCAGTTGTTTTATTATAATTATGTTTTCTTTTTAATTACCGGGCCCACCAAATCTGCGAAGTTTCACCAATTAACTCAAAGTCCATGTATAAAAATTTAATGTCATGTGCCAAACCAGAAAAGGTACGTTTCGGTAATCCTATAAATCATAATGTTCGTATTTCCGAACATTGACGATGATTGCCGAAACGCATAGTCTTTCTGAGAGATCTGTATGTATGTGAATAATACAGTACCTTCTATCGAGATCAGCATTAACCCTGGCTAGTTCGATCTCGGCGTCCCGTAGCGAGTCACTCAGGGCTCCAGTCTCTGCCGCTAGGAAGTCCTGCATCTCGGCTGCCTCGCGCTCCGCCTCGCACAGCCGCGCCTCCGCCACGCGCGCGCACTCGCGGGCACTACACGACTCCTGGGAAGGTATAACAGGGACTTTACGGCTGTTAATCTGAAATTTCTAGTTGAGTGGTAAACATGCTTATGGCTTTACGTGCAGTTACTGGAACGAAATTATCGACGCGTCAAAATTAAACGCAAGACAAGTGATGCGATGGCTGTTGATAAATCATTCAACCAATCAGAGCGGTTTATGCTCGCTTGACAATTTGTTAGCTAATTTTCTTGTTGGTTTTCCTCATAGAAACAGGGCGTTAATTTATTAAATTGTGCATAAAAATGAAAATAAATTCTAACCTCTAGATACGTCAAGTCATTCAGGTCGAAACTTGCGCGTGCGCATTTTCGAGTCTTATTTATACAACAAAACAAGATTTAATTTCTTAGACTCTGGTTTCTGAAAGTGTCATTGATTTGCACATCAGTCATTTGTAGTAATTTTTAAATCCGGAGGTTATACCCCACTAGATAACTAGAGTATAACCTAGCTTTCGAAACTAGAACGATAAATAAGCCTTCTATAAAGTGGTGCCTTCAGTCCCAGCAAAACAATTTTCTTGTCTTTCATTAATGTCTCTGAACCACATGATCAATGAAGGTATACTGATACTAACAACGTGCAGCTTGTTGCATTGTTCCCGCAGTGCGTCTATTTCAGCGCGTTGCTTGGCGGCTAACTCTCCGGCTGAGCGAAGTTGTTCTTCCAACGCACGAAGGCAGCCGTCTGCACCTGCGCCGGCGCCTGTGAAACAAAGAGTTGTATTATTATCGATATTTTACATCACTATCAACTGCGAAAAGCAGTGACAGATGATGATAACTATACATCCCATCATCATCATCTATTGTCATCCTACAACAGGCCATATCCCTATTATACCTTTTTATAAGCGAATTATCTTGGTAAACACGAGTTTTGTCCAGTTTTTACCGACAGCAATAATGTCATCGACTACTATTAGCCATTGGTCTTTCCACTCCATATTAAAAAGGAACAGTGGTAAAACTGCAGGCGAAACGAACATAATAAGCACTAAGTTTTACAGTACTTTTATTTCATTTCACGAAGCGACACGCGCTTTGCTTGTGTTAACCGAGTATTTGTACACTCGGTTAACACAAGCAAAGCGCGTGAAGACGAGCAGCTTAAGCACATAACACACACACACACTTCAGACTTCGCCATTATTTCGGACGGTACCGAGAGCTCCTGTGCTTACACACACATTCACGGCGTGTTTTTACACTTGTTAACCAGAAGTAAAGCGCGGGTCGCTTTGTGAAATAAAAATACTATAGAAGCGATAAGCAGGTTATTTGACATTGAATTTAAATGATGGCGTTACATTTGAGTTTTTTTGGTTTTGGAACAAAGGAATAAAAAGCGGCGAAATCATTTTCGCGAAGTGTAGGTTTCACAGTTTTATATGCTCTGCCGGTTCCCTGGGTGTGAATAAAGCGCCATATGATAGCAATATCAATAATACATTGCAATTCAAATCACGGGAAAACCTATACAATAGGTTATATTAGAAGTACGTTTACACAGGTGGCGCTATTTTGATAAACGTTATCGATATATTCCAATAAGACATACAATAAGCTGTTATTTCCTTAGAACATTGTGTTTATAATTTCATATACAACTGATAACGATAAATCGTCGCAATAAAGGATAAGAACACTTATATACCTTGATGACCTTAAAAATCCGACAAAATATAAACACAAAACTGCTTTTAAAAAGCTGTTTAAAAAAGTAATTATCATTTTCTGATTTCTGCAAACTGAGGGTCGCCATGACATTTAAAGAGGTCGCATCGGTAATAAACGTGAGAATTGAACCGGAATTGATCGGAGTTAAACTTTTATTATAGTGCGGTGTGAGGTGTTGCCCCCAGTGGCCTTATTACATAGGTCGCCAAATGATCGCAGATCATCTACTCGTTACTCAAATGTCCGAACGAATTTGAATAAACGAGGTCGCATTTCCATCGTGAGCACGCAAGTTAAATCTATTTCTGGCTATAGCCATAGTAGCTACAACTGGTCAACAGGCTAGTTCACTGTTGATTTGAAAGCAGCACCAAAAAGTTTGTTTTGAGTTGTCTATGGTAGATTTATCCCCTTTAAAATAGTCATTACATACAATAATACAACATCTTATGAACCTATGATCCACAATAAATTATTTGAATTTGAATACTATATTATACTAGCGGCCCGCCCCAGCTTCGCACGGGTGATTTTTTTTTTTCGAATTTCCGAAATTTTCTTTCATAAAAAAGTTTTTCCTGGCAATACCAAACATAACAAAAAAAGAATTATCCAATTTGGTGCAGTCGTTTGGAAGTTATGCGCGTACATACATTTCGGTGATTCATTTTTAGATTAATCGTTTTGGACTATTGCAAAAAAACGTCGTACTATATATTTTTTTAATTAATCGTTTTGGACTATTGCAAAAAAACGTCGTACTATATATTTTTTTAAAGTGTGATGTGTTTCGTTTCATTTTTCATCTGCTGAGTAGAGTAGGCGAAATAAACGCTTATTTTTCCTTTTTTTTTTCATTAATTTGTGACCCAGTTTCAATACAAAGAAATACAAATATCTAAAGCACGCTACACAACAGAAACACACGGAGTCTGTAAAGGCCTTTTTGCTCGACTATAGATGACTAGGGGTGTCACATGAGCAATTGTTCTATAAAAGTTAAATAATAATGGACTCGAATCTGGGGTACAAAAACCTTGTCACGAGTGTAATTCTGAATAGTGAAAACCTTTCTTTTTTTGGGTAAATGAACAGCTGTGAGAGCGCCAAAGAAACGATGGATGGAAATAGTTTGACTATAATACAAAGATGTCAGCTAATTGAGATGTAAGGAACAAGAAGATACAGATACTGCGGTGAGTCCACATAAATTGGGATGAGGGCAATAGCATGATGAAGAGAAGTTTTGGACGAAACAGCAAAAAGTGGACAGACGGAAGATATCTAAAGTTAATAAGGGTTAAGGAGAGACCAAAAAAGGCCGTTCTGAGGATTTAAATAATATGTTTATTATCCTTTTCTTTTGTTTTGGAAGGTGTGTTTTACTAACATTTTGCGAGACGTGTGATCCCATGCAAGGCTAAAAGAAAACAGTCACTACGAGAAAGTCAGGATTTCAGTCAAGTGGTAAGGGCGGGCTCGGATACAAAAACAAATATTTATGAATTAGAAGGAGAAAGACTATAACAGTTGAAGTAGGATCGATTTGTTTTTGCTTTCTGGATTTATTTTGGGCATTACTACGGTGACATTGGTAAAGAAAAAACATAGAGAGGAAACCTGGAAATGAAATACAGTTCGTTGGCACTTGAGAACGGCTGGCAAGACTTGTCTATTTTTTGTTCAAAAATGTTCGTAATAATCCGAATGAGGTTTTTATGGAAATGAAAACTGGAAAGTTACCTGGGTAATTTACAAATTCGGGAAAAACTAACTTTTACTTTAGGATATTTGTATGAATTATTGAAATTTGATCAGGATAACGTCTGTTGGGTAAGCTAGTAGTTAATAGTTACTAGTAGTTAATAGTAACTTATAGGTCTGAAATCGCCGACCTATCTTGAGCAAGCGTCGTGACCAATGTTCGTGTTTTCTTTGCATCAGAAGAGGCCCTGCCCTACAGCAAGACAATAATTGGTTGGTATTATTATTATACTCCAACAAGACTTACCAGCACCGGCTAGATCCAGCAGCCTCTGCGAGTTACGGTCCAACTCCGCGATGGCAGCAAGGCGGGCCGCGCGTTCGGCCGCCAGCTGAGCTTCCGCCCGCTGCCGCCGCTCCCGCTCCTCAGCAGCCGCGGCCAGAGCGTTGGCGAGCCGAGTCGCCTCGGCGTCTCGCGCGCTTGCCTGCACGCCGCGGTGACAGCGAGTCACCTCCACGCGACTGGAAAGGACATTGCTTATCAGTATGGTAAAGCTTTCAAGTTAGTTTGATTGCCATTATTAAAACCTCAATGTTTACGTACGGTTTGCACCGGAATTACATTCATAAATATGTGTTTCATAAAAAAAAATATGCTAATTTACGTCCGCTCATAGTTACGCTAGGTTAGGTGAGCAACGATAATTTAGGTTGTTTTGCGAAACATCATTATGTTTTACGAATAGGTAAGTGACTTACTTCTCAATATTTGGCACAATCCCTGCCAGTGCTGACTCGATGTCAGTACCGATCAACACTGTCTGCGAGGTCTTCTCTGCGTAGATCCGTACTCGCGTCTTGATGGTAGAGCGAGAGGAAGCGGAGCGTGTGACGGTTGGGCGTCGAGACGAGGGCGGCGTACCCTCGTGTTTCGGAGAACCATCTGGTTCCGCATCACGTCTCCTACGAGGTAGAGTCGCATACTTGTCAGCAGCCACTCGTGTCGCGTTCGCGTCCGCCACAGTAGTCAACCGCGGTCCATTCGCCGGCCATCTTTTCTCCTCACTCGGCGAGTTCGGCGTCCGGCACCGAGCTGTCGAGGTCTTTGTAGGTTTCGCGCGCAGCGCGGGACTCTCGCGAACGAGATTGGGCAGGTCGCCTGTAGGCCGGATGCGTGGTTTCGGTGTGAGCGGTCGAGGCTTTTCTGGTGGAGTCGGTTTCTCCCGACTCCTAGCACGTTCACGGGTGGCCAGGTTGGGGCCGCGTGGCGCCGTCACGGGTCGCGGAGCTGCCGAGCCGACAGGTGAGCTGCGTTTCGGCTCAGCAACGTTGACATTGACACGACGTCGCGGGCGCGGCGGTGCGCCGGCAAGAGACGAGCTCTCCGAACCGCAGCCGGAGCCACACGACACTACACTGGAGGCGCACGATCGGGACCCACCGCCGCTGCTGAGGGCACGACCGCAGCCCTCCACTCCGCTGTCACTGCCCGCTGCACCAAGAGCTAGTTCATCTCCTGCTGGTAAGCTGTCTAGGTCGCCCAGCGACCTTGCATCGTCATTCGGTTCTGTGGGCTCATGCTCAACAATAGGCTCCTTTACCAATGGTGCTGGGCACTTGGCTTCCGCATTCACAGTTTCAGCAATAACGACACTCTCTTCTTTTTTATTTTCACTTTCTTTTTCGTCATAACAACTATTTTTATTATCATTTTCGTCTTTAATATCTAGATTTATAACACTAGTAGCGAGGTTCTCTGCTTCCTTTGTCTTATCTTCTACATTAGGCTGTACGTCGACTGCCGGCGGGCCGGCCTCTCCGGGGCAGGCTGTGCTCTCCTCGTCCATGGCAAGTTATTATCACATGTTCTGAAACAAAACAAACGAGGTCCGTTGAAAAAATGAAGGTTAGTTAGCGAAGTGATCGGCGCGCAGTAATCAGTTCGCTGCAGCGGTATTGTGGGCTGGCGTCCATTGTGCGCCGGCCCCTGGGCACGGCTGCACTGGTGCAATCTCGGGAGAGTTTATTGCTATTGTTCCGGGTGTCGCCTATTCAAGTACTATCTATGCTAAAATAACTGTGAAGTGTGAAATGAACAATCCTACAATTAATATCTATAAAGATATTATATTTTTGGGATTAAATTGGTATTATGATGCAAAACTTTTACATAAACAACAGCTTACATGACAAGGTTCACGGCTTCGACACAGGTTTATGGCTTCATGTTGCGTTCGCGTCCGTAAAAATACTTGTCCGACTACGTTTAATACTTGTAGGTACTAGTACAAGGCATTCAACTACATAAAAGCCGAGAAGTGGTCTCGGCAAGAAGCTAGGTATCCGAGTATCAAATGGTGAAACGAGCAACAATGAGCAAAACCTATCGACGTACTGTGTAGCAACTACGCGGAGTGAAGAATAGTTCTCATGAACGGGCCTCCAGTCGGCCTCGCCTATTCATACTTATCTGGGTGCAATCTAACGTTTTGCGTCAGGGCTTCAGAAAGAAATATCTTCCCATTTATAACATAATACCTCAATATTCGTGACAAACGGCAGTAAAATTAATTTATCGATAGATTGTCTTCGTGAAAATCGCCAATAACGGCAAAGTCTAGTATAAAAATATCAGAATTTATTGAACAGGTATTTGAAACGTCGACCGATAACATCGACGTGATTGCTCATATTCAAACCCTACCTACTAAGTAGAACTCTTAGCCACTTGGACTTGATACGTTATCGGCTGTAGATTTAGCAAGAATGTACCTTACACATTTTTATGTATTAGAAGCATTGGAACATAAACAAAGGTGCAACCAGAGTCACATCAAAACATTCAATAGCGGGTTTTCTGTTATCAAAAACCACGTTTATTTCCAAGGAATAAGTCTCAGATTTCTTTAAAACAGATTATACTTGAATATCCTACCACTCAGCTGTTACAAAATGTTTTAAAACCATGTTGCTCAACATCCTATACAGAACCATTCCCTTCTACACTACTACGTATTGATATAACCCAATGGGGATACGGGAACAGGGTCATTGTACTGCGATTCGCTGGGGGGCATCAAGGCGTACAATTCAAACACTGAGCTAAGGCTCGCACCTATAAAACGTGTTCAGTATTCAATTTGTCACGGTAATCATGTAGCGACGCGCCGTCTACGCACCCACCAATAAACATTACTAAGGTTTATTTTTATACCGACGACGATACAACACACAACAAACTTGTTGCTGGCCATTAATTAATCTAGAAAGGCCACGGCGAAGGTCTAAAGTCGTTGCCTCGCGTTAGAAAAAAATGCGTTGGCTGCAGATTAAACGGATGAGTAATAAAATGCGCATGGCATGAATATAAGAGCTCTTATATGCTAAGTGCTTATGCTAAGTTAATAGCAGACACAATAACGATAAAACAAAAGACAATCGATATGCATTCATCAAAATTGCCATCGTCAGTCTCTACTTGAGCGACTTTCTTGTAGATCACGTTTTAAATACAAATAAGCAATCTATTGCTTTACTTGATATTCTAGAGGAGGCTGATTGCGCCATGCCAGAAACGGAGCACGTAGACATCGCGTTTTTTCTTCGAGAAAACATTGGATTTCTTTTAGAGGCGAAGGTAAAAGTACTTTTATAACCACTCCATCAACGTTTTACGATACAAAGTTATCAAATGATTCATTATTATTTTTTATTTGATGCAATATTTGGCCATGCCCATAACCATAACTTACGAAGATAGAACATATGTGTTATAAAAATTAAAATAATCTTTAAGACTTGGCACACTGGGTAACCATTATTCCAAGTCTTGAGGAGATAAACTTCTATTTCCACCTATTTTATTACTATTATTAGTTATACAATAATTGAAATCAAACAGAAACTTTAGACCAGACTATTTTGTGAACAGCGAGTTAAACTTTACAATTTACATTTGGTTTCCAAAACCCACCAAAGTTTATTGCCGAGTAGAATTGATTTTGTTCGCCAACTGTTCTTTGTAGAAAACTATGGGAATTCCTATGTTTCCGACTCGAAAGTAATGGGACCATGGTTATCGTGGGAACGTCAAGCCCACACATGATCATAACCTGGCATAGTAAAATTTGACGATCCCTACCGTACTAAAAGTCCGTTATCGGTTCCGTTAAGAGTTGTCTCAGACATGACACGAGACATCAATCGATACATCTCGATACTCAATATAATTTCGCTTGTGTACCCAAACCAGACGTTTCAGGTATTTGGCTAGATTCCATCTCTAGGCGCCATCAGTTCGCCGACAGAGTTCAATTATTGTACTTAAATCTGGGTTAATGCACGCAATTTGTAAGCGCGTACAAACCGACTGCTTACAAATGTACAATCAGCAATATATAATTTTGTTTTGAAGGCGAATTATACGAAAATAAAATGAAAAAGGTAAATATGTAGCTATGTTGCAAGAGAAATGTCTTGGCCACAATTAAATAACATGCGTGTCCTTAACTTCGGGCCAAATCTTCAAACTTCTACAAACGAAATGTAAAAATAAATTGTTTTTCTCTTCTCTGAACAGTTTACTTTTACTCAAATAAATATTTAGTCCTAAAAACAAACGTTTACAAATACATCAAAGTTCCAGTTTTGGATACGGTTCGTAAATACTGCCTTAATGGTAATGCCTTTGCAAGCAATATCTTATTCAGATGTGGTAGAACACAGAAATATATTAGAAGAATGTTCAATCAAAGGCGGCATCGTTTACACTCTGGGAATATTTTTTGCAAGGCTATCATTTATCCAGTTCCATTTATCAAAACTCGTTTCACAATGCTTCCTTAATGGAAAGAAGAGGTTTCCATTTACGATATTCAAATTATGATAAATATGATAATCTCAGACACATACAACAGATTTGCATAACAGAGTACGTTTGTGTGTAAAAATGCTTTATCTCGTAGAAGTTCTGAAACGGGATGAGCTCACAAAGTGCCTGCCAAAAAGCAACATGAAACCACATGTGGTTTTAAGGCAGCACTTGTAACAATACATGAAACAGCAGTTGATGTCTCCGTCGACCTTTCCAGTTTACGCGGGACATGACGCAGCTACATTGCATGGTGTTCTTTTATTTCCAAATAAGTGTGAAGGTAAAATACATTATGTTCGTACATAGAAGTAACATTCAATATTATTGGTAAACAAGGACGTATAATGGGAGAGTGAACAAACAGCGCTGATGTCTGTCGCTGACACATTGACAAGCTCTTCTCCGAAAGTAGTCAGAGCTATTAAACATTTTCCCATTGATTCGCACTACAGTAAACACATACTGTCGTCATCAATCATGTCACGTTATTCAACGGAGGTTCTCACTAGCTTAGCATAAAAAGCCATGCAGAGCTTAACATCGGCTGAAGATCTAGGCAACACGTACGGAATAAATATGGAGGTCTGGGAATAAAAGAATAATGGAATTTATCAACTTCTTATTATCTTGAGTGTGTCGTTAAAACAAGTAAAGGATAGGAATATTGCCCTGCGCTAGTTGCTGGATATTAAATGGTCCGACCACTTAACTCTACGCAGAGCGATTAAAACTTACAAGTGCTCCGAATGCGGTTTAATTAGTGCTTTCGTTTAAAAAACTTGTGCCAAAGCACGCAATACAGCTCTAGTAAACCTCCAGGGATCATGAACGTAAGTAATTTTATGTATGTTCTCTTTATATAAGAAGCACATTAGGCAAATGAAGTGGGGTAACAAATCTACATTCCGACACAGTTTTTGCTGAAACGTATATTATAATTAACTAACGTAGATAAATGATAGGTTGGCGTGCGTTGAAACAAAAACAGAATGCTAACGACAAAATGGGAGCAACAAATCATTCTAACAACATAGTACAGACCTTGCAACATATTATGTGTAAAAAAGAACTAGTAGAACCTGATTGCAATGGCTAAGTCCGTCATTTCTCGATTTGAATTACAGATAGGATACCTGCCATAGACCTCAATAAAAACAGGATTTTTAGAGGAAAAAGTTTAATGTCACATTCAACTCGAGACTCGAACTGCTAAAACGTGTCATTAGTTTCGTAGCACGTATCGGTAGCGCGTCTACGAATTTTGGCTAGGTCCCCAAACCCAATTGGACACTACGAAGAAAGTTTTAAATGTCGTCCACATACTCAATGACACCTTCATTAGACTTAATACTATAATTACTAAACTGTTCATGTAGTTCCTCCTACCTTTACCTAACCTAACGGTGATCAAAGACGTAACATCCTAGAATTAAAATTCATTTTCTTACAACAAATTGCACCAGGAGACTATAAAATGTCGGCCATTTTATGTTCATGCAATTGGCACGTCCTTCCGTGTCATAGGTGGACGAGGCAAGGTCGTTACTCCGGCTTCGACGCGGACGCGTGATTTGGCAAAGTTTTTATAAACCATGGACCGGGGCCGCCAAATTGAGCGATGCTACATCATCGCAGAATTAAGTATCTGAATTCTACGTTCTCAATTTTACCGATATTTTTGAGTTGGTTGAAAACATGGATTGAATTTTGAATGTTATGTACTTATTTTTTTTTCTGTCTCCTATACTCTTTCACACGCTGTCTACATCTCTCTATTTACTATCCTATCGCAGGTATGCTGGAAGAGATTTCTTATGAAATAAGCATCACCTTTGTACCTATTTTTCTGTTCTGTTTTTTCTTGTCTGTTTTATATGTGTGTACATAAATGGTAAAATAAATAAATAAATAAATGATTGACACCAGCAATTTGGCTGTCTTTTCAGTCCACTAAAAGATTAATTTGACAGTACTATACTAAAATTTATCTGCTGTCATTCTCTTAAAGAAATAGAAAGAAAAAGATGCACTGAACTTAAATTTAGTTTAGTTTGTGAACAAGGGAATCAGCACCAATATTTGTGTTATGGAAGCCACCGTATCCGCCTAGTTACCGATAGTCTGTTGCCACGCATAAAATTATTATGTCGACCATAACAGGACTTGGGGCTTGGCCCACGTCCCCTAGGGCTCGGCACATTTACAGCCAATGTCTTGTCGTTCATCGCTATCACTGAAACACCGATACGTTTTAATGTACATTTTATGAGGTGATGTTAAACAGATATGTTTAAGTTTAAAGCCCAACCGAAGAGCTTCACAATCGATTTATCTTTTGTCTGACGAATTCTTCGAATGAATCTGAAAATAAATTGGAAAGTGGGACTGTGGGAGTGAGTGAAGTTTCACTTAAAAGTTGGGTCTTTACTTTTTTTGTTTTAAGGTAATGTAGAAGCTTCTAAAGGAACCGTAGGAACTTAATACATGAATATCCGCTGTCTACAGAAAGACCTTTGATAGCATAATCAGGCACAATCACATCATAGTACAAACGATTGTTTTGACCGATAACTACACATGATATGATTTTATATTATTATCCTACTAAACACTACATGAAGTCATGAAGCTAGGTACATGTTTAATACCTGAGGTATCAAAACATGTTGCTTCAAAAACAAGTGTATAAGTACAACAATGGGTCGATTGTTGTAACCCTTTCGTTTCGCCATTAGCGGATCAGACAGGGCGGGACCGGAAACATAGGGTTCGGTTTAGCGCCAGGGTAGTCTCATTACATGAGCAAATACCTGAGCAAGTGGATTAAAAAGTACAGGGAACTTTGTTAAAATTCTTGGCTTTGAACATCATCTTTAGTGAGTGATAACGCTGATATCAGACGCTTTACTTTTTGTACATTCAATGTCTTTTATTCGAAGTGAATAATGAATTCATTAGTGAACCAATACAATGATGTTTGATTTCACCTTTCGGCATCCTTCACTCTCGCTCCAAATGAAATTACCACATGAACGTTCTTTTTTATGTCGGTAAGTCTGTCGCTGTCTTGTGAACGTGTAATGTAACAAAAAATGAAGATTCACCTGAGTGAAGCGTCTGATATCGGCTTCAGAAAGTTTTTTCTTCTTGTCAGTGATTGAATCTTGACCCTTCTCAATGTCACGCGATATTTATGCGTCTGTTGGAAGCATCTTTACTAATAGAAAGAATATACTTTTCCATGGTTTGCCACCTATTGTCAGGTTCCGCTTTCCAGGGAACTGGTCGAGCAATACCGGAGTTGTTGCCTTGTCTTTGGTATAGAGAGTTTCTGGTTTTAGACAGAACGACTGTCGCTTGACTTTCACGACAATCGGAGAAGACGGGTTTAATTGGAATGATGCAAATGCTAAGGAGAGCCGATCCATAGTAGGTATACCTTTATCGACGTCCGGAAGAAATAAACATTGCTAATTCATAAATTGGAGGAGATTCGGTTATAAGTATGAAGAGCTAGCTAATATTTTTCAGTCAAAATAATGTAGGACTATTGATGACTTTCTGCGAGATTCCTAATCAATAATTACTTGAGCGAAGGGGTGAAACAATTTGTCACATCACTTTAGAAGCTTCCATGAAAACCTTTTAAGCTTAGTGACGTTGACGTACAATTCTGGGAAGAATTCAGGATGTTTGTTCTTCATAATCAATTCAAGTTATTTTTCAAATTCATTTAATTTTAATATTCATACATGATGACAGTTTAGTGCTGTGAGGGACGTCACCCAAAAAATTTATAAATATATGGGTATAATGGGTTCATTATCTAGAATCTGGATATCAAAATACGCCATTTTATCGTAGACTATAATATACTATAGTACCTAATATTCATCGCGTGATACGACATGTTATCAATTACCATTATTACTTAAATTGTTTTGGTTCAAATACTATACAATACTATAAATGGTTGTTTATTAGGTATATTTTTGGCAACGCACGCAAGTTCAGTATATGTATAGCAAATTGACTTCTATTAGATCTGACAGATGGGGCACTTACTTCGCAATTTTGACCTATTCTGTCGACCCCCTGTCTGTCCTATAATATGGCTCGTGTCATACCGACCCCTATGACATTACAGAATCTGATATCGCCCCTATAAATATAACAATGTCTTATTTCAAGAAACGACCTCAGTGATTAATTTTGTTTGGTTGATTTTGTAAGAACAAATCCATTTTGAAGATGACATTTAAAATAGAACAACTACGAGATTATAAAAATTAGTATAACAAAAAAAGTTAAAGAATTTAAATGGCAGATTTATGAATATGTACCTAGTACCTAAATGTGTTTCAATATTAACCTTAATAGCATGTTGCATGGAGTTATGAATGCGTTAGATACAAGTCTTAGTTAAGCTTAAATAATGGAGTTTAAATGAACCAGTCTGGTTGTCGACTGCAAGCCTGCAAGGCTACAGAAAAACGACAAAACTTACGAAAATGTGATTGGTAATATAAATAAACAAAAACAATTTATTAATTCAGTTATTGTTTGTTCAGATCAATTATTTCTTTGTTTTCTGTGTTGAGGATCTTTCGTGTTAGAATGTAAACATGTATCATTGCGCTCTTCCTAAATAAGCCAGCCCATTAGTCATTCAATTTCCAAAACGTTTCGGACATGTTTATTGCAAAACTCATTTCAAATATTCGTGATGTTTTCAATAGAAAAAGAACTTGCAGACAGTTTTAAAACGAATAAATTGAAAGAACCGCAGTCACGGATATCGCAAAGTAACCACAAACAAAGTACAGAATTGCATAGTCTGTGACAGAGAGAAGGTGAAGGCTCTATCGAAGGAATCATGGTTCATGGCGTGCCAAGTTCAAATATTTGTGTAGTCGCGAAACAACGCAAATTTTGTCCTAGCCAACAATTTTATTGTTCCCATAAACACTGATTCCCCTAAGTTAGCCACCCTCGCTTTTCGACACACACTGCGAATGCTGAATTGCTTACTCACATTGATTTTTTTGGGAAATGCATGGTTTAGGGCATAATTTTCACACGAATGTGTTGTACAGACAGCGGTGCATTATGCATTGGAGAGCAATCAAACATCACATGTTTGCGCCGCATGTAACAAAGTACTTAACGTTTCAAGTGCTGTAATTAAAATATTTCCATATAAATAATTTGCGGCCAAGCATTTGATAGTAGCAGCGTTATCCTTATGTTCCGTATGTAACAAACATGTGACCGCAACAAAATTGAAGAAGAATAATAAAAAAAAATTATTCATATGCAATATACATTCGTTTTGTTTAGACTTGTATGAACAGATATCAGATTTCGTCAACTTTGGACCAGAAATAATTTATTTATGTATAACGCATGTGTTTAAAAAGCACCGAAATGTCATATTGGGTGACCTTGAAAGTTATATGAATATATATCTACTTATTCAAATTAAATGGTCCGACATTGATAAACGCATTTTATCTGATAACGCCAATTGCGATTTATTGAAAAAAAAAAAGAGCCAAAGTTAAACATATCTTATGATTGTGGACAGGGAACTTTATGAATGTAAAATTAATGTCATGGCTACTGAAGAAGTTTCTATCAATGAACTTACTTAATTCAAAAGTAATTATCAAGTAAGAAACAAAAAAGTTGGGCCACGACTTACCTGAAAGTTTATAGAACAAAAACAGTCTAGTCCAGACTAACAGCTAAACTATCAAGCCAGATTCAAACAAACAAACAACTGCACAGTTCCACAGGAAAGTTTCAAGTAGTCAACTGAAACAAGTTCGGAGGAAAATCTTATCGTAAACACGTCAATATCCGAGACGGGCGCGAATGGAACTACCAAATAAAATAAACGGGCGAGCAATGCCGACGACCGGAGGGGCGAGGCGAGGCGCGTCACCACATGGAGCCGATGTTAAAAACCAACAATACACATGTGCCTTTCTCTATCAACATTTTTAAACAAGCTGAAGGCAGACATAACATGGCATCGTTCTAGCTGCACGCCCCACACTAGATTATCAGCCTTGCAGCTGACATCGAAATAAAAACAAAGTATTCGCATCAAGATAGGGAATGACAGAGTGGACGATGCTTGAATCCCATATTAATCGATGTCGATAAAACCGTGCAGCTTTCCAAGCAACGTTTCAAGAGAAGCGATTAACTTTTGTGACATTTTAATGTCATGATGAATATTAAGTGAAAAAGGTTGTCGAAAGCGCTCCAAGTTGAGTACGGAAAGTTTCAGAGTCAGGAATGGATGGACCTCATTTTACATATCACTAACTTCTGAAGTCTTTTTATATCCAGAAAACTTGTTGGACTCTAACCTTGTCCAAGCTATTACGTAAAGTGTAATTCTATTGAAGTCGTAATTATCTTAAATTGGCAATCTGTTGTGCTTGGACGATTCAATTGCGTGCAGCGTGCAGCACAATGAGCAAGGATTGATCGGATACGCAGAAGGATCTCTTCAGATGCAACAACATATTTGCCGCTAGCTTTATTTGCATGTACTATTTGCAAACATTTACATGATGATCTTGAAACAAATAAAATTCATCATGATTATGTAAACGAGTTGCATGAAACGATCTTAAATACTTTGTTCTGGGGGCCTAAAAAGGCCACTTTGGCAGGATCATAATATAATTCTTATCACGCAATTTCTCTCTGTATTACAGTTTTGTATAGAGATTCGTAAAATGCTATAGGTACACCTCTGCCTAACCCTTCAGGGATATATAGGTGTGAAACTGTCAAACAGATGAATTGCGTGATATGAATTGTTTTATGATTCTGCTAAAGTGGCCTTTTTAGGCCCGCTGCTCACGTTTACATTCATTATTAAATAGAGATTATATTTGGAGGGGCTTGTTGCCAAGTAACAACAGCTGCACGGGTCGATCGGCTACGCTTGCCGCGGTTGGTCCATGGATGTATGACCATCTTCACATACCACGACTTTTTGTACGAGAAGCAGGTAAGTCTGCATAAGCAGTGTGTCTTAGGAAAAGTAATTTTTCTGATGAAATATGATAAAAATGTTCATATTTATCAAAGATAACATAGACATTGAAAGCTGCCACGCTTGAATGGAATTGGGCTGGACACATCTGCCGCATGTCAAATGATCAATGGGCCAAACTTGCGACCCAATGGGTCCCTCTTCATGGCAAGCGACATCGCGGTAGGCCCAGACGGGGATGGCGGGATGAGCTGGACTAATTGAACAAGAACTGGTCCTGAGCAGCTTTAAACAGAGGGAAGTGGAAAGGGAGTAGGGAGGTCTTAGCCCAGCAGTGGGAAATAACAGGCTTAAAAAAACATTAATTACGATGACAGTGAAGCATGAATTTTTTCTTGTCTACAGAATTACTTAAACAAACAGAAGCATTATGCTAAATAAATACCCGACCGTGGGAATACGACACATTAGAACTGCATGAGACTATACTTATACATACTGAAAATCGTTTGAATGTCTAAATAAGCTTTTAGAAAGTTAGATAGTTTTCTATAACGTGTGAATCTTACGTTGTCAGCGTTTTAGGCAAGCCAGATTCACGATTAAATGAAATTAGACAGAAAACTAAGTAGGGAACTAAACATTTTAATAAACCACCTCCCCCCTCTCCCCCCTTCTTTTTTAACCTTTGTACGTAATTTTCTATTCCTTTGTTCTTGTCTGTTTTTAAGTGTGTACCTGTACTTACATAAATCCTACTGTACTATATAATATGAAAATTTGTGAAGATGTTTGGATGTTTATTACTCCATCACGCAAAAACTACTGAACGGATTTGGATGAAATTTGTTACACAGATAGTTTATAACCAGGATTAAAACATAAGATACTTTTTATCCCGATATTCCCACGGGATCGAAACTAAGGCGGGTGAAACCGCGGGGCGCTGCTAGTAATTAAATAAATACATCATGCTGAAAGAGGTTCCAAGATTTTCTTGTGTCGAATCGAACTCCCCACATCAATCCATTTAATCGACTAACTACAGGTTTACCTTCGAAAATCACTAACTAGAATAGAGCTGTTAACTAAAATCAGTGTTAAAACAGGTCCATTAAGTTGTTCAGACAGCAATATCCTGTTCAGTCGAGCCTACGCAAATAACGTTAGCCGGTAATTTAATTTCCCATGCCTATCGCAGCCATCAAGGAATCGCCATGAAGGGATTGAATTTCGATTTTGCCTACGTTTGAGCTTATTGATCTCGTTAATGAGCGGGAAATCAAATCGCCGGTGTGAAAAGGCAGCTGTGTCGATTTGAAATCAATCGCAAATTGCTATCCAATCACTAGCGAACGTGATTGGAAAATCATAACATTTCTCAAACATTTTGTGTCCGTGAAATTGTTACGCGATTTCGTAAAGCTACCTTTAAATTTAAAAACCTCTTAAGAGAAAATGGAGTAAAATATTAAATACTTAACTGCTTAACGATACAACAATAAACGCTCAGTGGGCCACTTAACGCAGTTTTATTGGCAATCTGGGTCATAGCGTTTACACGAATCGCTATTTATCAAAGCTGATAATTTTCTTTGAAGTTCTCAAGTGTTTGCTGGGAGTGATCGATGCCCTTGACCGGTGTGCCGGCCATATGGTGTATGCGCTTTGATTCTCGACTGGTGAGACGAGTGCCATAGATGGCAGGCTACTCGTGATCATCCACTACGACCTTGCTTGCACGTGAGGTGTTAAATCGGACCCAAAATAAGGTCAGGTGCCGATAAGAGGTATTTTAGAGTGCAATCAAAAACGGTATTTCTAAATGTAAATTTTGGGCCAAAGCGTCCGACAATATAATTATATTCAATAAATGCAATCTCCACTAATAATAAAGCTAAAGAGTTTGTTTGTTTGAACGCGCTAATCTCTGAAACTACCAGTTAGATTTGAAAAAATATTTTTGCATTGGATAGCCTAATTCTTGAGAAAGGCTACTAAACAGGCTACTTAACATCATGCTTAGGAGGCAAGCAAAAACAAAAAAAAAAGGCAAAGAGAATGCTAAGCGAAAACAAAGTAGGTAATAGCGCAGCCGGGCGATGCGATGCGACGGGATGGGTCGGAGGAGCAAGAAACACGCGGATAAAGTCGCGGGCAGAAGCTAGTATAATCATAAATAAAATATATCCATAGCTGCAAATATTGTAGATGCAAATGAAATTCATTACGTCGCTGCCAAAAGCTTCAATGCTAAAACTTATTGATGATGCGCTATAATAAATTCTGCAACTACAGCACACAATCTGTTAAGACTGGATTAAGACTAAGATGATTTACAACAAGCCACCATCTCATGATAGGATTCTTACAAGCTAGATTTACAGGACCAAAATTAGGACCACGGAAAAAGAACCGCAGATGCATATAAGCATTCTTAACCGTGACGCAAGAGAAACGAATTTGATAGCAGTTATTACAGAAGCTAATTAACAGCCCCACCTTATATAACGGTGAACATCTGTGTTAATAGAACGTTTTGTATTTTAAATACTAAGAATTTTTACACTGACACTCCATCTGCCAAGAATGATGTTATATACATAATTTATATCAACATCAAGCATATTTTATAATTAACTTGTATCAAAGGTGACCTTATTAGGCATGGTCGTATGTCTTAAGAACGCATTGACCTCTATGGTGGGGTTCACTGCAAGTATCTTAGCTGTAATTTAATATTTTAATGTTATTTGTGAAATGTTTATCGTATCCCACTCCAGACTAATAAATCTGTCTTATGAACCCATGTCTGTCTTTCAAACAATGAGACCTTTTTTCTTTCATACTTATTTTAGTTAGACTCCCCAAAAAGTTCATGATCTCAGACTTTGCCAACAATATAACATAGCAAAATCATGGATTTAGAATATTGTGTCTGGTTTCTATTAAGTTTTTAATAGACACGAACTCGTTAGCTCTGTAATGCTATTCGTTACAGAACAAATCCCCAGTGAGTCACCGCTTGTCTCCATGCGAGCGGAACGAGTGCGTCGATTCGCAAACGAACTCGATACAAGCACCACGCGAGGCGCGACATTCAGGTATCGGTCCAGTTGTGGGCCTGCATCCGTGTCATTGTGTGACGTGACCTGGGCATCGCCTGCAATCAGATCCTCAGGCACGGCGCGGAACCGAGCTTCACGGGTATCGAGTTCAATCGTCTATCGATGCATACGCCAGATTGCTGGTCACTTCACACGGGAATGCCATGGTGTACGACGATAAGGGAAAATTACTTTATGCACTTAAAATTTATGGGCAACGGTATTCTTGTACGATTGCGTGCTTCCACATACGTTAACTGTTACTTCTCTAGTTCACAAACATGTTAAGGGAAAAACGATTGAGAGTTACAAGCGCACACTTCGCGAACTAGGTTGCTGAGCTGCGAGGTAACAAGTTATTTTTCGAATACTGGATGAAAAATTTTGAATGCATGAGCTTCTATGAATAAAACAGTCACGGTCCAGGGAGTGCTTGTTACTGTGGTTAGCTTGCCAACAATAGCAATAGTAACCTAAAATATTCCTACCGGCTCTTGCCTCCACATTTTCCAGCATTTCGGACTAGTTTGGAACTCAATTCCAACATAAACCTTTTAAGTGCCAGCTATCTAACGTCAAGATGTAAGGATAATTGTGGCATTTTATTTTTTGCTTGGAGCCCAGTGACCTTAAATATTACTAGCTCAAATTAACTATAAGACATTTTCTTCAATTGAATGAGTTTGTATCAAAAAGATCGCTAATTAAGACGAGGAATGGTTACGTAAACACCCTTTTCCGAGGGGCTTAGTAAACCCGAGGGCTCTCGACGACGTCAGGCATCTTGCGTGAAGAAGCCTTTAGTATGCGACTTTGTATTTTATACGTATAAACAACGTCTTAATAACGTTGTAACTTTAAACAATTCCATTGAAATTGCCCTAAGCTCTTGACTTTGAAACTGCACAATATAGCTTGAAAGTCCACTCAAACTTCGGGGCCTTATGAAAAATTGCTGATTTGCCTCCGGCAGACTAATTAAATAGCTTTGCAATGAAAGTTAAATAGAATTTCAAAACGAAAAGCCTGTCCAATAAACAAGAATCAATACGTAAGAACGCGTTAACATAGACACCGAAAATGTAAAGAAATATAATTGGCCATGTTAGTTAATTGATGTGAAATGTAGCAGAACGAAGTAATTTCTAAGCTCTTTATTTCTTCAACGAGTACTGAATGAACATTTTACTTTAATAAGCAAAACGTTCGTTCCAAAACGAGAAGGATTTACAGGAACGGGTGAATCTAATTATATCTCCCGTCTCGTCGCGTGCCTAGCGTTCCAATCCTGGAGATGGTAAGTATGTTAAAATATATCTATGAGCCGTCTGCGAGATACGAATTATACTAATTTTGCAGATGTAAAAAGTCCGCATTGCCGTCAGAAGTTTCGACTTTCCTAACTGCATTTTCTATAACTTAGTTCCGGTAAAATTAATTCCAACTCCTCTCCTTTTCTGTATGGTACGGTTTCTCAGGAATGAAAGGCAAAGCTTATCGACAATTTATTACACCGTACAATTTGCAGGAGTCAGCTGAGAAAGACTAGTTGCTATTGCTCCTAGGCATAGCTTTACGATCCGCTGGCATTTTGTGCACTTTTGCAATTTTGTGCACTTTTGCAATTTTACACTCAACACGTTTTATTATTACTTTACGATTACGATGCCTCAAGCGTTTTTAACGGTCACCTGTTGGAATTTGCGCTGTAAAAGGAAAAAGATCATCGAGTGTGTCCCCACATGTTCGACGTTCTTGGAGCAAAGTGCTTATAAGGAACTTAGCTAAAACAAATTGCCGTAACAGCTTCATCTTGGCGCTGTCCCTACATTTTAGTAGGACAAGCAAGTCCGGGAACGAATAAAATATGAACATTATGGAACTTCGGATACGACGCGGATTAGTGTTCCACCGATATTTCATTTCGGCATGTTTGGACTGGACTTTAAAAAGGCGATGCTCCAACATGTTGGACGTGGCTGCACTTCCGCATGCCGCTCTATATTGAAAAGCGTCGTGTTATGTGATGATTTACAACTGACTTTAATATTTCAACTAGCTATTTG
Source organism: Gortyna flavago (assembly GCA_963669345.1). NCBI lineage: Eukaryota > Metazoa > Arthropoda > Insecta > Lepidoptera > Noctuidae > Gortyna > Gortyna flavago. Next base: position 5,059,082 of record OY770132.1, read on the forward strand.
CCATAACGTTGAATGGGTTTAATATATTAGTGGCATGGCAGCCGTGAAAATTCGGAGCTTGAGTTCATTGAGCAGGGAGTCATTTATTTAGTCCATGCCGTGTTTTAATATGCCTGATTAATTAAGCCCATTATAATTTGTCAGGCGGGAGAAATTTAGTAATTCTGAACATTTCCAAATTTGTAGCAAATGTCTGAGTGAAATGATCTGTAAACTACCATCGTGAGTACTCCTATCAACACAAATTATTTATAGATTCACAGAAATGTTAAAGCAATGTTAATCAAGTAAAATAGACCCACAAGGGACATCAGAAATAACCAGACCATTTCATACCTGGTAGTTAAGGGGCCTATTATAAAGATGACAGGGATGTTAGATAGTAAAGTTGCCGGTAATGGTATAATCGCCTTTGGCCAGTGACGCGGACGGTCGGGTGAAGGCCGGTCTCCCAAGCTGCGGTACATAAATACTCTCGGTGCGAAATTATAAAGCTCCATACAGATTAGAGTGTAATGTAACGTTAAAGATAGCTGTATAAAGCATCTGCTTTAGCGATTAAACGCCAGAACGAAATCACTGGAATGTTTTCACAATCATGTCGCGGGTGGTATAATCACGTGTGTGGTATAATACGCGCCACGAAACATCGAGACTCAGTATTGGGGAGCTTGCGCAGGTAAGTTGTGTACGAAATAGTTACCCATAATGTGTATATCTATTCAGGGATTAATCGATGACATTTAGATTAAAATGCTTAACAATATTATAATATTTATTACGAAATAATAAAGTTTAAGATAAAAGTCAAGCCTCATCTTTCGTGGCGCGTATTGTAACAGAGTGTGTTTTCCCCTTTCATTCTATTATTATTATCCTCTTATCCATTATCGGCTCTGCTTAAGTATGTGTGGCCCATTTTCTAATTAGTTATGTACTTGAAGAACGAACCTTGTCACCACGGATCATATTAACATAGTATTTTCATTATCAATTTAGTAGTATCTTAACTAAAACAACAAGATAACATAGGTACAAGAGACAATGCTCCAACGGGTAGACCCGTTGAAACACAAAGACAAACTACACGTTCCAGTTTGTAAAGCACCACAAGAACACGACGTTAGGCTGGGTTTTAGTCAGTAAGAGTCTGACACTCCCTTCCGCTCCACCCAGAGCGGGAGGAGTCATTGGATGATTTCCCATCCTAAAAAAAAAAAAAAGGCTACAACTTACAGCCCACAAGCACCCTAATGAGCATGATTCGCTAAATAACCGACTTCCGTTAGCGCCAGGCCAACCAGCAGCCGGTACCGAGTCCGACCACACGCGAATATCTCTTCATTATGGACACTTAGCAGATATTTTACGCAGTGAGAGCGTAAATTACCACGTGCAAGCAATTGTTTACTATCAGCTTTAAACTGTTTGTGTTCAAATACAAATTCGGAATCCAGATGCCTTTAGTTAAACTTGAGATAATTTTGTACCATTTTGTTTAAGAGAGATCTTGCCATGACATTCATCTGGAGAAAAACCCTAGTAAGCTATTTAAATAGATAGAATAGTATTTATTAAACATAAAAAAATACAGATATATGTATAAATTATATACATGTTGCGACACAATGGGTGTTTATGTATTTACTTATGCCTGATGTTGTTACAAAAAACAAAAACGACTACCTATATCATTTGAAAATTATGACGCCAGAGAGCCAGCAGAAAATTGATATTTGCTTACGAGAAGCTTTTTGAAGGCACGATAGATTTGGCAAGAGATAGCAACGCCAGTGTAGACACTCATGCTAGTAAATGGCTAACTCCTAATCTTGAATGAATCAAAAACCATTGCTCTAATCATTAAACGTTACTGAGCTAAATATAAAACGATGACGTAGTGTTCAATAACAGGAAAGTCAAATTGCTACAATAAATAATAATGGTTAAAAAGCTAACATTTGTAATCAACAGACGCTTGAATGTTTCGTTTTATTTGAAATAATGACTGCCGGAGCTACTAAAAATTATTTACAATTAGAACTAAGGATTGCACAATAACTTCATGATCGCTATTTGAAGAGTCTATAAAAATATTATGAGAAGGAACCATATATTAATTTATTACTTAACTGATCAATTACGTTTGCAATTGTAAATTTGTAATGCATGCAGATAGACAACTTTCAGAAATATTTTCTTTAAACGATACTTTTTTGCTCGACCCAATTGCTAACTATCCACACTATTTCCACCAAAACAAATCCAATGCAACAGAATTTCTAATATAAACGACTACGCTAGATCTTATATGCAAGTATTTGATATAGAAACGATAAAAATGAAGAAATTGTTGAAGTCTAAACACGCAACTAATACAACAATATTTATAATAATCCATTACGTTTTTGAGTTACATATTTGCTGAATTCACTATGAAGATTTATTTCTAAGAATAATGAGAGTTACTTAAAACAAGTTAATGAAACAAATCTAGCAAGTTTCCTGTTGTATCAAAGCCAATAACGCTGAAAAATTATCCACCAAAATGAAGCCATGCAACCGATAGCTACACTATCGAACATAATAAATACATGGAGAGAAAAAACTCATCTATCGCCACCAAAATAGATGGACAGCAGCTGTGTCAAGAGCGCGTGTTTTTTGTAGACAACCAGGGCAACACACGTGTAACCCCGGACTAAACAATAACGAGAAAACCGGCAGTCTTGTCGGAAGGGAACGCTATTAAGCTTACAAATATTTGAGAAAGTAGAAACAGGATTTTCTTTGTTACGCGGAATAGTTGGAAGAGGAGGGTTTCGCTGAAAAGCTACTTATACGTGACATCTTTCAATCTAGCGAAGATAAGACACCGTCACATTTTTATATTATGCCCTACGACGAAGAGATGTACGATCGTGCAGGATTCTCAACTCCATCCGGTCTATTAGGACTTTCAGCCACGATTTCTCAACTAGTATATTACGACACTTTGACTAAGCCTTAACCAGTTGAACTTCTATCTTTTATACCTAAAGTTTCTACACTGTACGGGATCATAAGTGTAATTTTATGCATAACACACGCGTGACTTTTGACCCTAGCTTAAACGCGAATAAGACAACCGTAGACCGAAGACCCAAGTTTTATTTTATTACACCGTTATAAAAGGTACTTTGTAAAAACCCCAAAGCTACATAATATAGGATTAGTTATAGAAGACCCTCTACAAAGGCTGGCTCATGTTCAACATGAACTACGAGAAATACAGTTCGATTTATCAAGCTAAGCAGAGCAAATTGTTCGAGATAGTGGTCGGGATTTGTTAGATGTTTGCTTAATTTCTGCTCATTTATTTCATCTAGCTATCCAAGCTTTCGGCGTACATTTTACTTGCCTGTACCAGATTGGATTATGAATGCTATGAAGTTTTAACTGACATAACTATGAATGAAACTTTATTTGGCTGTCTAGTCTACAACTTGACCACTTCGGTCGTTAATAGTAATGATGTAACAGTTCCTTCAGCAATCAATTCCCGAAATAGAATATCTGACACATGAATCACTCCCGGTCTGATCGAAAAAGGTGCTAGAGAACCGTTTACGGCAAGGACTCTTCCTCCAAGTTCGTTGCTCCTTTGTTTTGCATTGTACCGCGACCAAGTCTGCATACTGATCAATGGTTCTTATATTATTTTCTTTCTGCAGGGTTCAGACGATTGCAACATGGCCGCTTTCGGTTACATAATTGTTTTTTTCGCTGGTTTCTTTACAACGAATGTTTAAGCGATGATTACCGAGTAATGTCCCGTTATTACTGACCGTCCATGTGCAATACTGTAAATGCTTTTATGCTCTCCACAAAATTTGAGTTAGGCACGAAGTTTATTTACTCTAAATTGCCATCGGTGACCTAAGCTCGTTAAATGTTACATCACAAACGATCACAGTGATTGACGGTTACGAGGACTGCATACAATGGAACTGCCAAAGGCGCAAAATAGTCGACTACATCCGTGAAAGTGTGGCCGACGGGGAAACGATTCAATTGGCCTGCCGTAAACGTCTTTATCATTCACATTTAATGAAACGAACAAAAAAAATTGATAATGGCCAAATTGGATTAGCGTCGTGGTTCATTTAACTCGCACATTTCAACTACTAACTGGCTATGTCTACATCAAAGCAGCCACCCGTAAATAAACTTAGTTGACTCATAAATATCATCCATGAATGCCTGTGCTTTTGTTATGGAATAAAGGTTACCTAAAATGGATGTTCCCATGAGATTCGACATAAAAGGTCGAAGCACAATAACCTATTGAGGTAATACAACTTTTTGCACAAAGCTTACATAGTCCAGACGGCGACACACCGACATATTGGTGTACCTAATACGTGACATGGTGTTGTATTTGTTGGTAGCCAAATCAAAGTAGGAAGAAACTAAAAATACTGCTAATCCATAAAGCAGACGGATACCACACAAAGTATACAGACACACGCCCAAAGTTCGATAGTAAACCGCTATCCTTTTACGATCCGACTCCCATTACTAGACGATAAACAAATCCGTACGTCTGGAAAGCAAGATGCTGCACAGAAATACACGCCTGAATACAAACAATGTTGCCTTCGACCTGACTTTGAAACTATACTTGAAACAAAAATAATACTAATATATTGTAAAAATATAGACCCTATCTGACATCATCGGAGAGTTGGCACCATTCCAGTGCAAGTAGGAAAACGATACACTATTTATGAAACAAGCACTTAGTGGATGATGCAAATATTTTTTTAGTTTACCAAGAAAAGTTTAAACGGAGGCAACATTCATTATTATAATGAATATTGCAGCAACTCTCACAGACAAAGTTCAGACAATGAGCCAGACGGACAAAAGAATAAAGGTATAACTTATGTATTATGCAGGTCCCAATAAATTATCATCAAACTACGAGTAAGTTAACGGTGGGGACGAGGAGTGCTTTGTAAATAATAACATCGATTACACAGTTCTGAAACTTAGGTTGACTCAATTAAGATTGCCATCGTCACGCTAAGAAGACATTTCTTAAATACATACACAACATTTAAAGAGAAAAATTTCGGAAGCTTTCTCTGTAGTATAGAATGATGTTGAAAAATGAAGTCTTGTGACAAGGCTTTTAAGCTCAAGAATCTTAAGAAGATAATTTGAGTCGTGACATTTAAAAATATGACATTGAGCGAAGTGTGGCTGCTGACGAGGTTCGTAAGTGTGGAACAAGCTTCAGACTCTCCGGCGTCGTCTGTGTTACCCTAGACGCGACACCACTTCAATGGAAAATAGGCCACAGAACGGCGAGAACACTTCGCTAAGGGAAATTGTGAGGAAAAAGCTTGCGGAAACCCACGATGGTAACAAACGAGGAATTTTTAGCACCGGCCTTCCGTATCTAAGACTATTACAAAATGTAATGCATTATAAACTGGAAACCAAACGGCTCTTCAGAATAGCGAGAAGTTTTTGCTGATTTATATCCAATTAAAATTTTAAAAATACAACGCGTACTTAGCAAAAAAAATCACGGATCTAAATCTAGACTCGCGGGAGGCAAAGAGAATGGCGTCATCACTCAATATGGCTTTTGGAACGTACATTTTAACTGGTGTTAGATGGATTACTCTGTCGGCTACACTAATATTATAAAGAGGTTAACATTTGTGTGTTTGTACGTAGAGGATAATTTTCGGAACTCTGATTCGATTCCGAAAATTCTTTCACAAATGGGAAGCTGTAGTGTAAAATATTAATATATCCCATAATTATATTTTTTGTGAAAACAAGAATTTTGACGAGGAAGAAGACGCGGTCAGTAGCTAGTCGAAAAATAATTCCGACTTGGGTATAAATTCAACAGCTAAACTGGAAAGAAAATACTATTTAGTACACTAAAAGACGCAAACTAAACTAAGCTGCTAAAAGGTTAATAAAGTTTTGTTGATGCAAGGTTTACTGTCGAAGGAAACGCTTAGATCTTAACTCCTACTAATCAAAGCTAAGTCTTACAAGGTCGTCGCTCTAAAAACGATCTAACGGGTTCGACGCCCGATCTCCAATGTTGAATTTATTCAACGAACTTCTTACGTGCTGCAAAAATAAACAAATCTAGAATGTTGTACTTGAAGATATTTCTGACTAATAGTTTACAAAAAATGTCTTTCAAGGTGCCAAACAAACGGGATTTTCTTAACAGGTAAAATGTTCGGAATTGGATATTCTAAAGTGAGTCCGATGACTTTAGAATTGAGATTAAACATAAATTCAGAATACTGCAATATCTTTACACATCGGTCAAGATTATCTGAAGTATCTCAACTTATTTCCCTGCAATAAAATCTTTGATTGAAATTAATTGAAAAGTTTTTATAATGATGCGTCCATTGTTGTCATATTGGATGAACATTCATTTTACTTACATGTTTATCGACGTGTAGGAAAACTGTGGAGCAGATGCATGCTTCCATTATGTTTGTAATTATTTACCGATCCGGTTTCGTCAACAAAACACTCACTTTCGAACCGGTCTCAAAACGGGCGCCGCATGTCGGCTGCGCCGGCTATGCCAACTATTACACATTGCAAACCTATTATATTATGTATCTCTAAACACGAATCATTATTATTCAGTATTCATTACACAAATAACACCTATAACTACAAGCAAAATAAATCCATATCCGCAAAACCCAAACGCAAAGACGACTAATAAGATCGCAGAAAACATAAATAAACTACAAGTACTTACATGACATCTAAAAAGAAAACAAAAAATGTTCAGTCCACAATCCGGTTAGCACTTCATAAATAAAGTCACAGCGTAACAACAACGAGCTGATCTAGTCCTTTAGAACATGAAGTGAACAGTGGAAAACTATAAACATTAGGTGAAGTAAGAACCACAAGCACAACGCACGCGTCCAGCGCAGACGCGAGGGTGAACGTGACTGCATGGTTACTGCTGAACTAGCGATGCAACCAAAAGAGAATTAGACTACAACCACGGACTTAGACGACGATGTTTGATCAAACAAATTCGTTATAATTATAATATAGGCTTAGTAGAAAATACTGAACGAAAATAAGAGCAAAATATTTTTTTGGAAGACTTCTCCAAATATTCCAAATTGGACCGCAGATGGTTGATATGACCAGTATGAAATTATAGAATGAATTATACAATACTGATGCGTTATCAAAGGTCCCATGCATTATCAGTTTACACCGATAGGAGACCGCTAAAAGGAACTAGCTCCAAGCTAATTTTACCCGGACGTTTGACTGATGACTGGCCGTATCTAGATTGAACGTCGGTCCACATGTACGCTGATAAACTTGGCCATATATTTTGTTTCCTTTTCAAATTAAATTGTAATTACAAACACGAAGTTGTATAGAATCTACAATTGGTGGCAATTTTGCAAAAGAAATTCTCAAATTACTTAATTGCAGTGAATTGCACCTTGCGACAAGAACCAATCGTGATCTTTCGAAAAGCTTGCTCTGGTTTCCTTTTGTTGCAGACACTATATTGGAAAGTGCCAAAGGTACCAAACCTGATCTTATCCAAGCTTTCAACGAGCTTTCATGTTCCTTTTGTTAAATAAAAATATTTAATAAAAACGTTCCGGGGGCAAAAATTTCTATTAGTGATGGGCGGCGCGTAGAATAGTCTCGATTGCCCCGCAAGCCGCAATTTTAGTTTTTTCAATGATGTTAGATTTCAGATTAGTCCAGATTTATTCTAAAAAAGAAACATGTATTCCAACAATGAATAATCCTAAAGCTTTAGTTACGTACTTGATATGGAAGAGGGAAACATAAAACAGACAGAAACAAAAATATAAAATGAATAAGGATAGTGAGTAACTGACGCCGGGGAACACGTGGCACATGACAGGAAATTGTTAAGGCGTTAGCGAAGTAAATGGACGCATTGTGAGATTGTGACGAATTCGCGCCACATTGGATGCAAATGCAATATGATATTCGCCTACAGTATAATACAGACACACTCTCATATAAATCTCATGTGATCTAACTTGTAACGCAACGGAACGTGACTGAACTTAATAGACTATAGACCTATATTCGCACATTACGGCAAAATTTACCCGGAGTTTGCGCAATTCCGGGGAAACCAAAAATAGGCCTCAGAACCCGGAAACCGGAGGAAAGGAAACATGAAATGTTGGGAAACTATTACATTTTGTCAGTTTCACGCCTACGTGGCTGCATCTCGTAAGGAACGTTCGGGAATTGAAATTTAATGTATTTCGAGTGACATTTTCGGGTGGCGCCGGCGGTCGAGTGACCCAGATCTGAGGTCTGCGGCGGAGCCTGCGTACACCGCATTGAGAGGTCAGCGCGTTGCACGCAACCCAGTCCGTGACACCAAAATAACGCGTTACTTGTATTTATATCGAAACAACGAGCATATAGGTACTTATCTAGGTGGTTGAACAAGGCAATGAAGTAAATGAGCCAGTAGAGCATGCAACAGATTTTTTTCTTCCAACAAAGATAACATAAAAAAGTAGTTTGCGATTGCTAATAGCCAATAGGTAAGTTCACTTTCATACATAATCCAATCCATGAATTCCCATAGATACCTATCTACTTCTTCGATATTACGTGAGACAGTTGATAATTCTCACGAGGGATAAAAAATCAATTTCAACTATTATACGCATTGTTACACAGTTCTCATTGTGTAGGTGAAAGTTCATAATAAAAAATATCTTGTTCCGCATATGAATCGTGTTACACCCAATTACATAGTGCTCCATCTATAATTCCAGCCGAGATTAAATCTCTTCGTAACATTGGATATTAATAAATAGTTTCAGCATTACATCCGGATCAGTTAATTAATAATAAACAATAACATATGTAATAAAACTTTTTCTATTTGCCAATTATAAACCTAGGCAGTATTGTCTTGATGAGAGTATGTTATATGCTCGGGCAATGTGAACAAGTTCCAAATAACACGTCCGAATGATATTGACATATTCCCACAGTGGTTTTTAACTGCGAGTCATCACTAAATGTATCACTCGCGGCTTTCACTGGAGCAATTTGATGCGCAATCAGCGCGGGTGCAGATTGTGGGGCAATTAACCAGTGCGGATATACTCGTACGTGGGCATACGCATCTTCCTGCCATCAAGGAAACGTTTCGGTTGTTGATCGGACTACCTGCCATATGACGGGACTAATGACCCAAATACATGAACCCAAAATCGGATTAATTAAATACTCGTTGGAAAAGTTGTGGTTATTGAAATAACATTTACCTATTTTCAACTCCGAACAGTCTGAAAAGTTTCGATACTATTAATATATGAAGTTTTCTGAATAAATAATTGCTTTTTAGTTAACGCTAGCTATCGCTACTTAACTGGACTTCAGCAAAACTTTGTTCAATGAGGTAAGATGGTTTACTTGCCAAATCTTTAGTTTTGAAGTATTATATTATCTGTGGTTTTGATAACAAAACTTCACGTTACGTCTATCTTCACCAAGTCGATAATTTCACGCGGACCTATCCAATTAGTTTAATGGAAAGTGTTTGATCGAATTAAATACGCATATATATTGACAACGTTTTACATTGCCAGTCTTTCTCCTGTGGAAACTTATAGACGGTAGCGAAAGCTATTAACAAGTCTCCACGTAGTTTTTCCCACATAAAAACAATAGAAGGCTTTCTATTTTTAAGTAACAAATGGCCAAAAGTGGGAGAGAATTTCTTGTCTCCTTACTCAGGGATAAGATATGCAATCTTTGCAGCTGCTGGAATTATAAATCAGCTTGCTGAGTTAGGTACAGACAGCATTCTGCACCCGTACCCTGAGAAGATTATATTTTCAACCCAGAATAGTTGGATCTTTGGAACACCAATTCCCTAGGTAAGATCATTATTTCTATAGGTAATTTATACCAATGTTATGGATTATAATTGTCTGTGAACTAGTACAAAAAAACAACGATTTTGATACATATTGCAAATTCATTATTTTCGTGTCCTCAGCATGAACTTCAATCGCAAGAACCTTGACAAACTTAAAATAACTAACATCAAAAGTAAACTAAACAAATTGAAGTTGAATGGACTGTGTCAACATACTTTTTCACACCTCTATATTTCATGATTGGTTGCTGATTAGCACGCACAGTTGAGAACTAAGTAGTGTGTGTGTGTGTGTGACAGCCATCTTCTTGAAACTAAAACAAAGTGTTTTAGCGTGAGCAGCACAAGATGAATGTTCTTTACTGGGCATATTATTGAAGAATTAATAGCAAGTATTACGAAATGAGATATCTTTATAACGCGATCGAGACGATGAAACATTCGGGCAATGCTCCGGGGGTAGCGTTCGATAGAAACCTAAATTGCAATTATTTGGTGCACTGAATACCAATTTTTCTGCTATCCCTTTGGGGCATGCATTTTCATGCATGTAGTAGTGTATTGTAGGAACTATGTTTCAGGGTTATGTTGAAATAGCTACAACTTCGTGTTGAGATGTCGACCAAAATAGTTAGTAATATGGTGTTAATTCCTCATCGTTCGCTAACTACAGACAGAGATCCATGTTTAACAGAGCTTGTGACTTAGAGCTGATTTATACGACAAAAAAGTGTGTAAATATCCCCTCTATCGCCCGTCAACCGGACTGAACTTCCAGGAAGACTGCCGTAGAAAGTGCTAGAGTGTCAAAAGACTGCTAATTATAACCGAGCGGGCGACGTTCCGCACATACTTGCTGCTCCAGCCGACAGACACACAACAAAACAACTCGAATCTATTCACGTCAGATAAACTTTCAAATCAAGCGAGCTGCAAATGAACCATCAATCTTACATCCTCTTGAGAGCCGATAGATCGTGGAAAGAGTGTTTTAAATCAATTGTCAAGTGCCACACTACGGTTTGGGCAATTGAGGATGGATAAAACGTGTTTATTGGTTTCTTAAATAAGTTCATAAGTATTATTGCTGCACGTTAGCAGCGCAGTATTCTAGGCGTCAAATTGACAGACCATATCCACCATATCGCATTCGAGCGCAGTGTGGCGTTCACTGCTCTCCAAAGCACAGATTACTTACGTTGCACAAAAATCCGCTAAGCTGAAGTGAGACTGGGCTGGCCACGTCTGCCGTATGCCCAATGAAGTGTGGGCCAAAATAACCACCACGTGAAGCCCTGACACAGCTAAAAGACGTCGCGGCAGACCCCGTACAAGATGGCGGGACGAGCTGGAGAAAACAAACGACCAGGACTAAAGTGGACCACCCACTTTAGTCCTGGATCGAAAGAGCTGGAAGTCATGGGGACAGGCCTTTTTCCAGCAGAGGGATGATGCAGGATAACAGTAACCAGTGTTATTGCTGGTCACTGATTTAGTTTGGAACTTAGCTTCGTTGGTAAACTGCAACTAAGCTGAAAATGCTTGCGCTAGTTTGATTTGCGAAATAGTTCAAAAGGTTTGAAATACCCAATTGATACTGCCTGCAATCCAATTTTCGATCCCAGATTGCCTTAGCTGTTGATCTAGTGTCACTTCCTTTGAAGATAGTAACTCCATTCCAAACAATGCATGATTTATGTATATTCGCGTCTGTCGTGATTAATCCGATTTATGTCGATGCAGGGTTATTTACGTGTTTGATTTATTTGAGTCCATGTTTCTATATTCAGAAAATCGGATCGTACCAAGGCTATCACGATTATCAACACGTTAGGTTTATCGAAGATTGGTATTAATTAAGCATGATTGGCATTAGACCAGTAGTAGCCCAGTACAAACGGCCGCAACTTACTAGTGTAGGTCGTAAGTTCGAACCCAGGCAGGCACTTTGTGTTAATTATTTCATCACTACTGATCTCAATACGGTGAAAGAAAACATCGTGAAGACCACCATGTCCTAGAACTAAAAAAAATCGAAGACATCCATGCCAACCCGCACTGGGCCCGCGTGGTGATTTACGGCAAAATCCCTCTCACAGAGAGGAGGCCTGTGTTCCAGCAGTGGGAACATAGGCTGATTATGCTAAACATTATTAACTACGTGATTGGGATGTTGGAATATAGCTAGAATGTGTTACAACTGGTGTATATCTGCTTATCGGTAGGTCGTACGTGTTCATAAGAGAAATAAATACAGGTTTTCCTTATAGCCAATGACATAAACTTTTCACGGCCGCGGTACTTACAACGGTATGTTTTTTTGATATTTTGTGTGAAATTAACATCCTAATATTGTTCGGTTTCAGATAATAACTTGGCGTAGTAGGGAATCGCAGTTCGTGTGAAGGGTAGCGTAGCCGTCAAAGGCTTGAATTATGTCTGAAGCAAAGTTTGACACGAGGCTTACATTTTTGGGATTCAGTCTGTAAAGTTGCCCAGGCAGAGTATGTTAGCACAAATTTTGGTAATCTACACGTGGAAGTAATATGACACTGAAGAAGAAAAGTGTTGCTTTCTTTTAGAAAAACCCAGAGTACAGTAGTCTAAAAGCCTACATACCGACCATATTATAATGTTTTATGATTCAATAAGCCATAAATAGAGGTCGCAAATAGTTTGAAAGACACCCACATTGTTTACGCCCACTAAGTAGAAAGGTCCTTACAATTGAGACCAAAACTGTTTACATAAAGATTTCTCAATAAGTAAGTAGGTACAAGGAAATATTGCAAAAATAAATGTGAAACAGTTTAAGCAAATCTAAAGTAGACCATTATTAGAATGAGCTTTATTCGCAGAAACGCGAAATATAAAGTTTCTGAAACGCAATGAATTTGATTTGTCGTGAAACCCACTGATGACTGGAAGACACGTAACGTCTTTTCTTCAGACTACGTGTTTGGAAACTTGCTTGCCCTCTGACTCCATATCGTATTTCAGCTCAAGGTCACGAGAATCCACCATATCATTCATAATCTTTTCTTGCCGATTGCCGACTTATCATTGTGGCAATCTCGCTATGAAAAAAAGCATTTATATCTCCGCATAAAAGAGACTCAAACCAGTTGCTATATGCAGAACACTACATGCCTTATTCGTTTTTTGGAAAGGAACACAGTCACAGATAATATCAATATCGTGATTTAAACTTTTGCTCGCGTAGAAAGTGCGTCTTCGAGCCACTCAGTCAACAATCACAGCTCGCCCACGCCAGAATCGCCTGAATTGTAATCAAGCCTAATTTAGGAACAATAGAACATTTTCTACAGTTATTTAGATAAACAAGATTTAAATAGTTTTCTTGAAGAGTTGGCATTTTTGTGTCAGAGTAATAGATTAGAAGTAATTATCGCGTTGACTGAGTGCTTTGAACTCAAGTTCTCCCAGTACCAGATCAGGGGGCCTAAAAAGGCCACTTTGGCAGAATCATAAAACAATTCATATCACGCCATTCATCTGTTTGACAGTTTCACACCTATATATCCCTGAAGGGTTAGGCAGAGGTGTACTTATAGCATTTTACGAATCTCTATACAAAACTGTCATACAGATGAAATTGCGTGATATGAATTGTTTTATGGTTCTGCCAAAGTGGCCTTTTTAGGCCCTCAGATATAAATCCTCTATGGTCTAGAATGCGGCGGCGTCCATGACTGGCGACCTCGAAATTGGCTGCGCTTCGTCTGTGTAAGCAAACGTGGCGAATGGCGAAAGGTTAGATGGAAACGTGAATAGCTGACGTCAGTAATGCCTTGTTTCAAAGGAGTCTTTAAGCTACCGTGCGTTAAAAAATTGTTCTACCTACTGCATAAAACGAAGACTGGTTATTGCCCATCCGAAATTGTAACAAGTAAATGGAATGAAACCGGTTTCTACACTGGCATGCCCTGAACATTGTCATTTGGAGCTTCTGCAACGCATTGCACAAGTACAGGTAATCGCACTTTGAGTGCACGAGTTTGTACCAAAATATTTTGCTAGCAAATTGCGTTACATCGTTGATGGCTGGCTGCACAGTGTCACGTAACATAGCATCTCGCAGCTAATGTTGCATGTAATTGCGTGGAGGTGACACACAGATCTACATCTCTCTTGCGACACCTCAATCTCGACACTTCAAATTATTATAATACAATTGTGTGTGTAAGTACATTTGATTCAGAAGCGGAAATGTTCAAATGTGTCGCGTGCAAGTTATGGAGGCAGAGACGAGGCTTTTATTGGACTAAGTCCAAGGACATAAATCTGGAAATATCGCGCTTTCTCAAAGTAGGTAAATGATCCTAGTATTTGCCGATGGGTTCATTGACAGCTTTTGGCATTGTGACAAAGTATGTTAAAAGTTCTAGTGCGACGATCTTAAGAGGAAACACAAGGGTCGTTTTTCCATACAAGCATAGTCCCCTGTTTTCTCTCTGGATAATACCGGTAGTCATATTTTTTTTCCTTAGTATCTATGGTTACTATTAGCACATCCCTATGATTTCCTTTTTTTCATAAATTAATTATTAAAAATGATATAAACGTTCAAAAACTTAAAAAAAATGGCCGGATCTTCCGCTGAATTTAAATATCCAGAAAATAAATTTGACTAGATTATATAAAAAAACTAGCTTCCGTCCGCGTCTTCGCCCGCTAGGTATGTCGATAAAAACTATCCTATGTCCTTCCCCGGGATGCAATCTATCTCTCTTCCAAATTTTATCGAAATCCGTTCAGTGGTTTAGGCGTGAAAAGGTAACATACATACAGACAGACAGAGTTACTTTCGAATTTATAATATTAAGTATGGATGAAAACATAGAAACACAGCTCAAGCCCTATTTTATTTTTTAATGAAAAACGTACTTAAATCGGTTAAGTTTTGGATAAGGAATCAGGGGACTACAAATCGACGATTTTTTGTAATTTTAATTGGTATTTTCAGTCCAAGCTGCAGTTGTCTCTATCGCGCTTGATAGCCCGCTTGTTCGGGCATTGCGCGACTGCAATAGATTTAAGAAATACCTATTTTTCTTTTCTCTACGCTTTGATGATGTATTCGCTCTACAAATATTATGCATGATGACCTACGTGTTTAAACCAAAAATCCTTGATTATGATGGGTCTTCATCAGTTTTATTTTTTAAAGTCATGGAAAGTAAACGGTGCAGTACAATTTTATTAACAGTTTACTCAATTTTGTATCTTGCTTGATCCATTGACGAAGACGGTACAGAGTTTAGTGATAAATAAACGCCAAGTTAAGTGATGGAATAAAAAAAACCCCTTGTAATTGTAGTAGCAGACCTTGACAATAAATTGCAAACTACCGATGACTAGCTGATGAGAAAACAAAAGAATCGCAATCACAGCAGTCATGGATGGTCAGAGCAGTGATTAGAACAACGTTGGGAAAATAACACTTACTAAATTCGACCTAGATAGGTACTCATTGGGAAATTAGAGTTTTTGGAATATTTGTTTTGGTACAAATTATTTGATAGAAGAGGCTTCCGAACTAATGCAAATATCGCCATATCAGTAAGACGGTGATATTAGGTCATCCACTGTGGTAGTTGATGCTTATTTATTGAGCCAAAAACTTTTCAGCTTCGAAACTAGGTACAAACATTTTGATCAAGCAGGACTATGTGACAATATTATCCAGGAAAGACGGATGGATACGCTCTGAAACACAAACATTAAAGAGCCAAACGTATCCATCAAGGAATGATTTTACGTGTTAAATTTAAATTATATTGCCCGAAGACTAGGCTTAGCAACGAAATGTCCTACTAGCGATTACCACGTAGTATACAGTTCGCGAGCACGAAGACAGATGCGCATAATTAACTGCGACCATTCACTTGAGCGAGACAAAAGAAGAACGTCTTCTGAGAACAGTCGATAAATCACCACGATATCTACCTATGTGCTGTGCATGCTTCTTCTATAAGCCCATATGCTGCTTTACGATGACGTCCTGGTTTGTTATGCGATTTTCTCAGAGATGCTAACTTAAATACACCGGGAAGTGCAATAAAAGTCATTTATACGTAACTCGTAAATGGCCTATTTCTAAATATCAGTGAACTAAATATTTATGTGTATACAGTAACGTATAAGTGTTAGCTGTTAATAGCTCAATTAGTAGCGTAAGTTCGGGCGGGGACGGCAGCGTCGGCGTCGGCTCACATTTCATTCAGCACAGCCGTTATGGACGAAATACGTTAATATTGACGCCGAAAATACGCGTGTTGCGTCACTGCACTAACTAACGCCCTTAATCACGCAAGCCACGCGGAAAACACACATGAAATACGTATTCCAACTTATAATTTCAGAAAATCTCTCGGTAACAGTAGTTTGCATTGTTTTTATTACTTCCCAGTTAGTACAGATGGCAATGGGAGCACATTTGTGGAGATGTGATAAATTTGCTTTATTCTACTTATGGTATCATTCAGGTTTGTGTAACATAATGTTATGGGAACTTCTGGGCTCGTCTATGAGTCTGTAAATCTTTTTAACGAGCTTCATCATTGCGAACAGCGTAGTTGCGTGTTAAGTGGTCGACATAATGAACTACGAGACAAATGTCGTGTCTGGATTTCATCCTGGATTTTTTTGCGGCGTGTTAATCTAATATAAAATTTAAAGTCCTGACTGACTGATACATCAACGCACAGCCTAAGCCGCTGCCGCGCTGGTCCCAGTGACATGAAATTTGGAGGGTGTGTTCTTTGTAAAGAGTAGGTATCCACTAAGATTGGGTTTTTCGGAATCCACCCCTAAGAGGGTGAATGGGGGAGGGTGAAATTTCACGCGGACGCGGACGAAGTCGTGGGCAGAAGCTAGTTAGTTAATAAATAGATGATTTTTGGCCGTGTAATATGTCTACCTGAGCATAATATGCTTTGAGGAGCATATTATGTTGGCACATAACACACACATGCACACACACACACACACACTTCCGAATTCTTCTTTGTCTCAGACAGTACCGAGAGCTCCTGCGTTTACACACACATTCATAATGTTTGTATACTTGGTAACCACATGCAATGCCAGTTCAAATTAAACGCGCGCAATCGTTAGCTGTTTTTAAGAGACTCGTGAAGGAGCATAAAGTACTTGTTGTTGTGATCTTGTTTTCGTAGCTGCAATAATCTGTCGTCATCATTTATTTTCTTTGTTTATATGTATATTTAATATGTATTTATTTATGTATCTATTATACAGCATTATATATATATATAGCTATGTATCTATTTTGTGCCTATATTATTTCGCGCCACTGTCAACCCCATTTTTTTATATCCACGCAATCACTGTCCATTCCAAGGTTGCCTGGAAGAAATCGCAGAAAGCGATAAGGCCGCCCATTGTATGTTTTGTATTAATAATCGTATTTTTTTGTTATTTATTTTCTGGTGTACAATAAAGTATATATAAATAAATAACCACAAGTAAAGCGCGGGTCGCTTTGTGAGATAAAAATACTGTAGTACCTAATATAAAATAATGGCAGAGTATTGGCAGAGTGATCACTTATAGTCAAGTTACACTACTCCTTTTAATACATGCTTTGTCTACAATTCTACATAGCAGGTATAAAAGCAGTGTTGTGTTTAGTTTTAGGTGTAACTTATTTTTTGTGTAGTTATTTTTTTTTATTACTATTTTACTGTACAAAAATGGTAAGCATTTGTCACAGATTAAATCACAATTTCCATGTTGGGTTTTATGACAGAAAAAAAACAGAATAGGATGTGTTGTTGTGTTTTTCAAGTTCTTTCCTATTTCAGCTTTAGTAAATTCATATATTTTGTGACTTTCTTATTTGGTAATGGCTAAAAAAAATCCTCCATTTTAGATGTCATTTTATACAAGCATGTTATTAGGAGTTTATTTTGATTACTTAATTCTCCATCACAATTTGTTGTTTAATTTACGTTAAAGTGAAGCAATTGGTGCTGAAGTGAACTGCAATTATATTGTTAACATCTAATTTGAGGAAATTACAATCAATAGTAAGCTACCCATAGTACCCATGGTAATTGTATAAGTTGTTTAAACAATTACCATTTTAATTACCAATTACCACGGTTTTGTGAATAGGTAGGTACTGTGGTAATAATAAATTATAATGATAATGAACTGACTCATATTGAATGAAGGTTATATTTATTTTATTGTTGGGTTGGAGTGTAGCTTTAGGGGCGCTATGGAGCAAGGACTTAGAAAATTTTTCGTGTTTTTTTTTTTCGGAAATTTTCCAATTTTGTTGCAGTATCGGGTTTACCTTTGTTTGTAGCAACCATTTAGGTTCTGAGAAGTATGGCCCTACGACGCACCGTTTTCGAGTTATGAGCCTTTTTTTTTTTTTACGATTTATATTTCCGAAATGTTAGCTTGGATGAGATTGTTTTCGGGAAAGAAATTGTTGCTCTACTCAAAAGCCATGAGGTCATGTAAAAAAATTAGCAAACACTTCGAAAAAAAATACATCTAAAATTTTCTAAGTGTCGGTCGTCGTTTTTCAGCTAGAGTATTCTTAGGGGCAGAGGGACTTAGTCAAATTAAATTATTAGTCGCTCAAGTGAGCGAGCAAAGCGAGCGAAAGGCACCCCGAGGTTAGGTTAGGTTAGGTTACTTTAAACCCTTTTCACAGAAATAGGGGCCCCGCGTAGCGGGGCTCCGTCGACTACGTCTTCGCCCGAGTATTGAGAATTCAAAATAATTCGCGTATTTTTAGCATAGTTGAGGTAGGGTCGAAACTTTACCGAGAGCCACTTGTTATGGAAAAATTTTACAAGTCCCAAAAATTTTTTTTTACCAAAAATTTTTTTTTTCGTTTTCTGCACGGCTCATGGTGCCTATAAGCGTATGGCATCGACTTCCTAACTACCTCCTACTTTAATTTTTTTAGCACTTTACCAAATGAATTATTAAATCTGTAATAAATTTTGATAAGGCATGAAAGAGGAGGTTTTTGCATTAAAAAAAAACAATAATATGGGATAGTCCCATGAATTATTTAATAGGAACTGGATGAAGGGAGATCTCTGGCTGACTGGAAAACATTACACTAGGTATTGTAGATAATAAAATGTGCAGTTACCTACTATAAACCTTGATATTGTGTGAAATAGATAATAAAACGAAAATGCACTGTGTATAATTACTTAAATTGTAGAAAATAAAAAATTTCAAAACATATTCAATCACAGAACAAAAACGTTAATTATTATAGCTTGAAATAAAAAACAAAGTATTGATTTTTTGCAAACTTCTAACTAAAATTAAATAATGTTTTAAAAGTTGATCCAACTATACCTATTCTGGTTTCTATGGACTTTCAGCAACTTTTTATTGCTAGACATATTTAAATTCATACAATTTAATTTTATGATAAACTCCAACTGAGTGTCGAAATCTCGAAATCGGAAACCAAAAATACGAAGATGCTGACAGAAAATGTCAATAAAATTAAACAACACTTACCTATAACACATAGAATTCCAAATGCATCACTTCGTTTCAATTACCGATTACAGTTTATCACAAATAATAGGTAAAATAAATCCCGAGTGGTAAAAACATAAATTCCAAGCAACATGACACTTTACTTTGACATAATAAAAAAAAAGGAACGAAACTTTAACGAAAGGCAAGGCACGCACAAGCAGTGTTGCCAGTTGCAAACCAATCAACCACAGAGTACATTATAATTAGTGGTGGTTAATAAAACGTATAGCGTCAAAAAATAGCACGCTATTTAAATATAGCATCTAGCGTTTGTTGTCCCGACTCTGACTACGCGCTAGAAATATAACGTCTCAACAAACTAGGCGTCTCATATTCTAAACGTACACAGCGAGGCTAGAGCGGGATAGCATTATAGTTTTATAACTTTTATAGTCTCACTAGTCTCACTCACAGCGTCACAGCGCGTCGGGGCACTCGGGCGAAGTCGTGTGAACTCGGGCGGCAGTCGGCCGGTTGGATCGCGGTACCTGTTATTACGTACGCGTTGTTTTGTAAACAAACACGGCCCTCGCACGTTTTTTTCTAAATAATAATTTTGTTGCTGTGCAACATATAAGTACTACAGTACTGTAATTGTAAATATAATAATTCTCATGTTTCGTACATACATTCGTCGTGCTATTGTAAATATTGTGTGTTCGTTTTTAATAATTGTAATTAGGTAGGATGTTACTGTGTGACAAAGTGAAACTGTGGATAGTGATTTGTAAATAAGTTTTAGTAAATACGCCTATAATAAATAATAATTGTCTCACAAAACTTTTATAATAAAATTTAATCAATTTTATTATAGACAGTCCTAAGCCTGGAAAGTATGAAGGAAAGTTCATTGATCTATAACGCTTCATGAGATATTATTATATTCTTTCGTGTACAGCGCGTTGCGAGATAACTAGCGTGTTGCCAGATAAAATGATAATGTCTCCGCGTTCAGACTGCGGCCAAGTTTTGTAATAACGTGTTATAATGATAGCGTATAAAACAACGCGCTAGAAAAATATAGTTTATAGTCTATAACACGATTTTAGTTTAAAGCGGATTTGAACATCACTAATTTTATAATATACCAATCAACTCCAAATCGATTTCTTAATTAAAAGTTTTGACACCTAAAATAACACTGATTACTGTTTAATAGGACCTCTCTTAAACAATAATAGGTAGGTCTCTAGTTGAAACTTATATTAGAATAGATAATTTATTTGCTTTAAAACATGGTACATACATAAAAACATATTATTTCGACGTACCTAGTTGTTTTTATTTATTTCAATTTATTTGTATAAATACTAGTTTTTCTTCCATATTATTTCACGTCTTGTGTTCTTTTTTGCATTTCAATGCTGCAAGATTTAAAAATGCTTTTTATCATTGACAATATTTTTTTTGACTTTTGTTTTGTTTTGTAGTCTTTGGTTTTGTCACTCTATCAAAAAAGTACGCTGTGACGTACGCTTGTTTGACATTGACGTTTCTGTATTTTGGATTTCTTTCTGTCTGATTTTCGGAAAATATAATTTATTTGGAAAGAAGCTTTGACCTGAAAAAGTAAATACCATCATTAATTTATTCATGACGAATGTAAATAAATAAAAATAATATGTTCAATATGTTTTAAAGATAGCACTTCAAGATCACATTTTGTAACTGGTGAAAAACTTGGTGATAAACCTCTAAATGTCTGTAAATTAAGTTGATAATGATGGAAGCAGACTCCACGACATACGACAGCAGCACTAAGACTGAAATTACCGAGCCTACTCTACCATTTAACACATTACCTGGGTAAGATATTATTTTTATACTTTCAGTTGTGAATAGAAAGTGAAAGCTATTTTCGACTTCAGTACTTTCATAGTACATATTTAGCATTCAGCTAAAGTTTTCAAGTATTATTTCCTATTTGCTTAACTACCATGGGGCTGTAGTCATCATAATAATCAACCATTTACCCCCTTATTAATAAACATTATACCAGATGATTAGTTACACACCGATTTCACTCTTTCAGTCGTCAGTCATGATTTTCGAAAGAAGAAGACAAAAAGTTGTGTAAATATACAGACGCTATACAATGTTTATTAGTAAAGGGGTTACTGTTTTAATGATGCCCTAGCGATGGGCGACTCGAGTTATCTAACTCGCGTAACTCGGGCCAGACCATAAGCGAGTCAGCCCGAGTCAAAATTTCTGCAAACCGAGTTGAACCGAAGAGCCGGAAGAGCGCGCGCGGCGGGCGGGCCGGTGCGGTGGGTTGGCGGCCCGCGGCTAGCTGCCTAGCCCGCAAGTCGCGAGGCCCGAACGACTCCGAGCGAGCCCGAATCAGCCCAACGACCGAATGTCCGAGCCGCGAGTGAAAGAGATAGTTCTCGTTGTTGGTTTCTTTTTCTTATCAGACGGTTATTCAGACAGAATTGATAAGAGAGTTTTGACATAGAAGCTTATTTGTTTTGTTTACCTTTTTGTTATTGTTACTTTGTTCGTTGTTTATTGGTTTGTTACAGTTGACTGACTGGACTGAAGAATGGTATAGGTGTTAGTTGATAGATACATGACCAAATACCAAATGGTACGGTGTTTAATTTAAGGAATAAAGTACCATTACATTTATTTTAGTTTCTTATTATTTTCTAGGTAAAAATGTTACCATTCTTTTACGCTACGCTACTTATGTAGCATAAGTAGCGTAGCGTAGTAGTATTCGTTTTGTGATTTGATGTTTGAAAACACTTTTAATAATAATAAACGTCAGATTTTTGAACGGGCTCAATTTTATTTGACTACCATTGACTCGCGGCGCCACGCAGCCCGCCGGACCCAACCCGGCGAACCGTGAACGTAGCAAACTAGCAACCCGCGGAACGATGCACCGAGTTGAGCATTTACTGACTCTGACGCACGAAGCGGCGACACGGGTAGACTGAACGAGTCAACTCGAGTTGCAGCCCGAGTTGGTAAGTCGCGAGTTACCAAAAAGTCGACTCGGCCCATCGCTATGATGCCCACATCATTAAAACAGTAACCCATGTGTCAAACCTCATTGGCTACCATAAACAAGGTTTGGTTTCTATTTCCAGTAATCTGCAGTTGTACAAGGAGTTCACAACCAGCCATGGTGACCAGAGATTGGAGTGTCAACTGGTGGAAAGGCTGCAAACATTTGGACTTTTGCCTAAAGTAATGAAGTGTCCCTCAGACAAAGCAGACTGCAAAGTTGTTTGTAGAACCGCTAGAGTAATAGACAGGTAAGAATTTATTGATGAAGGAATTAACAATTTACCTATCATTATTAGTTTCATAAAGGTAGTCACTACAGTAGTTTTGGTGAAGCTTGTGGTAAAATAAAACAAGTCTATGGATAAAGTTTGTAGTACTTCTCACGCCGCACTTCTCACGTCATATTTAAAAAACAGGAAGATGTTCGTAGAGATCAAAGCAGTGGTGTCACAGACTAATTCTTCAGGTAAAAATTGTTTAAGTGAAGAGACATATAGGTCCCAATTGTCTCCTGTGCACACTGGCGTACCACAAGGCTCCATACTGGGTCCGATATTTTTTATTGCGTTTGTTAATGATCTTATACAACACATGAGTGGGAAAGCTACGGGATCTATCCAGCTTGTGGTGTTTGCCGACGATACTAATGCAGTCGTTTCGGCTGACAATATCCACGCTCTTAACACCATAGTTAATCAAACCTTAGATATCTTCCACAACTGGTTTGCTGTTAACAGTCTTAAAGTCAATGCCAGTAAAACCAAT
This sequence comes from Gortyna flavago, assembly GCA_963669345.1. Classification (NCBI taxonomy): domain Eukaryota; kingdom Metazoa; phylum Arthropoda; class Insecta; order Lepidoptera; family Noctuidae; genus Gortyna; species Gortyna flavago. The sequence continues at coordinate 5,082,405 of OY770132.1, forward strand.
GTAATGCTTTTTCGTTCTACATCCAAAAATAAAGAAAGCATTAACTGCGTCATAAATGGAGAAACAGTAAACGTGGTCTCAGTGGTCAAGTTTCTGGGAGTTCATATCGATAGCCAGTTAAAGTGGAAAGAAGAGCTAATACACCTAGAGAAAGCGATCAGCTCTGCCTGTTACGTACTAAGAAGTCTAAGAAACGAGGTAACCACAAATCATTTAAAAATGGTCTATTACGCATTAGTTGAGTCAAAACTGAGATATAGCATACTTTTCTGGGGAGGAAGTTATAATTGTAATACTCAAAAAGCATTTGTAATACAGAAAAGAGCAGTCAGAACCATAGCTAGAATTCAACAGCAAGAATCATGCAAACCACATTTTTATGAATTAAATATATTGACAGTCCCAAGCTTGTACATTTTGGTCCTACTTAGTCACTTGGCAAAATATATCTTTGATTATGAGACGGAAGATGAAAGGCAAAAAAGGGAGAGTACAAGAAGAAAAGATCTGCAGATGAAGCAAGTGCCTCACCTGAACGTTGTAAGGCAAAGCGCCTACCACAAGTCATTAAAAATGTTTAATAAACTGCCGACAGAAATAAAAAGTCTAGTATATACAAGTGGGTTTCAGAATAAGCTTAAACGGTTCTTGTTAAATAAGTGTCTATATTCCATTGATGAACTATAATTACATACAAAGTCGAAAGTAACATAGGTGGTTTAAAATTTTATTGAATTTTGTGAATTAACTTAGGACATTAATTTTTATTTTACCTACATTTATTTATTTTTATTTATTCTTATTGTAATGTAATTTGGATAACTGTAATGATTTAAACATAGATTACATGCATGATATTTCCTATTTATTTAGTTATAGAAATTCAGACACGATGTAAAAATTGTTATTGAATAAATGAATTGAATTGAATTGAGTACTTAGCAGATGTTATCTAAATAATTCTCTCTAGGACTTGCTTTGTTGATTTATTAGTTACAAAAGTATTTCCTTCCTACATTCTTAACAGTAGTGATATTATGGTATTTCTGTGGTGTAAACCAGTCTCAACAACAATTTTTGTTTATTTCATGCGTGTTATCATTTTTGTTAGTTTCAGGTATGCATAATATTTGTTAATTTTAAGTGTGATTTAAGTTAAGAATAGAATAGATATATTTATTTGTTATAAATGACGATCGCAAAATACGTGCATTGACGTGGAGTTATGAACACCAGCCCGTATTACCTATTACCTTGCTATAAATGCAGGTACAAAAAAAGGCTTACATGATAATCACATGCACACACACACTCGTTTATAGTAGAACGACACTGAGAGGGAGAAAGTCGCTTTAGGCTCTTTCCTTATGTGACTACTTCTACCATTCAACTCCTACTGCTAGGAACTTCGTTCCAGAATCTAATCCATCTTAATATTATAGCAATGAATAATAACATTGTTTTACTAATAATGCTGAAAGGTGAATTTTCTTAATAATAAGTTGGTGGTAATTTTCAGAGTCCAATGGATATGCGAAGGATGCAGCAAGAGACAGCCGATAAGGACCGGTTCCTTCTTCTTCCGTCTGCAATGCTCCATACTGCAAACTGTGCAGATTATACTGGCATGGAGTGAGGACGCTGACATGGATGTAGCTGCTGCACATTTTGGTATAATTAAAAATATATTTTGAAGGGAACCAAATGATCCAACACATGTGGCATCGTCAGCAAGACATTTGAGTGTGCATGACATACTCTCTCTCAACTGCCGGCTTATTAAAATCAATAAAAGTAAATAGTAGCTTTATAGTACGTAGTACTCACACATGCTATGCAATTATAAATATTGATATGCTGATATTGATCAGCAATGCAATGTCTTGGAAACCTCTGCCAAACCGTTTAGAAATTACAGGGGTGATAGTAATTATGGATTATTTTTATATACATATTAAAGGTTTCTACTAGTACTGCACAGAGAATGATTACGCAATATTTTAAAAATTAATAATTAAATTGAATTTTTCATGCTATCTATTGCAAGTCTGAGGTAAGCTGTATTAGTGGATAGTTTGTATGTTATAATGTATGTAATGTTTGTGTTGTAGTTTTTTATATAGCATTGCTTACAACTTTATTTCAAATGCATTATTTGTCATAATTCCACTGGAAAAAGCTGTAAATACTTTGACTTCCACAGCGTCTGTTTAAGAGCCAAAAAATACTTTGGTTATAATATTTTTTAAGTAACATTTTTTTCTTTCATAATTTATTCCAGTGTATATACAAATTGCTCCTACTTTATTAATGTTTTTTTTTTTCAAACCATTTTGCTAGTTTAAAAAAAAAGCCAATGAATTCTCCAGTTATTCTATAATATGTCCTTAATTCCTTCCAGGTATAAAACCAAAAGTAGCTACTCTAATATTCGACCGCCTCGACGAGCTGGCGCTAAACGAACAAAACAAACGTAAGCTGGGCGGTGAGAACAGCGTAGTACTAGCAGAGATGTACCCAGACTGTGTGAACAGACTGTCTCCTGATACTACGGACCAGCCGCATGTGCATAGGATACTGATGCTTGCAGACACTAATGTAAGTCACAGTTTACTTTACATAATAAATCAAAAGTTATTTATTAGGCTGAGAATCAGCACTCTTTGAATGTCGAAATTACACAACACAAGCCAGTCTCCCCTAAAACGCCCGCCCTTCACCACTTCCTAGTGTTTTAGCTGGAAAGAAGAGGCGCAACAAATTCCTTAGCAGCACATCTGTCTATCAAGTTAGAAGAACACAAAGACAATAGTATGCAAAGTAATTATCATTATACTATTTAGTATTAGCCTGTGATGTCCCACTGCAGGGCAAATTCCTCCCTACTCTCTTTCCACTTCTCTCTGTTCAAAGCTGCTAAGGACCAGTTCTTGTCGAAGGAGTCCAGGTCATCCCGCCATCTCCGACCGCGCCTGCCACGATGTCGCTTGCCATTAAGAAGGACCCATTGGGTCGTAAGTTTGGCCCATCGTTTGTCTGACATGCGGCAAATTTGTCCAGCCCAGTTCTATTTTAGCGTGGCATAAACCAAATAAAAAAAAAACACAATATACCAACACCCAAGCATAAATAAAAACGTAAACATAACAGAATACCAAAATAAAATCTCTCCTGAAGTTGAATAAAAAGTCCAGGCCGGAACATAGGCACTGATTTATTGAAGGGTAAGGATCCAATGCTGGTTGTCTTAAAATCATTTATCTTTCAATATGAGTGGCTTGAGAGGAGTGGTGAGTTTTTTTTATTTTACCCAAGTGGGAAGGGAAAAATACTACTATGGACAAAACGAAAAGGTTTCTTTTTCTATATCATAACCTATTTATCTTTCTCTTACAGCATATTCCCACGTCTTTCTGGCTGCATGTTATGAAAGATGACAACAAAAAGACTACAACTGGCACCCCTGATACTCAGGTAATATTTTATACCATCCATTCCATGTCATGTTATTAGCTGGTTCCACATCGAACGATCCAGTGCTCTCCGATCGAGCGCGGCAGGATCGCGATCCAAATGCGCGCTCGCTCGGTGCACACGCACGTGCCGCGCATTTGTGCATGCACGATTTGAACGCTGTCGTTTTTTTTACAATGCGCTTCATGTGGACCGCTGTGTGTGGATTGCTCGATCGGCAATATCGGCGTTCATTATTGAACCTTTTCTAGCTAAAACGTGGATAGGCACTGGAGAGCGCGGCAGTATTCTGTCTATTACATTAACTAAAGATAAAATTAGTCAAAATTCATACACTCATCTCACAGAACAGTATAAATAACTGAAGCCAGAAGGAGTGCTTTGCAGTTAATTTGACAAAGTCGCCCTAAGTTATCACATTTTGGCGACATCTACAACGACACATGCGAACCTACGCATCACAATGACTTCACGCCAAATCCTGCATCGCGCAAGTAAAGTTATCCGCACAAATAGCATTTATACAACATCATCCGTAGGGCAGTAGTCCACCACACACAACTCCGCCTGGTCGGAGCGGCCCTTTTTATTTATTTATTTATTTATTAAAACTTTATGCACAAGTAAAAGAAATACTGTACAAAGGCGGACTTAATGCCTGAGGCATTTTCTACCAGTCAACCTTAGGGTGATGCAGAGACAAAACATGGCAGGTGCAACATACGTGATAAATAGTTAGGAAATTACTATAAAATACAAGAATAAATATTAATACATACATACATACATATAAAAAAAACGAACTGCGAGGAGAAAAAAAAAAGAAATATCGGTAGAGGAGAAAACGAATCCAGCAAATCAGCGCTGAGATGCTACGGCCCTTTTCTATGGAGGATGAAACTTTGAACTTGTTTCTTATACCTTTATAATATGATTACAATTTGTCCATACGGCGACTATTTTAACATAGATTGTGAATGTTACAGGCTTTGACATCGGAAGTAGAGGAAGTAGTACGTAAGGCAGTGATACCGGGCTCTTTAGTTGTGACTGGGAACAATGTGCCTATCATTGAAGGCTCCTCCTCCACACAACAGCTGTTGCTACACTGTGATGCTGATATGCAACACTTTTGTAAGTAATCACTGTATTTCATAGTTGCTTAGATTGCTATTAATCAGAATTTCCGAGTAATGTGCCGCCCGTAAAGAAATTTGCCGTACATCCAGATCTATCATTGAACAATCCTCGGGTTTGCGGAATTTACTGATTATATCCGATAGCCTTATTTTGTATGCTCATACTTAATGGCTGATTGTCCACTGCCACGGCAATGGGAGGCCACATTCGGCCGCAATAATCTAGTTTCTCGTTGACGTCCCGCTGATGTGCGGTGGACAAACAATGGCTAAAGCACAAGGGAGGGCCGCGCCGTAACGCATTGCAAAAATCCTCTCTCATCCATACATTTTGTATGAAAAGGCGTTGCGCCACGAGCCTTTGCGGTTTTAATGTGCGTTGGCGTAGCTCTCCGTTTATTTACAACAATATCAGAAAACTTTTTCATCTTTTCCCCAGTGAGTACCCGCATCTGGCGCCAAGCGGTCACAGTATGCTGCGCGTCCCGCTCAGTCTGCAGCGAAGGCATGCCGATAGTAACCTGCGCAGTTTCAGTACAGCGGTACCTGACCACTGCGCTGTACAGGTTACGACATGATGACGGCTTCTTTAACCATGTGCTCAGTACTATTATAGATGAGTATACTGATAAGTATGATAGCTAACATCAATATGTAAGCTTATATTTTATGAAGAGAATTTGTCTTCTGGTTTTTTTACTAATGTGTGATATAATTCCCACAATTTGTTGCAAATTCCAGATTGGATGTGTTGTAGTTTGATGATGAGGTGCCTACAATATAGCTATGATTGTAAAGAATTTGGCTTCTGTCATAAATGTGTGGATAGATATTAAGGTGTTTGATATTTTCCTGTTATAAAATTACTGTTGTAAGTTACATATCATTATGTTGATCTCTACTTTATATAGTAGGTATTCAATTAGTTGAACACTGTAGTTCGCCACTTGTTAATATTGTCTAAATAGATTTGAGTTCAAATGTTACACACATAGTATTCTTCCAGACAGACCTGTAATTGTTAATATTTTATTCTGGACTTCTAATATTTAAGGTTCTATGTTGAGCCGTTACGTTATCTTATGCAGTTACGTAGCGTTATGTTGCGCCTACGTTGCCGTATGTTGCGCCGTAACGTTGCTTTATGTTGCGCAGTTACGTTCCTTTATGTTGCGCAGTTAAATTGCGTTATGTTGCGCCGTTACATTGCGTTATGTCGTGCAGTTACATTGCTTTATGTTACGCAGTTACGATGCCCCATGTTGCGCCGCTACGTTGCGATATACTGCGCAGTCACGTTGCGTTATGTTGCGCAGATACGTTGCCGTATGTTGCGCAGATACGTTGCCGTATGTTGCCCAGTTACGTTGCGTTATGTTGCGCAGTTACGTTGCATTGCGTTGCGCGATTCAACTGAGTTGCCCACTGTTTCAACTATTCTTAATGACTAACGAAATCAGTTATTATAAAATTACCTATTGTACTCATGTTAAGATATTAATATACAGGGTGCATCGACTCACACAACCTGTTACCCTGGATTCAGTACATGGACAAATTTTTTTGCCGGTAATTTAAAAACAAATATGCTGTTCAGTACATTTTGACGGCGTAGGTATTGCACTTTTCTTTGAAACAGCTGATTCTTTTTTAATAACCGACGAAATATTTCTCCCCTTTGGTCTACAGTCATGTTCTAAATTCATGGTAACAGGTTGTGCGTTGATGTCCACGCTGTAAAATTAGGATATTTATAAGTAATTATAGAAACTTAGTGCCTTTGTAATGTACTATCGTCTTAAGTGCCTTGTGGTTGGATAGTATTAGTTTAAGTTTATTTTTGTTAATGTTTTGTTTTCTCTGTTTGATATTTAAACCTGTCGCGTGTTGTGAACGACGTTGATATTATGTTTGTGCATTTACTAGTAGTAATTCAATATACATTTATAGTTTGGCATCTCTGCCTACCCTCTTGAGGACTATTAATACTTATTATAATAATAATGAAACTACTGGATTGACTTGTTTTAAAACAGCTGTGTATAGTGTGCACTGTCGTGCAACAGAATTTGTAATACTTACGTTTCATAAAATAATGTAAGGATTTGAAAGAAAGATAGTTTTTTTTATTTGCACAATTATGGCGCACTTTATAAAATAAATATAAAATTAGGTTATTTTCCAGCACAAAAGGTCTTCCCGCAGTGTTTTAAGTTCTGTTACCATTGTTAGTTAAAGTGTGTGTATCGCAGTGAAAAATAAGTCTGAAATAAAAGAAAGTATTTTTGTACCATTATACATTGTTTTATTTTAACCATCGCGCGATTTCGTCCGGATGAAATTTCTTGTTCCTCGCGCTATAGCTTTGTTTTTGCTCAGTGTTGTTTCAGCTTTTTTTCGTTCTGCTCGGCCCTTAAGGGTCGTAGCTTGATGTTAAATAGCCTATAACCTTCCTCTAGAATTGGCTATCAAATGAAAAAGAGTTTTTCAAATCCGATTAGCAGTTCCAGAGATTAGCGCATCCAAGCAAACAAACAAAGTCTTCAGATCTATTTTAAAAACCCCCCTTACTAATAAACGTTGTATAGCGTCCGTATAGTAATACAAAACGCTTTGTCTTCTTCTTTCGAAAGTCAAATTACTGACGACTGAAAGAGAGAAATCGGTGTGTTACTATTCATCTGATATAGGTAATGCGTTTAGGGTAAATATATATTTTTTGTTTAGCCTATACTGTCCCACTGTCCCATTGCTGCCCAAAGGCCTCCCCCAAATCCTTCCAGGAAGTCTTTTCCCGCGCAACCTCGAACCAGCTCTCGCGGTACGCATCCAGGTCATCTACGAGTAAGTCGCACTATATCCACGAGATAAATTCGATTGTTCCCAATGAGTCACATTCACATGTTACAGTGTGACTCGTTGGGAACAATCGCAATTTTCTCTTTTTAGCTCTTTTTAGGGTTCCGTAGTCAACTAGGAACCCTTATAGTTTCGCCATGTCTGTCTGTCCGTCCGTCCTCGCTTAATCTCTGTGACCGTTAGCACTAGAAAGCTGAAATTTGGTACCAATATGTATATCAATCACGACGACAAAGTGGTAAAATAAAAATTGGAAAAAAATGTTTTGTTAGGGTAGCCCCCCTATATGTAAAGTGGGAAGTGATTTTTTTTTAAATTTCAACCCTAACGTGTGATATATTGTTGGAAAGGTATTTAAAAATGAATAGGGGTTTACTAAAATCATTTTTTGATAATGTCAATAATTTCGGAAATAATCGCTCCAAAAGTAAAAAACAATGTGTGTGTCCCCCCTCTAACTTTTACCGGAGACCGGGTATCTACATATTTAGGTTTATTTTTATAAGTCGTAGGTATAGATTTTAATTTTAAAGTATGGGTAGTATATTTGATAGTGTACGTAGTGACCGTAGGTTATTTTATAAAACTGTTAGGTAGGATTAGTCATTCGTATAGATATTAGTTTTTAGGGATTTTGCTGTCACGAGTCGGAGCGCCTGCCGCGGAGCGTGCAATGTTGCACGCTCCGTGTTCACGCCCGTACTCACTACGCGGAGCGCTGCTGAAGCGCGAACATAATGGATACCCACCTTTAAACTCATAAGTGGGAACACTTATTGTGACGGACGGGAAACTACGGAAACCTACACTGAGCGTGGCCCGACACGCTCTTGGCCGGTTTTTTTTCTATTTGCGCAAGTCGTTTCTGGCACTCGCCGGCCGCTACCGCGGCACCGCTCGCTTCGATCGCTCGCTCGGCTCGCGCGTAGGTGTCACAGTTTAAACTAACCTAACCGATTGTTCCCAACGAGTCACACTGACATGTTACAGTGCGACTCGTTGGGAACATAACGATAAATTATAAAATGGTATGAAAGTAAGTATCTGCCAGATAACATTTTCGGAGGTGATAAAACAGGCCGTATCAGAGTTCCTTACCTTAGGCCTTAAATCTCAATTCTCCGTTGCGGACACATTCGTCCAATAAATGATGAAATGGTAGATATTCTATTCTATGGCATGGCAGCCGTGTTACATCTTACAAACAGTAGAAAGGCGATGGCTATTTGCTAAGGATCGGGGATGTACCTAATCATCCAAGCTGTCAATGTTATAGAATAAAGAGAAAAGGCTAGACTGACGAACTAACACCGTTAGTTACACAAGTATACCTACCTGCTTATTAAAAAAAAACGGCAAAAGTAAAGTGAACGATGAACGGCGCTTCCGTCTTTAGTACTTAGATACATATAAGTAATTAAAGTCCCGTATCCCGTGCTAATCTGATGGGGCTTATTAAGTAGCAATCAATAAAAACTTTTTTACAAAAATAACAACCGACTTTCAAAAAAACTACAAAGTGATAAATAAGTTTAATTTCGGAAGTCGGTGTCGTTGGTTCTGCATTTTCGTTGATTGACACTCACCATAAGCATTGTGGCGAGCATAAATTGCTTAGCAACCATATTAACACGTTCAGTGCCGGGAGCCCTCCTGGAGGGTTCACTCAAATCGCATATGGGATGCCGGGAGCCCTCGCGGAGGGCTCATTTTAAATATACGTTTTTCTTAGCGAATATAGCATTATAAACTATGAAAATAAAATTAGTCGTATATTTTAATAAGATTTATTAGTATAATCGTTGGTTTTCAAATACCAGCATTTTTATTTTCAAAAACAATTGGGCGCTGGGATGCCCATATTTCAGGGATGGTAAACCGTTTTACGTTTAGGTACAAATATTCACTAAAAATAAACATATTTATTTTGAGATTATAAATTAAGAGGATGAGTTTATAAATAGAAGCTTTTCAGGGTTCCGTATCAAAAGGGTAAAAACGAACACCCATGGTGAAACTTCGTTTGACTGTCAGTCCGTTCGTTTGTACAGCTGCTCATTTCAGGAGCATACTTCGCTACATACAAGTCGTTTGGTTTTGTCATTAGAGTATTATATTATCTGTGGTCATACAATGTGTAACATAATTAACGCAAGACCTCATACACCCCAATTAGAGTAGGTATTGAGTTGAAAGCATAATACAATGACCAAAAAATTTTTTTTAAAGCTAACTTCTATTATTATTAAGAAAATCGTGTTGACCGTAACACTATTTTATGCATTTAAAATATAGTCTTATTGTTTTGAAATAACATTTAATTTTATTTAGCTCAATCACCGGTCAGTATGGCAAAATCACTGACCTTTAATAAACAAGCTTGTATAATACCTGGTAAGTGGGCAAATTACATAAAAATGTCTTTTCTCAAAAGTGCTTGGAAATTTGAGCATTATTTTGACAACCTTTTTTGAGATAAATCGAAATTGCTGTACAGGGGGCCTAAAAGGCTACTTTGGCAGAATCATGAAATAGTTCATATCACGCAATTTCATCTGTATGACAGTTTTGTATGGAGATTCGTAAAATGCTATAGGTACACCTCTGCCTAACCCTTCAGGGATATATAGGTGTGAAACTGTCAAACAGATGAAGTGCGTGATAAGAATTGTTGTATGATTCTGCCAAAGTGGCCGTTTTAGGCCCCCTGGCCATACTGGCATACATGCGAGCAGCGGCCGGCAAAAGTTGTATGAAAATCCATATCTGTCCTGGTTTAGCGGCCAAATAATATAGGTAAACTCATATATGTCGTGTTATTTAAAAATGGAACGATCTTTTACTCCAAAACATGGCAACCAAGGAAGTAAAAAAAAAAACTAATTATCACTTTAACGCGGGAAAAATTATTGTTGTGCGTTGTTCGTCATCGATTTTGAAAGTAATTGTATTTTAATTTCCGCGCATTATTTGAGAAAAGTATCTATACAAGCCTTGGCCACAACTAGGCATTGATGGACGAACGTGTAAATGTGGGCCGAGGCGAAGCCGAGGCACACATACGTAAGTCGTAAGTTAATAAGCTGTTACAAAATAATAACGTTTTATTACTTAAAAAAATATTAATATTGCATAATGTTACTGTTTAAAAAAATATTACATTGCATGAAAATTTCAGAAGAGGTTGGACACCCCTGTCACGGGATCAAAGCGAGCGATTATACTCTTTCTTTATTTTTTTAATTTTTATATTTGACGTCTTCACGCCACTAGCACATGTAAATACCCCCAGAGATACTAATTAAAGCAACAAGACGTTCTGAAAACACTAATTTACTTCTTTTTATAGTGTTTTATAATACGGTTTCAAACCTAATGCCGACGACCCTCCTCGAGGGTTCACTTTAGCGCAAACGTAATGCCGGTGACCCCCCTGGAGGGTCCATTTGCAAAATGTATGGCGGCATGGCGTATGAGCTCTATGAAAAGTGGGCGGAGTCGAAAGTGTTAAAGTAATCGAATCGCAACTCGTGAATTATTTATCATTGATTAGTTCCGATGGCCGTCTGTGGTCTTCATCATCAGCTCCACTTTACCAAATAATGATTTCCGAGAGCAAATGCTCAAGTTACTCTAAAAAATATCCAAATCGCCGGTTTGCCAATAAAATTTGAGAGTTTCCCTCGATTTCCATGGGATCCTCTCATCAGATTCCAACTTGCTGACAATGGGACCAACTTGGAAGTATACCCTTTCAAACAAAAAAAATATTTTCAAAATCGATCCACAATTCACGGAAAATTCGGTGAACATACAAAAAAAAAAACATACTTGAAGTCGAACATATAACCTCCTCCTTTTTGGAAGTCGGTTAAAAATTGCTTAAGTCCCTACATATTTTGTGTTTTTGCGGCAATATTCGAGTGACAAAAATAGCACCACAACATAACATTTATCGCTGCACAAAATTAAACAACACAATTATTTTTGGATGAGACGTCTACGTCTCTAGCAGTTTGTCACATTTAGGTCTTCCTGCGACTCAATCAACATCCTGCTTTACGACAATTTTACAGCGAGACGTTCGAAGCGACATAAAATAAAACTAGGTGTGGTAGAAAGTAACCCAGACCTGTTTGTGAAGAGGTAACAGTTTCTAGCTCTTGTCTAGAAATCTGGGCGGCGCGGCGTGTCCTTAAAGTGTGTAAAGTCGATATAATTGTTGGTATTCATTACTGTTATGATTATTAACTTTTTATCAAGTAGGTAGTCAATGGATTTATGGCGAGAGTTATGGCACTCGCGCTTGTTTATGCAAGTTCCTGCACAAAATCGGCGGATGCCCAGAAAAATACCTACTTTTTAGTTTTACTTTCGCCTATCATAAACCGGTCGTCATACGATATACAACTATTGGTTTCGGTAACTAAGTCGGTGAGTTGCGTATGCACTTTTTAGGTCTTCGTGTTCAAACTAGCTGCGCCCCGCGGTTTTACACGCATGTTTTGATCCCGTGGGAATATCGGGATAAAATATCCTATGTGTTAATCCTGGTTTTAACTATCTGTGTGCCAAATTTGATCCAAATCCGTTCATGTGTTTGTGCGTGACGAAGTAACAAACATACAAACACAATGTAGCAATGATAAATTAGGTTTCAAGGAAGCTTTTTGATTGAAAGTTGTTGATGTTTGTTTACGTGAGGTCGGTAGATAAATATTTTATTTACAATCATTGCGATACGTCGTGCCGGGTCAATACAGCATCGTGAGATCTTTCCACCAAACAATTAGCCCAGAAAAGGGCACATAAAGTAAAATGTAACCGTTTTACCGTTTATCGGCGACGATGCGATGGTGTAAGTAAGTAGGTAGCTGGTTGATACAGTTAGTTGAAAGCTGTCCGTGGCCCATCAGCGACAGGTTGGTCCACCGCACCCGATCTGTGCCACCGAACGCCCATTAACTTATTATTAATTGATATTTACAGAGTAGTCTTGTTGTTTGATGTGAAATGTTTGGTTTGTTCAAAAGCTTCGACTACGACTATCTAGGACATATTTGTTGCAATAAAATTTCATCGCAAAACTTTTGCTTGGATTAAATTTGTATCAGGACTTATAGGGCCTTAGAGATAGGTAGGTAGGTAAGTCTGTTGGCCAGAATTTGATGTAGGTATGCTACAGTAACCCTCATGCTTATATATGAACATAGAACTACTTTTGTAGAATCTAAGAAATTTAAGAGATTTCCTAAATTGCCAACTTTGAAAATACCCTGTAAAACTTGTAGTATCTCTTCATCTAACCACCTTTTCTTTAAGATATATTGTTTGCCCTTCGATCATTTTTGTTTGACTGACGTTGGATTAATTATGCAAATACCATAATTAATTTATCTCGCCTCATAATTTAGTATCTATCTATTTATTTTAGTATTTAGCTTTACTAACATAGTTTTTAAGTCATCGTTTACTAATAGTGTATGGATTGTGTATAGTTTTATGTGTGATCCGCAATAAACGATATATTATTATAATTTTATCTTCATTATTCTACGCGCCACTCGTCAAGGCAAAATTAGTCGTCTATGGCCTAAAATAACTTTTCGTCATTTCTTTTAGCCGTTTGGTTCGCATTCGATAGCAGAGGTTAACGGGTTATTGGGTTGAGTCGTCGGCCTTATAATACCTATTGTCATAAAAATATAATGTAAAAAAGACATCTGATAAATCAGGATAAGGTGCATTGTATCTAATTACGGACGGATAGGCTTACTTGTTAATGGGGATTTGTTGTAAAATAATGTCCGTGTTAACATAACGGGTGATACCTGTGTATACTTGTATTTATTACACAATTCTGTTGTGTTAATACCAGTTTTAACTACGACAGGTCGCGCGGTTAGTCGAAGCCGCGTTTGGCTGTACCGCTATCTGGGCAAATAAATAAAAGATGCAGCGGAGAATGGATACATAGCGGGTCCCACAGCCGCAAACGAAGTTCAGTGCGCCCGCAGACACCTTCCGCGATGGTCAACTACAGACGAGTGGTGTGCGAGGTGGCGTTGATGGCCGCGATGGTGGCGGTGGCGACGGCCGCGCCAACACCGGACTGCGCCATGAAGCACTACGACCAGCGACAGAATGGTACGGAGAACTACAGGCTGAACATCGACGGTGTGGTGATCGCGGTGGCTCCCGCCGAGTCCTTAATCTCCGCCCTCGGAGACATGGACGACCTCCTGGATCTCGCCATGGAGGAGTACAACACCGAGTACAAGCCTAAGCCACCCCAGGGTTCCCCGTCAGAGTCGCCGTCGATCCAAGTGATTACCCTGCCGATGCCAGAAGTGAAACCACAGGAAGAGAAACCTGCTGAGGAGAAGCCACAAGAAGTGAAGCCTGAGGAACCAGCGAAGCCCGCGGAACCTGCATCCCCGCTGAGTGACGTCAGCATGGGCAACGATTTGAAGATCCAGAAGAAGGACGCGTCGTTGAGGAAACAGGAGAAAGCACAAAGGTAAAAACTTAAATAGTGTCTCTATGTAATCTAATCTAAATGTTTCTCTTCAAGCACCTTATTCTGTGGAGGTATTCCTGTGGAATTCTTAGAAATTTCATCAATTTGTAACCGTGTGTGGCTAAATTGAAAAATTCGACGTTCCAATTAAGTAATTAGTTGTGCATGATTCTTTCAACTTTTGCGCGAAAGCAAAATACTGATCCATTCTATGTTTTTCTTTTCATTCCCAGATAATCGCGAAAATATAGTTATCAGGTAAAAATTACTTCCTTTATTTTGTTAAGCTCATTTGGAATCATGCAAAACTGTTAATTAATTTTGAGGAACTTTATTTTAATTTTGTTTATGTCCTTTCTAATACGTGTTAAAGAAACATAACTCCTGTAAAACAAAATGTTCCATTTTTTCTAAGGTAAAATGAATGATCCCTATTATAAAATGATCGCAATTAGTTGTTTGTATTAAAAACCTCCATTCATTTGTTTGTTTCTTTCACAGACTGAAACATCGCCTGGCTAGCTTCCTGATGCCGCTTCTGAGAAAAACCCGCCATCATTAATGTCAAAAGAATAAAAATGTGATCAATTAACAAGTAATCATTAGTTTTGTGGACTAATGCCCGGTTCCTATACGAATTGTTTCTAATACCAATAGTAAAACTTAAACAATGTAAAACATTGGCTTATCTTAGCCTCGTTAAACTTAGGATTTTCTAACTAGGTACGTTCGCTATAGATACTGCCTCATTATAGGTGAAAGTACAGTTTCAGTATCAACAAATCAACCATTGGTAAAATAAAGGAATCTGGCGTTAAAAGTTACAATTATCTAATCTTCAGTTTATTTATTAGTTAATTTATTATATTGTACGAAGACGTAGCCATGGAAAGATGCATTTATTTTAGTTTGTAAGTTAAATATTTAAGTACGTTAGCATGTACATTGTTTCGTTGAAAATAAATAATAATTCTTATTGAAAAATCCCTAAACCTTTGTTTCTTTCCCTAACACAACGAAATTAATAGATCACGGTAAACCCAGGGTGTAACTCAGCCGGTCGATTATGTTAGAATCTCACCGTGAGAAGTTAGGTGAAGTGAGCTGTGTCATTCCATCTGATTATACTAATGACAGCCCACTTTAAGCTCACTTCACTTGAGTTATCACGGTGAGATTTTTACAGAATAGCCCTACTGGACACTGTTGAAATAACTTTCCTGAAAATCTCAATGATCTAGTAAAGGATCCATTATTGATGAACAAGAAGCTGTTACTTTCAGAGAGCCTTTGTTAACACAAAACTCAATTCAGCTCAAAAGCTTTTTTTCACACTCGACCGTAGGGTTCTTATTCTAAAACTTAGAGCTTTTGGTCATCTTCTGTTACATACCTACATTTTGGTCTAATAGGTATTAACTGTTTTTTTTTGTGATTTCCGAGTTGGTCCCGTAATGAAAGTTGTTCATATTCATGGGTAGAACATCCTGTAAAAATTTCGAGACGGTAAAAAAATCATCCGGTGCAATCGCAGTTGGTAAAACTGAGTAAATTACAGCCATTCAAGTACTTATTATAAACTGGTGGTAGAGCAGTGATGGACCAGTGGTAACGGCCGCGACTAACGAAGGTTCGAACCTTGATAGGCGCTTTACTTTGTGTAAATTATTTCATCACCACATCTCTCAAAACGGCGGAGGAAACCATCGTGTCCTACAACCAAACATTCGAAGACATGTGCATGACATCTACGAACCCGTACTGGGCCCGCGTGGTGGATTACGAATTTACAACCCAATCCCTCTCACTGAGAGGAGGCCTGTGTCCCACCAGTGCAGGAACATTATAGACTGATTATGCTAAATATAAACTAAACTGGGTTGGCTGGTTGGTAACTGGGTTGTGGAGGTCAGATAGGCAGTCGCTCCATGTAAAATACTGGTATTCAGCTGCATCCGGTTAGACTGGAAGCCGACCCCAACTTTGTTGGAAAAGGGCTAGGCAGATGATTTATACTAAATATAAACTAGGTTTGAAACGTCCCTTTTTACAGTCATGTATTATGTACGTAGTTAGGTATCTACGATGTGATATCGGTATTAATCAGCAATCCAACTGAACCTAAACTTGAATTTCTTAGAACTAGGTATAACATATAACAATAGAGCACTTCATAAGTTCATATAATGACTATTTTATAAACAAGACCATGTACCTATATAAATACGAATAACGATTACTTGAAATATCCATACTTCCATGTATACTGCATTCGCGATGTATTTGCCAAAAATGTAAACAAATATGAGTAAAATACGTTATATAGTAACGTAACGTTAACCTATGTAAGTATCTACGCTACCTATGTAGGTAACGTTTACCTACATAGGTAAACGTTACCACGTTTACCTATGTAGGTAAACGTTACCTTGGATGATTTCCGACCTCCACACGACCAGAAGCCTCGAGCAAAAGCTAATCAAAATGAAACTTTAACGTTATGGTCAGCCATAGCAGATTAGCAGCTGTGTCTTAATTGACTCTCAATTAGATTTCTACTCAATTCGAGACACATAAAGATAAATGTATGGTCCCCTTTACAGTCTCTTCGTCATCTTACATGGGCTGATCGTTTCTAGGGTTCTGCTCCAGTGTTTTCCTACCTCTTTCTTTAGGAAGCTAAGTAAGTAACGATCATCAATCACTGCCGGCACCAACTACTTCTGCAAAAAATCAATAATGCATGTTTTTTCAAAAGTACTAAGTATGAATAAGTTGTTTAAAGAAAGTAAGTTGGTTTATGTACTTAGGTAAACTTGAGTGAAGAACGTCTTTTTTTAGCAAAGTCGATTTAAGGACCGTTGACGTAAATATGGTTTCTTACATAGCATAGACTGCATAATTTATAGTAGGTATATTAAGTGTATTTTTAAGTTAACTATATTAATATTGTATTGAATGTGTTTATATGGGCCTTGATGCCAGAAATAAAGGGTTATCTAAATAAATACATAAATAAATAATGTCTGATGTTCATTTATATTTAGTAATATAATGATTAAAAACATGTACACTTTTCTGTAAGTAGGTACCTACTACTTATTTTGTTTGCCAAATTTCCAAAATGGCTTCGGGATGGGGGGGAGCTAAAATGTTAAGTGCCTAGGGGCCCTGGGTCCCTAAGTGGCCTGGAAATAGACTAGCAGATTTCTGGTTGGTAAGAAAAGCTTATGGGTTCACTGAACGAAAGATGCTGTACTAAGTGGACTTGTAGGAATATACCATTCTATTCCACCTTACTGGTCTCAAACGATATTAAACCGTGTCCCTAAAGGCGTGCTAGCGTCACCAGCGTTCTATAAGGAAATATAATGTACGTGAGCTATAAAATTAGCTGTAGGTATTCTTTAACCAGAACAAGACATTTTGAGAAGACGACGAAAATAACGGGGCCGAGCCAAAGGACTCGAGTATTTGCATCCTGCGTGGTTCGATTATGGTCTGTTTTGCGCAGTTAAACCGAGCGGTGCTTAGATCCTATCTGTACATCGAGATTCGAGTGTGCAGGCGAAACTCGGTTATCGTATCGATGACCCGCGGTCACTGTCACACGCGAGACAAGCCCTGCGGCTCCACTGGCCGCCACGACACGGCATTCACTACTTTCCCGTTTGTTTTGGCGGATATATCCATCACAAAGCCAGGTAATGTAGAACGCGATGCTTCACAAAAATCCTAGATTTCACTGTTTGACCGTGTTTTAACTATCGAAATTAGACATTCACCTTCATTGGAACACAAAACAGAATTTTACGGCAACTGCAACAATAGCACAGTAGTAACCAATTGGAACAATGGAATCCAACGTGAACTATGATGACTCATTCAACCGAAGTTCGCAAAGACTGATAGCTCACTGTGGTCATTAAATTCTAAATTGATAATTAACACTTAGGTATCATCCGTTGAATTAGGTCCACACAGTACCTATTCATGTCGTGTTAACCGTTACAGTGTGCTCGTTTCGAGCGTCAGACTGGTTCGCGGGTGGCTGGTAAAAGCGGCGCGGGAGCATGCGGCGCGCAGTCAGCGCATGTGAGATCTGTAGCGCGCACGCACCAACATGCTCCTAGCATTCGCCTGTCTGTTCTCTGCCGCGGCCGCCGGGCCCGCCCTCTACGACCAGCGCCAGGATGGCGAGGTTAACGTGCAAGCCGACGTGCAGAACGTGGTGTTCCTCATCGCCGTCCCCAAGAAGTTACCGCTCAGCATCTTCGACGTGTTCTCCAAGAGCCACAAGCCGCTCGACAGGGACCATGACATTCAAGAGAGATCTGACGTTCGTGTGATGGAGGCTTTCGTGGAGCCGAGTACGCCGTACCGCGTTGAGATCGGCGCAGGAGACAGGTCAGCGAGTGACGGGCGCGCCGTCGAGGTAGTCATCGCTGGCCGGCGCCGACTCGAGTCCGACTCAGACGAACAGGACGAATTCAAGCTATTAGGAGCAACGGAAAACTGTGGCCCGGAGCGCATGCGGGACCCTGTGACGCTCATGTGCCAGGCCAAATCCCCGGTGGAAACCAGCGCTGAAACGAAACTCCAAACAAAGGAGAAGGAGGATGAAGTAGAGTCACAACAAGCGCCTGAAGTGGTTGTCGTTACGTCATAGTTCTCGATCTCTGTGTTTATGTACCTATAGTTAATTTATTTCCAAATATGTTCGCCATGTAATTTATTTATTCCTAATTTATTAAGTAAAGATCTTTTAATTCTTGTCAAGTGTTTTCTTTATGTTTGTTGACTTGTAAATGAAACCCTCAGAGATAGTAAGACTCTGTGTTCAATGGTATTAATAGACACAAGATCATTATCTTGGTTTGATTATTTCTACATTAATTGTTATCTTGAAAATGGAGGTCAAAATCGCAATAACTTTACGAGAGTATCACACTTTATTTATATCAATTAATTGGTGCTTACTTTCCCGATGCGTCGTAACATGAACGATAAGAACGTAAGTACTGATTATCAGTATTTGATCTAAGTAATAACATCTTGAGTATGGCTGAGGATCTATTACCTACCTATATCTTCTCTAAGTATATTATATAGATTATTTTCGTAACTACAATTTTCACCCGACTTTTTCCATAGATTTGTACCGAGCGAAAAGCTTATGGGTGTTTCTTCATAATTGTTTACTTATTGTGTCCGTCAAATCTGGACCAATTTCGATAATTATTTTTTTAATTAAAAGGGATTAGTTAATCTAAGTAAGTAAGTAATTGTTCGGTATGGCGGTTAAATGACATCATGATTTCAGTGTAAGAGTGAGACGGATAGCACCATCCCTTTTTCGGACTGGAATCATGATGGCATTCGGCCCCAGCAGTACCTATATTAAAGGTTTGGTGCAGAGCTTTGGTCTTTGGACAGTTTCGGAAGAAACTGTTATAAAAAACAAACCAACTTAATGCAGCCTTTATAGAATAATAGAAAATAATATAATTATACTATTTGATTTACCAAGACGGTGTACCTAATCTTTCATACTTACTTACCTTTATCAAATAAATAATCTTGCTAACGATGGTTCTTCAAACTAAATGTGCATTCAAAACTCGGTCCATCGCATCGTTGTCTCATCTCGAAATGAATGCAAGAAATAATTTTCTGTGGGAAATACGAGATGTGAAGCCAGAACTGGCTTGTCAACTTGTGAAATACCTTAAAAGTAAGTTTTAGGGTCATATTATTAATTATTTTAATTGATTTTGATGAGATATTGAGACAGGTTAATTGTTTATAAAAACATTTTTACAAAAAAATTTTTTGGTAGTCGGTTGTTTTTTTTTTGTAAAAAAGTTTTTATTTTTCACTTTTTAGTCAGAGAGTTTGTAATTTATCTAAGTTACAATAGCCTAACGTCAACTGCTCATCACCTTTCACAAAATACCTATTGATTTTCCTGATGCTGGGACGTTACCTGGTAAGAACCAGGAGAACTCCTCAACATCCACTCACCATACGCATTGTGACGAGCATAAATTGCTTAGCAACCATATTAAAGTAATCAAATCGCAACCCGTGAAATATTTATCATTGAGTAGCTCCGATGGCCGTCTGTGGTCTTCATCATTAGCTCCACTTTACCAAATGATGATTTCCGAGAGCAAATACTCAAGTTACTCTTAAAAATATCCAAATTGTTATAGGTTTGCCAAAAAAATTCGAGGGTTCCCTCGATTTCCATGGGATCCTCTCATCAGATTCCAACTTGCTGACAATGGGACCACCTTGGGAGTATACCCTTTCAAACAAAAAAAAATTTTTCAAAATCGATCCACAATTGACGAAGAAATCGGTGAACATACAAAAAAAAAACATACATAAAGTCGAACATATAACCTCCTCCTTTTTGGAAAAGAGAACTTGTGTTGTATCATGCTTTATGAAAACTGTAGAATACTTTCGATCTTAGATTTCTTCGCGTTAATGTTGTGATTAGAAACTCCGCATCTAAACCTCATTTAAATCAAAACAGATGGGCAGACAACATTGCCGGCATAGTAGGGGTTCGTTGTCACTAGTACCATTAACAGTTCCATGGTGGAACTACTGACTGTTTTTTTTTATCACTAGTTCCATTTTAAAAGAATCTGAAAATAATGGAACTAATGTTGAATTTGTTATCACTAGTTCCATTTCTAGAAGAATATGAAAATAATGGAACTAATGTTGAATTTGCAAATATCACTAGTTCCACATTATTATTTTAGGCAATTGCATTATTATTTTTTGTCTACCTCTTTACTTTTTTTTATAGGTATGTAGTGATCGAATAGAATCAGTAAACATTTATTTTTTGCGAATGAATTAGTTTGCATTACATGGCGATACTTGATGAGACAGCCAGTGACATGTATCGGTCGTTTATTGTAATATCGATCATTTTTTTCCATATCGGGAGGAAGTTAGAAAAACGTAAGTATACGAGTATGTCGTCGTTGTAGTGCGAGAAATCAATGTAATGTGTTCGCAAGCAAGTTTATTCGGCTCTGTGCAAGGCATTTTCTTCCTTTTGATATTTTACCTTTTTATACCTTTTGTTTATGCTTTTTCTACCTTATGGTTTTTAGTTTGAGTGACATATATTATACTTTGTTTTACGACCGAACCAGCGCTTTTTATTCGGTAGTTAATAGGCTCCTCTTAAGAATACAAAAAATGAGTGCAATTCAAATAATTGAAAGGGGAAGGGGAAAAGTATTGTTTTCATCAGGATGGCAGTATTACAAACATGTGATGTATAAAAATGGAACCAGCTAGTGGCGTTGCAAGCAATTTAAAAGACAAATGAAATATGCAGGATCCGTAAAATAGACACGGTAAGCTAAAATTAATATACGTACATCATACAATCGAAATATTTAAGTCGAGTGACTATTCCATAGAACAATTATTTAATGTTATGCTCGGGTTTGCACAGTTACATTAATAATGTAACTGTGTAAATTGCTTGCAACGCCACAAGCTGGTTCCATTTTTATACATCACATGTTTGTAATACTGCCATCCTGATGAAAACAATACTTTTCCCCTTCCCCTTTCAATTATTTGAATTGCACTCATTTTTTGTATTCTTAAGAGGAGCCTATTAACTACCGAATAAAAAGCGCTGGTTCGGTCGTAAAACAAAGTATAATATATGTCACTCAAACTAAAAACCATAAGGTAGAAAAAGCATAAACAAAAGGTATAAAAAGGTAAAATATCAAAAGGAAGAAAATGCCTTGCACAGAGCCGAATAAACTTGCTTGCGAACACATTACATTGATTTCTCGCACTACAACGACGACATACTCGTATACTTACGTTTTTCTAACTTCCTCCCGATATGGAAAAAAATGATCGATATTACAATAAACGACCGATACATGTCACTGGCTGTCTCATCAAGTATCGCCATGTAATGCAAACTAATTCATTCGCAAAAAATAAATGTTTACTGATTCTATTCGATCACTACATACCTATAAAAAAAAGTAAAGAGGTAGACAAAAAATAATAATGCAAATGCCTAAAATAATAATGTGGAACTAGTGATATTTGCAAATTCAACATTAGTTCCATTATTTTCATATTCTTCTAGAAATGGAACTAGTGATAACAAATTCAACATTAGTTCCATTATTTTCAGATTCTTTTAAAATGGAACTAGTGATAAAAAAAAACAGTCAGTAGTTCCACCATGGAACTGTTAATGGTACTAGTGACAACGAACCATAGTAGGTACCTACTCTAAATGCCCATACTAGGTCAAATGACACTGGCACAAAATCTAGCAGCGCTTTAATCTTTATAAGAGTGCGTCAAGATCATTTGTGATGATGCAGTCATTTCATCATCACCGGTGATCTTGACGCACTCTCTTGAAAGAAAAAGCCCTATTGTTTATTATGTTCTTAGTACAGACGCCAGCACATCAAGCTACCCGAAACTGTCATATTTTCGCAATCAACTTTGAACCATATGCTTTAGCGATAAAGTTGAAAATCTATTAAAGAAAGTTGACAGATTGTAGTAGCTTGATGTGCAGGCGTCTGTACCTACTATCATGATTTCTATAGTGCTGGCAGTTCAACAAACGGGCTCGGAATGTTGCTTCTAATAATTATACGAAAGAGCTCAAAGAAACGGTTTTAACACAGTTGCCTTTATTTTAATTTTAGTAGTGTAATAAGTACATATTCCTAACTTTAAAAACAAAGAACAGTAGTTTAACCCAAATGCATACCTAATTTATGTTTCTAAACATAGATGCATACAAAAATGAACTAAAAAAATACAACAGTTTGTAAGCTACATAGTAGTAGGCAGTAGTTTAGATTTTGTAGGGTCTTGCTTTATTTTATACTAGCAGCGCCCCGCTGTTTCGACCGCATACTTAAGTGTCGATCCCGTGAGAATATCGGGATAAAAACTACCCTATGGCCTTTCTCGGGACTGAAACTATCTTTATGCCAAATTTCATCTAAATCATTTCAGCAGTATACCTAAGCGTGAAGAGGTAACTAACAGGCAGACAGACACACTTTCGCATTTATAAGTATATTAGTATTAGTAGGTTTAAGGATTATAAGAAGGTACTAGCTGCGCCACGCGGTTTCACCCGCATAAGTTACGATCCCGTGGGAACGTCGGGATAAAAAGAATCCTATGTGTTAATTGAGGGTGTCAAATTTTATTAAAATTAGGCGAGCCGTTTGTGCGTGAAGAAATAATAGGTAAACATACAAACACACATTAGCGTGATGTGATTAACAAGAAATTGTGGAATCAAGGTTTTACAAATTGGCAGCCTTCACTAATGACGATACTTAATTAGGAACGTCTGGCGCTCCAATATGGTCAATCCGTTACCAATCTTGCTGACTTATAAATCTTTTCAGCGCGGCACATGTGAGCTTGACCTGCGGGGTAATTGGGTATCTCACTATCAGTAGCAATGGCATTTTGACAGTTCAACAAAATGACATGACATGTATGTTTTTCCTATTTTTTTGCTTTTGTATCATGCTGCACTGCACCTTGTTTTTATATTATGTTCATGTGGTAATTGGTAATCATAGAATATTGTACTTTTGTGTGTTGTGCTTGTCTTTTGTATGCGGAAAATTAATGGTTTATCTATCAATCCACATCCATTGCGTTTTTTATTTACGTTGTTAACCGGACAAATTTCTCGAACATACGTAGCAATGGATTTATTGGAATGGATTTATTGGATTTAATGGAATTATTGAGATTGAGATTGATAGCGTGTTATGCAATTAGGGTGGTGGTGAAGGCGCGGGAATCTGTTGATATCAACAAACAACCAAATATTTACAGGTGAATGAACCAACCTTTTCAATACTTATTCGTTTTTTTCGGCACGTCCGCGTCGGCAATGTCCCGTCACTCGCGAGTAACACGCTATGATTTTGCGCAGTGAAATGAAAATTTTCTTACGTTTTTTTGGTAATTTACGTTTATTCATTTATAGGACATCTTTCTAAGTTAGATTTGTACCTACCATAAGAAGAAATCTCTTATGGAAAAGTGCTTATGGTAATTTAACTTAGAAAGATGTACTATTAATGATTATAAATATAATTCTGTAAATACGTACCTGTTATAGTCGCGAATAAAATTTTGATGAAGATACAACCTGACACTGACCTGAAAATTGTAAAAAACTTATGAAAATTTGAATTTCGCGATCTACCACCAGCGCATTCACCTTAATACCTAGATACAAAAACATTTTGCAAAAGCCGTCTGTGAAATTCTTCTTTCTCCTATGTCATTTACAAGTCATCTTAAGTATAACTTAATAACCTCAATCTTAATTAAACTACACACATCAAAAGTGTCTAGGGATCAAGCATTTTTATGCGGATTTCTTGAGATTGAGATGTGGCTTTGTAATAAATTTATGATTTTATAAATTTATATGGATCCTTTTTGGTGCATTTCATAATTTGAATCAGGAACTGTGAATCAAATTCGAGTAAAAGATGAAAATGAGCTGTCAATATTTTCCCTATAAAAACATACAACGCATTGAAGACATTATTAGTGCTACTGTTTCCCTACTACTGATTAAAACCAACGTTATTATGGAGCGGCGACGTCATTTAAACAGGGAAGAAATGCTCAGAGCCGTGGGAATGATAGAAGCTGGTTCCCGGCAACGTACTGTGGCTTTAGCTCTGAATACAAGTCAGAGTGTTATCAGTCGACTTTGGACACGTTACCGAAGCACTGGTACCGTGGCTGAGCGCCATGGAGGACGGTATCGCTGCACCACACGGAGACAAGACCGATACATTCAAATCTTAACTCGAAGAGCTCCAACAATAACCGCCATGATGTTAGCCGTGAGGCTTCATCACTCTTCAGGGAACTTAATTAGCGACCAAACAGTCAGAAACCGCTTGCATGAAGTGAACCTTCATTCCCGAAGACCGCTACGGGTACCACCTATAGCAATGCACAATCGTAGGATTCGATATCAATGGGCTCTTGAACACAGAAATTGGGCAGAAGAACAATGGCGTTTCGTGTACTTTTCTGATGAGTCTCGTTTTGGTATGAGACCGGATACAAGACGTATACGACACTGGAGAACCCCTGGACGCCAACAGCGATTAAAATCCTGCCAGGAAGTCCATCCTTATAGTGGTGGAACCATCATGGTATGGGCGGGTATTTGGATCGGCGGAAGAACTGAGTTGATTTGGATCAGAGGCAACCTCAACGCTCAAATTTATGCTGAGACGATTGTATCAGACGTCATCGTTCCTCTAC
Source organism: Gortyna flavago (assembly GCA_963669345.1). Lineage (NCBI taxonomy): Eukaryota > Metazoa > Arthropoda > Insecta > Lepidoptera > Noctuidae > Gortyna > Gortyna flavago. The sequence continues at coordinate 5,107,752 of OY770132.1, forward strand.
AAGTGCAAATCGGTCCCTTATTTCAGTTAATGCATGATAATGCACGATAATGCACGACCGCACACCGCAAGAGTTGTAAGACAGACTCTCGCCGCAGCTAACATCAATGTCCTGCCCTGGCCTGCTCAGTCGCCAGACTTGAACCCGATTGAGCATGCATGGGATATGCTACAGAGAAGAGCTCTGCCGAATATGGAGGGTATCCAGTAGCAAGAAGACCTTTTTTTGTTGTTGCAACGAACATGGGCGGCCATTCCACAGCGTGATTTGGATGAACTCATTTTGAGTATGCCAAACCGATGTTCTTGTGTTGTTAGTGTTCGCGGTAGAAACACGGATTATTAATTGTTTAAGTTACCCAATAAAATTTTAAAGAAAACTGTTATTTCAGTCTTTTTTTCGAACTTTTGTGTTAGTGGTTCAAATGTCAAAAATCCCTTTATTAGGAAAATGGCAAATTTCTTTATTAATGCAAAGGTGACTTGGTTTATCGTTACTGTGACAAACGAAAACACTTTATTTGATGAATCCTTAAAGAAAATTTTAATTAATATCAATCAGGAGAAAAGTTATTGCAAAAATATATGTTGATCCCTAGACACTTTTGATGTGTGTAGTTTCCCTTCAAATCGAGAGGTTTCTTAGAAAACCGGACATCGTTTATCTCACTTTATCTTATTAGCAGGTACTTGTATCCGGTGATTTGATTAAATTGCTAATTCATTGCAAATTGCTATGGTAAATAATATGTTAATCTATGCCTAATCTCACCTCTGAACCTTCATAAGTCCGAATTAGGACCTTGACAGCCACCCGGGTAATTAATCGGCTTAACTACAGCTACTAAAACCCTCAATGACACTTTAGCGGACTCCAGATTCAGAACCATGGGTCTCACGTATAGCAGTTGCTCTGTCGACCAATACTTACAATGTAGATAAGGCCGTAGGAACGTATTAAAATCCCGGCTAAGGGTCAGTTCACACCGAGACGCGACGCGGCGCGGTGTGAACTGAAAAATAAAACCGTTTAAAAAATGCTCAAGACTTGAGTATTGTTTTGCCATGAGAAAACAGTACTTTTTCTGGCTGGCACTTTAATTTTTGGATACGAAATGTATTTATGTCCTTTGACAATATTTTTGATTCAGTAAGTGAGGGTCGGGCAGGAATAAAATAGCGCAGAACACCATATTAGCAGCATTAAAAACGATTGCCAAATAAGCCAGGAATTTTATACGTAAGTTCCAGGCGAACATCCTCTACATGACGACATTCAAATTTGTTTGCAACAGACGAACACACAGAATACATTCGCGTGGGACCGAAAGACTATTTCTTCCCGAAAACCTTCACCGCTGAAGCTGCGAACATCTACAACATGGAAGTAAGGTCTAGTGACGTTTTTGTCGCCAGTTATCCTAGATCAGGTCAGTCTTTCACCATACTTACCATTTACATATACTTTAGAGGAACGTCTACTGATTTTTTCAGATAGTAACTGCGACCGACACGTCTTGACGGTTTTTAGCCATCTTCAGAAAACAATGCATCTTTAAAAGGATCTGCTTAGTGTCCACAGTTCCACACACACGAGGCGTGATGTTATGTTATGTTAAATTAACCTTGATAGACACATTGTACGCCAGCACATCAAGCTACCCGAAACTGTCAAATTTTCCAATAAACCTTGAACCTTATGCTCTAGCGATAAAGTTGAAATCTGAAATATTGTATAATAGTAGCTTGATGAGCTGGCGTCTGTACTTTGAGTAACTTTGGTTTATATCCAGCAACCTGCTCCCACCGTACCCACCGCATCTAACCCGTGTCACACTAGCGGCACGCGTCAATGGTAGAGGCACATGCCATGTAGAGGTAACTGCAACTGTCGACTACTGCCGTTGACGGGTGTCTCTCTCGTGTATGAACACTATAATACATTTGGAAACAAAACCAAGCTCCAAAGAAACTTTTTACTAGCTTAATTGAACTAAAGACCATTCAGCGTTACCTACACTCGCGAACAACTGTTATAAAACTACGATGATAATAACATTAGCTATGTACTGCTTATTAATAAGAAAACGTAATTAGCCATTGTTGTTGCAGCACAATCAGATAACGTAACAAAAAGTTACCGGTTCGATGAGCCTGCATCGTGTCCAGAATTTTCACATTTAATTTTGCATCTTCTGTGTTGAGAACGTTAATGAAGATGCGTTATTTCAGGTTTTTTGCAATGTTGAAATGGGGTTTTAGGTGATTCAGTAGTTATCAGGATTTCATGCTGTTTGAAAATCATGGAAAAAGGAAAAATAAAGTATTGACTGCAGGTCCTGTATACTTTACCTTAGAACTAAAATTATTCCCTAACTGCAAATATTCCTCCCCTCTTGACCTCTAACTATTCTCACAACTTGGCAGCCTTGAAAAGCTTCTATTTATATAAGTATGTGCCTCAGCAGGCTCGACATGGACTCGCGAACTAGTTTGGATCGTCGCCAACGATTGGAACGTCGCCAAATCGGAGAGCGCCCCCTTGTTTGAAAGGTTCATGTTTCTGGAGTGAGTACATATTTGTATCGAGTCTAGGACACTCATTTTCTATACATTTAAGGCGCCTGAACTTGTGGGGCGAGCAAAGTGAAACTATTTTCATAATAAAAAGCTACACAATGGTGTTGACCTTCACGACTTTTGACACAATCTATTTTTAGTAATTATAACATGTTAAAAATATCTATTTCAGGTTTTTTTTTTCTAACTTTTCCCACGCTCGTACATCCATTAATGAGGGCCAAAGTCTTGAGTGAGACCGCAGACGCTGCGAAGATCAAACATCTTGAGACAGCAACTTTTCCGGGAACCCAAAGGTTGTCCCAGGCGGCTTCTCCACGCTTCATATACACCTCATCATCTGCCTAGCCTTTTCCCAACTATGTCGGGGTCGGCTTCCAGTCTAACCGGATGCAGCTGAATACCAGTATTTTACATGGAGCGACTGCCTATCTGACCTCCACAACCCAGTTACTGGGTAATACGATACCCCTTGGGTAAGACTGGTTGTCAGACTTTCGGGCTTCTGACTACCCGTAACGACTGTCAAAGATCCACAAATGACAGCCGGGACCTACGGCTTAACGTGCTTTCCGAGGCACGGAGGGGTCTCGATATGTAAAGACGGTCACCCATCCACAGACCAACCGCGGCAAGCGTAGCTTAACCTGATCGATCGACCTGTGCGGCTGTTATTATTTAGCCACGGGCCCCTCATTCACGCTTCATATACACCTATCTGCCAATATCTTTGCTGCCACCATCGTTGCTAGATAATGCCAAAGTAGTGTATGTGGCACGGGACCCCAGGGATGTGCTGGTATCCTTCTACTACATTAACAGGTTGCACAGGTTGCTCGGGTACCACGGAGACTTCCAAACTTTCTGGTGCTTCTTCGTCAGCAACTCGAGTAAGGCAAATATCAAATTTTCACATTTTTTTTTTGTAACTACATATTAGGAATGTTATAGCAATGTTGCAGATTTACAAATAATTGTTTTCTCAATAAATGTGTGTGTTTATTCTGACTTCATTACTAAACATTCTAAAGCAAAATGAACTCGATGAATAACATTTACTTTTTGTTATCTACTTTTAGGTACATAACAAATATACCTAATGCTGAAACTGAACTTTATGTATTTGCAGTTTACTGGACGCCTTCCTTTGATAATCTTAAAGAAGCTTGGGCGAAAAGACTCCACCCAAACATGTTATTCCTTTTCTATGAAGACATGTCTAAGTTACCGCTATTTTTGCATAAAACCTGAATACTAACACGAGTTAAACTTAGAGCCGGTCCATTCAACCGAATGTATCGGTCGTTCTAATATTAGAAAAACCAGTTCTAAGGCCTGAGTTCACCAACATTCAAACCATCGGTTAGGTATTTAAACAGTTGATTTATGTCAAACTTCCTTAGGCCTGAGTTCACCAACATTCTAACCATCGGTTAGGTATTTAAACAGTTGATTTATGTCAAATTTCCTAAGGAAATCAACTGTTTAAATACCTAACCGATGGTTAGAATGTTGGTGAACTCAGGCCTTAGGAAATTTGACATAAATCAACTGTTTAATCTAACCGATGGTTTGAATGTTGGTGAACTCAGGCCTAAGTACTTGGATAATTTTATTGAACGTCTGGTAAAATCGATTCGGTTCTTCGTAAAATGCCTTATATTAGCAAACATGAAATGGCGTTTTTACCTATGCATAAAAAATTATGAAATAGATTCAAAATCAGCCTGTGTATAAAAAGTATTTCTTTTATTTAGAACCATTATAATATAACGTACCTAATCGAAAAAGTAAAATTAGGGAAAAATAATTGATGGCCTCAGAATACAACCTTGAGGCATTCCATAGTTTTTATTAATATTCTTTGCTTGTCAACAAAATCAAGCCGAAACATTGGGATACTAAATAATTTTGCCGTCCAGGACTTACCTTCAATCATCCGTCGCGTGGCTTCCTTCCTCAACAAACCTTACACTGAGGAGCAGGTGACCCGTCTCACCCAGCACCTCAGTACTGACAGCTTCAGGACCAACAAGTCTGTCAACTATGACATCATGAATGAACTGGGTCTCCTGAACCACGGAGAAGAGCCGTATATTAGGAAAGGTTGTATAGTCTTCTTTTGGCACTAATTCCCAATCAATTAAAACGTCACTAAGGTTGAAACTATCTAACAGCTGTCACATAGAAAAATAGACCTTGTTGTTTTATGAAGTGCAATAGACATTCGACCTTAAATGATTTTAACCTTTTCTTTTTTTATGGTAATATCATTTACTTTGAGATATTTTAAATGCATTGGTCAAATATGGGCTATTTAGCAAATCTTTAATTTAATTGCTGACTATCATATGACTTTGGTCCAGATACAGCACTTTTTTTTTTTGGGTTGGGGAGATACAGCTAACCTTAGTATATAACCTTACTTACTAACCTTAGTTATACTAAGGTTAGCTGTATCTCCCCAACCCACGAATAAGTACGGAAATCGTTCCATTAAGGCAAGTGCCTTAATGGAACGATTTCCGTGCTTATTCTTTATTACGGTCTGACCTTTATGAATCTACCAACTCATAATGTTTTTCGTGTTCAGGTAAGACAGGCGGTTGGCGCCACCACTTCGACGAGGAGATGACACAATCCAGGAAAACCTGCGAGATACTGACCTGCGCTTCCCACGCATGAAACTGTAGATACCTACAATAAATCTATTGATGTTTACAGTTTACCTACATGTATAGATGTTTATTCAAAAATAAAGTAAAAAAGAAAACAATAAAAATTAAAACAAAACAAAAACAACGCAGTAAAAACAATGTATGTATTGACACAGCCATTGACTCTGTGTATAGTAAACTAGGTTATCGTCAAAGCCATGATACTAGTCAAGATCAATCAAATCCGGAATGACGATAAGTATATTCTATACCACAGATACCCTTAACAAAAAAAAACTGACAAAACAAGTAACAAGGACGACGAAGCATGTGCTATGTATGCTCACAACTTTATTAATAAGATAGTAAGTTGTTTGTACACACGGCTACACATCGCTCTTCTGATTGTACGAAAAACTTATACAATGCGAGATCAGCTAAAACTGGAAATGTATAGCTTGATGTGTAGCCGTGTGTACGTACAGACGCCACAGCACATCAAGCTACTACAATCTGTCAAATTTCTTTATTCAATTTCATCTTTTATTGCTAAAGCATAAGGCTCAATGTTGATTGGGAAAATTTGACAGTTTCGGCGTTTCGGGTAGCTTAATGTGCTGGCGTCTGTACTACCAGTTATGAAACGTACGAAATTGCATTAGGTGTGGCACTCTCGGCAACCTTTTCGTACGCACGACGACATTTCAAGCTATACTTTTCTAGTATAAGCTGACTTATCATTGTACACATGGCTACACATAAAGCTATACATTTCCAGTTTTAGCTGACCTTGCATTGTATAGGTTTTTCGAAGTCAGCTTATACTGGTTATGAATAGCTTGATGTGTAGCCGTGTGTACGACAAGCCTTTACAATATGTGGTCAGATAAATCTGGAAATATATGTCGACATGTGTAGTAGATACACTACACACGACGACATATCAAGCAGTACACACTGTGTACTCTATAGGTACGTGTTTGGCATAAGAAATTATTAGTGAGTCAAGTTAGTGTAAACTTTAATAAAAACTACTTTCTGTCACAAAGTTGTTTCACTTAAAACTGCCGATATAATAACCAAAAATAAACACTTTTATTTAAAAACACAAATTACAACTTTAACGCTAATAATGAAACACAATTGCACTACTGATCACTTCTAAGTCGCACTTGAAGATCGCTTTCCTTTCGATGTTTTCGCTTGTATCGCTTATCCAAGACTGTGTCGGCTCGCGGAGCATTCCCGCCTTATATAGGCCTCACATTGTTCTAGAACCTTCTATTGTAGAAACATCTAGAATGTTCGAGTACATTCCGGCCCCAACTGACCAGATGTCGATAGTTCTAGAAAGTTCTATCATCGAAGCTTCTAGAAGGTTCTTGACACTAGTTCTTCTACTCGATACTAGATGGCGCTAGTGGTAACGAATTTCAATTGTGGCGCTCAACACTATTACCACAGATAATATAATACTCTCAATTACTAAAGAATCTCCAACTAAAAATATACCCAAGAGAAGTTCCTGAGGTTGGCTACCATAATCATCTACTACAATCCATACTAATATTATAAATTCGAAAGTAACTCTGTCTGTCTGTCTGTCTGTATGTTACCTTTTCACTCCTAAACCACTAAACGGATTTCGATAAAATTTGGCAGAGAGATAAATTGCATCCCGGGGAGGGACATAGGATAGTTTTTATCGACAAGCCGCGGGCGGAAGCTAATAGTCATCCATAATTATTTATTGGAGTAGATGTATCTGGCTTGACTCTAGAACTCATGTTTTGGCAAATATCTATCGATCTTGTTATGCCACTGCTGCACCGGTTAGATATTACCGTCATGGGTGCAGTGCATTCAGCTGCATTTCCGACATTTGAAATAAGGGTTTTTATTAATTTTACCAGCACCAAAAAGTGGAAGAACAAGGACGCCTGACGCCAGACTTGAACTGCTTTTTCCGATAAGCATTTTTACAAGAACTTATAAAGATTTTATAGGTAGTTTTCTATCTCAAGCACAGAACAGATAAAAGAGTATCTGTTCTGTGATCTCAAGTATGCTACAAGAGATTTAGTAAGCATCACCTTTGCACCTATTTGTCTGTTTATATATGTGTGTAAATAAATAAGAGACAAACTAAGTAGAATTATTGACTACTACTATAATGTTGCAAAAATCTTTAAATTATTGTATGCCTAAAGGCGGGTCATAGATGTACTTCACTTTATAAACTGTAACACCATATTTTTACCTGTGTACCACAATAAAGAATTTGAATTTGAATTTTGAATTTGAGAATAGTTAGTACCTGTCTATGTAGTGCTTGGGTAACTACTTACCTTGTGCATTTACATAACAATCCTACAAAGCCAATTGAGTGGCAATGGGCTCGTGAGTGGATATACAGGGTGAAATTGAAAACATGCGACAAATCGAAATGGGAGATTGTAGTCATCATTATGAACAACTTTTACTATATTTTTTTTTTCGCGATTTCAGGTTTGGTCCCATAGTAAAAGTTGTTCATAATGATGAGTACAATCTCCCATTTCGATTTGTCGCATGTTTTCAATTTCAACCTGTATATAAATTACCTACTTAATATTTAATATGTTGTTCTACCTAAACCACTATTGTTGACTGTAAACTGTAACCTGTTTATTTTCCACGTCTAATATTCAATAAATTAAATTTAATTATTTTAATCTTCGTAATAGAACAATGGCTTTATCGCATAATCTACATTTCAAAACTTAATCCTAGAATAAGAGATAATAACACGGGAAAATAATAACTAACAAACTATTTAATCAAGTGTACAAAAATAGAATAGGTACTTATTGCTTATATAAGGCATGAGATATGTTTTTATATTGTTAGTCGTTCATGTGTATTCTCACTGTCCCGTTCTGCTAGTAAACTGTTTTATTAAAAAATAAAAAACAATGGAAGAACATAATCGTTTACGATTCCCGTTTGATTTGAAAGAGATTGAGCCAGAGGAGAAAGCTGAGAACAAGAGGTTGTTCAACTGTAAGTAGACATTTACTGGTTTAATCGAGGGGTTTAATAAAGTTTTATGTTATTATCGACGTTGATTGATCGTTGTGCAAGAGCGATGCAAGTGAAAAATAAGATTAGAACAATAATCATAGCTTGAATAGGTATCTATAATAAACATAACATCCCTGTATTTGCCAAGGGTTTGGCAAATATGCACCTATAGTAACACCCACACTTCGCCATTTACGGGGTGATCCTTTTCCCATCAAACTAAAAATATACAGTAGTACAGAAAAAAAACTACAAAAAAAAATAAAAAAATACAGTAAGTAAACAGTAAAATACAGTAAAAATCATGAAAATACATATATAATAGCGCGAACTCTGAATAGCTGAATAGATAGCTATTCAGAGTCCGCGCTGCTACTGTATGTTTTTATTTTTTCTTGAAACAGAATACACAATAAGTAAATGTAAATTATATTTGAACTGTAAAATAGTGTTATTAACAGTGTAATTTAAGTAAAAGATCTGGATGTTTTCTTTTAGACCCTAAAATCGATTGGATCCGAGTGGGTCCGAAGGGCTATGTGATGCCTAGAGCATACACAGAACAGGCTGAGAACATCTACAACCTACCCATAAGGCCTAGTGATGTGTATGTGGCTAGCTTCCAGCGGGCAGGTACGTTGAACCTTATCTTATGTAACGATTTTGATAGTGTAAGTGCAACAAAGTACCTGGGCAACTGGGGAACCCCTAAGAGGCGTCCGAGTATGTTACTAGAAAACTTTGAAGAATGAATGCTAATGTAGGTATAAGAGGTAGATCTGAGAAAAGAAAGATTGATCGTGTAAGTGATGATATGGCAGCGTGCGTGTGAACTGAGGGACCACCCTGGGAATCCGCAAAATAAAAATCCTTTATAAGTAGACTCAAAAAAAATGTAGAACGAATCTGGGAATTTGTAAACAAATATATTAAAAACTAGCTGCGCCCCGCGGCTTCACCCGCGTAAATGTCGATCCCGTGGGAATATCGGGATAAAAAGTAGCCTATATGTTAATCCAGGGTGTCAGCTACCTCCATACAAAATTTTATCAAAATTGGTTCAGCTGTTTGAGCGTGAAGAAGTAACAAACATATAAATAAACACACACACACACTCACAAACTTACGCCTTTATAATATTAGTGTGAGTACAATGAAAGTCACAATTAACCTCCCGGCTGCTATTTGAGATTGAAAATGCCAAAAATCTAATTTTTATGTGTTAGACATAACATTAGATCATTCATTTTTTTTTTTTGATCTCCCTCATTGTTGCATGAATGATCACTTTAGTTCTGTAGTGTCGTATCGTAAAATCCGAAGTTGACATGACAGACAATACAAACTGCAACTCATCTGCTCTAAAGTTGCAGTTACTTTACCTCTGACAGCAGTGGTGGCCTAGTGGTAACGGCCGCGACTTACGAGTTGCAGGTCGTATGTTTGAACCCAGCCAGGCGCTTTACTTTGTGTAAATTATTTCATCACCATTGATTGCTCTCCAAACGGTGAAGGAAAACATCGTGAGGAAACCGGCATGTCCTAGAACCAAAAATTCGAAGACATGTGACATCTACCAACCCGCACTGGGCCCGCGTGCCGGATTACGGCCCACTCCCTCTTACAGAGAGGAGGCCTGTGTCCCAGCAGTGGGAACATTATAGACTGATTATGTTATGTTGAGAGCAGCAACCTAACAAAAACCTTATTGTGACGTGAATAAAGATCACTTTGACTTTGACAGACTAGCCAGTGGTAACAACTCAAAAGCAACCTTATTGTAAGGAGTATAAAGATCACTTTGATTTGACAGACTAGTCAGTAATAACAACACAACAGGAACCTTATTGAAAGGAATTTATAGATCACTTTGATTTTGACAGACTATAGTTAGTGGTAAGAACTCAAAAGCAACCTTATCGTAACGAAAATACATATCACTTTGATTTTGACAGACTAGTCAGTGTAACAACTCAATAGCAACCTTATTGTAACGAGAATACATATCACTTTGATTTTGACAGACTAGTCAGTGTAACAACTCAATAGCAACCTTATTGTAACGAGAATACATATCACTTTGATTTTGACAGACTTGTCAGTGTAACAACTCAATAGCAACCTTATTGCAACGAGAATACAGATCACTTTGATTTTAACAGACTAGTCAGTGGTAACAACTCAAAAGCAACCTTATTGTAACGAGAATATAGATCATTTTGATTTTGACAGACTAGTCAGTGGCAACAACCCAACAACCTTATTGTAACGAGAATAAAGACCACTTCGATTTTTAAAGTAATGCTAAATCATAGGTATAGGTATATCTGTGAAGGGGCTGTATCTGCTGTGAAAGTCCCCTACGGCTCCGGCATATCTATGGCTCCGGCAGACAGGGGCGACGAAAATGGAAATGGAAATTGTTCTACCAGAACCGCCTCCCACCGTCGCGTCGCGCTTGTTGGCGCTGGAGCCTTTAATTGACATTGGCCTTTTTTGTATATTCATGGCTATGTATAGTTACAGAAACTGCGTCGTTGTGTATTTTTTTTTTTTATATCCGCTTCGGCCGTCAAGGAAACCGGGGTTTCGTAACTGGTTTCTACCTACTTTATAGCGAACATTAAATAAAGATAAATATCTTGTTTGGATGAGTAAAATACACATTTGTGCACTGCTGTGTTCTTCGACAGGCACTACGTGGACGCAGGAGCTGGTATGGCTGCTAGCAAATGATTTCGATTATGAAACGGCGTTAGCTGTTCCAATCACTCATAGATATCCCTTCCTAGAGTAAGTACTGTCTTCATTTTAAAATTCAAGGTTCGCATTTGTCTTTTCATTTAATATTCCACATGTACACACATGTACAGAGGCCAGCACATCAAGCTAACACAATCTGTCAAATTTCTTTGACAGATTTTCAACTTTACCGCAAAGGAATAAGGTTCATATTCAATTGGGAAAATTTGACAGATTGGGGTAGGTTGATGTGCTGGCTTCTGTACATAGGTGTACAGAACCTGTTTTACGCTCAATGCTGTAAGGATAAATACTTTTTACGTGTATAACTGATATGCGTCATAGAAATTACACATATTTAATGGTGCGAACCAAAACCAGATCCTAACTCACTCCCATATGCACACACACAACACACTTCCACCTCATTATACACTTACACACATGTACTCATCAACTCACATAATTCAATTCACTCAAACACAGACATACAAACACTGTATACTTTTTAGCATTATTAATTTAATTTAATTTTGTAATTTTAATTCCTTCATTTTTTTTCCTTCTTCTGTACCTAACGAATAGGCTATTTTAACCATTTTTTTTTGTTTGACCTATATGCGTTACCAAATGGCAATAACCTTGGCTGTCAATTTTGGAGTGACACTCCTATAAATGCTTTATTCGAAATCTTCGAAATAGAACCCATGGCTGAACGCTGACCCCCAAAATACAGGTCCAGGCCTAGTTTGGGGGTTGGGATCAGTTTTGTGGCAATACATTCGTGTTTATTTTATGATGACTGGTTGTAACATGTATTTCTTAGTGTCAAATAAATATTTTATTTATTTATTTTAAATTAAAATCAGGCGTTCTTACAACAGTAATTTTATGCGTTACTAGCATCTGCTCGCGACTTTGTCCCCGTGAACCTGACCCACCTCGCGCATCGTATCACCTGCCCGCGCTATTACGAGTACCTACCTTGTTTTCGTTTAACGTTATTTCTAACTTGTTTTATTTTTCTCGGCTCCTAAGGCTCCTAGCGTGATGTTATATAACCTATACCCTTCCTCGAGAATTAGAATTTTCAAATCCGACCTGTAGTTTCAGAGATTAGCGTGTTCAAACAAACTCTTCTTATTAGTATGGATAGATTATGAACTTAAGTTACAAACACTGTAAGCTATAATATGTACCTACCTAATGGTTACCATACAAATAAAAGCTGAAACTTAATAAAAACTTAAAAAATATTACCGGTTTCAGAATTTTCATGTTGTACACCGAATGGAGGAAAAACTGCCTGAAAAACATCGACCAGGTGGAAAGCATGGAGAAAAAAGAAAAGCTCCTAAAAATGCTGGAGGTTATGGCTCAGCCGGTGACGGAGAAACTGGCGGAGATGCCATCCCCCCGGTTCATCAAGACGCACCTTCCGATGAGCTTCCTCCCACCCACTATAGTGGACACGGCCAAGATGATATACATAGCGAGAGATGCTAGAGACATCGCTGTCTCATCATACCACCATGCCAAGCTTTTCCGAGTACTTGACTTCACAGGTGAATTTAAAGATTTCTGGGAGTTATTCAGAAAGGAACGATGTAAGTATAAATTATTTCATATACATTACACAATATTTAACACGAATAATTATTAATTAACGAATTAACTAATAATTATAATAGTTGATTTGTATAGTTAGCTAGTCATTTGGAACTGGTAACTGAAAGTTGTGTGGAAATAGGTTGTCGTGGTATGGGCAATATGGGCATGTCATACGGAGGAATGAGGATAATGTCATGAACAGTTTTGAGTATGAATGTCGATGGCTATAACAGTAGAGGAAGACCAAAGAAACGATGGATGGACTGTGTAAATGATGATATGGTTAGAAAAAGGGTGACTACCGAGATGACGACTAATAGGCAATATGGAAGAAAAATATTATGTTGTACAGACCCCATATAAATTGGGATAAGGGCAGATAATGATGAGTTAGTGTGTCATTATATTTAGTAATAAAATGATTAACTAACTTTATAAAGAAATTCAAAAACTAAAGGACGCTTAGTCGTGGACGTACTGTATTTATGTACGAATACAAATAATATGATCTTGGAGCTTTTGTTTGAATGGGGTAGTTCATTGTTCATTTTGTTTTAGTTATACTAACACCATATTTCGAGCACGTGAAAGAAGCTTGGGCTTTGAGACATCATCCGAATATGCTGTTTTTATTCTATGAAGAACTTGCAAAGGTAAGGTTGGCACACATGGCACAGTTTCTTTACGGTACGGCGTATAAACCGAATCGTAGAATTAACATGTCTACGAACAGGCTTCAAATGTAACCATACAACGATGAAGACCGTGCTGTTTCTTCGCCGTGTGTATATTGATACACACGGCGAAGAAACCGTAGGTTTTCACGGCAAGAAAAACGTGTGTGCGCAGATGATCCTTGTTATAAATATAAAATAATACCTCATTTAATAGGTACGTAAATGTATTTTTTCTTCTCCCTCTGCCAGGATTTACCAGCAGTCGTACGTCGCGTGGCAGACTTTCTAGGTAAAGATGTGACAGAGAAGCAAATGACTCGCCTGTGCGACCACCTCAGCTTTGAGAACTTCAAGAAGAACAAGTCTGTTAATTACGAGGATCTGAAGGAGTTCGACATCTGCTTGCCCCACGAAACTTTTATTAGAAAAGGTAAAAGTAGATTTTGAAGAACCGATGCATGTTCTGTCGACTTCTTTATCGCGATATTTAACACTCATAATATAAATACTACGACCAAACACACATTCGCTGTACAGGCCTACAACAAAAGGGTCGAAATAAAAAACTTTTTTAAACACCTCCTCCTCTAGCTACACACTTCGTTTGCAAGAAAGAAAAATTTTAATTGGACTCGCACAGGAATATCACAAACTAAACTAAACATAGAAACATAAAATAAAAACAAAAGTAAAAAGAAAATAAAAACAAGAAGTCCTGTACGAGGCCAAAAGGCCCTATCTCAGCATGATGCTGCGATATTTAAGTCTGCTACTCCAAACGAAGTACTAGAGGAGGTTTTGAATATCTGAGTTATTCTTACTTGCACTTGAATTAATTTGTCTTTAAAACCAGGATATTACAAGTATTTTCTCAATTTGTAAAATATGCTTTGTAATGTCATATCTGTATTATTAGGCTAGGTACACCTAATTGTCACGATCAATACACATACAAGACTTACTATAGTTGCACTAATTAACAAGCAAACAGTGCAAATGGAAATGAGCTGGAAACATATTATACAATGTGGGGACAACAATTCGACAATAAATGAAAACACTGCCAACTAATGCATGCGATTATTTTGGAACTATCAAATTACTTAATCCTAACGCTGTAACAAAAGTGTTTTTTTCTAACAAACTATAAGTAATCGTAAATAGTAGTGATGGGCCGACTATGGGTTGTGGCAATCTTCGACTAGCTATAGTGACTAAACTAACTTACTAACTAACTTTTGGATATTTATATGATTGAATTTTTGTATGCAGGCTGAGAACATCATTAGATATGAGACGTATTTAATTTATTTATTATTATACATAGACCCTGTCTCCAATAATAATCTTTTTCAGGCAAAGTTAACGGTTGGCGCGAGTACTTCGACGAGGAGATGAAACAACAAGCCGAGCGATGGATCGAGAACAGTCTGCGAGATACTGACCTGCGCTTCCCAAAATAAGCCTTAAGATAATAAAAATAGTTGAATAAATGTTTAAAGTCATCGAATCGTGTCCATGGTACCGGCTCATCATCTCTAAGGGTTCCATCCGGAAATATCGGTGGCATCCGAACGCAGAGCGACGGGCCACCACCTTCCAGCAAACCCACTCAACATCGAGCTCCGCGCCGGGTGCTTATTTACGCGCGTGGCCGCGTCGAGCATAACGGGTCTGGCGAAAGCATCCGCCGACCACCTTACCTGGCGTCTGCAGCGTGGCACACCCCTAAAAGATTATATTTATTTATTTATTTTATTTATCCATTTATTTCAGGCATCAAGGCCCATATAAACACATACAATACAATATTAATATAAGTATCTTAAAAATACTATAAATACATACAACATTATACTAAAAAAACTAACACTAACATACACGAAGTGTCGTGCGTGCGTGTATGCTCTGTGCACACCGCTTCGGTCATCGCCACACAAAGCTGAGCCAGGAGAGTACTGGTAGCACAGTACTCTCCTGGCTCAGCCAAAGAGAAACTAAAGAAACCTTGTAACCTACCCACACCTTTTCTCTTTTTATTAAATATATATTTCATGTTGACACTTTACGTGAACTAGTATCATTTATTATCCCACGTAAACCTCACACGTCACATTGGCTTTAAATCAGAAGGACATCGTTCTAAGAAATCAAAAGTTTTCACAGCTCAAAACGTGGAAACATTTCTAAATGAAGCCCCCCTGACCACAGCTTTCTTGCCACAAAAGTAAGTACCTACCTATTGATTAAATTTTTAGTAACTAAACAGCTACATACTCGTACTTACTATAGGTAGAGGCTCCCATGAGCTCATGAATCGATCGCTTGTTTGAGATCTACTGATGTGATGTTTCAACTCTAAGTTAAATAATTATTATTGTAAACCTTCGTAAGGTTTATGTGTATATTATTAAAAAATATAATCGAGAGTAAGCACCCTGAGCGAAGTGGGGGAGTTAAGACTAGAATCCTGAGTGCAGTGAGGGATTCAAACTCGCCCAAGGCGAAGACACCTTTATCCCCGAGGAGAATACTCTACTTTTCACACCATCTACGAGACAATAAAGTAAGTATTTATTAAAATTAAAATTTCAGATAAATATACCTATTTAAATCTGTTAGTGTTTATATTAGAGGGGCGCAGAGCTTGGTACTTTTCGATAATTACGTAGGTTATTCTCCACGGACTTCGAATCACCGTTCTTTCTTTGATTTTGTATCTGGAAAAACCAGCAACAAATCTTGAATGTTTACGAGTTCATTTTCACGACAAGCGACATTCACTCCAAAAATCAATATGCCATCTGTAACAAAAATAGGCAGGTAGAATAGTAAATATGTTGGGGTAAGTTCGGCACTATGATAAGAACGTACGAAAAAAAAAAAGCCAAATTATATGGAAATTTGATTCATACAGTCTTACCCCAGTGCCGAACTTACCCCAACATACTTTATTTATTAAGTTACGTAATACCTATATTAATTTTTATGTATTAGGTAAAAGTTTTAAGCTTTCTTAGATTTGACCGACACGCTCATATGTGTGTCAGTCAAATCTAAGAAAGTTTATAATCGCTAATAAACGTTGTATGTACACAACGCTTTGTTTTCTTCTTTCGAAAGAATTACTGACGACTTAAAGAGAGAAATCGGTGTGTGGGTGTGTCATCCGATATAATACGTTTATTAGAAAGAAAGAAAAACTGTTTATCACAAACCAAACGGGCATTTCATTAAAAATAAGCATCACCTTTGAACCTATTTGCCTATTTATATATATGTGTGTACATAAATGGTTAAATAAATAAGAGACAAATTATGTAGAATTGTTAGTACCTGTCTATGTAGTGCTTGGGTAACTACCTACCTTATGCATTTACATAACAATCCATCAGTAATCGTGACAAGATGGTCAAGCGAATTCAGTGATTAACATTATAAATATAAATTATATTATCTACTTAAATATTTTGTTCTACCTAAACCACTTATTTTTGACGTGTAATATAATACGTCTAATAAACTTTAATTATTTGAATCTTCGTCATAAAACGTTAAACAATGGCTTTATCGCATAATCTACATTTGCTAAATTAACACGATGTCTCACACTCGTCGTACGTCAAGGTAATACGTCATGGAATCAAAGAATAATGAGATAATAAATAACACGGGAAAATAATAACAAAATATTTAATCAAGTGTACAAAAAATAGAATAGGTACTTATTGCTTATATAAGGCATGAGATATGTTGTTATATTGTTAGTCGTTCATGTGTATTCTCATCACTGTCCTGTTCTGCTAGTAAACTGTTTTAATAAAAAAAATAATGGAAGAACATAATCGTTTACGATTCCCGTTTGATTTCAAAGAGATTGAGCCAGAGGAGAAAGCTGAGAACAAGAGGTTGTTCAACTGTAAGTAGACATTTACTGGTTTAATCGATTTGTTTTATAAAGTTTTATGTTAGTATCGACCGATATCCGTGGTATCGACGTTGATCGATGTGCAAGAGCGATGCAAGTGAAAAATAAGATTAGAACAATAATCATAGCTTGAATAGGTATCTATGATAAACATAACATCCCTGTATTTGCCGAAGGGTTTGGCAGATAAGCACCTATATTATAGTAATACCCACACTTCGCCATTTATGGGGTGAGCCTTTTCCCATCAACCAAAAAAAATACAGTACCTAGAAGCGCGGACTCTGTTCAGAATAGCTGAATAGTGCCCTATTCAGAGTCCGCGCTGCTACTGTATTTTTTTTTTCTTGAAAAAATTTATATATTTTATAATAAATTTTATTTGAACTGTAAAATAGTCTTATCAAATGTCCTGACGACCTGACAAGCACACTGACAGGTGTAACAGTGTAATTTAAGTAAATGAATGTTTTCTTTTAGACTCCAACATCGATTGGATCCGAGTGGGTCCGAAGGGCTATGTGATGCCTAGAGCATACACAGAACAGGCTGAGAACATCTACAACCTACCCATAAGGCCTAGTGATGTGTATGTGGCTAGCTTCCAGCGGGCAGGTACGTTGAACCTTATCTTATGCAACGATTTTTAAGGTGTAGGTGCAACAAAGTACCTGGGGAACTGGGGAACCCCTAAGAGGCGTCCGAGTATGTTACTAGAAAACTTTGAAGAATAAATGCCAATGTAGGTATAAGAGGTAGATCTGAGAAAAGAAAGATTAATCGTGTAAGTGATGATATGGCAACGTGCGTGTGAACTGAGGGACCACCCTGGAAATCCGCAAAATAAAAATCCTTTATAAGTAGACTCAAAACAATTGTAGAACGAATCTGGGAATTTGTAAACAAATATAATGAAGACTACAGTTTGTCCCTCTCTCACATAGGTACCTTCAGCCAGGTTTCGGAAAGTATCTTAAAAGTGGAGGTTTTGTGATTACAGATATTTAGTAAATAATATAAAAAGATATTTACAAAAAAACTGAAAACAAAGCATTAGAGATTAAAGTAATATACTTAACGACTAAACTGTGGTCCCTAAATACACATACGCCATGTATAAATGTAAGTTTAATTTAACCATACAACCGCGTTTTCGTTCCGTCTAATGCAGTATAAGAGTATATACTGTCGTCATTTTGTTTCATTATGTGGTGACACGTCGTCTGTCCATTTATTTTGCGAATTTTCAGTGTGGTCCCTCAGTTCACACGCACATAAATCAAAAAGATATACACACCCAATAATTGTTGCATGAATGATCATTTTAGTTCTGTAGCGTCGTATCGTAAAATCGGGAAGTTGACATGACAGTACAAACTGCAACTCATCTGTACCTAAAATTGCAGTTATTTTACCTCTGAGAGAACAACCCAACAAAAACCTTATTGTGACGTGAAAAAAAATCACTTTGATTTTGACAGACTAGTCAGTGGCAACAACCCAACAACCTTGTTGTAACGAGAATAAAGACCACTTTGATTTTTACAGTAATGTAAAATCATAGGTAACAATATATCTGTGAAGGGGCTGCATCTATTATGAAAGTCCCCTTAAGGCTCCGGCAGACAGGGGTGACGCAAATGGAAATGGAAATTGTTCTACCAGAACCGCGTCGCCACGCGCCGTCGTCGCACCGCTACCGACGCGTCGCGTCGCGCTCGCGCCTGTGGCTGGAGCCTTTACTTGACATTGGCCTTTTTGTATATTGGCTATTTATAGTTACAGAAACTGCGTCGTTGTGTATTTGTAAATATTTTTTAAACAATATATTTTATAGCGAAAATACAATAAGATTTAACCTACCTTGTTTGCAGGCACTACGTGGACGCAGGAACTGGTATGGCTGCTAGCAAATGATTTCGATTATGAAACGGCGTTAGCTGTTCCAATCAGTCATAGATATCCCTTCCTGGAGTAAGTATATAATAAGCCTTAGATTTTAAAATTCAAGGTTCGAATTTGTCTTTTAAAATTTCACATGTATATACTACTTGTTTTAACGCTCAAGGAATCTACTGCTGATAGGATAAATACTGTATACGTGTATAACTGATATGCGTAACAGAAATTAAAATCAGGCGTTCTTACAACAGTAATTTTATGCGTTACTAGCATCTGCCCGCGACTTTGTCCCCGTGAAATTTCTTGTTTTCCCGACCCGCCCCGTGCATCGTATCGCCTGCCCGCGCTATATCGAGTACCTACCTACCATGTTTTCGTTTAGCGTTATTTCTAACTTGTTTTATTTTTGCTCGGCTCCTAAGGGTCCGAACGTGATGTTAAATAGCCTATACTATTTCTAAACAATAAAATAAATTTTAAAATCCGACCGGTGGTTTCAGAGATTAGCGTGTTCAAACAAACTCTTCTTATTAGTTAGCTCAACTGTAGCTAATGAGACAAAATTGAATTTCCATTGTTATATTATAAATCAAATTTAGATTTTTCAACAGTTGAAGGGACCTGAATAATGGTTCCGATACAACTAACAGCTGAAACTTAATAAAAACTCTATAAATATTACCGGTTTCAGAACTTACATGTTGTACACCGAATGGAGGAAAAACTGCCTGAAAAACATCGACCAGGTGGAAAGCATAGAGAAAAAAGAAAAGCTCCTAAAAATGCTGGAGGTTATGGCTCAGCCGGTGACGGAGAAACTGGCGGAGATGCCATCCCCCCGGTTCATCAAGACGCACCTTCCGATGAGCTTCCTCCCACCCACTATAGTGGACACGGCCAAGATGATATACATAGCGAGAGATGCTAGAGACATCGCTGTCTCATCATACCACCATGCCAAGCTTTTCCGAGTACTTGACTTCACAGGTGAATTTAAAGATTTCTGGGAGTTATTCATAAAGGATCGAAGTAAGTATCTATAAATTATTTCATACTAGGTTCCGCCCGCGGAAAAATCCTTCCCCGGGATGCAATCTATCTTTCTGCCAAATTTTATCGAAATCCGTTCAGTAGTTTAGGCGTGAAAAGGTAACATACAGACAGACAGAGTTACTTTCGAATTTATAATATTAGTATACCTAATACATTACACAATATTTAACACAAATAACTAATAATTATTAATGAACTAATAATTATAATTATTTATTTGTATAGTTAGCTAGTCTTTTGGAACTGGAAAAGTTGTGTGGAAATAGGTTGTCGTGGTATGGGCAATATGGGATGTCATACGGAGGAATGAGGATAATGTCATGAACAGTTTTGAGTATGAATGTCGATGGCTATAACAGTAGAGGAAGACCAAAGAAACGATGGATGGACTGTGTAAATGATGATATGGTAAAAAAGGGGCGACTACCGAGATGACGGTTGTTAGAGAAGTATGGAAGAAAAATATTATGTTGTGCAGACCCCATTTAAATTGGGATAAAAGCAGGAGAATGATGAGTTAGTGAGTCATTATATTTAGTAATAAAATGACTAACCAACTATGCAAAGAAATTCAAAAACTAAAGGACACTTAGTCGTGGAAGTACTGTATAATTTATGTATGAATACAAATAATATGATCTTGGAGATTTTGTTTGAATGGGGTAGTTCATAGTTCACTTTGTTTTAGTTATACTAACACCATATTTCGAGCACGTGAAAGAAGCTTGGGCTATGAGACATCATCCGAATATGCTGTTTTTATTCTATGAAGAACTTGCAAAGGTAAGGTTGGCACACATGGCACAGTTTCTCTACGGTATGGCGTATAAACCGAACCGTAGAATAAACGTGTCTACGAACAAGCTTCTAATGTAACCATCCAACGATGCAGACTGTGCATATTTACACACGGCGAATAAACCGTAGGTTTTCACGGCAAGAAAAACGTGTGTGCGTAAAGGGCCTTAAGATGATCCTTGTTATGAATATAAAATAATACCTTATTTAATAGGTACGTAAATGTATTTTTTCTACTCCCTCTGCCAGGATTTACCAGCAGTCGTACGTCGCGTGGCAGACTTTCTAGGTAAAGAGGTGACAGAGAAGCAAATGACTCGCCTGTGCGACCACCTCAGCTTTGACAACTTCAAGAAGAACAAGTCTGTTAACTACGAGGATCTGAAGGAGTTTGACATCTGCTTGCCCAACGAAACTTTTATTAGAAAAGGTAAAAGTAGATTTTGAAGGACCTAATGACATCTAAAATAATAATAACAATAACGTCGTTCTCATAATATTTGTCTAGTTTATTACTTAAGTGTATTGTTTTTAAATTTTATGTGTTACAGAAATAAAATCATTAATCACAGAGCACGTGATTGCCGCATCTGCCGAGGCGTCTCCAGGCGATCCCGTGCTCTGTGTGAAACACCTCCTCCTCTAGCTAGACATCGTTTGAAAGAAAGAAAAGTAACATAAAATAAAAACAAAAGTAAAATGAAAATGAAAACAGAACGAGGCCGAAAGGCCCTATCTCAGCATGATGCTGCGATATTTAACTCTGCTACTCCAACCGAAGTGCTAGAGGAGGTGTTGAATATCTGAGTTACTTACTTGCATTGAATTAATTTGTCTTTAAAACCAGGATGTTACGTAGGTATTTTCTCAATTTGTAAAGTATGCTTGGTTATTTTAATATAATTACCTACATATATTATTAGGCTAGGTCCCTACACCTAATTATCACGATCAAAACACATAAACGACTTACTACAGTTGCACTAATTAACAAGAAAACAGTAGAAATGAGCTGGAAACATTATCCAATGTGGAGACAACAATCCATACTAACCATACTAATTATTAACTATTCTCACTCTATTAAAAAGTACTCTGTGATTAACTATAGAATTAAAGGCGCTGGTTCGGTGGTAAAACAAAGTAAGTATAATATATGTCACTCAAAAGTAAAAACCATAAGGTAGAAAAAGCATAAACAAAAGGTAGATAAAGTAAAATATCAAAAAGAAGAAAATGTCTTGCACACTAATATTATAAACTAGCGGCCTTCCCCGGCTTCGCACAGATAGATATTGGAATTAATTAATTTAAACAAAAATTTTAAAAATTATAAATTTTTACACACTCTTAGCAGACTTTCCATGCATAGAAGATCAAGTCTGCTTTTGACAAAAAAAAAACAATCGTAATCATCCGCTTGGGAGCTATGATGCAGCAACAACCCACAGATAGATACACACACAGACACACAGATCCACACGTCAAACTTATAACACCCCTCTTTTTGTGTATATTGATGTCTTCTATAAAACTGTAGCATATCACTTTGCTCTATTGTCAATAGTTTCCGCAGCGTATCCTTTTTCAGGCAAAGTTAACGGTTGGCGCGAGTACTTCGACGAGGAGATGAAACAACAAGCCGAGCGATGGATCGAGGACAGCCTGCGAGATACTGACCTGCGCTTCCCAAAATAAGCATTAAGATAATAAAATAAATATTGAATGTCATCGTGTTTATTTACTTCTACTGACCTTATACTGGCATATCTGCCTAGTTTAAAGAATTCCAAATGACTGATATTGTACATAACCCCTCACCTATACCAATAAGAACCTTACCGTAACTCGTTTTTAGGGTTCCGTACCTCAGCAGGATAAAAAACGGAACCGTCTGTCTGTCTGCCAGTGGAGGCATGAAATTGAAATTAATATCAAATACGTAGGTCTACAATCAAGTTTCCAAGTCAACGCAATAAAAGAATACGGCCATATACGTGATATATAAGGTCCCATTAAAATAGGTGGACTAACATTTAGAAATCATTCAGACCACGAAAATAAGGACGATGGTAAAAAAAAAAATACGCATTAGATACTTACAAGAAAAATAATCACTTTAATCAGTGTTTTTTTTTGCTTGGATATTTTTGGGTATACAAAAATGACAGCTTAGATCGGTGCTAAGTTGTCATTTTAGTATCAAGGATTTAGCCTAAAACAATATAAAGTTTGAAATATACATACCTTCAAAGGTTTAGGCTGAAACTAAAGTTAGATTTCGTTTTGTAATAAGACAGATTTTAGGTAATAGAATCTTAATGGAAACTATTTGCATGTAGGTATTATAATGGACTTAAACTCGAAGAAAAGAAAAGCCTTTTTTTGACGACGATTTTTACTGTTATTTTTTAACACCATGACAACACACAACACCAAAGACAAAAGTACTCATTTGAAAATCTAAATTCAAAAAAAAAATATATCCATTCAATAAGTTCCGTCGCTTACAATACCTACATGCAAATAGTTCCTATTAAGATTCTATTAATCATGCGAAATTCAAAACACGTGATCGCAACACGTTCAATGAACACATAATCCTATAGTGGTACTAGCTGTGCCCCGTGGTTTCACCCGCGTTAATTTGAGGAAAAAACCTACTAAAACATATCCCATTACTTTAGGAGTATTTATACACATATTATTACATAGGTTTAAAACTATGATATCTCCTGAGATAATTATTAATTGAAATCAAATGATGTCAAGAGCAATTTTGTTCAAAATTAAATACTTGTGATGAATAACGTTTTTATTTGGATACGGATTAAATGTTTATAAAAACACTTTCGCAAATAATGCATTATTTTAGAACAAATTTGATTACCAATAAAAAAGGTTATAGTGAGTCAACCTTAAAAGATAGACATAATTATGCTGCCGCGGAATTTTTTTAGAACTTTTAAAGGGGAACAATTCCGTCATACATGATTTTTGCGTAACTTTAACCGTTTACGCAGCGTACGCAACGGAAGCTCTCAAAAGGGATCATCGTTTTTGTAACATTTTTCTTTGGTCGAAGCGTGATGTTATATAATTATAGCCAGTCTTCTTCGGTAAATGGACTATCAAAAACAAAAATAATTTTCCAATTCGAACCACTACCTAAGTTCCCGAGATTAGCGCGTTCAAACAAACAAACTCTTTAGCGTTATAATATTATTATAGTAGGTAAGTAAGTATATGTACTTAAATGAGAAACAGGGTGTAAAATTCATTCATCTTCCATAAGTCAAGTCAAGTCAAAGCATTTATTTCAAATAGGCACATAAAAGGCACTTTTGAACGTCAAAAATTACAATGAAATAGAATTGATTCTAGTCGCCCCTTCCAAAAGGTAGTTTTCGTATGAAGAAGAATGGGCAAGAAACTCCACCGTTACTCTTTTAAAATGTTTTACAATATTTTGCATACATTAATTATATAATAAAATAATATGTGAAGACGATGCACCTAAAATAAAATTACTATACCACAATAGGTAAAAGAATTAAAAATGAAACCATGACATATAAATTAATAATCTGATAGATACATGGTGCTCACATATTTACAAAAATGGAAAAAGTAAACGATTTTGATTAAAAAAAAATATATATGTATATATATATAAAAACTATTTTAACAAGTAATAAGTCAGGGTGTGAGTTAAGAGTAATTACAGAATGTAAACAAAGTAAAAAAGAATAAATTTACAATTAAATTAGCAACCAGTTTGATTTTGTCTAGACTCTAGATTGTCCTATGGAGCAGGACCAGCATGTTTCCAAGCGTTCTTATCCTGGATATAATCTTCTAATTTATAGTATGTTTGTTTACTAAGTGTACGTTTAATGCAAGTTTTAAATTTTCTTTCATTTAATTGCAATATATCCCAAGGTATTTTATTGTAACATTTAACACAGTACCCCATAAAAGATGTATGTACTTTGGCTAACCTGAAAAATGGTTGATGTATTTTATCTTTATTTCTAGTATTAAAATTATGTCTATCGCTTATTTTATTAAAAAGATATAGATTTTTTCTTACATACATAATATTTTCATAAATGAATTGGCAAGGTACCGTCATAATATTAATCCCTTTAAAAAATTTCCCTGAGAGATTCGCGGCGACGTAGATTATAAATGGCTCTGACAGCTTTCTTTTGCAAAATAAATATGGATTCAATGTCAGCAGCTCGACCCCATAGTAAAATGCCGTACGACATAATGCTGTGAAAGTAGCTAAAATATACTAAACGCGCAGTTTCTACATCTGTTAACTGTCTTATCTTTCTAACAGCATAAGCGGCCGAGCTAAGCCGCCCCGCAAGAGATGTTATGTGAGGTCCCCATTGTAATTTCTCGTCTAGCGTGATTCCCAGAAAAACCGTTTGATCAACAAATTCCAGTTTTTCTCCATTCAGTATGATGTCACATTCGCTACTTCTAACATTAGGCAATTTAAATCTAATGCATTTGGTTTTCTTTTCATTAAGTACCAAATTATTTACCGTAAACCAATCTTGGACCTGAAGAATAGAGTTATTCACGTCGTCAAGATTTTGTGCCCGTCTGTCTATCTTAAAGATCAATGAGGTGTCATCTGCAAATAACACCATCTTCGGTTGATTTTGAAGTAATTGGGGTAAATCATTAATGTAAACTAAAAAGAGGAATGGACCCAATATCGAACCTTGAGGAACACCCATTGCCATTTCAGACCCTAATGAGTTTACGCCATTTACTTGAACTTTAAGCTTTCTATCTTTTAGGTATGACTTTAGTAAATCAAGAGCTAAATTCCTAACCCCATAGTGCTCAAGTTTCAGCAGAAGTGTCTCATGATTTACGCAATCGAACGCCTTAGAGAGGTCGCAAAAGATTCCAATGGCATCTT
This sequence comes from Gortyna flavago, assembly GCA_963669345.1. NCBI lineage: Eukaryota > Metazoa > Arthropoda > Insecta > Lepidoptera > Noctuidae > Gortyna > Gortyna flavago. The sequence continues at coordinate 5,133,707 of OY770132.1, forward strand.
GTGCTTCTTCCCAGGCGTTAAAAATGTTCTTTATTAGAGTGACACCGGCCGGTCAGTGGTACAACGCCCTTTGGTGAAACCGTACTGTTGTTCATGAAAGATGGAATTTTTATTAAAGTGACGTAACATTTGATTGAGCATCAACTTTTCAAACACCTTACTGAGAACTGGCAGAATTGACACAGGCCTATAATTGTTGGGTTCTTTACTATCACCGGCTTTAAACAAAGGAACTACTTTACTGTGTTTCATGAGATCCGGAAAGACTCCTTGGTCTACACTGATGTTAAATATGAAAGCTAAATAGGGCGCAATTGTTTCGATGATAGATCTACAAATTTTTACAGACATTCCCCAGAGATCTTCTGTTGATTTAATTTTAAGATCCTTAAAAGCTTTTATAACAGCCTGAGGGTTTGTATGTTGAAACCTAAACTCCGAAGGGCATGCCTTAACATTCTTTCTAAGTAAGTCAGCAGAAAGCGCGGGTGAGGAATTTAAAGCTTCAGTAGTTTTAATGGGAATATTAGCAAAAAAGTTTTCGAATTCCTGAGCAATTTCCATATCTGAATTGATGGGGCCCTGTGCAGTCTCTAAATTAAATTCAGTATTACGCTGTTTTTTCCTACCTGTTTCATTATTTATTATTTGCCAGGTAGTTTTTATTTTATCATCGGCTGTTTTTATTTTATTGCTAATATAAAGAGCTTTAGCTGTTTTGCATACACTTTTAAGTCTTAGAATATGTTGCAACATACTGATGAAAGCTTGTGTTATTCATATATTGCTTCAGGCCATAAAGTTCAAAAAGGTTTTCCCTGCTTTTACGAATACCTGGAGTCGCCCAATCACTAAATAAGAACTTTGTGTAAATGCTTTTAGTCTTTAGTGGGACAGTGTCATTAAATTTAAAAGGGAAGATCCTCTGTGCAGACGGGTGTTGTGACTGGCGGGCAACCGCCCGCCGATTGGTGTCGGGACGTGTTGTATACTTGTACTAGTCGCGCGGTAAACTCTGCTTGCGCGATGTAGGATTTTGGGTCACGTTTAGTATGATGCGTAGTTCGCAGGTGTGATGAAGATGCCGCCACAATCTTGTAATTCTTGTAAAACACATGTGATAACAAATTGAATTGGACGATGCGGACCGAGTCACGGGCGCAGCTAGCGGATCTTGCTTGATACCATATGGAACGAAATGACAAGGATGTAGATATTGTCTTGAAGATAATAATTACAGTCAATATTACCGACCTATGTATGTTACATAGATAATTATTATGTAGTGTAGGTAGGTACATAATTGAACAGCAGTGAAAAATATTTGCATTAGGATAATTCAGAGGGGCCACAATTCTATTAGGTATCTACTCGTACATACATCTACATTAATAATAAAGCTGAAGAGTTTGTTTGTATGTACGCGCTAATCTCTAGAACTACTTACCAGTAAAAATTCTATTTGCATTTCATAGCCGAATTCTTGAGGAAGGCTATAGGCTATTTACCATCACGCTAAGATAAGCCTATGCGCCTATAGCGTGATGTTAGGAGCCGAGCAAAACGAAAAAAAAAAAGGAAAAGTCAAAAACGAAGTAATAGCGGACGAGCGCGGGGCGATGCGATGCGACGGGGTGGGTTGGGGGAACGTTGGGGAAAATTTGACGCGGACGAAGTCACGGGCAGGAGCTAGCTAGTCTTCAATAGATAACTACACGAGAAGCGTTGTCATGGGTATAATTATGTTTAGTTATAACAATAATAATCTGCACGCGGTGTTATAAAGACAGTTCCTCATTATTTTTAAATTATATTAGAAAACAATTAAACACCTAAGTAATGAATATATTCAGCCTATAATGTTCCCACTGCTGGGACACAGGCCTCCTCTCTTCGCGAGGAAGTGGGCTGTAATCTACCTCGCGGACCCAGTACGGGTTGTTAGATGTCACATTTCTTCGAGTTTTTGGTTGTCGGTTTCCTCACGATGTTTTTCCTTCACCGTTTTGAGAGCAGTGGTAATGAATTAATTACACAAATTATTATAAAGCGGCTGCCTGGGTTCGAACCCACGACGTACAACTCGTAAGTCGGAGCCGTTACCACTGGGCCCCCACTGCTCCTATATGTATTAAATATGTAACATACTAGCTGCGCCCCGAGGTTTCACCCGCATAAGTTTCGATCCCGTGGGAATATCGGGATAAAAAGTATCCTATGTATCCCATCTGTGTGCCAAATTTCATCCAAATCCGTTCAGTACTTTTTGCATGAAAGAGTAACAAACATCCATCCATCTTCACAAACTTTCGCATTTATAATATTAGTAGGATTATATATTATATTAGATATATATATTATATTATTTATTATATTATATTATTAGTAGGATTATATATTATATTAGATATATATATTATTATTAGTGGGATAAATAGGATACCACCTAATGCAGTTAAACTATAAGTAGGTATGTCACTGAATAATCAAATCTTGTAATGAATGCTGAATCATCGGCCTTTTCAAAGTTCAGTTTATTGACTAATTATTATTGGCGACCAGTGACAAATTTATATTATCTACAATTCACAATTCTTTATTGCGTTCCATAATGATGGTAAACAGTTGGTAGGCTTAAAATTAATGAAACAATTATGGGCCCTGTCGGGCACAGCCATAGCAATGTAAAAAACATTATTTCATATACCTATGGGCACAGCATAGTATTATACTAAGTTTATGATTTTAAACACTTACCAACTTAATTTTTAATAGGGACCAATGGTAGCCATATACGGCTTTCAAGCTGTGTTAAGAAACTCCTGTGCGCTACCGCTTTATTTGGCAATAGCCTTGAAAAGGCTAGACTTGTCCCGGATGGTGAACAATGAACCTGAGATAAGTATAGGTCTGGTAAATTCACTATCACCACGTCATTCAGTAGTCTAAGGTTCGTCGTTTGCCTTGAGAGAAAAAGAAAAATAGGTACGAGTACGTCGTAAAATTTCAGATACGGATAAAAACTTGAGGCCGGCCGGCCCTCAGTTGGAAAATTTCGGTTAGCTTGTCATAAAAGGGATATGACAAGACGTTGCTTAAAGTTAAGAGACGTTTAAACGTCAAAAAACAGTCGCAAATCAGTACTTTTATAAATTTAAACAAAGTAATGTCTTTTTAAAATTAAAAAAATACATAAACCCGTTTCATCAGTGTGTAACTGCCTTAATATCTACGTAGGTATACATAAACAATACAAGTCCTCGGCTGTGTCCACAGTCTGCAAAGAGATTTAAGATGATTTAATGTCTTTGACAGTCTGTGTCTCCATCATTACCTTCACAGAGTACTTTTTAATAGAGTGAATTACCTTCGATCAGTAGTTGGTACTGGGTACTACTAAATTTTTTTCCTCTATGTGGGTACTGGTGATAGTCATCGCGCGGTAAAAAAAGTCACGATCAATGTTTTAAATAACAAATACCGATTCTACTTGTATTTGAGTTTACCGATATTATTGTTGTTTCGACTAAATATCACACAGTAGAGTTAGAAAGTGCGTCTGATAGTCAAAGAGCGATTCGTTGATCTGACTGGGATACAAAAGTGTTGTTTCCAGAAATGGGTAAGGAAATAGGAGTTACACGGTTTCCTTACGAATTTGAAGAGCTGAAGGCTGAAGAGAAGAAGGAACTTGCGAGATTTTACGCATGTAAGTACATATGTTTATTATAATTTTTAATCGAGGAAAAAACGGAGGAGGTTCTCGACGCGAATATTTTTTTTTTATTTATGACCGCCCATAACTTTTTACAAAGTAGTCCGATTTTGATAATTCTTTTTTAATTGGAAAGGATATACTCCGAAGTTGGTCTCATATACATGTGGAAAAAAATCCTACTCTAAGGGTGGGAAAATAGGGGTGATTTATTTTTCACTCACAGATTTGTGTATTACAATTAAAAAAAGTAATAAAAAATAGCATATAGTAATTAGTAAATTTTAGCCACAAAAAATTATAAAATAAAAACTTAAAATTAAACCCCCGAAAAAACTGAAAAGCAAACAATAATAACCCCTTTTTATAACTAAGTTCTTAATTTAAGAACTTAGTTTATTAGCTTCTGTCCGCGGCTTCGCCTGCGTGGATGTCGGAAATTATTCCACGGGAACGTGCTACCGGGACTACAAGTAACCCTATGTTACTCCATAACATCAACTATCTGCCAGTGAAAGTCCCGTGAAAATCGATCCCGCCGTTTCGGAGATTAGCCGGAACAAACAGACACAAAAATTCAAAAATAATGTTTTTTCGTTATAACTTGTACCGTTGAATAATATGCATTTAGTAAAAGGCTGTTATTTTCATATTAAAGACACTTAAATTTTATTTGTTTGTATAGATGGGTGCACTTCACAGTCGTACTGCGCGTAAATGTAGCACTTTCAAAACTGTACAGTTTACTGTAAAATCATTATATTTTCTCTGCAGCCGAACCGGACTTTGTGAGTATAGGTCCTAAGAAGTACTTGTTCCTGCGGCCGTATTGTGAAGAGGCTGAGAATGTGTACAACATGCCGCTGCGGTCCAGCGATATCTTCGTGGCCACGTATCTACGATCAGGTAAACCTTTCCTTGAGCTGATTGTGTGTAACCCGAAATAATAATATTTCCCTAAGACCCCGAGGCCGACGTGGTCGTTATTCATGGGTGTCGCTATAGGAATTGAAGGTGTCCACGGAAATTAAAGTGAGACTCTAAACTAAGCCGAATCTTTGTCTTTCCTCATGAGTAGCATCACTGTATGAATCTATTATCATCTGCCTAGCCTTTTCCGAACTATGTTGGGGTCGGCTTCCAGTCTAACCGGAAAACCAATACACGAGGTCAAATTAAATTAGCTATGAAAACTTCTTAGATTTTTATTTTTCTGAGATTTCTTGTGGGTATAGATAAGTATCTAGTAACGATAAAAATAAGATTTCTATACTCATTATTTTAAGTAACTATATACTAACTATTGCTAATAAACAACATCAACGTTAACGTTAGGTACTTGTAACTTAGTTTTTTTTTTTTTAGCATCATTAGACATCGATACCCATAACATCTGTATAGTTTTATCAGCAAATTTAATTTGACCCTGTATTATATTATTCTATCATTTGATTAATCTTGTTAATTATAGGAGGCCTTTCTATCCTTCAGGTACCACGTGGACTCAAGAGTTAGTGTGGCTGCTAGTTAACGATTTGGATTACGAAACGGCAGCGAAGATTCCGCTCACAGAGAGATACCCTTTCTTGGAGTAAGTACATGCGTTCAGCCGTTAAGGAGTGAAAAGGTAACAGGCAGACAGACCAACAGACTGATAGAGTTATTTTTGCGTTTATAATATTTATAATATAATATACATTGTAACGATTAATTTTGCGCTCGCCACAGGCTATTCATGTTCTTCAACAAGCAATGGCAAGAAAACTTACTGAAGAGTTCGGAGGACAAAGAAAAGGCTCGAGCTCTGATAGAAAAAATAGCTAAACCTGTAACGGGGAGGCTGTTAACTGCTCCATCTCCTCGCTTCATCAAGACGCACCTGCCCATGAGCCTGCTGCCCCCCAAACTCCTGGACACTGCGAAGGTGGTGTATGTGGCGAGGGACCCTAGAGATGTGGTAGTGTCGTGCTTCCACCATTCCAAGTTGTTCCGAGTACTCGATTTTCCGAGTCCTTTCAAAGACTTTTGGAATCTGTTTAGAAGGGGACTTTGTGAGTACCTATGACATTCCTGTGTTTTATTTGCGAGTATGACATTAGTAAGTTTCATTTGCGACTGTAGGCCAGTCATATCGAACATTAAAATCGCAAACTAACGGCTAGTTCTGATTGTTTAATATGTTGTTAGGACCACTATACCAGCAGCGTATATTAAAAAAATCTGAACTAACCGTTAGTTTGCTGTTTTAGCGATTTCTAGTATTATATATGACTAGCCTAAGTATGAAATTCCTGAGTTTTTGTGAGTAAGACAATTCTTTGTGAGTATGACTTTCCTGAGTTTTATTTGACGATATCTCGACCATGTGGTTTTCTATGTATGTCCCTACATACCTAATACACAGTATTCTTATATTTTAGTTACAGAGCTGCCATTTTTTGACCATGTGAAAGAAGCGTGGAATTGCAGACATCATCCAAACATGTTGTTCTTATTCTATGAAGAACTTATACAGGTATGAAAAGAATTCAAACAAACTTAAGTTAGCTTAAAGAGGTGTGAGGAACAGGGTGTAAAGTTCACTCAACCTCCATAGAAAAGGGAAGATCCTCCGACCAGACGAGTATTGTGTTTGGCGGGCAACTGCCACATGATTCATATCGGGCCGTTGTATAGGTATATTATTATGCTAATTGCGCGGTAAACTCTGCTTGCGAGATGCAGGATTTTGCATGACGTCAGTATGACGCGTAGTTCGTATATGGCGTTGTAGATACCGCTACAATTACTCGAGAGTTATTCCTTAGATTGCTGTTAATCCCCACCTGCTGGAGTGTCCTAAATGCCTGTTCACCCAGTGGCGTGCACAGAGATTTCAGACAGGGTATGCACAAAAAAATCGTGGCTGATTTTAATTTACTATTTAAACACACTTTGCCGCCAGCACAGGTCTTAGATGTATAATTTTCCATTTTTTACAATAGACTTACTAAATAATTACTCGTCAATCACTAGCGTATAGCGTCAAGAAAAACAATATGGCGAAAAAAACTTTGCAATTTATTACGTTACGAACTAATACGAACTAATTAGTCGGTCATTTGGTCAATCCGACAAAAAAAAATCGACCTTCTGCAATCAACAATTAAGCGGTGCTTTTACGGGTTCTCAATTTGAACGGTTTGCAATGTAAGCTATGCTTCTAAAACTCCAACACGCGCACACATTTTGACGCACACAGTCACATTTTTGCTGTGTACCACACGAGATGCGTTGTATGAAGAATAAGCGTAGTATTTCTTTTGCTCACGGGAGCGCTGCCTGCGCGGGTGGCGGGTGTTCGCAGCTCCAACGAGTTAGTTCCAAAAAAAGTTACAGATGGCGCGAAGCTAAATTACCATGATTTCTGTTTTTCATTTTAGTTATTTATCATTTAGATGGGCATGTGTGTATGGGACTACAGGGTATGCAGAGCTTATTTGCATGTATGGAGTGCACGCCACTGTGTTCACCTGCATCTCGGATGACCTAAAAAATGCCACTGATGCCGCAATCAACGTGGCCGCTGGCCACCTACTGGACTCAAACTATATAAAAAAAAACAAAGAGTAACAGTACTGAAAAGAAAGAATGAAGTTGCTAATGATATTTCGCTCATATGCATACTGCTGTAGAATATTCGCAAAAAACATCTTGTTTTTTTTTTTAATTTCAGGACCTACCAGCGGTTATTCGTCGCGTCGCAGACTTCCTAGGCAAAGACCTCACAGATGATCAGATGACTCGTTTGTGTGACCATCTCAGTTTCGAGAACTTTAAGAAAAACAAGTCTGTCAACTTTGAAGACCTCAGGGAATACGGTCTTCTTTCCCCTGAAGAAGTTTTTATTAGAAAAGGTTAATTTATTGAGTAATAGAATTTTGTATGTTTAATAAATGTTATATTTAAAAAAAACGGGAAAATATAGAATGGACACTTGTTAAAACTCGAGATAATTTGTAGATCTTAATTCTTTGGAAGACGTGTTGAGACAGGCATGAAAGGATTATGTCAAGCGGAAGGACAGTAGCATAACTTCACCATAAGAAACTTGACTTCTGATAATGAATCATAATATGGTGTGTTCTGTTATCAGGTAAAGCAGGTGGTTGGCGCGGCTACTTCGACCAGGAGATGACACAAGCAGCTGACCAGTGGATAGAGGACAACCTGCGAGATACTAACCTGCGCTTCCCTAATTTATAAAAATGTAATTAACTTAAAAGTGCTTTCATTTAATATTAGTGTTTAGGTATGACTGCTACGAGCGTTTGGCTACGACTGCTACGAGCGTTTGGCTACGACTGCTACGAGCGTTTGGCTACGACTGCTACGAGTATTTGGCTACGACTGCTACGAGTATTCCAGTAGTGGTTACGTCTTCGATTCAAGTCTACCGAGTATTGCAAAATACGCTTCGAGACATGGCAACGATCCCAGCCCTTTCGAGTCACTATTTTTTCTATACGTTTACAAACGAATGATGCTCACCGTGAAACGTTCACAACGCTCGCGAACGATAATTACTGGTAAACGTGGGTTACTTTGAATAGCGCGGGGGTGACTTTGATTGAAACTTCCATTTGAATGAATGAACGAATTGCACCGATCCCAGCGTGGTTAAACCAGACTCGATTAATCGAATGAACCCCAAGATTATAAAATCGCGAAGTGCGTAAAACGATCGCAATTTGTTTTTTTTTTCTAGGCTAACAACATTGATGAACTATTGAATCCTTTCCTGAAGACACGCTGGGAATTCACAGGAAGAAGGAAGTTTAAGTATTCTTTTTTAGGTTTAGCGTATCTTTTACTAGATCAAAGTTACCGTATACGACAAAAATGACAATATTTATTTTTCCCGTTGGCAGATTTGATTTATTAAATTGTATTGGCAATATACTTGGCGTAACTTTGTAATTACGTAATAAAATTCCCTATTTTCTTGGTTAATTTCAAAGCTATCAAAGTAACCCCACCTCATTCTCATAATCACTTTGATCAGACAGTTTTTTTTTTTTTTCAAAATCATACTATACATTTTCACTTATTACAACAGAAATCGCGAGTTTAAAAAACCGTTTACTATACTCCGGCTTTTAATTAGCTGCAGTAAAATGACACATTCGAAATAAGTTTCGTTTGTTACATTATTTTGTACTAGAAAAACAAGAGTTGGTTGATGGCCGCGAAAAAACAAAAAGACGCCAATTTCAGTTACATAAGTAACACATAAGCTGTCATTTTACTGCAGCTAACTAAAAGTCCGACTATAGACCGATTATAGTACATTTTCTTTACAACCAGAGATTCAACAAACGATAGGTACGAACCTTGAAAAAATTCAATATTGATCAAACTAACCCCGGTTTACGTATAAAAAATATTTCAAATCTTACATGGTATTGGTATAACGGCTTGTTATAATTATCAGGTCAAGCAGGAGGATGGCGGGACTACTCCGACGCGGAGATGACACAATAAGCTGAGTGGCGAATCACAACAGCCTGCGAGATACTGACCTGCGCTTCCCACTTACGGATTTAACTAAGTAATAAAATAATATTGACTATGGATTTAAGTTAATAAAGCCTTGATTTTTATTTTCCGTTCCACATTTTATTCTTGAATTACTTAGCAAAAAGTAGGTATCTCCAGTGTCTCGTTCACCAGAGAAAATAAGTCTTTGGGTTTATTTTGGCCTATAGCACAGATAATATAATACTGTAGTACTTTTTTTTTTTAAGTCATCATTCTAATGATGCTGATTTGTGATCGCAATAGATGTCACATAATGACGGCCGCTTCTGTTTGATAAAGCCTTTTCAGCAACAACTTACTAAGAGAGTAAGAGAAGAAAGAGAGAGAGTATAAGTCTAAGTTGGTTTTTTATGTGTTGTAATTGTTATATGTTCGGCTTTATGTATGTTTATTTTTTTTTTATGTACACCGATTTTACCGTCCATTGTGGACCGATTTGTTTTTTTTTTTAAGGTATTGGCCAATGCGGTCACCTGGTGAACGCGAACAATAGATTTTCTATTGTGTCTGTTGCCTAGCAGTCAACGTGTTAAAGGGTAAACTCTCGAGGTGGTCCCATTGTCTTCAAGTTGGAATCTGATGAGAGGATCCTCAAATTTTATAGGCAAACCTCTAGCGATTTGGTTATTTTTTAAAGTAACTTGAGGATTTGCTCTCGGAAATCATCATTTGGTAAAGTGGAGCTGATGATGAAGCAGATGGCCATCGGAATTTCACGGGTTGCGATTATGGTTGCTAAGCAATTTATTATGATCGTCACAATGCGTATGGTGAGTCAATAAAAGAAAATGCAGAACCAACGACACCGACTTCCGAAATTAAAGTTATTTTTCTCTTTATAGCGTTATTTTTGGAAGTCGGTTGTTTTTATTTTTTATTTTTTATTTGCACACAGCGATTTGAAATTAACCGCCATAGTAGTTATTGTATTATAATAAAATACCTATCTAATGACTTATGTGTGGTTGTTATTGGTGCTAGGACCAGCTTCCATACATTAAAGTCGTTTCCAGCCACGGATATCGATTTCCAGCAATTATTTTTGTGCAATGTTACATAGTTTGATGTTCAGAATGCGTAGAATGATGATTGATGACGGCTATGTGATGTGTCTTTTTAGGTACACCTTTTATGTTTTCAAACTATCAATAACTTGAACAAAAACTATGGTTCTTCTACCGCATTCTTTGGTACATAACCTTCCAGCTTCCCTCTAATAAAGGACCCAGGTAAGAAGGTAGGTAGGAAGGAGAAGGAGGTTCCATCATAGTTGATGTTTTTTTTTCTGTTGTCGGGGGGAAAATCGGGGAGTGTGGGATTTTTACTTTACTAAAACCACCCCGGTGATCACCATCAGCACATAGGGGTGGTCCCGGTTCTTCTTAAAACCCCCCGTGCAACGCCTGTAAGGCACATCCCTGGGGAGACTGTAATGGGGCCTCCCCTGAGCTTCGCTATGCACGGCAGCACGTGAGTACTGTGCCACCGTCTTCCCTGGGGTCACTTGGTGGGCGGACAGAGTCCCCACTCTGTTTCGGCGTGTTAGGCGCCAAGGCGATTGCCACCCCGACGCCTCCTTCTCTCATACGTCGTGACCTGCACTCTACGAATAAGTAATAAGTCGTAGCCTGCACTAATTGTCTAATTTAGAAGAACAATGTGGTTATACAGACAGACAGATACCATAAAAAAACCATGCTCCACTTAAAAAAAAAACGAAAAGAAAAAGCAGTCAGCTACATTAAACACATTTCCTGGTTATCATAATAATTATCTTAGTTTTTATTATTTGCGAGTAGATAGTATATCACATATGTAGGTAGGTATCTAAGTTATAAATATTTTGAAGAATCAGATATTGTCAGTCTTGCACATATATTTCATATCTTGAGGTTGTGTTGTGTCCATTACCAATGGGAGAACAGAAAGAATTGCCGTTTCCTTATAAATACGAGGAGCTGAAGCCTGAGGAAGAAGAATTAATTCAAACTACTTTTGGCTGTGAGTTATTTGTATTTCTACGTTTTCTTGAAAGCCAAAGATGCTAAAAACCAACAGACAACTAGGATGTGCGAAATCTCGACGGTCTCAAACACTGGGCACGAGTTAACCCATGATCAAATCCTGGGACTTCGAGACTTCTCAGAATAAAATTAGAATCGAGCTAATTTTGGGCCAGATTGTATCAATAAAAACCTTTTAACAAAAAAAAAACCGACTTCCAAAAAAAACACTACAACCATTGATATTATTATTTTCATAGACACGTGACCTACAGTTCCGATAGGACAAGGACAGAAATAGGAGCCGACGCTGTCGTGCGAGCGAAATCGCGTTAGTCGCCGTGCGTATCGTGGCTCGCTCTCACAAACATGGCGAAATGCAGCAAACATTAAATCCTACTTCCTACTTCCTACTGTCCTATCCTACTAATAATAATAATATAATAATAATATCCCCATCGCCGTATCTCTACGTTTACGCCGTGGTGGGGCTTGCGCGCTCCGAACTCTGGGCCCGTGCCGGAAGAGTTTACTTTGCCGGAACGGGTCTAAGGTGAGGACCCAGACCAAGAGAGATACAGAAATCCGCAGGGCAGCTTGTGGCGAGCTGTTGGGCAGTAGCGACCCCACGGACCCTATCTCCCGGGAGAAGTCTTGTACCTCACCTCTGGCTTGCCTTTATTGGCCGGCTGGAGTGAACAATGACGAGGAACAGAGCTCCCACCTCATTCTTGCCTTTATTGGCCGGCTTGAGTGGAGATTCGCAAGAGCAAACGTGCTCGGAGGTAGGAAGTATTCCAGTAAGATGCTGGTAGGGATCTCGACCGTACTTCCGGGATTGTCCTGATAGCCGTAGAATACCTCTCCACTCCTCATAGGCACCTCAGGACATGTTGCCCCCTTGTCGCTACGTCAATATGTGCTAGCGACCGTTTCCGGGGGCCCATTATTGAGATGTGCAAGTCACCCCCTGTCATTTTGTACGTGTTTATATTGAACATTGATCAGGCAGGCGTCATAGTTCTTTCATAGTTCTTGGCAACCAGTCCACTTTAGCCACGCAAACCCATAGTCCAACTTTTGATTTTTCCATATCCTGCAATAGTCCTACACCATCAGTCGCATTTCATTAAAATTTCCTAAGGGGCCTCTGCGAGTTGGCTTTGGCCCCTCGTACGCCTTCCAAAGGACCGGGACTCAATGGTCCCGAGATATGAAAAAGAAAAATAAAAATTTAATAATAATATAATAAAATATTATAAACGAAAGTTTGTGAGGATGTATGGATGTTTGTTACTATTATACGCAAAAACTACTGAACAGATTTCGATGAAACTTCACATTAATATAGCTTATACGTCAGAATAACACATAGGCTACAATTAATAAAGATTTTGTGTGATTTGGCCATAATATAACGATAAGTATCAAGTAAGTCGGAAAAATTTCTGCCCTCTAAGAGCTATCTTGGTGTGCGCTGCCTAAACCGTTACAGCTATACGAAGATAATATATCGTGAGACTGTTTGTCTGAAATAGTTCTAAATAAAAGTCCGCGACAACATAATATGTCTACCTTTTATAAGGAAGCCATTATATACAAAATAGTGAGCAATAAATACTTTTAAATTGGATACTTTTTTTACAATGCACATTTTAGAGTACTTAGTTAATTCTTATCAAAATTAATACGTTTATCGCTTTCGGTATTTAATGTAGATAAACTTTGTCTTTTACACCAAGCGAGAGTAGAGCGCCATATGAAACGGCGGCGGCGCACATATCAGGGAGGGGGGGGGGGGAAGTCCCGAAATCCGAATGCGGGCAGGCAGACGCGTGAGGCACAAAGCACGTCTTCAGCACCCCAAATGCGCATTTTGAAGGATATTGCTAATCCATCGCTTTATATGTTCAAAATGAAATTAATGAGTAGGCATAATAATAATAACAGCCGCACAGGTCAATCGGTCAGGTTAAGCTACGCTTGCCGCGGTTAGTCTGTGGATGGGTGATCATCTTTACATACTGAGACCCTTCCGTGCCTCGGAAAGCACATAAAGCCGTTGGTCCCGACTGTCATTCGTGGATCTCTTTGACCGTCGTTACGGGTAGTCAGAAGCCCGAGTCTGACAACCAGTCTTACCAAGGGGTATCGTATTATCCAGTAACTTAATTGTATAGGTCAGACAGGCATTCGCTCCATGTAAAATACTTCAGCTGCATCGGGTTAGACTGTAAGCCGACCCCAACATAGTTGGGAAAAGGCTAAGCAGATGATATTTTAAAAAGAAATATAGATTCGTTTTTAAGGGTTGTTAGGTCACGGGTTCTATAGATATAGGTTATATTTGTAAGTGTTACGTACCTACTTACCTAAATAGATTCGTTATTGTTTTCATTACTTAGATTATTACAATGGTTTTTTTTTTGTTAGTTTAAGATTAACGTATAGTTTTAGGTTTAGGTTAGGTTAGGTTAGTAGGAAGAAGAAAGAACATAGATTCGTTTTCCTCTTAATTAGCGATTGGAATTGTTTTACGAGTAGTTAGTTTGAAAATTACTACGGATTTTGTGATTTTTTTAATAGTACTTACAATAATGACTCGAAAGCGTAAGTCTAATATTTCACAACGCTCGAGCTATAAAAATAGCTAGACTTAACGAGAACGTCTCAACAAGCTGAGCTGCGAAGGTTTGAGCAGGCGGTGCCTGAGGCGCACACAGAGCTACTGAGACTGAGACACCAGAACAGTTCCAAGATCGGCGTCAACAACACGCTAAGTATCTGGAATTTCAACGAGCTGCTGAAACTTCAGAACAGTCTCAACCTCGACGTCAACTGTATGCTGAGTATCTGGTGTCTCAACGGGCTGCAGTAACACCGGAACAGTCCCAAGATCGGCATCAATAGCATGCTGAGTATCTGGTGTCTCAACAGGCTGCAGAAACACCGGAACAGTCCCAAGATCGGCATCAATAGCATGCTGAGTATCTGGTGTCTCAACGGGCAGCAGAAACACCGGAACTGTCCCAAGATCGGCGTCAACAGCATGCTGGGTATCTGGTGTCTCAACGGTCTGCAGAAACACCAGAACAGTCCCAAGATCGGCATCAATAGCATGCTGAGTATCTGGTGTCTCAACGGGCTGCGAAGACACCGGAATAGTCCCAAGATCAGCGTCAACAGCATACTTAGTATCTGGTGTCTCAACGGGCTGCAGAAACACCGGAACGGTCCCAAGATCGGCGTCAACAGCATGCTGAGTATAGTGGTGTCTCAACGGGCTGCGGAGACACCAGAACTGTCACAAGCTCGACGTCAGCAGCAGGCGACTTACATGGCGTCCCATAGAGCCACAGCAACCTTTACCTGAATCTCGCAGACGCGCTGTTGTTACACTAATATGCCTAATGTATCGTGGGACTGTTTGTCTTAAACAGTTCTAAATAAATGTCCGCGACAGCATAATTATATACTTTTATGTGGAAACCCAAAATAGTGAGCCATATCGAAAGTACCTAATATGTTACCTTTTCACACCTAAACCATTGGACGGATTTCGATAAAATTTGGCAAGGAGATATATAGAATCCTAGGGAAGGACATGAGCTACTTCACCGGTACTGTCCCGTGAGATAATTTCCGATATCCACGCGGGCGAAGCCGCAGGCAGAAGCTAGTATTATTATAATTTTCAACAAATTAACATTTTTGGCTGTGTTTACCTGTGGTAAGTAATCCCTTGTGTCTTATTTTTCTTCCTTGTATTATTAAAACACTGTTTAGCTGCACAAGAAGTCATTTTAATGCGTATATATTGCAAAAAAAACTGAAATTATTAAGCTGTATGATCAACGATGTTCCGTGCGCGACTGAGTGCTTAAAGTAGTGAGTACTACAATCACTCACTTTAGTGACGCTCTGTGACTGAGTAACGTATCTACCGACTGCAAAGTAGAAGTCGGTGTCTTTGGATCTGTATATACCTATTTTAGTTTTTTTGCCACCGAGAGTTATTTTTCACTTTGTAGTGTTTTTTTGGAAGTCGTTTTTTTTTGTTCCTCGCTAAGTTTTTATTTTTCGCCTTTTAGTGGGTCTGCTTGTAATTTATCTAAGTTAGGTACTATAGCCTAGTGTCTATAAACATAAAATATTCAACCGAATTGATAACCTCCTCTTTTTTTTAAGTCGGTTAAAAAAAGGAATTTGTGATTTTTGTAATGGACGAATACCGGACGTGGAACAGATGTCGATTTTATTGTGTGTAAAGGAGGTATAAGCTTTGAGTAGGTATGTTTTCTGGTTGCTTCAAACAACTGGTAGTTACTCCTTTTTTTAATGTTGCTCTTGATTATTATGCAAGAATTTCGGGTACGTTTTCTTAGATTTTTTTGATTGCCAGTTGCATTTGACTTTGAAACGACTCGTCGTCGGGTTCGATATGTAATGTAAAGCTACTAAGTTCGGCGTCCATTATTTCCAAATCTGGCGTTTGGATACGAAGGCTATTTAAAAATTCTCCAATACACTTCTTCCGCAAAAGCAGTAAGTGCGGTTTTATTCAAATTTTAGTTAAAAAAATCCGTATATTGGGAATGCTTTCGAGGCCAGTGTCTCCTCAAGTCTCGAACTGAAAGTCTCGGGACCCGAGGCAACTATGTTTACAAAAACTCCCGGTACTTCGACATCCGAGACATCCTGGAGCTTAAATCCTATGCTAAAACCCTCTTGTTGCCAGCAATAAAGTTCGGTAAAATGACACTGGTCAATTTGCAGGCCATGTCAGGAGTAATAAACGGTTGTTGGGGAAATAAGGTCTGTAAATAGTGAACACAGGTCAGATTAGATACCAGAAGAAGCGGCTTAAATATTATCACCTATACCTGTCGGCTTCAAAATAACTAACATCCATACTAATATATATAATATTATAAATTTATATATATAATATTATAAATTCGACAGTAACTCTGTCTGTCTGTATGTTACCTTTTCACGCCTGAACTACTGAACGGATTTCGATAAAATTTGGCAGAGAGATAGATTGCATCCCGGGGAAAGACATAGGATAGTTTTTAACGAAACACCTCGCGGACGAAGCCGCGGGCGGAAGCTAGTGATTAATAAAACAGTCACTAGTGCCGATTCTCTTGTCACAAATGCGTCTAAACTAGACTAAAAATCACCAAAGAGCAATGAGTAAGCAATCCTGCATGGGCACCGTACCCAAAAAAAAAATTACCTTAGCAATATGAACTATGTCTATATTTTATGCCCTCAGGGAGTAGTTTAATTCTAAGAAAGCATGTCAGAATTCACTTGGAGAAAAAATATATTTGAGGAAGTAAGATTGATTTTATAAAGAGAAATATTTAACTTATCCTCTAAAAACATATTGACCTGCTGATGATAGACTCTTTTAGCAATTAATGAAAATTAAAGCAAATAATAAATTTAAACAAAAAGTTTTCACTGTTTGTAACTTTCCAACAACAAAGACAATTTTGTTTTATAAATTTATTATTTGTTTTAATTTTGAAAATATATTTTTTTGTACTTTTTTCGATAAATGTACGTGTTTTGAAATCATTAATTAATATTTCTTAATTATAAGTATTTTAATGTGACACAATAATTTTATCTATGATATTATTAAAAGTACCTTTAACTTACTTTTTTTTTTAATTTTACTGGACATCATAACTCTTGAACGGACAACTATGGGTGTGCGCTGATAGCGTGGAATTATAGTCAACAAGCCAAAGAATAAGAATAAAATAGTATTAAAGCAAGATCTGTCAAGACTTAAAAAAAATTTGCAGTTTCCATATCATTCCATAGTTACTACAAAAAAAAAAAAAGATTTTTTTTGCAGAATAGCTTTAAGATTCTCATAGCCAAAAGTAAGGAATTTTAATGATACCATCGGTACCAGTAACACAAGTCACAGCCAGCACATAAAACAGCGTTTTAGAAGATAAGTGATACTATGTCTTTGCTGTCACAAAGGGCATCAACGATATTATATCCAAAATTGATTGTTCCATGTGTTTCCTCCAGCCATACCTGCAACCTGCATCCGTCTGGGTCCCAAAGGTTACTTGGTATTCAAACCTTACATGAAAGATGCCGCGAACATTTACAACATGCCCCTGAGACCTAGTGACGTGTTTGTCGCCAGTTATCAGCGATCTGGTGGGTAATTGTTAAATCGAATTAAGGATAATTTCCACCAAACGGCTCGCACCGCATCAGATCGGAACGCATTTTACAATCTTTAAACGGTATTAAATCGTGTACACAGTATTTAAAGTCTATTTTACCAAGCCGCGCACAGCAGCTTGGCCGCGGGCGTCTTACGCGACACGCGATCGTAGCCGAAGGTTATCCTATCCGATCGAATCCTTTCGGCTGTCGTCCAAATTTAGGCGCAGAAACGGATACGTTCGCAAGCGACGTACGGAGCCGATCGTATGCGTCGACATCCTGCCGGACGCGATCGGCTGTCGCTGCATCCGTTCGTATCCTTTCCGATCCGATGCTATACGAGCCGTTTGGTGGAAATCATCCTTTAGTTGGCCTAGTACTAACTGAAAAGGTATAATTTGCTAGAAAAAAAATAACGACCTAATCGAATCTCCGTTCATATTTCTCAACAACATACTTCCTGTTACCATAAAATATAATCATAGTTAATCATAACTCATATACAGTATTTCTTTTGTACTATCATTTTTCAGGAACTACATGGACCCAAGAACTAGTTTGGTTGATTGCAAATGATTTGAATTACGAAAAAGCATCAGAGAAACCCCTTGCCGACCGATACCCTTTCTTGGAGTGAGTACACAAATTATGATATAGATCCAATATACATTAAGTAACACAATTAACGCAAGATCACATACACAATTAGAGTATTGAGTTAAAAGCATAATAGAATGCCCAAAACTTATTTTTTGTAACTTTATATTTAATATATTTACTTTATAATTTTAATTTAATTAAAATTATGTCTTATTACTTTGAAATAAGATTTCATTTTGGAATGTATGGAAAAAAAATTTTTTTTTTTTAGAAAATACCTATATTTAAAGTTACTGAAAATGATTCAGTAGTCAATTATGAACAAACTGCTTTCATGAGTTTATTCTGTTACACCTTGAAATGTCACAGACGGATAGTCAAATCCACTGTTTTAAAACGGCCACTTTGGCAGAATCATAAAACAATTCATATCACGCAATTCATCTGTTTGACAGCTATATATCCCTGAAGGGTTAAGCAGAGGTATACCTATAGCATTTTACGAATCTCAATACAAAACTGCCATACAGATGAAATTGCGTGATAAGAATTGTTTAACTAACAAGGGATCGAGGAGGGGGGGGGGACTCAGGGGATCAGACCGGAATAAACCTTAAAAAAATTCTGCGTGATTTTGAAAAAATGTTTGATATCGCCATAGACTTATAAAAAAAGATGGACTCCGCGCCACGCATATTTCGATATGCGTGGCGCGGAGTCCATCTTTTTTTGAAGTGAAGCACCGTACCGATCTATGTGTGCGTGTTTGTACAAACGGTCCCGGCATACTTACTGTGCTTCACTTTCGATATGCGTGGCGCGGAGTCCATCTTTTTTTATAAGTCTATTGATATCGCATACTTTTTACTCAGTCAGCGAATTTCTCAACAAAAATCATGCTCATAAACTCAAAGCATTTCACGATATTCCAAAAACCCTTCGAAACCAGAAATTTTTAGTGAAGCTCAGAAATTGATGCATTTCATGATTCTAAATACCAAACAAAACTTCCGAGTGGCAATTCTTAATAGTTTTGGAGAAAACTTATTTCAATGTTGATCGATTTTCCATACTTATAAAGTACAATTTTTTATTTTCATCGGAAACTGTAAACAAAATTATGCTTTTAAGGTCTATCAAAAAGTACTCTGTGCGCTAGGGCACATTCAAATCAATGCCAGTCCTACAACTTCAGAAATGTATTGTAATCATTGTTTTATTCCTTTGTTGATTTAGTTAACTACGTTATTAGTACATGTATTACTGTATGTTACTCAACTTACATACCTACTTCATGTATTAAATATTTGCATGCCATCATCACATGGCGGAATGTGTCTTTGCACTGAAATTTTATATATCATCTTTTGTACCTACCTACAACCTACAACATTTTATACAAATAACGATTTTGATTTGATTTGATACAAAACTGCTAAGTAGTTGTTTTCTTCGACAATCCGTTTGCGACATATATTTAGGTACTGAAGATGTAAGCAATGTATTGCTAGACTTTAACCTTAAAATAATTATTAACAGCGGTTTCATGTGGTTTGACGAAGACACACAAGAAGAATACATGGATACACTCGCAAAAACAGATGAAAACTTTAACAGAGAGAGTTTTCGTAAATCATTAAGTTTCTGGGTTAAGCCAAACAGTCCATTGCTGGCTGCGGCTCCGTTGACGGATACTCGCTTCATTAAGACACACTTACCTATGTCCCTGCTACCCCCCAAACTACTGGGAACTGCGAAGATGGTGTACGTGGCTCGGGACCCAAGAGACGTAGCTGTATCTTCCTACCACCACAACAAATTGTTTAAGCTGTCCAGCTGCCTGGGAAGCTTCAAAGACTTCTGGAATCTATTCCGTAGGGATCTATGTAAGTAGAGAAACTGTTTGCTGTGCAATTGCTTCTCACGACGATGTCCTGTGGAATGTCGTCCCGGCCAATGGAACAAGCCTAGGTGCTAATGGGACCTATTAGGTGTTAGGCTTGTTTCATTGACCTCTAAATGATATTTAAAACTGCGGTAGACCTTGACGGAGATGGCGGAATGTACACGACTTTTAAGAAGTATAGTCGTAGTGACGACTTTGCTCTGTAGTCGGGCATCATTTATCATGCTCTACTTTTACGTTCCCAGCTTCAGTGGGTCAGGCTCCGCATTGATGAATCGGTTCAGTTATTCCATATTTTTGTACCCCTTTTTTTTTTTCAAATGACCCCTCCCGCTCTGGGTGGAGCGGAAGGGAGTGTCAGACTCCTTACTGACTAAAACCCATCCGTGTTCCTTCCTTAGCCCTTTATGTTCCGGGGCAGCGGTAACCCTTTCGGACAATCCCGCTGCCCCGGCAGGCTTCGGCCCTGACGGGCCCCTCCTTTCAATGCTGACATCTCTTTGAGGCGCGCGTGGAACACATACGCGCCGTCCGGCACGGGCCTGGTCCTGATCGGACAGCGAGCTACCCATTACTCGCCGTCCGCAGGCCCGCGCCTACGGTGGCCGGGAGTCGTCACGCGGCTCCCGACGCCCGGAGCGTCTACCGCGGCGGCTGGGACGGGCGGCTCTCTCAGCTCTCTCCCTCGCCCATCCCGCCACCTCCTTCGCTAGCATGACTGCTTCGCAGAAGGAGGTGACTGCCTCCCACTCCCTCTCACCCCGGACCATGGCTTGGACCAGGGCCGGGCGCGAGAGGTCGCCGCCGCTGCCGATCGCCTCTACGAGGACACGGCGGTGCTCTGCCCAAGCGGGGCAGACCTCCACCGTATGCTCCACCGTGTCCTCAGGGCGATCCTCGCAGTGGTGACACCCGGGCGTTTCCTCCCGCCTGATGATGTGCAGGAACCTCCTGAAACATCCGTGTCCGGTGAGGACCTGCGTCAGGCGGTAGGTGAGGGCGCCGTGACGCCTCTCTAGCCACTCCTCAAAGAGGGGCCTTACCGCCGCTATCGCGGCGTGCCCTGCGCTGGGTTGCGACAGTCGCGCTTTCCATGCCGCCATGAGATCGCGCCGGAGGTCCGTCCGCTCCGCAGCAATTTGCCGCGGAAGCAGGTTTTCCCCCCGGCGTAGTGCCTCCGCGCGCCACTCAAAGAGGCGCGCGAGGACTATCGCCTCCAGATCCCATGGCGGCAGTCCGGCAAGGAGGCTTGCCGCCTCGCGCGAGATCGTGCGGTACCCCCGTATCAGCCGTATGGCTACCATCTTTTGGGGCGCGTTCAGGTAGTGGGCGGCTCGAAGCCGCAGTGAACGCGCCCACACCGGGGCGCCATATACGGCCATGGACCGCACGACCCCCGCGTAAAGCCTCCGGCATTTTTGTACCCCTGACTCTTACTCAGAAGAAAACATATAAAGATTTTGTAATAATGTGTAACTGCCTCTTCATTCACAGTTAATCTGACGCCATATTTCGAGCACGTCAAAGAAGCTTGGGAGAAGAGAGATGATCCTAACATGCTGTTCTTGTTCTATGAAGATCTATCAAAGGTAAATCACCCATTCTTTTTCTGTTTGCCATCCACCGCTCCGTGGTAAAACGCAATGAAACTTTGTATGAGTAAACACCAACAATGAAAGATAGGTATATGGCATTTTCATGACAACGTGTGCCTACTAGTCTACCGGTAGGTAGATGGTTTAAGAAGTAGGACTTGGCTGATCGTGGTGGGCCTAGCTGTGATCACCTCAGAACTTCATTAAAAAAAAACTAAATTAACCACATTAAATTATATTTCAGGACTTGCCGGCATCCATTCGGCGTGTCGCAGACTTCTTCGGCAAACAACTTAATGAAGTAGAAATGAATCGCCTCTGCAATCACCTGAGCATCGAAAACTTTAAGAATAACATGTCGGTAAACTTTGAAAAATTGAGGAAATTCGGACTTCTTGCAAAGGACGAAACTTTTATAAGGAAAGGTTAGTCGTTTTTCCTGCACTGCTGTTGAGAAGCACTATGTACTAATTCAAATTCAAATTAAAAAAAAAAAAATTCAAATTCAAATTATTTATTAATAACAATCACAATTTACAAGAATAGAATAGTCAGTGACCCCCAAACTAGACATTTGCCTGTATCTTGGGAGTCAGAGTTCCGATATTGTCAAAGTGGTACATAGTGATTATTGCATGACAGGAAAACAGAAACTAAATTAAAATTAAACTTATCTAAAATCAGTAAACTTAGAATATACATACATTGCCATCAGCGTGAGATCAAACTAATCAAAATAAAATCAACAGTATGAGATCAATTAAATAACAAATAATAAGTAATAATACCGAAACCAATAGGATATAAATCAACAAAAATCTAATCAATTATGCAAATCATTTATACAATACAGTGTAGAGTGTGAGCGTATGTGTTAGAGAGTGTGAATGTGTTAGGGTGTGTGTGTGTGTGTGTGTGTGTGTGTGTGTGTGTGTGTGTGTGTGTGTGTGTGTTTGTGTGTGTGTGTGTGTTTGTGTGTGTTTTGTGGACGTCAGCGAGAACGTAGGAGTACATTTAGTTTGTTTAATGTTGTTCATCTAAGTATAAATAATATTTTCTGTTTCATCGTAGGAGAGAGTGAAAAGCCATTTCTTTATTAGGTTTTTGCACAGGGATATTTTGAGGTCTTTTATGTTGCAGAATCTTATGGCATTGTTGTAAATGCGTGGAAATAAGTAGTTCGGGGAACGTCTAGCCATAAGGGAGTTTACCTCAGGAAAAGGAATTCTGATTGTGCGCTTTGACATTATTTCTTGGTAATCTGTCCTGAATTTTAGTTTTCCATGAATGTGAAGTATTGCGTTGAGGATGAACAGCTGTCGAACACGGAGGACCGGGAAGTCATTGTAGAGTTTGTTGGTTGGGTTCAAGAAAGGCTTCTTGAGCATTACTTTAATGACGGCTCTTTGTGCTCTTTCGACTTCAATAAATGCAGTTTTGCCAGCACCACCCCAGACGGAGATTCCGTATTGAAGGACAGACTGGCAAAGTCCAAGGTAAACAGTGCGGAGTATGGGGATGGGTGTGCAGTCACGTAGTTTTTTCATTACATAAATAAGTTTTCTTACTCGACCGGAGAGTGAGTGTATATGTTGTTTAAAAGATAAGTTTTCGTCTAAAGTAATTCCTAAATATCTCATGGATTGAATGCGGTCGATTACGGTACATGAACAGTTTGTGGATTGAGGGTGGAGGCTATTGTTGCAAGTATGGAATTTGAGGCTTAGGTGTTGGGGGGGTCCAGATGCTTTGGATTTATGGAATGTTATTATCTTTGTTTTTTTAACGTTTAAGGTCAGCAGGTTTTTATCTAGAGTCTTAGCCACTATCCGTAGTCCCTCCTCGGCATGGCTGTACACTTGATCCCAAGACTTACCATGAAATAAGATCGCAGTGTCGTCTGCGTAGGCTATTAATTCAGCATTAGTGAGAGAAAGATTAAGGATGTCGTTTATGTAGAGTAAGAAAAGAGTTGGGCCGAGTGTGCTGCCCTGTGGGATTCCAAAGTCGATGGATAGGAGGCTGCTAGACAGTTCACCGAGTTTGACAAATTGCCTCCTATTAGATAGGTAGCTTCTGAACCAATCCAGGGGAGTGCCACGTATGCCTGCGGCTTCTAGTTTCTTGAGAAGAAGTTCGATCGAAATCGTGTCGAAGGCTTTTGCCAAATCTAAGAAAATCCCCATGGAATGTTCTCCTTTATCTACAGTTGATGATACAGAGTTAGTTAATAGCCTAGCTGCGTCTTCAGTTGATCTACCCCTCCTAAAGCCGAACTGTTTATCGGAAATTAAATTATGTTTTTCAAGAAAATTTGTTAGTCTTCTGTTTACAATCTTTTCGAGTAGCTTTGATAATATGGACAGTAGGGCGATTGGTCTATAATTATCGGGAATATCTGTTGCTCCATTTTTGTGAATAGGGCTGACAGCTGCTACTTTCCATTGATCCGGAAAAATACCAGTCTCCAAGCTCAGGTTGAATATATGGGTTAAAGGTGCGATGACAGTAGATTTAATTTTTTTAATTAATCTAACATTTAGATTATCGGGCCCAGGAGCACTATCATTGTTGAGTTGGGATATAAGGCTGTTTATCTCATCTTCGTCAGTAGGGTGCAAGAAAAATGTGTGCGCGCAGGTAATATGTGGACTATAATTATCGGTAAGAGACGCTTGGGTTTCAAGGATTCTTGTTAGGATTTGGTCAGCCAGATTTTTGCCTAATGAAGTGAAATAGGTGTTGCATTTGTTGAGTGCTTCTGTGGGGTCGTTTGAATTTGTGACTAATTTCGAAGCATCGGTAGATGTTTTTTTGTCACTGTATATAGATTTTACACACTTCCAAAGTCTCTTGGGGTCAGCGCGGTTGGTCTCGATTAAATTACTGTGGTATTCTGTTTTTAACCTATGTAGCAGATTGTTGCAGAAGTTCCTATAACGGGTGTATACGAGTCGCTGCATTTGATCATCAGGGTGGGTACGTGAGGCTAAGTGGAGTTTGTCACGGTGTCGCATGCATTTTATTAAACCTGGGGTGATCCAGGGCTTGATGTTATATTTGCTTCGACTTGTTTGGACTTTGTGGGAGTGTTTTTTAATGATATTTGTGATAATTCCCATAAAGGCATTAACGGCGGAGTTTGTACATTCATGGTTAAAGACTTCAGTCCAAGACAGATTATTTAACTCAGCGACAACGGCTTCTTCGTCTATTTTAGTTTTCCACCTGGATCTGGAGGAGGAAGATCGATTGTGTTTTAGGCATGTCATAACCATCGCTATGTCATGATCCGTGATAGAACATTTACATATTGCTGCCAAAGTTTTATTTATGGGCTTCATAAAAATATGATCTAAACAAGTACTTGCTCTAATCGGCTTAGTTATTGCTGGAAGGAGACCGTGTGTAGCCATCATACACAAGTAATCCGCGCTTCTGCTGTTAATTTGGGTACATAAGTCGATGTTTATATCGCCAGCTACAAATACTGTAGCGTAATCGTGTAACTGATTCAGTGTAGTATCTAAGGAAGTGGTGAAGTTATCAGTATTGTGAAAAGATGGCGATCGGTAGATACCTAGAATAGCAATTTCACTGTTAATTTCTACTAAAAGGCTGTCTGCGTCTGCTATATTTGGTTCACTGACAGTGGGATTCCATGTACTTTTGGTGTAAATGACGACACCACCATTTTTGTTTGATTGTGAGAACGTTCTGGAGCCTGTGTAGCCTGGCAATAATTCGAGCAACGAACCTTCGCTCAGCCAACACTCTGTTAAAACAATAATTTCAAAATCACTATCGAGACGTTGTAGTGCAGAACAAAAACTATCAAAATTGTGGTGATAACTCCTGATATTAAATGTAAGTATTTTAAAGTTGTAGTCCGTTTGTAGTAGCTGTTCCCTGCAGCTTTCTAGTAGATCGTAAGAGTGACACTCAATTTGTATATTTTCATCAATATCCTGTATAATATTAAATATAGCCATCTATAAAGTGAGAAATATGGATAATAATAATAATTATCAAGGTTTGGAATGTCACTAACAGACTATCGGAGATTGCTGGCAGGGAACCTAAGGTGTAATTGTGTGTACGTGTAAATGTGTGTGAGTTAATTATTTGTTCATTTAGCGAGAAAAACAAAAAACCGTTCGCGAGTTGTTGATGTTGTAAAAGTGTCAGTGCGTGAGTAAATGTATAATATGTAAGATGATATTTGTTCCCGTCAAGGTACGGAAGTGTTAGAGTGAGTGTCGTGTTATGTGTTTTTTGTGTAAAAAGTAATAAAATTACAATAATGTTTAAGAAAAAAGAAATTATGAATAAAAACAAGTAGGAGATATAGTCAAAGAAATTAAGCATTACATAAAAAGTGAAATGAGGTTTGTACTGAGCTGCGGGTATGTTAGAAGTTGGCATCCCTGTTGCAGAAGTCCAGTAGGTGATCGGGCAGAGGAGGGCGCCGGAGTCGGCGATTCATCCACGGGATGGGCCGGCACGGATTCCAAGAAGCGGGACAAGTCATTGGTGTTTTTGATGTGGATAGATGGGATTCCTTCTTTTTTACGGATGAGGATTGACCCGTTTTTGATCCAGCAAAATTTAAAGCCTTTTTCTTTTGCTGATAATTTCGTTGTACGAAATAACTGCCGGTTTTCCCGAGTGAGGCGTTCGTTGCAGTATAACTTTCTCGAAGGTCCTTCTATTTCAATGTCAGAGGAGGTGAGATTACGCCTTGTTCTTGCGGCTTGCAAAAATTCATCACGTTTGTAGCGCCGTACAAATCTGACTACCAGATGCCTTGATGAAGTTTCGGTGATATCTGCAGATTGTGGGCGACGAGGGCCTACTCTAGTCGCGTAGTCTAGGTCTTGCTCTTCCAATGCTACGCCAATTTTTTGTGCCATAATGCGAATAATGTGTTGTGGATTTTCGTTGTTCAGTTCATTGATCCCGGTAATTTCTATCTCGTTTTTTAGAGATGCCTGTTGCTGGTTACTTAGTTGTTCGCGTAATTCGGTAATTGTGTTGTTTAGACAAATTATCTCTTCTTCACGTTTCTCCAATATTTTGATTCTAGTCTCGTTATCGTCCAGGCGAGCATTGCAGCGAGTAAGGAGTACAGTTAACGTTTTAATATGTTCTTTTACCTCTCCAACATCCTCTCTGAGTAATTTAATTTCCGATGTAAGTGAATTCAAGGGTTCCGAACCAGTGTGTATATTACTTGGAGAGTTTTGTGTTGGCGAGGTTAATTTAGGGCGTTGTGTAACGTTATGATCGTTAGAATTAGAAGTCCCAGGAGTTATGTTTTGCTTCTTAGATTCGTTAGGTTCACAGAATAGGCATATCCAGGCACGTTTTAATTCATCGGACGGCTTGGAGAGGTTCACGCAGATGTAGTGATAGGGGTGCTCGCATTTAGAACATTTTATATGGGCGGCTTTTACCGGCTTGTTACAATTAAAACAGTTATTAACCATGTTGTTTTGTAAATGTTGACGATGCGCGTTTGTTATTAATGTTATTATTAACACTAACTGCCTACTGCCGGGCGTTGAGTTCCAAGAATTTTGATCCGCAGGTGCACGTCGTAGGTAGTTACGCACGTGCGGGCCCGGTCGGCGGCTGTGCGATAGGGATGGATTATCGCGAAACAGCAACTTGTCTCTTTTCCCCGAGGTGAAGAGGAGCCTACCTCAGCTAATGGAAAAAAAAGGAATATAATTTTGGCAATATTTTTTAATTAATTTCGCGCACTTGTTCACTCAAATTGTGTCACTATTTGTTAGAGGTTTGGGATTGTTTTCTATTGTTTTGTTTAATGTATTTTAGCAAGAGGTTTTATTTTACAAAAAAACACGTCCACTCATTGCTCCGGTGAAAGTAAGTAACTTTGAAAATTGTTCATGTAGGTACGCTACAATGGTGATCACTGATCAATGCTCGCCTTCTCTATATGATAAGAGGCCTTTGGCCTACAGGGTGATTGCCCATCACAGAGTGGTATTATATTATTAACTATGCTACCGAAGTACTACTCTGTCAAAAAAGTATAAGTAAGTAAAGTATCGGGAAAAGATCAATAATACACAAAATGTTAGTTAATCATGCAAATTTATTTTATCGCCTATAAAGTTTGCTCCTTCAGAAACGATACACTTAAGCCAGCGAATAATCCATCAAAACATTTTTTAAACGCTTTATCCGGAATTGAGTTTAGTTCTCGCCGCGAATTCTCCTTAATGTCTTCTAGGTACCGAACGAAAGCGGGTGCCACGAAGTAGTAATTTGAGTTTAGGAAAAAGAATGAAGTCGGCTGGAGCCATATCTGGTGAATAAGGTGGTTCCTCGATGGTTTTTGGTCAAAAATTCGTTCACAATGATGGTCTTGTGCGAAGGCCCATTATCGTGGTACAAAATCCATAAATTTTCTGTGCTGGCCTTTTTCTTCAAATTTCAAAATCAAAAATCAAAAGTCATTAATTCAAACTAGGCTGAGAATCAGCACTTTTCGAACGTCAAAATTACATAAGACAGTCCCCCAAAACGCCCGCCCTTCACCACTTCCTAGTGCTTTCGCTGGGGAGAAGAAGTGGCGCAACAAACTCCCCAGCAGCACAGCTGTCTGTTCAGTTATAAAATACTCGACTGTATACAAAACTAGATCTGCAAAGTATCTAATTAACATTACAGGACACAGAACATTCAATAAAATTATTTGCCATATGTTAGCTAGCCACGCCAATATACCAACAAATACCATAAAAATCTATACGTACTCAAGTTAAAATAAAAATACTAAATCAAAAGTAATAAAAAAATAAAATAATAAAAAAAATACTACCTAAATAAAAGCCTCCAGGTATAAAGGGCGTGACAACTTACATATTTATGCAATGCTGGGTTCTGTTCACATAGCTGTCACTTGAAGTCACAAATGATAAACTAGGACCATCAAAGTAAAAATTAATAAACAAGTTAGGTATTACTAATAACAACAATAAAACCATGGTCAGCAAGACGACCAGTCACCACAAGCAGCACCCGTTCACGAGCATAACGCAAAGATCAGCCATTACCCCCCTCGCCATATTTGAGGGAAGGAGGCAACCCGACCCCCGACGCTACCGCAAGCAGTGACATCTAAGGGAGCATGACGAACTTGCTGCCGGTTACTCAGGCAAGAATAAAATGATCAATCATAGAGGTCGCTAGCTAACCACTTATTGCAATCAACTCATTACAAAACATTGAAATGAGTTGATTATGTCAATAATAAATTAAAATAAAATTAAACTGAATTTACTTATACAACCAACAAAAAAAAAAAAAAAAAAACAAAAAACAATTACATGAACTCATATAACCTGTCAGTAAGCTAATTCTGGAGAAAGAACATAAACATTGTCTTGAGTTAATCAGGCCGACCAACTATTCTTATCGTTTAAGTAGTCGTTGATTGAATAGTAAGCCTTTGAACAAAGGTTGGATTTTACTTGAGCTTTAAACGTATTATAAGGCAAATCTAGCAAAGAGGAAGGTAGCTTGTTATAAAAAGTTATACCAAGCCCAACAAATGAGTTATGAACCTTATGAAGCCGGTGAAAGAGAGTTCGTAGTTTGTCCTTATTTCTAATGTTAACATTGTGAATGTCACTGTTTTTAGTGTACAAGTATATATTTTGCCTAATATATAAGATGTTGGCAAAGATAAACTGTGATGCAACCGTGAGAATACCGATATCTTTAAAAAAAATCTCTTAGAGAAACTCTGGCACCTAGCTGGTAAATTGCTCGAACAGCTCGTTTTTGCAGGACAAATATATTTTGTATATCAGCGGCTTTACCCCACAGCAGAATACCATAGGACATAACGCTGTGAAAATAACTAAAATAGACTAAACGAACTGTATCAAAGTCAGTGTATTGTCTTACTTTCCTGACGGCGTAGGCAGCCGAACTGAGCCTTCCTGCTAGGCTGGATATATGTGGTCCCCACTGAAGTTTGGCATCAACTGTTATTCCCAGAAATACTGAAGAGCCCACAGTTTCAAGCACCTCTTCATCTAAGACGATGTTGGGTCCTAGATTTCTAACATTTGGTAAGGCGAACTTTACACATTTAGTTTTCTTGGCATTGAGAACTAGGTTATTTGACG
The DNA here is from genome assembly GCA_963669345.1 of Gortyna flavago. Taxonomy (NCBI): domain Eukaryota; kingdom Metazoa; phylum Arthropoda; class Insecta; order Lepidoptera; family Noctuidae; genus Gortyna; species Gortyna flavago. The sequence continues at coordinate 5,163,481 of OY770132.1, forward strand.
TAAACCAATCCGTGACTATTGAGAGTGCACTGTTTACGTCGTCAAAATCTTGTCTATTCCTGTCTACTTTAAAAATAAGAGAGGTATCATCTGCAAACCAGTACAACGTCACAGATGCCCTTTAAATGGAATGGTAAGTCATTGATATATACTAAGAACAAGAATGGACCCAGTATTGAGCCTTGCGGCACACCTAACAGAACTGGTAGCCCGGAAGATTTCACACCATTAACATCTACACATTGGAACCTATTATGTAAATAAGAATTTATTACGTTGAGAGCCTCGTTTTGGACACCGTAATGACGTAGTTTACGTAAAAGCGTGTCATGGTGCACGCAATCAAAGGCTTTGGAGAGATCACAGAAAACTCCAATAGCATTTTGCGAGTTCTCCCATGCATTAAATATGTGTTTCAACAAAGCAACACCCGCATCTGTAGTCGAACGACCTTTTGTAAAGCCATATTGTTCATTGTGAAGGAGGCTATTTAAATTAAAATGTCTTAGCAACTGCTTGAGTATTAATTTTAGTTTTTAGTTTTTATTTTTTAAATAGGCCTGAAATTGCCAACGTCATTTTTATTACCTGATTTAAATAATGGTATGACTTTACTACTCTTCATGAGATCAGGAAAAGTTCCTAAATCCACACATTTATTAAAAGTAACAGCTAGATAGGGAGCTACGATGTCTATTATATTACTTAAAAGTTTAATGGAGATGCCCCAGTAATCACGCTACTACATCACGCGGGGTTACATGTTCGAAGCTAAATAAGCGACTACATTTAGGTACACTACTATGCAAAAGGTTTTCAGCTTTAGACGGGGACGAATTTAAGGAGCAAGTCGTAGTTATAGATATATTGGCAAAAAACTCATTAAATGCCTCAGCTACATCAGCTGCTTCATTAACTAATTTGCTGTCGATCATAATCTCAAGTTGTTTATCTTGTTTAACCGATTTACCAGTTTCATTTTTAATAATTTTCCAAGTGGTTTTTACTTTATTATTAGAATTTTTAATTGTATCACTTAAACATTTTGATTTAGCAAAAGCACTAATCTTTTTGAATAATTTTGAATATTTTTTTACATACTCTAGGAAAGGAGTATCAAACCTATATTTTGTCAAACCATATAACTCGTATAATCTCGCTCTACTTTTATAAATACCTGGAGTAGCCCATTGGCTAAAGCCAACGGAGGATCCATTAATGTTAATGGTTTTGGTCTTGAAAGTAGATTGGAACTCTTTTTGCACAACATCAAAAAAGGCACCATAAATTTCATTAGGATTCTCGTGTTCTACTATAGATGGTGTAATTCTATGAGCTATATTATTTTTAAACATTTTGCAACGACTAGCCGTATAAGGCCTGCATTAAAGTTTTTGCGACTTTTTGTTTAATGGCATGGCGAAGCTAGCTAATAAACCACAGTGGTCGGACGTTAAGTCAGTTAACACTAAATTATTTTTGGCATCATTTGCTCTCTTAAACGCCGCATAACGCTTTAATAATAAACTTTTCACTTCTCATGATCTAAAAGTTCGTCTTTACGTTGTGTGTTGGCGACATAAAGTCGCTTTTTTATGTTCTAGTCCATAAAGTATTTTTATAAGACTAATATAATCAGCACACGCACAATAAAACGTCGCAGATTAGTCGTTATTTTATTTAATTTACTTTATTTTGTATCACTTCCGTGTTTTCTATCGTAAATTTATTATAACTAGTGTTGTCTTTTAGTTTTTAAAAATGCAAAGAAACGTTTTTATGACTTGGTAGTATGAAGTACCCAAGTCGAATGACACATGTTGAAAATTCAAAAAAGAACTTTTAAAAAGTTTTGTAGCGGGAGTTAGCTATTCTCTTCTTCAATTTTGCTAAATTTTTGAACAGTGAAAATACTTTTAACTTTTTTGTTTCATTTCGTCGCAATCGAAGTGAAAATCAGAGTGTATAACTCCGAACTCGGGCATAAACGAGCCATTTTAATGGCTTCTTTCATGCACTAGTTGTTCAATCTACTATTATTTACCGTTTGACCTTCCGGTAAGAATTCCGAGTGTGCACTCGGAATTCTGTGTGCACTAAATTTAATTTGATAAATGAGCTGTTTGTTTTTTATTAATAAAATTGAATTTTATTCGAGAACATCCATCGGTTTCTTACTAAACTTCAACTATATCCGACGATCCTGCATACTTATCTCTTTTAATAATAATAATAATAATCCATTTATTTCAGGCGACGCAGGCCCATAGATAAATAGATAAATACCTTAACAGGCCCATAGATACATACATATTTATTAATTATAAAAAACTAACTAAGTATAGTGCACGCACTTCACTAGCTTCCTCTTGTGCTGTTCTGTGGTACTTGTCCGCGGAAGCGACGGAACACCACGTCCTGCGGCCAGAAGTCTTCTTCCATGACGACGGGCAGATAACAATTTGGTACGCGCACCACGAACGCCTTGAAGTTGACGTTGCGGTACGACTCCAGTAACTGCACCCTCGGCGTGTACCTCGTCTTCTGGCGCACGTACTCCACGATGTCCTCTGCCTTAGTGGTGTAGTGTAGGCGGGAGATGTACACCGGTGTGTTCGGCTTTGCGGCACGCAGGCTGACTTCGGGCTCCGTAGGAGCTTTGCCGCAGCGGTTCTTGTTCGGTCGCGATCGGTGCTTCCTCCTTTGCACCGTCACGAAACCTTCATCATCAGCCCTATTCGGTGCCTTTTCTGGCATAGGCTTCGTACTTGGAGCACCTGGGGCACTCGCGGTGACGCTGGCGGATTCCTTTTGTAAGGGCTTCGCCAGGGCTGCAGAAACTGGCAGCGGGACGGGGCGAGGGCCTCGGGCGGCGCTGCGTGGAGGAGCCGCAATGACGGGCGCGGGGCTGCGGGGCACGCGGGCGGGGCGCTCTGCAAGCTCAGCAAACGACGGGTGCGCTGGCGACGAAACTGCTGACGCGGAATTTGACGACGATACATCGAGGCCGGCTCCGCGACACATGTTTACGTTAGATGCATCGACCGATGACCTAGTTACCGCCACACTGTTGCGCAACTCGCTAACTTCTTTGCGCAAATCGGCGACGGAGTTTTGGGATGCATCTAACTTCGCTAGAACATCCGCGAGGCGGGCCTTCAGAAAGACAATGTCCTTCAGAAGGCTTGTCACATCGACGTGGTCGAAGGTGACGGGTGGTAGCTTGTGCAGCTCCTTCGCCACAAACGTCGGCACGTCGTCCGGGTCGGTCTCTTTGAACAACGTGATAATATCTTGCAGGCTTCTCTTAGTCCCGTCGCGCCGGCGGGACACCATCTGGTCGCGCTTATTTAGCACACTGAACAACAATAGCTTGGCAGCAGCTATGTCTTCCTCGCTGAAGTTTGTTGCGCAGATTTGGACAGCTGAGACCTCGTCCATCACATCCAGCTTCTGCTGCAGGAACGCCAGCAGCTCATTCGCCACAAGTTCATTACTCATGGCGAAATCAAAAATACGAGCGACAGCTTGCGCCGCGCTAGTCAATACACATAATATGCAAACACGTGCGCATCGGAACGCGGCACAAGCAAGACTGACTTTTGTTGACTGTACATAGAACCATGGGAACCTATCCAAGTTTGGATTTAGGATAAACGTTTTTCAAATTCTGTTTACGCAGGAACGAAGATAGACTTTCCAATGATCCAGAATCTGGTTTTATCAAAATTTCTTCAGAAGAAAGGTGACAGTGAAAATATATGCATTCTGTTTTATTTTTTTATTTTTAAGGATGGGAAATCATGAAACGACCCCTCCCGCTCAGGGTGGAGCGGAATCCCAGTGTCAGACTCTTACTGACTAAAACCCATCCGTGTTCCTTCCTTAGCCCTTTATGTTCCGGGGTAGCGGTAACCCTTTCGGACAATCCCGCTGCCCTGGCAGGCTTCGGCCCTGACGGGCCCCTTCACTGATGCTGACATCTCTTTGAGGCGCGCGTGGAACACATACGCGCCATCTAAAAATATATGCATTCTCTAAGTCTGTCTCTAAATCATTAGGATACATTTTCTTCCAAGAAAAGGGCTTTTCCGTAAGGGTTGATGATGACAATTAACTCATTTTGAGATTCGTAAAGATCGGCACCAATGATCAAATCTACGGCAGAAGCCTGAATTTGAGTATTAACTTTGTTTATTATTTCCAAAGAAAAACGTTCCACACGACAAACCACAGTTTCCAGTTTTCCTAAATTCTCACTCGTTACCGCGCCGCAACCAAACGCGACTACGCAAATTGTAGAAAACTATTTTAATTGCCCTAAGTGGTGAAACATATTACATGCTGAATTTTTTGTGTGGATCTAATTACATTTAGGTAGTACCTATATAAATATTAATCTTTTTAATTTCTGTAGGTAAGTATAACATAAAAAAAACATTTTGGCCCCAAATTTGCCACCCCTAAATATTTGCCGCCCTAGTTTATAGCTTTCTCAGCCTGTTGGTAAATCCGCCACTGTAGAGGGCGAGTCTATAGCCTTCAACCGGATACAAATCTAGGTTCTGGGCTGCTACTTATGAATTCGTAATGGAAATATCCTAAAACACTTTCCCTGAAATCCTGGAAATACAACACAAAACCTTCAGCAGTAGCGCTTGTGATTACTAGACAAACGAAGCAGATCGAACTTTATACCTACCTAATTATATCTTAATTGGTCGTACTTTGATCGTAAAATTACCTTTTCTTTTCAGGTAAAACCGGAGGTTGGCGTGCATATTTCGACGAGGAGATGACACAAGAAGCTGATCGCTGGATCGAAGACAACCTGCTAGATACTGATCTGCGCTTCCCACACATGAAACATTAAAATTTACATCTTTTATTAACTAAAGAAATTGTTTTATTTTATTGCCCATTAAAGTTAATAGGTTATTTTTTTTTTTCTATGAACGTTTTCCTTTAACACTGAGTCTTACAGGAAACCATTCTGCAGAGATTTTTTTATTACTTAGTTTTACGAAATGCGAAGTGAATGGTCAGCAATTCAGCAGTCAATCCGGCCCGAAGGCCATAGTTTCTACCAATTATCTTTCACGCAGACAGACCATTAGAGCGGTTTCGCACTACATCCGATCAGAATTCGAATTAAAGATCCGACTTCAATCCGAATTGGGAATGTTCTAAATTCTGGCGGATAGAGTTTGGATCTTGGGTCACCATTTCTCGGATTCTGATCCGACGTAGTGCGAAACCGCCCTTACATTATTTTATCACACTTGCTGGAAAAGTGGCTTTAAATGCAATTAGGTTCACAATGCAGCAGCTAGCGTATTGAACACGGGTACTTACTTTTTACTTTGCATTGCCGCACTAGTGCATATACTTACTGTAAAATATATTATAGTCAAAGAATGTGCGAGTTTCTTTCATGCCTCGTTATTTAATTTGTTTTTGTGAATTTATAAGCATACTGATGTTATTCCACAATATTGTATATACTGATATTTATAACATATACATATACATACATACTGGAACAAAAAAGAATGCTCAATAGCATCATACATCACGCTTACATAAACGCATGCTTTATTCCCATGGGCCATGGGGTTAGGCAGAAACTACAATACGCCACCTACGCCTACCTACCTTTTGTTTCGTTTACGTTCTTACTTATATCATAAATAGGCTTTTAATTATATTACTTAATAAAATTTTAATTATATGTTTTGCGAACAAATTAACGAAAAAAAAAATGTTACCTAATATTACCTAGGGTAACTATAGGTAACATTTTTTTCCTATACAGTCCCACAGCTGGGCAAAAGTCTCCCCATATTTTCCATTCATCTTTATCTGCAGCTATTTCCGGCCTATCAGTCAAGTACCTACAAGTCTAGGAATGTATAATTATCACTCAGAACATTCAAGTTTCTATCAGAAGATAGAAACTTGAATGTTCTGTAAACACAAGTTCTGTAAACACAAGTTCTGTAAACAGAAGCTTAAGTAAATATTTATAATTATTGCTAATGAATGCAGAAGACAAACTTGTGTGACTACTTACCGTGTGTGCGTCAATCACTTCGAGATCATGAGAATCTTCACTCGTGACAGACTTAGCTAAATATAACATCTCGCTCGCTTGGGGTTCGTGGCTAAATGATAACCTGTGTGCCAAATTTCATCAAAATCCGTTCAGCCGTTTTAGTGTTAAAGCGTAGATAATAAACAAACATACAAACTCACTTTCGAATTTATAGGATCACTCACTTTCGAATTTATAGGATTTCTTACATTTCACAGTCCAATAAATTATTTAACATAGCCATGATAAATTATATTTTTTTAAAGTCGTTTTAAACCCATTTGTTAGCCTACGAACAATTTTTATTACAAAGTGACTTGGAAAATAAAACAATAAATGCAACTACAGGTCAACTTTAGTTTGTCTGAAGTCAGAAGTGGAAAGGACTGAGGGCCACTACTCAAGGAAATAGGTAGTTCGTTCCAATACAATCGAAAATGACGCGTTCGCCGATCTAGCACCTTGAGATGCATATTAAAATGTAACCGGCTGCGCTGCAGAGCCAGTTGTTGATACACAACTACACAAGCAAACCAAACAGCGTGCAACTGCTTTACCAAGTTATTTCGACCTTAAGCAGGTTGCCATTGATTCGAAACTAGCAGTTCTACGCCCACAGTCTCAGGCGCAGCTTGTGTGCACTCTCACTTTAACGCGCCACTATAGGAACGGAACAATTAATTTGACACGCGTAAATAAATATTTCTTGTTTTGTAATATTATAAAAGATAACGTAAATTGGTCATTAGAAAGTGTTAAAATGGATTCAGAAAACCGGTTTCCCTTGGAGATAGAAGATGTGGAGCCAGGACTGACGAAAAAATTGTTGGAATGTTTTACGGGTAAGCTAATTTAAATGAAGAATTTCTTCTGCGTGAACAAATGAAACCGCATGATATTTACAGTTAGTTTAATTTGCGATAACTTAAACTAGTTTTATTAAGTTGGTACAGAGAAGATTAAGTTGTTACGTTTATTATGATAGTTACTCAGAAACGCTATGTTATTTATCTAAGTACATAAATAAATAAAAATGAATCGCCGAAGTGTATGTAGGTACGCGCATAACTTCCGAACGTCTGCACCAAATTGGATATTTTTTTTTTTGTTGTGTTCGGTTTTGCTAGGAAAAGGTTTGTAGTGCTTATGAAAGAAAATTTTGCATATTCGAAAAAAAATGCACCTGGGCGAAGCTGGGGCGGGCCGCTAGTTTTCTATAAATAAAAACAATAGTAGTCCCTATATAAACATAAAGTTAACGTTTATAACTATAAGATGTCGCTTGTATATCTGCTAAATAAGTATCTATCTAACGTTTATTATAGTAATTTATTTTCTTAGTTAGGGATTTGGTTTAGTTACCTACTGTTTATCAACACGCATTATACATAAATTACCCGCCTAAAGTGTAATGACCGAGAGTACGCGACGTCCTTTAATTTTAATTAGACACGAGTTTAATATATTTGGTAAGATTCTCTGTGAGTAAACAGCAGGCTGATCTAAGGCAAAAACAATGGGTTCCATTCCACAGGGAGTAATCCTTGGCCCCTTTCAGTTCAGTCTTTATTTGCCTGGAACGTGCTTGAATAATTTTGCCGCATCACATAGGTATGGAACGTAAACTTTATTTTGTCATAGGTAGGTTCCCCAGATAGATCTGGGGAACTCTGTCTGCTGGTTATTTGTCAAGTACCTACCGAATGGTAGTAGATTTACCACTAGGTACTTGATAAATAACCGAATACTTACATAAGTAAATCTCTAACCACAGCCGTAATGTAATCTAACATTAGTATTTTATCAGTTCATTGACTTTGTTACAATTAGTAATGTGGGTCATTAAAACATGTTTAGGTTATTAGGTTTGTGTACATAATCATAACAACAGAGCGTCTCGTACGTCGAACCTAATGAATGAGTTATTTCTCACAGAATAAAGCTATGGCAGAAAGTTACATACGAAAAAATATCTAGGTTACTTTCTAATACATAATTGGCATTTTTACTAGGTATTTTTCGCAGAATAAAAATGATACTTATACAGTAACAGAAACTTTATTAATAAGAGCAATATCGGATAAATGCAATGTGAATAAATTAATTGAACCACGTCTTATATTGCGGAAACTGCCTGCAATATCTATTATATTGGTTTCCCCGGAGGTAATATTTCATTTCACATTGATTCAAGGTTCAATAGAACAAATCATTAAGTACCTAGCATTTTTTGGATATTTAGCTTAATTCGATGAATACAGAATCAATTAAGTTTTTAGTTTATTTTATTTAGTTTTAATTTAGTTTAATTACTTTAGAAATAGAATACATAGTATTGGTAGAGATAGATATACCTACTTAGGTGATAATATCATTTTATATTATACTAGCTTCTGCCTGCGACTTCGACCGCGTGAAATTTTTTGCTATCCCGACCCACCCCGTCGCATCGCATCGCCTGCCTGCGCTATTAGGTACTTCTTTTTCGCTTAGCGAAAAGTTTTTTTCTTTTTGCTCAACTTCTAAGGGTCCTAAGACGACCCAAGCCCTTAAGACGATCCACTGACCACTTCCTCAAGACTAAGGCTCAAGGCTATCAAATGCAAAAAGATTTTTATAAATTCGACCGATACCTACCTAGATAGTTCCAGCCAGAGATTTGAGCTTTCAAACAAACAAACTCTTCAGCTTTATTATTAGTATTGTTTTAAAACGATGATATCTCCTAAGATCAAATGATGCCAAGCGCAATTCTGTTCAAAATTATATAGTTATCTACTTGTGATGAATAACGTATTTGTTTGGATGGATTAGGTAATATCATGTTTATAAAAAAACCTTCGCAAATAATGCATTATTTTAGAACTTTGATTACCTACCATAAAAAAGGCTATAGTGAGTCAACCTAAAAGATCCTATCGCGGGCATTTTTTTGGTAGGCTCTTTTAAAGGGGAACAATTCCGTCACACATGATTTTTCCCCGTTTCTGCAACATTATTCATTAATGCTCCGCCCCTATTAGTCGTAGTGTGATGTTATATAGCCTATTGCCTTCCTCGATAAATGGACTATGCAACACAAAAAATATTTTTCTATTTGGACCGGTAGTACCTGACATTAGCGCGTTCCACCAAACAAACAAACTCTTCAGCTTTATAATATTATAGTAGTATAGATTTACCTACCTATGCTCCGCGGCATAGGTTGCCACACTTGTAGGTCCTGTATAATTTACAAAAAATCTTTTCCCATGCATGCAGCTAAATGCTTGTTATTTTTCTAAATCCAGGTGAGATGACAGGGTTCGTCCGTGTCGGCCCAAAGAAATATTTTTTCCCGCAAAAGTACAAGCAAGAGGCTGCCAAAATCTACAACATGCCGCTGAGACCAACTGATGTTTTCGTCACTAGTTATCCACGATCAGGTACCTACTGAATAAAGTATTTTTTTCTAAATACTTCTTCTAATACAAAACAACATCTACCTATAAAAATATAGGTCCATGGTCTTTTTCTGCTTGTGTTACTAACATAAAGTGGCAAACAAGCAGGCAATCCGCCTGATGGTAAAATCGCTGCCTATGCATGAGACAAAGCAGAAACCGTTTAAATGTGCCTGTCACCGGCACCCCAAATGACTCTGAACCTCGTAAAATCTATAAACTCTCTCGAAATTCGTAGGTACTTAGGATGAAAGATTTAATTATTCCTTTTCTGTTTTAGGAACTACATGGACGCAAGAGTTGGTCTGGATGGTAGCTAATGATTTGGATTACGAAAAGTCCAACGCCACGCCACTGACAGAACGTTACCCCTTTTTAGAGTAAGTAACAAGAGTAGATAATATGATTACCTACTAAAGTATATAATTCAAGCATGTCTGTCCAATAGAAGATTTACCTATTATAGAGAGCTACTATTTGGAAGGGCTAAAAAAGTTACCTGAGGTACGGTCAGCAACAACCAGCGTCCGATAAGTACTTGATTAAGGCAGCTTGTCGTCTTTCTCGTTTTGTCTCTAACTTCGGGAAGTAAAGTACTTGTCGGATTTTATGTAACCAGCCTTTTTAAAAGCGAACAACGACAACGTTGACGCTTTCTTTTTATAAACGCCTTACGTTTGATCAGGCTGAGTTGGTATTAATATTAAGCTGAATATTGAGCTGCTGTTGGTATTTATTATTAAAGCTGAAGAGTTTGTTTGTTTGGACGTGCTAATCTCTGGAATTACCGGGCGTACTTGAATTTTTTTTTTTTTGCATTTGATAGCGCTATTCTTGACGAAGGTGGCTAACATTACGCTATGAGCCTTAGGAGCCGAGCAAAAAGAAAAAAGTCAGAAAGAACGCTAAGCGTAAATGAAGTGTTGCGACGAGGTGGGTCGGGGGCACAAGAAATTTTACGCGAACGAAGTCGCGGGCAGAAGCTAGTAAATGTTAAACGTTATGTAACTCTTCCAGATTTTCAATATGCGTCCATCCTGAAAACAAAGTGAAGTTCATAGCAGAGAACAGTCACAGCAAAGAGAACCTGGAGTTACTGGAAGCGGTCTGTCAACCGGGCACTGAACAGCTTGCTGCGACACCATCTCCGAGGTTCATCAAGTCCCACATGCCTTTATCTCTGCTGCCGCCTACATTGCTCGACGAGGCGAAAATGGTCTACGTAGCCCGTGACCCAAGGGATGTCGTTGTGTCGTTCTACCATCTCAATAGGCTGATGAGAACGCAAGGGTACACAGGAGACTTCAAAACATATTGGAACTTCTTTAAAAAGGACTTGCGTGAGTTTATGTTTTATTATTGCACGTAGTGTTTATTGAATGAAGTATGGTATAATTTCCTGCTACAAGGAAATTGTTAATCACTACATCATAGCAAAATAACTATCGATATTATTCATATCCGTAATTAAAACAAACGATTATGCGGTCATTATATCGCAGCTGCAGAACGTAATGGTCCAGAATGTAATGAAATACTTATCTAACATCCTAATAACATTATCCTATGAACAAGAGATAACAAGTGTGCGATGTCGAAAAGGGCTCCTTTTCGACTGTAATCGTTTATTGACCCCCAAGACATAGGCAATGTCTAGTTTGGGGTCACCGTCCATGCAATCTGACATCAGCTGTTCTTGTATCTATACTCTAAATAAATTTGATAGGCATGCTCGTGGAATAATAAAGGCTAAAGAAGATTCTAGGCCTAAACCTATCCAATGCAGCATAGGGCTTGGAATATTAAGTCGTTGCGTCTGCCCCTTTGTAGTTTATGTAATACCCTAACTTTTTGCTTCAGACCACTGGACACCATTCTTTGAACATCTAAAAGAAGCCTGGGAGAAAAGAGATCACCCTAATATGCTGTTCTTATTCTACGAAGAGCTTTCAAAGGTAAAGGACAATGAGAAATGGTGCGCCCACCTCTCAATAGAAATAAGATAATCATGAATGAAAAGGTAGGTATGTTTATGCAGAATAATCTTTAGTATTACGACTAAGGTTAAAAGTCAGTATTTTCAGAGTTATACTAACTATATTATACTGCCATAAAAGTGATCCCAATCTAAGCAATTAATGATCGTAGTTTACTTCATTTTAAGATAAATATTAGGTACCCAGACTTGAACGGCATGGTTGGCACAGTGGATAAGCGATTAATGCTGCGCTGCGTGTCGCGAGTTCGATTCCCGCACGGAAAAAATATTTGTATGACCTATAACCTAAGTAGTTTTTCCGAGTCTGGCTGTTTGTGTGAGTTTAAATGTTTGTAAATAAATGCACCCACAATACAGGAGAAATTCCTAGTATGGGGAAAGTAAAAAAAAGCAGCTTTGTCTGCTGACAGATTTTTCAATCGACAGATAATTTTTTTACGTGGAATAAAATCTGGTGTTGGAAAAATCAGTGATGTGTCACTGTGGAAGTTTGTTGACGACACGGCGGCACTATTTAACATGGCGCCGCGGTCACAGTATATTTACAAGCTCCCACGAATTCTACGGAGCACACCGTACCGTAAAGAAACCGTGCCGTATACCTACAGCGGGCCGAAGCTTCGTGCACTCATTATCATATATTTATATTAGTTCTCATTTATTTAAATTAGTCTATGCGTACACTGTTACAAGGATCTTTTGGTGCCCGAAGCTCGAACGACGTTGGTGCTATTGATAAATTCAAGTATTATAAATTGTTTTGTGAAATGTGATGGTAAAACAAGTCGCCAACTTGTTTTAGTTCCGATTTAGGCCACGCGCCAAAAGAACCTTGAGCATATATGAGTGAACTTTTGAGGAACATAGGCGTGATGTTTAGATGTGTTGTTTCTTTCTCAGGACCTGTCGACTTCAGTTCGCCGTGTAGCCAAGTTCTTCGACAAAGAGTACACAGATGAACAGATAGATCGTCTGTGCGACCACCTCTGCATCGACAATTTCAAGAACAACAAGTCTGTCAACTATGACGTCATGAAGGTGCTCGGGATACTGATACCCAGCGAACAGGGTTTTATCAGAAAAGGTACGCTACGAAGTTAAACCTTGACTTTCTTAGACATAAAATTAGGCCTACCTCGTTTATGAACAAAAAGTAGGCTTTCATTTTACTTTTGGTGTACGTGTAACACTTAAAACTGAACATATGCATTGTGCACTAGCCTCCAATGTGACAGTTCGGTAATATTGTGTTGATAGACGTGTTCACTTGTTCAGTGTTCGTTAGAATCATTAAATATTTTCTTTTGATGTTGACAATATTTTTTTCTCTAGGCAAAGCGGGAGGATGGCGCGACCACTTCGATGAGGAGATGACTGAACAAGCCGAGCAATGGATCGAGGACAACCTTCGAGATACGGACCTGCGCTTCCCACACATGAAACTTTAAATTAAAATATTAGCTAAGAAAGAAAAGAACTTAAAAGGGTGATAAACATTTATTTCAGTAATATACTATGTACCAGTTTTCTTTGTAACACCATATTTTAAGTATACATGGATATTGAAAATTTCATAAGAAAGCACTAGCAATAAGTAAACAATGCTATATTTTATTCCAATCGTGTTTCAATATCATTCACTGTGTCCGGTAATAAAAATTTACTCATAAATAAAACAATGTCTCAGTCCTTCCTCACTTTTTATTTAAATAATACGGTTATACAAAGAAAATAAATTAAAAGCCAGATTTAATCAATCATTCGTTGGTAATATAAAATTCTAAAACAGACTTATAATCATTATAATGGATAATAACCGTTTAAAGCCGGAGCGGGGCGAGCGGTCGCGTTCGTCCGATCGCTCGCTCCGCTCCGCGTACAACGAATCGGCAACATACACGTCTATAAAAAGCGACTCTATAATATAAAATTGGGAGCTGACTCCCGCACCTAACGACTCGCCGCCTCGAACGACGTTAAAACTATCATACACTTATAGAAAATCACAAAATTCAAGCGGAAATAATAGGAATCGTTTTTGTTGTGTCGTGCCTACGCGATGACGTCAGGCAGCAGCGCGTTGTCCGCGGCCGGCGGGCTGGGCGGCGGCTTGCTGGGCGCGTCGCCGTTGGACAAGCCGTTCGACACCACCTGCTTCTTCACGGCGTCTGTGGTTCTCTTTGTCACGGCCTTCTTCTGGCCTGTGTTACCCGACTGAAATGAACAAAGATCCATGTAGGGTAGGTGTTACACGCAAAAATATGTCACAGACAAGTTCAAAGATATCATATACCTGAAATGTTCAGGAGCAGAAATAGACATGTTGGAGGATCAGATCGAAAACAAATTGACCATACAATGGTTGGGAAGTTTTTTCATAGGCATAATATTAATTGGAAGAGTGTTCTAGACTCACCTTCGGGAGAGCGGTCCTTGGCGGCGCGGCCTTGGCTGTGATGCGTTTGTTGGCGAGATCCTTGCTCTGCTTGTCCAGTGGAACGCGCGGCGCCGGCTTCGGTGCGCTTGGTCTGAGGAAAATACACACGTTCACTCTCTCAATATGTTATGGCGCAATTTCATTGGTCGTTAACTCGTTCGGTGTACAGCATACGGGGAGTCCCCGCAGGCGAGATAACAACCAATGAAACTACAAGTCGATACGTGTTCGTCGCAAAATTTATACCGACAGTGATATCGACCAATGAAATTCATCGGTCGATATACAGCTTGCGGGTCGTGAGCCAAAATACACGGGTTCCAGAAGTCTCTCGCACCCCGCATGCGGTCCCTGTCAACTAATGAAAACGGTTCCCCGAATGCGGGCCCTGTGGCACGCGTTCCAGAAATCTCTCGCAACCGGCATGCGGGCCCTATCGACTAATGAAATTGCGCCATTACAAAATAAGTCAATTTCGAGTATGTCTGTGTCACCGCGCTGTTCTTCTGAACTGTGCAACGAATTTTGATAGTTTTCAGCATTGGTGCTATATTAGAAATCTCGATATATAGACATGGCGCCACTTCAGTAGATTGCACCGAATCTCTAATTCTACAAACAAAACACGGCTAACTTCATAACATAAGGTAGTTACTCGAGTGACTGACCTGGCAGGGGGCGCAGCCGCGGCGGGGGGCGCGCGGGGCGTGGGGCGGGGCGCGGGCCGCGTGAGGGGCGCGGGGCGGGGCGCGGGCTTCGCAGCTGGTTTCGCGTCCTTTACGTCGCCGTTCGTGATCGGCTTCCTGTCGGCAGGTCTCGGCTGCGGCCGGGCCGCGGACAGCGCGGGGCGCGGGGCCGTGGCGCGCGGCGCGGCGGGCTTGGCGGCCGCGTCGGCCTTCAGAGCGGTGGGCCGCGCGGTCGTTGTCGCGGGCTTGGGCGCCGGCCGAGCCGCAGGGGCCGCGCGGGTCGTGCTGGCCGGGCGCGCGGCCAGGGGCGCCGGCTTGGCAGCCGTGGGCTTGGTGAAGGAAGAGCGTGCAGGAGCGGCCGCCTTCGCGGACGTCAGTGCTTTAGGGGCCGGCGGGATGGGTCGCGCGGCCGGCGGGGTGGGCCGCGCAGCCGGCGCGGCCGTGCGCGCGCTGGGCGTGGCGGGCTTACTGGCCGGGGTGGCCGGCTTGGCCCCGAGCGTGGTCTTGGTCGCCGAGGGAACTTTGGTGGCGGACGCGGGTGTCTTGCTAGTGGGCGTGCGGGCGGCGGGTGTGGTGCCGGGCCTCTTGATTGGCGCCGGAGTGGTAGCCGTCGGTGTGCGCGCAGGTGTCGCAGATTTGGAAGCGGATCTCGGCGTACGCGAGTCAGGTTTGGCGGTCGGGGTTGTGGGTGACTTTTTCGCAGCGGTCGGCTTACCCTTGACCGCCGCTACGCCTGCAGCGGCGGCCGCTCCTACCGCGGCGACGGCAGCGGCTGCGACCGCGACCTCGGCGCCGTGGGACACGCTGTCGGCGGCCATGGGAGTGTCGCTGAGCGGCGCGGCGTCCAGCGCGGGCGCGGCCGGCTCCACGGCGGGCGTGGGCGGCGGGGTGGCCGCGGCCGGCGGCTGGACGGCCTCTTCCAGTTGGATCTCACTAGTGACGGGCACGCAGATCTCCTGAGCTCTGGACTCGGGAATACCGATGTCGACGTCGGTGACGAGTTCGAGGCGCGAGTAAGGCGCGGGCTCGTCGGGCAGCAGGTCTGGTGCGGGCGCGGAGGGCGCGGCCGGGGAGGGCACGCGCTCCAGCGGCGCGGGCGACGCCAGGCGCGCGGCGGCGCTCGGCAGGCTGTCGGGGGCCGGCGACAGCGACAGCACGGGCTCCAGGGGCGCGGGAGACTGTGCGAGCGCGGGAGACTGTGCAGGCGCGGGAGACAGTGCGAGCGCGGGAGACTGTGCAGGCGCGGGAGACTGTGCAGGCGCAGGAGACTGTGCAGGCACGGGAGACTCCACGCGCACTGGGCACTCCACGGGCACGGGGGAATCCACGGGCAGCGGAGACTCACGCGGCAGCGGCACGTCGGCCGGCAGCGGGGAGGCGGCGAGCTCGGGAGCCGGGCAGGCGGCGGGCTCGGCGATAGTTTCGAATGCTTCGGTATCAATCGACTGCGGTGGCTCCACGGCGCTCGGCAGAGGAGATTCACTCGGGATTGGTGACTCGCTCGGTAGAGATTCCCTCGGCAGTGGAGATTCACTCGTTAGCACAGACTCACTCGGCAGCAGGGATTCACTTAGTAACAAGGGCTCATTCGGTAGTGGGGATTTGCTCGCTAGTGGTGATTCTCGCAGCAAATCAGACTCTGTAGGCAATGGTGAGTGTGCAGGTATCGGCGAGTGTGCAGGTATCGGCGAGTGTGCAGGTAGAGGCGAGTGTGCAGGTAGAGGCGAGTGTGCAGGCAGCGGGGACTCAGTGGGCTGCAGGCTCTCGATAGGCACTGGAGATTCTCTGGGAGCTTCGGACTCGATTAGGAGTGGAGACTCCTTTGGTGGAATGATTTCGCTCGGTAATGGAGAGTCGCCTGGCAGCGGAGACTCGCTAACTTGCACAGTCTCGGCCTGCAGCAGCGTATCCTCCGGTAGAGGAGACTCTATTGGCAGGGACAACTCCGCGGGCAGTGGGGACTCACGTGGTAACGACTCCTCGGCTTGTAAATGCGAGTCATTCGGAATCGGAGACTCACTTGGAAGAGAGGACTCCGTCGGCAATGGGGACTCACTGGTGAGAAGAGTCTCAGCTGGAAGTGGCGACTTGGACGGCAGAGGAGACTCTGCTGCCAGCTCGTCATCGATAGCGTGGGAAACATCTGATGTTAGGTGGTCAGTGTCTAGCTTAATTTCAGGAGCTTCAAGTGCTGATTCTATCTCAGAAATAATTTGTTCAACATTTTCAGTTTCCTCACTGACTTTTGTGGCTGTTTCAATTTCCGTGTCCACTGCAACAATTTCATCAATATCTGTAACAGGTTCTGGTGATTTTGATTCCTCAAGTGGTGCAGGAGATACTGGAAGCTGTTCAGTAGAATGTGTGTGTTGGATGTCTGCAGGTACAGGAGAGGCCACTTGCTCGTACTCGAGCAAATGGTGAGATTCTACTTGATCATCATCCTTCATATCATCTAGGTTCAACTGTGGTGCTGTTTCAAGACAGGGTGAATCTTCAAGTTTGCTTTCCATTTCAATGTCTTGTGATGTTTCATCTTGAGGTGTGAAAGGTCTCACATCTTTCTCACTTTCTGAGGGGTCTTGTGTCTCATCATTTGTAAATCCTAATTCTGAACTCTTGCCATCAGGTATTTCAGGTATTTGTTCAAAGAGTAACTTGTGAGATTCAGGGGTGTCTGTTTGCAACACGGTATCTTGATTGACGTTGCTTGATTCAAATTCAATATTTGAATAACTTTCAATATTGTTAGAGCTAGTTACAAAATCTGCGAAATTATTTCCTTGATCAAAGTTACCAATATTTTGTGGGAGGCCAGGCCTGTCTTCAAACCTGATGATGTCATTATTTGGTTCTAGAATATCTCTTTCTAGTTCTGACAAATCTGTGTGTTGATCTGGGGAGATGTTTTCTTTATCATTTTCATAGGTACCGTTTGGCTGGATATCTTCATCATCACTGTCAGGTAAGGGCTGGACAGCATTGAGATCAACATGTGATTCATTTTTGGAGAGTCTCTCGCAAGTATCGTCGTCTTTTTCTTGGTAGAAACTCATACTCATTGGATCTCTTTCTTTATTTTTCAGCCTTTCAAATAGTTCCTCATTGCCTTCAATGGCAAATGGATTAGTTTCTGTGTGTGTCTGGAATACCTGCAATTAAATATATTACTAGGTAAATGCTTCTTTATTCAAACTGCATATTACTTCTCCAAGTGCTCATTCACCCGAGCGACAAGCGTCATCGGCAGAAGCAAATGCATCCGTCAACCTTCGACGACGGCTGTCTTCCACTCATGTCGATATCATGCCGCTCGTGTATTTGAGTACCGTACTCAAACACACGACCGGCACGTTGTCGACGGCAGCCGTCGACGTGTCGACGGGTGTCTACAGCTGCAGTTGCCCCTGCCGTTGACGCGTGTCGCTCATGTGTATACACACTAAGCTGAACAAGAATACAACAGAAATTTTAGTACAAAAACTAAAAGAATGTTTTGGTTAAAAGGTTAATAATGAAAACTAATTTCTTAGATTATCCTACAAAATAGCTAGCCTTGTTGGCTGGTATAGTTTACTGCTATGTTTGCAAAAGAGATTGGGACATTTAAAATATACACAAAAGAATGACCATAATAAAAGCCTCCCTCGCGTTTTGCGATGAACATCTGCCTCATGCTCTGGCTTTAGGCTACAAACACACTAAGATTTCAATCAACAGATATATTTTTTTATTCATGGAATAAAATTGACGTCTGACGGATTTTGTATGGAAGAACTGTGAAAAATACAAAATTATTATTCGGATAAATTTATCTGGTGTTGGAAAAATCAGCCCTAAAAGAAAGAAATAAAAACAAACCTGAATATTGCAAAAGTCAGTAGTGTCTTTCTGTATTCTCTCAAAGTCTTGTATGAGACCACTATCCTTGACTTTATCAGGTTCAATGCCAACATTGAATCCAAAGCCCAAACTGTCCATGTTAAACTTATCATTTCCATTCAAGTGTTCTTTAACAGCTTCGTCTAGTGATACATTCTGAAATTAAACATTACTTAATTATGAGTCATCACTTAGTATAATCACTATAACTAAACTTGATACAAAAGAAACTTGCTACATTATACTGTTTTTAGAAAATACAGGCCAGCAGCGACACGCAAACTGTA
This sequence comes from Gortyna flavago, assembly GCA_963669345.1. Taxonomy (NCBI): domain Eukaryota; kingdom Metazoa; phylum Arthropoda; class Insecta; order Lepidoptera; family Noctuidae; genus Gortyna; species Gortyna flavago. The sequence goes on from OY770132.1 coordinate 5,182,309, forward strand.
ACCATGATTTCAGCACATGATTCGACACCCAGGTGTAGAAATTATTATAAGGCTATTAAAAAAACATTAGCTGTTCCTTATATTTCGACCGCATGGGACTTTTGCTTTCGCTTTTGCAGGAAATAGCTGTTTTTTTTTTTAATATATCCTATAGAAAATTTCAATGCCCCCTGCATTGAAATTAAGGTTGCGCGGCGAAGTCCACTGCCAGCCCTATATTGTATGCACAGATGCCTGTATTCCTGTCACCCATACTAATACTGTAGAAAAGAAGAAATCCAATGAATGCAGGCTTGCTAAGCCATTCATCTCAGTTTTTTATTGCACAACAATATGAAATCAAGTGAAAATTACAACCTAATTACTGACATAATAATTCTATACCTTCTGACAACATTGATAAAGTACTGAATCAAACTATATGACAAACAGCTGCTGTTGTTAACTATTTCTAGAAATATCAACTTTCATACTTAATTACCATATAATTTGGCAAAATCTAAAATAACAGCCTACCAATACTCATAAATAGTCTTACTTTGTCACCACTATGTAACAGACAACCTACTTGTTTAAATATTTTCGAGGAAAAACTTACATTAAACACAAAGTTCATCTATCATAATTCTGTGTTATGTACTGCCATGGTTCCCATGACACTCATGTTACAGTACTAATGACTTTAAATTGAGTACACATTTTATCTGAACATTAATTGAATTTGTGTAAACAAAGACCATGAATTCTCAGCAAGCAAACTGCTAATTAAACAAGGTTTCGGCCATTTTTCCTTGCACTCCTTTACTTGGGTGACTAACGTTTTTGTCGGAAATTTCTTGATAACTGTTTACAATTTCGTTTCACTAAAGGTTATTACACTCCTGCCAAATAATCTATTGTTACTAATAGCCCACCATTCCGCATAAATGCGATAATACAACAGCTGATAAGAAATACATAAACTTTAACTAAAGCAAGTCATTATTAACAGAAATTTCTAGTTTGTGTTCATGAAAGAGGTAAATTGTGGCCCTGAGACCTGTTTTATGTACAGGACCCAGATATTATAGCCTCTGCGTTGATATAATTATGTAAGCTATGTAATAGCTACATAATTATTTAACATATATATATTATATACTTTACACACAGGCAGTCATATCACAAATAAATTAGACAAGCCATTTTTCTCACACTCTCACTTGAATTGACTGTTTTAGGTATTTTTAAAACTTTCGCTATTGTAATGTTAATTATACAGCCACATAACATTTTTAATTACATTACCTATACATTTTGGATATTGTCTTTGAACTTTACTTCAAGAAAATATAAGTAATTTCCAAACAATACTCACATGATGGCCATTAAGCTGATCACAGTTATCCAAGTCTAATAATTCTGCTGGCCTCACTTCAGCTCCTGTGTCAAACTGTGCCTCATCCGGGAGCTCTATGTCATCCATCGGCAGCGGCTTGCGAGGTGACTCTGCGAGCAGGACGTCTGAACCAGTCACGCTCCCAGGTATGAACACTGGGGCGTCAGGGTTCAGTGGTGAACTGTTCATGTCGACTGAGCTGCTTTCCCAAGCCGACTGAAACATGTTACAAACAAATCAATTAGTAATGCTCTCCCTACATATCCTACAATATGATTTCTGCTTGCTAATTTAGTCAGAACCTGTAATACAGATTGAATCATGATTTGAAGGTCAACATGAATAATGTCTCACTTTACCAAAGCTATGGTAGTTGTTGGAATAAAATGTATGAACACACTTTACAAGTTTATAAACTACTCGTAGATAGTTATTGTTAGGATCTTTATTTTCTTACACATAACTGTATGTTTCATCTGTTTCGGAATGCAGATGTTTGTTCTTTCTTTCACTGTAAATACATTACAATGTATTTACAGTGAAAGAAAGAACAAACATCTAGAATAAAAACATGCATTCATGGATTAGATAATGTCGTATATGCATAAATGAGCTCACATTATCCTGGCAGGGTGTCTCGGAGCGCGGCTGCTCGTCGGGCTCCTCGCTGGGGTGTTCCTCTCGCTCGCCCTCGCCCTTGAAGTAGTTCCACTCGTCTTCGGAGTCTTCGCCGCTCTCAGCTACATTATCCGCCACAGAACCGTCAACGTGGCCCTCCTCCACTGCACACAACACCAAGAACACACTGTATTTATGATATTTACAACACTATACCTAGGAATTCGCTGAACACCTGGCGAGCACGCAACATTTATCCCTCCTCTCGCAATTCACAATATCAACAGGTGACACACCCTTGACAGACAAAAAAGCTCATTCGTTCGATTGGAGACAAAAACATCAGCTTTTAAGCTAGCCGCAATAAATCATGGCCGGTGTTGTTTACGAGCGGCGTGCTAGCAACGATATTTTACCGGTCGTCGCGATTTCAAACTCGCGAGACATTCGCGGACGCCATTTCGAGAACGAGAACGGCCAGCGGAGACACGCCCGAGATCGGACTTGGACAGTGTAGAGAATTATGTGAGTGAACCTCCGGGAATCCTGCGCTCACCGACCACCGAGGGATGCGCCTTCGGGCGAACCGATCTATTTCCAGAACACCGCTCCGCATGAATCAACACAGAAATAACCTTTCACAAACTGTTCGGTATGTGAAAATTATCAACAACATTCGCTAAAAACCACATACCGTGAACGGTAATTTCACTGCACAGATTATTATCTTCACTGGCGGTGTAATATTCGAGCCGTAAAAATATAGACAAAGCCCCGATTACAATAGCAGCGACTTTCGAGAGTAGCACAGATCCGTTGGACGTTCAATGAGCGACTGCGAGAGGGGCGAGGTGAAGGCGAGCGAGCGGGACGGCAGCGGCGCGAGGGCGAGGGGCTGCGGCGCGCGGGGCGCCCGCTTGCCGATAGGGATGCCGTGTCATTTTATAATAAATCCCATTTTATTATTATATTCCTTGTCATATTTATTTACCTAGCCTTAGTTTTATAAATAATATTAAACCTGGTTTTATCATAGGCACTATCACTAGGCAGTTCGTTAGATTTCTGTTAATTGTATGACTCTTTAGTGTTAGCTAATAATTATTAACGTAAACCTACGAAGAAGTATTAATTCTTACGTTAACAATAAGAACACCCATACCTCGTGGTTATTTTATTCAAAAACTTTAAAAAAGGATTTTTTTAATAAAAAATGAGGTAGGTTTTGAAGGTATGTGAGGAATGTTTGCAGACAGTGTTTATTTTGTGATGTATAAACACTTGCAAGTACCTAACTAAGTTCTTAGGTAAAATACCTTATTATTTACACAATCATTATTATATTGAAAGTCTCTAATAATACATCACTACATAGTATAAAGCAAAGTCACATCCCGCGTCTGTCTGTCCCTATGTATGCTTAAATCTTTAAAACTACCGAACGGATTTTAATGCGGTTTTTTAATAGATAGAGTGGTTCAAGAGGAAGGTTTATATATATAATACATGCATAATATAGTAGAGAAACACTGATAATTTTAGAGGTTTTTAATGTAAGGTCGTAAATAAACACATTTTTTTGCGCTTACATTGCAAACGCTGGCTGGCTTAACCCTACGAGATAGGTCAAAATAATGTACTACAGTATTGTACACCTTAAAAAGGTCTACAAAAGAGTCCGCGATGGTATATGTCTATCTCTTATGGATAACCCACAATAACCATTTTTTATCCTTTATTTATTACTTATTTACGAAAAAGCGATTTTAAGCAATACAGCATTCATCCTTATACAATTAAGTACCTTAAATAAATTGTGCATGTAATATAGATTAGTATGGCCCTTTGCAGCATGTAATTTAAATGAATATTTTGGAAGATATTACAGATTTTAAATGCAGGGACATAGCGGTTGCATCGGCGGCGGCGTTACGGCCGCCGGCCGGGGGGCCGGGGGGCATCCGCAAATAATAACTTTGTCGATTTGATAGTGTAGGTACGTAATGACCGTAGGTTATTTTATTACCGCGTAAAAAAATTATAAGTAACCCATCAATTTCCGACATCCACGCGGGCGAAGCCGCGGGCAGAAGCTAGTACTTAATAATTAGCTTTGTTCAGTAGGCACTTGAAAATACAATGGTTTTTTTTTTTTTTCGTAACAAGTTACAAGCTAACGGTGTTGGAGTAATTATTTAAATATTTTAATGTGAATTCAAGTATAAATGGTGGTTTTTCACGAATTTTATCATTAAGTAATAGTAAAAAAAAAATCGAAGAAACTGCTTCCTATTTGCCAAGAAGGCTAGAACACAAAAAAAAGTTTATGTCGTATATCGTTCGGGCGAAAGCACTCATTCCGAACTTCCAAGTTCGTAATCTAATCTAAATCAGAGATCGATTCATCTGCATACAATCGCATCTAGAAAATGTACACGATGTAGGTACAGTACATTGCAGTGGCTACGCACGGACGTAGCGCGGCCCGCGGCATGGATGTGGGTGAATGTGTGTAACAATCATTAAAGCGTGACACAGACGATTCTTTGCTTTTTCTTTTGCTCTTATGGAAATGTGGCTCATGAGTGTGAGGCTTGAATATACTTAGGATTAGCTTCCTACAGCGCATTTAATTTCAACTTTGTGTGGTCGTATTCAATGTAACGGGACAGCAATATTTATTGCTAGTGTTGAAGTTTAAAATATTAACAGGGTTTGGGACTATCATCTACCACCAACGGCACCAACCATGTCATTCTAATTAAAGCTATGATGAAAAAATACTTAAGACTATCATTAATTAATCAAATATTGATTGATTCTTAGGTGTTCAGTTCACTCAGATACGTACATTTAAAAAAAAAAACATGTATATTAGGCTAAAAGGCATTAACAAACTGTTTGTTACCCCGCACAATCTTGCGAAGTATAACTCAGTCGAGTCATGCATGAGGAAGTGGGTTATTATGAATCATAGGCTATCCGGCTAGGCGGCTACCTGTCACTCGTCCAGAGTAACGAGTCATGATCTCTAACCCGACACGTTCCGGCGTCGAATGATGCCAGAATTAAGTATCGCTATCGACGCGGCTTCAAATTCGGGGAAATATTTCGTAATGGCTAAAGGGTTTGGCAGGAAGGTCGACAACTCGCCCGTGACCGTCCCGGAATTAGGTCAGAAGAGATAGGGGCCAGGGGGATTCGCCTAATTGGAGATTTGGCAATTTTGAACACTTTCTATTGTTGTGGGTGCGTTTACATACTCAAATCTGACACATGTACATCATCTAGATCTAGACGATGTTCCGCGCAGATAAAGAACCTGGTATTTCAAAAGCGTATCGTTCAGCTACTGCACCAACAGTGTAGTCTAATGTAAATTGAAACATTATCCTATCCTGTGATGCCAGGTATCAAATTTATCGCTAGAACACACAGAACTAAAAAGCTACTTCTGCAGTCACCAAATTTGATAACAATGAGGATTTCCAATGAGGATTTTAGGGATTTTTTTCGACATGTTTCAATTTAGATGTGTTTCTTAGAATGGCTTGAGATAAAGATAAGGAGGACAGAACTAAAACTAGGACTAAAGACTCACCAGCATGAGCAGGTGGGGTAGGCGGTTGTGGTTCTTGATTCCTCGCTTCCGCGTCTACGTCATCTGCGTCAATATCGACGGCGGTCTCGGGGCCGAGGTCCTCGCTGTCGCTGTCGGAGTTATCCACGCCGTTGTCCACGGCCTCGGCCTCGGCTTCGGCCTCCGCACACTCTTCAGCCTCGGCGTCGGCGTCGGCCGCGGCTGCGGCAGCGGCAGCGTCCACCTGCCGCCGGCACGCCTCCGTTTCGATGGTGAACGGCGGAGCGTTCATCATCGCGTTGTCCAGCCTACGTTTAATTTAGTTTTAGTAAAGAGGTCAAAGAAAACAAGTATTTTGCTAAGGCAAGGTTTCATCTAACTTAAATATTGGAACAGGTATGCAGACCAAATGTGGGTGACATTGGAGCTCCAAAGCACATTATAAATACATAATTATCTTATTAATCCGTTCTAGATAGGGACTGCTTAACTTAAGATCTACGAAATACTAAAGCCGCTAGTTCCCAGAATTACAATCTGGGAGTAATAAGGCTTATCCACTAATCCTTCACACAAACAAATTTCACTGATTATGAAAATTACCCGAGACCATTCTAGTAACAACACCAAAAAAAAAAAATTAAAGAAAGTGACATAAACTTTCATTTTCAAGACTCGTGTTGGAAGATAGGCTGACAACATCCAAGGTCGTCTGGTTCAAGATGTCATTCGTTTGTCTACATTTTTACACGAGCTCCATATGTAAGTACGAATTACCTGTAACCGGTTAACAGTCGAATATCGCTGGAACTGGTATTTTTGACAAAAAAATATAGGCAGGAGAGACTTCCAATGTAGACGTTATTAACTAATAATTTATAGACATTGTAGATGCCTGCACCCAACATAGTATGACATCATAAAATGATAGCGTGGACTAAAAATAGGGATTATTAATATCCGCCCGTGAGCCCGTGACATGTGGTATGGTAATGCCCATTAGCAACACGTTACAAAAGTTCTAAAAACAGGTATTGTTCTCAATCAGCCATATCGTTTATGTCTTTCGAACTACGAGTACACAACTAAAATAGTAACGGGCCATGTATATATGAGAAGTGAACTCTTTCGAAGCATTACTTTGGCGTTCTATTATTACAGCAAAACATGACCCTGACGAAATTCCTTCATAGCCAATGCTAGCAAAAATTCTTTCTACCTAGTCATATTAATAAGTAAACGTAGTGGATTGTACATTTACTTATAGCATACAGTATTTCTAGATTTAATATACAATGTACGATTGTTTTTTTACTCAAATAAAATATAATAAAAAGAAATTAGAATTGTTTTTTTTTTTTTTAAATAGGTAAATCAGACATATTATAGATAATAAGACGATAGCAGGTACATTATATGGATCAAGATAAAAAAAAAACAGACCTCGATCCATATAATGTTAGTAAGTAATACACACTTATAAACTATGTTAGTAAGTAACAAAATGTAGGGAGGATAATATTAATATTTTAATTCATGTATCTGTTGCCTGATGGTATTCAGCTGTGGGGCAAAGCCGCTGATATACAAAATATATTTGTCCTGCAAAAACGAGCTGTTCGAGCAATTTACCAGCTAGGTGCCAGAGTTTCTCTAAGAGCTTTTTTTAAAGATATTGGTATTCTCACGGTTGCATCACAGTTTATCTTTGCCAACATCTTATATATTAGGCAAAATATAAACTTGTACACTAAAAACAGTGATATTCACAATGTTAACACTAGAAATAAGGACAAACTACGAACTCCCTTTCACCGGCTTCTATTATGAGTTCATGTAATTGTTTATTATTATTTTTTTATTTTTTAGTTGACTGTATAAGTAAATTCAGTTTAATTTTATTTTAATTTATTATTGACATAATCAATTCATTTCAATGTTTTGTAATGAGTTGATTGCAATAAGTGATTAGCTAGCGACCTCTATGATTGATCATTTTATTCTTGCCTGAGTAACCGGCAGCAAGTTCGTCATGCTCCCATAGATGTCACTGCTTGCGGTAGCGTCGGGGGTCGGGTTGCCTCCTTCCCTCAAATATGGCGAGGGGGGTAATGGCTGATCTTTGCGTTATGCTCGTGAACGGGTGCTGCTTGTGGTGACTGGTCGTCTTGCTGACCATGGTTTTATTGTTGTTATTAGTAATACCTAACTTGTTTATTAATTTTTACTTTGATGGTCCTAGTTTATCATTTGTGACTTCAAGTGACAGCTATGTGAACAGAACCCAGCATTGCATAAATATGTAAGTTGTCACGCCCTTTATACCTGGAGGCTTTTATTTAGGTAGTTTTTTTTTTTTTATTACTTTTGATTTAGTATTTTTATTTTAGCTTGAGTACGTATAGATTTTTATGGTATTTGTTGGTATATTGGCGTGGCTAGCTAACATATGGCAAATAATTTTATTGAATGTTCTGTGTCCTGTAATGTTAATTAGATACTTTGCAGATCTAGTTTTGTATACAGTCGAGTATTTTATAACTGAACAGACAGCTGTGCTGCTGGGGAGTTTGTTGCGTCACTTCTTCTCCCCAGCGAAAGCACTAGGAAGTGGTGAAGGGCGGGCGTTTTGGGGGACTGTCTTATGTAATTTTGACGTTCGAAAGGTGCTGATTCTCAGCCTAGTTTGAATAAATGACTTTTGATTTTTTTTTTTTTGATTGACGCACCGGGCGCATGCACATGTACATGTACCCAATGCGCCATAATGGCGCAACATGGCTTCTCACTGATGATCACTGTTTTAAGAACAGAAAAATCATACTGCTCTTCTTGTCGACGATTGTCTAGAAGATCTTAAATGAGGACATAAGGTATACAGACATACCCTTAAACCTAATCAGCGACGTAATTGCTTATCACACTTCCTTACAATAGCAACGCCTCTCATTTTGACAGTTCAACAACATTAATTGCGTTATTTAAATTGTTGAGCAAACGAATTTTTAAAACATAATATGAGCCAGACAGTAGGTATGTTACCCAATTAGGGTGCAGGAAAACCTTCAGAATCAGAAGGCCAATTCTCGCAATTTAAAAACGTTCACAATCTAGTCGCAGTCTTTTCTCGACGACAAACAAATTTCAAAAATGTAGGGAAATTAAAGGCATTTTTGACAGATTGAGAGATCTGTAGTGCTATTCTGTAAAAATCTCACCGTGATAACTCAGGTGAAGTTAGCGTAAAGTGAGCTGTCATTAGTGTAAATCCTTAAAGCATCAGTTGGAATGACAGCTCACTTCACCTAACTTCTCACGATGAGACTCTAACAGAATCGACCGGCAGACTGTGAAACTTCTTAAAATTACGAGAATTGAATAGAAGGAGACCTATCCTATAGATTAGTAGCGGTATCTACAACGCCACATGCGAACAACGCGTCATACTGACGTCACGCAAAATCTTGCATCTCGCAAGCAGAGGTTACCGCGCAACTAGCACAGATACAACGGCCCGACACGAATCATCGGGCAGTTCCCCGCCAGACACAACACCCGTCTGGTTGGAGGATCCTCCCTTTTCTATGGAGTATGAGTGAACTTTACACCCTGTTCCTCATATCTCTATAGATTCATAACTGAGACCAAAAAGCTTATTATAACAATCAGGCTCACCCAAGATCCATGGGCGGGCGGTTGTCTGCGGCAATGTCACGCGGGTCCTTTAGGAACACCACGATTATGGAGATATTGTCGGCGGAACCCTGCCGCTTGGCCTGCACGATCAGACGCTTCGTCACCGCCTTCAAGTCATCTGCACAAAACAAAACACACCTTAAAGATACTGCATATGAGCTGTGTTAAAATTTTGGTGCACATAAAGCATAGGTTGTATTTAATCCATCTATCTTGAAAGACAAACAACGACCAATTAAAATCTTATTAGGCATAGTTTCCATCGCAAAGTACACATTAATGACCGACAGAATTTCTTAATAGTGTTATTATCCTTAAAATATCTATGTGTCATCTAGCACAAAGCTTAAAGTGTTGCGAAGTCTATTATGTCTGCAATTTGTTGCGGCACAATGGTGAATAGCACCGACGGATATGGAGTAACCATGTTTATGTTTCGATTTGCCACAGCGCTGGCTGTATGTGAGGATGTCCTTGTTCTGTCTCAAGCCTGTTGCGCGTGAGTCACTGCCTCACTGGCTACTGCACCGCTATTGTGCCCCATAATACCAGTACGTGATAGGCCTTCGTTGATATGAAAGCCTCTGCGCCATTCCTTTTAGGTATTATGCATTGTGACATACCAAATAATTAGATAGAATAATAGATTGACCTTGATTCAACCGAGTTGTCATTGGCATTGTTAACCCCTATTATTTTCATGAAAATACGAGGGGTAAATTGAGTAAATTATGTTAAATTCTCAGGAGAACATTGTCACCGCTGTGTTAACACGTTAATAGAAAACATTTTTGTAGGTCATTTTAGAACAGCCAGACATTGCGCTATGTCTGCGAATATAATTATTACGGGCTCCACCTTGTTTTTTGCTACATTTAGGTCGTTATGTTTTATAGTAATTATTAAAGCGTTCGTACCATGATAGGTACACATAATTTAATTAGTTGACACGGGTTGTTTCTTTTTTCTGTGGAAGGTAACTCGACCAGAAGGCGCGCCCTGTCGCAGGGCGTGTCTAACTGGAATTTAAAAACGTGTACCAGCAATTCGTGCAATGATGTGCTTCAAGCGCCCGTTAGTTCATCGTCTAAGCGCACGCCTTGACTTTGCTCGCTATTTCGGGGCGCGGTCGTCGCCGCCGCCCTTGCTTTTTACCCTGTTTAGTCTGGCTCGAAGCCAACCGCGGCCCGTCTTCTCTTATTTCGATCTAAGTCCGTAGAAAGTTGTTAATTTGATTTATAAATCCAAAATATATTTAGATGCTTTAAGAGCTTTTTAGGCTAATAAAACCTCTTTGGACTAGGTACGAAGTTTCATAACGGATGCGTTTTAGAACTTCGCATGTTCATAAAGTTTCCTCGTCCCAAATTGTAAAAAGTACCTATGTACTGTGTATGTTTGAGGAATGAGTTTTTCTTACGGCGCGCGGAAGCGGTAAATGTTTATTAGTTAGGTGTATCATGTCGATCGTGGCGCAAGTAGCTCGCAGCGGTCGAGGCGATCATTGCGGCGATTACTGCCGCCGGCTAACGGTGGTGCGGATGGAATGCACGTCGTCGGCCATTGTTCCCTACACTACAACTCGAAGCAAAAACCGATCACGGCCCATCGGCGCATACTAAGCCCCGCGACCGCGAGACACCTGCCGCGGACGTTATCGAGGAATTCTTATAATTATTGCAGCCGTTATTGATAATGTCTAACTGCAAGCTGGTTAGTAGACATTCGAATCTGCAATGTATTGTCTGAAGCAGGACAGTATTTGCGGAGCTGGATTTTTATGAATATGAATGGTATCACGATGTTGATAGATAATAATAATTATAGTAGGTCGGAAATCAAATGTAGAGAGCAGACGCGCGGTGAGTGGGTCGGGGGGAGGGATCAAGTGCAATTTTCCAGTAAGGCTCGGCGCAGCGTGCAAAGCCGGCCGGCAGACGGTAGACGGCAAAGATTATTTCCATGTCCGCTGGCTACCCAATAAATGTAGCCTCTATTATGATTACGACCCAGTTAAAAACAATTATTATTGGTACTCATTGAAAACTTAATTAGGTACCATTCCAGGTTCCGGGTTCTTAATGGCCCTGCTGGCTGCCGCAATGTTTCAATACGAGCAAAACAACATTAAAGATTATGGCAATGTTTCGTTTTTGGAACAGAAGTAAAATAGGTTATGTTTGCATTCAGCTCACAACTAATAACGCGTAACACACTTTCAACCACAATCTGAATCAATTTTGAAGGACATTTATTTCTAATTCATTGTCCATCCATACATACATGTGTTCCAAAAATTTGTCTGTTCAACAACGTAAATAACGCAATGAATGTTGTTGAACTGTCAAAATAAAAGGCCATTGTTACTGTTTACTCCCTTACTAATAAACGTTGTATAGCGTCTGTATAATATATGTCTTCTTCTTTCGAAAGCGAAATTACTGACGAGAAATCTATGTGTAACTAACTAATTCATCTGATATAATACGTTTATTAGTAAGGGAGTAAGTCTATTACGCGATTACCCAGCTTAAACTGCAGCATTTCCAAAACTTGTGAAGTTGTGACACTATGTATTAAAAACCAGAATAAAAGCCACAAATGTCAATTATTCAACTTATAACCTGAAAGTTTTTATACACTTTTTTGAACATAAAATAAAATTCAGCAACGTAGTACTTTTTATTCTATGATGCACTAAAAGCTTCGCCCGCATTTTAATACAGCGGCTGAACAGAACTATGTATACAAAAAAAATCCCCCTTTCATGGGGAGGTAGACTGCACAAAACGAATCTATACCAGCTTTAAATTTTATTCAGCAGCTTTTTAAGACGGGTTTAAAAAAAATCTGCATTCAACTATATGTAGATACAAAATATAATTACTTTTGTAAGTATGCTCTTTATCAGAAAGCAGTATAAGTTAAGCAGTATAAGTAAAGTTATAACACATGTTTCAATATAACAATGACACCTTTGATAAAAATCGATTAGTGTTCAAGGAATATAAAACATCATAATGACAATCATTATTCTGAGAAAGATATCGATTTAAAGAATGATACATTGCGGTTGGACATAGGGCATAACGATTTCTTATTACAGAGCCGATTCCAAGAAGATATAGAAATCAAATAGATCGTTCTGTGGTATGAAGAATACGAGCAGCGCGTACGGAATGTGAGTGCATTGTGCAGGAATCAAACCCTGGCGTCTGCGGTCTAACTGTATCGTCGATTCGTGTTACATCACTACTATTTATCCATTTATTTCAGGCATCAAGGCCCATATAAACAAATACAATGCAATATTAATACAACTTCAAGTAACTATAAATATAATATACAACATTATAATTACACTAAAAACTAACACACACGAAGTGTCTGCGTCGTGTTTCGCTGACTGGTGTCATGTGTGTGTGTGTGATTTATAATGCTACTAGCTGACCCGGCCACGCGTTGCTGTGGCTAACATTTTTGTCTTTTTTTTTCTATCCTATCTTTCAAGTTGGATCAAACTGCACACGGTGTACAAATTTGATTAAAATCGGTTAAGTAGTTTAGGAGTCCATCGCGGACAAACATCGTGACACGTAATTTATATTATTATATATTAAGAAGATATACCACCATTGCAAACCACTTTAGATAATTCCTGCGAAGATATCAGCAACTGCTCTACTCATAGCTGCTTACTTCAGTACGCAGCGTTGGATCCACTCCCGCTGAAGTGTTAATTAAACGTATACGTAAATAAGCATGTCGAGTGTTAAAGCAGCGAGGGGAGGATGCTGGCTGCTATTTACACAGGCATGATGGTAGGCAAACAAACTTGACAGGGCTACTTAGAGACGAACGACTTTGGAAATGGAAATACACAGTCTGTATAATCGGCTCCGATGTGACGGCGTGACATACGACAAACATCAGACGTCTATCGCCGCTAAAAGCTTTTGATAGAGCGTTGATACAATTAACGATATATTATGAGGACCAGCCATTTTGTTCTCGAACACAATATAAATAATTCCTCTTCTTTCACGATTTTTAACTAAACATTCTTAGACTCCACTTCACGTAATAATTAATATGCAATGATTTATGCATACATAATTAAAGCCACCTCTTTGCTAATCAATGAATTAATCGCGATTATAGAAACCTCTCTAATTGTTAGTGCGCACAGCCAAGCGAATGAAATTGAGTGGGAACTTTCGTGCACGCTCAACGTTCATCAGTGGCCGGTAATTGGTTTACAGGCATGCTTCGCATACAGTTATACGGAGTTATACGTGGCCGTGCCACCGGGGATCCTTCTAATTAACGCTCGCAGCACCCGATTCGAATGCTCTCGTAATTGGAAGGCTGCTGAGCTGTCCATGTCGCCACTCTCTCGCCACTACTCGCCACTTTCATGTAATCTCCCGTCGCGTTTACCACTTAAAGGTTTTCTAAGACTTTTGTTACCTAAATTGAATCTAAATCCGATTCTTATTTAAATAAGCTAACTTTACAACTGCAATTTTATCATAGATTACACACAACTAATGATCACAACTCTTCCGAAAGTTCTCTCCGTTATTTCCACGTGATACTGAGAAAGAACCCTTTGAAAAGCGACGATGTAAGGAGAAAGAATAACCCATTAAAATAACCTTAGCACGTATTACACAGTTAGTGAGGTTAGCCGGATGAAGAGATTGATAGACAGACAAATATTCTAACTTTGAATGGTTTAAGCGAATATACATAATCTAATTTGACACAAATTTTCCCAAATTTTTTGGAAAAGGATATACAATTCTATTTGTGGAGGCAGCTCAAAATCAGATCTAAATATGGAACAAGAAGAAAACCTTACATACATATAACAATGCAAGGATGCAACATTTGCAAGCACTTCCAGGCATCCTGTCCACATGTGGCATAATTTCACCAATCGTACAGAGGAAATGTGGATCAGAGGGCTGCGTTCAAACACAAAGCGACCTAAATATTAAACCAGTGCGGTGCATGTAAAGTACCTACTTGCAGTGAAAGATGAGAATCGTGTCAATTGCTGAATTTGCTGAATATAATGTTCCGGGAAACTGTTTACATTGTTAGGGCTACAAACTACAAAAATGACGCACGTCCGTAATACGGGAACTGAAATAAATCCTACATTATGCTTACGTACTTGTGTAAAATGTACAGCATTATCGATCGTGTATTATTCCGGGACAAGTTATGTTATGGGCTGTTTTCAGAGTTATTACCCAGTTTAGCATTTAGCGCAGGCGACTGGTCCAGGCCGTGGAGCGACAAATCACGCCTGCATATCGCATTTATATGCAAAAGTTTCGATCCCACGCAACAAGTACCACTTGTCGCCCTCGATGTTGCAGTCCCATTCAAACGCCTGCTCATTTAATTAGGCACTGCAGGTATTTATGTATGTGTATTACCTATCACGGGTAGATATGAGCTATTTCAGGAAATGAGGTTAATCAAAACATAAATAGCGATAATCAGGAAAAATTTATCGGAGAATTTCAAGGGAAAATGCGCAATTTATCAGTAGTTTTAGATACCCTTTGGATATTTTTATTATGACCGTGTTAGTGGAGGTAAAAACTTGCGGCAACGCAATAGCGAGAGAGTTATACCTAAATAACCTAATTAGTTTTATGCAATTAAACGAGCATTGTCGTTATCAGATAACGCTGCCTCCGCATCTTTATGTCCATTACAGGTTAATAACCAGATAACATAATAGCAGCTCTACATCGTCCACGTTCTGCCACTCGCCAAGTGTCAATGCACTCGCTACGGATATACTTGGGCATTTTGTATACTATGTAGTTTAAAACAATTTCACATCCACCTGTACAAAAATTGCTTGATATAATGTCACCGGCTTGTAATGGCTTTTTGTAACTACTTCATAATATTATGTTAGGGTTGACTTCTTGCTCACCAGGTGCGGCTGGATATAATTAGATGAAAGGTAGATTGTTAGCAGGAAGCGAGTAGGCTTCGACCTTCGCTTCCAAATGACAGACAGGTACAAAAATATGGGCTTAGAACAGCGGTCAGATTCTCGAATTTCTGACTGGTCTGGCCAATAACGACTTAAAACTAAATGCAAAACATGAAATGCTAATATATCTCGAAAAATTTTTAAGACCCATCCATAATATACCACCCATACATAATATATCTGCATCACCCTAAGGTAGACTGGTAGAAAATGCCCAAGGCATTAAGTCCGCCTTTGTACAGTTTTTTTACTTGTGCATAAAGTTTTAATAAATAAATAAATAAATATACCTAATCGCAGCAAGAACGGCTTAACCTTGCAGAACGGCAGATCTGCATGGTAGGTAGAAATATTGCTACAAGCCCCCAGTTTCCACCAAGTTTGAATCAAAAGTGTGAATCAGATAACAGTAGGTACAAAGATTTGAAGTGCTCACGCATTCGCTCGGATTAGCGAAAAGTGCACGAATGTCTAATCACGAGTCGATGTGGTCGGCGGCTGATCTTTTTCAAAATCTTGAATATCAAAAAAATAATTATTTCGAATTT
This sequence comes from Gortyna flavago, assembly GCA_963669345.1. Taxonomy (NCBI): domain Eukaryota; kingdom Metazoa; phylum Arthropoda; class Insecta; order Lepidoptera; family Noctuidae; genus Gortyna; species Gortyna flavago. The sequence goes on from OY770132.1 coordinate 5,198,154, forward strand.
ATATTTTGAACACGGCTTGCCATATCAGAAATGAACTTATCTGATTTTGATAAGTCCGATTCATTATGATATTGCATTATTGCATTCAATAATATTTTGCTGTACTTACCTTTTTCTTTTGATAAAAGAGGTACTTATCTCCTTTTACGAAAAACAATGGGTTAATAAATAATAAGGCAATCTCTTCAAAATTAGGTTAGCAGACCATAAACTTTCACCAACCGGCGTTATCATTTCCTGCCCTTATAAGCCCTAAATGTGCGCGTGAGGTGACAGGTGGCAAGAAACAGCTGCAATTACCCGTGTTTACTTACTTTAATTAATTCAAGATTCAAAATACGGAAAATTAATATGTTGAAAGTTAAATCCACAGGCATCTGTGTGATCTGCTTTTGCAATACGAAAACTTATGAAGGAATTTATCTCCACAATGTGCCTGAGCAATCTTAAATGAATGCTTAGTTGTACGAGGAGATAATTTGTTTGGACGGCTTGCCACCGAGGTCATCTCTATTTGTCAGTATGATTCATCCATGTGAATGCGATAACTCATATTCAGCTATCTGTTCAATTTAGGCCCGTTTTATAAGCGATTCTATCGATGTACAGCGAAAGTCTGTATGTATGTAGATATTGTTTTCCATTAAAGCTGATTGATTTTTCCAACAGGTGAACGCTACAGTGAGTGCGCAGCTCATTTATCGGATACGTACATATTACGTATATTGATAAAGTACGTACAGTTCAATAAACGCTACGAGCGGTCAGTCCGGTAGGTGCTAATGCAAAATTCTTGTAGCGCGGCAAATATTTGTGAGGGCGTAGCAAACCAGCAGGGATGAGGTGTGGACGGGGCGAGGCGGGGACCGACAGGGTTGACAATTCAATCGTGACGTTGTACTATTTTCGTCGCAACACGATATTTCACTCTTCTCATCAATCCGCAAATATTTAGCCAACATTCGGAAATGTTTTGAAGGTAAACTTATAAATAAGCATTGGATTTTCCGTTATGTTAGCAGGTAGGTGTATGTTTATACCTAAGCGTTGCTACAACTGTGGGAATTATGACGTTCCATAGCCACTCCGAATCTTCGAGGTAAAATGGACTGTTTCCAAAAGCAAATGCAGATGTGCAGCGACGTGTTAGAATGACAGCCCTATCGGTAATTGCATTGCCAATATCGGCAACATGCGCCGGGCGGGCGGCGCACTGCTCGTCTCTTCATCTGCTCGGCCTAGCTTCGACGCAATCATTGCAATTTCCGAATCCTACATACACTACGGTTATCGAATTATCTCGACCAAATTGCAGGCTACTCCCCAACCCTGATCACAATTAAAGATCCTATAAAAAGATAAATAGAAACGTCGAATTGGAAAGAGTGCTGCAGTGCACCCATATTGAACACCACGGGTGGTTTAACAAAATCGATCTATTGACTCTCATTTTGAACGCATCTCAAAAAAAATACTAGTAAGCTTGATTAAACCTAACAAATTGTGTACAAAAGTATCAGAACCAAACAAAGTTAATAATATTATAGGAAAAAAAAAAGAAAAAGTTGCGCCTGAGATAGTTTTCTATCGAAATCACTTTGATGATGTACAAAGAACACTAGTAAGACATAAACAAACATCGTCTAGAAATAAACGGATACGGATCGTTGGAGTCACGACCGATGACTGAAATTCGTGTAGGTACACATATACATATATAGTTTATTCGTATAATACGGTGTGATTATGTATTCGTAACGAGATTGGCCAATCCTAGATAGCGCCTACGATACGACCTATTAGCACACAAATTGAAGTGTAGCAACGTCGACAGCTGCGTAAATACATATCACGTTGGCATTGTGTACTGAAAATATGTTGAGTAGGGTATGTACAAATAAGCAGATGTATTTAACAAGATACTTTAATATAAGAGCTAAAACAGCTAATAATATCTCTGATGATGATAGCGGTAATTTATAATTACCGTCTTCAAATTGCAATCTTGCAACCTTGGGAGGAACTCCGGCCGGCGGTTGTTGACCTGATCGGTTAAAAATACCCGCGTCTCCCTCCCACGCCGGGTCAAGGGTATTACGCTATTTTATGCCGCATGCTTCTTAACTTCTTACCCGGTTCGAAGCGGTCATTAAAATCACGGATTTTAGGTCCGTAACTCCGTAACGATCTTAACTTCGTCGTTTGACACATTATCATGGGCCACAAATGAAACCTCCATTTTTTTTTGGTCTAGTCCCTAGAAATGGAAATCCATTATATTTGGGAATTTTTTGATTTTCCCAATATTGGAAAATTGCATTCTAAAATAATAACGACCTTAAATTAATGGAGATCCAAAATTCTTTTAGGATTTTTGCACATACAGTAACGTGAATCGTTATGTTTCTGGCTGCTGGCCTTGATACAAGCCAGAGCCAGAGTATCTCATTCTTGGCTGAGGAAATGATGCGGTCAAAGGTGGCACCTATGCTCTCCACATAAATGTCTACAATTAATTATTTGTTTGAGACTGCATTAGTGTCTTCTGATCTACTTTGTGATAGTATTCAGTTCTCTCTGTTCGCCCTATAAGGCAAGAAGAGCGTGAAGATGAGAGGTAAGTAAAATAAAATTAATTACACATAAACATTAATTCCTGGCGGGAGTTTATGTTAAGATCTGCTCACGAATGGAGGAAAGTTATCATTTCGTGGATCTGCGAGACTCTTCATCACGACACAAATCGTGAGAGAAAGACGCGAGCCACCAGATAAACAAACAACAGCACCGTATTTACTGAATGAAAGTGAAGCGATCGATTAGAGAAATGAACGTTTTAGAAACAATGGGATTCGTTTTGGGTAGAGAATGTGTGCTGGCACTGATCATCTGCCTAGCCTTTCCCGAACTATGTTGGGGTCTACTTCCAGTCTAACCGGATGCAGCTAGGTACCAGTATTTTACATAGAGCGATTGCCTATCTGACCTCCACAACCCAGTTACTGGCATGACAGCCGGGGCCAACGTCTTAGTTACGTGCTTTCCGAGTCACGGAGGTGTCTTCGGCGGCGAAGTTCGGCAGTCGTCGTATGTAAAGATGGATCCACGAACCAACCGCGCCAAGCGTAGCTTAACCTGATCGATCGACCTTTGCAGCTGTTATTATTTAGCCACAAGCCCGACTTATCTGAAACTACTATATTGTACTAATGTCTTGGCACTGACACGAATTGAAAATCTGTGAAAGAGTTTGCTGGGTGTAGATTCAAATGGTTGACAATGACAAGCAAGCGGTGCTTTCTCGTAGACGGAGTGCGTCGGTGGGCGCCCGCCTGCGCCTCCTTTACATACAATCATACAATGCAAGCGCCCCACAGCCTAGCGCGCACAATGCCCTGTGGCAGCCCACATCGCGATTGTCTGACTCACCGCGGCGCCGCGACGCATACGGGTTTGTTTACACTTAATAAGATTAATAACACACTCAAAAGACGCTCCGTCAGGGTTTTGATACATTAATTGGCGAAAGCCACTGCGAAATCCGAGCGAGAGTTTACGATCAGACGAATGACAGGCAAGATTTAAATTGTGCATTTCGATATCTCGGCAATAACAGAAACTGTGTTTGTGAAATGTATTTTTATTTACGAAACATATCGGTATGTTGGCGTCGGTAGAAACACATGTTTCGTAAAATATATTTTAGACAAAAAAATTATTGTTCTTTCAAAATACAAAGTCAATTTTTCACGCTTGAATTTGACACGGTTTGAAAAAATAAACAAATTGGGAAATAAAGTAGGAATAAAAGGCATGGTTCGATCCTAACCAAGCCCTTTACAAATGCTGTATTAAGAGACATGAAGAAGAATGAATATGTTTATCTAAATCAATGTCTCAATCTTAACCACATACAACTACTTCACGGCCCAGTGGAGCACGCTTGTAGCTTGTACATTAAATGAGCAGCAACGGAATTAGGTATCCACATACAGGTAATGTAAGTTGTTGAGTAAGTTACTTAACAAAACGCTTTTGCTAAAGAAATATTACGCAGCCAGGTGGTGATTCACCGCCAAGCTGTAATTGCTATGTACAAAAACGAGGTTCGATAACAATAAGTTATCGTTTCGGGCAATTAATTCTACTATTCAATTTAGAAATATCCGTCCTGATTGATTACATGTTCGTTTCAGAACCTCAGAGGAGAAACAAAAGTGATTGCAACAAGAATGTATGGTACGTTAATTACGGAATCGTATTTAGGCTTTTCGTTGATTTGGCTAAACTAAACATTGCTGATGAAATGGCCAACAAAAAGAGTATTAAAGTCGCAATCGAATTTAGGTTGCAATATAAAATGGTTGATTGTAAAGTAAGCAGCGGAAACTGCAAGCCGGCCAAGGTGTTGTCGCCAGTATCCTGTGTGACGGGGCACGTACACTCGCAAATTGTATGAAACAATATTATACATGCCATACCACAACCGCAGGCGCGAAGATTTCGCTAAAAATAAACATTTATTATGGGGCTTTATATCGTACGTAAATACTCTTTGATCTTCTATGTTATCACTATTTTCGTGAAAAGTTACCGTTTTCATAAACACGCTGAGAAATTATTTGAAGTTACTGAGTATCGGGTGGTACGGTATTACATAGTTGATTTCATTATAATTATTATATCATGCTCATTTCAAGTTATTTGTCAATGGTAATTTTATGTCTTTGAAGATTAGGTATATTGAAAGCTTCTTCCACTCACTTAAGTAATCCATTTAACTGTTTTGTACAACACAATAGTTCATTCTAATTAGTACTATACTAATCTTAAATTACTGTTGTAATAACAGTGTTGATTCCTGTAATTACAGTTAATAAATCAAATCATTTCTAATGAGCATTATGAAAAATGTTTCCGGTTTCACAATAAGCACTATGTGAGCAGTTAGAACGTTGAAAACTGTTGATATTCAGTTTAATCAATCAAGTGAACAGCTCATAAACAAGTGCTGAGCATACGGTTCCTTCACACGCCGTAACAAAGAATGGTTTTGCGAAGGGATATTGTCATAATGATTTGGTAGATTGTTGATGGTATCCGCTTGAGAGGCCCTACAAGAGAACATTTACCATGTAGCTTAGTTTTATTTTCTAGTGCATACGATTTTTTTCAGTGCAAGGAAACACTAGATTCATGCAAAAGGGGCTATAGTGGATATACACCGTGTTATTGAATTAACGCATTGTACTCATCATTATGAACAACTTTTACTCTGGGAACAAACCTAAAAACGCGTAAAAAAGTCAGCTGTTCCCTACATTTATTTTCGCATAACTCGTCAAAATGTAGGAAACAGCAATTTTTTTTTGCGATACTTTTTCCCATAGTGAAAGTTGTTCATAATGATGAGCACAGAGGTTTTGCGTTAATTCAATAACACCCTGTATACAACTTTTGTAATGGCACATAAATCATGATGAGATGTTACCGCTTTATAAACAGAACCAAATGAAGAAATTACTGGAACAGACAATCCTAATCAAAACCAACTAGGAGCTTCAGCCAATTACTTACAAACATGGTAAGAATTGAACTAGACATTAGACGGCCTTTTAAGAGCATCGGTATTACATCGCCATTATTGTAATTAAGTCGTTAACCCATACTTGTATCCAATAACGTGATTACGAGGCGTGATGTAATAATAGTCTACATAGCACAATGATTGAAACCGACCGTGGGAATTCATGGAATGTTTTGATAACATTGACCGCGCGGAGCGCACTCGGAACTTGAGAGTTAAAACTAAGGCGAGGGACAAATCGAAATGGAAAAATTAACTGAAAAGTCGAAAAAAAAATAGAAGGAAAACATTGTATGCGTTATTCTGCTGATGCAGATGGTAGCAACATCATAGACGCAGGTTATTTCGCATATATATGATTATATGGCACTATTGGAATATATGTGGAAAATTCTACGCGATGGAGGCTCGCTGCGTTTATAATGTTCAGATTTGACCCTAGCCTAATACGGATTGTATACTTCGCACAAAGTCTGCATCAATAGATACATATTTTTGCGTGATACACGAACGCGTACAGATAACTGCGTGTAGAAGGCCAGGGCCGAGAGAAATCGACTCTAGCATCACAATGGCCCATTAGGGTCAAACAAAATGCAAAATATTTAAAATATCCATGTATTTTTGACTAAAAGATTTTAATACTTACTTACTTGAATAAAACCTTCCATTACTCATTTCTTCAAACGTTGTTATTTGTAATTCTACGAATCGCAACAATCTGCTGAACACGGGAACTCAATGTTTACCGCAAATAAAACAATAGCGTACGAAGTGGAACGTAACCACTCACCTAGTGAACGTATTTTAGTTGCAAGTACCTTTTCCAATCGTCCTACAACTACAAGGTCGAAAGAACAAAGTTTCTAGTAAGTACATAATTCAATTGTGTCTTAGTGACCCCCGAGTCCCCCGATGATCAGACGAAAGTCAAGTCGATAAACCGTTAAAAAATTACTTAACACTTCGTTAAGTAAACAACGACTTGAGATCTTTTATCTAAATTATATAATTATTCAGAAACAAATTCTTAATTCTTTAGAAATGCAAAGCTTGTTCAACATCATCACCTAAAAACAAACAGTTAAAGTTATTCGGACATCTCTTACATACATACATTCACACACTAAATATCTACGCTCCAAGCAGTTCGCATAACATCGGTGGTGCCAGTTCTGACCCTCTGAAAAGGCTACAATTAACGGTTCGCAGTTACCAGACACGTCCATTTTTATTAGAAGTTACTAAGTTGTCAGCGTAGCTATTATCTAGCGACTGGGCACTTTAGCGAGCCTGCAGATCCAGTTCCTAAGTTAAAAATATACTCGCATCAAGAATTACTAAACCAAGTAATAGCTAAGGCTATAAAAGCTCCGGCAATGGAGTATCGATAGACGCTTATCTCGGTATATACCTAATTGGGGCTAAACTACGTAGGAAAACACAAAATGGACATTCATTAAGCAGTACTTGATTTATTGGTTCAATGTAAAATTATAATTTCGTGTTAGACTTAATAAGGCATTTTTATAAATTGGGACTACATTCTAGTTAAAATATTCGGAATTTCTGCGGTCAGTCCCACCTAGTGATAAATATTTAGGTGGTATTAGGAAAACGATACATTTTCTCTTCGTTAAAATGTCTTCAACAGGGAATTGCATGCTACGGCTTAATAAAATGTGATTGAAAGTTAAATAGAAATGGAAGCAAAAGTGTAAGCGGACACGGGTCGTAACGATTAAATTACAAAAGAAAGTCTCTCGTCACACCTCATACAGACAGAAATAATCTAGTTGCAAGATTGGATGCGTTCAATATTGAAAGCCGGTTTTAAATAAAATTGTGGCGTCGTCTCCAGCAGCGAAGTGCATTGGTAAAGCACTGACAGAATTATCGAAGCGTTCGCAGTGTGGGGATGCGGTTATTTCTGTACATTTCGCGAGAACTGTCGTTAACATCCAAGACATTACGGCCGGCATAACTTGTGAAACATCGGCCATGCTGCGGACTACGGGCAATACTCCAGACGGATCCTAAGCTACTGTCGGGATTTACACCTTTGGACACGTTAGATATAATAATGTAATACACACCAGATATTCGTTGAAAATCCAAAGGTTTCTCAAGTTTCCTTGCACATGACAAAAACAAATAAAAACAGCCGCACTCCAAATACAACAAAATGACATACACCAGTGTTGAGCACTTCAAAGAGCAGTTTAACTGCGTACTTTGAACGTTTCTAAATAGAAGCCATAAACATTTGATGGCAAGCTATTGCTTTTTGTCCTTTTATCAAAAAAATACCCGACTTCCTGCGATTTACATGAAATTGAGGATGCATAAAGAAAGTAAACCGTCGACTTTTTTTTCAGGCAAGAGGCACACGTAACGCCAGTATATCTTGCGCAAACTGGTCATAAAACTCTTCACCAAAAGTAAAGATTTGCATCACCGATTATATCGTCTTTATCGTCACATAAATCAAGAACAAGTTATTGCAATTACGACAGACTGGCAGGCTGTGCTGGACTGGTGGTAAGTTCTTTACGAAACCTGCAGGCAACGCTGTGCCAACAAAAACTTTCTGCCGAAAGCCGACCAACTGGTACTGTTCAATCTGAGAAATCATGTCCTTCTAGGGAATTGAGAGACATACAAGTACTTCTTGGGAACATTCGCGCGAGAGAAAGTATTCGGTACAATTGAAATATACGAATGGTAGCGAGCATGTAGGTAATATTTATACAGTCGTGTAACGTAAGGAGGAGGAGGGCGACGCAAATGGAGCGTGCCTCGATGCTCGCTTCCACTCGCATATAAACACGTGGAATGCAAAAAGACCACAAGTATCACGGAAGAATGCGTCGCCGCTCTGATGACGACGCCTGTTCTATGCAGATACTAGAACAAACTAAATTTGAATTCACCCATGCACAAGTACATACCTATTCACACTTGGCATTTTCACTTGGCTGATTTGAACTCTGAACGTATTGCTTAAATTAAATTGAGGATTTTGGGTCGTCGATCTTTGAAATTATTATATTTATTTCTGTTTCATTAACAATAGGTACTGAAGCCCTTCCCACAATTAAATACGGTATAGTTAAACCGCGTGGTGACGTCACGGATTAATTAAAGGAATTTCACAATGTGGCAGCGACACCCGAGAGGGCTCGCCTCTACATGTAAAAATGAAGCGGCACGTTAATTGCAAACCACCGGTTTGTCGCCATCATGGGCAGGCCAGAGCTGGTACATCGTGAGAATGTTACGACGAACCGTTTTTCACGTATTTTATCATTTAAATTAAATAATTAGTGAATGAAAGAACTGAAGTAGAGTATGGTGAAAAGGTTTGGTTGTCAAATTGTTACGTTCAGTTTATCAAATGCTTTAAAAACTGTCTTATCGTAGTTCCGAGGTGTTTTTTTAAGCTTATGTATGAGACAAACAAAACAATGAAAAAGGAAAAGTAATAAATAATACAGGGCGTATAGCGCCATCCATTTTTCGCACTGAAACAATGTTGGCTTGGAAACTTCCCTAAAAAGGCGTAAGTATCTCGGTTTCAGAACCTAATAAGGATATAAATGTATTTTTTCTCTAAGTATTATTCCATAATAACTCAACATTTACTAGAAAAGTACATGCCTAAAAATTTTCCTGTAAAAAAGAAGTCAGTGTTAGTATTGTTTATAACTATGAAGCAATGACGTGTTGGAGTAAAAACTGTAACAATACGTTTCAACTGAACATACCATAATAGTGAATCATATTATTATAATGATTGTTCTGAGGGGCAATTCTCGTAATTTTAAGAACGTTCACAGTCTGATCTCAGTCTCAATCTGTCAGAAATACCTCTAATTTCCCTAAATTTTGACAAGTTCTTAAAATTTGTTTGTCGCTGACATGAGGCAGCGACTAGATTTTGAACGTTTTAAACTACTAGAATTGGCCTTCTGATGTACTTCAGATTTAATGACCAATAAAAGCTTCGACTTCCTTAAATATCTACATGGAAGGCCCCAAAATATTATATATATATTTAAATTAATGTTTTGAAACTAGCACTCTTTGCAAATAAAACACTCGGCAGTCCAAAACCGTCTAGCTTTTTTATTTCCTGGAAAAAACTCATCCAATTTATTTGCTGACCAGTTAAGAATGGATCACTAAAGCACGCGACTCTATTTGTTAACTCAGCCCAACAGAATGATGCATTGTTCTCGCTAAATTATTGAGGATAACACATGCGTTATTTTTAGCACCCCAAGAAATTGTCGGCGTCGAATTTGATTCACCGACTAAGAAGAAATTTAGTACACAGTATAAAACAACAAACGTATCTATAGATAAAGGAGTTTATATGACTGTATATCGACGGTAAAAAGGAAGTAGGGCGGGAATAAGCGACATTTTGGTCAAAAATGAGTTATACAGGGTGGCCCAAAAGTCGTGGATCAAACGAAATAGGGAGATAGAGGAGGTCATTTCCAACAAAAAATCTTTCTACAGCATGGCCATAATTCAATTGCCCTAAAAGTTATGAATATTTTGTTTTCTTTAAATGCTTTACTAAAAATTATTTCTCACTTTAAAAGCACATTGTGAAAAAAAAATGTTCTACGGAAAAGTGGCCCTGTATCAGAAAAACTTGCTGATTTAATGCCGATTTAAATGAGGTGTAACACATTACTCTTTGTTTCTTAATTCTGGTTTTATGATCGTTTTTTCACATCAAGGTGTAAATTTTAGTAGGATAGCTTAATTCAAAATAATTTTGAAGTTTATCATGCTGCTAGTTAAACTGCTAGTAACAGTACAACACCGTTTGTTTTATTGTTTTAGATCACATTTTTTTTTAAATTAGTCTAATTGTAAAAAAAAATCTGTATTTTATTCAAACAAAACAAAAAATTTCAAACTTTTAGGGCAATTGAATTATGGCCATGCTGTAGAAAGATTTTTTGTTGGAAATGACCTAATCTATCTCCCTATTTCGTTTGATCCACGACTTTTGGGCCACCCTGTGTATGCCATCCTACGTTAAATTTTCCGCTCTTTCGAATGCACTTACTCCCATGGCTCTACGATGACTTTTTTTGGCTTTTATGCCCTAGCAAAAAAAAACATAAATGACAAAATACGTCAGTTTTTCTAAAATTTAAAACTTTGAACGGCTCTCCTGAACATTTCATTTTTTGTCACTTATACCCTATTTCCTCTTAACTCTTAACCGATTAAGTTTCATTAAAATCTATTTATTCATTTCAAAAACAAGGGTTTGAAAGTTTGTATGAAATGCCGTACGGCGTACATACTTTGGAGTTCCTAATGGAGAATATCGTGAATACTGAAAATGACTCAGCGAGGGTTACGTGTCGGGTCAGGAGGATGGCGAATATGTGGGCGTGGAGCTTACTTGTAACAGAACCTGTTTAGGTCATGCAACTCATGCACTTCTATATAAATCCCCGAGCTTTTCTGCAATCGAATAAATGCAGGCATAAATGCATAAACCGAGACCGGGAGGTGGCCTTCGGCTATTTATATCTCCGTAAACATTCCTTTTTCTTTGATAAGTAATAAAAACAAATCACACGTCAAATGCAAATAAAGCTGGCATGCCACCAACAATGAGTATACCCGCTTACCGTTATATTAAAAATAGATAACAGGAACAGATAAGGAGTACTTAATTGGAAAATTATTGTCCTTCACCACACAATCCTCACCTTTGAAAACTTCAAGAAAATCAATTTTGAGAACGCCAAAAAATAGTCCCACCCAAATACCAACAACCCCAATCCAATCCCAACAAACTTCTACATAGTAAACCAGGTCGAAATTATTATCATGGATGGAGACGACTATTTCTTTACACCAAATTCTAATTCAAAAACGTAAGCGATCCGCGGTAATCAGGTGAGGATTGTGGCGCAAAAGGCTCACCACGTAATCCTCACCAAGGCACCTTTAATATCTCTGGAATCAATGGCTATTTTCGAGATTTGGCATAGCGTTACGACTATTTCTTGGCAATGTTTTGGAATTGAAACCAAGTCGATACTCCTAGCCGTTTGGTTGCACTAGAGGTGAGGATTGTGTGGAGACGTTCACCACACAATCCTCACCAACTTATAGCTATAACTTCGGAATCATAATGCGACAATTTTTTTAACCTGGTGACTATTTATGACTATTTCTTGACTATTTTCGGCGTTCCCAAAATTTATTTTCATTAAGTTTTCAAAGGTGAGGATTGTGTGGTGAAGGACACGAAAATTACGTTACCGCGTTCGCGTTTTCTATAAAACTTAATATATAAAGTATCATCGCGGTAAATTCCTTGAGGGATAAGAAATAAATGATTAGAGAAGCTTCATATCAATATTGCATGGTACTTCTTCGTGCATATAATGTAAACTAACGTAGTGCACTACACTACGTTAGTTTACATTAGTGTGATGTCAGTGATGCCATCAATCATATCCTCAAGTATACAGCTGATGTAGTTAGAAAATTATTTAGAACCCGAACTATAGATAAATCGTCTACACATAATTAGCAACATCATTTTCTTGTTCGACACATATCAACGGCGAGTTATCACCCATTCACAGCAACAAGCTCGCCAAAGATCGGATAATAATTAACGGCGAGCTTTCAAAGTGGAGTGCAGTAAGATATTCAGGCAGCCTACACGCCGGGTTTTATCCCGCGAGTGTCGCGTGGGAGGACAGCGTGAGTTATCCTGCAGACTCGTAGTAACTAGCCACACGATAAAACTGCCGATACCACTCCTTAAACATATACATTACAATTAAACTACTACTTAAAACCCCGCCTTAAATAACGCTCATAATGAAAGCCATTTTGTACACTGTCAAAAATGTTCGAGTTGAATAACTACGCTGATCGTGGGCCGAATGTAGGAGTTAAAAATTGATACTGAAATCAAGTTCCGCATCGTTAAACAGAGAGCGTTATTTAGTAGTCCATTGTTTTTCGAAAAAGCTTCATTGTTCTGTGTCGAAATAGCAATCAAGTGAGATACAAGTTTCTGATTACATTGCATCGATGCCAGCTTAATGTAATTAATTTTAATTCTGTAAAGCCTGTACGACGCACAACGATGCGGAGTAATACAGTCAACGAGCCACGAGAATATATCACAAAACATTGATTAAGATATCTTCGCCAAATTTAATAGAGTCAATATGTCAATTAATTCAACAATATCCGAGGTTTCTATGGCGATTATCAATTAGAAATTTGATATCTACAACTTACGTTAATACCATTAACAGTTCGATTAGTCTCGTAAGAATATAAGTGCAAAAACGAGTAAGCTAGCCTTGAAATGGAGACAAGTACCACCACACCACACTACAGATAGGTAACCAATATAATGTTGAATTATACATGTAGCGGAGTTAACATTTCTAAGATTGGTATTCAGGGCGCATCTTACGGCGTGTAAATACCAACACATTATTAAACTAAGTTCCAAATGCGCTACACATTCGCTCCGGTCAACGACTTCGATGAAATCGGATGCAAGTGTTTCGCATCTTATTACAATAACATGTTACAGATACAACATACTGAATGAAAGGAAAACGTAGGTCAATCGACTGTTTACATATGTTGTAAATCAACGAAATACAGCCTTCTGAAGAGGTTCTAAGTAGAAAGCTGTACTTGGACAGTATTGCAATCTTTAAAGCATCTCACTACTCGGACCCAGAGTTGGCGCATAGAGCAGAAAAGTAAGATTTGTAGCAAATGTGTATAATTTTTACGTGGGTTTCAAGGCAATTGAAATTGCGGTGGTGATGCGTTCTGCGACCACGTAGTAGAAAGTAGGAAATGGGTCGAGAGGGCAAATCGCAAACAAACCTGACGTCACTCGGCTGATTCATCCAATGCTTGTAGAATTTCCAAACGCACACGGAGAAATCCTCAGCCATTATGTTCGGGTCAATAAAATTGGAAGATACCCAAAGTCAACTGAATGTAAGAGCATAAGGGTACCAGTTTTTACAACACTCCAAAACAAGATCGTGACGGCATTTACTGCAGCGAGTGTAGGTCCTTTCACAGAGAGGAGCGTGACATTTAAAGTTATCCGTGACATGATTCACGATTTCGTCTCTCGTTCCTAAATAGAACTTTAAATACCTACGTTGCCATTTAGCTTTTGAGACTAGGCTAGGCTTTGTGAACAACCACTTGTTTTTCAGCCTTGTTTCAAACTGGACGACCATGGTAAAGGACAAGTTGAGACAAATAGGAAAGGAATGGTATTATGTCACAGTTTACCAAAATTTAAACGTGAATTTTCACGTATGTTCACATACGGTCCATAAGGATCACATTTACAAAAGAAACATAACACTGGTATTGCTTTAATTTATTCTTATTTAGCCTTGTGTAACAAGAAATCACTAATAAGAAAAACAAAGAAAATCTAGAGTTTTCACGGACTTAGCGGTTAGTCAGTCGTACCGATAATAAACTTTTTATATTACTTCTTACAATACTAACCGACCTCATTAGTTGATAGAAAAAGGTTTTCCTTTATTGGTCGATGTAGACGTGCAACACTGCATCGAAATGACAATCGGGGATTGACCTTCAATTGTTGCCAATAGTGGATAATCGTCCGTGGTGTCGGTGGCGGTAGTGACCGGCGCCGGCTGCCGGTGGAAATTCCGGGTCGAACGTTCCAGACTGTCAAAGACATAATACGGAAGCATGTTGTGACAGAAGTCAGGAGGCTGGTCCGATTTATAGGTCGCCTAATAGAGAAAAAAAAATGTTCTCAACGCATTCATTTGATAATTTTGCCTTTAGTGAGTAAATGACGATTGGCACGTGACGACTCTTGGTAGACAGCGCGATGCTGGTCGCTCCGCATGCTGTCGTAATTGCAGCCATTAAGATGAGTCACGCTTAGCGACGCGCCTGAGCTCCGCCTATTTTCTCAAACACGATCGTTGTTAGATCGACGGCTCTCTGCACACTTCTTTCACTGTTCGTTGTAACGAGTAATAGCTAAAGAGATTGTAAATTGGAGCTTTGTTGGTAATGTGTTTTTAGGTTTTGTCTTACTGTCTTACAACAAACGTGTATAGGGTTTGTCAGTTTTGACCTTGACAGGTGTTTGATAGCGGGCCAGTGGGCAGTGTGCAGAGTTGCTGCAGCCGCAGAGAAAGCGGCGGTCGTTGTCGTTTCCGCGCGAAGGCCTCCGGTAATGGCGAGCCGAAGCCACGCTCCCCACGGATGACGTCAGCGCGACTAATTAGCAGGCAAGCGCACGCCACACGCTCATCCAGCAGTGCTTTGCGCTGCTCGCAGGAAATCGCCGCTTACATCATCTTGCTACGTGACCCGCCTGATACTCTATTGTCTATCTATTAGGTAGACCTAAATAAGCATATACTATATTGTTCCTTAAAAGACAATTTTATTACTCACTTTTTATTGTAAGTGCAAATATTTTTTTGTTAGGTGACAGATCTGAACGTAATGTTCGGATCAATTCATTGTAGGTTAGATTTCTGATTTCTTGTATTATGGTTTTATTGGTAGCACACAAGCATGTATATTAAATTGCGTAGCAAAAACAAGGCAGAGAACAAACGGCGACGAATCGTCGCGACGACGCTCGGCGCCGCGCGCTTCGACACTTTCTGTGCAGAGAGGCGTGAATGTGTAGTTTATTATTTTGATCAATTTTAGTTTTCGATGAATGATACAGAATTTCATGGAAACGCGTTCTTCACAGTCTTAAAGCTTAAAAAGCACATTCTCTACTTTTTTAGTTTTAGATTAATGATACAGAATTTGATGGAAACGCGTTCTTCACTGTCCAAAAGCTTAAAAAGCACATTCTCTACTTAGCTTTCCAAAGACGGCAGAAAAGCTCTCGACGATTCAGCTGCCGTCTCAGACGTGCGTGATAAAAGCGAAGATTGTGATTAATACAAAAGGTAAACATTGGACCAACAACAAGACAACAGAACAACAACGGCTTTTGACAGTAAACTTGAGATAAACTAACACACCTACCACACCTACATTTCGATATCAATTTGTCAACGAGTGCCAATCTCGGTCCTTCGCCACAAATTGGCTTTAGTGGACACACGTAGACTTTGTGGGCGTTCTGTGTTACGTCAAGGGGATACTAAGGCATCAATCACCCTTGCTCGACTCTTTTGAAGTGCGCCCCACGCCCGGATACTTATTGACCAACGTAGGTACTATCAATCTTGTCACTTCTCCTCTTTCTAATAACATCTCGAGTGACAGACAAAATGAAATCAGGCTGCTGAACTGTTTCGGGGAAACGTTTATTAGAAAGCGATGTTTACACCTAACAACTGACAGGACCTTTACGTTTCCTAAAACATCTTGTAGATACTGACATTTCCTATGCGAGGTGCAAAGCGGCGATAAAACAGGGCGTGAAGGAACTGCTCTAAATATGGCGCGTTTATAAATAGCTCGTGACGAGCACCAGAATGAAGATTTTGAGCGAAATAAGCCGGCAGGCGTACAGTGCGAGAGAAACAAAATAAAATATCGCGTGACATATGACAGCGCACTAATTTAACTCCCCGACCGGCGGAGGGCCAGTAAATCAAGCCGCTCCCGTGCACGAAAAGTAAATATGGGTATGAGCGAGCACGCCCTACATGCAACACCATCTCGGATCGCGTTAATAAACCTGACACATGAATATTAATATTCACAATTTTGCCGTCACGTA
The DNA here is from genome assembly GCA_963669345.1 of Gortyna flavago. Lineage (NCBI taxonomy): Eukaryota > Metazoa > Arthropoda > Insecta > Lepidoptera > Noctuidae > Gortyna > Gortyna flavago. The sequence goes on from OY770132.1 coordinate 5,214,533, forward strand.
TCCTGCCATTAGGACAAAACTTAAGCACAAGATCATAACGGCACAGAATTCGTGAGGAATAAACTAGGTGCGCTTTATTTATAGCTGCATTATTTTGTGCACAAGTGTTCATAAATGATGTCCACTGGACATCGCACACATCGTGTAAGGAGTTTCAAAATCAACACCAAGCTGAAAGGTACCTAATGGTTTCAGCTTTTATAACACGTATCTTTACATAATCAGAATCTATTAAGATTTTATGTTATGACAAATAATTACATCATATTGTTTTATCTATCGCTTCCACTCTTCCGGATTCCGAAGTAACGTGTTCTCCACATGTACGGATTACATAATTATTACGGAACAGTACGGATTACGGATAAATAAAGCGTGGCTGGCATAGAAGGGCGCTGAGTTGTAGCATGCATGCCACGAGCCACGTGTGGATCGCACGACTATTTTTAAGGAATGTAACACTTTTGTATATCTATAGATTAGACGCCTTAAATCGGAATCAGTTTTACTTTCCCGAGACACGCTTTTGTGTTGACTCTACTGTAAGCTCCGTGAAAATAAAACAAGCGCGACGGTAATGGTGTTCTTAAAATATGGTGTTTTGATAGCAGTTGATGGCAGTTCGTGATTTTTTATTGTTATGTCTTCCATGTTTGTTGACTTAAGTCCAGTAATGGTTGTCATGCGAAGGGAAACCTAGCTTTATTCGATTTAAGCTTCTTGTTTGATGTCTATGCCATCATTACAATTATGTAAATGCAAGCATTTCATTTCGTGATGTTCAAACCGCTAATTACGTCTGGTATGATATAAAATTTTGGTTATTTGCATAAAATTATTCTTAATTACAAGATCACGTTTTAGCATGCCCATGAGTAGTAAACCCGCAAAAAATAATGTACAAATAAAGTTAATTTATATCGTGTTAGTCTGGAGTCGCAGTCACGACTCGCCTCTCTACGGCTATGCCAGACACCATTATTCACACGCGTATACAGTCCGATCGCGACCGGGATAAAGAAAACTACTCTATAGAATATAAATAACATCGCCGACAGTTATTAGAAAACGAATTAATAAAATAAAGATAAACAATACCCATGGGAAGCAAAGAATCAAAGTGCAGTGAGTATAAATAAAAGTCACAAAATTACTTCGGAAAAATTGTTATTCTGTCTAAACGATTTTTGAGTGCACAAATGCTGTAATTACACTAGTCTCTTTGAGTTAGTATAAGTACATAATAGTCGTAGTTATGCAGGTACTTGTCGGCAGCAATTAAAACTGTGATCCACTTCAGTACACTAATGAGCGGCCCAGTCAGCCTCCCCTCGCGATGTCGAAGCTGGCTCGGCTCAGTTTGTTAGCTATAAAGCCAATTAATGTAAACGTTAGCACCGCCAGTTGCTTTCCACTTACTTTTACGAATAAACCCTAGAAAGCTTGTCATTTTGTTTATTGTTTATCGATGACTAAGACATAGAGGAAAGCCGCACTCGCGTGCCAGCCCACTCCGACGTGTGCTGTTGACTCGAGTAAGATGATCCTCTTGACTATAAGAATAATTTCACAACGCACAACCTATTTGTTTGACAAACACTTCAGTATCCGCTGTTTACTATCTTATTTGTTTGTGTTTCTGTGACCAGAGTTGAAATAAGTGCAGCTCTACATCGAACTCATAATCGATATAATAGTAGTTCGCGCCGGGGGACATTTTCTCACGTAGCAAGTCTACTGCCAGGCTTCATTCAAGGAACGCGAACGGTGAGTACGTGCATGCAATATGCAATATGCACCCATGTCCCATGACCAGTCTAGTGCTCTAATGACGTAATAAATTCGATAAGTAATACCGCCTCTAAGCCTCTTAAATAAACAAAACATGGTCACTTTTTGTGGAAAAATAAAAGCTATTTCTGACAAAGCTTTTATGTTTGCTACAACTGACGTGAATACAACATTCCGCCTACGCAATGAAGCAAACAATGATTTTCAAGGACATGTAAGTACCTAACGATTACTTTTTTGATAGCATTTTTGTTTTTATATTCTGCCACCGAAATTTGATTATAGTAAAGCTGCTGAAGCTGAGGTTTGCTATTTGATCACATGTTTGTAACCAAATTAAGATACATGTTCAAATCTACGGCCACTTGATGATTTTCCAAGACATTCGGAGAGATCTTATCATTTTCGTAGCAGTTTCTGAGCAACATACGAGAAAGTTACGAAGAACTATGTACGGTGAAATGACAAAAACGAAAGCATCTAATTATACTACATACTCTCTATTATGTATAATCTTAAAGAGTACATGCATAAAGGTGGTAGAAATTAGTATGATGGGTAGAGAGCACTTTGCGTGACGCTTGATATCAGAACATTGTAAAAGCGGTAAAAGTGCGCGCCATATTGCAGTTTATATCATATTTACATAAAGACTAAATTACTGTACAGTTGCTTATTGTACACCGCTGTACCAACCTGGATGTTAACCAACGCACGTGAATGAGAAATTAAGATCAGCGCGATAGTTAGATGCTATTAAACAATACATCGAAATATCCAATCAATTATAATTAGGTACTCTGGTGTTTTTAATTAACAAGCCTAGCATAATGGATATTAAAAGCTGAACAAGAAAAGAGCAATATGTCTTGGCATAGTGATGTGGCTTTCTAGAGTCGTCTATACACACGCAGGGAAGTGTTCATAGCAATCTCTTTCGTGGCACAAGGGAAGAAGGGATAGTATTTACGCACTTATTAACGACAATAGAACTCCCACGAGGAATTCCCAGATCCAGGTGGGGTGGCAAAATGCAGGGGTCGTGCGATATTACACCGCCATTACAAAAACGTGTATTCTAGGTAATTCCATAAACTGCAGTAAAAATCGATAGCGGTGATAACTGTTCTCCGTAATACGGGTATCAGTTGCAATGAGGTGTTTGATATCGCAGGCAATTGCTTGATAACGGTAAGAGTCATTGCTGAAATTAATCCGCTATGAAAATTGTAGTTATATGTTAGAAGTTATTTATTTCGGAATATTTATTTAAAGTGTTTACATAATTTAAAAAGCTAACAGTCTTATAATAATAATAATAATATGTACAAGTATAATAAAAAGGAGGGGAAATAATCAAAGCGCATCAAAAAATTCGTCCGCATCGCTGTCAACAGGAAACGTGCCTAAAAGGCTGGCAGCATTGCCACGTTGTATGGCAATGCTGATTCTTTGGCCAAAAAATAGGCCAGACCGCACGTGAAGAGTCGACAAACCGCTTGACGATGTCTCGAAATACTAAGTGGGCACTCGGGCCCCGTGGCCCTAATGTTTCAACCCCAAACGGGAATTCGGATATTAATATTTATACTAATATCAATTTCGCAATTATAGGAAGATCAACTAATGCCATGACTTCAAGATGCAAGAGGCGTTCTCTGAAGGTCCAGACAGTCATGTCATAGTCTGACAAGTAATTTCATTGCATAGTGGAAATAATCGCACTGCCTTAATTTGCTTAAAATTGCAAGTCTGGTGTCATTTAGTGTGTACAAAGTACACACTTTAATGTTCATAAAAATAAACATGAACCGCTACTTTGAAAGGCCCGGCCGGTGACATGATGTAAAATACAGATACTCGTGCAATAAGTGCCTTGGCGAATAACGAGGCGAGCCTTACAAAGCGAAAATTTTAAAAAGCTTTATAAGAAGCCAGACTTAAAATAAAATTGAGAATATTTTCAGTGCAGGTTGCCCCAGGTCGGCACTGCGTCCAGGTCGTATAATACAATAAGTTATTCATGATTGTGGGTAGTGAGGTACACTATGTACTGTGTAGGCGCGGTGCGCGGCTCGCTCGAGGGTTGAAGCGGGTCAACGGCCGCGGCGAGACGTGACGTCACCCGCCCTACAGCTGTCTATGACGTCACCTCACCGCCCTGCGCGCAGTCACAACACACCAAAGCGTGTTCTAGTCCCTAAACTTATGATTCAATCTCGCATCGGCTAACAATGTGGTTACCACATGTCCTCGTGTATGATATTAAAATTCGATATCGTGTGGTTACTCAGTCACATGACGTAAACGAACACTTGTGTCTCGATGAGAACTTATTTATTAGACTCAATTTCGGCAGCTGATGAAACAGAAAGGTACCTACTGGCGGTGGTTTTGGCACTTCGATTATGCCACCAGACATGTTTCTTGACAGTAAGTAGGTACCTACTCCATTAAGTTTATGTTATTGCAATTTTTATAACAAGCTGCCAAAGCCGGTTACAGAACTTGGCGATGGAAAGTTCAAAACCCTCATCAAACGTGTCCTTATCAAAAAATCATATTATAAGATTAAAGACTACGTTGAAGACAAGGTAGTCTGGCAATAATTCCTTCTGCACATTGTGGCTTCCCTGGCATCTCATTAACGGCATAACTACTTAAATGTCTATTAATTGCTCTCAAATCAAGATGCTTATTTTTTATAATACTTCTTTGACATAAACTTTTATTATTTGGCATTGTAGACATTTCTAATTTTTCACCACTTTATTAGTGGTTGTAATGTCAATCATATCACTTGGTTTTAGTAGGTTTTCATAAATTTTATTATATACTTTATCCTTTTGATGGATTCTAATTTTGTAAATGTGAGGACTTTGTAGGCCTTTTAGACTTTAGATCTGTAGATGATTTTTTATATTATCAAGTACCTGGTACTTGTTGACAGGCCTATGCTGTCCTCCCATACCTGTTGTAACTTGAAAACATTGTAAAAACGCAACTATTTTTAAAAGACTAACCGTGGAGTTTCTTGCCGGTTCTTCTCCATAGGAAACGACCAATTGGAACCGTGCACCCAGCTTCTGACGTTTCATAAGTGCCCATGTAGGTTTATCCATACTAATATTATAAATTCGAAAGTAACTCTGTCTGTCTGTATGTTACCTTTTCACGCCCAAACCACTGAACGGATTTCGATAAAATTTCGTAGAGAGATAGATTGCATCCCGGGGAAGGACATAGGATAGTTTTTATCGACATACCTCGCGGGCAAAGCCGCGGGCGGAAGCTAGTGTGAAATAAAATATTTTGATTTTGATTTTGAATGTAGTTAAAGTTTCAGTGTTAATTTGAATAACGGCACCTGGTCAAACAACAGCTTTTTAACACTTTAATCTTTTACTGTCATTCATTTACCAAAGTAAAACGCAGTACAATACTTAAACACTGAGTAAGTGATTAATTGACCGCATTGGCAAGACGAAACGCATTAAATGGAGATCAACAGCCATAGAAAGTACCGTAGCGGTGCCTAGCGGGATTGCCGTGATTTCTCATCATAACTGGCGAGAGCCGTCTCACCCGCGCCCGGTAACACCGAATTGTGCTCTCGAATGGAGAATATTTCACGTGCAACTGTATCTAATGACGGTACGAATACGAACGGTAATAGTCTGGGAATCCGGCCCACAAACAAAGTATTTAACATGCAGATACTAGATTATAACGAACTGATACCCTAAACAATGACGGTACAGGCCAACAGCACTAGTATGCAAATGGTACAGAACAATGTTTAGATTTTGCAAAAACCCTCTCACTCGGGGAATCGTTCACATGATCGCACTGTAGTTTCCCAGAGGTCCCTATTAAAGATTTGAATCAGCTCAGTTCTCGCCACTGTATGATTCATGGCTGCTGTTTTTGCAATAGCGCCGGATACCTACTGTGAGCGATGAGCCATCTTGAATGCCATATTGCGCGGCTGTGCCCCACAAAAAATAATACACAAAATATATAATAACTCTCATCTGACAGATTAAGGTTGTATAATTTTATTTTGCAGTGACACTGATTTTGTTTATCTGTATGCAATTTATATGGCTTTGTGTCGAAATCTCAATGGATTTTGTGTAGTTTCGGCTAAAGCTAGACTATAGAGTTTGGCATGGCACATACCGGATGATTGAAGTGAGTCTAGGTAGACATAAACACGTTTCGGAGTGCACCGGGAGGCATTAGCGCGATCGATCAGGTGGTCTGCATTACGACAGCGCAATAGGACATACATCTGTCTCGAGTAGTCTGGCCGGCCGCAATGGGGCCGATTGCACCAACACCGATAATATTGCTAGAAAGCCACATGTCACCAGAACTGGTCCAACTCATTGCAACAACAATACAACCTTATGTCTTGACTTTTTAATTTTCTCCTGAAAACATTGGCTCAGTTTCAATGAGTACTAAGACGCCAGAAATTGTTTTCTATAGCGTCAAATGTCGTGAAAGGCCAAATACTTGGCATATCTTGAAGATAAAATTCTTTTTCATGAATTACTACTTATCTGAACTGGCATTATTCTAATAGATATCGGGGGTCGAGGTTACTTTTATTAATGAATCGAATGAATCATACGACATGTAGCAAATGAATGTTCGCTCAGAGGTGATAGAAAGGTGGAAGACGATATAATGGAGCGAATGTGGTGATAATTATGTTACACGAGTTTAGCATGAAGATACATGATTTTAATTGGTATTTCGTTTACAGTACTTAAGTAATTTAAATTACATACAATACATAATGTACTTCAGAATCAGGTTGCATGTGCAATGTTGTTACGTGTTGGTGAATTGTTGATGATCGTAACGGCTCCAATCCTTCCGCTTGCCGGCTTTGCATGTTTACGACACGACTTTATAATTAGAAACTTTTACTATGCAAAAACTGAAGCAGAATTCTAGAGGACGCGATTTTTGTCGCGCGACATTTTATTATTAAGTATACCTACAAACATAATTAAGCACGCGATTCGCAAGCCGCTCAGTATAATCGACTCTCTTTTATAGGATTTCTGTGCGTTCAGAGAATACTATTCTTGAAACTTCATTACTATACTGGTGAGAAACGGTGTTGGCAGTGGGATTTGGATAAAATAATGTTAAATTGTACGGAATTAGAATGAGTTATTCATTGCGGAGCAGCACCACGCTGAACGAGCGCGAAATCGTGCAATAATCCCATTTCCACGGTAGGTTCGTAGACCTCCGCGTGCGACGGCGTCCGGCACTGGCGGCGCTGCTGCGGCCGGCGCGGCCCGGACGACCGGCCGTCATATCCCTGCTACTTGCTACCCACTTGGCACTTGCGTGCTCGCGCCTCCGCCCAACGGGAATTGCATTAATTAATTTAATCAAAAACTAACCATTCACTGCGACCGTTTGTTATGGCACCGCTGTCTACCAACTTGCTCTTAGGGATTAGTATAATTAATTAGTCATGCCACTCGTGCCGCTATGAGTAGACGCTGTCACGCAAAGTTTTAACCACCCAATCGATGCTTGACCATTCGTGATTTTAATTGAATTTTGCCTAAGTGAAGGCGCGCACGCATATAAAATGAGATAGATGTAAGTACTTTGCTCTCTTTTATCTTCGAATCTGAAAAAAATTGTTTTCATAATTTTCTCATATTCATACATTCTCATCACAACATCTTATTCTCTCCATGATAATAAACAATTTGTGAGAAAATAATTACCTAACAGGTATTACTTAATTTATTTCAAAAACTGAATAGGTTCATAAATATCTACTTAACATATTTAACTTATAATCCGCCAAATAACAGTCAAACATACTAAGAGTTAACCCTAACACTGCAAAGAATTGATATAATCAACATCACCAACCACTGAAAATGTTAGTTGAAAAAAAAGCTCCACAAAGAGGTTATGTGAAAAGCCGGCCGGCCGGCGGCGCTAGAGATACCGGCGGCGGCGGTGCGGGGTGCGGGCGGGGCGCGCGGTTGAGGTCGCTGTCTAGTGGCTAGACTCACATGTGTCAGCACAGGGGTGCGAGCGCCGCTGGTCCTGGGCGGGCGGAGTCACTAAACTTAACGTCACGGGGGCTCGCAGTGCGTGCGGTATCGCGGTGGCCGTTCGCGCGGCCGGTGTCTCGGGGACTGGCGAGTGGTGCCGCGCGAGCCCGGTGCAGCGCCCCAGCGCACCCCGCCGCCCCCCCGACGCCCGCGCAATGCGCCCTCCAGATGCTACCGCCTGTCGCCGTTCACAAAAACCTTCAGAATCCACTTCTAGCAAATCCTATTTCTGGAGTGCCAGATTGTAAAAAATTTCATGATTGTTTGGAAAACCCCCAGAATTTGACAAAATATGAACAATTTTCTCGGTTAAAACAATCGCTCTCCGTGTATACGATTCAGCATTTATTCGCGAACATACATTTCATACTCAACTCCGAGTAATCTCAAGTCTCATAAGTTGCGCGACGCCGATAGTATAGCTACAGCGGCGCTGGAAGATGGCGACCATCAGCCGACGACCCCGGCGGCCACGCTCCGCCGCGTCTTGCGCCGCGCCGGCTCGCCGAAACTTCGCACTTCACTTTTCTACAAGGAACAGTTCAAAGGCGCAAGCCGTGAAATTACCGCAAAACTGACGTAACTACAGTCGTCAGTCACTTCACTCTACTAGAGACAATTGTACAATGAAAATACAGAAACTCTGTTGCATTTTGATTAGGTATTCAATCCAGGTAGATCCAAAAAAAACAAACAATTTCTTACCAACACTTTCGTCAGAAAGATTTAGAACTAAATGCAATACTCGTTCAATTTCACTTTGTAACAGTTGTTATGAATACAGCAATTCATACATGTCATTCTCATCACATTTTAAAAATACAAACAATTGCAGCAAGCAGCGAGTCTATTTTTTCCTGGTGCTTTCAGCAAAAACTCTAACCTAATCAACAATATAGACAACATTCAAATGATTACATTAAATCCAAGTAATGTTAGAATGTTTTCTGAGCCCAAAGCCCAAACATATATTTTGATCGCTCTGCAGATACTTAGCACTTTGCCCAAATCAAAGAAAGGTGCTCCAGATAATTCTTCAAAGAAGGAATTTTAACGAAACAGTTGGTACAAAACCGACATCATTGTGGCAGAAAGTGATGAATCGAAATCAATTCAGACTTTTCCTGCATCCGTAGCTCGACATGCGAAATCCAATCTTGATTAACATCTAACTACAAAACAGTTGCGAATGAACAAGTGCCGTGTGTAACTTGCATTAAATTACCTCGCAGTTTACTCTCATGGAACAATTAGCCTTTCTAAAGCCTTGCTTTCGCCAAATCCAAAAATATAAATGTAAGCAGTTTCTTGCACAAGCATTAAATTTCGTTTTGATATGGATGATTAGACGTAAGTAGGACTTTGTTTGCTGATCAATTAAAGTCATGGAACATGTGAAATACGATCCATGTACTTACATTTGACAGTCGGTTATTGAACGAACGATGGTGGATATTAAGTATTCGTGGATTAACCAATCTGGTAAACAATGGAGACATTACGAGTTGGCCGGATAAGGTGAAGTTTGGTCCACATCGGGTCGTGCTGAATTCCGAATGAGGCGGCGATGCTCGCGGCGCAGTCGGGTCCACGCCTCATAAATGTCTAGTTGGAGCTATTATAAAGTCGACATGAGTCATGCTTGCTTCAATCAAACAATATTTTGCACAATCCATCAATAGAGTCGAAGCGCAACTTAGTTTGTTTCAGGCCTTTGAATGCACTGCGCACAGCCATCCCAGGAAACATGCTTCCAAATCAATTAATATGAGTTATGAGTTATTGTCAATTAATATGAAGTAAAATATCAAATTGGACTGAAAGCTATTAAATCAATAGTACTTGTCTAGATATTATATCTGTACAGTTAGTTGGGCGGATGTCACGACGTCTTTATTAAGTGGCGATTGCCACTGTCGCCAATTATGGGACATTACTCATGCGTGTGTTATTTATTAATAAGTGTAAGTATTAACAAAAATCGACAGCATACGATAAGTTAGTTTTAACTATTACTATAGGTATCTTCTATAGGCCGTGAGTCTCCTAAACGATGACTTTTACATCTGTAATAATTTGGAGGCCGATCGTACAAAAATTGTTCGGTCATTCAACTAGCGTTCACAAAAACAACAGTCTATTGTGGAAGTGCGTCGCACGAACCGTATCGTGATGGCAAGCGCACACATGGTAAAGCTAGCCAAAAATTAATTCAAGTAGAAATTAAACGTTCCACACACAGGTGAAAATTTCTCAGCATGACCGATTTGACCGTATTTCCCAGAGAAATTTTTCCATCCCGTGAAATTCAGGAGGATTCCGTTCCAAATTCAACAAAACGCAAATGGCTTTCACCGGTGGATCGGTTGTCAGATTACACCGTCTGGACACTGGCATGGCAGCACAATGGCGAAGAGCAAACATGGATCAAACCGAACAGAGCTCGACAAACACAGACTGTTTAGCAAACTAGTACCATTCCATGCAAAATTTTATTCGACAAAAACCTGCTTTGCGATTTCGAAAATGAAAAAGCCCACCATATACATATATGGCGGCATATTTTATTTTATTTATAGCAGATTATCCTTTGAATGGAGCGACCGCGACAATAGAAGGCGCATTACTTGCAGTGTATAATCATTTTTGTGTTTACTTTTGACTTGTAGCCACGGGAGGCATGATGTTCTGCTTGACAGATTTCGCTGAGAAATAAAACTTATTTTAGTACTTGATCAACATGCAAATTGAACACATTTGAGGCAATAAAAAATTGTTTCTGGCCTCTTATAAAAGGTTTTCTGGCCACTAAAACGCCTGACCGACAGCGCATGAAACATAGTAGACAAAGGTGCTCCTAAACAGGCCATTATTTTCCCGGCATTGTGTGGCAGCTGGATCGAAAGAGCTGGAAGTCATGGAGAGAGCCTTTGCCCAGCAGTGGGATGATGTAGGCTGACAGTAACCACCAGTGCAGTGGCGGTCCGAGAGGGGGGGTCGTGGGGGTCATGACACCCCCCCCCCAAAATCATTCAAGCTGTCGAGAGTCTGAATGATTTATTTGCCTTACTACTTTATTTGAGCCACGAAAACCCCGATGGGCATAATGTACAAAAACATTAAGAACATAGGCAGACATGGAGACTGCCGACAGAAGTAAAAACTGTAAAACTATGAAATTACAGTGGGTTTTTTAACGCGCCTAAAAAGTTTTTAATTTAAAAAGCCTGTTATAAAACATAGAATCTAGGATGCAAGAGCGAGCGAAGCAAACTCGGGATTTGGGCACCCCGGTTGTACGTTAGGTTCGAAAGGCTCAGGTTAAGGCCACATTCCTAAACTGCTGTAAAACGAGTTTTAAGTTTTCGTCATAATTCGTTAAAGTAAGTTCGCTTTCTGTATGATGGTTAAAAGAAAACAGAGACTATTCAAGGCGGGTTGTTAAAATTTTCGAGCTCGCTTCGCTCGCTCTCCCCACCCTACGTGATCTGCCGTTCTCAAACATACGACCAAATTGGCAGCATTATAAAGTAACACCCCCCCCCCATGTAAAAGCTGCGTCCCTAGCATAAGTAATATGGAGCTGGAAATAAACAGGAACCTTATAATATTTTCACGCCTTTAGTCCCCAAAGTGTTAGGCAGGGGTATAGTAGTTACACCCACATTTATTTATATTTATGTACAGAGGCGGACTTAATGAAATAGGCATTTTCTATATTTTGCCAGTTATTATGTGCCATGTTATAGGGAGTGAGCCTACTGCCGCCAACCGGGCATAAATCCAGACATCAGGCTGCTTCGGAGAAATTTCTGATGGAAAAACCCAATAACACTTTACCCGACCTAGGACCTTATGCTCAGCAGTAACACTTGCGATCACTAGACCAACGTGGATATGTACCCCTCTTATAATATTCCTCGGCACCCATCGTGACCCCCCCCCCCCCCAATCTTGGGCTGCGACCGCGCCTGCACCAGTGTGGCTGCAACCCAAAGCAAGGAGTAGGTCCGTAAAGCGTTTCAAATGTTACTGAAATTACAATGAATTTTTATTACATCTAATGTTTACAGTTGCTGTTTGATCTCATTACGTACGTCTTTATACGTCATAGCATAGTATAGAGATCAAGGACTCCTCAATGAACCCTAGTAGAAATTTTAAAGCAAAATGATTTGTTTTACCAATAGTGTTAATTAAAACTCATGTATTAGGTGTTTTATTAAGACACATTGAGTTCAATTTTTATCTTTTTCCGTTACCCAATTTACTTCATTACTACAGCACATAAATTAATTGAAAATAATTAAGCACAGTAAAATGACGTAATTGAACGAATGCAGCCGAGCTATGCTGGGAGCGAGCGCGATGCATTCTGCAGCATTGTTCATGTGTGAACTCAATTAGTTATTATATAGTTTCGCTCTTCGTGACAGACTTACATGCCGACCACAATGATAGCAGGACTAGTTGGCGGAGAAGAAACCTCGTGATACTACAACGGAGACTGGTAAGACGGGCTGCGCAGACGCCTCTGTAACCAAGCCCACTTTCTCCCTTGCAACATATAAACCAAGCTTCCATTACGTTTCAACACATTACATGTCGTTAACCTCTATACAAAGCAGTGTTTACATTACTAACGTACCTCTACTTAAAACATCAACCGAGTGCTAATCAACACTGCACAGAGCTGCATGTAAACTGCAGATAATAAATAGGTAGTCGTCGTTAGACACCATAAAATATAATTTAAGCTCCTACGATGTAATGGTTTCCATTTATAATATTGTAGAATTCTTGTCTAATGTTTTAACATCTGAAGCTAGTAAACGTTGTCGTCTTACTAAATCGCTCAATAACTTTAATAGTAATAACTGATGATGATTCTACAAGGCTGTGATAAAGAAAATTCAACATTAAATAAAGGATATGAAAGGAGAACACATGGCATTAGGGTCAACCCACCTGACAGCGGTGCAAGCCCGAAGGGACTCGGTCGGATAAAACGATCGAATAACCGGAGTAGACAGGTCGTGGCCCCAGCCCGTATCTGATCCGCAATTCCATTACATAATTTATGGAGGGATTCGTTGTCCTCTTGTCCTCCAGCAAATGTATACCACACCACAATACTCTGTTTTCATACCAAAATCTGTTTGTGACAATGCCGGTATACCTGGGAATAAATCATGAGCTTGTGAAACAAACTGCTAAAGAACTGGCAATAAATAAGAAATTCGCAGACAAATTATAGGATAACGGAAACTAAAAACAACTGAAATAGCTATAAGTACTATTAATAAATCTTTCTCAAAACATCCACATGCATAAATGTTGACACAACGCTGGTAAGGTCAACGGCTGACATGTCGCGCATAAAATGATTGTAATATAATGATCACAAACGCCTATCATAATGTGCAATCTTGTTGTCACTGATATCGTTAGTGATATGAAACAGCGAGCGACTATGCCACCCACGTGGCCCGGAACTCCGGAATGAGACGCTGAACATTTGGCCGCGATCCAACAGACAATTTACGACGAAGTAAAATTAAAATGTGCAATGTTTCCATACAACGCGTCATCGCCGACTATGTACGTAGTCATCATGATGATTCTACACTTTTATTTAAATTCTGAATACGACTTAAGCTGGCGGATTCACATAGCCCGCATAAATTGCGCCTCTGTAATCCCCCGTTATTCGATTGAAAGGATTACGGTGTTCTTTATCAGCCCTCGGAAGGGGACCGGTTGTAATGACAAAAAGAGACAAATTGAGGAAGTCAGTTCTCGCCTCCTTTCACAAGGAATGAATGTTTTAATTTTAACTGGAGCTATGCTATTTTTAACTGCTGGCGGATTAATAGGTCAGCAACATCATACAATGGAATGGAAAAAGAGCATAAAGCATTTGTAATGGAAAGTCTAACAGGAATACATATAGCAGACAAAAATAACTACGTGACGGAAAAATATTTATGATCATCGGATTTGTATTTATAAAGTTTTCTATTGTTGTCATTTGAATACATAAACATACAAGTAGAGAAACTATCAGAACGCCCCAACTTTCCACGCTTTGTGTAATAGATATAAAAGCATAGTATTAAAACTTTATCAAGAGTCTCTTAATGTATTCTAAATACATTTGTAATTCTAAGATCGCAAGTGTAGTGTCTGTGTAGAACCGCGGCACGGTAAGGACTAGGGGTTGTTCAATAAAAATGCGGATGTCAAAGAGACGGGCGGGTGTAACGAGCGACTAGCAAGCCCTCCTCGTGAACAAACTCTGCACTTTTATTGCGGACTCACCCCTCGTGCAGCGAGACCACTCGACTGCGAAATACATAATCATTACAGATAAAGGATCCCTTCGACAATATTGTGGCAAGTGCACTGAATTATTAAAATTTTGTTTTAATATGGTGACGAATTGCATCAGGTTACATTTATTTTGGGAGTTCAAAATCATGAAATCATACATGATTTATTTTACACTCTCATCAACTTGAATTTCGTTTTTGCTTAAAACGTCAGTCAGAAAGGCTTATGAAATCATACTTTGAAGACAAGCCTTAAAATACTTATGCATAAACTAAGGCTTGCACTAAGACTTGTCTTCAAATACGCTAGTAATAATAGTTCTATGTCTTCAAAGTATGATTTCACAAATCACAAGCCTTTTTGACAGACAACTGTTTCGACAAAAACGAAGTTGATGAGAGTGTAAAATAATTCATAAGTCATTGCTTTCTACAAATACATATGTATATGCCTTCAAGATCTACGCATCTCCAAACTACTGTCTATGAACTGCCGGTGCCAGGCTGAGTTTATCCAGTGTTTCTCTTATCTATTATTAGATTCGAATACTAAAAATAATCGATAGGTAGGTGTGATGATGAGCAGGCCATTAGTGAAGCGAGGCATGCGCCGGTCACCGTCCGTCGTGTTTACAATGCAAATCATCGAGTGTCGCCGCGTCGCCTGCGCGCCTCGCTACGCATCCACCAATACAACGCATCCAATCGGCCGACATGTCATGTGGAGCGAAACTACCCACTATACTTTCGTAGGAAACAAACGAACAAATCATCTTTCGACTGCACTATACACTAAGAAAGTATAATGAAGTATGTTTAATTAAGTAATCAACTGAAGGAAAGCCCTTCAGTTGATTACTTAATTAAACATACTTCGTCAAATTTTATAGTTACATAATATTATGACATTAATACAAACAGTGATTCAAAGGCTTTATTACTTTGAGATCGCAATTGGTATACAGTCTATAGTGGATAATATAGAATAGCTTGATCTTAATTCACAGTGGAAAGCTGTTTAAGCGAAAGGTTTTCAGAAAACTCTAAATCTATTAAATTCTGAATTTTCGAGGAGCAGTGCTGGGCCCAGTGGTAACGGCCGCGACTTACGAGTTGTAGGTCGTGGGTTCGACCCAGACAAGCGCTTTATTTTGTGTAAATTATTCATCACCACAAAACGACGAAGGAAAACATCGTGAAGAAACCGGCATTTCTTTCCTAGAATCAAAAATTCGAAGACATGTACATCTACCAACCCGCACTGGGCCTGCGTGGTGGATTACGACCCACTCCCTCTGACCGAGAGAAGGCCTGAGTCCCAGCAGAGGAAACATTATAGGCTGATTATGCTTAGGCAGAATTTTCAGTATATGCACTGTAAAATCGAACATGATAATTTTATTGTGTTCCATTTTACAGTGTGCAGTCTACCAAGGATATAGAAAAGGTCTACAAAGTACAATCTCAGCGTACATGCTAATGAGCTCGCAATAGTCCACGGCTTGTTTAGCAACTAGGGCTCACTCTCGTTAATCAATACACATTCTCTTTTAAACGCTACGTTTATTTAGCATTTTCTTTTGGTAATTCCGAACAATTTTATCCGCTAGTATGTCAGAGAGCTACAGTGATTGTCTAAGAGCACAATTATCTTTATTAAGTGTATTTAGGCCGGCAGTTCCTGTAATAACCTTAACGATACATCGTCTCTTATAATATAACATGTAAGTAAGTACGTGTGAATGACACATCAACGACTTGAACCGTAAAACGGTAGGTAATGATGGTGAAACGGGAGGAGTTTTAACGTTTGGTAGTGGAGATAATTGATAATGGGAGAGAGAGGTGTTCACCTGCTACTTTCTCCACGTTGCCGAATCTAAAAACATTTCGTATTTTGCATTAGGTTTTCATATGCGTAAATTAAATCACACTTTCCTCTTCGAAGGGTAAAACAGATCTATTGTTAGTGGCTAATGACCAATTTAAACCTTATTTGACGAAATAGGGTCCAGTTTAAATGCTGATACAATCAGCTGAGTGACAGATTGCCTTTGGCCTGGTTTTGTGCTCCGTGCCTCTGGAATATTTACAAAAGGATAATTTCACCCCTTCCCTGAATCTGCTACTATAAAATTACGATTCGCATCCGCATGGGATGATTAGCAGCTGATTCGTTCTGCCTTGTTCTGATGATACTTTAACAGATTTTTAACGTCACTTTTTTTGTTGAGTTTTAGATCGTGTCTTACTCCACCAAAACCGTTAGCTTATATTAAGTATAAAAATCGGGATTCCTTATTATTTGCACGTTTAATATTAATGCATTATACAAAACCAAAATACTTTATTTCACATAAACCTACATGGGCACTTATGAAATGTCAGGAGCTAGGTGCACAATTCCAATAGGTCGTTTCCCATTGAGAAGAGCCAGCAAGAAACTTCACGGTTAAGTACTCTTTTAAAAATAAATTGATTTTGACAATGTTTTTAAATTACAGTGTAAATACCGGAGGACAGTGTAGGCCTGTCAACAAGTACCAGGTACCTACTTAACAAAATAGGAGATGGTCTACAGTCTACAAGGCCTAAACCTACACATAAACTTTCGGGCATAAATTCTCCAAAAGATAGTAACAACCGCACCAAAATCTGTGGTCACACAGACAAGACACGAAAAGCGACTTTTATTTACAAAGTAGCGGGTAGTTGCGTTACACACTATCAGTAGCAATGGGTTTAATTTTGACAGTTCAACAACATTCATTGCGTTATTTACGTTGTTGAGCAGACACATTTTACGAACATATGAAGCAATGGATTAGCAATATCCTTCGAAATGGTTCAGATTGAGATTGATAGTGTGTTACGCAATTAGGATGCGGAGCAGATTTTAAATCATTGCCAAAACTAGAGATAAGTCATTACCACACAAACCCGATTGATACTAACTTTCAGTGCAGCACTATAACACTGTAAGGCTGGCCATACACGGACAGCTTGAAGCAGCCAGTATCGACTGCTTCAAGCTGCGACTGCATAGCAAACTACAGTCTTCTACGTACACACATATACGGAACCTCTCGAGCAGTCGCGACTGCTTCGGGCGGTCGGCAGCGCGGTGAAATTTTATCGTGGAGTCAAGCAGTGGTTGACTGCCCGAGCAGTCCGTGTATGTTGATCACTGGCTTACTGTTCGAGCAGTCCGTGTATGGCGGGCCTAACCATCCACATATTAAAACGAGACATCCGACTCGTATCATATTCCCAACAAGATAATGAATGAAAGTTGGCAGATAACGAAGATTTGTCCAACAGTGTCAAGGTCACCGCGTGTTGGACCGGGCTGCCAACTAATACACAAAACAATGCGTCCACGCATTCGTGATTTACAAGAACAAATAACTTTGTTTAGATTTGACATTCAACACATTTTCAACATTCTTGGAGTTGCGGATGAGGTTGCGAAATAATGAAAGTAAATAATGAGACAGTTAATATAAAGCAAAGTGTTCTTTCTTGCTCCAATTTTGCCCGTAGCAACAAAAAGAAGATAAAATAAAGATGTTTGATAAGCAACGTGACTGTACATAGTGCACTAAATTATACAACAGGAATAATGTTCTAGCTCTACTAGATTAATTGAATCTATTAGCAACACAAAACGTGATAACATTTCAGTTATTTTCTAAATTATTCAATTAGTTTACAGAACAACTAAAGGTAGGAGCGCACTGGTGCGTGCCTGTCCACCCAGCGTATCAATCGTTTATCGCTCTATTAACATCTGCACACAATGTTATCATGCAGGCATCGCGACGACCAGACCGCGGGCCGTCAACACAACCACACACGATTTGCACCCAATTTAAGATGCATTGTCAACACAGCTATTCAAACAACAATTTGACAACACATAAGCGTCATATGATAAGCTCATAACTTCATACAGCCCCGCTAATAGCTAATGTCAACATAAATTCTCTTACATGACAGGCGACTATTAAGTTTCCATGCGAATAGTATTGCAAGCGGAGAAAGTGTTACGAGAGGACTGACATCTGACCAATGACACAAAAAGCCTACTTCAATGGACATAAGGGTCAAATGTAAGCCTTGATGTTTCGCAATAAGAGCTATATTAAAATAACCATAACACCGAGGCTCTTAATCCAAAGCCCCGGGGTGTATTAGTGACGAGTGGTCTCCCCTATTTGAATACGCCGCTCGCGATAGTTTAAACATTTAAATCGCTTAATCCAATGAGACGGGTCTGCTGTCCATCGAAGCGTAAAACTGTAAGGACACGAACGAATTTGATACAAGCATAAAAATCAATGGTAGGTATGCCAGCGAACTAGAAATTGCAGGAACGAGATCATCGATTTCTGCACTGGAAAGTTAATTACAACGAGAATAGATTGCATATTATCGTGAACTGTTTCCTGTTCGATTTATGTTCTCTTATAATTTTAAAGCAATTGGTAACTGCTGTATTTACATGCATTTAGAAAAGTATTAATTAGAAAGGCTTCGTATCGGTGTCGCGGGAGTGCGGGGCCGCGGCAGGCAGGGCTGCAACAGGGGGCAAAACAAAGTATCCAATTTCTCCACTTCCCCACTTCCGACGCAATTACGACACAATATTGTGGGGCTGTGGCGGCGCGGCCTGACCGCAGTCCGGCTGAAATCTAGGCACCGCAGCAATCTCGTTACGGAACATAAAATACACTCTTATTGTTCGACCGGTTTTTTTCGCAAGACCTATTTAAACAAGGAAACCTGTGAGTGTCTAAGTACCGGCTCAACAGGTGTTTGTTTTCCGTTTAAATAAATACACCTGAACCATAATGACTCTAAACATTAATCATCAAATTTTGACAACGAAAAAGGAAGAAAAACGTTTTAAAACAATAAACTGTAAGCATTACGCATTACATTTACAAAAGTAACCAACGTTACATTTCTCAGGGACTTTCTCAAGTCTCCTTTTTTGACAGTGAAGTATGTGGTTGTTCTCAAAGCTGTTACCTCATTCTCCCAAAAACGATTCTAAGAGGATCTAACGTCTAAAATTACTGTATTGTTAAATTAAATATCCTGTTAACTAGAATATTGGATTAATTAAGATATTGGTTGAGTACAAAGCCAATGGAAGCCGTGGCAGTTGGTGGGTTGAAGGGATCCCTCCGACATTAAATGCGATGATAACATAATGCGTCGACAGGTCGGATTGTTACATTATGGAGCATTACTCCACCCTATTTTTCCACAAAGCTGACAGCAACATTCAGCTTACAATATTGTTAATTTTCGTTCAGGTAAGTAAATTGCGAGAGCTTTCGATTCGTGCAAAGAACAAGTCATCACAATTAATGGTAAATTCACTGTCTACTAAAATTTCAAACGATCTCTATGATACTTAATATCTACGTTAATGGAGAGACGTTTTTAAGCAACCCTGATTAAATAGTATCCCTGAATAGGAGATTAATAAAAAAAAATACAAACAACACCTGTAAGTATAATTTAAAGCCTCAAAGAGTGAGGAATCCAATCGACAACTTGAGCTGAAAACACACCATTTCCCCTCCGTTACAATTATTAAAAATAAATCTCACACAAACCCTATTTTGCTCAACAGTGGCACAATACAAACTTTCATACTCACAAAACAAAGGAAAATTCTTTTGAACAACGAGAAAACTCTTATCGCCGTGAGCGTCGCGTTAAAGACACTTCACAGAGATTTGAGGGCGCCAAAGTTATTGTTCAACCATAATACTTAGTCCCTCCCCGAGCACTACTACGGGCTTCATCGAGCGGGAGAACCGAGGACCGAGAAACACGGGGGGATAATATGTGTCAAAGATCTCCGCTGAATGTTTCAACGAGGGCACTCGGTTCACGAGCGCACGCGTCATAATCATGTGACCCTTTGTGACAACATAATCACACTTGATTCGTGCCAACTGATGCCGTCAGCCAAGCCATTTGTTACCTGATCTGTTGTCATTATGCGACAAAATTTTAACATCAATACAACACATTAGGCGATTTTCAACGAGTTATTGTCATGCGGTTATTCTATAAATACTTAGCTGAAGCGAATCGGTGCCTACGAACAAGTATTTATAATTCACTTGAAAACCTTGCAGGTTGCTTGTTTTGACGGCTAATTGTCATTTTATCCTGTCTAGTGAGTCGCAGTGACTCACGTTATTGTATAAGCATGAGGCTCAAGGTCGGCGGCGCGATTGATAGATAGCAAACACCGCATAAATGTAAACGGACTTGTTTCAGCTGTATTTAATATTGCACACGTAAATGCATTCACACAACGCTTGCCAAATTGCACCTGGCGTTAACAAACGTAAAATTGTAGTAAAGATAAAATCTGTGCAGCCATGTAAATAAATGGTGTCGTTAGTCGGACATATTGCACAAACTAAGACATTATTCTTTGCTTATGTTCCAAATAGGGTAATTAACATTGACGGTACACCACTTAAACGACATTGCACCTCACATTCGACTTTCCGACCGTCTTAGTTGTCCGAAACTGCAAAAAAAAAAATGCCAATTGACCATTCTCTACCACTTACCAGGATCAGCAGCCAGTTGCCTGTACACCGCCAGTGCCACGTCATCTTCACTGACGAAGTCCCACAGGCCATCGCAGGCCACCACCACGAAGTCTTCGTCGCCATCCAACTCCACTGTCGCGATCTCAGGCCGCGCCGTCACGTACGGTTTATATTGTGCGTCACCTGGACAAAAAGATTGCGTTGAATATGTAATATGTACTTAATCACACTTTCTGATACATTTAAATGTTCTTCAATACATGTAGGTATTAAAAATGTGCAAATTTAAGGTTAAAGCCACATGCAACCAAGTCAGTGGTTTAAGAAACAACAGGTTACACCTTGCTATTAACTTATCGCCTTCGTGCACCGCAGTAATGGTTTCACTAACAACTTAAATGTATACTTGTATAGTAAACAACCTCTTCTGTAAGTGCAGCCAAAGTGTAACGACACTACTTGACAATGGTATATAAAATGACAATAACACTATCTATACTACCTACTATAAATATGTATAAAGAGGTAACATTTGTGACTTTTTAGGGGGTAAGTAATCTTCGGAACTGCTAATCCGATTCTGAAAATTCTTATACTAATGGGGAGCTACAGTATTGCCAAATATATATAAAATTTCACGCGGAAAAAGTCGCGGGCAGAAGATAGTAAGATGTATGAACGTAAACGAGGCAAAAGGAGCATGTAAGGATCGTAGCAGGTGGCGTTCTGTAGTTTCTGCCTACCCACATGAGAAGAAGGCGTGAGTTTATGTATGAATGTAATTAAGGTCAAATATGATTAACAATAACACTAAATTACCGCGATTATCTACAACCAAAAAAGGTACTTGATAACATACACATTACATGATGCCGACAATGTGGCAGCAATATGAGCATCCGATACAAGTCAATCCGCACCAGACCAATCTACCGTGAAAATCTGAGGATAGCTTGTCGGTAAGAAGGGGGATAGAGTAAACGTTTCGGGGCTTAATCTCCCATGGAACGCGAAATCGATGAGTTTCATCCCGATACGTGGGGATATGGGACTCTCGCCAGAGCTGTGAAGAAATTGTCAACATTATTATGTTACTATGCCGTCGTCGCCCCTTAGTGAGTGTCCTTGAAAGGGATGGGAATATCGATATTTGTCGATAATTTCTATAAATAGACATAAATATTGTAAGTTTCTAGCAATAAAAAATAATATACCCGCTTTGAAGTGGTCTTAAAATTAATAACTACTTACCTAATTTGTAAATTAAAACCGAGAGATTATTAATCATTAAATTATTCAGATACTAATTGTCATAATAAAATAATATATTTGACAGAAATATTGCACTATCAGATACGAAACATGAGCTAATGCTGTCTTAGCGTCCAGTTACAAATACAATACTTAGAAATAGAAAATGTAGTTATTATTTATTTGCTTATAATGTAGGTATACAGAGAATTTTAAAAAAAGTTTTTTTTATCGACACTGCACCTCCTTGCTGTCCCGTGCATCCCTAAACAATGTCCGAGCGTGTCCGAGGTGATCGATATAGCGGTACAGTGCAGTGGGGTCTGGGGTTGTTCCAAAGGGAGTGCCTCACGCGAGGGTGGGTCCCGCCTGGCGACACCGCGGCGCCAACACCGCTCAGACATTCATACTATTGTTATAAAGAAAGGTTGAGGTAAAAGGCAACTCAAAGATACTTAAAATATCAATCCAATCTCAAGTGGGAGTAAGTATGAGAGGCATACTTTTAAAATGTGAAATTATTATCTGTACTTAATTAAGTAATAGTTAAGTAAACTATCTATTAACCGACTTCAAAAAAAGAGGAGATTCTCAATTCGGATGTTTATACATACTTTTTTTAATAATAATAATTTCGAAATTAATTTGTTAGTAATTTTAGAGGGATAGGAACCTAAAGAGCACTAGAGTATAGATACCTAAACTTCGAATAAGAGCTTTTCTTCAGCTAGGAGTGGCTCCTTTTTAAAACCAAACCGGGAGCCAAGCCTCTAATTGACTTCAAATGTTTTATACGTCCGACCTTTTTATCATGTCGACCACCGCAACTTTAAATAAGTATTCCTACCACACTCGTTTTCAATGGTATATTGGTATCCTGACAATTATATTCAAATATGACATGCGTGACATTGATATTGTTTTGATGAATCATAATTTATTAAGTATTGTTCCTTTCAGCGTCTGTTTAGATTACTTTTTATTGTTCTCGTTTAATTCACTGCGTATTCAAGGTCAACATTTGAAGTCAAGAGCTTTCAGAAACCAGTTGGATCATAATTTTACTGCAAGCACTATAGTGCTGGCTCAGGATTTCTTATTTTTTTATTTTACGTGACATCATAATTAGTCATTGTCTATGAAGTACTACCTAAAATATTGTTCGACCTAGATCAATGGACAGACAGAATGACAATACAATTGAATTTTATTAAGCTCTTTAAATCAGTGTAACTTAGCTAAAGCTTTAATTTATTTTCCGCTACTACCGTAACTATTAACTATAGATTAACACTAGTCAAAACTGCTAATAAACACTTACTTCAAATGTAGTTTGCGAAATCATAAGACGATCGAAAGCGCATGCCAGATTACTTAGCTAAAACTGGATAAAAGGCACACAAAAAAAAAGAAAAAGAAAAAACTAAGTTATATAATATTGTTTGCAAAACATAATAAACAGCAAGAGGAAACTAGTCGCCCTATTACAGGACTTCACACAGTCATCGGCAAAATGTGAACGGGAATACATGCGTAATGTCATACTTAGCAACGTATCACCCTCGAAATTGAGATTCAATAGAGACTTGGGTGCACAACACGACAACGACATTGACTCTCGGGCAACCCTTCGAGGTGTTAACAAACCAAATTCATTGTAAAACAGAACCGCCAAAAATTTACACAAACCCGTCTATTCATCGCAATCGGTAGCATCATTAGCGTTGTTTTACCGAATAAAGGCTCGTCCCATCTACGGGGTGCGTGCGTATTAACAGCTTAATGATCGGCACACGCCGCTCGCATCCCGCGTGAGAAATGGCTCGCACCCGCCCGCCAATAACAATGAAACGACCTATTAACTTTCCACTTTTACGCCTACAAGGGAGCTGAAACCCTTTTCAATGTTTATCATGTTTGTTTTTGTGTTGATGTAATAATAATAATAATATCGTTGGACTTTTCACACAACGCCATTAGTCCCAAGCTAAGCAACCTAATGCTTGTGTTATGGTAACGAGATGGCTGATAAACTACTTATATACATTTTTTTTTTAAATACATACATATTATAGATAAAACACCCAGACCCGGAACAAATACTTGTAGGTCGTACAAATATTTGTTCCGTGCGGGAATCGAACCCGCGACATGCTGCGCAGCAGTCAATCGCTCAACCACTGCGCCAACCGTGTCGTCCAAATGTTTTTGATATTTGCTATTAAGATCACTGTGAATTCTTGTACTTACCTAATGGATTTTTCAGATATGTCATGCCTTAGCATGTGACGCGATTTGTATCTATTCCTTTGGTAGGGATAATTTGTCAATCTATTGACCATTCCTTTGCCGATACCTAGCGATGGCAACATGTTTTGGTAGTTGCCATGCACTTTATTTAGTCCTTGATCTTAGCAGGGGTCGATTGGATATTAGAAAGTCGAAACAGACTGTTATAAACTTGGGAGAGGTTCAGCAGCTGTCTGAATAGGCTTACCCTCTAAATCTCTGAGTCTGAAAAGGCTTGATCTGTTGTTCTTCTTCTATCTATATAAATAAAAATGGAATGCTGTTCGTTGGTAAGCGCAACACTCGAGAAAACCTGGACAGATGTATTTTAATGTTCCTCATTAGAGTCCTAATAAGGTTTTTAAAGAAAGA
Source organism: Gortyna flavago (assembly GCA_963669345.1). NCBI lineage: Eukaryota > Metazoa > Arthropoda > Insecta > Lepidoptera > Noctuidae > Gortyna > Gortyna flavago. The sequence goes on from OY770132.1 coordinate 5,239,262, forward strand.
AAAGTTGCTTGGAAAATTCCGGAAAAACTGAAAGTGCTTTTTTCTATTGGATTTTTGTATGAATCATTGAAATTCTGTCAAGACAACGTCAGTCGGGTCAGCTAGTTGACAATAAAATTGTCACGTCAAATAACATACATCAGCTATTCTATTTATTAAGTTCAGTACGTCATATTATAATTATGTTCATACAGGTTAACAGCAAAGCAAAACTTCCCACAGGCAATCCATTTCATATCTAAGTACATACCTAGATATTTAACAACCACTCGCTAAATCGTTCCTAACTAGTGCGAAATGATACACATCTCTTGCAAATAAATTTTCTTTACCGCAGAGCCGCATGAGAAAAATCACATGATTAAATAATAATTAAGAGTCTGCCAATTAAACAAGCTCGGTAATTGTACAGAAAGTAATTTGCGTCAACGGTAGGAACACCACGTTTGTTCGAGTTCTTGTTAAGGGGACTACAGGACCTAAATGCAAAAAAACGGCAAGTTTTATGATGCCTAAAAGTATATACTTTTTTAGTTGTCTGACTTTGTTTACAGTAGTCGATCATATGATCGACTAGTCAGAAAACTATATGATATTCTTCAGGATATATGCTAGTTAGAGTGTGTTTAAAACATAATACAACTAAGTTGATACGATAGAAAAAAATCATGAAGATACCTCTAAAAACATTCTTTTCACAATAAAAACCTTACTAATACACACATACAATCAATCTGATGTTTTGTCAGATTATTCTATAGGCAAAATACTAATGCACTAGTGTTTTAATTTTTTAGTCCAAACAATAGAATTTTTGTAAATAGATAATCCATACTAATATTATAAATTCGAAAGTAACTCTGTCTGTCTGTCTGTCTGTATGTTACCTTTTCACGCCTAAACCACTGAACGGATTTCGATAAAATTTGGCAGAGAGATAGATTGCATCTCGGGGAAGGAGATAGGATAGTTTTTATCGACATACCTCGCGGGCGAAGCCGCGGGCGGAAGCTAGTTCCTTCATATTTTGCAATAAATTACCAGCGTTGTGTCATCGCGCTTCTCTTTCTTTTCTATGCAGTCCGATAGTGACCGCGCCTTAGGTCATATGGTCTTAAAAGGACGATGAAAACATGGACGGCAATACGGGCATAGTAAAAGTTTATGTTGACTATAAAAGTTAAACACGCGGCTCGCTCTCGTGAAACTGTCGTCCGGGACGTAACGCAGAGCTTTTACAACGTATTACAACGTAAAAATACGCATTTTGGTCACTTGTTTAACGTGTGAGTGAATGCGGGATTTCGAAAGGATGAGAGTAGTGTAACCTTTGTAATTTTGGATAAGGTCTTGCACTTGGACACATGAGCGCCTGCTCGCTAGTGAATATGTTGTAAGACCGAGTATGCTTGCCAAATACCTCAAGTTTTAATTTAATTTTACAAATTACAGCTACAATGAATAGACGGAACCAAAGAAACTTAGGATGATAAATAGAATGCTTTTTATAAAAAAGTTAACGAAGAAGAATTTTACTTTTTAATTCAAAAGTGTCTGGCTGTGCACGAGTTGTGCTACTTCAGCAGTCACCAGACCCATGCACTATTTGACACGGTAGACTTTCCTGTTGACAAGTTTTTAACATTGCTTGCAGCTAAGATGAGATTGCGACTAGATTTTGAACGTTTTTAATTATGTACGGGAATTAGCCAGCAGGTATCCACGATGCTTATTTACGCTCAGGAGCCTGAATTTGCTGATGTTATGCGCATCGTCATCTGCCTAACCTTTTCCCAACTATGTTGAGGTCGGCTTCCAGTCTAACCGGATGCAGCGTTATACCAGTATTTTACATGGAGCGACTGCCTATCTGACCTCTGATCCAGTTACTGGGCAATATGATGCCTCTTGGTAAGACTGATTGTTAGAATTTCGGGCAGAAGCCCGAAATTCTAACAATCAGTCAATCAGTTACGGGTAGTCAGAAGACTACCCGTAACGACTGTCAAAAATCCACGAATGACAGCCGGGACCAAGGGCTTAACGTGCTTTCCAAGGCACGGAGGGGTCTCGGTATGAAAATATGGACACCCATCCACAGATCAACCGCGGCAAGCGTAGCTTAACCTGATCGATCGACCTGTGAGCCTGTTATTATTTAGCCACGGGCCCCTCCTGATGTTATACACATAATAATTTTAATATATTTCCACTTACCGATAGCTCTGGAGACAGCCAGTTGTCCGTTAACTCGCCAAGTTCCCCAGTACATGACTGTGCCTCCCAAAGATTCTATTCTGTCTCTTTCGTCCTGCAAAACATAGACTATTGTAATATTTGTCTCATAAGAGAGGTTTGGTAGGAAAGAGGCCTTTGTTTGTTGTCTTTAGAATAAGCTTTTAGACCCCTAAACAGACGGACTGCATTTCAGCTGCAACATCGCAGTTTGGATGCAGTTGACTTAACTGCTTCGTTACAAACCTAGTTATGTCAACTGCATCCAAACTACGATTTTGCAGCTAGCATGCAATCCGTCTGTTTGGACCCTTAGGGTCCCACTACTAGGCAAAGGGACTTCTTCTATTGTTGTCAGTCACTCAAACTTTGGCAACGCCTAGCAGTGTTGCTGTGTTGGTTTAAACCAGCCCAGAAGACTATCATGGAAACGTAATAGCCGGTGCTTCTTTAGTAGTAATAGGTATTTAATCTATATGTGCGCGTGAGACTCCCGGTAGCCACGTCACAACAGATTATTATTATAGAGTATAACAGAGTATTTTAACAGAAAATTTAATAAATTTTTCACCTTACGCCCATATATTATGATGGTAGCGTTAGGGCTTGTAGAGTACTCCCTAAGAGTTTTGATGCTCATCGGTCAGTGACGAAATCGGGGTGTTTTAGAGCTATGCAATTGAAACTTTATTTGTTTATTAAATTCACTATTGACATCATATTCCGAGAATTTTGTTTATCTGGTATAATCCAAACCTAAGTTATGAGGGTTCAAAAAAACGAGAGCTTCGAGAAAAGGTAGGTAGTGCCCTTGAGCTTCGCTTGGCTCGTCTTGGCGGGGGCACTCCCGTACCCCTAAAGAATGTGTCCCTATGTTTTTTCCTTTTTTCATTAATAGTTGTAAAAAATTTACACTCGGCCTCTGTTGACAGCGGTTTAAATGGACATTTTTTGAGGGTTCTAGTGCTAATAAAAGTAATGTATCATCAAAACGGAAAACATAGGGACATACAAGTACTTAATATTTATTATTATATAAAAAAATCATTGCTTTATGCTTATGGTCATTAACCAGAAAGAAAACAGGCGAGAGCGTTTCTATGGAAAAACGACCATCGTTTTATAACTACTTAAACCTATGCCATGTAGGTACAATTATTAGGAACATAAAATTAAACTAAACGACTGTTAAAATAGATGTCTTTTGCCGTCACTCGCGGGAGGACTGTGATTAAAATGAAATATTACTGCAAATTGCGACTATTATTGCTTGTACTAGTTAATTAACACTTCAGTTCTTTAAACCCTAATGATCGAGTTAACACTCAATTAAAATTGGAACTGAATTAAATCAAAAGTTTAAACGCTGAAATAAAAGGTGAATAATTTTGTGTCAATTAATAATAGACCTACCAGACCGAATTTCGGTCATGGCGTTCAATCTCAGCGGAGATAAGCCATCGTGCATCGGCGCAGGAGATATCATAGCGCAGGCGTGTATGCGCAGACACAGGTGCTCTCTCTCTATTCCCTCGTACTCAGAGTCCTCAGGTACGGCAATCCGACACTCGCGGAGAGAGATCAGGCGCAGTATCAACGGCGACACGTGCGCACCGAGGCATGGGGGTATCGTGCTGCCCCGTTCCAAACTCCGGGCAATCAATGTGTCAATTATGATTATGGTGTCGAAAAATCGAATAACGACGATTTTGTCGCTAACCGTACACAACTTGCTAAATTGTGCGTGCGTTTCTTTCACAATAATATTATCTTGGCATTTAATATTCATCAATGTAAGCAATAGAACGTGAGATAGAATCGTTGTGTATGCAATAGATGATGCAATTATCTGTGTATTTATTTACGTTGAGTGTAAACAATACGGTAAATGTGTACATCCGTTTATTTATTTTATAAATAAATCCAAAGGGAAAATTGATGTTAATACTCCATAAGTATATATAAGTATCCTAAGAACATTCCAGTCTGGCGTATGCTGATTCCACCTCCAGTTACAATGTAGTACAGTGAAAAGTTAGTATTTGAACTTCGAAAACCGCCCTTACAGTAATGCTACGAAATAAAGGCACTGACAAAGTCAAATTGGTACCATAGACGTGCGCTTCATTTGTACTGAATTGGACCGAATGAGTTGCACAGTAAAGATCGCCAGGCCAGATGTATGAACGTAAACGAAGCAAAGGGAGTATGTTAGGATCGCAAGTGGCTTTCTGTAGTTTCTGCCTACCCCCATGGGTAAAGGCGTGAGTTTATACATGTAGTCTATTCAAACTTATGTTTCAAATTAATATTATTCTAAGTTAAACAAATATCAACTTTATTTCAATGGTCATTAAGTTGATTTCAGAGTGACTAGCACTATTGAAAAAGTTATAAAAATATTTGCAGTTATAGCGTAAACTGAACTTTATTGTGTAGGATTTAATGTTATTTTTCCATAAACTCCTATTTGTTTACATTTTTGGTAAATAAATTGCGAATGCAGATTATGCGTGTACCTGTCGGCCAGGCTTATGCGGTCGCACGAGCTGCATGAGGCGCATGCGCTTGGCGAGCAGTGCCAGCGAGTCGCCCGCCCACGCCGCCAGCAGTCGTCGCCCGCGCACCGCGACCGCTACTGCTGTGCTGCCGCCGCATGCACGCTGCAAGGTGAAGGAAATGTTAGAACATTGATATCAGAAGAACTTTAGGCAGATTCTGACAATCTGAAAATCTACACATTTATATAGGTGTCATGCGATGCGTTGTGGCCGCCATTTTCAAAATGGCGCGACAATAGGTATGCCACGGATCTTCCTTTGTGTGGTTGTACTCAGTGCATTTTTACAAACCATATAAAACATACAAACCTATAGTAACAGATAACATTATTGGATATTGCCATATTTTCCGAAGCGGCTACTTACGACTGACCGAACCTTACGACTGGGACATTTTGCCTGAACGCAGACTAGCCTGAGTTATTGGAAATCGATCTTGAACGTGAACTCGTCATTTGAATATCACGTACTTTCTAAGTCAAAAACTCGAGTAGGTTCTTTAAAGCTACACTTTATCAACCAACTCGAAATGATTTAAAGTACTTTTTAACAGTACCTACTAGTTTTTGTATTTTTAGTAACTTTCTAAGAAGCGTTTTTGTCTGCATTACTAGAATATCTGACACGTGACATCAGATACAGGTATAACAATTCCACAACAATATTTATCAGGTACATTTCCGCGTCCCTACGTGACCGCGATAATCTTATTGTAACTCTATAATGTACTCAACAATAAACCGAGCATAGAATAGCAGCTAAAACAAAACAATAACAAGTGAAGCGAAAGGTGCGTTTGCGCAGGCAAAGCTACTTAAGCAAATAAAGTCAAAGAAACATAGATATAAATAAAAAAGGGGGGTTTATTTATACAAAGCTCTCGAGTTACTCCGAGATACCATTTTCTAATGTAAAACTTTGACATTCGAAAATGAAACACTTTAAAAGTCAAAGTTATTATTAAGTCATTAACTTGAAAAAAAAAATCATATTTTAAACGACTTTTGGGTCAAAAGTCTCCGACGAAGGGGAGAGTTAAACATTACAGTAGTAGGACTAGTAGAGAGAACTGCACAATTGACTACGCCTACATCACTTTGTCAAGTGAATTGTTCGATGTTGCCGAGACTTCCAAGCGTCAAAATTACCGAGAATTCTAATTTTACTTGCCCGTGTAACCGCAGCTTAAGAATCTGACTTATTTCTGGGAACCACGAAGGCAAGACGTTTTAATCAATTTTATGCAACTTTTTGCTATGGTTGCATTTCAGCAAAGACTGTAACGGGTTTTTCAATGGTAGACCGAGGTCACCGAAATATTCGGGGTTCAGTTTTCAAGCGTTTAAAATTAATGTATTGTCGTAATTTTGTTACCACTTTTGACAACAATTCCCAGTAAATTGGAACTTCACTAAGGTTAAAATTATCTTACCACATGACAAGTTGTAGTTTTATAACGTGCAAGTGACATTCAACCTTATGCTGGTAAAGCAATTACTAGGTCAAGTATACCTACTTCTGTACTATAAATTGCACGTCGCGTAAGCTAGTAATTGAGTATAGTTAACGCCTTTTACGAGCTTTGCAAAACCACAAACTGGCATGTATTTTATGTCATACGTATGGACGAATATAGGTTGAAAGAGACCACTGGTTTTCGTAATGATTTTGTAATAGTACCTATAAGCAGTTTCATTGAAAGCACTTGCGGGTATCTTAGTGATATTGCCTGTTCCAAAAGTATCAGATGAAAATGTAAATAAATGGATCAGAATACGTACCTGTGGACGCCAATTTGTAGTGTACGAATTGAGTGATTTGAAAAATTAAGAAAAAAATCTAATTTAAAATCACTTAGATGTTTTTAATTTCACAACTGAGTTTAATTTTGTAACCTCAATTTTCGGCAAATTTACAAATCCCATTAGTGAGTGATTGCGTAAGAATTTAACCTACAAAGGGTTTGTTTCTACCTTCATCAGATACTTTTGGCACAGACCATACACACGTGAATAGCTTGAAGTGCGATCGCACGTGCCTTCTCCTTTAGGCCCCATTATAAAGCTATTAGCCCATTTCTATCATTTTCCTCTGTTATTATTGTCCTCAATCAGTTTTCTTATCCAGATGGTTGGCTAAACGAGTATCAAGTATTTACCTCCTGATTGCTCTTCCGTATGAATTCGGCATCGGTCCGGAGGAAGGCGTCTCTCATCGCTCGTCGCAGGTCGGTGGTGAAGTACGGACTTTCCACCACGTACTGATGTAGATGGGCCGCGCAGTACGTCGCCGCCGCCGAGCCGGCGTGACCGTCGTACACCGCGTAGAAACTTGTCGATTCTGTCGTCTGAAAAGATCAGTTATTTTATTAGTATAAGTATAATATAAGCTCCCGTAAACGTGTCTCGTATACATCTTTATAATATAACGTTTGAACTTTATAAGAGACCATGATATTTGAGTTTGTTTCGGCATTTCTACACAGGGTCCAGGGATCAGTCAGCAAAGAAATGCCGTCGCCATCTAGTGTTAAAATATTAACCAAATGTTTATTTCATTTTGCAGATATTTTTCCTTACCTTCTAGACAATGTCAAACTTCCCCTTAATATTAGAAAGTACGATATGGAAAGATGGAATTCGGTATGGGAGGCTTAAATGCGACATTTTTTAAAGAGCAATCCGATTAAACTGGGTATAAATGAGATGAGACTAATGATCTGTAGCTCGATTACCTATCTACTATCTAGCCATTTGGGTATGGTTAGACAGGTACGTCCAGTCTACTAAGCCTACTGAGGTACCGTTACGTTAACTTATTATTTACTAATCAATAAATAGATATGGAAGTAACAATTCATACCAACGGCGTCCACAATGCATTACGCACCGTACGGTACTTAGCCTCTTTACATATGAAATCATAACATGCGCCATTCATAAGTACTAGGAATTCATAAACTTATGCAAGGCGCATTCCAGTGCCCAATATGAAAATGCGTACTATAAAATATATCCTATGATTATCTTTGCAGACTGATTGTTTAGCGGTCTCACTACAAGATGCCAATGCTCAAACTAGAACTTAAATTAGGCTGAGTATGAGCACTTTTTGAACATAACAAGAATTTATAGGCAGTCCATAAAATGGAGCATATAGAGGTATGAGGAACAGGGTGTAAAGTTCACTCATCCTCTATAGAAAAGGGAGGATCCTTCGACCAGACGGGTGTGGGTCTGGCGGGCAACTGCCGGATGATTCATTTTGGGCCGTTGTATCTATGCTAGTTGCGCGGTAAACTCTGCTTGCGAGATGCAGGATTTTGCGTGACATCAGTATGACGCGTTGTTCGCAGTGGTGATGAATAATTTACACCAAGCTGTCTGGGTTCGAACCTACGACCACGACAACAAGCCAAGCCGACAAGCCGGCCGGCCGGCCGAGCCGGCTTGTCGATATGCAAGTCGCGGCCGTTACCACCTGGGCCACCACTGCTCTACAAACATCTATCATTATAACTTACATCAATTCCAAAAAGCGCTTCTAAATTCCCAATTTCCACATGTCGGTCTTCCATGACCCGTCGTGAGTTCTTAGTGGCACATGAGACAGTCTTGAGGTCGCGTTTATCGAGGGGCGGTGGGGGCGGCAGTGTGTCCAACTTGGAGTTGTCCAGGTATCGGAGGCAGACATCGTTGACGCGAGCTGTCACTGCTTGCATTAGCCGCAGGGCTATGTACACTGCAATATCATTATAATGTAGGTATACAGATGTGATAAATCATAGATGACCGATTTTTATTAATAGGCTAGATACATTTTACCTTTTGGTAAGCGAATTTTTTTTCTTATTTTATGTCAATATAACAACTTACAATCCTGCCTGCATTCCTCGAAGGGATAGAGGTGTACCTATAGTATAGTACCCTTTCGCCAGTTATGTTCAAGTCCCGCATGGCTATTGCCATCAACCGGGCACAAATCCAGACTCCGGGGGGAGAAATTTCTCAGTAGCAGCCCGGAGTCTGGATTTGTGCCCGGCAATGTGTTATAAGGGCTTCCATCTGGAATTCCAGATGGAAGCCCCTATAACACATTGCCTAACCCGGCCAGAACCCAGGACCTCACTCTAAGCAGTTGCGCTTGCGACCACTTGACCAACGACAACCAGGCAGTTCAAATAACACCTGAATTAATATTATTATAACAATATTATTTCTAACTGCTCTCCAATTAGGTATCTACTTATTTATTTTTATATGTTTATTTGATTGTACCCCGTGATTGTACCTATGAAAGTGGAGAACAGTTAGATGGCTGTAAAGAGTTTTGTCAAAAGGGTTGTCGGTTCGGAGGACAACCACTAAGTCCATACTAATATTATAAATTCAACTCTGTCTGTCTGTCTCTCTGTATGTTACCTTTTCACGCCTAAACCACTGAACGGATTTCGATAAAATTTGGCAGAGAGATAGATTGCATCCCGGGGAAGGACATAGGATAGTTTTTATCGACATACCTCGCGGGCAAAGCCGCGGGCTTAAGCTAGTACTTTATAACGTGCCTTTGAAAGTCGATTCCTGATTTAGTAAATTATTATTCAGGGACCGACGGATTGACATGATAATCATATCTATGTCGGTATCTAAGTTGTTATAGGCAATGCAAGAGGCGTAACCTTTGCTAAAATATTTTCCAGCAAAGAGACGAAAATGTAGAGGCACCTTCGAACTGTGTTACTTGCATGAAACTCTAGGATGTTGTATGAGGAAAGTTAAAAGTGCTTTGGTTTAAAATAATTGTGGTCGATGTAGAGCCATATCAAATCAAGATTAACAACAAAATTCATATTTCTCTAATATAGGAAAATATACAATTAAATCATATTTATAAACGAATCCAGCTCCAGGACAACGTTTCGTGCAGGAAATTAGCCTATCGATATAACGTAGGATTGAATATATATCCTGTGCAAATTTCGATCAAAGAGAGTGGTCAAACAGGTTAGAGATGCCCGAAGTGTGGCTTAGCGAGGGCAAAGCAACGCTTCTTAATGCCGTTCTGTCTACTATTGCGATATTATAGTTTTGATTAGTCATAACATAATCCTTGACTTGTATGCTCACATTTATAAATTGAAGTCGCTTTTCGTGTCTGTGTGACCGAGTTGTTCTTCTAAAATTACGCAATGGATTTTGATGCATTTTCACCATCATTTAGGGAATTTATTCCGAAAGGTTTGTGTCTAATACATTTACAATAAACTTATTTAGAATATAAAAATTTCGAGTTTGCTTTGTCAAGTCGTAAAAACAGCGTGAAGCAGGGTTGTCATAATTTCGACAATGTAAGGTAATTCTTTTTTCTTGTGGCTGTTTAGAATAATATCTTCATGTGGGTCTATAACTGCCACGAGAATGATGAACCAACATCTACTTTCATTAAACTATAGCTCTACTGACGTCTTATTACAAGGAAATTATATTATTTTCCTTAAGTCATGTGTGTATTGTCTTAAACGACTGCGGCTTCTAAGTAAATATTTGGTAAGTATATTACACTATTCATTTATATTGTAATAGATAAAAGGTATCGGCTTGTCGCGTGTCATCATGGATATTATCCATACTGTCTTCTACCTGACCCTTTCTACTGGACCCTTTTCAACTACTGACATATACGTCGAGGCTTTACAAATGAGGCTAATTAAAACAGGACAACAATTAATAAATAAAAACAATGAGTCAAGATTACATTCATGTCTTCTTGCCCTTTCCTGCAACAACATCTTCCTCTATAATCATGTGACCTCTTTCTTCAAGACTACGACCGATGCGCTACTGAGCTAAGTGCATTTAAAATTAATCGGGCGAATTTCGATTAGATTATATTTAGACTAGAGTTGAGTGGTCCGAGAGCCGTCAGTATAAATGATGTAACACAATAAACACGAGATTGTATGATATCATTTTCTATAGTCCTCGTCTATAGGTGCCCTAAACAATAGTAACATGACACACAAACGCGCCTCTCTTGCGATGGCCACTTCTAATAGATTACATAAGAACAAATAAGATTCTTGCCAAGTGGTTTTGTTCCTCATTTGATCCAATTATGGTTATTACGTAGGAGCATCTAAACAGTTGATGGATCGCGTAACATAACCACAATCCTACTAATATTAAATGTGAAAGTTTGTGAAGATGTTTGTTACTCAATCACGCAAAAACTACTGAATGGATTTAGATGTTATTTGGTACACAGATAGTTTATAACCTGGATTAACATATAGGGTTTTTTATCCCGATATTCCCACGGGATCGAAACTAACGCGGGTGAAACCGCGGAGCGCTGCTAATAGAACATAAATGGCCACTGTATGTGAGGCGGCAGAAACTGGTTTCGGAGCAACATTGGCATGATCTTCATGTATTGAAGCAGGATTTATGATTGCAGTATATCTCCAAAGAAGAGGCTCACGATTAGCATACTTATCAATATTACCCTCACTAGTTATTGCCTTATAAATAGTCGTGTCATAGTCAATAAAATACGCAGCAAAGGGCCACCTAAGTGCTAAACGGAATCTCTCCTGAAGTAGGACAAGTGAAAGATCGATATCATGTAGGATGTCTATTCGTTACTTCGCAGCGGATTCAATCTGACGGAGTAACGCATAAAGCTTCCATAAATAAAGAAGAGAGCGTATCCTACACGGAATAAAATATGGGACGCGTTTATATCTGTCTGTGGCGGATGTTTTCAAGAACTATTAAACTGAAAGGAATTATATTGTTCTTTGGAAATGGAGCGAAGATTTGAACGTTGCCTTCGATGGCAAAGGAATGAGACTATAACAAGTTGTAACTAAAATCCACCTAAACAGTTAAAATATCTTTAGATATAAAAACGTTGCGAGAGTGCTATTGCCAAATAGTACAAAGATGGTTATTTTGATTCTGTCGTCAATACTTCCATAACAGGCGATCTATGAATGGTAGGTGAAACTAGAAAGATGTACAACATACCTGAATCGTCGGGTTTGTACCCAAATTCGTTGGGTTGTTTCTTCGATGCTACTTGCACCTCGTCAAGTATGATCCGCCGCAGCGGAGTCATCAGTGTCAGCGGACATTGTCTGGAAACAAATTACAACAATATTTAGTGACATATACAAATATTGTGAAAATACACAGCACGGTACATTCTACGTACATACATTCAAACTGGTATGAGTATGGGAATAAAATATTTTCACAGTCTAAACCACGGACTAAACTGAGAACGTGATACATTTTCAGAGGTACTTTTTTGACATGGTTGTAAATTGATTACCTGAATGAGGACAGGTAATTTTCATACTGGAAACATAGCTACTAAAATTGAATAGTAAAAAACTTTCAGAAGATTCAGGCTGGTCTAACATGAACATCACTTGGGTATTCCTAAGTGAAGGAAATAGAATAGCCTGTAACAACGATAAGTTTCCGCTATTATAAAAACATTCTGCGCTTCGATCATTACTAGGTCCGACCTCTAATACTAGGCAATGGGGATGGCGGTGACATACCAGAGAAACTGACGAGCTGATAATGATGAAACGTGTTCAGGCTTGGAGTGAAAGGGCAACATGAGTCTATGTAAGCATTTCGTAAAACTGATGAAATAGAATATCAACTACAGGATTCCTTTAACTTCGTTTAGTATGCAGTAATTACTTACTGAGTACACAGTCAAAACAAATAAAGGTTGGTCGACAAGCTTCGCAGAAAAACATTGGGTAATCTCAAGATACCGGAATCAGAAATCTAACAAAACAATAACACTGAATGCGACAAACTGATACCGCTATCATTTCGTACGATAAAAGAAAACCCAGTTTATAGTCAGCAAATTACTTCATATTGCAGCAAAAATGTTTATGGTATACAATAGGCTTTTATTCAACTGCATGAATATCCGGGAAGCCAACAATGGCCGAAAGTGCTAACAGCTGTGAGACGTAAAAAACAGCCGCTAAATGCGTAACTCTCCTATTCGGTAATTCAGAGCATAATTATTATCACATCTACATCTCTGTTACTATTTCAAGGCTTTCCAAAGGTTTTTAAGATTCAAGTTTTTAATCTTCGACAATCCAATAAAGTTTTTATTCGAAAAATCTGTCATCTTTGCCAGTGTTTGGCAAAAATAGACCTATGGGTATTTCCTTCATTTGATTGCTAAATTCGTTTTTGTCACACCACTTAGAACTGCAATTACTAAATGAGAATATTACGGCATGACTGGATTATCGTAGCAGGTGGCCTTCTGTAGTTTCTGCCTACGTTCTGGGAAGCGGGCGTGAGTTTTTTCATGTACAGTCAACAAAAGAGATAAATATGCAGGATCGTCGGATATAGTTGAAGTTTAGTAAAAAACCGATGGATGTTGACGATTGAAATTTAATTTGATAAATGAACTGTTTGTTTTCTATTAATAAAATTAAATTTTATTCGAGAACCTCCATCGGTTTCTTACTAAACATCAACTATATCCGACGATCCTGCATACTTATCTCTTTTGTTGACTGTACAACCAAAATCTGGGTAAACTTTTGAGATAGGTCTGCAGCCGCCACAGCACATCATTCATTCATGTCTGGTTAGCTTGCCATAGCTTCCCTGGACTGCCCGGTGTCGAGGTCCACCAGCTGTCCGCGTGTGTGGGATGAGTCCACAGACGTTTTTATTTAATTTCGAAAGGTGTTTTGAAGTGTCGATATTCAGAAACTATAATGTCTAGCAGTGCAACCCACTCTTCCACTTTTAGGCGAGACAACGCATTCATTTATTATTCATGCACCTCGAAAGCTATACCTGAAAAACACTGTTATATTGTAATCTATATTAATCTATGTATTTTATCTCGACAAACTAAACCAATATTTATAGAACAGGTGAACCTGATAGGAAAGTACATAACATATATTTACATACACGTATAGTATACATATAGTTATACTATACGTATAGTTTACAATTGAATGATGTTGATAAGATAGAAATGTTTTCTAAACGGTCAGTAACTCCGTAGGTACCCGTTGGCCATCAGAGGGCAACCTTCAACTGTTTATTATGTATTATTTCAACGATCTATTCCCCACTATGGTTTCACACAATTGATCGTCTCGTATGAGTATGACTTCCAATATGTTTAAAAACTTTTTAACAAAAAAAACAACCGACTTCCAACAAAACACTACAAAGTGAAAAATAACTTTAATTTCAGAAGTCGGTGTCGTTGGTTCTGCATTTTCGTTTTTAGACACCGACTTCTGAAATTAAAGTTATTTTTCACTTTGTAGTGTTTTGTTGGAAGTCGGTTGTTTTTTTTGTTAAAAAGTTTTTATTTTTCACTTTTGAGTTACCTACCCCACACCAATTCGTATACCACTACTTGCTAAATATATAACAGTGACAGGACGTTGTACAGAATGAGCTGTGATCGACCTTGGTAAAAAAAACTTTGCAAAAGGGCAAATATACGTCGCGCTAAGTCGTGTCAGAAGTTTGGAAGGTATAGTTTTGTCAGATTTGGATGCCAACAAATTATTAAAGCGACCACACGACGACAGATCATTGACGGAAATAATGAGGCTACGAAATCTGTCTTCTGACAATCAAAGCCACACTTAATGTACCTACGACTCAAGGGCGAAGATCTCTTTGGCGTCTTATAAAACAGTCTTCAGCGGTTTCATTTTCGAGCAGTAGCCTTCGAAATAGCTTCTCGTATCACATCTCCTGTATCATGTGGTTCGCATTTACTCGATAAGCCCAAACACGGCTAGAATACATTGTTTTATTACGATGCTCCGGTACCTACCTTCCAGCTTCATAAGATCGGTTTGATGGTACCAGTTTCGTCAGAACTATTTATTTAAATTTGCTTCGTCATAGTCGCTTAACTATCTTAATCGAGATATCTTATCTCCACCCATGAAATACTTATAAGCATTGAAGAGTTCCTGTGGCTATCTGTAGTCTCCTTCATCAGTTCCACTTCACCAAATTATACTTTCTGAATGCAAATGCTTGAGTTGTCGATGAAAATACCAGAATTGCTATATGTATGCCTATAATATTTGAGGAGTTCCCTTAATTCCTTATGGATCCCATCATCAGAACTGGATTTTGACAAAAATGGGACCAATCTGGAAGTATATCCTTTTAAATAAAAAAAAAAATTCTAAATCGGTTTTGTAACATCATCTGAATTGTCGTCTTGTTGTTTTTTCGCGGCCATCAACCAAACCTTGTTTTTCTAGTACAGAGTAGTGTAACAAATAAAACTTATTTGACATGCATATCTCTAAATGCAGTCCGAAATGAGTTATTAAGAAGTGTTATTTTACTGCAGCTAATTAAAAGTCGGAGTATAGGTAAGTGATGACTCTCGGACTCAAACACTTGAATCATCAATAGGTTTCATTTGATTTGAGAGAGTTCAACTAACACACTGTACATGCCTACCAAAGAAGATTTTCCTCGACTTTCATGGGATCCCTTCATCAGACTCTGACTTGGTGACAATGGGACCACCTCAAGAGCATACCGTTTCAAACCCTAATGTCAACTGCTCATCACCTGTTACAAAATATTGCTTTTCCCGATGCTGGGACGTTAATTGTTGAGGAGTTCTCTTGGTAAGAACCAGGAGAACTTGAGCTGATGGTGAAGTCACCATCAGCTCCACTTTACCATACGCATTGTGACGATCATAAATTGCTTAGCAACCATATTAAAGCAATCGAATCGCTACCCGTGAAATATTTTTCATTGAGTAGTTTCGATGGCCATCTGTGGTCTTCATCATCAGTTCCACTTCCCCAAATTATACTTTCTGAATGCAAATGCTTGAGTTGTTAATGAAAATACCAAAATTGCTATATGTATGCCTATAATATTTGAGGAGTTCCCTCAATTCCTCATGGATCCCATCATCAGAACTGGAGTTTGACATAAAAAAATAATTTTTTAAATCGGTTCATAAATGACGGCGTACTGAGGTAACAAACATAAAAAAAAAAAAAAATAAAAAAAAAAAAAAAAACATACAACCGAATTGAGAACCTCCTCCTTTTTTTGAAGTCGGTTAAAAATAGTATTTAAGTCATTGCATGTAGTGCCGTGTGGTACTTGCTAAGAATAGTGCAACGAATCTTCTCTTCCGTGGGAGGCGCAAGAGGCCAAAGCGACTTAGGAATTCAGGTAGACAAGCAGGCCAAAGCAGCATTCTTCTTAACTTTGCGAAAACCTGTTTTCTTGAAGATTGCGGAGGATAGACGGCCGTCGGCGTCGGGGCATAAGGCAACAATAGTTCGCCTGATTAAAATATCGAATGTTGCCGGGGAAAGTGGGATGTGTGATGTTAATGCATTAAATGAATAAGGAATCCCCTGAAAACACGCTTGAGTGAATAATTAGAAGAAAACATTGTATAACTTGAGAACGCTCGTGCTAGAGATAGAAAACAGACTAGCAACAACCGCTCTGTTAGTTCAGCCAGAAGATATACATACTTACATAGTACAGTAGACAACATAGTAGAATATCGGATCAATGAAAACAGTTGGTACACAAACCAGCGGGCATTCACATCGCTGGAACATATGTTAGTTCCCTCGGTTTGGTTGCCGTTGTAGTTATAAAATAAAATGCGGACGTGTACGTCTGTCTGTTCTGTACAATACATAAAGAGGTCGCTGACCCCGTTCTTAAAACGAATGCATGTACATACATTCTCTCAGTTGACACATATTTCAGACAACTGTCGTATACTAAATGCCGTAGATAATGTTTATGTTTATTCAGAAGGACACAACGCGACTTTGGCTTGTGCTGGTTACATGCTTGGCATAAGGCTTACATTAGACCAATTTCCCGAAGACGTACGAAAGCTTTCGATTTCGGAAAACGAATTATGGAGCTTAAATGGAGTTGGGTAGGACACCTGGCAAGGCGCAGTGATGACAGGTGGAGTAAGGCAGTGACCGAGTGGCATTCAAGGACTGGAAAACGAAGTGTCAGTCGTCCGGCGACGAGATGGGCGGACGACATTGTTGCCACCGCGTGTAGAACCTGCATGAAGCTGGCACAGGAGCATGGGGAGTTGCACAAGGAAAGAAAGGCCTATGCCCAGCGGTGGGTGAAGTCGGGCTGTGGATGATGATGAGTAAGCACAATCAGTCAAAGTTTGGCAAAGTATATTAATTTTGAATATTATTTGGTTGGGCAAAAAGTGACATTTAAATGCCAATAATTTAAAAAATACACAACTTAGATTGTTTTTAAATATTTTTCAGATAACTATTATGAATTAGCCTATTACCCGATTCTGGCTTGACGTCGACTTACGGGACACCTGTATAACAAAAATATGAATTGTGTAGTAACGCAGCCGTTTCACCTTAATACACAGTAGAAATTATACTACTTTGCTGTATTTTCATATATTATGCGTAAGATCTTTAAGGGGCCCGGCAGTCGCTCCATGTAAAATACTGGTATTCAGCTGCATCCGGTTAGACTGGAAGCCGACCCCAAAATAGTTGGGAAAAATGCTAGGCAGATGATTATCTTTACAAACATTTTAAGGTTTCCAAAGGCTTGTATAAAAATATGCCCGAATTCCGATTTCTCTAGTTCATTTATTGCCAGAATAATTAATCAGAAGTAAGGCGTTCGCATTCGCTCTGAAGCGGCGTTTGTTTGGTAAACAAACAATTTGGCCAAATTCCTTTCGGCAATTAACTGTGAATATTTGAGGAGTAAACAGTGCGCAGAGCGTTGACACGGGTTCGCGTTACTATCACGAACATCCGCATCTGCCCACGCGGTCTCGCGCGCCAATTTATGCATCGAGGGTACCAATCCTACGACCTCAACCCACAGGCCCTCGAGAAATTAAATACGGTCCGTAACAATCGGTATCCTCTTCGAGAGAAAGTAACGACCCAAGGTAACACGAATTAAAGATGCAATCATAACATTTTCTGCGGCCATGCAATCATGAACAGATGACTCGAATTTGATGACCTCAGTCTTCACAGAGTGCCAAGTTTCTCAAATCTATTTTAAGCCTGCTTCGTTCTAGACATATTGGGTCAATCGATATAAAGCTAGCTTTATACCTTAGTATTTCTAAGGTTAGCAGACTGAGCATTGTTCTCCTAGTCTCACGAGTTTAGAGTTTCAAACAAAGCCTAACGAACGAGGATTATAATGCTGACGGACGCTTCATTGATATGACATTCAAATGATTTTCTCACAACTTTACTGTCTCCTGCGGTGTTAAATTATTTTTTTGTCTGATAAAAATGCACTTTCAATCAATTCTAATAGAAAAATACAGTTATATACTAAAGGACTTAAAAACACTTCCATATATAGGTTACAGAATTAAAGTGTTACATATTGAATTGATAACAGGATCAAATAATGTAACCTTTATAAATGTGTTTTTCAATGTGTTAACCCAAAACACTTTTAAATGTGTAACAGTAATTATATCATTACATGTCATGCACTGAAAACCTTGCTTGATACGTCCGTGCATTACATTTACATATAATGCTTTTTTTTTTTATACCTGATAGCTACCTAGGAGTCTGTAAACGAAATTTCGCTTACCTAAAATGTATTACGTGACATCGTATTAACTTAAAATGTAATATAATTATTGGACATTTGGTGATCGGCACGGAAATATGCTTGGGACAGTTAGTGTTAACACTGTAATAAGTGTAACCAGTAAACGCGGGTTGCCAAAATAGCCGCAATCCCGACTGGATTGAGGCTATTTTGCCCATCGCTGCGTGTCTGTCCACCACGCGTTTTTGCGGTACCGTGCAATTATACCTACAATGCTTTTTCTGTTAAGGTTACACTTTGTTTTTATAACATTATTGTATCTGTTACATTTAGAAGTCCGTTTAAAACAGTTTTAAAAAACAGTGTTAAAAATACTTATTACGGTTACAGTTTGAGCCCCTGGTTATACTGCAACGTGGAGTCTAGTTTTTTATGTTCATGTCGTTTTGAATAAATACTTACAATATACATAATAATATAAGTTACTTATAAGCCATTTAAAAATGATTTCTTTTTCTACTAAAATTGGTGACAGACTGCAACAGTCTGCGAAATGTGAATTAAGGGAAGGGAGGCCTACAGTGAGACAATAAGTTGGGGCCATAAAGTCTGAGCAGCTGCTTGACTTTTTATTAGCCCTTAGAAGTATTCTAGGCTTCTTCAGTCAGGCGTATAAAACTAAGATCAATAAAGACCAAAACAAATAAAAATCGTTACGACTGAAAAATCTAAACTTTATTATAAGCGGCGGAATTAGGTACAGCTATAAAACAAAACTTAATTTAAAAAAATATAATTGTACGTTGTCGGTATCGGTGTGTGAGATATTATGCAAGACTAAATGGTCTGCGGCACCGTAACACACAATTTACACCGCGTTACAGCATACCGGGTTAAATGGAGCGTCTAGCAAATTACACAAAAGACAAAGCGTCAGTTGTTAGGCTCAAGTAAAGGGCTTGGAGGAATCATTGATTCGGGCTCTGAAACTAACTTGGCTTAACTTAATCTGGCAGACAACCGACCTTCTGACTGAATTACCTCCTGAATTTCCGGGTGATTGTTTAATTATTTTTAATATTCTTTAACCAGGCTCTATGTAAACTAAAGCATGCGAACTTGTTATACCAACGATTGTAAAATCTTTCTAGTCTAGTTCACTTGTAGATAAGGGAAGAATTAACACATCATCGCAACGTATACGATGTGTACGAATGGCTGTCATTCGTGGATCTTTGACAGTCGTTACGGGTAGTCAGAAGCCCGAAAGTCTGACAACCAGTCTTACCAAGGGGTATCGTATTACCCAGTAACTGGGTTGTGGAGGTCAGATAGGCAGTCGCTCCATGTAAAATACTGGTATTCAGCTGCATCCGGTTAGACTGGAAGCCGACCCCAACATAGTTGGGAAAAGGCTAGGCAGATGATGACTCACGTAATATACGTTTCGCAATATGAGCACGAAATATTGTTTACTTTCCGACCTGCTAAACGGCGGGTAGTTTAGATATTAGGTAATGTATTGTGTGAGATGCAAGAAAAAATACAACGGTATGGACAGGTGTTTGGGGACTTGGGTCCGGGAGCTTGCGAAGGGCTAAAAATACCTAAATATGAGATGTACAGTTGTATACATAGGCATGTCTCAAAAAAAATCTATGAAATCTGACTGACTACCACCGAATCGATATGACTATGACACATCGGCGTAGTTTTCCGCATTATAAAGTAGTAAAGTGCTTAAGCAGGTACTCAGCTTACTTGCGGTTAGTGTGTGATCACAACCACGCAGCCGGGATGACTAACGCGTCCCATATGAGCCGTCAGCCATAAAGCTTACGCAAGCAGGAATTCTTTTTTAAACCCATCTCCATAATTGTATGCAATTATGACCACGACAAGCCCATTACTATTCATAAAATATCGTGAAAATATTTGGTATTGACTGTTGTGTGTTATGTAAACAAAAGGCAGGAACAACTAAATAAACACCTGCTTAAATATTTAGTTTATGTGTCAGGAATAAAAGGTGCCACAGGGCCTTGGAACTGTTTTAAGGTTAATGGCCTATTGACAGGTTCATTGTTACATGAAGGAATAGAGTATACTACTTACATTTTCATTAGGTAGTTAGGTATAGGTTAATGAGGTATGAAAGAGCTAAGGAACATGTGTGTTGACATAATTATAAATGCCTGACACAAAATAGTATAGGGAAATTACCTAACATTATATTTTCATGTGCTGCAAGTGCAACAGATTTAATAATATATGTTGTACACAATATTAACACTGCAAAGTAGGTCACAATCATATTATTATTATGAATATGAAAGTAATATTACGGAGGCAGTTGTCATCCCGGACAGTGGTCAAATTTAGTTGCCTAGACTTTGTATAAGTAATATGTTTCTGCAGAACAAAAATAATGCTAGTTTAATGAGTAATAGGGCCCTGTAACCCAAAACAAATATAAGATACTCACAAGGTGACTCTCGTTATGCATATTAATGTGTATTATGGAACTTCAGTACAAAAAACCATTGATGAACATGGGAGTCTTTCTCTGGGGTCTTGAAGATCCAATACAATTGCACCACATTGCATAACAAGTCAAATCTTCATCATCAAATAGGGAATAAAGTTGTTTAGAGGGTGAAATCGTGTAGTGTTGTTTCAATAATAAGCAATTAGCCTATAATAATCCCACTGCGCCGTATGCAAAATACACACATTGATGTGGAGTTGTGGACACCATATTACTTAATCCCACTGCTGGGACACAGGCCTCCTCTCTGTGAGAAAGAGTGGGCTGTAATCCACCATGCAACGCCAGTGCGGGTTTGTAGATGTCACACATCTTTGAGTTTTTGGTTCTAGCACATAACATTTGGTTTCAATAATAAAATCCAAAAATTTTACCAGCTATAGTATGTACAAATTGTTATCATTTGGGACTGAAGCTATCAATCATCCTTACAACTTTTTATCTTACACAATAATTGGATGTTGAAACACAAGCACAATGCAAAGAAATATAAATTTCAGTGTGGGAGTTTCTAGAGAATTTAATGGAACAAAGGACTACTTAGTGTTATCATGTAGACACTACCTGTAGTTGTCTGTCAACCTCTACAACTATTTACCAGGAACAATAATTTAATAATTTCATTCAACTTGTTCAATATTTTAATGATTCAGGCCTCAGACCAAATAAAAAACCAAGACAGAGGGTTATCAACAGTGAAGTGAAGCTGGTAAACATGTGTGTACTTAGTGAGGTGTAGTTTGATTGTCAATGGTTGTAAATGTGTGCATGTGAGTGTGTATGCACAGAGCGGACGGGTAGTTTGGCATACTTCACTGTATCGTTCTCAGTGCTCTGTCTTGGTTTTTCATTTGGTCTGAGGGTTCAGGCATCAATAAAATTTACAATAAAATATCAGAAGAAAAATTCTACAATATAACTCCACAAGTAGAGTAGTGTATGTTTTTTTATTTTTTTATATTGTTGGAGCTGCCTGAACCTGTTTTACAGCATAAGATGTTGAATAAATGACTAAAGTAAGTACAGCATCAGTTTCATATAGCAATTTATGTAGCAATAAACTAAGAATTGGTGTATCCATATCAAATACTATCATAAGAGTTTCATTGACAAAACTATGTGTCTATTTGCAAATTTATCAATGAATACTTGTTTTTAAATATAACTATGGTAGGTAAGGAAACTGGCATTACAGTAAAGTAGTTGCTTAACAAAAACACCGTTTAAACAAAAAATCAAGCCTTTTCTTTCTCTATAACTCATTATCACAATGATTCAACATTGCAGTCACGGTTTTGATAGTTTTATCTGAAAATGTGTTTCTATTAAGCTGAAGGACCGCACAGACACTGGTCCCTGCTTAGTTTAACCAATGGTATCAACAAGCACTTACTTTTCACTCAAATACTGAGTCGTCCAGTAGAGAACCTCACCGGCCAACTCCGGTTCGGTGATGGTGTACCCTGCTATGTGCACGGGCAACTGGTCCTCAGGGTTAACAGTAGCGGCAAAGTTTTCAAAAAACACTCGGTACGATGTCAAATAATCCTCTTTTTCACCCATTTTCGATTGTTCGTTCGAGTTTATAAAGTAACTAAATAATTTCGTGTCAATAATCGATCAACACTTGTAAATGATTACAAGATAAACTGGAACAAAAGTCGGAGTCCTCGTATGAAATATAATTATTTAGTAAATATAAAGCACTCTCTAACTACAACTTATTATGTCACCACATTCTAGAAATCACTTATATTTATATTTGCACTAATCTCAATTGCATTTGTGATCAAAACATCAAAATCTCATCTCGCTCCTAATTCTCCGCTCTTGTTGTCACATCCCATTTACGATTATTAATTATCTGTCCCCACCAAAAAAAAAATCCACACCCGATGAAATTCGAAACATGTGAAAAGTATAAAACAAATAGATGTTTTGTTACAAATGTAAAAAACTTCTGGAAGCAGTTTAATTTTTGCTGATTTCGTTTTTTACGATATAATAGAAAACCTACTTTAAAAGCCTACATTAAATGAAATAGCAAAATTTGTAACTTCGTAGTTTCAGAACAAACTTTTATCGACTATCATGTTCAGTCATGTTTGAGCATTTAACGTTACTAGTGTTGTGTGGCCTGGAAAGTTATTTTCCTGTGAAGATGACGTATGCAATTGTGCATATTATAACGATTCGTATCGGCCGACAAAAAAGTCTGATGGGCAGATGGGCTATGCTAGACGATTGCCTTCAAACTGAACTGTCGGCAAACTATCTCTAAGTAGTCTGTGGTGCGGAGTGAAGCAGGGCACAGGCTGAAGCATGTTAGTCACTGACCATGAAAAAGATAGCCAATAGCCCTGCAGATCGACGGCGCGTTGTGTTCCACGCGCGCCTCAAAGAGATGTCAGCACTAACTAATGGGTCCGCTAGGGCCGATGCCTGCCAGGGTCGCGGGTTGTTCGAAAGAGATACCGTGGCCCAAGTAGTACAAGCAACTGAAGGAACACACGAGAACTCACGAAGCCACACGGCCTTAGTGGGGATGCGGCTTAACACATCTGCAATTGACCCGCCGGTTGACGGTCTACTTCAAAGGAAGCCGCGCGGCTCTGGCTAGTGCGGATGAACCGCGCGGCCGGTCAGTGCGCTTAACCACCGCTACACCGAGTTCTGTTTGTTTTCGCACCAAAATGGAGTGGACTGACGATCAAACTCTTTTATTAATTAATTTTTATCGGTGTTATGAGACAGTTAGAGGGAAAGGAATGATGCCCTGATGGACATCGCTACATGGTTATTTCTATAAATGCTGCTGAAGCTAATAGCATGTCCCGTTCTTCGTAAATCTCGAAAGCTACTAGAAAGGCCTGGCTGCGCCTGCGAGGCTCTTATAATGAGGACGCGTTGCAAAAAGACACAAAAGCCTCGCAGGGTCACGCCTCGAGGCCGCAAAAGGCCGCGCAGCCCTAGTGGGACGCGAAATATTGCTGACAAATGCTCCTGATTATTGAAGGTCGTGTCCCTGTGGTTCAACTACAGTGTTGCCAGACGCTGACGGCGTTTCCTCGTACAGACATGGTCTGAAATCTCGTATTTTGTCAACACAACCTCGTACATACCAATTGTTTAATACATTTCTTAAAATCGATTGATTTTCTAGTTACCTAGCAGTTTCGTCAAAAAGTACTACAGGGCAATTTGTACAAGCCGCCCTTAAGACGACCCACTGACCCAAGTTTTACAAACACACTTTACACACCGCGCGCTGGCAAATCTAGTGTCCAAGGTCGCAGGTGGCAGGTCAGACAACCAGAATTTTGCTTTGGATATTGTAGTATCTATAACTATAACATAAAAACTTTAAAATGAGCAACGCGTATGCACATGCCTCGGCTTCGCGTAACCACAATTTAGGGGGAATCTCTAAGTGGCAGTGTAGTATTGCAATTACTGCACACATCGTTCATTCATTGCGTAAAGTTGTAGGCGAGTTCCAAAATATGATTTGTATCAACGAATCTCGTACAAAATCATACGAGGATGGATGTAAGCTCGTACCTCGGACCTCTGAATCTCATACATGTATTAAGAGAAACCTCGTACGGATGGCAACACTGTTCAACTACTTCAGCTTTGCAACATGGAGGTTGAAAAGGTGAGACTCGGTTCAGTAAAAAATAGTAATTATTAAATATTGTAAAACTTTAGCCAATTCCTACCACGATTCCCTATGTTCTATCATTTTTTCTAGAAAAAACATTAGATATGCTTTGAAACCTATTAGAAATTTTTAGTTTTTATTTCTGTTTTGACTTTACAACGACTACGATATCAAAAAAGCATGACGTAAGTATCATACATACATTTTTGACGTTTATCGATATCTTCACGTACGACCGGTCCAACACTATCTGCACAGAGTACTTTTTAATAGAGACTATCTGCCACTATCTGTAGTTCTGATCAAACACTACGGGCGCGTTCCGAATTGAGGAAATAATCGATGTAATCGATTTGAGAGTGCTAAAACCCGTACCGAATTGGCGTGAGCGTGATAACGATGTCCCGTGAATCGTCATAGATGACGTCATGGCATGCGCCATCTTGCGATAATGCCGACCATGCCTCGTACTAATATCACCGTGAGCGCTGTCAAAAATGACAGTGTGTGTGTGTGTGTGTGTGTGAGGATGAGGAAGTGTCAGTGTGTGTTTTGTTTTGAGCTACATCATGGCCGCCTTCCGAATTGGCCAATATCGCTCACAGCACTCAAATCGTCTCACATGCGTTCCATAATGGATATCACGATTATGACAGCTGAGAGCTGTCAACAATTCGGAACACTCGTTAGCGCGCTCACAGTGCTTACTCGGTGTCAAAAAGATATTACAGCAGTATTTCTTCATAAAAACACCACACGTTTCTTCCTTTTCTTTGTTTAGGTGGCGACTGTCAGCCAGAAGCACAATTTCGAAAATGCCACGTTATTAAAAAGATATGGTGCAATTCAAAACAAAACACACACTGACACATCCTCATCCTCACACACACACACACTGTAATTTTTGACAGCGCTCACGGTGATATTTGTACGAGGCATGGTCGGCGTTATCGCAAGATGGCGCATGCCATGACGTCATCTATGACGATTCACGGGACATCGTTATCGCGCTCACGCCAATTCGGTACGGGTTTTAGCACGCTCAAATCGATTACATCGATTATTTCCTCAATTCGGAACCCGCCCCATATCTTTTTAATAACGTGGCATTTTCGAAATTGTGCTTCGCTGACAGTCGCCACCTAAACAAAGAAAAGGAAGAAAAGTGTGGTGTTTTTATGAAGAAATACTGCTGTAATATCTTTTTGACACCGAGTAAGCACTGTGAGCGCGCTAACGAGTGTTCCGAATGGGGTTGGCAAGTGAAAGCTGATCTCAGATGGCGCCACCACTATACGAACCCTTGTTATTTGCTTGTCAGTTGTCATTTTAGTTGTCAAACATTTACACGCTTCGGATTTTCTAATTGCTTGATTGAAGGGATTGCAGACTTTTTCAAAATTTTGCGCTGGTTTATGATCCCTGAAAGAGTGATATGCCTTTAGCAAACAAATAATTTATGTATTTATATCAAGGAGTAATACAAGATGGGTCAACTGTCTGGTGAAGATCTCTAAACCTCCAGTGGACTCAAAAGGCCCATGTTCTCGACAAGGAATGGTCTAGGTTCCATAACGAGAACATGGGCGCACATTATTAGAATTTTTGTTTGTGTATTATGGACAGTCTGTTTTCTTTTAAGGTTTATTAAATCGCATTATCTTACATGATGCAGGTAGGTATAGGTTACGTAAAAATAAGAGGAAATAGTTTTTGACGACCTAGTCAAACTGAACGTTTCTCATCTCGAGGAAACTGGTGGCCTCTAGTATCTTTACAATTTCGTACACAACATCTAGGCATATCCTCAATAATTGTCTTTAATTATGAATTCACTAATATACCCATACAAAAACTGCTTTGATATTGGTCTGTGCGCTACTAGCGCCACTTTGACAGTTGTCGGCCCCATTGTTGACAGCTCTCAGCTGTCATAATCGTGATATCCATTATGGAACGCATGTGAGACGATTTGAGTGCTGTGAGCGATATTAGCCAATTCGGAAGGCGGCCCACCTACTAATATCTTATCTGTGCGGCCTACAATACGGACGTTCTGATTGGTCATAAATGTTCTGTGGGTCTGTTTTGTCATGATGATGTTGTGTTTATCGTGTTTTTATCTCAAAAGATATTTTCAAATTCACAAAAATAATAAATGTATTAGTTACAGATTATTCTGTATTCTTCGTTAGAACTGTACATACAGGTACAGTGTGTGGTCATTATGATTATCATTTTACCATAGTTAGGAGCTTAATGTTATTAATCTCATCGTTTCAGATTCAAATCTTTGGATTTGCATCAGTACCTATTACTTATCATAAATTTTATGCATTATCAAACTTTGTAACGTACGTGATTGATAAATTACGGTGATAAGATAATTATTTAATTAATTGATTTTTGTGAAACTTAAGACCAGATCTCAGGCAGTACTTGGTAGAGAAGTTATTAAACAGAAAAATGACGTCGATAGCTGGAAAATATCAGCACTACAAGAATGAGGACATTGATGAGTATTTTAGTGCTGTAGGTGAGTACCTAAATATATTCCTCAGCCAACTATTTATTTAGCAACTACTTTGGTAATTAAAGTTCAAATATTAATTTAGATACTTAGGTACAGAATATAACTTTCATTTTCTAATCTGTATCCACCAAACTTTAAAATCATCATCATTCTCCTGCCCTTATCTCAATTTATTTGATGCTGGCACCACAATCATGTCTTTTCCTTCCATACTTCTCTATTAGTTGTCATCTCAATAGTCACCCGCTTTCTAGCCATATCCTCATTCACACAGTCCATCCATCGTTTCTTTGGTCTTCCCCTACTCTTAAAGCCATCAACATTCATATTGAAAACCTTTCTTACGACTTTTTCCTCATTCCTCCGTATCACATGCATACCATGACAACCGATTTCCACACAAATTTTCAGTTACCAGTGCCACTTTCAGACACCACTAAACTTCAAAATATATTTGGATAAACTTAACTAAAATGAATGAGAATTTACAATTGTTACAGGTGTACCTTACATGGGACGTAAGATGATGTCAATGTCATCACCGCTGATGGAAATATCAGTGGACGGTGACCATATGACTATAAAAAACTCATCTTTGTTGCGGACAGTTGAGAACAAATTCAAATTAGGAGAAGAGTATGAGGAAAATATGCCTAATGCCAAAATCAAGGTTAATATCATGAAACAACTATTTGTCATAAGTACCAACTAGTGGGATCTTGCAACTCTGTGTTTTGTTTTTTTTTTTTCTATGTATCATCTTGCGATCGGCTTTACAAGCCCTTAGCAGGTTTGTTGTGACTGTTATTGTCAGGTAAGAACTGTTCCTCCTGTGAGGAAGCTGTCTTTTATTTTAATTCTCGCTTTGTTTGGGAACAATGTCCCATATGTGTTGCCTTTTGAGTCTTCTGTCACGCAGTTGTTAGGGTATTTGTGTGTTTTTATTCGGTTTTGGTATGTTAATGCTCCGTGTTCCACTTCTTCTTTGATTGTTTTCATTTCTGTATGCTCATGCAATTCACTGATTTTGATAAACAGAGGTGCATTGGTTATCATTTTGAGGGCTTTATTCTGGAACCATTGTAAGATTTCCACATTGCTATTTTTTGCTGATCCCCATAACTCAATTCCATAAGTCCAGATAGGTTTAATTATGACTTTATAGATGAGTATCTTATTTTCCATGCTGACGTTTGATCTTCTGCATAATAGCCAGTTGAGGTTTCTGTGGTTTAGTATTCTGTTTAATCCATTAATCCTGATCTATCTCCGGGCATGATTGGATTACCATCCAACGGACTATGAGAGTGAGGGAAGAGGGAATGTACCTATTATTTTGTGCACTATAATATCTCCCGCGCCAAAGGCTAGTCTCCATTGAGATTGGCCGCCATAGCCGAAACATGGTCTGGAGGACTTTGATCAATGAATGTAACTTGTTTTCAGAGTGTTACAACCCTAATCAATGAAAAGCAGATTGAAACCAAGTCAGTAGTAGAAGATACGGGTGCTAACTGTGGTCGCCACTATGACTTCACTGAAGATGAGTGTATTGTTGTAAGTAATACTTACAACAAAATTAAAATTTGAACGAAAGTGTTTTCGGTAAAAGTATAGGTACTGACGACGACATTATCAAGCTATACATTTCCAGTTTTAGCTGACCTCGTACTGTATAGGCTTTTCGTACAATGAGAAGTCAGCTTATACTGGAAATATAGTCGTGGTGTGTATTTCCTGAATTAGAGATTTGTTTAAGTACTCATTAGTTAAAAAAAAAAAAAACAAGTTCTATATTCCCGGCATGTCCTACAACCAAAAATTCGAAGACATGTGACATCTACCAACCCCACTGGGCACGCGTGGCCCACTCCTTCTCGAAGAGAGGAGGCCTGTGTCCCAGCAGTGGGAACATCATAGACTGATTATGCGAGTTGTCAAAAGACGCGTCTTCGCGGGCTTGCGACCTATGGAGTAACTGTTTCTACCGAATTTTGAATTTTATAAAACACCTAGGGCCACCACATTTATAATAAAACACCTCGAGAGACATTATAGTTTTTGTAAATCATTGCCATAATATATATTATTTTAAAGAAAAAAAATATAGGTAGGTATATATAAACAGTTATATCCGGCTCTTTGGGCCGCATATTTATCATCACGCTAATAGTAAAGGCGAAAGTTTTGTGAGTGTGTTTGTATGTTTGTTACTTCTTCACGCACAAGCGGCTGAACGGATTTGGATGAAATTTGGCACACATATTTTATAACCAGGGTTAACACATAGACTACTTTTTATCCCGATTTTCCCACGGGGTCGACACTTCACTTATGCGGGTGAAACCGCGGGGCGCTACTAGTATATTATATATTGAAAACAGTTTCGTATTTTTTTTTTATTTGAAATTGGTTTGCTCTTGACTCTAGTCTAGGTCGGACGTGCAAATACTTTTTGTGCAAATACCCTCAAGAATAATGTAGTTCAAATATTTGTAGACATGCTTAGGTATACTACTTATAGTTTTCCTTAACAAGTTTTCCTTGTTAGTTACATTTCTTATTATATTGCCTAATATAATTTATTTATGTTCCAGACCCTGACCCACGAGAAGGCCAAAACACCTGCAAAACGCTACTTCCGCAGAGTCCAATAGATCAGATGATGAAACTTTGAAACGAAATAATGAAATGATTTTGTTATGTGAAAAATAAGATATCAATATAATTGGTTAATGCTACAAGGGAACTGATAATATTTTTGCTTTATACTTTTATATGCTTTATTTTATTATATAAATTTATAAAATAATAATTGTAAATGTTTTTTTTACCGACTTCGCGACGCAAAGGACGGTAATGTACCTACTTATTTTTACTTCGTTTCTACGACGATGAGGCTGTCGGTTAGTGCTAGCAATCAAGGCCTCATAAAATCGTACATCGTAAAGAAGAAAATAGGAATAACTAAATAAATCAATTAATATTCAATGATTGTCCAGTGGATTATAAAATATTGAACCAACTAGGAGTATAAGTGTTCTGTGGGAAGCAACCAGTTATGACTATATTAGGTGGCACCATTACTAACCAGCCAACCATGGCCATCAGCCAGCAAACAACGGGCATTATATTCGAATATGTCCGTAAGGATTGAGGAGCCACATCAGATTTTTAAAATCTGATCTCACCATTATTTAGCAGCAATGTAGCTGAGCAGCACGAATTCTAGATTTAGCAGCAAAATATATCACTAGTTATATTTAATTCAAAAGTGGCTCCTCAATCTAAACATCTGAATTGAGGAGCCACCTGGAACTCGTTAAGTAATAGATGAATATTATTTTTGAAAATTTTGTATCATTTAGTAGCAATTGTGCACATTACCGTCTAAAAATGTAGGTTCTGTAGCGCTAAAATGAAAGAAAATACAATACTTTTAGTATGGCTCCTCAATATACACTCAAGAGGTGAATTTCTATTGGATGTGAGGGATCAATTAATATATTCGACATAATGATCATTTAGCAGGTGTACCTAGTGTTTGTTTTTGCAGTAGGTACATATAGAATTAAAATAGTAAAACAGTAAATTTTGTAGATGAACGCATTTTCTTTGGCTCCTCAATCCTGACGTTCTAATTATATGTTTGACTGTAGCCACCTGAGATCTCAACGGAATCTAAAGCCAGAGATACTAACTTTAGCAGAAATGTCTGCTATATACAGGATGAAATTGAACACATGCGACAAATCGAAATGGGAGATTGTATCATTATGAACAACTTTTACTATGGGACCCATAGAACTATTATTAGGTACTACTTTATCTCAGTGATGGGACCAAACCTGAAATCGCGAAAAAAAATCAGCTGTTTCCACTGAGATAAAGTACTACGAGTAATAATAGTTCTATGGCTGTTTCCTACATTTATGTTAGCTTAGCTCGTCAAAATGTAGGGAACAGCTGTTTTTTTTTCGCGGTTTCAGGTTTGGTCCCATATTAAAAGTTGTTCATAATGATGAGTACGCACACGGCTACACATCAAGCTTACATAACCAGTATAAGCTGACTTCTGACTGTACCAAAAACCTATGCAATGCGAGGTCAGATAAAACTGGAAATGTATGGCTTGATGTGTAGCCATGTGTACATACAATCTCCCATTTCGATTTGTCGCATGTATTCAATTTCAACCTGTATAATATCTGCACAGTTCAGCAATGTATATATTTTGGATTCTGAAAAAACAATACTTAACTATTTTCTTGTAAATTCAATGTGAAGGGTGACCACATTTTGGGGGTACCTATGTGGATGTGGCTCCTCAATCCTTACGGACATTATTCGAATTATCACATCTACTAAAATAAGTCATCATCTGCCTAGCCTTTTCTCAACTATGTTGGGGTCGGCTTCCAGACTAACCGGATGCAGCTGAATACCAGTATTTCACATGGAACGACTGCCTATCTGACCTCCACAACCCAGTTACTGGGTAATATAACGATACCCCTCATTGAGATAGAAGCATGGAGACCAATGGAGACGCTCTATTCTACTATAGAAATAATAGTTATACAAATATCTATCATATCGACACACACATATGTCAAAAAGCGTTCTGTTTCTTTTTAACTAATCAAGAGCTGCATAATTATGAAAAGAGATACATTACATTACATCTAAATGTTTGTTAAGTTACTAATTTGGCAACAGTTTTGTGCCGTCAGGGTATATATATTCTGTGGTTTTGTGTGACGTCAATATCATGTCTATGCGTGACGGTCCGCCATGTTGAGTGCCGAGTTTTATGAATGGTTTGGTAGATGTGCTGTCAAACGGTTGATTGCTCAAAATATTTTTGTTGTTTTCGAGAGAAAAACGTCTAGAAACTAGGTGTTTTGGTGACATAAAACAGTGTGGTGCGAGAAAAAACAAAAATAACCCTACGAAAGGCGGCCATCTTTAGTGCCTGATTTGTGTAGGTATACACGCTAATTTTGTAGGTATGCCCAGTCCTTAGGTTTATTCAGTCATTAATACCCCTTGATAAGATTGGTTGTCTTGTCAGACTTTCGGGCTTCTGACTACCTGTAATGCCGGGCCACACCAACGGGAAACGCCGTTGATTATCGCGATAAGTTGTGGCTGCACCTACGGTTAAAGCCCATCATCGCGATAATCAACGGCGTTTCCCGTTAGTGTTGCCAGGGAGTCTACTCCGAAGTGGCACATACGAATGTTCGGAATGATCCGACACACGACCGAACCGAATATTGTTGTCATACTACGAAAAAGGTTCGGATTGGCTCAGTTTGGTCGAGACCATAGTCAATATTCGAAAAGAGTGTCGGACCGAACGAAATGTAGTGCCAGAGGTGAACGTTTTATCGATATGTTTTTATAAGTCAATGAGACTCATTTCGATTTATTTGAACTGTTGAATTACAGAGTAAAATTATTTTTATAGTAAGAAAATAGAACTTTGCTTTTAATTAAATATGTTTACCTAAGAAAATTGTAATATTTCTCGAAAAAACAATATATTTGTAGCTGGCATAAAGATTACTTTGCCGATTGTCAAAAAAAAAAAAGGATAAAAGTCAAAGGATGACAAGCACAGACTGGTAATATTATCTATGGCACAGACTACAAATTTTAAATAATGCAAGTAAACAAACAAGGGGAGAGATTGTGATTTTTAATAATGCGAAATTGAGAAAAAGTACTTTAAACTCAAACCAAATCTCATCTGCCGCTATCGCTATAGAGATACCTAATCGTATTTCGGTCGTTTATCGTCAAGTGCTGACTGAAGTGTAGTGTTAAAGTCAAGTTATGAGATGTACTATATCTACAAAAAACAAGTTTAATAAACTACGTAAATTATTCACTTTATCTACGCTTGATAAAGTGCCCCTTGGGCTTATCGTTTTCTCATGTTCGTGTTTTGGAAATTTGGAAATGAAAATTATGAACAAACATTCTGCAAGAAAAGTCACCATGTCCAGACCAACAGCGGCACAAATTGATGCTCTCCTCATCGAGATTTGGCCCAAGGCAACTTGATCGACAGTCGTACGCTGCATCATCGACTGTGGAAAGAAATGTGCACCACGCTGAATTCTGTATTATTTTTAGTTTTACTTGTAACAAATAGAAGATTAGTTCTAGTTTAGGAGGTACGAATTGTAAAAAATATATTTTATTCATCATTTTCTAAGATTGTATTAATCTCCCTCTCTCTTTGTACCCTCTTCAAAGCATCTGTGGCAAATGTAACAGGTTGCTAAGTCACCTGCCGAGAGTTCTCCGATTCAAAAATCATCTTGGGTTAACTCCGGAGCACTCGCTCCGTCCCTTATACATGTATGTATTTACAAAAAAAAAAGTATATAAGTAGTTTATCAGCCATCTCGTTACCATAACACAAGCATTAGGTTGCTTAGCTTGGGACTAAATGGCGTTGTGTGAAATGTCCAAGGATATTATTATTTTCTTGTTTATATCTCGGGACCATTGAGTCCCGGTCCTTTGGAAGGCGTACGAGGGGCCGAAGCCAACTCGCAGAGGCCCTTTAGGAAATTTTAATGAAATGTGACACCAACCGACGATTATCCCTGTGTGCACTATGCAAGTGCACCTAAGGACAACCCCCGGTTGGTGTAGGACTATTGCAGCATATGGAAAAATATATAGTTGGACTATGGGTTTGGGTGGCTAAAGTGGACTGGTTGCCAAGAACTATGGAAGAACTATGACCTCTGCCTGATCAATGTTTAATATATACACGGATAAAATAGCAGGGGGTGACTTGCACACTCAATAATGGGCCCCCGGAAACGGTCGCTAGCACATAGTGACGAAGCGACAAGGGGGCAACATGTCCTGAGGTGCTTATGAGAAGTGGAGAGGCATTCCACGGCTATCAGGACAATCCCGGAAGTACGGTGAAGGTCCCTACCAGCATCTTACTGGAATACTTCCTTCCTCCGAGCACGTTTGCCCTTGCGAATCTCCACTCAAGCCAGCCAATATAGGCAAGAATGAGGTGGGAGCTCTGTTCCTCGTCATTGTTCACTCCAGCCGGCCAATAAAGGCAGGCCAGAGGTGAGGTACAAGACTTCTCCCGGGAGATAGGGTCCGTGGGGTCGCTACTGCCCAACAGCTCGCCACATGCTGCCCTGCGGATTTCTGTATCTCTCTTGGTCTGGCTCCTCACCTTAGACCCGTTCCGGAAAAGTAAACTTTTCCGGCACGGGCCTAGAGTTCGGAGCGCGCAAGCCCCACCACGACGTCAACGTAGAGATACGGCGATGGGGTTATTATTATTATTATTATAGGTATTATGCAAAACACAGCAGGGTAAGATTATTCTGCCTACTTTATCTGCATTCTAGTGCACCTCCCGCGCTGTCAAGACACACCTCCACCCTTGACTATTTCAAATGTGCGTTCATTGGTGGAGAGGGCATGCTGTTTAAAAAAAAAAAAGATCAACCTTAAAAAAATTAGGTTGGTACATTTTCCTTACACAATTTTTTTAATATCTTGGGATTGGGTGATCCGATTTACATAAATCCAATTGGGAAATTAGTTTTATACATAACTCTATCATTTGAGACAAATTTATTTCAATAAACTACATAAACAAAAAATCTCATTTTCAAGTTACGTAATTATCTGACAATCCTTACATATTCCAAAAAATGCCCTACAAACTTACTTTAATCAGTGTTATTGAATTAGAATATGGAAAACAATAATAAAACTAAGCTAGATATACTAATTACAAACAGATAGACATCGAACTAAACAAAATCTCTATATAATGTATACCTAGTGAGTGGACTGCTGTGGAAAACTTAGATCTTACATCTACGTTTGTAGCTTTGTAGCAGGCTCAATTGCATGGCTATTACGCTTTCAGGGTGACAGGGGCACTATGTCCTGGCAAAGTGATCAACTGAGTCTGTAACTAGCTACAAACTCAAGGTCGGGCATTAAATTGGTAGTGTAGTAGTATAATTAGTAGTCATAAGATCATCTGCAATTCCTTCTACGCTCCAAACGCTCTTCTCTGAGAGCCTCTTCCACCCAAAAGCATACGTACTGTCATTTCGCTACAATTTTAAGTAGTACATTCACTTAAAAAAAAAATTAAAACTCAATAAAATTGTAATAATTCATGAAATTCGATAAGTTTACGGTACTCAAATCAATCAATCAATCATTTATTCTGTTAACATAGGTATGATTATAGATAGTATTGTTGTTAAAATTATGTGCACTATGCTTTGCCAATACATATGGAGTACAAAATGAAATAAGCATATACAATAAAATTAAAATTAAAATCAAAAGGTAGCTACTTTGCTGTCGTGTATTTTGACACAAATTTCACGATGTAACTCTTGTCAAACTCAAATTATCGGTCAGTCTTTTCTCGTTCAGAGTAGGGTAACGATACAACAAGTGTCAAAATTAAGTTCAGTCGGATCGGAACCGACCGAACCGAATATAATGAACTTCGTAGTAGGAAATGACCGAACATTCGGCAGATACATGGCCGATACGATACATTTACCGCTTCGGAGTAGACCCCCTGGCCATAAATGACTGTCAAAGATCTACGAATGACAGCCGGGACTAACGGCTTCTTAGGCTTAACGTGCTTTCCGAGGCACGGATGGGGTCTATCAAAATGTACTCTCTGTGGATGGGTCTCGTGTTATAAGTATTTATAAGTTCATGGGTGTCGATATGTAAAGATGGTCACCCACCCATAGATCAACCGCGACATGCGTATCGATCAACCAGAAGGCCAATTCTCGTAATTTAAAACGTTCAAAATCTAGTCGCAATCTCATCTCAGCGACAAACAAATGTCAAAAACTTGTCAAAATGTAGGGAAATTAGAGGTATTTTTGACAGATTGAGACTGAGATCAGACTGTGAACGTTTTTAAAATTACGAGAATTGCCCCTCAGTGCGGCTGCTCTACTAAAATCTACTAAAATAAGTAATGCACTAGTGCAATAAATATGTTGCATAATTTTATTTATAAATAAATACATAGACTATGAAAAAAAAAATCAGTGAGGCAAAATCGTGTACAGCAAACACGAATAAATGCGATGTTCACAGAGTCCTTTTTGATAGACCACAGATCTTTTTTGACTTATTAGAATCCGACCAATTTAAAATGTTTCGATATTCTCTTTCCTTCTTTTTCTATCCTGCAGCGACAACTATTCGGTTAGCGGTTTAAAAGTAGCGAAAGAGCCGTCAGAAAATAGCACCTTCACTTTATCACTTTTTCATTCTTGGTGCGGCTTCGATTGATTGGATCACAGAGACACAGA
Organism: Gortyna flavago; assembly: GCA_963669345.1. Classification (NCBI taxonomy): domain Eukaryota; kingdom Metazoa; phylum Arthropoda; class Insecta; order Lepidoptera; family Noctuidae; genus Gortyna; species Gortyna flavago. The sequence goes on from OY770132.1 coordinate 5,275,805, forward strand.
GTACATTATAATAGATTGGATTTTATTGTTTTGAAAGTGCATTGTGTGGTTTACATTTTTGCAAATCCCTTACGTTTCCGGCAGTTAAAATAACTAGAATTAGTAATTAACGAAATGGCTGAATATACAGTTTCCCAAAATCAGGTAAGCGAAAATTGTGCCAATAATTTAGAATAAAAAAATTTATCGCGTCTTCATGACTGAAAACAAGAAAATAAACCAAAGATTAGAACTTTTCTTTGGTATGCCTAAAGAAAATACTCCAGCTATGTTCGGTTATTGAGAAGAAACAAATTGACGCAACAAAATAAAATACAGGTACCTACTAAATCAAGCAAATCTAGATAAGTAGGTAATGAAATATTTTTCTATAGGAGCAGCAGGTGAAGAAGCTGAAGAGATTCCTGGAAGGTTGGCGCATGGCTGTTCTTCCGCTGAAGTCCGTCATCTTGTGGGAACAACAGTGGCATCCATGTGCTATAGTTGGCTCTGTCTCTTTTTTATATTTTCTCATTTGGCTACTGGATCTCAATTCTCTCGCAACATTTGCTGTTGTTGGCCTATTCCTGAATTTCGTGGACTTTATTGTGCCAGTTATCTGTAATTCTCTTTATGGACCTTCTTCATGGACTGGACAACATGAAAAAATATTTGAAGAAGTTTGCAAAAGTATTGTAACCCATTACAATAAAAGCTTGCACAATGTTCGCCAATTCTATTCTTTGAGGGAAACCAGCCCGTACATGGTAAGTTGATTTTGTAATGTAAATTATACAACTTCCATAGTACCAACTATTGTAGTAACTTAAAATGAATAAATATCAATGTGAACACATCCAGTTTTTATCAGGTGTTCATATTTTACTCTAAAATATTTAATTATAAAATTGAACATTGTAGACGCTGTGACAAAACTAAATTCAAAAACGCTTGATCCTTACCAAGCGGTTATGAATTTATTTTTTTATTATTTATGTAGGTACACACAGTATTAAAACAGATACAACATATTATTAGTATTAAATACAAAGGTACTACATATTTAGTTATATTTTATAATAAAATATGAACACCTGATAAAAACTGGGTGTGTTTGTTCCGAGTGTGTAAACTTTGAACCCTTTTCAATTGGCTCTGGACATATTTGATTCTAACAGGCTCATTTATTTTGTTTCAGTACTACATACTTTCCCTCAGTTTGTTGGTTACTTTGGCATGGGTGGCGTCTTCCATCAACAATACATTCCTGATGTACATCCTGTCTACCATGATGTTGCTCATGCCAGGTGTTCAACACAGGGGCATTTTCAACACTCTCCTAGCTATGGTCAACATGGCACCTAAATCTGTTAAAGCTGAATAAAATCAGTAATTTAGTTATGTGTAGCTTTTAATAATAATATGTGATTGGTCTGGTCATAAGTTTTAAGTTAAGCTTAGCTTATTGTGAGCTTTAAATTACAGTATGTGTGATATACTTTATGATATTAATTAAAGAGCCAAAGCTTTAGTATTTATTTTATATTAATGCCTCAATTGCCGCCCCCATTCTTGTATTCACATAGGCACTTGAGTTTTCACAAGATAGTTAATTAAAAAAAAACAACCGAATTGAGAACCTCCTCCTTTTTTTGAAGTCGGTTAAAAACATCTACATATGCTTACATATGTAGGTGTCTACAACTTACTCATTTTACCTAAGTGGTCAGTGGTTTGAAAATGAGTTTCTGTAAACAAAAACTGAAAGGACTATGTGAGGTCGAGATCCTATAAACGTTACTTACCACGTAGGTACCTACTTTAGCTAAACCTAGGCTAAGCGTTGTTCCTGACACTCATACTATAAGTGCAAGATCACAGAACATAATACTCTCTAACGAGAGTGCAAGATATAGACAGGAACATAACATAGCCCCTCATAACATGACTGTCTGTCCGAGGCGGAAAACTAAATTAACCCGAAGGTATGATGTGAGGGCGAGCGAAGATTTTTAGCACGCTTCCTCGCAAAGGATTGGTTTTATTTGGCCATTAATACAGAAATAGGAGATCTTTGTCAACCTATTATAGTCGATGTACGAAGTAGGTAAACAAAGTTTGAGAATTTGCAATGCAAGTGCAAGAGCGAGCTCGAGAATTTTTGCAACCCGTCCTAGATGATAAATAATGGTTTCGTATGGACTATTCATACTTATTCAAGAGCGAGCGCAGCGAGCTTGAAAATTTTAGAACCCTACGTTTGTAACGTTTAATTTGTAAATACGTATGCCTCCCAACTACAAACTGCCCTTCGTTTACTGAACCGATTTTGCCATTATTTCGGATTTGATTAAAAGTACCTATTTCTCGAGATTTGATTTGCCATTTTTGTTGTCATATTGTTAAACCAGTGAGTAGTAGTGGCGGGTCTCTAGTGTTAAAAAATATAGTAAGTAGATACATACCTCGTGGGAAAGGAAATTACAGTTTTATCTCACTATTCTGACGTCAGGTTGGCGGGTGTATGAAACTATCGCAATAACATTCTAGCAATGGGCAACTATTTAATAATGAAAAAAACCTTATTTATTAATTATTATATTTTGATGTAAATTCTTAACTAATACATTCAATATCAATATCTCATAATTTTTTGAAAATTGTTTTTTTACGCACAATCAAGCGAACCGGTAAGGCAAAACGGAGAGCACTATTTACCAGAATATTAAACTATTGATTCACTACATTGCCTCTGATTCAATCAAGCTACATCTATGAACACAAAACATTAATACAAAATACATTTTATTGAAACCTCAGCATATACAAATAACTTAGTAATATGACAGTTAGCACAATTTGTAAAACCTATGTATAAAATGTTTTTATTAATAACTTCCACTGAATATACAAAGCATAAAAAATATGAGATTAAGAAAAATCATTAGGATAATCACAGCAACAAGTGTAAAAATAAAAGATTCATTAATAAATAAACTGCAAGTACAGGTTAAAATATCAAAAAGTCTAATAAAAACAGTAGTTAGGTACTATTCTGTGCTGCCCCTATGAGATTGTTATGATAACACTACACTGAATGCATTTAATACTACTGGAACTAAAACACGTCTATCTAGATGACTCAACTCCATGCAGACGATTCATGCGAGCATTTTCTTGAGCCGTTTTTCGGTCATGCACGACTAAAGTCCAAGTTCAGGCAAAACATTGAAGATATCAAACGAAAAGGGACGTTCTGAATGAAATAGAATGCTGACATTTGAAATTGTTTAAAATGTATAATTTCAACACGCAATGAACGACTGTATGGAGGAGCCGATGACTGTACTAGAACTATTCGAATATAGTAAAGCCTGGTTTAACAGTAGTACTTTTAGCCTTCGTCAGGAGCGGTATACCCGGGTCGTTTGTCGCATTATTGGCACTGTCTGTAGAAGTGCTTGGCCTTAATTGATCGTCCGTCACTAGAGTCGTCTTGAATCTACTGCCAGACACAGTAGCTTGTGAGCCTACATTACTTTTTTGTGCACTACTGTCGCTATACCTCCTACTTCCATTATTCAGAATTTCATTCTTTATTACTTTACTTTTGCCATCTTTGCTTTGCAAATTCAGCGAATCAATATTGGAGATACACTGTGTATTTTCCTTAGAAACCTTTTGTTTAAGGTCGTTATCTAAATTATAATTTTTACTACTTGATGGCATGTCTTTATGGAAACATTCTTTCGTTTGTTGTAAGGTTAGCCCGAAGAACTCCGTGGAGCATTTACTAGTGGACGGCTGACTGTTGTCCAGTCTTAGAGAGTTGACCGGAGTGTAAGTTTGTGGGCTTAGATCGTTCTTGATCATTTTCACCGGTGAGCCGCAAGGGTCAACTGAGAGGGTTTCTTCATCGTCTTCACCTTCAGCACTCTGTAAAAGGGGACTGGATAATGTAAAGCACGTATTTAAATATTTTTCTTCCATGTTGTAGGTACTTACGATTTTCATCTTATCAAATAAAATCAACTATAAAGAAACACCACCAAAGCAAGCTCGCTATTATTGATTAAATGCGAATAACACGCCTGGGAAGTCAACAAAAATCAGGTCAAAATTTAATAGGGATGTCGCGAGAGTTAAAAATCTTAATTTACATTGTGATGCAGAATGTTATAGCATGATTTGTAATCAACTCAAAATTATGGTATGTCTTCATACATTTATTCAGCAGGGAATCAAACGGAAATTTCAGAAGTTTGATATTTTGCGGTCGTCGTCGCAACCGCGCTAGGCACAAACTGGAGCCAGCCCTAAGCTTCTCTCAGACCAAAGAATTTTCTGCTGACATTGAAAATTATACTTTATTGTCAGTGCCATAAAAGCAAAGTTGGTGTGCAAATGTCTTTTATTCAATGCTAGAAACCCTGTAGGTACTCTCGTTTACGTCACACCTCGTTATAATACAGATAGACACGCAAACTGTAACTGTACTATGAAATCAGTACAACATTCTATACCTACCAGTGTAGAAAAATCCCACTTTTGTATGAAACAGTTGATTTAAAAAAAAATATTGGCAAACAATTTCTACGTTGGAGGTTTTACAGTTTGCTTGTCGTCCCTTCCACCATGTATGCGTCCAATATGACAACGCCTTAAAGTCGCTGATGGGGCTGCCGCGACACTGTAGTGCCTCGGGCATGTTTGCCGAAGCTAGAGTCGATTGCTTCTATGCAACGATGCGTAAGCGGAGCGCGGCTCTGGTGCGCAGGGTGCGCGGCAGCCCCAACAGCGTGCTGATGATGATAGCGGACAGGCTCGACTGTCCATAAATGCGACGCTGCAGAGACTTGCACGTCACCTACAGTCGTCGGTCATTAAATGTGTAAGGGTTGAAGGTACGGTGGTTTTTGTTTTGTATTGCATTTTTTTTTTAATGTATGTGTGATGTATTGTATTGAATTTTTGTATATTATCTATGAGTCTTTGTATCTTGAATGAATAATAATAATAATAAAATATACTAGTCATTACGTACCAGTAGGTCGTGGTCAGTGATAGACCCGGCAGTAGCCTCGTTGCTGTTGAAGTCCAGCTCGGAGGCTATGGACACCGGCGTCACGTCGCCGCTAATAGATGAACCTGGAACATTGCGCCGAAAAAAACCATTTGTTATACCGACAGAGATTAGAACACAAGGCTTCAATACTGATATACAAACTTATTCATTTCAACTCAACTGGCATATTCCTAATTTTGGGACTTTATACGTATTTTTAAGTGGCCAGCGTGAAATCTTCTTTCTTTTTGTTTAAATCTGTGGATTGTTTGGAGAATTCGGTGAGGGCGTAGTACTGCGCTTTTTACCGCTGTCGGGTATATCAGAGTAAAGTCACTATTTTGTAAAGCTCGATACACCGCTCTATGTTTATAATTATAACTGAATTTATTTTCTACTATCAAACCTTAGTCTGCTTTTCTTTTATTTTTGCATTTTTTGGTTCCAGAGTTATCTAAAAAGGAGATTTTTTTGTTTTAGATTGTATTATAATCTGAATCTAACAGATGTATGTATTGCATGACCGAAATGGATTTGTAAGAACTCTTTTATTATTTTTAAGAAAGTTGTTACTGTTTTTACCAATTTTTTTTTTTTTTATTGTTGTCAGAAGGTTCTGCAATGTGACAGTGGTTAATATTATGGTTTGCATGAAAAAATATATACATACTTAAATATCCGAGTATTTTAATATAAAATAAATAAATAATTAGATATTAATTTATCATGCAAACTCTTTTTTAATGTTAGTTATTGTTTTTCGCCTTTAATGTTTCTAAGCTATTTGATCATTCTCAAGAAATGGTTCGATTTGAAGTTGAAGTAATCAGCAAGAGAGTGCAGCGCATGCATTTCATAAACATGCAACAATGAAACATAAATTATTAGATGGTATTATTATAATAGTTCTGTTGCTAATTTAATGCAATAATCTGTAACAAGCGACGATTTTGTGCAACGTTTATAATATATTTGGGTATCCAATATATGTATCCACCGGTCAGCTCTGCAACTTTTATACAATTTATTTGAACGACAACTAAAAGCGCACGGGAGGCTGTTACACGTTATTACAATATCCTTTCAAAAGTGAATAATGTGTAACAGTAGCGCGCGTTTGGGCAGTCGTTGTTCTGAGTCGAGCTATATGAGTTAGCATGAGGTACCTGCTACGTTGGAGTGCGGCATGAATGGGTGCAGGGTCGCGTCCAACGCGCACAACGTCGCCGCCTCGCCCTCCCACTGAGGGAGCTTGCTCGGCACATTTTTACTCCAATTGCTACTGGAATCCATAATGTTTAGTTACCAGCCGGTGGTCGGCTGCGCCTCGCTCTCAACAACTCCCGACAATGAATGATATAAGCACCAACAATATGATGTATAGTATGAGTTACCGTGAACTGACGCCGAGTGAAAACAAGATGGTTCCAAATAGACTCCGCAAGTGGACGAAACGTTTTAAACATTTTGTCCACTTGCAGACTGAATGGTAAAAGGTCAGTTTAAGATTCAGTTCATAAGTCTCACCCTTAAGTGAGATATAACGATAGTCCTTTAGATGATATTTAACGAGAAACAGAAAACAGAACAGTAAAACTAACATCAAGCAACATTAGCAGATATGAAGTGTTTATAATACAGATCTAGTCAAGTGACGGCGCGTAACCAACAGAAAATGAAGACATCTTCCAAAACACGTTAGATAAATTAAAACCAAATCAAAATGTACAGAAGAGTGGCATCGACTCCAATGTTCGGAAAACGCATTCAAGCTGGTTAACAATTCTGTAAGTATTTAATAATTTGTCTCTGTATACCTCTCGGTGGACGTAGTCTTATGTTCAGAGTTGGATGCGTAGTTGGAGTTGGGCGACGAGGGCCCGGCGGACGACAGGCCGCTAGGCAGCTCACCCGACGACGACATTAGCGACGACGGGCCGCTCCAGCCTACACCTGGGGGTGGTCAGTATTAATGCACAGCTCAGTAGACGCGCGCGGGCGACGGTGTGTACTCACTGTTGGTGGGCGACGGCTGCTTGAGCAGCGGCACGGCGGGCGCGGGCGGCGTGCCCAGCAGCACGGGCGCTGCCGTCACGCGCTCCAGGAACACGTCCAGCTGGCGCAGCGACAGCGCGTTGTGCAGCGTCTCCAGCGGGCGGATGGCCGGCACTCCGCCGAAGCCCTCCACGGCCGCTGCGACAGAACTAGCGTCAGACGAGCCGGCGGGGCGGGGGGGCGGGGCGTGACGTCACTTACCGTTGCTGGAGGCCGTCGTGGGGATCATGACGCGCAGGTTGGGCGCGGAGCTGGAGCCGGAGATGACGGCCGTGCTGAACAGTCCCGCAGCCGACAGCTTGCCGCGCGCGCCCAGCCCCAGCATCTTGAGGTAGCTCATCTGGCCGGCGATGCTGTGCCGCTGGCGCCGCCCTGCGTCCCGCGGGGTGCTACACTCTTGGCTATGGCCGGTGGCCATGTGGCCGTCCGCCAAGTGCGGCCACGAGGCGCGGAACGTGATGGCGGATAGCGGGAGCTCGTTAGTGGAGGACTCGACGCCGCCCATGTTAATGAGGGGGGTTACGGGCTCGTCCGTCGGGCTCGGGCTCGACGCGGAGCCGGACGGCGTCACGGTTAGTGCGGGAGGGTGCGGCCGCGCGGCTGCCCCGGATGGAGTGCGTTAGTGGGGTTACACGAACAGTGGGGGTGACGTTATATGGAATGCGAACGTCGTTAGTAGACAGGGCGGTGATAGAGAGAAAAATAAATTAGTTATTAAATTAAGATAGAATAAATAAATATATAGATACTGGTCAAAGCGTGCTCGTAGTAGCGATAGATTTGCAAAACGGAGATCGCGTTTGACATCACACTACACAGAAGAGAACCCGCGCAGTAGTTTGACGATCGTCTGTCGGCGCCGGGACACGCAACGCTCCACGTCGCGCGCCTCCTGCCGCGCTCACATGCCGATGTGATCGAGGGAGGAGACGCACACCAGAAAGTTACGTTTGCATAACATTGATTTGTATCATTGTATAATAACATAGAATATCGTAAAAACGTGTTAGTGAAGATCAGTTTTAACATCAACAGCATGCAGGTGCCAAACAATAGTCAAACGTGCGCACACACACGCGGGGAGCGAGGATGCAACGCAAACACACACAAGATCGCCGGCCAGAGTGAGCTACAGCGGCGAATGGCGCGCGGCGCTCTACAACTCAGTAACAGGTAGTAAACCACACGGACACGACAAACGAGCGTGCCATACAACCTCATACACTTAACTGCTAAACGAATAAACGATACAACACATTACTGATGAATTTTACTAGTTATGTTAGTGATATTACTTGTAAACAATAGCACTAACAGATTTTATCTATAGCCTGACATGCGAGAATGCTTGCTTACCTGTGAAGACCTTTCACCTACATTATACTTTATAAAAGTTCTAGATGAGCACTTTTGGGACGAAACTGATTTGCTACAGCTATAAGAAGACACGAGAACCCTATACCGATGATCGTAGGACGCGCACACATGTAACATGTTCAGGAGTTGGGGCCAAACCACCAACACTTAATAGACACCATACTGAAAAATAGCATCAGCATCGTAAATAGAGAGGTCAAATGTACTATGTCAGATAAAAGGTTGAAAAAATGTTGTCTAGCTGCCAGTTTATAGCCATTGTCACATACATAATTTTGGATGCTTTATGAATTATTATACCTACCTACTTGTCTATTAGCAATTAGCAGAAATTACACCTTTGTAATATCGGTCCCCGATGTAAGTATGCATGCAGCCCAAGCGTAAGTAAAGTTTCATTACTTCACAGAAGCTGTCATGAGAACATCTATATTATCCGTATTATGAGCTATATAAATGGGTATTATTTTCTGTTGTGATGCAAAATGTTCAATGTATTGATGGTCTAGTCCACTTTGTTGTCACTAGAATTAGATATACACAAGCCGAGTGACCGATGTATGGGATATCTCATCGACAAAAATTGCAAACCCTACTTAAACCCTTAAAGGGATGAATTTTCAAAAATTATTCCTTAGTGCTATTTTGCTATAAGGAACTCTTGTGCAGAATTTCATGCTCATAATAGTCATAATATACCCAGCGGTTCAGGCTGTGCGTTGTCTGTCAGTAAATGTATTTATTAATTGAACATTTTATTAAGTAGATAAATAGTGTCAAATTGCCATATTAACTAGCCCCAACATTTTCTCAGCTTTCTACCGTCAACAGCACAAGTTAGCTCTGAGCACATGTGAATGGTAAGTCCCTCCCCTGGCGTGTGCACTGACCTGGCTGCGGCACGGACTGCAGGCTCTGGTAGCGCGCGCCCACGGCGCCAGCCAGCGCCACCTCCGACTCTGTCGCGACACACACGTCACATACCCGCCAAGACTTACGACACGAATTGCAGTCAAATATTGTATGTATACTACTTTTAGAAAGAAAATATTTTATTGATCATCTAAACACGTATTGGCTTAGAAGGTCAAGGTCAGGAAAATCTACGCTTTTTTAATAAATGTGCCTCAAAAACTCTTTGGTCTTCCTATGATGTACGTTCTGATCGAGATGGGAATTATTTCTGGTACCATTAAATACTTATCTATTTATTATACCATTTATGTACACACATATATAAACAGAACAGAAAAAAAGGTACAAAGGTGATGCTTATTTCATAAGAAATCTCTTCCAGCATACCTGCGATAGGACAATAGATAGAGAAGTGCCTTGAAGACTTGCCCATTTAGAAGGCAAAAAGAGTGGTGCCTTAGAATAGTATTGGCAGACCTGGAGGTCAGACAGTAGTCGCTTCATTTAACGTAGTCAGTAGGATGAGGGCAAGATGAATAGAAAGTCTAACCCAATTTAGTTGAGAAAAAAGCAACTTGGATGATGACAACTTTTAGATTTCATGATCAAACATTCCAATTAAATTGAAGCTCCTAGAGCAATGCAGTGTCTTTGGGAATGTATGCAGTAGCGGACTAAAACAGGGTTTTCGTTATATCTTTTTTGGAAACGTTAATATCATTTTCAGATTACAAAACTTTGTGCCATTTGTGCTTGCTAGCAAAAAGTAAATGTGTAGGCATAATATTTTACTGCAATCCATGTACGAAGCAAACTCTAATATAATTTGTGAAATTTTCTACGGCTTTGTAAATAAATCTAGATAATAAATAACAGTAACTGTAAGTATCTATTTAAATAATAGTCTATTTAGAAATCAGAGCGGACATACTACATAGGCTCAGATAAATAGAAATAAAAAACAACGATAGTAAGTATAAGGAACACCCCACTGTCCCCACGAAATGTCAGTTTAAAAACAATACGAATAACCAACGATAAATAAATGTTATTAAATTATGAGAACTGATGAGAGTAATCAGGTTCTCAATATTAAATACAGGGTCAAATTACATTAGCTAGCGAAATTCTGCAGGCGTGATGGGTATCGATTTCTAAACACGATAAACTAAAAATGAGGTGATATTTTTTTTTTTGGGGTTCGACGACTGCTTGTAGTTTTGTTAATTGAAGTTTGAGTTGAGAAAGTCTGTTTTTATTTTATTTTATCGTGTTCAGATATTAAAACCCATCACGTCTGTGAAGTTTACAAATTTCTAGCTGTGGACAATAACCCCACAAATAAACCATCAAATTAATTTCTTCTTTGTTTTATCATGTTTAGATATCGATACACATCACGTCTGCGGAGTTTCGCTAGCTAATTTAATTTGACCCTGTATATTACTGTGACTAGTCGAAACTACGAATATCAATAATTTTATCTCAAAACGGGGTTTATTTCTGTGTTTCAACACGATTTGCTCGCTACTGTCAATAACCTATTTGTAGATCCAATAAAGACTTCTCTTTCAATTTACCATCATTTTATAACATCGACTTTATCCGCTCTTTCTAACATAACTCCTTTGTTCACGTCAAGCGTCATAGCTTGTTTATTCAGCTTTGTAGATCCTGACCATAGGTTACAAAGATGTCATGCCGTGATGTCACAACATAATATACAAAGAACATCATATGTACAGTAGTTACGGGTACACGGCACTCGGGAGACTAACATCCATATTCTTACTGTGTCTACGTACCGAGCTTAAGTACAGCGTAGGCGGTTGAGAAATGTATACGTAGGGTCTACGCGGCGTGATCGCGATAACGCCGTGTACACGCTACGTACACGTTCGATGAACGCCTACTCTGGACAAGCGTCAGATGCAAAGGCACGTTCACTTGTTTCTGGAAATCGTTCTTAACTTAACTTACTTCATTCAAAAAAACAAAAAAGAACTCTTGTTTTATCCTAAACGCCAATAATCGTGGCAGCTGCGGTCATAAAACGTGCGAGTAGGACTAGAGACTTGAACTCTGCATCTCGCTCTCGCATTTTATAACCGCAGCTGCTAAAAACATTGCCGTATACTATAATGCGGTTGCGCCGAATTCGAAGTTCGTTTCCATAAACAAGTTTGAATATGGGTGTTGTAATTAGTGGGTCGGTGTTAGTGCAGTCATGCCGTGGTTCGCGCCAATACTTACCATTGTCGTGGCTCTGTTTGTGTTGGTCGTAGGAGCGAGCGCGAGGCGGCGCTTCTTCCACGTCTTTTGGCTCTTTTTCGTGGCCCTGAAATGAATATGATAAGTGTTAGTCTTGGAGTATGTGGAGGATGATTCGACAATATTTTTAATGACCGACTATGGAAGGTATTGGGTAGTACATATATTTAAAATATATACTACTGTTTGTTTTCCCTAATGAAATAAAATAATTATAGTGGTCAGCTAAGTGCGTTTAGACCACTCTCATGTGACAGATAAATGCACTTCGGACAGTCAAGTAACCAACGGACATATTATAGAAAACTTTAGATAGATTCTATTATGTCAAGTGTGTATTATGTGTGTACAATCAAAAAGTCTGAGTTAATTGATGAATAATGATTTTTTTGTATCGCATTGTACCGATTTTCGGTCATCAAGTCTATTGGGCAGTTATATTAAAATTCTGGATCTCTCCATGAACGAAACGTGTTTATAGGGCTCCATTCTACGCTAGCTAACCTGTGCGTTCGTGTCCGTGTCGGTATCGGCGTGGCCGCGCGCGCGCAGCTCGGCGTTGAGGCGCGCGGCCAGCGTGGACGCCTCGTGGCCGCTCACGGTGTAGTGCAGGCTGCTGTAATTGTCGCTACACATCACACGCACATTTATATCTCCGAGAACAGTTCAAAATATATAAATATAGCAATAATAATGACCAACGCTACAAGTTTCCTTTGGCACGCAGCCAAAGTCGGAACTAACGCCTTCATCCTGTTTTGCCAATACAATAAACTGTGACAATTTCACAAATGTTTACAAACAAAGCCCCCCTGACAATGTCAGTCATTTCAGCGCGCCAAAAGATTCTTGTAGCTCTCTAGGACAGTATGATTGTCTAAAGAGCACTACAGTAGCACTAAGAATCATTTCAGGGGTATCGGGTTTACACAGCTAAATGTTAAAGGGGAAAAAGTTCAATCTTTTATAAAAATGGCGTGGGAAAAGCACATATTAAAAAAAAGAAATGTTTTCAATGGTTTTCTTGAGAGTACCATGAGTAATTACTATAAATGAGAAGCTAAATTTAAACGAAACATACTTACCAAATAGGTATAGGGTCGGAAGGCCTTATTTTTGACTTCGACAATTTCTTCGGCGAGAATGTGTTATCCAGTTCGTCAGCATCCTGCAATATTATATCACGAAAACGATTACAGATATTTAAATAAAAAAATCTTTAATTATTTATTTATTTTATTGCTGAATGGCCCTGCTCTTGACCTTTATTAAACCTGATGGAAAGCATTGGATGAGGTCAATGAGCGTGCCCAGAAGATGCCTGTTCACTGATGCTTTGAAGGCAGGCGGGTTAAATGTGGATGATGGGAACACAGACATGGGCAGAAAATTCCACACTTTGGCTGTATGTATAATAATGTTTAGAAGCCCTGAGTACCTACGACTGGTCGGGATATCAACCAAGTGCAGATGTTACCCTGCAGTACTTCTGATAGACCGGTAGTAAAAGGGCGATGGTGGGACTGATCCCACCATCGCCCTTTTACTACCGGTCTGACCAGGACCGGACCTGAGTCCTGGAGCTCCTGCGTAAGATCTCCGAATTATATATATATACTCCGTCTGTAGAAGACTGACAGGCAAGCAACATTAAAATCTGTTCCTAGATTCTACAAAGCCAACTAACCGGTTGCAGTGTTTCTTGACTGGCCATATTGTCATCTTCACCTTCTTCCTCAATACATTTCACCTCATCTGACGAACTCTGCTGTGAACAAATATTAGAAATAAATTCCAACAAGTAATTGTTTTTTTTCGGGATTCATAAGTTTTATTGATTTATTTATTTATCCTCCCACTGAAACGCCATACAGCAATTACAATAACGGAGCCAAAAATTACTTCATGTGCTTTCCCACCTATCAATTTTGATGTGACAGATTGATTGATGATTACATGTCGATGATGATGCTGTTTTTGTTCAAGACATCTTCTCTCCTCTCAGCTTTCTGATCAGTCTTATCATACCTACTCAAATATGATATGTTTCCTCGACGAGCAAGTAAAACGTACCGAGTTATTGGTAGTGGAGTGGTTGCGACTGTGCGGCCTGAAGCCAGGTCCGGGGGGCAAGTTCTTCTGTACGCAGCAGTTCACGCCGGGACTGAAGTGCAGCTCCACGTGGAACCTAATACGAACATAAATTGTGTAGCTATGAAAACAAAGTAATAAAGGAACTGTTGGTTATACAAGGTGTAACAAAATAAACGCAAGTCATGAATCGATTTAAAGGTTCTTTTTTCTCAAAAATTAATTTGCCATACTGACCGCCGATTGAGTCAAAGAAAATTAAAAATTAGGTCTTATTTTAAGGCAATAAGACTCAATTTTGAATACATAAAGTAATGCTAGGATCAACACGATTTTCTAGTTAGCTTAAAAAAAATAGTGTTGGTCATTGTATTATGCTTTTAACTCAATACTCTAATTGCGGTGTATGAGGTCTTGCGTTAATTGTGTTACATATTGTTTATAGACCCTTTAGGCTCAAAATAAAAATATTTGCCATCGACACGCTAAGAAAAAGAGGCTGTTTAAACTGTAAAACTACGGAACCACCTCATGAAGCCGTTTTTGTGGTAAGGAATCAGCTTGAATTCAAACTTTTTCTTTTGTATAAGAATTAACGAGAATGTTTGCTGTAGTTTTTCTGGTCCGGGTAAAATGGCGCGTATTTCTACACATAGGTACCATAATCACACTGAAATATATTGTAGTGATGAATAAGACAAGGACAATAACTCTTCTCAATGATTTACTAGAAGATTTTTTTTAAACAAAAGCACTTCTTACCTCTCCTCTGAATAGGGATCTTTGGTAGGGTCCTCATAGAGCATGACGACAATTTGCGACATGTAGTTGAGTTCCGATACAGTCGAAACGTACTCCATCGCACGACGCCATTGCTCGTCTTTTAACACCTGCAATTTGATCGTTTAAGTTTTTACCGCAGCTATGTAAATGAATGCAAGATATTTTCGTACTTATTGTTGATGAAACAAGAGTAGAAAATAATAAAATACACTTTCTATTGTCTATGTCATATTATTCTTAATTTTTACCGTATGTGTACGAATGCCATAAATGAAATATAATGAACAAAAATTGCTTTATCCACCGTTAACACATAAATAAGAAAAAAAAAACTATGTGCATGTCCATATGTTTTAAAGTGTGCGATGGTGTGTATGATAGAATGGATAACATTTAAAAAAAACTCACATCTAGTAGACCGCCGAATCTAAGCACAGTAAGAAGAGAGTGCACGTGACTCTCGCTCGTGAAGTACAGCCGCGTGCGCACGTGACGACCCGGAGATGACACGCCGTGACTGTACCTGAGCGAAAGAGAAAGAGAAAAAAAATGACAATGTTGTTGTGTGAAAACTGCCGATGCCTTGCTCCATTTTAGGATTACTTGAATTTAAAATATCACTTTTTTTTATGAAACCTGAATACCAGTATTTTACATGGAGCGACTACCTATCTGACCTCTACATCTCAGTTACTGGGTAATGCGATACCTCTTGGTAAGACTGGTTATCGGACTTACGGGTTTCTGACAAACCGCAACGACTGTCCAAAGATCCAAGAATGACAGCCGCGACCAACGGCTTAACATGCTTTCTGAGGCACGAGAGGTAGAAAAATTCTTCGTTACTATTTTATTATACTATGTACCTATAGATTTTTCACAAAAAGTGTGGACCTTGCTATTGAGCAAGGTCACCAGAGGTCAAAATATCTTACCTGGGGTTCAATCTATTAACAGTCTCTTCTCCCGACTCTTCAATATTCCTCTGCAGATCTGCTCTTATTTTCTTAAGCAGTGGCGTGCATATCCCCTGACCTATCGTTAGTTTCTCTTGCATTGTCAGTCCGTATTCCTGTACAAAAAAACATAAATTTTGGAAACTTCTCAACTCCACTCTTACACTCTATAACTTATCTTGGGGTTTACAGAAAGATGTAAAGGCTCGATGAAGATTGAACGGAACCGTTTGAGGGTAACACCAAGTTTCAACATCAGTAAATCCAATGGAATGTTTTTGGGGTTTGTTCATCCTGTTCTGTAACACAGCTGGGCAATGGTTTCTTACAAAATCTTCCATCGTCCCTCAGTGTTGCATTATACTGCGCTAACGACTAGGCTCAAAATTATAGATCTATAAAATACTGTTATCTCTAGAAATCGGATATTCAATGCATATTTACCTAAAGTGAATTTTTAGCTATGAAAGCATGGAAGCAACTTCTTTTAAATATTTTTTCAGTAAAAAAATTACGGGATGCCAGGAACACCGGGAATGCAAAACTAGTCGGGTGTATAGTATGGAAGTTAGGAATTACATAAATAAAATGATTTTAAATATATATATTATAGTCCGTTATCTTATCTTGACGTTGGTTACTATTGCAGTTTGGTATCTACCTACCTACTTTACAATATTAGGTAGGTAGATATGCATCCGATTCTAGTATAGTCAGAAAAAAACACAAAATTCCGGAATCGCGGGATTTTTACGATCGATACAAAAGCGCATTCCATGTTAGCCAACATCTCAACTTTAGGTGAATATGCATTCTGATATCCGATCTCTAGATATCAGTTTATCACTCACCTGAGGTATAACAATATCAGCCAAGTACTTGGCATAGATGTACAGTTCCTCTGCCAGATCGAACTGCAGCGTATGCTGGTTGTGTTGCAGATCGTATTTGATGCAGTCGTAGATATCCGGTATCTTGGATATGTCGTACGTCTTGTTTTTAGTGCAGAAGTCCTTCTCGATTTTGCCCCAACGGCGACCCATAAGTTCCCATGTCTCGCCGTGGTAGAGTATTGTGTCTAGTGAAAAGTATAATACAGATTGTACTTTCAGTTACTGGGGCAATACAAAATATACCCTATGTTCATTAGAATAAAATTGATTTTGTAATAGCGAAATAAAACGAATATTATATTAAATAACATACAAACATATTGCGATAGTTTACCTTTAGTCTTCGGATCATCTTTCTTAATAACCACAATGTGCATGAGGTGCTGTATGAGCGTGTGCACGTGCGCACAGCACCGCACGGGGTTCTTCACGAAGTCCATCGCCGTGTTGATGCTCACGGAGTCGCACGGGTTGATGCGCGCGCGGTCTTCGTCGGTGAAGTCGCGGTCCACCTGCATCGCCTCGTGGAGACGAGCCTTTGCCCTGGTTGAAAAGAGCAGAAATAAATTATTAGGTACTTGAAAAGGTCTGTAGAAAGAACTCAAATGTCAAAGTCAAGCTAAGAAGTCGGTGCTTGCCTAGAAGTAGCCTTTGAAGATTCTCAAGCAATGAAAAACAGTTTGATGTAAGTCCATAGCTAGGAACGATTTCCAACAAAAGGACTGCTTTGTCAAGTAAACTAATGCGCTAAATAATCACCACACTCTGTTAGCTGATTGCCGACATTAGGATGCAGGTCGTCTATGATGAAGTTCGTCAGAAGTAATATTGGTTCAATTCCGGGATCAAATTCACGAACTCACGTTTTGGCGTTACATTAGTAATTATTTTGATTTTGGTAACTAATAGTCCACAATTATTATTTCCTATATCATCATCTTCTAATTTTCTGCTCAAATAATTGATTGCTAAAATAAAAGGTACTCACATATTCTGAACCTTAGACGAATCACAGTCGTTATCCAGCAGTCCATTCGTGTTGGCAGACTTGACCATCTGCACAAGTATAGGGGTCAGTTCTCCCTCCAAAGCCAGCAGTCCTTTCGCGAAGGCAGCCGCGGTCATCTGCACGCGACCTTCGTCCGAGGCGTAGATCTTCAGATCGTGTCGGAATGTGGAGTGGAGGCGAAGGAGGCCGAGACCTTGGGTGCCACCCTCGCCTGGAATTGTTGGAGGAATTTCAGGGGTGAAACACTTTGATAGATATATTTATGTTTGAGACTATGTAGTAACTAGTCTCTGCCCACGGCTTTGTTAGCATTTAACGATAATCATATTTAAAACAATTTTCCGTCTCTAATGTTAAAAGCATTGTCAGACACGGAACGATTTTTTTTAAATATGTTTAGTTAGCGTTACACATATTTAGCGATTTGTGGTGCAAGCGGCCCTAAAAGATGATCAGGATACATACCGGGTATGTGCCGGCCCTGGCCGCCCGGGTACATGCAGCGGAACATGCGGCCCAGCTCCTCCGCCTGGATGCGGCCGGCCGGCGTCAGCTCTCCGCCCCACTTGAGGATGAGAACCAAGGATGGCTCGCCACCGCCTCCTACTGCACAAGTATGACATGTTAGTACTTACAATTTACATTCATTAAGTATTACCACCGTTCATCTGTATTTTTCGCCAGCAGGCCTAGACTCTATATTCTTATATTCCTATAACTCCTATTTAAACAATTTGAAGTTGAGAATTTATTATAGACGGGTGAGCAGATTGTAATGATATTTTTTCGTCAGCAGGCCAGCAGGATCATCATCCATCAGTATGCAAGTCAATCACAATCAATTTTGCAGCTAAATAAATAATAAAAGTTTATGATAACAACACAAGACAGGGAGGTTTGGAAGAAAAAAGGGGAGGCCTTTGCCCAGCAGTGGGACACAAAATAGGCTAACAAAAAAAAAAAAGATAACAACAGGTATTTTAACTTTCCTCTTCAATAGAGATGATGACAATTTTGTTTATTTTATACTCCAAAGAATATTTGTTTGCAAATAGTGCAAAAAATACTACTAAAAAGACAGTTTTATCGGAGGATATTTTTTTAATTTTTGACAGTTCTCCCATACCAAAACTGTTAGACGTCAATTTTATACCACGAATAAAAATGATCTGTCGATTGAAATCAGCTCTAAAAGCTTAAAAAATTGCCAAGTTATAATTTTTTTTGAATAAGTGCTAGACAAAGACGGCACTACCATAGAAGTGACGTCACTACTATATAGCTTCATACTAGCGCAAAACATTATCAGTACCGCACGACAAAGACGGAAATAATCCCCACCAAAACCTTGTATATTAGTCATCATCTCCTATTAAAACAATATGAAGAATATTATCATGCACTTGGGTGACAGGCAGCATTGGAGAAGAGTCTTTGCTTGTTTTCATAATCCACTGATTATTGCCACTATTGTCACATAACTAGTCTCTGATACCTTCGATCCACAATTTTTCTTGAAAAATTCATGATAGATAATAAAATACTAAATACTTTGCAAATATCACACCCTTACTAAATCTACGCAAAGCATTCTTAAAACTTCTGCAACATCAAACAAAATATTTGCTTCATTTTTATGAGTATTAAAGCCATGCTAAGTGCCTCGCATACAGAGTTTTGAGCAAACATAACCAAGCCAATACGTTTCGGTAAATCTTGCTATCATTGTTATCAACAAGGTTACCGTCACACGTGTATAATGGCAAAGATTATTACGTATTTAATATTACTATGCTGACACTGGCGTAACAATTAAAATATTTAACTAATACAAAATATACCATATTTCCATACAGGTAAAGTTCATTTTGTATAAGCGAAATAACGCAAATATTTTCACCAGTATAGTGCCAGCATTAAATCAAAACCGTGTGAGAACTGAGTGATGTCATAATGTACAGTGACTACACACAAACATAATCAGCAAACGGTAAAAGTGTACAGCATACGTCACTTACCAGTTGGTGCGGTCAAACACGAGTGTGTCAAATCTATAAAAAGTGTTTCGTCTGCAAACCGACGAAAAATGTAGTTGGATTAAAATGCTTGCTTTCTTACCTACATTAATTTGAATGACTCGTTGCTGTAACGTTATCAATATTCTATCTCTACTTCAACAGTACTTCTGCCTACTCTGTAACTGTTAGAGCTAGCCCGTACTGCGAAAAAAACGCGCGTATTTTATTCACTAAAATCTGGATACTATAAAACACTCATTTTAACGGGCTCATTCCGAATCTCATAGAGAGGACGCCTGTGTCTCAGCAGTAGGAACTTAATAGGCTGATTCGAATTTGTACACGGCGTATAAAATGCCAGAAAAAATCACGCGGCGGGATTTTGCAGTGCGGGCTTAATCTTATATTTTTACTTTGAGAGCTAGATAGTAAGTCAACCTCAAATTCTACATAAAACTCTTATACCTACAAAGACAGCTAAGCTATACTGCAAGTAGCTTCTAGCTTCGCATTTTTATAGTTTTAATTAGCTTAAGTATATGCAATGCTTAATGCAAAACTCGACAATGGGACAGCACTTCAAATCAAACTTTTTACAGGCGGATGTTATTGGTACTTAAGCTGGTAACTTAAAAATAATTCTGTACTATGTATTGTGATTAAAATATTGTAATAAAAAAAACTATTCTGACACATGTCACATCTGTATTTTACTCTGAGCGCGGTTTGAAATGCACATTGGATGCATAGGGTCCATGGTGAAATATTATGATACTGTAAAATTTCAATAATGCGACATAATTTTTAAAACAGAAATGTAAATTAAAATATTAAGAGAAAATAGACGCTAAAATCTATTTAAGGACAGATGTTGAGTAAATAATAATAATTACAGTAGATAGATTTTTGATTGAAAATAATCCCAATGCATAGTACAATAAAGCGGTGTAAAGTGCGTAAAGCGGACCGTGGTGCGTCGGCGCGTTACCGTCGTCCGAGCTGGAGCCGCGCGGGCGACCGCGGGGCTGGTACTTCATCTGTACCTTGCGGTTGATGCCCGAGAAGTGGCCGTACCTGCGGGCAATGGATACGACATGCATGCGGTGACTAAGTAATAGGGTAGTTAAATTGAAGTGAGGAGTCATCATCATTAAAAGTCTGCACGTCGTTTGTGACAACGTTGCTGATGATGATGGCTTTAGAACGCCACATAAATGATTTTCGTATAGATCGTGAGACGCAAGATAAAAAGCAACAATTTTGGATGAAGATGAAGGCTTCGATTTAATAAAACTGACATTTAATAAATATTATTTTCTTCAATGCTCATGGTATCCATACTAATATTATAAATGCGAAAGTGTGTCTGTCTTGCAACTGTTCACGCTTTAACCGCTTAACCAATTTAGATGAAATTTAGTATAGAGATAGTTTGAGTCCCGGGAAAGGACATAGGATAGTTTTATCCCGATATTCCCACGTGAAACTTATGCGGATGAAACCGCGGGGCGCTGCTAGTTACACTATAATAGAAAACTCTTTTGGGCAATTATGTAGCTAGACAGAAGCTGCTCATGAAAAGGGGAGGATGTGCGTGTTTCCAATACCATTCAAAGTTGTATGACCTTTGGCGAGTGAATTGATCTTTAAAACAGCAATACAGCAATCTAGTCGGTGTGCGTGATACTGCTAACAGCAAGGTTGATGAGTTTTCTCCCACATGGGTGTTGACAGTCTTAGAATAACATATCCACATGCTAGCTGCTAATGTAGATAACTTACATTTCCAGAACACTCTTGAGTTGTTCAAGTTTCCCCTGCTTCTCCTCAATCTCAGGGTCTGCATGTCTTGTCTGTATGTCTGACAGCAACGCGCGCGCTATGTCCAGGATCTCTTGGAGTTGTTTAGGCTTCTTTAGCTTCACGTGGCCGCGTTTGAAGCCGTTGTATTTCTCGAATATTTCGAAGAATCTGGAAATAAGGTTGTGTTCGGTTTACTTGTGAGTCTGAATTTGATATTTAGGGCTTATATTTCTCATATTTCCAATCAAACAATTTCAAATCTAGAGACAGTTGTTTCCTACATTAAATATTGTTTTTTAATTCTAAAACATCGATACTTTCTTTATCGTTTTAATTTTTGGAAATTTACAACTGGGTCCAGTTCGAAACCACACGATCATTCATAAAAAAAAAACAAACGAGATAAACCGCAAATACTAACAAATATCAGTTACAACAATTTTAAATAAAAGTACAACATACCTCTGATGCCGCACCTCAACCTTCATCTTCTGCTTAGGTGTGCGGTCCCCATGCCTGATGACCGCTACAACACACCTCAGTTCCATCATCTTGCCGAAGGTCGTAGGCACTATAGGCGGATCGTCCAGTTGGAAGGGAACCGACCACGGTATGTGCAGCGTGGGCGCTAGCTCCCTCAAGATCATATTACCCAAGATCTTCGCGCAGTCATCATAGTATTTGTTTGAGTTCTTCACGAATGAAAATCCGTTTACGTCGCAGACAAATGATTTGCCGTTTGCTCTGAAAGTTTGATCTTGATTTAGTACGCCAGACTTTAACTTTGTTAAAAAGGGAGGAATCAATCAATCAGCTTATCGCAGTCTACATCTGGACATAGGCCTCTCTGAAACTGCGCCACAACACCATGTCCTTCGCATCCAGTCTGGCCCAATCATCTCTTCAAGGGCAGCGTGGGACACCTTTCAGCTAGATAGCTGAGAGGTGTATGCTTGCCGATACGCGGTCTCCACTTCAGGACTCGGAGGGGGAGGAAATCGTAAAAATGTTGCGCAATAATGAGGCCTGCACTCAACATTGAGTAAACAAGATTTTTTTTGGTTCGCGACTAACCATTATTTACGAACGATGGTGTACGCTTGCTTAAAAGTAATCTATTTACTGAGTTCCATGTTATCAAGAAACACAGACTCCGCGGGGGAGTTACACTCCATATCGATACGCTGAACGCACAATGTGTGGTATTAAAAACAAAAGTAAGTACGTTAGTGTTCTTTATGTCTTACGTGTTTTCACGAATAAAAAGTAATTAAGTTACTTTATTATTCAGTACTAATGGCGCTTGAAACAACCGTAACAATTTGGTTACAAGGTTATTTAATGAATTCTCGACCGTAATGACGTCACTACACGTAACCTTCATGGCTGGCCGTATCGATCCCGCATCGGGATGATTAATTATTTAGATACGGCAGCCTACTTACTGACACACCTTAAATATCTTTATATTATTCATATATTCTTTTTCTATGTGCAAATAATCGAGAATGTTTTCTTTTTTTGATATGACATAGATTTGAGTTTTAATCTAAGGAGCTTACCTAAGTAAATCAAACCCGCAAACAGTTTGTTTGAAGGCGAGACAAACTTTCCTGGATATAAGCTTCTCTTGATTGGACAATATGACAGGATATCTGATCTCTTTGCCTTCAGAGTCCCTCTCAACTTTGCCGTCTAATGCCGGCGATTTGCGAGCCTCTGCATGTGCGTAGTCGGGACCCACAGTGTATACTTTTACATCGGTACCTAAAAACATTCAGATTTGTATATAAATGTCGCAAATAAACCTCTTCAGGGCATCCGGTAAGCCACGCGTTCTTCGCACGCCGTCCACGGCTCGTAACGCGGGCAACCCTTAGGAAGCGTGCAGCAATGAAATATGGAATTTATTTTGAACAAAATAAGGTTTCGATTTCTATGAGTTATCTGTGGAGTTTCGTCATTCAATAAGTAGCACTTTGATGGCATTTCAGTCATGTAGTCTCGCCGCAACTGTGAATGTAATTTGACGCTCACGCGCATCAGTACGGCGCATGCGAAATACGCGTATTAACTTATCGGAGGCCCTTCCTCTTCGTAATCTTAACTTTTTCCAGGGATAGCTTTGATAGCAGCCGGTTCTAGGCTCTGCGAGCACATGTTGCGCGGATCTTCGTTCAAATGATGTTCTGGTTTAACGGGGAAAGGCTGGCATGTGATCTCCGCAACTCCTGGAAATCCAGATGTTCGCAGTATGATGTTATGTGCGTAGCTTTTGTCCATCCTCCCACTAATCTTAGTACTCGCTTCTTACCATGCCGTCGATAAATGATGGCGTATCATCAGTGGAACTAAAGATCACATAGCATTGTTATTACTTACGTCAATTATGCTATTCATCACAACTCACCATCAGTGGGCATAAAGTCTTCATAAATAAAAGACCCTGTTTTCCTCACTCTTGATTCTGGTGAGTATATACTACTTCGACTTCCTATCTGCAATTGAGGAAATCAATGTTTACAAAGCTTGCAAAACAAGTAAGAGACCAGTCATTGATGTATTAATACGCTAATATGCAACACAATAGAGAAAAATACTGTAGAAAATGTTGTTTAGGTCTCAACTCGTATTACTCGTACACAAGTCTTAGAATGGAGCAACAGAGTAAATTTATTCTCACTTAGATATGGTACTGGGCACATTCTACACAACTCAGGTGTTCCTTACCTTTCTAAAGAGTCGCTGGCTGCCTCCGCCGGCGGAGGTGGGGTAGTAAATATAAATATTATGATCTTCGGCCGACACCGGCTTCTCCACAAAGGGCTTGTTGAACACCACGCCGTTAACTTCGACGTGGTCTTCCGACTCCACCAACTCGTGATCTGGAAGTATGCGGCTCTTCTAACACATTGCCAAGGTTGACTAGCAGGTTAGGGGACTTCTAAGAAAGATGTGTCCGCTACATGCATGACGACCGCAATGAATATCTTCAGGTGTTTGATTTTACGGCAATACGGAGTCAAAAAACGCTCTAATTGGACGGTCATCATTTTGCGACCGTTTCAAGACGACATCGCTTTTTAAGGAAAGCTTTAAAGGATGATATGGCGAAGAAGGGACACTGGGATGGCGGCCATGGCGGGTGATAGAAGACGAAGATAAATAAGATAAGTAAGTTGGTGTAAGCACAGGGTCTGACAATTTCTAGCTTTTATTTCCTAGCCTACTTAAAAATATACGCCATACCGACCATCAATATCTGAAGATGGACTCCCCCAACGAAATGCTGCAAAGATTGGTCATGGTTATGTCGCAAGAAGGTATCCTAAGTCAAAATTAAGGCCCAGTAATGACAGCACCCTGGTGCTCAGCTGGTGTGCACCTGAGAGGATCCTACGTCCAATAGGCTATACTACGATGTACTAACTATACCTAAATCGTTCATTATTTATGAAACAGCTGGTTATTAACTAAGAAAAGTGAGGTTCCCTTATTATTTGACTCTGAGAAATCCATATGTACTTGTCGCAAGGCGAACACTTGGAACATTCTCGTAACAGCACATAGTTCGCGAAACGTTCTAGCACGCATATCGCCGCTCGCATGAATATAAGTATTATCTCGTTTTTTAGCTGATTTGAGTTGGGACAGCTACATTATTCTATTCGTGATTCTTTACATTTTGTTACCTTTCAAAATGGTTATATTTTAAGATCCAAATAACATAGAGGTACGACGCTTAGTGAAAAATGTAAAGAATCACGAATGGAGAAGTGTGGTTGTCCTGCCTCAGATCAGCTAAAAAATGAGATAGGTACTTTTAGTCATGAGAGCGGCGATATGAGAACATAATCAAAGACTTACGTTTCGGGTCCGGTGAATCTCTATCTAATACTGCATATCTAGGTATCTCAATACCCTCACCCTCTAATATCGCGTAAACTTTTCTTCGATCCTGTAAGTAATACGTGCAAGTATCAAGTAACAACTCCTGACGTCAAATGAATATAATAACATGCTGTACCTATTCTATACATACCTGAATATCATACTGCATGTGAAGATTGTTTATAACATAGGGCTTCCGTAACTTCTCGTATTGAATAGCCTTGTCTAAAGGGAAGCCCTTCGAGTGAAAGGAAATGAGACAGTCACAGATGGGCCACTCTTCTACCGGTTTCTGCAAAAATATAATATAATATTCATTATTAAGTAGATAGAAAATGCGAATTAATACAATAACGGCGAGTTCAGAGTTCAGACACACAATACAGATACGTCTTACGCTTTCTCCAACTAAATGCACGAATGCGCGAACAGTAAAAGAAGACTATGAATACACCATTACTGACTAATTCGCTACTTGACACCGACCATACAAAGCTAGTGTATATGAAGCCATTCAATGGAAACAGAAAATTACAACGTGTAAACGTTAGTAGGTATCGTGCGCGGTAGGTATGTGTGTTATAAACGATTAATTAAACGAATGAAGAAGAATTCTAACAGATGTTAATTATGAAAATAAATAGCGTGACAAATAGTAAAACAAAATATGTCCACTGTGTACCAGTTTCAACATAAATCTTTTATTACAATACTTCTACTGATTACTTCATTGCTCTGGCTCACTTTCAACATGTATGTAATAGTCATTAATTATGGCTTAAGCACCAGCAGACCACTTTTAAGCATTATATCAAAATTGCTGACGACACAATAATTGAACTCTTTATACTCAGCCAATTGTTGACATTCATTCACCCCCTCTACAGAATATTTTGTTCCACTAATTGTGTTAGACAAAGTGGAGAACCTTAAGGATAACCTCCTCTGGGAAGACCAGCATCTTGATGTACTCGAACTCGTCGAGGCGCGTGAGGATCTCCTTCATGGGCTTCGACTGCGACTTCTTGGCCATGGCGCAGACGCCGACCACCACCTTCTTACCCCCGCCATCGCTGTGCGGGTCCAGCGACTCGCACAGATCCAACTCGCCCTAGTTTATCAATGTGCATACATGAAAGTTTAATTAAATCCAAATACTTAATTTTCTAAATGATGAACATGGAGACTAAATATGAATCCATTAACTAACCATCACCACTTTCAGTCAAAGAAAATTAAATCCTGTATTATAGAAAAAGAGAGAAACAAAACTTCTAGACCTCCAAGAAGTGGCAAACCAAGAAAGACTTATTTCAAAGAAAATAAATCAATGTTTTCAAAGAAGCCTAGAACAAGAGATAATTGTAAACATTGCACTGGCTATATTGTCTCATTTGTTTGCACAAAGGGAGGACAATAGTCGTGGGTGTGCTATAGAATAGAAGGATACTATTAAAGTGTACCACAGACAGGTACCTGAAATATTTTACTTAGTTTATTTGACAACAGCTTTTAATAGACCAACACTTTGTTAAAATTAAAAGACTGAATTAAATATTTTTTGGGTATAAGCACTTTTTATGAAAGCTAAAGGCCAAAAGTCCTACTTGGCTTGCAACTATCTTGGCTTCTCCCAAGTCTAAAATTTCCTTTAAAATTAATAACTAATTGTTGGACAGGACTTTATTTGAACATGCTCTGTATGTAAAGTTACGAGAATCCCTGAAAGTAGACGAAAGACAATAGTCACAAACAATACATGTGTATATTTTTAATTTTTCAAATATCTAAATAATTTAAAATGATAAAGTAAAATTATTCAGATTGCCCGTGACTTTACTACAGTATTTTGCCACCCCTATCTCTGAGCAAGTTACACACCTATTTTAATTTGCACTTATATAAACATGTTTAGTACTATAGTTCAAGCATCACTTAGTCTCTGCTCCAGTCAATCCACAATACAAACTTCTGTACTGTTGGCAATTAAATAAAAACATTAACAAATCTGAAGTTAGTCTCACATGAAGCATCCTCCTTAAGAGTGGGGGAGGAGGGATACACACACTACTTACTAAATTCAGTAAGGAGAATATTAGCATGTGTATGCCAAAGAAGCCATTCAAATTGCATGTATAAATCATAATGTCTTTGTCCTGTTACACACAATAGCATAAATTTTAAATTCAAATAGCGCAAACAAAATTTCAACATTTGGATAAATAATATTAATGAAATGATAAATTAATCATGAGTGACATAACAAAAGCCACCATCATCTTACATCAGGCAGACAGTCATCACAATAACATATGTCATCATCATTCTGGCCCTTCTTGTCCTTCCTCCATCTTTTGAGACGCCACCAATCTTTAAGCCACTGCCACTCCATCACCACACACTATCTATGATACACTTGACTCCTATCACAGCATTTGATAAGCCACACAGGCAACCTTGCCACCGATTGGCTGACACTACTTTACACTTGATAACTAAGATAAACTTGACATAAATTAACATACTACATTACCTCACTTGTCATTGTCAGCATGTACAGCTATAAATATAATAATCTATTGTGTCCTATTATAGGATAATTAGATGTAGCCGTCCTGCACTCAACATTCAAGCAGTTATGTGCTGAGTAGTGTTATCAGTGCTACATTAGTGGGGAAATGGACAAAGATAATATTAGCTGAACCAATATTTAATCTGGATTCGTCTCACTTATGTGACCTTACTACTATTTGTGTTTGGGTTGTTATTTTATTTGTTTTAGTTTACATAACACTATAGCAATTTTATACTATAGTGCAAAAGGTCATTGATCTGAAGTATCTACGTAGTCTTTGTGTTTGACTTGACAACAACAATATCTACATGAAAATGCAAACTTACTGATGATCTTATCGGTACAAGATTTCCATCATCTCCGACATAAAATTGAGGCTGAGTAGCTTGCCGCAACCCTTGATAGCCATGTTCGAGCTCAGTGTATGACATTACCTACATACACCTGCCTATTTTTAATTTATCAAGATCATTAAGCAGCTCTTATACACCAATATCAAATCTTGAATACTAAAATATAAAGTAGAAAACAAAATTATTGTAAAAATATTTTCAAAAATATGCCCTGCACAGATCATACAGAATCAAAAAAAGTTAAGTGACACATCATGAGGTTAGAAAAAAATATTGTGGATGACTGAACTTGTTTATGAAATGAAACGCACGCGGACGCGGTGCTTCTAGATATTAATCACAAAGCCGTAAAATGCAAAAGAGATGACAAAAGATTTCACGTTGAGTCTTCTGGTCTTCTGATATGTTAACACTAAACAAATAATACTAAAAAGTTCTAAAGAAAGCAGGCAATCATTAATATGGCCCATACAATGTAGCCCAAAAACTTAAGGCAGCGCCGCCGGTGGGCGGAGCAAACAGCCATGTTAGGTTTTCTGAAATCAGCTAGTTGTTGATGTTGAACGTACTCATAAAAGTCATGTTTTGACTGAGGACTGAGCATTGAGATGGGAGACACATGGAGATGCCCTATTCTACTATAGAAATAATAGTTATACAAATATCTATCATATCGACACACACATGTCAAAATGCGTTCTGTTTCTTTTTAACTAATCAAGAGCTGCATATAAAAAGAGAGACATCTAAATGTTTGTCAAGTACTAAATTTGGCAACACTTTTGTGTGACGTCAATATCATGTCTATGCGTGACGGGCCGCCATGTTGAGTGCCGAATTTTATGAATGGTTTTGTGGTAGATGTGCTGTCAAACGGTTGATTGCTCAAAATATTTTTGTTGTTTTCGAGAGAAATACGTCTAGAAACTAGGTGTTTTGGTGTCCATTAATAGGAAAATTATGCCCTCGTGTTGTATAAAACAGTGTGGTGCGAGAAAAACAAAAAGAACCTTTCGAAAGGCGGCCATCTTTAGTGCCCGATTTGTGTAGGTATACACGCTAATTTTGTAGGTATGCTCAGTCCGTAGTAGGTTTATTTAGTCATTGGGACTGAGGGACTGAGGCTGACAGCCTGTGCTGACAGCTATCCTGTGCCCTGTCCACAGAGTACATTGTAATACATATATGAACGGCATTTCATACAAACTTTCAAGCCCTTGTTTTTCGAAATGAATGAACGGATTACGCATAAGCAGGATACAAAGGTCTAAATAGTTAGCAGAGAACATTTTCGAAAAAATTAATAAATTGTGTTCCAGCCAAATTAGACCGATCTTAAAGTTTCCATAGGTTACTTTACTCTTTGGACTAAATAAAGAAACCTACTATCAGCGAATAGAACATTCCATAGATATAAAAGTACTCTGTGACACGAGAGTACTTTTTTATAGAGCTCTCAATCTCACTCTATCAAAAAGTACTCTGTGGTGCTCTGCGAGAACAGCTGTTAACAACAACTACAACCACAGACTACAGTTACACTCAGACAGGGCACTCTCATAGAGTAGAAATCGACGCGCCTTATGGTTCACATATCATGTATGACAGTTTTTTTTTTTTTAAATGGGTCTAAGCCTGGCGCGAAATTTTGTGCAATGGCGTGGTACGGCTTCAGCCTAAAAGGTTTTTCTTGCTATTGGTAATTTTAGTTTCATTTTATTTTATGAGCATATTGCAATAATTGCAATTTTATTGCAATTATTACAATATGTTCGAATTAGTTAAAAAGGGAATGTTAGGAAAAAAAAAAACATTTCTTACTTTCATTTCTTTTTATTTTTTAATGTTGTTTTATACTTACTAAGAGCTTTTAATTGCATCAGGGGCAACAATTTCTTTTCTAGTCTGAAGACATCCGTGCCTTTTAATATTTTATTAATAACATTGCACCAATTAAATACTGCCAATCTTAAAGTTAATGCGAAAAAGCAGTCAGAAACAGCATCCTTATGCAATTCACAATTTATGAAGTCAAACAAATACTTAATTTGATACGATTTTTAATTCCTTTTATATCAGGATTCCGTTCAGGTTGATTTTCTAAGTATTTGTTTGCTTCTTCCATGATGATTCCGAAAAATCTCACAGCATTTTCTGAAGGGTAGGTCAATTTCTTTTCTTAAGTATATGCTCTTGAACTTTCTAAAGGAAATCCAATTATGTACCGTATTTTTATAAAGAAACCTCTTCTCGAAATGATTTCGACACACAAACTGTTTGCGAAGTTTTTGGAAGCTCAAGATTCGCAGTCTTTCACAGTTAATGCACTGTAATCATTTTTTGAGTCCTATCTCACTTTTTGGAAACATGAAAACTGACGTCCTTTCGTCTACTAGCACAGTTCACAACACAGCACTTGTTGTACATACATGTTGCACGATAATATTTCAGCTACAAAAATTGAGAGGTTATGTTACGGCAATAAATCCAACTGAAACCACAGACTGAAACTGTAATAAACTCTATCAAAAAGTACTCTGTGGTAATAAACTTCAACAGACAGATAGCAAAATGGCGGAATGACGTCATACAGACAGAAGTACGGAAGGCGGGAGGGGAAGGAACTGTCAAATGAGGGCCGCCTTCCGAATTGGCCAATATCGCTCACAGCACTCAAATCGTCTCACATGCGTTCCATAATGGATATCACGATTATGACAGCTGAGAGCTGTCAACAATTCGGAACACTCGTTAGCGCGCTCACAGTGCTTACTCGGTGTCAAAAAGATATTACAGCAGTATTTCTTCATAAAAACACCACACGTTTCTTCCTTTTCTTTGTTTAGGTGGCGACTGTCAGCCAGAAGCACAATTTCGAAAATGCCACGTTATTAAAAAGATATGGTGCAACTCAAAACAAAACACACACTGACACATCCTCATCCTCACACACACACACTGTCATTTTTGACAGCGCTCACGGTGATATTTGTACGAGGCATGGTCGACGTTATCGCAAGATGGCGCATGCCATGACGTCATCTATGACGATTCACGGGACATCGTTATCGCGCTCACGCCAATTCGGTACGGGTTTTAGCACGCTCAAATCGATTACATCGATTATTTCCTCAATTCGGAACGCGCCCGAGATATGTGAACCATAGACACAAGGTACAACAAGCAAGCAAGAGTAGTAAACTATATCGTGTAAAGTACTTTACTTTTTAATAAAAGCAATGAAAGTGACTTCTAAATGTATTCGCACTACGCTGACTCCAGATTCATACTGGGAATCTATCAATATTTTAGTTACTAAACCTCATGTTGTCAACAAGAGGTTATGGGGCAATAAATTATGGTTTAAATATTGTTATAAACCTAAACTTCCTACATGTGAACTGCCATCAACTATAAGTCGACTAAAAGTATTAATTACTAGCGACAATATTGAAGAACATAAAACCCATATTCTTCTTGAATTAAATGTTGAAAATCAAACCTCTGACGCCACGTCTGATGCCGACGGCACGATTGAAGTCATCCTGATGGAACTGCTTCCGAAAAACTACACAGATAATCAGGCGTACCAGCTTGTCTTCTTACAAAAAGATAAAAGCTTAGTCAGTTTCTACGATGTCACACCAGCAAATCTAGAACAGAAGTTATGTCCTGAGTTCACTTATACAATTGAACTAAATAACAGTCAAATTGTGTTAAATGCTGCAAATGGTTTGTATTTATTATTCCACAATCAAGGTGGTAACGGCTCTCTCAAAAAGGGATACTTGTAATTTAGATCTCTTATTTCAGATAAAAATTCTAAGTCATACAACTGGATTGTCGACATACTGCTACCACAACTTATAAAGTGGGGCTCAGAATCCACAAACCATAACACCAAGGCCAAGATATGCAGTGAATCTTTATCACTAGTATCCCAAACTAAGTATTACGAAAAGTACAATGATTTAAAGTTAAAATATGGAAAAGAGATGGTCAAGGTACATAAAATATTTAGTTCTTAATAAATTTAACTACTCATAGTTTGAAAGTTTGACTTTAATAAACATTATAATGATTGGACAGTGGGGTTTTAGCAATCATTTTAAAAAATAAGGTCTTTTTTTTAATGGTTTGTTAGTTTTACAGATTTGGCCAGAATGTACTGATGCATCCAAATTTGTGTATGAAGATGTGGCAATAGCTACATATCTGTTACTCCTCTGGGAACAAGATGGAATTAATACAAAGAAATCATTTGTTGATCTAGGATGTGGAAATGGTTTACTGGTGTACATCCTAACCAAGGAAGGCCACATAGGATTAGGTTTAGATGTACGAAAAAGAAATATTTGGGATATGTATCCCTCTAATGTTATATTAAAGGTAAGAATAAAACTCATTACAATGTGATTGTAATAATATATTTCAGTACAACCTCTCCTAGTACACAGTTTTAAAAAAACTGATATGAATATTTCCTATAATAAAGAAAATATTTCAATTTGTTAATACAATCTTATTTTATTTGAGTTAAAAATGTTTTTTTTTTTCTTGTAGGAGAAAACGATTACACCATCTGATACAACAATATTTCCTGACGTGGACTGGATTATTGGCAATCATTCTGATGAGCTAACACCGTGGATACCAGTTATTACAGCAAAGAGTTCATATAAATGCAATTTCTTTCTACTTCCTTGTTGTGCCTTCAACTTTGATGGAAGCAAATATCAGCGTAGAATCTCACATAAAAGCCAATACCATGATTATTTGGATTACATAACGCAGTTATGTGAAGCTTGTGGTTTTAAAATAGACACAGATAGACTTAAGATTCCAAGTACCAAGAGAATATGCTTAGTTAGTAGCAGCAGAATATATCCAGAGAAAAAATATGAAGAGTACTGCAATAAAATAGATGAGTTAACAGAAAAAGATTCATCACAGAATAAAAATGATTTCAAAGCTCGAGATCCAGTTGAAAAAGTTAGAAACTGTACACAAATAGATAAAAATGTAATAGATTCAATTGTTGACTGTATTAGCAGATACTTGCTGGAGGGATGCAGTGAGTCAAACTCCAGTTGGTCTATTGGAAGGATAGCAGAATTAAATGAACTAGTTCAACTTATACCTAAAGAACAACTAAATATATTGAAATCTGAATGTGGAGGAATACAAACACTGCTCAAGAATAATCATAACATTTTTGAAGTTCAATCTGGAAAAGTGGGATTGAGGTATCCAAAAACAATTAATGAAGTTGGTAGCAATGCTAAAAAAAAGAAGCTAAAGCAAAAAACTATAAAGGTACAGCAGAAACCTTGCTGGTTTTACAATAAGCATCCACAAGGCTGCCCCCTAAGTGACACAGATTGCAGTTTTCTGCATGTAAAAATAGTTCAACAGAAAAAATAATAAAACAAAAGCTTATAAAAATAGAAAATATTTTATTATTACTCAGTCCCAAATTAAAATGAGGATCTTTTGACCCAAAATGTCCCATATAGATAAATTACATTAACATGGAAAGTAAAGAAGATTTCAATAAATCAATATAATATTCTAATTGGATACATTTAAAAATTATTCATAATATACATATTTACACATAGAAACTTATCCCCTACCCAAAAGTGAGAACTGAAAAAAATTATTCCAACTCAAAAAACTTGTTAAGTTCCCTCAAATTTCTGTCATCTACCAATTTTGCAACATCATGTTCTCCCATAAATGAACATACCATCCTTAATGTTGTCCAAATTGTAGTTGAACTGGTGTCAGTTGAAGAAGAATCTGGAAACATGCTCATAGCTTTATGCTGCTGGTTCAAGGCCACTAGGAAATGCTCCGCAGCCTGCCTGTGGGCTCCCAAATTCATGCATGTGATACCAACATTATACCTAGCTCTGATAAATCCAGGCTCCAAATTCAGGGCTTGGTGGTAAGCATCCACAGCTTGCTCAGATTGGTCACTGTTGGCTAAAGTAGCTCCCAGTCTGTTCCACAGTTTTGCATTATCACTTGCCACCATTAAAGCTGTCTTGAAACAATCTACAGCTTTATCATACTCTTGACTGATGTTAAAAACCACTCCCAGAGCATTCTGTACATCTGGGTCAATATGATTAAGATTCAACTGCACTGCCTTGAGGTATAATGATTTTACATGAGCTGCTAACTCCTTATCATCCAGTTTTCTAGGGTCCACATCTTGAGGAAAAATATCAGAATATTTAGGACTAGCTTTTAACCAGTTCAATAAAGAAATATAAGCAAACTTAGACATATTTTCATTTGTGTATGCAGCTGCCAACGTAATGTATCCTTCCAATTGTGTTGGATTAATTTCTAATGATTTTTTCAAAGCTGTTATTGCCAAAGGATCTTGTTCATTTTCAGCTTGTGTTGTTCCAAGAAGGAACCAAGCCTCAGCTGAATCAGGCTGTTGTTGTGCAGCAGCCTCAAAACACAGAACAGCTCCAGGAATGTCACCCATTTTTAATTTTTCCTTACCTATTTCAAGGGCACTTCTATTCTCCAACATAACATTACCTTCAGAGAATGAGTATTCTTTAGTAATTCCATTTCTTGTTTCATCGTCCCAATAATTATTAACATCACTGAGTTTATCCCACTCTTCCTTATATTTTTCAGCCATTTCATCCAATATTTCATCTCTGCTTAATTTTCTTTGGTCTGTCTGTGCAGATTCACCGATGTTAAGCTCTCCAGCACTTATTTTCTTCATAAAAGACATAAACTGACTATAGGCCATCTCATCATCATCCTTCATGGTATTAACATATTCTTGAGCTTTACCTTTCACATCACCGTCTGTCATAGTTTCAACATCTGCCTCATACGCATATTGCATTGGAACATTTGACTGTGACATGTGCTGTGGATGAAAGATTGGTTGCTGCATCATGTGAAAATTTGGCATCATAGCATGTGACATATATGAAGTTGATGGACCTGCATTCCATGATCTGTTCATGTGAGTACTAAGATCTGGTACATATGACGATGTAGAGGCGCCACTTTTCATTACATTTTCCTTAGGTAAGTTGTTGAGCAAAGCATTCATGTTGAAGGTTTGTGGTATCTGTGAATTTTGTGCCATGAATTCGTTAACGAATCTATCAGCTTGTGAGAGTGGCTGTGAGAGAGAAGCATCACGACGCACTATATTTGATAGCTGAACTAAGGCGTTGTTACCCCCACAGTCGCCACCAACCAGTTTATTCAGAGACATCTTCGAGAAGTTAGAAAAACATCAACATTAAACACAGTAGACCTCGTTCAGAATGTTTGTTGGAAATATAATTTCAAAACTCTTGTAATGTTAATCTTCGAATAAGTGCAAAGTTCACAAAAAATAGAATACGAAATAGCCAGAATTGGGTCAGAATCAGCAGAATTTGACTTCACATTCTTGACAAGCACATTGACAAGTGACAAGTTGACAACTGAACTGACATATTATGGGCGCGTTCCGAATTGAGGAAATAATCGATGTGAGCGTGCTAAAACCCGTACCGAGTTGGCGTGAGCGCGATAACGATGTCCCGTGAATCGTCATAGATGACGTCATGGCATGCGCCATCTTGCGATAACGCCGACCATGGCCGCCTTCCGAATTGGCTAATATCGCTCACAGCACTCAAATCGTCTCACATGCGTTCCCTATTGGATTTCACGATTATGACAGCTGAGAGCTGTCAACAATTCGGAACACTCGTTAGCGCGCTCACAGTGCTTACTCGGTGTCAAAAAGATATTACAGCAGTATTTCTTTATAAAAATACCACACGTTTCTTCCTTTTCTTTGTTTAGGTGGCGACTGTCAGCCAGAAGCACAATTTCGAAAATGCCACGTTATTAAAAAGATATGGTGCAACTCAAAACAAAACACACACTGACACATCCTCATCCTCACACACACACACACACTGTCATTTTTGACAGCGCTCACGGTGATATTTGTACGAGGCATGGTCGGCGTTATCGCAAGATGGCGCATGCCATGACGTCATCTATGACGATTCACGGGACATCGTTATCGCGCTCACGCCAATTCGGTACGGGTTTTAGCACGCTCAAATCGATTACATCGACTATGTCCTCAATTCGGAACGCGCCCCATGCCTCGTACTAATATCACCGTGAGCGCTGTCAAAAATGAGAGTGTGTGTGTGTGTGTGGATGAGGATGTGTCAGTGAGCGTTTTGTTTTGAGCTGCATCATAACTTTTTAATAACGTGGGATTTTCGAAATTGTGCTTCTGGCTGACAGTCGCCACCTAAACAAAGAAAAGGAAGAAACGTGTGGTGTTTTTATGAAGAAATACTGCTGTAATATCTTTTTGACACCGCGTAAGCACTGTGAGCGCGCTAACGAGTGCTCCGAATTGTTGACAGCTCTCAGCTGTCATAATCGTGATATCCATTATGGAACGCATGTGAGACGATTTGAGTGCTGTGAGCGATATTGGCCAATTCGGAAGGCGGCCTATAATGTACTCTGTGTGAACCAATGACTAAAGAAATACGAGGACAGGAACTGTGTACGTCCTTAGCGTGTCAAAACAGAAATAAACATGGCGTAGACTCCGCCCACTAGATAGTGTTGGACAAAACTAGCTGCACTCAATCGAATACATTTAAATCGTGTTTCTTTTGATTCGATTTCTTAAAACTTACGATAATTATAATTACTCATACATTCAATGTGATTGAAATCAGAAAATTGTTTTGCCGTTACATAACATAAAAATAATATTACTGAGTAGGTCAACTTTTCAGAGTGCCGCATTCCTAAACCAAATAGGGGTATCATAGAAACCACTTTAATTACAATCTCTGAAACAGGTTTTATTTTTTTCTTATATCTCATAGTTTCAGTTTAATGATGACCCCTCAAAGTGTGAGCCCGACTGGCTTTTGGTCAGTTTTTGTTTTAAAGGGAAAAATAAAACAAATTGATTAAGTACAAAATTATCTTTATTCATTTCTAAATAATACAGTTTTATTTAAGTAATTACGTAGTGTAATTTTCTCTGTCGTTTTTTTCCCGTAATATTTAAATCTTATGTCAAGGTAACATTTAATGACACTTTTTATTAATAACAATTTGTGAATTGTGTCATGTTCCATATTAAATGTAAAAATGTCCTTCGTTTCAAAAAAATCAGTAACAAATTTATAAATGTACAGATAATAATTTTCCGATTTTATACTCGATTTTAATTTTAGTTTTAATAGTTGTTCAGTCTTTTTTAATATATGTAAAACACTTTTCGATGGATAAATCAATCCACCTAGAGTTTTAATGTTAACAAGACTTATACGCATGTTTGTTTTATTACTAGTTAATAAACTAATACAAGATTCACAT
Source organism: Gortyna flavago (assembly GCA_963669345.1). NCBI lineage: Eukaryota > Metazoa > Arthropoda > Insecta > Lepidoptera > Noctuidae > Gortyna > Gortyna flavago. The sequence goes on from OY770132.1 coordinate 5,313,244, forward strand.
TTTAATAATCTTGATAATTTACGGGCTATAAAGCCACCTATATATTCCAGAACACTTTCAGTGTATTCATTAAGTGAATTATTATTAATAACATCTAAAAAATCTTCATACAATTCACTATCATCTTCTGGTACCGTCGCATATATTGCATGTTCTGTTAGATTATTTATATTTTTAATTGGGCTTACATAGCTTGAACATGTTAAAATATTTATCTGCTCTAGAGGAATGCAGTTACCTACGCCATGTTCACGGATTTCCGCACGTATAAGTAACCTCTTGTAAGCAGCAGTAAATTGGACAGCATTTGGGTTATTGTTGAAACCTCCTCGAGCTCTTATGGATGAAAAAAAAAGTTCAAGGTGGTCTTGGCTAATTTTATAAAATGGTATATATTTCAACATCTTATTTTCTTCAACCAATTTTTTGTACAATGATAATGAACTTTTAATATCAATAATAAGTCCATTGAAACCGGTTTTACGTCTCGAATTTATAAGTAGCTGCCCTGATGGTAGACGTAGTAAATTTATATATTCTTCGGCATATGATAAAAACTCTCTACATAGACCGATATTAGACTCACACATTGCTTTTTTCCAACCCGGTGGACGCATAGAATGGCTATTTAATATATCAAATATATTGTTCATCGTACGTATAAAATTAATTGTACCACTGCAATCTTGAAATGCTGGAAGTTTTAGTTTTTCCTCACAATATTCAAGAGCGTCTGCCACAGAATTACTTAATAACTGAGTAGCCAGTCGAACCTTCATTTTTTGTTTAAAAAAATCTATATGGGCTTTTGTTAACTTAGTAGCTAAATGTAAATGTTGTTTTTCTTGGAGTTGGTGTAAATTTTCGATATACTCGTAATTAATTTTTCTGTTTTGAGCATCATAAAAAGTTTTTAGTTCACCAAAAGCATTGCGGACCAATTTTAATGCATGACATGGATCAATAAAAACATTTACAACACTTGCACCATACGCAAACGTAGTAACATCCGGTTTGGAAGCTATATTTTTACAACCTAATAATTCTAGCATGCTAAAGTTACTAGCAAGTCCATCACATGTTAGAGCTACAATAGATACTCCAGTGTCCTCAGTCATTTGCAAGCAAATTCTCACCAATTGACACTTTTGTTCACTTGTAAGAGAAGCGATAAAAAAATAACCGACAGGCAATTTCCATGATCCGTTAATAGCGGTTAGCAAAAAAACTAAGCACTGACTCGCTTCATCAAGACTATCACTGTCAAAACCAACTCCCATATCTACTCTACCATAAAATTTTTGTTTCACTGGATCCCATGTCAAAGATTTTCTAATGGACATTTCGTCTATTACAAGAGTGCAAAGAATTTTAGTTTCACTCATTTGGGCTTTTAATTTTAATGTGTCAAATGCCTCTTTGGTGAACCCTGGTTCCGCATTAACTTTTTGATACCACTTACTCAGTGTTCTGGGATGCGGTAGGCATGAATTGTACGTTCTTCTTATAAAACTGTAAGCCGACGGTGATAAAAAATGCAAAGTAAGTGCAAATTTGCGAATCTCCTCAGAATATGTTTTTTCTAAGGGTAGTCCTCTACTTTTAGTCAGCTGCCTTTTTAAAAAATCTTTTGGACCGCTACATTCCTCTAACATAATGCTGCCTTCATTATTTATAAATTTTCTTTTTTTTAAATCATTTATGATATTATTAAAGTCCGCCAGCTTCTTTGCTTGTCTTCTGCACTTCTCATTCAATCTCTTGATTTTTTTTTTTTGCTGGTTGCATTTTTCTTTTAGCTTTTTTACTAATGGACTGACCTGAAACAAAAACATTGAATATATTAAAAAAAAAACAATATTATTTTAATTTTTAATATTCAATCTGTATTGCACAGATTTTCAAACTATTCTATTACTTCCTATGATTAACAAAATGGTAAGAAATTAATTACTTAAAAATGCACAGCACAGATGTATTTATTTTTCATTTTAAGAGACTTCACACAAGGAACAAGTCTAGTATTTCCTATGCATTCTCTGCAATGCTAGGTAAAATACAGTTAATTTTATAAGCACCATTTATTGCTTACTATCAGGTAAGCTGTTAGCTTGTGACTTGTCTATTGTTGATGAAATAACAAAAACAAGACGTACATATTTCTCTTCTCCTTCGTCATCAGTCATATAGAATATCTGTCATACATTTTATAATTGAATAACCATTACTGGTAGTGAACTAAGAACATACTGTTACCTACATGAACAATAATTAATTTTTATTTACCGTTTCTGAAGTACTCGGCTGTATATTAAAATCAACTGTAGCTACTCGCTCTGATTTTACAACTTCCTGTAAATAAAATAAAAAATCTTTACTACAGATATTGAACCGGGCAGTGATGTGATCTACATGAACAATTAATTTTTATTTACCTTTTCTGAAGTACTTGGTTGTATATTCAAATCAACTGTAGAGAAAGTTACTCGCTCTGATTTTACAACTTCCTGTAAATAAAATAAAAAATCTTTACTACAGATATTGAACCGGGCAGTGATGTGATCTACATGAACAATTAATTTTTATTTACCTTTTCTGAAGTACTTGGTTGTATATTCAAATCAACTGTAGAGAAAGTTACTCGCTCTGATTTTACAACTTCCTGTAAATAAAATAAAAAATCTTTACTACAGATATTGAACCGGGCAGTGATGTGACCTACATGAACAACAATTCATTTTGATTTACCTTTTTTGAAGTACTTGGTTGTATATTCAAATCAATTGTAGACAGAGCTACTTGCTTGGATTTTACAACTTCCTGGAAATAAAAAAACAAATATTTTTACTAGAGAAATTGAACCAAGTTGTCAGTAAGTACACTTTCGAAACAAAGAACTCATGTTTAAGATAATCTAAATGTAGTTTGATGAATATGTTAAATAATAAAAGCACTTAAATTAGTTACAAACATTATAAATTTATTGTTTCTGATAGATTACAATGCATCAATCAAAGATTTTAATTGATGTTTGTCATGAATATTTACCTGAGAGAATGGTGTTGGTATTGCATGTTCTTGAAGCCTGACCACATCAAGAGTTCTATTAAAACAATGCTCCTTAAAATGCAATGAGCACACAAAAGTGGTCTTCTGGGTGCAGTCAATATTTTCTTGACCCAATGATTCTAGCCATTTCTGCTTTAAACTCTCGTTTTTAGGTAATCTATAAAACATATTTTGTGTTTATTATGATCTTATAAATTATATAGGTATTTATAATTACAAATAGGATTTTATAAAAATTGTATTGTTTAATACTTTAAAGACAACCGATTATTCTTATCGATTCTATCTAATCACAGCACTATTTAAATTGTTTGTTTACATAACCAAGCAGCCAAACACAACAAAATATATGAAATTCTCTGATGTATTATGCAGTTTCATCAATAATCTAACACAGGAGTCAATATTTTACACTAAAAAGATCCTTGGAACACCAGAAAAATACATTTTTCTATAAATAAATATGACTTACTTGTGAAGCGATATACGAGATGATTTACGGCCGTATTTCATGCCACAGCCTTTAACACAACACTTAGGCATTATCAGAGTTTGCCAAAGTCACTTTTAAATGAAATAAAAGCACTAGAAACTCTTAAAACACTCCGTAAATTCAATATTTCCAATAAAATCCAATGTATCTGACGTTTGACGTACCACAGAAACTGACAGAAACACAGAAATTAAAATGGCGACCCGGCACGGAGTTGGACACAACGTGACGTAGAACTAAAAATGTTGCCATTTCAAGTAACTACTAAAATCTATTTATCTCTTTCTACATTACGACGATTGACGTATGATAAAAGAGAACCGAATATATTTTATCTTTTTGATTTATAATAGCATGGTATTTCTATAACTACGTTATTTGTATAGGACATTAGGGCAAGTCCTCGTATTTTTTAGTTATTGGTGTGAACTGAGAAGTTGACAGTAAGGCCGCATTCCGAATTGGGTATATTCGCTCACAGCATTGAAATCGTCTCACATGCGTTCCGTATTTGATATTACGATTACGACAGCTGAGAGCTGTCAAGGTCAACAAATTCGGAAGACTCGTGAACGCGATCACAGTGCTTACTCGATGTCAAAACGATATTACAGCAGTATTTCTTTGTATATACACCACACATTTCTTCCTTTTCTTTGTTTAGGTGGCGAATGTCAGCCAGAAGCACAATTTCGAAAATGCCACGTTAACATAAAAATATTATTATGATGCAACTCAAAACAAAACATACAGCAGCAACAGCTCTTGCAGCTTAGCTGCAAGAGCGCGCGAAGCGAGTTCGACTTTTTTGCCAGCAATATATTAGTCTTTTATCGATCTCTAATGCACCAATCCAACAGAAGCGCCAGCGCTATGGTAAAAAATTAAAGTCGCCTTTGCATTTATAGGCATCGCCGGAAAGGGCGCCCCGTTACATAATCCGCCTGTAATGATCCAACTGCTGGGACACAGGCCTCTTCTCTTTGAGAGGGAGTGGGCCATAATCCCCCATTCGGGCGCAACCTGCTCATACCATCTGAGTACCTATACCTACGCTAATCACGTAGTGATTACCTGAGCCTGCACTTGCAGAGAAAGATAATACTTAGGTCCTGCGCATCTCATTCATCGTTGCGGTGCTCTGGGTGGTGCACATGTCTGCCACACTTGAATTTGCCGCCCCCCTGAAGTTGGCGCTCAGGGCACGCCCCGGCAAGCCCGCCCCCCCCCACCGCCCACCCTAGATCCGGGGCTGCCTAAATCCTGTTATAATCTGTACAGACTAATTACAAAGTTGAAGAGTTTCTTTTTTTGTTTGTTCTCTCTGGAACTATCAGGCGGAGGAAGGCTATTTAATGGCACGCTAAGAAGCTAAGATCCATAAGAGCCGAGCAAAAAGAAAATCGGCGTTACATGCTCTGTGGGTGGGTGATGGAGTGCCACGCGGCGGGTCGTGGTAACTGACGCGGATGAAGTCACGGGTAGAATATAGTAGCTAGTTAGTAATAAATAATATTTTAGTTTACCTATCTTTATTTTCATTGAACTAAAGAAACTACAATGCAACGTAACATTGGCTAAAAGGCTCAATGCACAAAGCCAAAAGAAAGAAATTAAAATGTTTTCTGTCAAATGCGCTGACAAATGTCATCTGATTGTTATATTTTGTTATTGCGAAAAGCTAACTTAAAATATTAAAATAATCAAAAATCCGTGAATAATGTAGTTACTGTTATATTATAATTTATAGTACTTTATACACAAACAAACCTATTTGATAAAAACCATGTACAAAGTTTAGAGGTTATGTAAGCGAGTATTTGAGGTTATTAATTAAATTGCATGTTATGGTCTTAGGGTAATAAATAAAACCATGACAAAAAACGCCCCAGTCAGTGAAAATGAAAATCTGGAAACAATAAAGAACGAAGAAGGGCAAGAACCGGAGGATAAGTGGGTGGTCAGTATCGTTTTCTTGTTACTCAGGAACCTATACTTAATTTAGCAAATGAACTTGAATAGTGCCCCAAGAATTTGTATATTTGTAGTAGTTAAACGCAAATAAACGTATTTTCTTTCTTTAGCTCTGATGGAAAGGTCCTAGGTCATGGGGCCATTCCCTAGATCAGTGTTTCCCAAACATTGTTCTGCCAAAAATGTTTTTACTAAACTTTTCCAACTATATTTTGGTATCGGCTATTTAGTGTGAAGTATGGAGCTGCTTATGTTCTTTTTTTTTACCAAAGAATCCATGTTCACCGCAATTTATGAAGGGTTTATCCTGAGGTCTGGTTCCACTTCAAGTCGGTTACCATATTTATTTTTTAGGTAAGTAAACTAGTGTTGAAAACCCAGCTTCATATTTATAAGTTGTGACATAAGGCATAAAAAAAATCTATCTTTGAGTGCTGCATGCTGTGTTACATGACAGTTTAGGTAATTAACGAGTCGAAATGTGAATCTGGCAAATTATTCTTGGAGCCTAAATTGAATGTAAATGGGTTTCATAGCCATGCTTTCCAACAAGACGAAAATGCTGTGGCACATTGTTTTATTTTAATGGCCTGGTACTGGGTCACAACTGACCCAATGGGAAATGCTGCCCTAGATGGCTGCAGCAATAATTGTTAAAACTGGAGTAGTAGCCAGTTGATGTTATATGTGGCAATATTAAGATTAAATATAGATGATCCTCTGACCGTTATCAAAAGCAGGGAACATCTCATGGTAGGGAATATTTAATCTCTTACATTAATCATACATTCCTACGATTTATTTCAGATAAGGGAATGTCAGTTATACAAGGATGAATATAAAGATTGCACAAGCTTTAAAGGCCGGTTCCAGCAGTATTTTGTCTATGGTGAGACTCTGGACTGCAACCAGTGGAAGAAAGACTATGACAACTGCTGCAAATGGGAAGATAAGAGGGATATAAAGGCTGCTGTAAGTATAAATTAACTACTCAAAAAATTTTAGTAACAGGTTAAAAAGTTTGTGGAAAAAATTTAAGATAGGATAGAACTAATTTGACTAGAACCTTTTCTGTACGACAAGGGATCCTGCAGTGGATACAATTGAAATGTTCATGCTTGACTAAAAATAATATTATTTTGAAAAGTTTACAAAATGAGCAAATGCTTCCAAGTAAAATATTCACATAGCTCCTATGGTTGAAGAGTTGATCACACTATCCCAGTTACAACAGATGTTAAAATGTTATTATATTTATTTACAGGAAGCCTTAATAGCAAGTGAGAAAGCACGAAGAATGGAAAGACTAAGAGCCCATTACAGAAATGATATCTGGAAAAAGCGAGATGCACCACCAGCTGACTGGGACAAACCATTGCCAGAATGGATGCAAAAAAGAGATGAAAACACCTACCTTGCACAAAAAGCTAAAGAACTGAGAGAAGGAATAGTGGATGATGACAAAAAGTCTTGTTCAATTATGTGACCACTGATTCAAGTTCAATTAGGATAAATAAATAAGTAGTTAATTTATGTTATAGCTTTAGTTAATAAAGTTAAGTTGTAAAATTTTCAGTTATTTCATTTATAATCTAATATACATAGGATGGACCTAAGGAGTGTTTGGAGAGATGCGATGGCGTCCTCAGGCCATCCCCTCCTCTGTATTTAGCAGGGCGTGTGGACAGCCCGTCTGCGAGTTTCTAGCTAGAGAAATCATAGAGCACTGCTATGTGGCCCAGGCCATCTGTCAAACAAGTCGCCACGTCGCCGACTATCCGTCGCAAACGTCTCCGTCTTACGCAGCGGTCGACGTCACCGTACTCTCGGTGCATGAATGCTTTTAACTTTGGTAAGTAGGTACTAAGTACAGTGTCGCATAGACCAATATCTAACACCCAGTGGCATATTAAGTGGAGGCTACATCAAGGGCATGGCACAGCACACGTTACTTCACGGTAATGGTCGCGTTCGTTTAACGAAATCATTATTAATTTGGTGCCTCAAGTCTTCATTAAAGCACTTTCAAGAACCGTTATATTTTTCATTTCTTTTTATTTTTCTTTAACCTGTCTCCTGAACTATACGTGAGACGAGGGTATTAACTATTGGGAAAAAAATATGTCGCGTTCGTCAACACTGTTAACCAGTAGAACGCATCATTCCCAGTAGTTTGTATTAAGGCGACTATACATGACCTAAAGCGCGGTCACTATCGGACTGCATAGAAAAGAAAGAGAAGCGCGATGACACACGCTGGTAATTTTTTGCAAATTATGAAACAATCATCTACACACATCAAAAGTGTCTAGGGATCAACATATATTTTTGCAATAACTTTTCTCCTGATTGATATTAATTAAAATTTTCTTTAAGGATTCATCAAATAAAGTGTTTTCGTTTGTCACAGTAACGATAAACCAAGTCACCTTTGCATTAATAAAGAAATTTGCCATTTTCCTAATAAAGGGATTTTTGACATTTGAACCACTAACACAAAAGTTCGAAAAAAAGACTGAAATAACAGTTTTCTTTAAAATTTTATTGGGTAACTTAAACAATTAATAATCCGTGTTTCTACCGCGAACACTAACAACACAAGAACATCGGTTTGGCATACTCAAAATGAGTTCATCCAAATCACGCTGTGGAATGGCCGCCCATGTTCGTTGCAACAACAAAAAAAGGTCTTCTTGCGACTGGATACCCTCCATATTCGGCAGAGCTCTTCTCTGTAGCATATCCCATGCATGCTCAATCGGGTTCATGTCTGGCGACTGAGCAGGCCAGGGCAGGACATTGATGTTAGCTGCGGCGAGAGTCTGTCTTACAACTCTTGCGGTGTGCGGTCGTGCATTATCATGCATTAACTGAAATAAGGGACCGATTTGAACTTGTAGAGGAACGATGACGGACGTCTGATACAATCGTCTCAGCATAAATTTGAGCGTTGAGGTTGCCTCTGATCCAAATCAACTCAGCATAGCTATTCACAAAGCTACGACACGGTTTGGTACCGTATCGAATGTCAATGTTATCGACGAAATCCTATAATCGCTATTCACAAATCCGAAACCGTACAATTTTGACAGTTCATATACGGTATGAAGACATCAATTCTTCCGACAGGTATTTGCTGTCGGAAGTGTTATCGAATAATAAAATATTGTCTAAAAAAGAGTAATCTAAGCAATAAGTGTCAAAACACGGCTCCGGCAAGGTCCTCATGCCCTTGCATGAATGCAAAGAGCATCTGCCGCTGCTCCAATGACACTCTTTTCTGATAATATGCATTTTCAATATTAGGTTCCACGTTTTATAAAAAGAAAATGAGCAAATAGTAATTTGTTTAAATACTGATAAAATACATACAACCATTCTTCTGTAAAAAAAAAACAAGGTTTTCACTTCTCAATACTTATATTTTTTTTTTAATTCGCTCAAAGGGCAGTCTATAATAGTCTTTCGACCATACCGCCTTGTCTTCAGTGTAGTTCTCAATTATCTTTATAGTTCAAAACAAGATTCAGAAAAATAATTATTCCTGATTTCCTGGTTTGACAGAAAGTTGATGTTTACAAAGCAAGTTTAATAGAAATCAGGTAAATTTTATTTATTAATAAAATCATTGCTTACTGTTTTTTATTTGTTAATAGTTACTGAATGCATAATCTATAGTTGCCCATAGTGAAATACTCAATAAAAATAATTTATGTACAACTTAAAATTTTCTACCACGAATATCTATTTATTACCATTTTGTAGCGTTCCCTGTATACACACTTAAAAAAAAAACCCTTCCACACGGATCTGTGAATAGCGTTTTGCCGGTCCTTCGGTTCAGAAATCAGATTATCGAAGAAGTGTCATTGTCGATACGATAGTGAATCGTATGTTTGTGAATAGCTATGCAGTTCTTCCGCCGATCCAAATACCCGCCCATACCATGATGGTTCCACCACTATAAGGATGGACTTCCTGGCAGGATTTTAATCGCTGTTGGCGTCCAGGGGTTCTCCAGTGTCGTATACGTCTTGTATCCGGTCTCATACCAAAACGAGACTCATCAGAAAAGCACACGAAACGCCATTGTTCTTCTGCCCAATTTCTGTGTTCAAGAGCCCATTGATATCGAATCCTACGATTGTGCATTGCTATAGGTGGTACCCGTAGCGGTCTTCGGGAATGAAGGTTCACTTCATGCAAGCGGTTTCTGACTGTTTGGTCGCTAATTAAGTTCCCTGAAGAGTGATGAAGCCTCACGGCTAACATCATGGCGGTTATTGTTGGAGCTCTTCGAGTTAAGATTTGAATGTATCGGTCTTGTCTCCGTGTGGTGCAGCGATACCGTCCTCCATGGCGCTCAGCCACTGTACCAGTGCTTCGGTAACGTGTCCAAAGTCGACTGATAACACTCTGACTTGTATTCAGAGCTAAAGGCACAGTACGTTGCCGGGAACCAGCTTCTATCATTCCCACGGCTCTGAGCATTTCTTCCCTGCTTAAATGACGTCGCCGCTCCATAATAACGTTGGTTTTAATCAGTAGTAGGGAAACAGTAGCACTAATAATGTCTTCAATGCGTTGTATGTTTTTATAGGGAAAATATTGACAGCTGATTTTCATCTTTTACTCGAATTTGATTCACAGTTCCTGATTCAAATTATGAAATGCACCAAAAAGGATCCATATAAATTTATAAAATCATAAATTTATTACAAAGCCACATCTCAATCTCAAGAAATCCGCATAAAAATGCTTGATCCCTAGACACTTTTGATGTGTGTATTTACAAACTACTTAATAATAAATAATCCATCACTGAATGCAGTTTGGCATTAGCAATTTAATGGTATATTTTTAATTATAATTAAAATTGTTAATGAAGGGATAAAGTGCTGGGTGCCTGGGTCTCGTCCTCGACAGCCGGTGGAACTTCGTCGAGCATTTCCGACGTTTGGCCCCCAAACTGGAACGGGCTGGGGCCGCTTTCAAGCGGCTTCTGCCAAACCTGAGGGGGCCAAACGCCTCCTGCCGGAGGCTTTACGCGGGGGTCGTGCGGTCCATGGCCGTATATGGCGCCCCGGTGTGGGCGCGTTCACTGCGGCTTCGAGCCGCCCACTACCTGAACGCGCCCCAAAAGGTGGTCGCCATACGGCTGATACGGGGGTACCGCACGATCTCGCGCGAGGCGGCAAGCCTCCTTGCCGGACTGCCGCCATGGGATCTGGAGGCGATAGTCCTCGCGCGCCTGTATGAGTGGCGCGCGGAGGCACTACGCCGGGGGGAAAACCCGCTTCCGCGGCAAATTGCTGCGGAGCGGACGGACCTCCGGCGCGATCTCATGGCGGCATGGAAAGCGCGACTGTCGCAACCCAGCGCAGGGCACGCCGCGATAGCGGCGGTAAGGCCCCTCTTTGAGGAGTGGCTAGAGAGGCGTCACGGCGCCCTCACCTACCGCCTGACGCAGGTCCTCACCGGACACGGATGTTTCGGGAGGTTCCTGCACATCATCAGGCGGGAGGAAACGCCCGGGTGTCACCACTGCGAGGATCGCCCTGAGGACACGGTGGAGCATACGGTGGAGGTCTGCCCGGCTTGGGCAGAGCACCGCCGTGTCCTCGTAGAGGCGATCGGCAGCGGCGGCGACCTCTCGCGCCCGGCCCTGGTCCAAGCCATGGTCCGGGGTGAGAGGGAGTGGGAGGCAGTCACCTCCTTCTGCGAAGCAGTCATGCTAGCGAAGGAGGTGGCGGGATGGGCGAGGGAGAGAGCTGAGAGAGCCGCCCGTCCCAGCCGCCGCGGTAGACGCTCCGGGCGTCGGGAGCCGCGTGACGACTCCCGGCCACCGTAGGCGCGGGCCTGCGGACGGCGAGTAATGGGTAGCTCGCCGTCCGATCAGGACCAGGCCCGTGCCGGACGGCGCGTATGTGTTCCACGCGCGCCTCAAAGAGATGTCAGCATCGAAGGAGGGGCCCGTCAGGGCCGAAGCCTGCCGGGGCAGCGGGATTGTCCGAAAGGGTTACCGCTACCCCGGAACATAAAGGGCTAAGGAAGGAACACGGATGGGTTTTAGTCAGTAAGAGTCTGACACTCCCTTCCGCTCCACCCAGAGCGGGAGGGGTCATTTGATGATTTCCCATCCTAAAAAAAAAAAAAAAAAAAAAAAAGGGATAAAGTGCTGCCGGGGCAGCGGGATTGTCCGAAAGGGTTACCGCTGCCCCGGAACATAAAGGGCTAAGGAAGAAACACGGATGGGTTTTAGTCAGTAAGAGTCTGACACTCCCTTTCGCTCCACCCAGAGCGGGAGGAGTCATTGGATGATTTCCCATCCTAAAAAAAAAAAAAAAAAAGGGTAAAGTGCTTTTAAATGCCGGGGCAGCGGGATTGTCCGAAAGGGTTACCGCTGCCCCGGAACATAAAGGGCTAAGGAAGGAACACGGATGGGTTTTAGTCAGTAAGAGTCTGACACTCCCTTCCGCTCCACCCAGAGCGGGAGGAGTCATTGGATGATTTCCCATCCTAAAAAAAAAAAAAAATGTGCTTTTAAAGAAATGTCAGTGGTGTATTTGAAGATTTTTTTGATGCATTATTGTACGTTTAATTGTGTAAAACTACTTCATAAACTTTCTAATAAAAATAATACCAGGCGGGAATACACGACTATGTACAGTAAGATAATAGGTAGGTACTTAATTGCTCCACACAAACCGATTGGGAAAAGCTATCAATTACTCCTGACCTAGCAACTGACTTTTTATCAGTCAGATAAGACGTAGCAGTGCCTTTAATTGTTCACAAACATGATAAAACTTGTTTACTGCATATCTTGCTATTTAAATGTAATAAGTACCTATACGTATTATATGGTAGACTGTTGCGAGAGACGCACAAATGAGCCGTGTATTGTGTCGAAGTGTGTTGTCTTTGCGACTGATAAGAGTGCCGATGTCTCGCAACGCGTCTTCCTACCTCGTTGACGATCCTAAGTACTCCTTCCTGAAGGAGTTGGGACTGCAAGAAAAGAATGTAGGTGTGTTCAACGGAAAATGGGAGGCTAACGGTCAGGTGAGTTGATAACAATTACTTGTTTAGATAGGTAAGCAATTGAACCTTAAATTAAAAACGCAGTTGGCTTGCCATATTTGCTATGCATTGGTAGGTACTATACTACCTACTAATGCATAGCAAATGACGATCGAAGTACCTAAGTACGTATCTACTGTCTACTGCACATTTTGTAGGTACAGTGGGCTGCATCTATTGGGTACCCCCCTTGAAAGCATCTAGCACGATCTAGCAACTGAGGTAGGGTACGGCCATCGTAGGTACATGGCATGGCGCAAGTTCCAAATAATCACGCTTTGTATTCAAATTCAAAACAAACTTAACCTTGATCAGTAAAATTATATAAAAAACAGTACGTAAGACTTACCTACTTACTTAAATAAAAAAAAAAAACAAAAACATTAAAAAGTTAAATCCAATCTAAAAAAAATACATGTTCTAAAATTGCCAGCACATCAAGCTACTACAATCTGTCAAATTTCTTTGATAGATTTTCAACTTTATCGCTAAAGTTTACGGTTCAAAGTTGATTGGGAAAATTTGACAGTTCCGGGTAGGTTGATGTGCTGGCGACGCTAGCGTCTGTAACTGTACCTAAGCAATATGTGAAAAAAATCAGGTATAGGAAACTTTGGTGGTTTGGTACAGGATGTGATTACAAATCGCCATGCAAATCGCTCATCCAATAGGACAATGACGTAATTACCAAACAGTCGAAATTGATATTTTGATGCCACGACTTCCCGTTTTGAAAGCTCTACCTGCAGAATTAATTGGAAATTATGTCGCAGTCTTGGTTGAGTCAACGAAACTATCCACATTTAATGTGAATAGTTACTTTTTGCTAGTCCCTTTTGGCTTTTTTTCCGGCGGCGGTGGTGGAGGTGTAGGTAACAACTCAAGTTCAGGTGTCGGTGGAAGCTTTTTATTCGGCCATAATCGCGCTATTATCTCACTTATTAAACTCAATTTTACAGTCCGTAACTGTGTGTTTGGGCCTGGAAACACCCAAGACAACTCGCTAATGAAATCCTCATCGAGTGGCACACGATCATCACCAAGTTTTTGTATTAAATCTTTAATCGGAACGGATTTCGTGTACTTTTTGGCTAAAGCCATGAAATATAACGCAATGTCCAATTTACGCTGACAAAGATACTGAGCTCTTCGTAGAAGTAATTCTCTAGCATCGGGCCCTACTACAGTCCAGCATAGCTATTCACAAACATACGATTCACTATCGTATCGACAATGACACTTGTTCGATAACCTGATTTCTGAACCGAAGGACCGGCAAAACGCTATTCACAGATCCGTGCTGTGGAAGGTTTTTTTTTAGGTGTGTATACGGGGAACGCTAAAAAATGGTAGTAAATAGATATTCGTGGTAGAAAGTTTTAAGTGGTACATAAATGATTTTTATTGAGTATTTCACTATGGGCAACTATAGATTATGCATTCAGTAACTATTAACAAATATAAAACAGTAAGCAATGATGTATTTATTTATTTTTTTAATTAAAATTTACCTGATTTCTATTAAACTTGCTTTGTAAACTTCAACTTTCTGTCAAACCTGGAAATCTGGAATAATTATTTTTCTGAATCTTGTTTTGAAGATAATTGAGAACTACACGGAAGACAAGGTGGTATGGTCGAAAGACTATAGCCTGCCCTTTGGGCAAATAAAAAAAAAATAAAAAATAATAATTGAGAAGTGAAGAATTTGTTTCTTTTTTACAGAAAAATGGTTGTATGTATTTTATCGGTATTTAAACAAATTACTATTTCCTCATTTTCATTTTATAAAACGTGGTACCCAATATTGAAAATGCATATTTTCAGAAAAGAGTGTCATTGGAGCAGCGGCAGATGCTCCTTGCATTCATGCAAGGGCATGAGGACCTTGCCCGGAGCCGTGTTTTCACACTTATTGCTTAGATTATTCTTTTTTAAACAATATTTTGTTATTCGATAACACTTCCGACAGCAAATACCTGTCGGAAGAATTGATGTCTTCATACCGTATATGAACTGTCAAAATTGTACGGTTTCGGATTTGTGAATAGCGATTATAGGATTTCGTCGATAACATTGACATTCGATACGGTACCAAACCGTGTCGTAGCTTTGTGAATAGCTATGCGTTTAGTAATACGGTGTCAAACTCACATACAAAGTCCTTGCGCCTTTTCATCCTTTTCACTCTTGCTAGTAATTCGATGAACGGCTTCTGAACACAAATGCTCTTCATCAATAATCTCTTTATTTTGATTTTAGGGCTTAACAATTTCTGCAAAACGTTATAAGCATCTTGGGGAGTCATTGGATTGTTAGAGAGATCAAAGACTGTTAATGTATGAGCCGAAAGCAAATCGGTTCTATCGCTTCCTTTTGTAACTTGTTGTGGCTCAAATCTAATGCCTCCAGTGTGGGGATCTAAGATTATTTTAATCGCATTAGCCACACGCTCTCCCTCTAGTGAATTAAATGATAAATTTTATTCTTGTAAACAAGAGAATAATGCTAATACGTTCAGAATTTTAAAAGTAATAGGTATCTACATGAAAGAAATTATTCCACGAGAGATCGAGATGTGTAAAATGGTTCTTCCACTCCCAAATATCTGCAAAAGCTAAAGCTGTGTCTCTATGCTGAGCTGATTTCTTCCTAAATTTACTCGTTTGACGGTAGCGCCGCGGTCAGATAGCTGTTTAGCGAAGTGTAATCCACCGGCATCTCCAACGTTGTTGTTCCAAATGCTTAAGTATTCCAAACTTCGGTTGAATCGTAATTCATTTCCTAACCGAAGCATTCCCGAAGCACCTATTCGACAACCGTCAAGAATCAGTTCTCTTAATGTGTTTTTAATGCTTAGCATTTGACCAAGATGGTAACACGCATCGTCGTTGAGGAAATTAGAAGTGAGATCGAAACGGCGTACATTTGTATTGTATTGCAAAGCTTTTGCCATTGCACTAACACCTTGTTGGTTGACGCCATAATACCTTAAATTTATTTCGATGTTCAGCAGGTTTTTGTGGAACATTCTCACAGGACAAACATTAATTTCCTTACATAGTTGTAGGTAAATACAGATCCTGGCCGTCGTAAGGTAAATGAACTGGGTACTCCGGCAAATGTAAAGCTTCTTTTATGCCTGGATCAGAAATGCCTGGGTAGTTATAATATTTATGTCTTAGCTCTGAGCTATTTGACATATTTAAACATTTTGCACATACTTCCCCACTTCCTGGACTGTATAATCCTTCATCATAGAGTAATTTTTTTTTGTCTTCCTCTTGAATGGAATCTTCTAATGATGACCAATCACAACTTGGTTCCTCTGATAAGTGCTTTGTTCAACTGGTGCTATAACTACAAAATCAACAAGCTCTTCCGAGTCACTTTCTTCTGACATGGTACCAAAAAGTACTCTGTGCATGGTACCTACCTACCGTCCTCTGTTATAGGTAAGTAATAATATTAGAAACATAACTATTAAAATAAATAAAATAAAATGAACAACCATAATTTAAACCACTGATCTAAACATAGAGGAAATTTTTTAATAGATCTAAACAAGAAACCAAAAATGAAAATGACATGAAATGACAATAACATTTGGTGGACACAGAGTACTTTTTAAGTGGATAATCATCTCACTCTATCAAAAAGTACTCTGTGATAATCAGAAAGGAATATTTAGGTATAGTCTATCAAAAAGTACTCTGTGGTTTAACGTTAGGTTCTGTCAGAATACTGAAACGATCATCCTCTTTGTACCTACAGTGTAAAACTCTCACGAAAAGGAGGAGGCCTAAATCAGCAGCGGGTGGAACACGGCCGACTTGATGATTGTTTTTTGGTGCTGAAAGAAAGGGGACATTATGTTTTACTAGAATAGGCTTCTGGTTCTGGAATGAGTTTGTGTGCACTTAGGCCTGAAGAAATAGAGACGATCTTAGTTCACACAGGGTGCTCTCTCCAGTATAAGTCTGGCAGGAACAATACGTAGTAATACCTAATAGTACCTACAGACGCCAGCACCAGCACACCAAGCTACCCGAAACTGTCAAATTTTCCCAATCAGCTTTAAACCTTATACTTACTTTAGCGATAAAGTTGCAGATTCTAGTAGCTTATTAGCTTGATGTGCATGAACACATACATAAAATAAAATACTAAAGAACAACAACAACCGTCTTCGATCAATTAAAGTAATTTTGCATTGTACTCCGCTAAGTGCGCTATTTCAGGTTCATGCACGTTGATGTTCTTGTACTAGATACGATACTCTAACGACTCGAGTTATGTAAGCATTGTTTAGATAAAATAGACGCAAACATAGGTACCTAGTTAAGAATGATGACAATATTGACAATACAGTTTACACATTACAGCTCAGTAAGATAGGTACCTAACTAGGTACTCTCAAATAATGTAGCGAGTTGACATTACGTCATTTATGATAAATCTGAAATATGAATCGATATACTTAGGTATAATTTATGTAAGTACTTACCTAGGTAAGTCTCTTTAGCTAGCTGCTTTTCTATAGGTTTCCATTGAGGTAATATGCACTTAGTGCATTACCTCAATGTAGGTTTCTTGCTTTATAATATGAATTGTAGGTAACCTGTCTACCAAGATTAACTGGCAACGAAGATTACCAAGCTCTTGTCTCAGTGCCGTAGACTTTATTCCCGAAATAATACACAGAAAAAAAATGGTTGTTTGTAAAGTCGGTTTACGGACGATAATTTTACGTGATAACGTCTTATAAGAGATAGATCTGCGTCACAAGCCGAACGCTTAGGCCGATCGTGCCTCTCTATCGCTTGTTCCGAGCTCTCGCTTGCACGCTCGGCTCAGGCGTAACGTGACAATGAGAGATGTTTTTTCGTTCGACGTCCAGCCGGCGTTCATCGATTTATTAGACGTTATCACGTCAAAAGAAGTAGACGATTTAGTTCTTGGTACTTAGGTACGTGTTTTTTACGATTTATAACTTCGAATTACTTTAACCATATATATTATGTTGTATAATTATTTTTGTAAGTAATCGCCTTTTAAAACTCTTTATTTTGATACCCCACTCGATAGGCTTATAGAAAAAAAAATTTTTGAAGACAATATACCTACCTATAAATGATAAATGATTTTTATTTTGTAAGTAGGTTTGCACAAACACTTTTACACGTCATTAATAAAAATCAACTAGGTATTTTTTTTTTCAATTTTGAGGCTACAGAGCGTGCCAAAGAAATATACATTTTCGAGTGTATGTACTTACTCGAAAAACATAACCCTCCTTCTGGCGCAGTCGGGTAAATAAGGTTTACGTTTTTGCTGCATTTTAAAACTCCAGAGTGAGTCCCATAGAGTAAAGTAATATATCGGTGAGTCCATAGTTCAAAATCAAAAGGTCAGATCTTGAAAAATGATCCTAGTTTGTCATACTACCTACCTAAGAATATTTTATATTCTACCATATTATACGCATATAATTATACAATATTACTAGCGTAGAAATCATTGCATAAAATAAACTTAATAAGCAAGCGTACCTAACTGAAACTTTTCTAGATGTTTTTTATGGCAAAATACCTACTTATGATTAGTTTTGTTTAGCACTAAGTATTGGTTTGGTAACTATGTAATAAGAGAGCGAAAACATACTGTAGCCAAAGACTTAAATAGCGTTACAAACTGGTCCTCAGATAATCAAGTCGTTTAGCCCGGCCAACGGTAAGATCATCGCCGAGGTTCAGGCAGCCAGCCCGGATGATTACGAGGCTT
Source organism: Gortyna flavago (assembly GCA_963669345.1). Lineage (NCBI taxonomy): Eukaryota > Metazoa > Arthropoda > Insecta > Lepidoptera > Noctuidae > Gortyna > Gortyna flavago. The sequence continues at coordinate 5,331,647 of OY770132.1, forward strand.
GTGCCGCCGCGGCTCAGGAGGCATGGCACACGTGGGCGGAGCTCCCTGCGCCCGCTAGGGGAGAGGTCGTCAGGCAGGTAGGAGACGCTCTCAGGGAGAAGCTGCAGCCTCTTGGACAGCTCGTGTCTTTGGAAATGGGTAAGTTAAGCTACATATTGCTAGTTCTTAATTGTCTTTAGATTCCTGAGCTAGTTCTCTTGTACCAACTGTAAGCCAAGCTCATCATGCTGTGGTAAAAATGCTGCCAGCATAAGAAGAAGCGGAGTTAACTGCCTTAGGCCTACACTGGACAGAGTATTATTTATTATGTGTGACTGGAAGTAAACTTACATTTAAGGATCGCCACTCTTGGAGGCTATTTTATATAAGTCAATTGAATATTGATAAGTAGGTAAGCAGTGCTTGATTGAGTTTGTTGACTCGAAATACCGTAATTATTATCTTAGATAAAGTTGATAATTATTTACCTACATTTTAAAGACGGCAACATACATTATTATTATTAGAATCCGATAAGGAAGATAATAACTGAGCTATGTTACCACCAATGTAGAAAATATTTAGGTAAGTAGGTACCTTCTTACGTAGGTAAAGTTTTGCTAATTAATACGTAATTGCCACGTAAGAACCTAACGTTACTTTTTGCCGTGGGTAGGTAACTTTAATCATGACTAGATTTTGAAGGTAATACAATGATTATTTCATACTCTTGACTACTTTTCACACTGTTCATCGTAATTAGGTACCAACGTGATAATAATAATAATATTTTTTATAATAATAATAACATCTATCGAGGCTCCAACCGCCTAACGAGGCGGTTGGATCAAGGGCCTGATTCAGAAGGCAGTACTCCTCGATACGCCTCGCATTGTGAGGAGGTTCCTGTCTCTGGAGCCTAACCACCGGTAGTTTGGACCCTGCTCCTGACACCGGCGGATCGCTATTTTTATATTTTAAAAATATTTAAAAATGTAATAAAATAAGTTAACTAAATAAATAAACGAAATAATAATAATAATTACCTACACCCATAGACATCTTAATTACTTAGGAAAGACTGATAGAAACTGATCTTTTACCAACCGAATAAAAACCCTAAAGAAAAAAAGTGTACCTAGTTCAATTCCTATCTCCCTATTTCCACAGGAAAAATCCTCCCCGAGGCTATTGGAGAGGTGGTAGAATACATCCACGTATGTGATTTGGCCCTGGGCCTGTCGAGAACCCTGCCTGGCACCATCTTTCCGTCGGAGCGGCCTGGACACGTGCTCATTGAGAAGTGGAACCCTCTCGGCGCTGTCGGCATCATCACTGCCTTCAACTTCCCTGTTGCCGTGTTCGGCTGGAACAGCGCTATTGCTATGGTAAGCACTTGTCTATCGTAGGCACCTATTCAACGAACGTAAACGAAGCAAAACGAATAGATATGTATGTAAGGGTAGGGTAGGTGGCGTATGGTATGTGTACCTATTCATAATCACCACGCTGTATTCTTCAGAACATGAATAAGAAATCTCCAGAATCCAGATTCGATATGGCGATTATGAACCTGACGATAAAACTTTATGAACCTCACTGAAGAACTTCTAACAGATTATGCGAGCTAAAAATCGAATCGAAGATTTTCTTCTTGGCAGTTGAATAGCCTGCAATGACTATAAACCAAAGAGCTGTGAGGAAAAACCCCAGTGTAACAATGATGTAATTTTTATCTTATCTTGAAGAGAACAAATAGGTAGAAATATAAAATAATTGTTATCACAATTGAGTTCTTTAACAAGGTTATTAGCTAGCGTAATTTATAGCGCTGAATATGAGTCCTATAGTAATGAATGAAAGTTGATTACGCAACAGAAAATTTTAGAAATAGATACTTCTCTTCCAGTATAGATACTTCATTTATCAGACTCTCATCAAACATCGATACGTTCTAAACATGCACTAGCTTATACCAGGGGACCTAAAAAGGCTACTTTGGCAGAATCATAACACAATTCATATCACGCAATTTCACCTGTATGACAGTTTTATATGGAGTTTCGTAAAATACTATAGGTACACCTCTGCCTAACCCTTCAGGGATATAATATATATAGATGTGAAACTGTCAAACTGATGAATTGCGTGATATGAATTGCTTTATGATTCTGTCAAAGTGGCCTTTTTAGGCCCCCTGGCCTCTGAATTGTATGGACCAAATCATCCAACGAGTGTCATTGTACCTTCACCAGTACTTTCAAATGGACTAAGTACATAACAATCCTTCCAGGTCTGCGGCGACGTCAGCGTATGGAAGCCATCAGACACAACTCCTTTGATCGCCGTTGCCGTCACAAAGATTGTAGAGCGCGTTCTAGATAAGAACAACATTCCTGGCGCTATTGCCGCTCTGTGCGTCGGCGGTAAAGACATCGGAGAGAAGATTGTAAAGGATGAGAGGATGAAGCTCGTCTCCTTCACTGGTAGCACGGCTGTAGGACAACAGGTGAGGCCTTCACAGCTATATCTGATAACGCCAAAAGGCTATTCGCCTGATCGGTAATAATATGGTCTTAGATAGGTAAGTGCACAGTTTGAATGGAAAATCGTAGCAGACATCTTCATTTCCGAATGGGAGCATAGGTGACGGTTTATATTAATTACAAGAAAAAAAATTGCTAACTATATCGAACATGAACAAGGTATTTGCAAACTGCAACTAACTGAGATTTTCAAGGAAAATTAACTTTGGCTGCGCGCTATTTTGGAATAAATAAAAATAAAAATGTTTATCTCAATTTTACAAAGGGCATTTCTATACATGTTATTGGAGATCACCTTTTAAGCAAGGAATTGCTTGTGTTAGGAGGAAAAGAATGGAACTAAAGTCCTTTTCAAGGCAGTCATTAGACATTGCTGCAAAAAAACAACTAACTTTTACCTATTTGTAGGTTGGCGTGGAAGTCCAGAGACGTTTCGGGCGCCACCTGCTGGAGCTGGGCGGCAACAACGCTATCATTGTGAACGAGGACGCTAACCTTGACTTGTTGCTGAACGCCGCGCTGTTCGCGTGCGCAGGCACCGCGGGACAGCGGTGCACTACCACTAGAAGACTGTTTATTCATAAGAAGGTAAGATGGGTGGCTCCAATATGAAAATAGGCAGACATAATTATATAGCCTTAAAGTTTTATCAAAGGTTTTGGTACCTAAACGAATTGTTATTAATATTATGACATTGAGACTAAAGCAGTAAAGCTCTATGTTGCACTAAACATGAAGTCCAATCGAATATGACAAGGCAAGATCCATTTCTTCCTAAATTATTGAACCACTAGGAAATTTTGATACCACAAATGTGACAAGACCACATTATATCTATTATGATGCTATGGTTACATTGTCGCGATAAGGCGAACTACACTTTGCGCGCTCTTTTTCCCCACACAGCTTTACGTATTGATGTGAAACAGAGCGCGGCCGAAGTGCAATTCGCTTTATCGCGACGTAGTCGTAGCATGAGGATATACTGTTTTTTGTGGAACTCAAAATAAACCAATTTGATAACTTCCATAAAGATAACTTATCAACCACCAAAACTTCGTCGCAGGTATACAGCCAAGTCGTGGCTCGTCTATCGAAGGCTTTCTCCGGCGTGGTCAGCAAGATCGGAGACCCCCTCCTGTCAGATACCCTGATCGGTCCCCTCCACACACCCGCCGCTGTCGAGGCTTACAAGAAGACTGTCGCCGAAGTCGTCAAGCAAGGAGGCAAGATCGAGTTTGGAGGAAAGGTATGAAGTTATGAACACAATTAACTTACTGCATGGGAATCGTCTCATAGGGATCTAAAACAGCACATGTAGCTGATAATGTAACGCCAAAACTACATTTTGAGAAAATAAGACTTGCTCAAGGTCTCAACATGTTAATTAAGATACCTAATCATTTCACGTCCATTTTCCGGCGACTATTTTTGCCTTGATGTTGTTTTGTGGACTTGAACAAGGTTGGGAGGTGATGGTGAAAGTTGTGTCAAAAAAACTTCAGCCGACAATTCCTCTAAAACGAAAATTTTAATTTACCAGGTAATGGACCGCGAAGGCTACTTCGTAGAGCCGACCATCGTCACAGGACTGCCTCACGACTCCCCCTTAGTGAAGACAGAGTGCTTCGCCCCCATCGTCTATTGCATCGAGGTTCCGGACCTGGACACCGGCATCAAGTACAACAATGAAGTAGAACAAGGCCTGTCTTCCAGTCTCTTTACCGAAAACCTTGGAGATGTTTTCAAGGTACGTTAAAAAGAGGTTTAAATGACTACAATTAAAAAAAAAGCTGTCCAAAATATCCGACAAACCATTAAAGTAGCGACCTGCACATTACAGCTGTAATTAATGTTTTTTTTTTTTAATGTCGTCCTTATGAAAAGAGTTCATAAAGATTTGCTGCCATTTCAACAGAGATTTTGGGCGCTTGTAGACGTCAGTTTTATTCACCTAAGATCACTCCTAAAATAGACCCTTTTTACAGTGGATCGGTCCCCACGGCTCAGACTGCGGCATCGTCAACGTGAACATTCCTACCAACGGCGCAGAAGTCGGCGGCGCCTTCGGAGGCGAGAAGGCTACGGGCGGCGGTCGCGAGTGTGGCTCAGACTCCTGGAAGAACTACATGAGACGTTCCACGGTCACCATCAACTACTCCGGAACCATCAAACTGGCACAAAACATCAAGTTCGGCGACGAATAGACACATAAGCAGGGTAACCACTACAAAAAAACTATTTATAAGAAGTAATAATATCGAAATATGTTTTTAAGTAATATTGTTATTGTATGTATAAGTACAGTATTTAATTTTCTAAATATCCATTCTACTCGGAATTTATATTCCGTATTTTTTTATTGCAGCTCAGTATGATACTGTAAGACTGAAGAAAGTAATAAAGAAATAAAATAATTTTAAAATCATTTGATAAGTTTATTTTGTCAGTCCATTTTAGCTATTTATAAGTTTAAAATTTACATTAAATCTTACAGAAAAGTACTTGGTACATTTCGAAGTTATGTACCTACAAAATGAAAACAAAATTGTTTTACATGCAGACATAAATTAGGAGAAAAAATGAAAAGTTGATTAAGTTTATTTCATTACAGTCAAAAGGCTTTCGAGTTTTAATGAAGAAAACAGTGTTCTAGATTCCGAAATTATTAAAATTTTATATATAAAATATACAGTATAAAGTTGGCAGTACATTTGTTATGCCTGAATCCAATTCCTATGCCTTTTAGCTAATTTACTTAATGGGGATGGTATACTCGCCAAATATCAACAGCTATGTCCATAGAATGTTGCTTGTGGAACCTGTAAGTGGCCGGTAGATGATATTTCATTTCAGCAATGATGCTGCCTTTCATCCCCCAATCCTTGACCTTCTTTTGTATATGTGTCCTGTAAAATTAGATACTAAGTCAGTATTACTAATGAAGATAAATCTTTCATAGTAGTTGCATTTTATGAGATCGAGTCAACAATGCAATTTAAACCATACGTCAAAGAGATAAGTCACATGACGTACGCTCGTGATTTGCAATGGCTATAGAGACATAGTACAACTAAGTTATGGATAAATACCTTGTGGAAGACTTGTGCAATGAGTAGACACTATCAGAACTGAGGCAAGTGCCCATTCGGAGAAACTTCATATCAGTGCCAGTATTGTTCTTTGTGCCAAATGGTGGGTTCATAACCACTGTGTCGAAGTAACCTTCCCATCTGAAAATATACAACAGAAAATACTTACTGAAACTGAATGAAGGGTATTCATAGATTCTATAACAAGAGTGTAAATGTATGTCCAGATAAGTCGAATTGCACGCGTGAAATGTAAGCCCAAATAAGTCAAATTGCAAGAAGGCGCATCGAGAGCTCGACTATGCGCATGTCTGTCTATAACCGCGTATCCCTATCCTACGTGCGCGAAACATCTTATCTGGACATAGTAGTAACACAAGCAAGTGTTTCACATGACCACAAACAGGTGCACTGGACACATTAAGACTATGCTCAAACAAAAAGATTTGAAAACAGCAGCAAAAAATAATCACCTGGCCACTCTTGAATCCAGAAAGTCACATTGTACAGCATCAATGTTGGTCACTTCCATTTCGTCGACGTTTTCCTTGAACACCTGTAGCGCATCGTCGTCGATATCGATGGCCGTCACCACACTAGCGCCCAGCAATGCCGCGCCAATACCCCATATGCCTGGACCACAGCCAGCATCGAGTACAGTGCAGTTTTCTATGGATTCAAATTGTGTCTGTAAAAAATATAATAGAGGACTGCTGAGAGAAGTATGTAAGTAAATTGGGGAGGCTTTTGCCCACCCCAGTATAAGTTGAAAAAGAAACAGGTTAGCTAAACCGACTATTTTTATGCGCAATTATGATAAATATATTTGTTGTGATGTGTTATAATATAAAATATAAATTGTATTTTAAATCATGTCTTATGTATGCTATGTATACTGACAGCCCAAAATGTCTCTCATTTTAATATAAGTAATTAATATGTTAAATGTAAAACATGATTTGTTCATGTTATTCTCAATCTAAGTGTGTAATAAATAATATTTTGCAGTCTGTTTAAGAATTTTGCATCTACACTTGCGTGCAAATAAATCTACCCACCCCATGCTCTTCGGTTTGAAACAATATAATTCAACAAGTTTTACTAACAATAACCTAATTTATTATAATATTAAAATCTTCCTGAAAGTATGTAGATTATATTAGTGAAAGAATTACCAAAACTGATTCATTAGTTTTTGAGAAAATCGTGAACTTACAAATATGGGTGTTGAATAAAGAACCTCCTTTTTTTTTAAGTTCCTTAACAAAATCAAGTTACACAAACAGAAATAAAAAAAAATATTGTCAATTTCATTGACATAAAAAGTCACACACTTTTTCTGAGCAAAAATGAGTGATGAGGACATCTGAAGAATCGAGTTGATCTTGTAGAGAATATCAAAATAAGTGTATGTTCCAATAAACAGTCCTTACCTACCTTCACACAATATATAAAATAATAAATTATATTCTGTAACGAGTTTTATATCGTTACATAGCTTCTCGCAAATTTTATTGTTTTATTTGTATATTTTCATAGGAGAACACACATTTTTTATAATTTTGTCCTAGCCACAGTACATATTGGGCTCAGGTCCCCTTAATTTCATTAAATTTATCGCTTACATTTGTCCATTACATCGATCATGTTACAATTCATTACGATTTTTGAGATGACATGACTCAAATGAAGAGCATGGGGTGGGCCATTTTTTTTGCATGCAAGTGTGAATCCTCTCGTCTATTAGGCAAGCTTATTAAGTTTGATAACAATAGAAAAAGTAAGTCTCATTCTCATTAGTGACAGTTGAGCTCATGTGTAGATATGTTGAATATTTTGAAGTTGAAATATTTACCTGAATAGTGTAAAGAGCAGTTGCAGCAAGATGGGCTGGTGTCTCATATTGCTCATATTGAACTTTTGGTTTTTCAAATCCATTCAGGCTCTCTAAATGTCCTTGCAGGGTCTTCAGCTTCATTACAGCAGACATTGCTGCTGTATCACTTATTATCAAATCTGGGTAGAACAGGGAGGATCTGGTTTCCAAATGATGAGTCTTGTGAGACGAAGTAGCCACAGGATGTAGCGTTTGCGTGCTGTAATGCTGCTCTGTGACTTGTGTTCACTATATTTGCTTCAGGCAGTTGAGGAAATCCCTTGAAAAAGAATTGCATTATTCATTAACATAACACACCATTTAATCCTAATTTTATTTAGTTATCATCAACATCTTGGCAGCTGAAAGATGTTGACTGCAGGACATACAGTTCCCCTCAAGCATTACCACATAAACCAGTCCTGTGCTTCTCTAAGTAAGTTTTATTTAATAGATTTAGAATGCACAAGTATAATGATAGGTATCATATCTGTAAATAACAACAAACAAGGCAAACTCTGTTTTAATCAAAACAAACATCCCAATCATCAAAATTACTTTTCTCTTCAAATAAATTAATGTAATGGTCAATACTTTCGGACTTTTACTTACAGCAGTAGCAGAGCCTGCTGGGATAGAGCACATGGGCAGCTGGCTGACAGGGCTGGGCTGTGTCAGAGATATAGAGGTAGCAGTCAGAGGAGCCACAGCACCTTGCTTCAGGAGCATCTGTTTCTTTAACTGCAGCTCTTCTAATATCTTCCTATTTGTTAGCTCTGCAAACAAATAGGTTATTTGATTTATGATAAATCTTGTAAATTGTTTGAATAGTGTATGTTTTTATGTATAAATAATAATTTAACCTCTTTGTGCGTTAGGCTGAGGAAACGCCATCTAATATCCTTCTGATATAGACTTGTTCTTTGACGTAGGCATAAGAAATGCCTGGATTGATTTGGTATAATCTAATTACAGATCTGTATTTTATAATACGTAATGTAAGTAAACATAAAAAGAAATAAAGTTGAAATTAAACAAGTGATTTCATTCTCGTGTCGTTTCTGCGTTTCTCGTCTAACTCTTCTACACAGAACATAAATACCCTGACGGGACAATGACAAATGACAATAATGACATTGACAATATTGACATAACAACACAGTAGATTTCTTTGACAGCAAATAAAAGTACAAGGCCAAAGCGTGAAACGAAACGTAATTTCTATTGCAAAATTTTACGCTATTTTATTAAAATAGTATAGTTTTCACAAATATGAATTTAAAATGTATACAAAAAAGGAGACGTGAGTCTGGAACCGTACTCTGATTTATTTAATTAAAGTAGCCAGCTGACCGAGAACTGCGTCGCGCTGACCATTCAAAAACTGACAGACCGGAAGTAGTGCCATGTCTACCAACTATCCACATCCGGTACAAATCGTATTTTCCGGAAATACCGGTTATGAGGTAGTTGAGTATTTATTGTCCAGCTCACACCGTGGTGGGCTACGAATAGAAAACTCCTCTCAAGGTATTGAACTTCCGATGAAAGTAAAAAATCCTTTAATTATTTTATGCTTTTCTGTATTTTTATTTAGATACATTTTCTAATACAGATGTTATTTGATTACTTAAGGGTCATTCAACTCGCCCGTCTCACGTCTGCTCGATAAAACGTGCTTATGTATGCCACAACCACAGAACACTATGCCACAACTACACGAATCACGATCGGTTTGGGTTTTCGGAACCCAGTACCAAATTACCTCATTTAGATCAATTGTCTTAGGTAGGGTTGCGGTTTCCTCATGGAATCGGGGAACTAGGTTTGCATTGGTTACTCAGTGGACCCGATGACTTATTTAGCACTAACTTTCAGAATGTTAGCCGCAACTCGTAAGAGGTAAAAGTATCATGGTGACTCGTCAGTAATGCTGACTCAGCAGCGCTACCATCACCGTATCGCCTTATATGGGGTAGACAGGTGACGCCACCCCGTATTTGTTTTTATAGTATTTATTAGTGTCGTTAGGTAACAGGTTAGATGAATTAGAAAACAAGGATTGATTTTATATAAAAGCATTTATTTTAAAACAATGTAGGTAATAATATACTTTCTGATTCTTGGCAAAACAGTCTCACATAAGCAAGTCAACATTTGGCCTCTCTTAAGAATAAACATAAGACTAACATGCGCTGCCATAACTCACAAATGAATAAAACTGAAATATCAGATAAATAATATAAAAGGACAAATATAAAATTATTTCGTACATCTACATTGCAGTTAGCATTGCATCTTGGTTGAGCAATCTTAGATTAATTTGTTTATTAACGTAAATTATTCTAAATAAAAGGGAACATTAACATTACTAGAATTGACTCACAATATTAGCATATATAAAAAAACCATCTACTGTACCTAATTAACAGTTTTCACAGACGCAGACATTACAGTCCACAATGAGTTTGTGGTTCAATATTGATAAAATTTGATAATAAATGCACAACAAAAATATAATTTAAGTTGCCTTTGTCTTTTAAGTTTATAAAAATATATAACAATTTAGAAATAATTATAACAGTTTTCTTCTATAAACAATTTGGAATAATATTGCACAAGCTCAAAGCTAAATTATTATGTGCATTTTTCATAAATACTATAAATATAACAACAAACCAACACAACACTTCGTAACTCTAAATAATTAGCTTTTATGACTCGTCTTCAATGACACAATTTAGTTTAAACATCGACAACTACAATCGTTTACACGGGAACAGCTATAGCTTGGTGGCTTTGGACGATCCTTATTATACTTAATTTTAGAGGAAAATTCGATCTTGTCAAAATTCTACCGCCATTGCACCTACCATGAATGTGTTCCTACAACTAATCTAACTAATAGAAAAATAATATCACAGGCAAACGTGTCAATTTATATAAAAGTGAGAATTTTATACCTAGGCACAAAGGGCTTGGCATAACCTATAGGTATTGTAACTATTAGTAAGCTAGTCCTACGACTGATTATGATAACTTGGGAGTATTGACAGTTCTGATTATAGTTGTCGATCTAAATCCGTAATTTTAGTTTACAATGTGGTCAGTTTTACAACAAAGGACCGATTTTATAGCGCCGTAGACCCGGCAATTTAATTTCCACCATTGCCCTAGAATTATTATATCAAAATGATCCGTTTAAGGAACTCCAATGAGGAAATGTTCATTTTAATTATCATATTCTACAAGACTAAAAACTAAGAACCGTCAACCGCGAGAATAAAGCGACCACATTGTCCCTCACCACCACCATCACCGAGTGTTGGTTTGTTAGAAAATATTTTCACAGCACAGGAACAAACACATTCTGGACTAAATAAAATCTGAAAATGATAACAACATTTGTTTTTAAAGACTAGCACGTAATTTTGGCACAACACTGTGTCCTCTCAGAGCACAGTGGCATCGATGTTGTTCTCTTTATATACAAAAGTTCAAAGATTTTGCTCAGTGAAAACTAAGGGCCGAGTGGGCCGGACGCGGCCGGTGTCAGACGACGTCGCCACGCCTCTCGCGACTACCGACCGAGTGCCGCCCCACTCTACATCATTATATCTTTAACGCTTATTAGGGTTTCACAAAGCTTACTACGACCGAGTATCAGGAACAATGTAATTTAGATTTCAATTATTATTTAACAATAGCAAGCAAAGAAAAAGTACATACTTTTAATAATATTTATTTTGTGCCCAATGTGTCATGTTCGATGTATCGTTTTAAATTTATTTATGAAACCCTAAATTAGTGACCGATTGTATCGTTCACATGATATGGACAGCTGCCATTACAATCATAAAATGCAAAATAATGTATATTAAAATTTAGTACAAAATTATCGTAAATAATTAAAAAAAAACTTATTTGAGTAGGTAAATAAATTCTCTTGTTCCATTGCTCATTCAGTGCTATAAAGGTCAGAGTGTAAAAATAACTGTATTCACAGCTGCGGAAGCTTGTTCATGTAAAGACATTACCCTGTCTTAGGTGGAGGTGCATTCATTTCTGATGATTTTAATTTTATATATAAACAATAAATTCAAATAAAATATTTATTAAAACTATTCTAGGAATTTAAAGGATCCAGTTCTCGGCTGTACGATGAGGTACTTACGCTTATTTTTACACCCTGCCTCAATGAGTATTTTACCCCAACAACACTCTTAAATCCAAACAACAGTACATACCTAACACTTTCCCTGTATAAATATATTATAGTCTTGTAAAAGAAACCTTCGAAACCTCATAGGTCATTAACACTACGTGAGAAATTACACAAGAGCATTAGGATACAATATATTGCTACGAGTTAACTTATCATTTGGCACTAAATTAACATATTGCATCTCGAGCATTCGTCACAAATATATATACTTGCAAATCCTTTAAACTCTCAATTTATCATTTCTAAATTACAATTAAATTTTCATTTACTTCTCTAATGATATAATTTTCATTGGGCCAAAAATTTCCATGTTCTATGTGAATGTGTTATGTTATTATGAACTATAAACGAAATACAAATATTTCATATATTGAGCAATCTGTCCATTCCCTTCTCACTTTCAAATACCTAAAGGTGTTTTAGTAACGGGAATGTGTGCTACACCAAACGTTAAAACACGAAATTAATAGACAAGACGCGTTCTCGGCAAGTAAAATTTGGCAAAATTGAGCATTAAGACTTTCAATTGGCATCGTAAAATATTACATGATAGTAAGATTTTACTACGTAGCACTGCGTGACTACTTATATATCCTAACTCTGGTAACTGTAACTTATTCATAGGTACACCAATCTCTTACAGTTGACTGCTAAAGATGTGCGGATAGCGTACTGTGTCGTGTGTACACGGCTCAGACCACAGAAACGGCAACCATTTGTACATCGACTACCATTACATCGAAGTTTATCATTCCAGTGCAACGTTATATCTGTCAGTAGTTCATCGCGACTCCGACCGATCGACAGTATATCGTATGGCAGTACAAAATTACAAACAATCCCACGGTTTGTTCGCTCCGACTAATAAACAATTTGTGTCAATCAGACTGCCATCCTGACCACTGTCGCGAGCCTTGCAACATGTAACCTGCCTGTTTCTATGATCTGATGTTATTTGATTATGTTATTTGTACACAAGATGTACAAAATAGTGAAAAAACTAAGTATTACAAATTGATATGACGTAAACGTGAGACTTTATCGTTATGAGAATTTAGTTATTGTTCAAAAGAACTATATAATATGACCGTGGACTTCTCAAGAGATCTTTCCAATTTACTAACTACATTTATAACAACTTGGTTAAAATAGTATTTAAAAATGAAATAAATCGTTCTTTATCAAATAATAGTTATTGCTTTTTTGATATGATAATACATCTGTACGCAGATGCATAGCTAGGCCCGCGCTGGCCGGCCCGCGCGCGGCCGCACTCCGCGCCCGGTCGCCGCCCGGCCAGTCGGCTACTGATTACCTCTTACGTCTCCTTCAGACCGACTGTACAATAGTATAATTACGTTATAACTCTTAAATGTATATTTTAAAAATATGACTGCTTTATATCCATCATGATCACAGCTCTCCAAAGACTTTACAATATCCAAACCTTGACGCTCCAAAATAAATTCTTTATTATCATTTACACCTATAAAACGAAATGACTATAATATCTATAAGATAGCTCTAAAAATTATGCCATTTTGATATATTTACTTTGCAATTGCAACGGTCCCTCGTACAGCACTTAAATGCCTCATATACAAATTTTAACGTAACGTTGAAAATGACTCGATTTATATTTAAACATAAAATATAGAAAGCAATAAAACGACTGACTGATGTCTATAAAAAAATTTAGAAATAAAGCGGCAGTGTTTGCGAAAATTCGTGCAAATAGAATCTAACTACAAAACATGTCTTAGGAACCTGATAAATTATTGCTAGAGCTTCGGGCACGACTCCACTCCCCTTCCTTACAAACGACAATGTATCCCCGGCGCGGCCGGCAGATACATAACGAGATAAAATCTTATCAGTAGCCAATAGAAAAATATCACCTAAATAAATATGAATATTTTACACGGGCAACTCACCGCCGTCGTTCGTCGTCGCGACGCCGCGCAAATAAATATAAATCTTTCCAAACGATCGACGGGAGCCCGTCGGCGAGCGAGCGGCGCGCGCGTCGACCGACGAACGCGCCTCGAGAGCGACGAGTATCTTTATTTTCTCTTCTTTTTTGGTAAAAAATAACAAGATTATGAAATTGATATGCAACACAGTAACGCGCGGCCATCACTGCGCCTCGCCATCCGCGTCCTCGGCCGCGCCCCCCGCGCCCCCGCCGCGCGAGTACTCGCCCGCGCCCCCCGCGCCCCCTGCGCCCCCTGTGCCGCCGGGCCCTCCGCCTGCTGGACCCTTCGAAGCCTCGCTAAAAATTAAAAAACAAACACGGTGTCAACATCATATTAATTATAATATTGGAACACATAAAACAGGATATCTTAATAATATTATCACTAGGTTCCTTGCCCTGACGGTTTCAAAGAGATATGCAACAGCGCAAATTGAAACATACTCGAAGTTTAGCGAAGTGGCTCATGTCCACCTGATTATGACTTTCTCATTATGCCATTAAAATAAACACACAATACCTTTGCAAAAAAAATAACATTGAAATGCCTGTTTGTAATGTTAAAATAACAGATTTTTACTAAATACTTATGTATTTACAGTAGTAAAAAAAAAACAATGTTTTAACATTTTTGTTTGTCTGGTGGCTAAATAATAACAGCCGCACAGGTCGATCGATCAGGTTAAGCTACGCTTGAAAAGTTGGTCTGTGGATGGGTGACCATCTTTACATATCGAGACCCCTCCGTGAATCGGAAAGCACGTTAAGCCGTTGGTCCCGGCTGTCATTCGTGGATCTTTGACAGTCGTTACGGGTAGTCAGAAGACCGAAAGCCTGACAATCAGTCTTACCAAGGGGTATCGTATTAAGCAGTAACTGGGTTGTGTTGTGGAGGTCAGATAGGCAGTCGCTCCATGTAAAATACTGGTATTCAGCTGCATCCGGTTAGACTGGAAGCCGACCCCAACATAGTTGGGAAAAGGCTAGGCAGATGACAGATGATGTCTGTATGTTCCAGCTTATCTCCGAAACGGCTAGACCGATTTTGACGAGACTACCTGGCAGATAGCTGATGTTTTATGGAGTATCTTAGGCTATTTGTTCCGGTAGTACGATCCCGTGGGATAAATTCCGACAACCACGTGGGCGAAACCGCGGGCAGAAGCTAGTTACATTTAAAACTAGCTGTTGCCCGCGACTTCGTTTGCAATCAAGACAAATGAAACGTGGCGCCATCTATTATCGTAATAATGTTATTTTTGTTTTCCTCGGGAACAGCACTTTTTTTCGGGATGAAAGTTACCCTATGTCCGTTTCTGTACACCTGACAACGTATATGCAAAATTTCAGGATGATCGGTTCAGTGGTATAGGCGTGAATAGATAACAAACAAACTTACTTTCGCATTTATAATATTAAGTTAGGATAAGTTAGGATTCGTAATCGATCCATGCTAAACGGATCCCTGGCGAATAATCATACACAGAGATACTTACTAGTTGGAGTATGAGGAGCGCGCACTCCCGCCGGGCGCCTCCACGTCACAGGGCGGTGGCCGCGCCGCCGCACTCAGCAAATAATTGGTTGAATCGCTGAAACAGTTCGACAGCCTGCTACAAATTGTATTACTGCCTCGAGTGGCGCGAAACGTGATTATTACAATATTATTTAATAAAATAGCCATCGTGGTAGTATTAGTAACGTCTTAAAATTATAGTAATTACTAGCAGCGCCCCGCGGTTTCACCCGCATAAGTTTCGATCCCGTGGGAATATCGGGATAAAAACTATCCTATGTTCTTTTCCGAGACTCAAACTATGTCTATACAAAATTTCTTCTAAATCGGTTCAGCGTTTTAAGCGTGAAGAGGTAACAGATAGACAGACAGACATACTTTCGCATTTTTATTATTAGTATGGATAGTATGGATTTCAACATGTTAGTTTTTTTGTTAAACAACTTATAATGTTTGTCAACATCTGAAAGAAAAAGAAAGAAACAGAAAACATCGACCCTTACACATCTCTAGTGCTCCGTGAAAAACTGAAAACGGCGTGAAAAACTTAAGATCATTATTTTTTTTACAAAAGCATTGTGAATGATCAGATAGCGTTTCAAAGACCTATGCACATCCTCACAATGAGATGCAACAAAAAAACTTTTTTACCTAAAAAACAACCGACTTACAAACAAAACGCTACAAAGTGAAAAATAACTTTAATTTCGGAAGTCGGTGTCGTTGGTTCTGCATTTTCGTTTATTGACACCGACTTCCGATAATAAAGTTATTTTTCACTTTGTAGCGTTTTTTGCTTTTCAGTTTTTTCGGCGTTCAAAATTTTTGGTAAAAAGTTTTTATTTTATGATTTTTTGTGGCTATAATTTAGTAATTAGCTCATTCATCGTGAGTTTTTTATTTATTTAATTGTAATACACAACTCAGCGTTAAAGCTATGAGTGAACAATAAATAACCCCTATTTTCCCACCCTTAGGCTGCGTTTCCACCAGAGATGAGCGAGGATGCGTAGCGAGGGATGTGTATGTGTGTGTGTAACCAACCAATAACATCGCTTCATTTTTATAGCTTGAACTAAGTTAGCGTTGTTATTGGTTTGTTTTACACACATCCCTCGCTAAGCATCCTCGCTCATCTCTGGTGGAAAGGGAGCCTTAGGGTTGGATTTTTTTATTTAAATTTATATAGGACCAACTTCGGGGTATACCCTTTCCAATAAAAAAAGAATTATCAAAATCGGACTACGCTGTAAGAAGTTGTGCGTAGTCATACATAAAAAAATATACACGTCGACTTGAGAACCTCCTCCCTCTCGTCGGTCAAAAACATGGTCAGTTTTATGCATGAGAGCTAACCCTACACTATTTACTTTCGTTTTTACATTTTAAAAGAGTAAAAGCGGTTTCGCACTACATCCGATCCGAATCCGAATTGGGAATGTTCTAAATTCGGACGGATAGAGTTCGGATCTAATGCGCAACCCCTCATACAAATAGGACTATGGTCAGTTGGTCACTTGGGACCGGCATTTCTCGGATTCGGATCGGATATAGTGCAGAACCGCTCTAACGGTGGAGGTTCTTGCCCATTCTTCGCTATACGAAAACTACCTTTGGGACGGGGCGACTAGAATCAATTCTATTTTATTGTAAATTTCGACGTTCCATAGTGCCTTATATGCCTATTTGAAATAAATGCTTTGACTTTAGCAATTTTTAGGTTCAGTTCTGCGCGATTTTGCTTACGCAACCCTAAAAAACCGGCCAAGAGCGAGTCGGACTCGCACACGAAGGGTTCCGTACCACAAGGCATAAAACGCCGAAAAAACCATTTCTTTTATACCTGTTCAAATTTTAACTTTATTTTATTCTTATTATTTGTTGTTATAGCGGCAACAGAAATACATCCAGGAAAATTTCAACTGTTTAGCAATCACGGTTCATGATATACAGCCTGGTGACAGACAGACAGACAGACAGACAGCCGGACGGACAGTGGAATCTTAGTAATAGGGTCCCGTCCTTTTACCCTTTGGGTACGGAACCCTAAAAAACAAAAGGCGATCAAATTGGATTATTGAAACACGATAAAGGCCAGGAGTATGAGTACGGAAAAATTAGTGATAATTAAAAAATTGATCATCGAATTTAAATTTAAACCAATAATACTTTTTATTTCAGTATTTCCCATGACAACCACAATGTTTTCTTAAATTTCAAACCCATTTAAATAATACCGTATTCATTATTTACCAATCTATAATAACTGTCATTATCTATCCTAAGGTATACCGCCGTTTACCCGTATTTTATTTGCCCTAATATCATTTGCCATAATAGTCAACAGCCATAATATCATACGACATAATACTCATTTGCCCTACTCTCATTTGCCATATTAGTCACGTGCCAGAATCATTGTTTCCCATAAAGTCACTTACCATAACATCATTTGTCATAATCATTGTAAGCCCTAATTATCACATGCCATAATTATGATATGCCATAACATAATTTGCCATCGACATCGGGTGTGTAACGGTTGTTTATATCAAGAGAAATTGGATGCAATTGGGACTTTAGGGCACCCCGACTCGGACAGGTTAGGTTAGAAGGGGATGGCGGGGTCGTGTGAGCGAGCGAAGCGAGCGAATAGACCCCGCCATCCCCTTCGTGGTTATTTTTTTATAAACCACACAGAAGTAGGAGCAGTAGGCTCCGTCGACCTAGCCCACCATCAACCATGCACAGAAAAAAAAACCATGCACAGAATAAAGGAGATGTTTCAAAATGGGCCAGGTCTATGTACAGTAACTCAAAAAAAAGAGAAAAATCCATAGAATTCAGGAAAAATACAGATAATTCAATTAAATGTATACTGTTCTGGTAGTGAATTGATACTTATCAATTATTTTTATCGACTTTCAACATGGCGTCTCACCGATTTAGTTACTCTGTGCTTAAAAACAAGGACAATTAACCATTGATCATAGAAATAGAACTGTTAGCTGTCACAAAAGTGTCACTTCAGTCACTTTCGTCTTGTCGTCGGTCGTGATTGTGTTCGTTTTGTTTTGAGTTTCTGGAGTTCTTTTTAACAACCTCGCTTTCGTTTTTTGGATTTAATATCGTTTCTTTCCCATCTGTTTACCTAGCTTTCGTTTTTGGACTGTTACCCGGCTTGTGTTGTAAGGACTTCGACTTTCTTGTGTGGTTTCCTCCACAGAAATAAACATGTCAAACGTCATTAATCAATCAAAATGACAGTTTACCGCCATGACGGGTTTTTGTTGTGTGTTGCAATTTCAAGTGTAATTTCTTGTGTTTACCAGCAAAACAAGCCATTTTAAAGTAATTGGACAGTTGAGAACTGTTTTAAATGAATTTTCCTATTTTTTTGTATAGTGTACAAGGACCTGGCCCAGGCTCCATACATTTTGAAACATCTCCTTTGTCTTTTCTAATTTCCTCAATCACGCAAAAATGGCTGAACGGATTTGCATGAAAAACAATCTGTAATTGAATAGTCTAGTAAATAAGCAGTAACTTTTATTAAGTGAAAAGTTATAGCTAAATGAGAATTATTACGTATTCCATTGTTTTGGTTTAAAAAACCATATTGATTTTATTAAATGACGGAATGTAAAATATTTTATTCAGGTCTCATTAGTGGTGGGCATTTGGACCAAGTTCCATACATATTTGTCCAATGTCCTTTGGCACACATATAGTTTATAAACTGGATTAACCCATACTTTTTATCCCTGTAATACTTTCCTGTGGGATCATTTCCGACCTCCACGCGGTCTAAGCCGCAAAAGCTAATGTTTAAAAATTTAAAACAAAGATTCTAGATAACATTTACCATTTAAATAATCAGCAATTCACATTGTGTTACTTTTGATTATCTGTGTATCTAGTGTCATGAGCCCCCTAAACAGTAACAATCAATCTTCTTAATATTGATAAGTATAACTTTATCAGCCTGTAAGTGTCCCAATTCAGGGCAAAAGGTCTTTCTCATACATAGAAGTTAAAGCAGCTGATAAATGATTGAATGGAAAATATTTTTTTCAATAAAAATAAGATTAATTTTACTTGACACAATTTCGGAGGATTTTGTTGACATTTTGTTTTGCCAAGACTTACTCCATATACCTACGTCAATTAACAAAAGATACAAGGTGTAAAAAGACCCATCATGAAGCCGCCATTTACACGTTCTGGGGGCCTAAAAAGGCCACTTTGGCAGAATCATTAAACAATTCATATCACGCAATTTCATCTGTATGACAGTTTTGTATGGAGATTCGTAAAATGCTATAGGTACACCTCTGCCTAACCCTTCAGGGATATATAGGTGTGAAACTGTCAAACAGATGAATTGCTTTATGATTCTGCCAAAGTGGCCTTTTTAGGCCCCCTGTTCATCAAACTAAGTACCTAACATTGTACAGAAATTATTGCTGGAAAACGACTTTTATTTTTAAAAAGTTCCTTTTTACAGAAGCGTGCTAAGTTACGCACCCAAAAGATTATGCTTATGGGTTTATGCAAAAAGAAAAATTCCATCGCCACACCTCTCAAAACGTTGAAGGAAAACATTGAACAGACATGTCCTAAAACCAAAAATTCGAAGATCAACCGGCATTGGGCCCGCGTGGTGGATTACGGCCCGCTCCCTCTCAAAAGAGAGAAGGCCTGTGGCCCAGCAGTGGGAAAATTCTAGGCTGGATTATGTAGGTATATACTAAATAATGTCATGTTGACCAAAAAAGGTTCGATCGCAGCTGTCATTTTAGTCTAGCAAATTAAAAGTCAGAGTTTAGTATAGAAGTATTATCATACAAAAGTATTAATTTGAAAGTCAAGGAGCCGATTCTGGTCCCCAGGATCCACATTATCAGGCGGGCCGCGCGCTATCTGAATGTTATGTTTAGCATAACGTTCCAGCATGGCGAAAACATGTCAACACGGTCTCGTTAATAACATGATTCAACCGATATCATTATTTATTTGTTCGAGGTATTCTCTGATGTCATGTCGTAACGTAACTACTTATGGAGATAAGCATGGCACACATGGTAAAGCGATAACCTCTCGTACGTTTCTTAAGATTAATAAAAATTAAAGGTTATTTATCATCTATTACAGTAGGTACCTACAGTCTGCTTCAGGTCAATATACCTACCTTTGTGGCATGCGCAAAAATTGTAATAGATAATTATGAGTACAGAAATTACTGGTCCACTACACTTTAATAGCTCAAAAGGTTTTCCATGTTTATTTTTCGACTGATTGTAAAATATAAGCTGATGTCTGGACTTATGTATAACTTGATAAAGTCCCGAGACGCTAATGTGACCATTGTAGCTCAGCATTTCTCAACATTATTACGGGGGCATACAAAGGGAACTAGATATCTGTAATTCAAGAGATCCTAAAATTATTCAACTAAATAAATAACTAAATAATAAAGCAAGCTTGCCTTGCAATCTCCATGTCCGC
The DNA here is from genome assembly GCA_963669345.1 of Gortyna flavago. Taxonomy (NCBI): domain Eukaryota; kingdom Metazoa; phylum Arthropoda; class Insecta; order Lepidoptera; family Noctuidae; genus Gortyna; species Gortyna flavago. The sequence goes on from OY770132.1 coordinate 5,352,364, forward strand.
CTGTATTGACGCGGGGAGTCTGTTGAAAATTAAAATATCAGAAAACTTTATTAAATAGATCGGGCATTTTTCCCGATTACCAGGCAACCTGAATGGTAAATAATTTGGTTTTTTTTTATGTCAAAAAGGGATGCAACAGTAGTTTAAAGAGGTTTTATGGAATTATACTAGCAGAAGTCCCTATCTACCAGCATGGCACGACTCGTTGAAGTGTAAGTTCACCTGGCGGTCCTCATCCTGAGCGCGGCGCAGTTCTCCTTGCACTTGTAGGCGAGCACCTGCTTGATCCGGCTGACCTCCACGTCGGGGAAGTGGCGGCTCACGTACGAGATGAGAGCGTGCACGCGGCGCCGGTCCAGGGGCGGCTTCGTAGGACGAGACTCCTGCCCCGCGCGCGACCAGCGCTGCCCCGTCACCGAGCACGTTGCCAGCTCGATCGGCGAGAACAGCGCCGCTGCCAGCCCTCGCGTCACCTTCCGATAGTCACCCCACTTCACACCGCGCAGGAGCTCCTCTCGAATCTCTACGCCCTCACCCAGCTTTATCTACAAAATACAAAACTGCTTACTTGCTTGCTTTGCTTTATGTACAAAATATTATCTTTAATCCCGAATGACGTCAAGGAGGCTTGCAGATACACGCAAGCTTTGAAATAATTAGTTATCAGACGACTCCTGACCTAGGTGTGGATGGGTCTTTGAGCATAAGTACGGATTTGGGAATCGAACTCCAGATCGGCACCCTGTTCCTGTAAGATAGTCAATAGTGTCATGTTAAAACGTTTTGAATCAAGATCCCATACCAATGAGTTCCTTTATGATGTTTTGTGCAGAACTTACAAGTCTGGGAGCGGCGGTGCTCCCTCGCTCGTTCTCTCGCTTGATGACGAAGGGCAGGGCGCGGCGGTGCTGCTCCAGCCACACGGCGTCAGGGACCGGACGATTGCGTCTACCGTCCCATCTCCCTACAGCTACATGACACCACACAAAATGTTATAGGAACAACAACGGTTACTTCGCTAAACAGAACAAGGATGAATGGAAAATATTGATCGATTCTTGTCTCATTAGAAAGACCGATTCCTAATCAATTCATAGCACGATAAGTGATAGGCGGCCATGGCATAAAATTATTTAATAACTCGATAAAAATATTTCAATTCCAAGGTTTTAGTATTCAAGTGAAATATCAAGGTAAACTCGATCGCCGCGACATCGACACACGTAACTAAAAATCACAATTTCTTCGCAATACTTTATTTTTTGATATTTAGTAAAAAATACATTGATGTATGTACACGAGTTTAATAATCTGCACAAAGCGAATGTGCAGATGAACGTAATTACATTTTATTAATTTTCACATTAAAGATAGAGAAATTAGCAGTCAGTAATTGCTTGAAATACTAAGTTTTTAACAGTAAAAAAACGGATTGTAGGAAACAAGTTAACTTTAGACAAAGAACATTTGATTGACCATGGTTTGAAAGCGGGACAATGTTATAAACGAACCTGAGGCGGATTCAATAAAATGACATTAATCGCCGACGAGTACATTAATGTGTTCTTAATTGCAGTAAATTATAAAAACAGTGTAATCATTCTGTATTAATGACATCAATAAACAGTACTATCATTATGATAAAATTTCTAGTTTTATATAATTTCTATTTAAGTTCAGCAGTGTGAAGAGATTCTTTTTTTTTCTATACATTTATATTTTTCATTTAAATATATTATGTCAATAATAAAAGCTGCGCCTTAACTTAGTAATTGGGATTAAAATTATTATTTAAGAAAAGTGCTTTTTAAAATTACTATTACTAATACGTATAAGCGATTATTTTAGAGTAATTATTATTGCAATTAACTTTCGTCCGTAATATTTTAAATATTAAACACTGTTAAAAATAAATGCAAGATCGAATTTTGGAGATCATGGAAATAAAGTCACTTGAGATCACACATTATTCCAATATGTTTACAATTAATTTTCAAAAGATAAACTAATATTGTTACTCACAACCCTAATCATACCTTTAAGAAGTGTCCCCTCTAAATGCTTTTATTACAAATGACTAGATGTGCTTTTTTCATGGCAATCATTTAATACATCTACAAAAAACATTAAAGAAATAACCAATCAAAACTCAAAGTTATATAAAAATATAAGTAATAAAAAAAATCCCTCCTCTTATGTTCTACGTTGTTATAATGTTGATACAGTGCCTACATGACACTGGGCTAGTGGGATCTATGGCAAGTTGTGGTTCCAACATTATCTAGTAAACTATTTGTTTACCAACATATTATTATGAAGCCAAATGTTTGAGCGTTGTAACTGCTTCATTTCATTATTAAAATATAACTATTTACTATTTCTTGCTTGCAAATGGATTAGGGTGCCGTAGCTATTAGGAACCTATTAATTTTGTATGGCGCTAATTGTTAAGCATAAAATGTGTAGCATTTTGATTAAATCCTCATTACTTGGAATGGCTATTTTCTGAGAATTTAATAGATTATAATTATTATGTTTTATACTCTGACAAGTAACAATAAGTGTAAGTACTAAAATAACGCGAGGATAAACTTTACTATTTATTCGTTAACTAATAAACTTCATCTAAGCTATCGGCACCCCTTAGCAAGCCAATCCAACGCGCATTCGGTCATATTAATAAATCATGATATAATATGTATATGAATGTTTATCATTGTGTAATAAAATCGATCGAAAGCCATTGATTTAATAGAAACATCAACTGATTATTTTAATGTGGTGAGCATATGAACAATGCAAAAGGTTTTGTATGGCAACATAACGTGGTGTTCCACCCTAAACACTAATATATTGTAGTTATGTATCATTTTATATACGATTTTTGAAGACTTACTTTTCATTATATCTGAGATTTTGTACAAACTATTTACCGGGAGCCGTCCAATCACTCAACAATAACATTGTGTAAAGATAAAACTATTGTGTATAAAAATATCACTATTGTTGTTCAGCGCGGGCTTATGGACACTGAAAGCTGCGTACATGAGTCCGCGTATTCGACAAATAAAACGGATTTATGCTCGACACTTTCCGTCTTCTGCAGTACAAAAAAATTATACTCTATTATGAAAATACACCTATTATTTATTTATTTCTATCTCAGGCAGAAAGTGTCGGTCAAAGTGGATAACGTGTATAATGTATGTATGTATAATAATTATGTAACCAGTAAATAACCTATGTTATGTAAAATCAGCACCGGTCGCAACAAATGCTTTAACAACAATCAGTCTATTGTCAGAAAGGAAGGTACTGTATGCGTCCCCTTAGCGAGCTTCAATTAGTCACTTAACTAGAACCCTTATCCACCATGCGTCCATGCCCATGACTCAATGTCATACGATCGCTTTATGACTAAAATGTGGGTTTCATATAGGTATATTATTAACAAAATTCCCCTTACTTCTTGAATGACGCAGGGGAAGCACTTGACAAAATAATCGTTACAAATATTCTGAACTGTTATAATATTATATGATCAACATTACTATTATTATTGCTATGTTAAACTATTAATGGAGAAAACATCTTCCTATCGCGTAAAAGGAAGTACTAAAAGAAACTCGTTAATGCGACATATATCTGGCACTCGGTATATTATAGAAAGGCACACAATAAGCGGAGAGGTGTGACGGCAAATAGGCCCCCGGCGACACTCCGATCACAGACTAGATATATCTATTGACAGTCTTCGTTACGACTTTATAAGCCACATCTTCACGACTTCGCCGTACGAAGAGACACTACGCTACCTTCAGGTTCTATTCAGTGATGTGACATAGCAGGGGAATCCTACAAAATGGTGTCTTTGTTGGTGGAAAAGAACTAAACGAATAGCTCGCGATAAACATTCCCACTAATAAATGGGTGTGCAACAGTTATCTGTGGCAATTCGTCATATCTATGGAGATTGCAGTAATGGACGTAGCCGTAGCGTCTCCTCGACGGTAACGTTCCTCTCGCGTGCGTGTAGAGAGAGCGCGCGGGTGCCGCTAGAGCCGCTAGTGCCGCTACTGTTGGAAGCTCTGGGCGGGCCGCAACGCGGGGAGCGGCGGCGGCTTGAGACGCAGGCGCGCGGGCGGGTGCTGCGCCAGCGTGTGGCGGCGGAGATACAGCGGCGTCTTGAAGGAGCGGCCGCACGTGGCGCACGCCACCGGCTGCGCCTCGTGGATGAGGCGCACGTGCTGGCGCAGGTTGGACGCGTTGCTGTACCGGCGCCCGCACACCGCGCACTGCACCCCGCCGCCCGCGCCCGCGCCCCCGGCCGCGCCCGCGCCGCCCGCTGCCAACAACACCAGTTCGCACTGCGCACTCCGCCGGGCCCCGCCCGCGCGCCTGCCGCATGGCACCCGCGCGCACCGTGCCACCCCAAAACCATATTCAAATGCCAATCCTATCGCACTACTTTAAATCGACTATCACTCTTTTTAATTAACAAATTATATTAGGAATGAGATCAATAAGTGAACTTAAAGTCTAGATGAATGGAGCTTTAATTGTACCCTAAATAATGCGAAATAAAGGGTTGATAATGTCTACAGATTTTATAACTGTCCCATTCCCTACTGTTAAAGGCGCTATCTTTTCAAGTTCTGGAAAAACTTTCGGTTATAAAATTATAAATAAGGTTAAGGTGTTAGCATTTGAATAGGATTACACTAGTGCCGCCCGTGGAAAAAGGGCTGCGGCACACAGTGGCCGGTGACACGGTGCGGCGCGCCCAGCGCGGCAGGCGAGCGGCCGCGGTCGGGCCGCGCGTCGCCCGACACCCGCGCGCCTAGCCACCTGACTCGACAGACTACGAGATCGCGCGCGCTCTCTACTAACACCGAATTATTATTTTTCGTTAAAATAAGCTAAAAAGAGGTTCGCCGGGGGCGCGGCTGTCCGAGTCGACGTGTGCGTGTGATAATGACGTGATAGTGAATAGAAAATGAACATATTTACCTTCCGCATTCTCGTCTCGCAGTTCCGTGGTCATCCCGGCCATCAGATCGATATTACCTGCGAAAATAATTTAAACCATCAATATCTCAATACTCATCATGGTTTGAAACAGTTCCGAACGAATGTATTTTAACAAACCTTGCAATGCAGCAAACGGATTCGCGAGCGCGTTGTTCTCGTTGTAGTAGATCTGTGGAAAGTTGGAACGCTCCTCATCACTGCCTTCTTGCTCCATTACTTCCATTTTTGGTTCCAGAAGATCGGTTGCATTGAATTCTTGACTTTTGTCTGTTCTGTCAGGGTCCCCAGGGTCCATGAGAATATCACTCTCTTCATTTTTCACCTCTGGGGCTTCGAGATCAGTTTTCACCCTTAGAGCAGGGTAATTGGGAATTTCTCTATAGTCATCATTATTAGGCCTCATTTGACTAGAAGTTTGAAAAGGAGCTTCTTCATTGAGATTGTTTCTGGCAACATCGGGAGAATTTCTCGTGGAGCGACGACTTGTGTTTTGTTCTTGGTCTTCAACAGAGGTCGTCTCGACATTTTGGTTTGCGGCTTTGGAGGAGGAGGTAGAGTGTGACGGCTTGGCGCTGAGCAAATTACGTAGTTGGGAAGGAGGTGATTTTCGATTCACTTTCTGTAACAGATCAATGAAGAAGGAGAGTGTTAGTATGGGGACATGGCAATCTTATCTGTATGAGTGTAATGAGATAAATTATACTTTATCGTTGTGTTGTGAACAGTCTGTGAGGCCTCTGATCTGCAGCGCGTCGGCAGTGCGCAGGAAGGCGCTGAGTTGCGCCTGCGCGATGTTCACCTGCCCCACGTACATAAACTGTAGCAGCGCGCGCACGTGCGACACCTCGCAATCGCGCATGAATATTATAGGGTGAGGACATGGATTGTTCTGAAAGTAACAATGTGGGTTTAATCAATAATAACAATCAACAATAATGGCCGTCATCGTGATAAATAACAGAATTATGTAACTGTTCTTAATTAATCAGTTTAACTTCATAAATACTCATAACTACAACTTTCTACAATACACCCATAAAAATCCGCTTTTGCCATACAAAACATGACTTACTTTTAATTGAAATCTGAATAAAGTACATTGACCAAACATGTTAGTTTATTATGTATAAAAATTATAATCAAGAAAATGTAAATAAAACCATTGTTCATAAACATTATAAGAGTTCAACAGCTAGACACTATAACACTATCGCCGTCTCTGTCCTTTAAAAAGAGAATGACAATGACAGGTAATGTTTATCAAATGTTTATGAATGTCAAGTTTTTATGAACAAGGGGGATAATGTTTGAACTTTGGAATCAAAAGGTTAACATATAACTAAATAGGGTAAAGTGTTCTATTCCTATGTTGTGTTGAGAAGACATGTTATAGATAGTTGCTTACTATCTTTGTTTAATAATGGTGCTTGATTGAATTAGCTCATGCATTGTTAGTAACAAGATAAGATGTAGGTAGATTGATAAAATGTGATAATAAAAAATGTTTACAGAGAATATCAATACTGGTATAATCCTAAGTCTTAACCTAGAAATTAGAATGTCTCAAAGTAAAGTTATTTATAGTCTGATGAAACACTCAATGACTATTCACCCTTCCATTTAAATGGAGATTTCTCGATGAACAGTATCTATTTTCAGACTTTTTACCCTTTGTTAAGTGGCAGTGGCAACTGAAAATAAATTTTCTGTGATATTCAGGATCAAACATAAAATTATTTTTTTACCTCACATTTTTTAGGGTGATACATAAACTTTTAAGTGTACTGGTCACCATAATGGTAAAATTTGAACGTAATATTTTAATGAAAGTATCATTTGGATAAGATACAGTTATCATAAAACCACAAAAGTCAGCTGTGTAATTTTGAATGGTGTATTAAATTGGAATGGTTAAATGACCACAGCCTATACCACATCAAATTAACAAAAAAACTTCATTAGAACAAAGTTAAGATAACAATACACATTTTAATAACTTAACAATTAATAAAGATTTACCATGTGTACCTATGTAAACAGAAAATACCTTTGATTAAAAGCAATTAGAAATTGTTATTTTATGATTAAGTACTAGTGAACATATTTGTAATATTGATTAGACTACAAAGTAAAACCATTGGAATAAAAATATAGAAAGAGCTGATAAGTGATGTGCTGTAATGTATAGCTAAAAACTTTCATCATTTTTTGGCAGGTCAACTTTATTCACATAAAGGCTTCAGTACCAATGACCCCAGATAAAGCTGTGTTACAAAACCATTTTTAATATATTAAAAATTAGGCAAACATATTCATTAGCATGGACTATAATGGTTACAGTATGTGAATAAAGAATTCATTATAATTATGCTTCCAAGACAAATGTAATCTATAGCCCCAATGGTAATGAGTTAATTAGAAATTGTGAAACAGAATTTTAAAGTAGGTACAAATAAATGAAATCACGAGTACTTAACCGGAACGCAAGACATGGCATTTGTAAGTAGATCAAGTGTTTTATACATAACAACTTTCACTAGAGTCATTGTAATGGTGACACATCAAAGTGTGGGGAGTGAAAGATGGACTTACTTTAAATAATTCCTTGAAATATGGACTACATGCCGAAAGAACCACTTTATGTGCCTCCAGCCGGTGCCCCTCGCATGCCAGGGTGACATCCACGAAGTCCTCATCATCGCGCAATGCCTCGAATTGAGAAGTTATATTCGCTTGAAAATTGTTCCATCTCAAACAAAATTGCTGGTCGCCACCCAGTTCTGTACCTTCCATTACTTATAGACATAACTCGATATCCCTGCTCATTTAATTGGTTGATAAGAATAGTTAATTATTGAAAATAAATATATCACAGTAACTTGCAATTTCAGTCGCCGTCTGGCCGAAAATCTTATGAAAGAAAACAATCAATAAAATCTCGTACCAATATAAGAAAAATAAAAACTTTTTAATTTGTCATTTGGATGGTACATTCACTTCAACGTTCCGTTACATGTATCGATTCAACACCGGTTTTTGTCTCACAGATATAAAAGTACAAGTACAGCAGGCTGTAATGTTGTACTCTGTGTTTTTGTCCTTTTACTAAAAATAAATTATAATTTATACTTAAGGTGAAAGCGCCAGGGTAGCCCGCGAAATTCATATTTTTTTACGTTTTTTGCAATTTGCTGGCCAGTACTAAGTTTTACGTTGATTAAAATATGATTCGCGGCCGTAACAAATATGTATTTATAGAATTATAATCATTAAAGACATCAACACAACTGTCTAAGACCACGTAATCCTACCGAATGACTATTTCATGAAATCTTGACATTTTAGGATTACACTAACATATCAAGTTGTATTACTAATTGTAATGATTATAATTCTGTAAATACATATTTGTTACGGCCGCGAATCATATTTTAATCAACGCACAACTTAAAACTGACCAGCCAATTGCAAAAAACCTAAGTAAATTTGAATTTCGCGGGCTACCTTAGCGCTTCCCCCTTAAAACAAATTACTTTACTTCATCCATTTGATAGTAATATTCACAGAGCATGTAATATTACTGTAGTATTTGAATGTTTTTTTTCCCTTTTAATAAAATACTGTTTTACGTTTTTCAAATATTTAACCTGGTAACATCAGAGGTCATTTAGTATCGTAGAGGTATATTCACAAATCATGTAGGTATATTATAGTTCAGACAAGTTCAGAATCCTATTATCCAATCATTATTTTATGAACTAATTTAGGGATGTGTATGTATGTACATACATACTCGAAAACTGGTACAGCTGGTAATCCACAAAATTATTTAAATAAGTATGTGAAATCACAAAAGCAATTTTAGCCTGTGAAATTGTGAATAAGTAATGAATTGCCAATTTAAAAACATTGATGATGAATTGATGAAACTAATATTATTCTGTATGTAAAGGTAGCCCGCGAAATTCAAATTTTCTTACGTTTTTTTACAATTTCCCGTTGATTAAAATATGATTCGCGGCCGTAACAAATATGTATTTACAGAATTATAATCATTACAATTAGTAATACAACTTGATATGTTAGTGTAATCCTAAAATGTCAAAATTTCATGAAATAGTCATTCGGTAGGATCTTGGTCTTAAGAGTTGTGTTGATGACTCTATACTTAATTATTATAAAATAAAATTTACTAGGTATAGTGGCGTAAAACATATTAATTAGAACCGGGCGTATCTGCATGCTTACATTGTCTAGGTAAAAGTTAGGTGACTTGGGTGTGTAACGTAGTATCATTATCAGCTTGTCATGTTGTCGCCTTCGTAATAGGTTGCCAATTTTCCACATTGTAGGCTACTCACAAAATACTCGTACCAGCCAGCGAAGAGCTGTGAAGAGTCAATACCAGATACCAGCGCTAATTTTGTTTTTTCCTAAAAATTATTGAAATGTGCCAAAGCACTTAGAAAGCGTATTTACCTACTTTAGGAAAGCAATGATGTTTCGCCAATGAGCGATAGGATGGTACGCCCAGTTCCGCTTCGAATCTGTAGGTATAAAGTTTCGTTTCTTTTTCTGTGTGCGTTCGAACAAGAGGTAACTTACTTTACCAGACAAAAAATAATAGGTATAAGTTACAAAAACAATTAAATAAAATCATCATCATTCTCATGCCCTTATCCCAATTTATTTGTGGTCGGCGCAACATGTCTTTTTCTTCTTCCATACTTCTCTATTAGTCGTCATCTCGGTACCTAGTCACCCCCTTTCTAGCCATATCATCATTCACAGTCTATCCATCGTTTCTTTGATCTTCCCCTACTCTTATAGCCATCGACATCCATACTCAAAACTCTCCTCACGACATTTTCCTCATTTCTCCTAAACAAAAAAAAACCTAAGTAGGTACTTAAATATATTCCATTATTTTAAAACTATGTCTCATAAGTATTCATTGAAATCAAATGATGTCAAGGTGTCAAGTGCAATTTTGTTCAAATTTAAATACTTGTGATGAATAACGTATTTATTTGGATAAGGATATATTTTTTCAAATTTGATTACCATCAAAGAGATGATTACCATAAAAGGTTATAAGAGATAAACTTGCGGTCGCAGACTGTTTTTTTGTACTTTTAAAGGGGGACAATTCCGTCATACATGGTTTTTGCCGTTCAGCGTAGTATCTACTATCTAATGGAAGCTCTCAAAAGGAATATCTTTTCTCGTTTTTGCAGCATTTTTCATTGATGCTCTGCTCCTATTGGTTGTAGCGTAACCGCTTTGTACTAAATGCATATGGATGTATTTTAAAATTTTTGTCCGTCTGTTTGTTCCGGCTAATCTCTGAAACGGCTGAACGGATTTTGACGGGACTTTCACTGGCAGATAGCTGATGTAATAAGGAGTAACCTATGCTATAACTTTACTATTTTAGAAAAAGAATTAGGGTTCCGCGCAATAACATTAAAACGTTTTTCGTCATGCACGCGAACGAAGTCGCGGGCAGTATTAGTATAATTTTTTTTTTTACTTGTAAGGTTCTGTTATTGTGACATTTGGGATATTCGAATGCCAAAACATTGTAAAATAAAATCATTGTACAATTTTATAGATATATTTAACAAAAGTTACTTAACACTTATTATGAAGAAGATACAAAGTTACAAACATACAAATTGCTATCAGTAAATATAACACCTACATTATAGTTGCACTCGACTCCATACAAGGGACATCAATGACATATAAAAGATTGAAAATTAAAAGATAAAATTAATGTCCCCCCTCCCTAGGTCAACCTCATGATAGGTAGTTGGGATATCAGTAACTTGACTTTTAAACTACAAAAACATTCTCACTGTTCTTACACATTTATCTCTGCAAACAGTAAAAAATAACAAATCAATAATTATTACAATACAAGATTATTTAAAGAGCTTGTTCTCCTTCCACCATTTCTTTTAAGTTTAGCAATTCAAACTGTCCAGTTCCTTTAGTCTCTGTCCTCACCAACTCATCCAAGACTCTGAAGTTGCCTGGATCAATCAAACAGATGATGTTTGCAGTGCCAGAGTCCCAGTTCTCTTCTTCAACACTCATAGCAAGTTTCACCACTTTGTCCTTAGTCTTCCTTGCTTCCTTTCCAGTGAGTAAGATCCTTACCCTCATTTGGGCTCTCTCTAATGGGATCTCTTTTTTCAAGAGCTGTATGACATCAAGTGATTGTTGTTTCGCTCCTTTGTTAACATTCACGGAGAAATGGATGTCCTTCATTGCTTTCTCTATGATAGAGACTGGATATGGTCTCTTTGTTTCTGGATTAACACATTTATCAGCAACTGTCGTTGCAATATCTTTGAACAGAGAATCAATCTGTGAGTGCCTTTCTTTGTCTGAAACTTGGAGTTCACCTTTTTCTAATATCTCCTTACATACTTCTGTTTGGTCCTCCTTGCCGAATATTTTTACCAAATCTTCCTTTTTAGCAACTTGTCCTTTTGAGACATTCGTGAATACTGTGTGAGTCTGAAGAACTTCATCAATATCTTTCTCTCTGAAACAGGATTTGATTAATAAGCGTCGCAGGTTGTAATTCTAGAAGCACAAGTATTATTTATTTAAGTGACTCACAATTTGTTTCGCCATGATAAAACCTTATTCCTGTAGCAAGCTATTTCAAATCTCTTACCACCTTTCTTCAACCTTACGATTGCGACGTTGGTTAAACGTATTTGATTAGTAGGTGTAAATATTTTAGACATGATGAAAGAAGATTTGTAGAAGTGTGATGTGATGAATAGATTCAGGTCGGTCTAAACTCTAAACAAAATTTCTAGTAGGTATTTAAAGACTAATACAGGCAAGCAAATAAACCTATTAAAAAGTACTCTGTGAAATAAACAAATTCTCAATCTGTCAATAATTTGCAATCACAGACCACAGAGTACTTTTTGATAGAGTCACAGACTGACTAAAGTTAATTGTTAAGCAATTTGACAGACTGTAGTAGCTTGATGTGCTGGCGTCTGTACATTGGTACAGACGCCAGCACATCAACCTACCCGAAACTGTCAAATTTTCCCAATCAACTTTGAACTTTTTGCTTTAGCGATAAAGTTGAAAATCTATCAAAGAAATTTGACAGATTGTAGTAGGTTGATGTGCTGGCGTCTGTACATACATGTAGAGATATTTTCTTTTGAGCGGTTAGACAATGTTTGCCAACATTAAATAATTATGTTTCAAGTACGAAATGTAACGTAAAAGTAACATCTTGCGTCTTGTTACATGGAAGCAACATAACAGGGCCAAAAGTAACTTATAATGTTACAAAAGTAATATTCTGGCAACGCTGCCTATAAGAAAAAAAAAATTCGCATTCGCAATGAACAATAAATAGTATCAACTGCATTTACGCAGTATATCAGTATATATACTCAGAGTCTTGATTTTTTAAATTGCTGCCTTTTTTACCCGACTGCGGCGAAGCCCAAAAGGAGGGTTATGTGTTTGGATGTCCGTTTCTTTGTTCCCTCGTAACTCCTAAACGAATGAACGGATTTGGATAAATTATACATCTTTAGATTTGTCTTGGTAGCGCGAGCGACACTGGCTACATTAAAATAAAAATTAAAGTAAAATGGCGGATTTGGGGTGCCATATTACGAAATTCAAAATTTTTTCTTTCTTTTAGTACCATCGTGCATTGAGTGGGATATCAAAAGGAAGGGTTTTAAAAGGTGATTATTGAAATTTAAACAACTTATATGGTTAAAAGTAATTAGAAGTGAAAAATCGTAAAAAAGCACGTACAACAAAATAAAAAAATATGTATTATAAAATAAAAGTAGGCATCTTTTTCACTGTAGTATAATATTATTGAATGACTACGACTAAAAAGCTGCAAATAAAAAAAGCTATTGAAAAAACTGAAAACCCGACTTTAGTAAAAAACTTAAGAGCGTTTACGCAGTACGGCATTTCATATAAACTTTCAAGCCCTTGTTTTTCGAAATGAATGAACGGATTATGATTATGAGATAATGAAACTTTATACGCATAAGTAGGATACAAAGGTCTAAAAAGTTAGCAGAGAACATTTTCGAAAAATTGTGTTACAGCCAAATAAGACCGATTTTAAAGTTTCCATAGAAACAGAGATTTCCAGTTATCTTTTTTTTAAATAAGACATTTCGTAAATGTTCTCTGCTAACTTTTTAGACATTTGTATCCTAATTATGCGTATGAAGTTTTATTAAAATCGGTTCATTCATTTCGAAAAACAACGGCTAGAAAGTTTGTATGAAATGCCGTACGGCGTAAACGCTCTTAAGTTAATAAAAAGAAAAGCTAAAAACAAGCCCATTTTATAAATTAAATAAAAGTTGGAAGCAGGCGGGAGTGCGCGACCCATTCCATTTTTATTGTATTTTCAAACTTAAATGAGACCCGCATGCTTCCAACTTTTAGGCGCTCTACCCACTGCACCGCATCACGCAGCGGGGCGCGGGAAACGGAGCCAAACAAACTACACGCGCGGAAGCGCGTTTTTATTCAATTTGTATGTAAAAAACCACACGCGGGGGCGCGTTATCTGCGCCCCGTCGCGTGGTGCGTCGCAGTGTGTGATGCGCCTTATTTAATTTAAAATGGGCTTGTTTTTAGCTTTCAGTTCTTTTTATTATTAACTTATTCTTGGACAGCTTTCGTTGGTCAGAGTCTGTATTCTCTAAAAAAACCTCTCATAGTAGCGGGTGGGCCGGGTGAAGACCTTTCGATCCATTGATAATCTGTCATGCATGTCACAGACGCTGTGGCGCTTAAAAATATCGTATCTGTGCTTGTGCTGTGTCAGACGCAAACGCACGACGTGTATTTCTTGAGAACTTGGCCGTCATTTTGTTATATTTGTGTATTTTATCTGCGATTTTATGTGATTAATCTTTAAAATGGCGAAATTAGTTGATATATACAACAGCGAAAAAGAACCTGTGATAAAAAGGCGGCAATTGCCGTTAACTATCTACGAAAATCTTACAGTAAGTGGTTTCATGCACTTTGACATTACCACAAGCGTAAATTATTCAGGGATAGTAATATTGGCAAATAATCGGTCAGTCTTTTTGCAAAAAGAAATATTGCTTCGCAAACTCATGCGCTAATATTCCGTTGAAATACGCAATGCAATTATGACTATGACAAATTTATCAAAAGTTCATTGATTTCATTCAATGTAATGACGTCTTGCAGATGACCTTATTTTGCGAATATATTCCTTTGTTGAAATCTAACGAATTTTGTTTTTGTTTCCAGATGATCATGGATTTAAACACAATGGGTCTAATTTGCGACAATCCACAAGTAAAAGGTCGCGAATACGAAGAATTTATGCGCAAATATAGAATCCTAACGACAGACGAACTGAAAGCAGCGCTCAGAGTCGATGCTTCTGATATATTTAATGTATTAAATCAAAGCATTCCTTGTGTAGGCTGTCGAAGAAGGTACAGTACCATTTAGTTCAATTTCCTAATTTGTTGGATAGCTGAATGTTGTGTTATGGTGTGAATGGTATGCTCAATGTTATTGGAGCTTAAAATATAAAATTATTCTCCTATTATTAGTACTAGGTAAAACATTAGCAAAAACAGTGTGTACAGTTACCTACTCAACAAATTAAAGTTACTAATAAGTTTGGCAATATAATTAATCTTACAATGTTGGTATGATCACAAAATATCAGTGAAACAATTATCACATTACACCATCAAGATTAACATAACTTATAGAGGGTATTTATGGACAATTACTAATGAAATAATAATAACTAGCAGCGCCCCACGGTTTAACCCGCATAAGTTTCCATCCCATGGAAATATTGGGATATAAAACTGTCCTATGTCCTTTCCTGGGACTGAAACTATATATACCAAATTTCATCTAAATTGGTTCAGGGGTTTAAGCATGAAGAGGTAACAGACAGACAGACACACTTCACATTTATAATATTAGTATGGATTCAGCCTATGGTGACCTACTGTAGCGTAAAGGTTTTGCTATAATGTTGAAGATGTACTAAAACATTTAAAACTAAAACCATTTTTTTTTTAAATTATAATTGTATAGACCCAACAAAATACATATATTGTGCATACCATTTAATGTTAAGAGTAGAACTTTTTATAAAAATAAAGATAGGATCAACTGATGTTGAACATTGAACTCACTAAGAGATGAATTATTTTTGCATTACTGTATATTAACAGATTAGAATATTATACCATCTTTTTTGTTGTTCCCTCAATGCTGAGAATCGCAACCACTTACAACACGTCTCCAAGCTGTGCGATCTTTTGCAGTTTGAACTTTTGGTAAATGCTGCCTCCAACAGCCTTCTTGATCACGTCTGAACATCGTGCCAATGCTCTGCATACCATGCATATTGTGATTTAAAACTCATGACAATAATTTTTCTGATTTCACCATTGAGATTTATTCTACTCATTTTATGGCTCAATACACAACCTATAATGTTCTCACTACTAGGACTTAGGTATCCTAGCTGCAAGTGGCAATGGTCCGTAATTCACCACTCAGACCAGGTGTGTTTGGCTGCATGTTAATAATCATACTAATATTCTAAATTCGAAAGTAACTCCTCTGTCTGTATGTTAACTTTTCACGCCTAAAACACTGAATGGATTTTGATAAAATTTGAGGCAGGACATAGCCTACTTTTTGTCCTGGTAGCAAGTTCCTGTGGGATAATTTCCAATGTCCACGTTGTTTCTACATGTTGCTAGTTATAAACTCTACTTTTTAAAATTTTATAAGGTTTTTCTGTTTATTTTGCAGTGTGGAACGCCTTTTTTATCAGCTATGTAAATCAGGACATCCCACATTGGATCCATTGGTGCTGACACCAGATGAAATAATGACAATAAGAGAAGACAAAATTATACATCCACAGTCTCTAGCCACTTTACTCAATGGTCACAGGTATTAGTTTTTATGGTTTGACTAGCTTATATGAAGCACCTGGCTAAATAATAACAGCTGCATGGGTCGATCGAAGGTTGTTAAGCTGTTGGTCCTGGCTGTCATTTGTAAATCTTTGCCTGACTTCCAGTCCCTTCAACAAAACCAATACTAAAGGTATGAGAACCGCTAAGTACTTGACCAGTACTTAGTGGTACATGCCATTTGGGTACCTGGCCTGGGTACCACTTCCAGACATACCCGGCTCATACCACAAATCTCATACTTGTACGAGTAACCTCATATGGTTGGCATCCTTGAAGTTATTTTTCTAATGCTTTATAACTATCCTTTTTACTTACTATATATTATTTAACATGTTGACTGCCAAGCAACAGACACAATAGAAAATCTATTGTTTGCGGTCACCGGTGACCGCGTTAGCAGTCAAGGTGTTAAATAAATAAATAAATGATCTGTTTTCTCATTCTAACTTACCGAAATATTTGTTTGGTACTGGTCTGAAACGAAATGGGGGGGAGGGGGTTGGTTGTTGGCTCACATTTTTTGCAGTAGAGATTTAATGACTGAAATAATGATATATAATTTTTCCTTTCTATCAACTTTGAATGTTTGGATGCTTTATTTGAAAATTCATGGCAGCGTCCTGATAGAAGCCAATAAAACTTAATCATTTATTTCAGTTCAGGTATCGAGTGTCTAATACTCAGTCAGCCACGGTGGAAGAAATCCCAGCGGTGTACTCTACATTCACTAGAGGCAGGCACGGCTCGGGGTTGGGGGGCGCAGACCACGACGACAGCGGGGGCGGCGGCGGCGAGCGGGGCGGGCGCGCCGTGCGGCTGGGGCTGGGCCGCGTGGGGCTGGGGCGGCCGCGCGGCCTGGCGCGCCGCCTGGGACGCCATGCGCGCCTCCGCCCGCGACCACGTCACGCTCATCCACTTCAACACGCTACACGATACGCTCCACAACTACCTAAGAAAACACCGCTTCTGTGCTGATTGTAAAACTAAGGTAGGTTTCTTGTTGTCGCATACAGTATGGGTTTAATATACCAAAAGTGCTAGATCATTATTAGCTACATTCCATGAGAATGTAGAGCCAGTTTAATTGTATTATGCTGGTATTAAAACTTATCTGTTTACTAGATATACTAAAGCAGTTAATTGCCTATCAAAAACTAAAAGTACGCAATTATTGTAACAGGACTTTTAGCATAATCAGCCTATAAATGTTCCCACTGCTGGGACACAAACTTCCTCCCAGTAAGAGGGAGTGGGCCGTAATCTACCACGCGGGCCCAGTGCGGGTTGGAAGATGTCACATGTGTTTGAATTTTTGATTCTAGGACATGCCGGTTTCCTCATGATGTTTTCGTTCACCGTTTTGAGAGCAGTGGTGATGAAATAATTTACACAAAGTAAAGCACCTGTATGGGTTAGAACCTGCAACTTCTATAATTTAAATACTGTGCTGTGTGTAATGGTCAAAGCAAAGTTAGATTCACATAATATGACAGCATAGCTCGTGTCCTACTTGTCACTTACATAACTTATAATATTTATCAATGGAAAAGCAACTGATAAATCTTGCAGACAAATCAATGTTATTAATATTTTTCGCAAAGTGATGCAATATCTAGATTAGAGTTTGCTGAGAAAAATGGTGTGCAATTGGAGAGGCCTATGTCCAGCAGTCGACTGCTGTAGTGCCATTGCTTTTTACTACCAATAGGATTATACAAAAATAGGCTTATTTCAATTGAGCATCATCTTTCCTTACTCTGTCGAAGTTATGTGATAGTAGTATCTAATCAACATAAATATGATTCTAGAAATAAATAAAGTTATCTATACTAATCTATATACTTATAATAAATCTGTAGAGAGGTCAATTCTGTACATGATATATATTTTCAAAATAACTATCAGGGGGTAATAAGTGATCGATACTGATGCCAAAAATGCAATCAGTAAAATTTTTGTCTGTCTGTCTGTCTGTCTCTATGTTCCTTATAGAAACAAAAACTACTCGACGGATTTTAACGAAACTTGGTACAATTATTCTTCATACTCCTGGGGAGGTTATAGTGTACTTTTCATCACGCTACAATGAATAGGAGCAGAGCAGTGAAAGGAAATGTTGGGAAAACGGGAGAAGTTGCTCCATTTTTAAGCTTCCGTCGCGTGTGCAGCCTTAATGGTTAAAGCTACATAGAAATCATTTATGACGGAAATGTTCTACATAAAATTATCTAAAAAATATCCCACAACAGCATATATCTATCTTTTATGGTTGACTCACAATAACACGTGTAACTCCCGATAGCTTAGCAGTTCGGAGCTTTCTGATTATATTTGTTTACTCTTACGTTTATAATACTCTCACTCATCCCTAATTAAAAGAAGTTAATATTATTACCTATTCAATAAAAAAAGAATCATAGTAATCGGTATAGAAACACCAAACTTAAACATGAAATACGCTAATAAGCCATCGCACCGTCGCGCGTGAATACTGAATCATGCCATAAGGATTATTTTTGTGTAACGGTTGCCGCACTCGACGCGGGTCGTGGCAGTAGGGTATAAAAAGGCGGGAGGTCCGAAATCGCGAGCTTCATTCAATATTTGGCTGTTGATGCGTTCAGAGCGTTCGACCTTATTGACAGACAATAATTGGTATTAACAAACCGTGCTTATCAGCGCGACTTTTAGTCTTTAAATAGTTTATTTGAATTTCTTTTGTTGTCTATACTTATAATAAATCTGTAGAAGTGAAAATTCTGTACATTGAAAATATCAAAAAAATAAATGGCAGGGGGTGTTACAAGACCGACACCAAACCCAAAAATGTGATTTAAAAAAAAATTGTCTGTCTGTCTAGGTCTGTCTGTTTGTTCAGGCATCACGCTAAAAGTACCGGTCCGATTACGATGAAACTTGGTATAATTATTCATTAATATCCTGGGCACCACACTGTGTACTTTTTATCCCGGAAAAGTATATATAATAAAAAACAAACTTAATTTTGCGGTTCGATCCCTAGACCCGATTACTCGACCAACCGCAAAAAATAAGTTTGTCGTAGGTTATGTCACCCGCACTGTAAATGTAGTGCTGAAGGTTGAATTTGGCTTGCACCGGAGTCTGAGCGCGCGCATCATACATTTTTTGAATGGACGTGTCGAGTGGCGAGCGTTCGTTCATATTAGCATTCTATAAATTGTATGTTTTAACTGCTACTTGCAATTCTAATCCGTGCTTTTCTGTGCGACCTTTTTACTCCTCTTAGTTTTTACTAAGTACACTTTAAGGTAGAGTTATTTATATTTATTTTTATAAGTCGTAGGTATAGATTTTAGTTTTAAAGTATGGGTAGTATATTTAATAGTGTACGTAGTGACCGTGGTTATTTTAAAAAACTGTTAGGTAGGATTAGTAATTCGTATAGATATTAGTTTTTAGGGATTTTGCTTATTTATTGAGTTTAGATTAGTTTTCATTAGAAATAGCTTTATTTAGGTAGGTTAGGAGGTATGTTATTTTCTGTTATTGAGTTTTTTTTTTATTAGTTAGGTTACTTTTATAATCTAATAAAAAATTCAAAGTCCTGTGATCCTGTCTGACTGATTATATCAATGCACAGCCTAAACCGCTGGTCATAGAGACATTAAATTTGGAGAGTGTGTTCTTTGTGAAGTGTATAAATAGATATCCACTAAGAAAGGGTTTTTCGAAATTCCACTCCTAAGAGGGTGAATGGGGGAGGGTGAAATTCCACGCGGACGAAGTCGCCGGCAGAAGCTAGTAAATAATAAAGAGGTAAAGTTTGTGAGGTTGTAGGGGGTAATCTCTGGATCTACTGAACCGATTTTGAACATTCTTTTACCAATAGAAAGCCACATTATTTGTGAGTCATAGGATATATTATTTTATACCCATATCGAGACCCCTCCGTGCCTCGGAAAGCACGTTAAGCCGTTGGTCCCGGCTGTCATTCGTGGATCTTTGACAGTCGTTACGGGTCGTCAGAAGCCCGAAAGTCTGACAACCAGTCTTACCAAGGGGTATCGTATTACCCAGTAACTGGGTTGTGGAGGTCAGATAGGCAGTCGCTCCATGTAAAATACTGGTATTCAGCTGCATCCGGTTAGACTGGAAGCCGACCCCAACATAGTTGGGAAAAGGCTAGGCAGATGATGATGATGAGGATATATTATTTTATGTTAAAAAAAGAAATTTTACATGGACGAAGTCGCGGGCAGAAGCTAGTAAATAATAAACAGCGTTGCTATATCCTGTAGAATGCATGATTGCTACAGAAACAGTATGTTATCATACGTCAGTTACCATTTTCCCGCAGAGGGTGATATTTTTGTTTAGCATACCTAGTTCAGAATTTATGTTTGAACTAGTTGTTGCCCGCGACTTCGTCTGCGATCCACGATGAAAGCCCATGTTTCTCCAGGTCATGGTCTACCCATGTGTCAAATTTCTTCTAAATTCGTAAGGCAGTTTTAGTGTTAAAGCGTAACTAACAAACTCACTTTCGTATTTATAATATGTGCGTGGAATTTGTTGTTCCCCCACCCACCCCGTCCCATCGCATCGCCTACCCGCGCTAGTACTTCGTTTTCGCGTAGCATTCTATTTTACTTTTTGCAGGGCTCCTTTTTGTCCTAGCATGATGTTATATAGCCTCAAGAGTTGGGCTATCAAATGCAAAAAGAATTTCTCAAATCCGACTGGTAGTCCCGGAGATTACCGCTTACATACAAACATACAAAATTTTACCTCTTTATAATATTAGTATAGAAGCATAGATTACAAAACTACGATGTTCTAGCGTCTTTTTTGTAATTAACTGAGGCCTAAATCTGGCTGAAGATTAATGAACTAAACTCGCAACTACTGATAGTCACTTGAGAAATTATTATTTATTTAATGCTTTATTTTTCCTGCAGGTATTAAGAGCGTATCAGCTATTAGTTGAAGAAAAGGAACCACAAAAAGAAAAGGGTTACGTTGGCGCACTCTACGGCGGTATCAAACGATGCCTTTTAGACAAACACCTTCACCTGCAAGCCAAGACTGACTACATCGCGCACCTCATCGCTAGAGCGGAACCAGAACTACTCGGAAACCATAGAGAGAGACATGCTAAGACACTGGAAATTGCACAAGAAGAGGTAAGTAACCTGTTTATGCCAGCATACCATGCCATATTATAACAATACCACACCATATATGATGCCTCTCAAAGGTGCAAGACTTCATTGTAACAACATTTTGCTCCTTCCTTAACATAGTGTTGTAATACAGTGTGGTTGCTAGGCCATAAGTCGAACCTAAGGATGACCTGAATATTACAGATGTGTAGAGATGGTTTGGGGTTATTTTTTTTCTAAAATAATTGGTAATATGGGCTGGTGTCCACAACTCCACATTGTAAATACAAAATATTAACATAGCTTTATGTTTGCAGGTACTTATATGTCTCGGTATATGTATTTATGAGCGACTGCAACGCATCTCCCTGAGGCTACGCGAAGAAGAAGGCACGTGTCAGACACTTGCCGCGGTCGCAGTGGAGGCATTGTATCGCAAGTTTGAAACTGCCGTCGAACACAAAACCGGAGTCTCGAAACTGCAACTTCTGTATGATGAAATCACTCAAGAGGAACAGACCAGGCAACAGAGAAAGGAACAGAAGAAACTAAAACGACGCAAGAAGAAGGAACGGCAAGCAGTTGAGAGCAAATGCAAAGTATGCCACAGTCTAATCAGTTCTGCAATTTATTGCAGCGTATTTTATAACTACTAATGCGAAATTTTTCAACACAGGAGGCTGATTCAGAGGAACCAGATGAAAAGTGCCAATGTGAGGAATGCCTGCTAGAGGAACGAGACACGCCGACTGATCTACTTTCCCCACGCGACTACATCAATCACCAGTGTTACGAGGCCAGTGGCGACGGCTGCCAGTCGTGTGAGGACGACACTACAAATAAACGTCGCTCACCCAAAAAAACCGGCAAGAAACGGACCAAAAACGGCAACCTCTCGCCCAGTGAGCATTCCCAAGACTGCGGTTATTCATCCGGGAATAATGGAGGTTGCTGTGAAACCATGTCTGGCTCTTCCTCTCTCATGAGCTCGCCCGAAGGTTCAGAGGTGGCGTGTTCCGAAGGATTCTGCAATCACGAGAGAGGCGACTGTTTAGATTTGGCTAAGAACGATAAGACTTTGTGCACAGGTTTTACACTTTCTCTACAAGAAATGTTAATGGTAAGTTCTTATAATGTCATTATACCCCTGTTTTAGACTTGTGTAGCGGGTGCTAACATACTTTCACTATTTTAGGACACGTGTTCGTCAGACGAGGAAGAGGATACCAGTTATATTCCTATAGAGGAAGTAATGGAATTCAAATCACGTAGAAATATAACCGAAAAAAGACAGGAGTTGCGACAGAACCTCCGCCAAAAATTCGCTCAGCTTTGTGTGAGCACGCCGCAAATACCGCCACTACTGCAAAAACAGGATAAGCAGGCTGCCTAGCTGGCGTACTCTACCTGCCACATCATTCAACTGCACTTTGTAAACCAGTAGTAGTTTTACTCAGAAATGGCAATATACTATAAACTGCTTCCATGGTCTGTAGATGAATATACATACGCCTTAAAATACATTACTAATATCCAGAAATCCAGTAAGTCATAACCATAAGTCTTCTTATCTGGTCGGTCATTTACTGATTATGATGCATATTGTTACAATCCTAGACCTCTACATTCAATAGATATTATTATTGTTAAACAATATAATAGAATACCAGGTTAAGTTCTTCAGATAATGTATAATGTCAATAATAATAGCAACCACAGTAAAATGTCTAAATACTCAGTACGCAGCATTATTTCTATAGTAGTTGAAGATTAATAAGCAATCAGTGCAAATATTGAATAGACTATATGTTCTTGTGTGAAACAAACTTTGGAATTTATATAGTTTCTCTTTTGATGGAAAATCCGTATACAATTAAATATCATGTCATCTTTTGTAAACTTCCAATATTAGAAGGAATCAATGCTATACATTATCTTATTTTCCTAAATTAATTTCCAAATAATAATATGCCATTTTGTAATAGATCCATATATTGTAACCATAACGCAATAGATTAGTGTAAAGATGTTGGCGACTGCTAAATCTAATATAGCTAATAAATTATTTCAATTGAAAAATCTTTCAGTGTTAAAATATTCGGTAACATTGTGCCTAGCACTGGAAAAAATTGCAAGTGCATGTTTGAATGATTCCAATAATAGAATGGATTGACTGGATAAAAACCAGCATTTAATATATTTACTATTTAAATTGTTAGAAAGCTTAGTAATGAAATATTTAAAGTAGCATTTTTTGATCAAATTATTTTATTTCAATGCTTTATGTGACTCAATATTATGTGGTACATGATGAATTATTGCTCGTTATCAAAAAAGCTTAGAAAAGCAAAAGGTCGGGAGTTACCTTGGCTGTTTCGCCATTGTTATTAAAGTCAGAAAACATTTGTAAACTCAGTTTTGAATATACTATATAATACAGTGAAAACAAGTTTTAGTTTTAATGATAAAATTCCCAAATTTTTAGTTTGTACAGTTTTATTTTTACAGTATAAAAACTTTTTACTTCCCCTGTTTAAGCTCCCACATTCGTGATTCTCTTTACAACTGTCCAATACAAAGTGTTGCATTTGTTCCCCCAAAACCAAAAGAATTTTTCAATGCAATTCTTCTGTCTGCATTCCATGGTTTTGATTCATTAGCAACATAATTCAAATCATCAACAGGTTCTTCTAAATTGATTGTAGGTGGTATAATTCCTTGATGACAAGCCAATACAGTGAATATGGCTTCCAAATTACCTGCAGCACCTAGCAAATGTCCATGAGCCCCTTTTGTGGATGAAATATATATATTTGAACTGTGATTGCTAAACATTGTTTTTATTGCTGTTGCTTCAATACCATCTCCTACAGGGGTTGATGTTGCATGAGCATTAATGTAAGTAATTGCATCTTTGTTGATGCCGCCATCTCTCAAAGCATGTCTCATTGACAACATTGCTCCACTCCCATCATCCCTAGGTGCAGTAATGTGAGAAGCATCTCCTGATAAGCCGTATCCTAATAATTCAGCATATATTTTAGCATTTCTCTCTAATGCATGCTGGTACTCTTCTAAAACCAAAATAGCTGCACCCTCACCCATGACGAAACCATCTCTTTTTTTATCAAATGGTCTAGAAGCTTTTCCTGGGTCATCATTGAATGATGTGCTTAATGCTCTTAATCTACTGAACCCTGCTATGGCAAGAGGGCTGATACAAGCTTCTGCACCACCACACACCATGACATCTGCATCTCCATTTCTAATAAATCTGAAGGCATCACCTATGGAGTGAGCACCGGTTGCACAAGCAGTAGACACAGCATGATTTGGTCCTCTAAACCCATACTTAATGCTTATGTGACCAGCTGCCATGTTTGGTAAAATTCTTGGTACAAAGAAAGGACTGACTTTGTTATAACCAATTTTTAATGCATCATTAGTGTCACAAACATCTTTTAAATCTATCATTCCCATCCCAATAGCTACTCCAGTGGCCTCTCTGTCAATATCAGATTCTGGTAACCATTTTGCATCTTCCAATGCCTCTGCAGTTGCAGCAAGAGCAAGGCATGTAGCGGGAGCCATGGATCTTAGGTTGGACTTCGATAGTGCCTTTACCACTTTGTCATCTTTGTCTAAAGGAATTAATCCAGCTATCCTACATGGTAATTTGGAATATTCATTGCCTTGCAGGGCTACTATACCACATTGACCTTTCAAAATGTTTTGCCATACTAAATCAGTGCCTGTACCCAGAGGAGATACAACTCCTAGTCCAGTAACAACGACTCTTCTTCGCTGCGGAGACTGCGTGATTGTTCTAAATTGACTGATTAGTTTCCCAGACATGGTTTACCTTTGGTTAGATTAGAATGAAACTCAATTATAAACAAGGTTACAAGAATAATATGATTTTTATTATCATATTATTTATTACAAAGATAATTCTTATATATTATTTACGGACAATACTTTAGACTACCATTTAGTTAACTTCAAAATTATTAATTAATGATCTTCATAATTTTATACAAATTAAAACACTTTTTTAGGTTACAGCACAGAGTACTTTTTGATAGGGTTACAATACAATACAGGCTTTACAAAAATATATTAGTAAATTATAATGTACTCTGTGATATATTATCTGTGCTGTGCTGTTTTGGCCAAACCATTGAGTTGGGAAAAGGCGGAAGGCTTGTTCTTTGACACTGGTTTTTGAACTTGAAATTAACCCAGGTACGCACCAGCGTTTCCACCAGATTTTCAACTCTCAGGGTTGAAGCCGAGCATTGAGAAACTAAGCATTGAAAATCCAGTGCGCATTATTATAGCTTCCAAATGTAAGTACAAATGATAAAACATCGTGGTTACATGCTCTGTGACATCGTGTACACACGACTACAGCGGGCTACACATCAAGCTATGCATTCCCAGTTTGAGCTGACCTCGCATTGTGTAGGGTTTTCGTACTGTTTACTACAAAGGGGTTCATAGTCAATTGGGAAAATTTGACAGATTGGGTTAGCTTGATGTGTTGGCCTCTGTACAATCGGAAGTCAGCTTATACTGGTTATTTATAGCTTGATGTGTAGCCGTGTGTACACGAGCTGTATCACTATCACACAATTTTTATTTTCACAATAATTTTAGCTTGGAACATGGCCTGGAACACTGACCTCTATTAAACACTTGTATAATACAGGTCAGTGGCGTGGAATCACTGCTGCATAGAGGAAAAATTCTGCTGGGTATAGCCTATAGGCCACAGAGTACAGAGACCAGCACATCAAGCTACCAAAAACTGTCAAATCTTCCCAATTGAATATGAACCTTATTCCTTTGTAATAAAGTTGAAAATCTATCAAAGAAATTTGACAGATTGGGGTAGCTTGATGTGCTGAGTCTGTACAATAATATATATACCACTGACATATACAGCTCTTGATTAGTTAAAAAGAAACAGCAGATCGCTTTTTGACATGTGTGTCCATATGATAGATATTTGTATAACTATTATTTCTATAGTAGAATATATATAGTTCCATGCTTCTCCTATCCTATGTGCCTATATCATCGTGAGCCAATGACTCAATAAACCTATGGACTGATACCTACAAAATTAGCGTTTGTGTATACCTACACTAATCGGACACTTAAGATGGCCGCCTTTCGTAGGGTTGTTTTCGTTTTTTCTCGCACCACACTGTTTTATACAATACGAGGGCATGATTTTCCTATTAATAGACACCAAAATACCTAGCTTTTAGACGTATTTCTCCCGAAAACAACAAAAATATTTTGAGCAATCAACAGTTTGACAGCACATCTACCACACAGACCGATTCATAAAACACGGCACTCAACATGGCGACCGGTCACGCATAGACATGATTTTGACGTGACATAAAAGTGTTGCCAAATTTAGTACTTGACAAACATTTAGATGTCTCTCTTTTCATAGGCAGCTCTTTATTAGTTAAAAAGAAACAGAACGCTTCTTGACATATGTGTGTCGATATGATGGACTTGTATAACTATTATTTCTATAGTAGAATGGGGTGTCTCCCATGAAGGTTATCTATACCTTCATGGTGTCTCCATGCTTCTCATCTCAATGCCGTGAGTGCTGTCAAAAATGACAGTGCGTGTGAGGATGAGGATGTGCCAGTGTGTGTTTTTTGTTTTGAATTGCATCAAAATCATTTTTTATTAACGTGACATTTTCGAAATTGTGCTTCCGGCTGACAGTCGCCACCTAAACAAAGAAAAGGAAGAAATATGTGGTGTTCAAACAAAGAAATACTGTTTTATTACCGTTTTGACATTGACTAAGCACTGTGAGCGCGTTCACGAGCTTCTATTCTATTTTTCTTTATGGCAATGGTGCCGATGTCGACAATTCTGCCAATGTCAGACGTGATATTATAGCTCTCAGTCTCAGCTCACAGCTGTCAGCTGTCATAATCGTAATATCTAATACGGAACGCATGTGAGACGATTTGAGTGCTGTGAGCGATTATAGACAATTCGGAATGCGGCCATCAGCACTAGAGATGGGTTGAGGTAAAACATGATATCTGTTATCACTGTTACTGTTCCACAAAAATAACAGATCCAAATACCTGTTATTAAATAACAGCCTGTTATTTTTGTACATACCAACGATAAATACGTATAAAAATATCAATTGAGTATCTTCTTTACTACATTTCGTTTTAAGTCGAAAATCGTTTCCGAAGTATTGAATAGTGACTGGGATGGCAGTACTTGCCCGCTGGCACTGGAAATACCGATTCTGTCAAGCACCCGAACCGTGGGCTGCTTCTTATCATTATGTTTTTTGAGATTAGTCACGAAGGCTCTAAAAGACAATTTCGCTTTACAAATTAATATTTTAGGTCGCGTAGCGACCACCACCTAAGTATATCCACAAAAAAAAAGTTTAAAAATTAATTATTTTGGGGCTTATTTCAAAAATATTTTCATTTGATACCAAAAATTTAATATAAAAGTTTTTTAATCATGCTGTGATGCATGATTAAAAATTTTTTTCCAGTAATTATAATTTCACTTCAGAAAGAAAGCAGGATTTAAAATTTCTAAATGTCAACAAACAAACCAAAATACTTTCAATTGAATATCATTTTTATTACTATTACAATAAATTCGTACATGTCTGGAACATTTTGCGACCAATCTCATCAAACGTCAAACCACAGAAAATATAGATAAAAGGGGTCCGTTCACGATCACTGTAATTCTTTTGGTTGCCTAACTTTAAAAAAAATGTTTAGTTTTTAAGTCAACAATAACAAAAAAAACCAGTCAAATACCTGGAGCATTTTGCGATGAATTGCTTCAAACCAAAGATAATAAAGGCATTTGGATACGATGGTGTCTGTACATTAATACATTTGTTGACTTAATTATTTACTTAAAAAAACACACTCCGCCTCGCGGACTTATACCAGCGGGTTTTTTTTTATTTCAACGTCATTCTGACGTTGATAGATTTGACCTTTTTTCGAAACGTTTTTATATTGCGATAATCGGCACCATTGCCATAGAGAAAAATAGAACAGAATAGATATTGCATTGTCATTATAATCAATATTTTTTGTCTTAATTTCATGGAGTTGCAGCTAAAATTATAATAAAATCTTAAAGTCTCTAGCCACATTTAAAATAATTATATTGCATAGAAATGAATAAATAAAAGCTATGTGCGTTTTGTTTGTATTGAATTTTTTTTCACTTTTTTTCTAAAACAGGCCTCTGAAAAAAAAATTAACTATAATCGAGTAGCTTATTCTTTATGCTTTCTAATAAGGTACAGACACCAGCACATCAACCTACCCGAAACTGTCAGATTTTCCCAATCAACTTTGAACCTTGTGCTTTAGCGATAAAGTTGAAAATCTATCAAAGCAATTTGACAGATTGTAGTAGCTTGATGTGCTGGCGTCTGTACATCAAATTAGCGTTTAAAATTCTTCGGAATATTATACCACTTTTGACCTCTCCTTTCCATGTAGAAAAATGTAATAAAATATTAAGTTTTTTTTTTATAATGGTAACTGGCTAACTGTAACAGTTAACAGGTAGGTAACACAACCTAATTTAGGAGTCACTTTTTCGAAAATGTTGGTTCTTTTTAGACCACCAACTGTATTTTAGGGACAATAAATACTAGGTGCTTCTCTTTTTAGCGTAGTTTAACCGCTTTAGTAAGAGTGAGAAGTAAACATATTTCGAAGGAAATAATAGGTGTTTCTCTTTTTAGCAAGGGTCATTCTTTAATGAGGAAGAGAGAGAAATTGATAACCCTGTCATTTTCCTTCCTTTAGTGTGAGTGAGTGTGTATGAAAGTAACAGCCCTGTGGTAACAGTCTGAGCCTGTGTGGGGACTGATTTATTGAAATATCAGTAACAGCTGTTACCATTAGTAACAGTCTCTGAGGGTCTGATATTTTATGTAACAGATAGTTATATTGGTAGGAACAATTGTTACTTGTTATTTTTAAATATCTGTTATTTCTATCTGTTACGATAAATATGCCTCACACCTAGACAGCACTATTAAACATGAAGTTTGTTTGTTGCTCGTTGCTCCAATTTGACAGTTTCCAAGTTTTTTCTTGAATCGTTGTTTGTTTTTTGATGATTTTACAGTTATTTTTACAGAAAAGGTATGTGTAACAGGAATTCACTCTAGTAAAGATAGTAGTCAGTAAAAGAATTCACAAAAGTAAGGCCAGAATTTCATTTCACCTCAAGTTGTCGACCGAGGTAGAAGTAACGAAAGAATCTGTAATGATTCTTTAATATATTATTTTATAAAAAAGCTATTAATTACAATATACGCGATGGTTGTAAAGGTTTTATTAAGGAATTTAAACTTGGTTATCCCAATAGTTGTAGTTTTCGGCGCTTTCATGTACCGTAATGAACTACAGAGGTACTTTGAAACATTTATAAGTGAAGTGGAAGAAGATTCGCCTGGTATTTTCACTTCAAGTAAACTAGCTCAATTTGATGGTGTAAAACAAAATAACTTGTGTTTAGCAGTATTAGGTACAGTATTTGATGTTACAGAAGGTAAAAGACATTATGAAAAGGGTGCTGCATACCATTATTTTATAGGTAAATTATATTCTAACTATTTACTACACTGAAAACGATTAAATTAATAAGATTACTGGAATTCAAAAATTTTTTTTGTGTAATTCTACATAATTTTATTCAGGTAAAGATGGCTCAAGATCTCTTGTTACGGGGAACTTCAAAGATGAAAGTGATGAAAAGGACCATGTCATGGACTTGTCTTGTAGTGACTTACTCACATTAGCCCATTGGCGGAATACATTCACGAAAAAGTATATTAAAATTGGTAAGCATTCATATTTTCAATGTTCTTAAGCATAGATGATTTGTATCCGTAACCTTTTAACCGTCCAACTTCAAATCAGTTGTCGTGCCCCCAGCGCAATAAATACCTCATAGAATACAGCGTAATTAAATAAAAAAGCAGATTAAACGAGCTGTGGTATTTGGTCGTAAATATACGACCCTGGCGAAATGGATACGAAAATATTGTTCGGATTGAGGCGGCCTAAGCAGTTAAAAGGTTAATAGTTGAGGGGTTGCAAGCACAAGACACTCCATTACATTGCTTGTTTGATTACTGTCCAGGAAATACTATGATCTGAGAGGCAATTACCATATTTTTAAGAATGTTTGCATTTTAATCTCAGTCTCAATCAATAATGTAATCAATAGCCCTACATTTTTGACATTGATTTTGATTGTTGCTGAAATGAGATCGCAACTTGAATTTGAGTGTTTAATAAGTATGAGAATTGGCCTTTTGACATAGATTAAAAATAACTTTTAAAAACAATTACAGGTACCCTCACAGGACGATTCTATGACAAACATGGCCAAGAAACAGCTTACATGAAGGATTATTGCGATAAAATAAAGCAATGTGAAGTAGAAAAAGAAAATTCTAGAAAAGAAGATCAGAAATATCCACCTTGTAACATTGCATGGAATGCAGAGGAAGGCACAAAAGTGTGGTGCACCACATCAAGGTTCTTATTAGAATTTTTTTACATGTCCCTTTATCAGTTTGGTTTTTTTTTTATACACCATTTACTTTGTCACCTTACTCTTTACCTTATCCCAATTTATGTGGCAATAGCGCAACATGTCTTCTTCTGTCACTTTTCTCTTTTAGTCGTCACCTCAGTAGTCAGCCCCCTTCCTAGCCATATTTATTTATTTATTTAAACTTTTCGCACAAAAAGGTACAAAGGCGGACTTAATGCCTTAGGCATTCTCTACCAGTCAACCAAGGGTGGTGAAGAGATTAGATGGCAGGTGCTTTGGTTGAGGAACAATGATTAAAAAAAATATTAAGACTAGGTACACAAATAGTTTATATACACATATATAATATACATATACCTATAATATATATACATACAAATTCAAGAGAAAGAGATGTTGAGATGACTCTACGCTATTTGTTATGAAAATAACTCTGCAATTTCCGCTTAAATGCATACCGACTGGTAGCCGTCCTGATATCAAGAGGAAGCGCATTCCAAAGAAGAATGGACTGAATATGAAAGGAGGAATGAACAAAGTCAGAAGTATGAGAAGGACAAAGTAGGAGAAGATTGTTAGAAGAACGCAAATTCTTAGCGTGAGAAGAACATAGATATTGGAAGTGAGACACGAGATAAGAAGGAGGAGTGGGAGAGTTGAGAAGAGAAAAAAGCGTGGTCAAAGCGCGCAAACTACTTCGATTGCGATTTTCCATATCATCTTTCACACACTCTATCCATAATTTCTTTGGTTTTCCCGTACTCTTATAGCCACCAGCTACAACCAAGTGATAAAGCCCCCTAAAATTAAAACATAAAATAAGCTACAGCTGTCATCACGTAAAAAGAACGCTGAGCGCCAGTGGAGGGGTTGTCTGCGCACGGGTACAGTCTTGTCCTAAAGAACTAGGCTATTGTTTTATTGTAGAATCATATTAGTTACTTTACTAGCGTCGCTCTCCCTTCCTACCACCAATTTTATCGTTAAATCGCTCAGTGCGCAGGTAAACGCCAGCGTTCTTTTTACGTGATGGGACCAATACCAGTTCATTGCCTACACACGAAATTGTGAAGTTGTTCAATTTATTGTTTTGTTTCTATTGTGACCTAGAACAACTTCTGCTACGTCTTTTTTCTTTTCTTGAAGTTTCAAACCATATAAATTCTTGTTAAAAGCAGCTTCTTGATTTTATATTTTGAACAAACTTCAGAAAGGTCTTAAACCTCTCATTATTATAGATTCTGATCACATCCACTACTAGTTTCTGTCAGCCTTACTTTTGTAAAGCTTTTTACTTTTCCATATTATTTGAACCTGTACTATCTTTTATGAATGAATAACATTAAGAAAAAAGAAATTCTTCATACATGTCTCACCTTTATAAACTAATACAGTGTGAGAGTGATGCGAGAAGGAATTATCTATAATAGAGAACATAATCTAAAATAAATAACTTGTTTTTTTTTATGTAGTGGTGGTGTAAAAAGGTCCTGGGCTGGTGTTCCTCGCCAGCTCTTCACTCCTGGGGTGGAAAAACCTCGCTGTGTGTGCCTCAATGAAGTTGATCAAGATTCTGCTGGCCTTATCAAAGAATATAATAACTGTCTTATATCATCTACAGAGTGTATAGTTAAAACCTAACCTTTACCGTAGTTTATTAAAACAATCAGTGTAGGTATAATAAAAATAAACAGAAATGACTTAACAAATATACTACCCACAACATTTTCCACAGATTTCTTGACACTCTTATACTTTTTCTATTTATGTAATTAATAACTTAAGATTTTTCCACTTATTTAAGGCTGCAATTCTTGTTGAATTAAAAATAAAAATTTTACCTTGTTAATAAATAAAATAAATACTTAATCATTATTTGAATTTTATTTTGTACAGACATAGACACACAAGTAGAACAATACCATGTAGGTAATAAGTCTTATAAAATTAATTACATATCCTTATCTATAATTGGCAGTGAAGTTTCTGTTTTTATTACTTCATCCAACTCCAAACATTCTATAGTTTTGAGGAATACTTGCATTGGTATTTTCTTTCTATTCAAATAAGATTTGTTTCCCAGGAGTTTCTTTATTTTGGCTCTGCGTTTCTTAATTTTTTCTTTTGTGTATTGATTACCTAATTGGAATGTTAGCAGTCTTTTTACTTTCCTTCCACCTATTAGTACTTCAGTCTCACTATTTTGAGTTTTAGGCTCTTCGTAAATAGTTTCCAAAGTCTGTGACAAAGATTTCACTTTTTTGTTTAGATACAATGCTTCTATTTGTTTAGGGTTTGCATTTTCAGTCATAATCCGTTTACTTGGCTTCATACTAACTCTTCGATTCGATGATTTACTTGCTTCAGGCATTATAGATTTTCTCTTTCTTAAAACTCTCGATGGTAATTCAGGCACTTGAGACTGCTCTTCTATAGCTTCAGTATTGGGCTCGTCCATCTCCATTATATCTAAATGTGCCATTTTATTCGGCAGCTCGGAGTCTAGTCTGTGAAAAGTAAACTACTTTGTATCTCAAGATCAAAAGGCATAACATAATCGAATACAAGAAAATTGCTTACCTAGACGCATCCATTATTTTGGCCAATTTATGCTACTTCTCGCATAATTTCTGTGCTAAAACAACACACATGTTCATTGAAAACGGCTGTTTATTGTAAAAAAAAACCGTTGTACTTGTAACTTTAATAAAAATCTATTGAAGAACATAAACAGAACAAGCGCGCCACGAACGAAATGTGGCAATCTTCTTGAATTAAAACTGAAAAGTAAATTGTAAATTTGGTGTTGCCAATCAAATTAATAAATTAGCCAGGACTTAGGGTACTTATAGTCTGTGCGGGTCGGTACCGGCATATGTCCATGGGTACCGGTCGGTTCAAGTGAAATAGATAGACCCACCTACATTAATTTTTGCGCTCACACATAAAGAAACAGGTAAAACATGCAACCATTTCCTTCCGAAGATCAACCTGCAGAGAGCCAGAGATGCGGAAGCAAGTTTCAGACAAGAGAAAGAAGATGAAATTAATAAAGATAAACTTGAAGACATTAATGTTACATTACCAGGTTCGGGAGGTAAAGGAGTGAGGCCTCAGAAACGTAAAAGAAACAGGTTTCTACATAGAGCTCCCTCCATCTAAAATAGCGCGTAGCGTTGAAACCAAAGGCGACATTATACTTTAGAGTTTAAAGACCCGACACTTGCAGTTCATAAAGTAAAAGACGCTCCATTCCCCTTTGAAAGTACATACCTATCAAATATTATGGAGCGTCTATCAGAGCATCTCTAGGTAATATAAAAATACCTGAGAAGGCGCGTAACAAGCTGATACGTCCTAGTGTGATTACTAAAGCTGGTAAGATTATTGAACGGATTGAACCAATGGATGAAGAATAATAAAATTGGTGTTGCCAAAGAATTGGAATTTAAAGAATGAAGGTGTTATAAAACTTTTAATTTGGGCAAAAGAAATAGCTAGGTAATATGGACTGGTGTCCGCAACTCCACGCCAATGCGCGTATTTTGCGTACGAGTAGGAAAATCGATTATTCGATCCACCCCAGCTCCTCAAGGAAGGCCAGCAACACAACGCCTTGATGTGACTTACCGTCTCAGGTAGGGCTTTGCCCTGCCTGTACGTGACGACCACCGGGCAGTTTAGAAGCACATGTGCCACTTTCTCATCATTCTCCTTGCAGGCCCTGCGCAGCGGACTGTCTCTTACTTCTATGACAAACAGGTGTTTATTAAATGACCCGTAGCCAGTTAAAGCTGCAGTAACTGTACGCAGCTATAGTTTAGTTAGACGGAGACCCTGTTTCGTGAGGCGGCCATCTACTATGGGAAGTGCTTCCTTAGCCTGCCTGCACTCGCCTTGGTCCGTCCAAAGGTTGGTTGTTGGTCTCTGGTGCGTTTCCTACCAGAGTGCGTAAATACCCGAAGGAAAGTGGTGCGATGGGCTCAGGTGCCACTGGTGCCATATTCGACTCCTTCTGGCAAGTTCGTCGGCTGCATCGTTACCCAGCGAACCGCTCCTTTGATCGATTGAATGGTTATTTTATTGTGGTTACCCACCTGGTTGTGGCGCTGGTGGCACTCTTATTAGCCCAGAATCAACTGTATAACTGTTCAGCGCTTGCAGAACAGATGGAAAACGGATTCGGTCAACTTAAATGAGCTGTAAGCGTGTTTACATACTGCCAGTCGATTACCTGTGCGAAGATAAATCACAGGAAGTGATTTCCAATAAGGACGCTTAACGTCTCGTTTCTTCTGTCGAAGAAATAGGTATTCTCTGTCTCAGATGAAACCGACACACGATCGGGATCGGCATCGGTAACTTTCAAAGTCCACTCCATATCAAGTCAAGCCGAACGTCTGGTTGGTCGAGGTTTGGTTTGGCCCGCCTGGCTCACACATCGTGGTCGGGGGGGCTCGGATCGCTGTCGAGACTACCACGATGAAGTAACTGGGATTGGTGCTCGACAACCGGTGGGATTTTGTCCGCCTTCCTCCACACTCTGCCAGCGTGTGCCATGCCGTGTCCTCCCGGCAGTCGACGCAGTGGTGAGACCGGGCGTCCGGCTCAATGTTTATGCGACACAGGTACACACGGCTACACATCAAGCTATACATGACCAGTATAAGCTGACTTCTGATTGTACGAAAAACCTATACAATGCGAGGTCAGCTAAAACTGGAAATGTACAGCTTGATGTGTAGCCGTGTGTACTTCCGTAAGCAATCATGCCCCGAGAGCACGTACGTCACCCGAAATGACAGGGAGCCGTGCCTCCTCCCGAGCAAACACATGCAGCCTGCTTCATGTAAAAATGTACAGACACCAGCACATCAAGCTACCCGAAACTGTTCCCAATCAACCTTGAACATCGTGATAATCAACGGCGTTTCCCGTTGGTGTGGCCCGGCACACCATACACACATACACACACACATTAGCGATAAAGTTGAAAATCTAGAATCTAGATTTTCAACTTTATCGCTAATGCCGGGGAATCTAGATTCTAGATAGATTGTAGTAGCTTGATGTGCTGGAAGCTGGAGTCTGTATAAAAATATGGCTACTAAAGTTAGATACACACGCCAGCGACTTGCTGGCGATTTCAAAATGTCACGTTTATACTCCGACTTTTAATTAGCTGCAGTAAAATGACGCTTCTCAATAACTCATTTCGGCCTGCGTTTCGAGATATGCATGTCAAACAAGTTTCGTTTGTTCCACTTTTCTGTACTAGAAAAACAAGATTTGGTTGAAGGCCGCAAAAAAACAAAAAGACACCAATTTCGGTCAGTTTGTCATAAGCTGTCATTTTACTGCAGCTTATTAAAAGTCCACAGTACACAGATTTTGACCGCAGTTTTGTCGCTAGCGATTTCAAAATCTGCATGTAGGTGTGAGATTTTAAAGTCACTGCGTGTGTATCTAGCATAAGATAAATATTCATAATGGCTACCATCCATTGACCTCTATTAAACATGTATAATAGTCAGTGCTACCATCACATGGTAAGATTTGTAGTTACAGACTAGCGCAGATTAAGGTAGGCCGCGCCGTAATTTTTTTTTAAACTTGTAACCGCCCGACTTCATATCATTTGTCGTGCCCCCAGCGCACGAAGTTAAAAAAAAAAAACGAAAAAAAAATACCTGATAGAAAACAGCGTAATTACCTAAATAAAAAAGCAGATTAAACGAGCTGTGGTATTTTGTCGTAAATATACGACCCTGGCGAAATGGACCCGAAAATATTTGTCGGATTAATCCGACGTAAGCGGTTAAAAGGTTAATGACCAACGCCCTGACAGTGTAGTCGGGCGGTGTTGTAAATTATTGTACTAAAGGGAGCTAAACAACAGAGTTAACACGCAGTTGGTTTATATAAGATCATTGTATTAAAGTAAGACATCACAATTAGGATTATCTAACTGACACAGAAAAAATTATAAACAAGTTGTTACCTAGTAACAAAAACAAATACTATATAAAATACAAACTTTATGGGACGCATGACGATTCCAACCTATTTTCAACAGACGGGCTGCACTGCATCGCACTTTTTTTTGCATGAAGATGCGTTGCACTGCCCGTTGCGGCGTTAATGTGCAATGCACTAACGTTGCCCACAAAATTCAAATCTTACCTCAAGTTTTGGTTCAGTAATCTCTTAAAAGAGAGCAGTGGTGATTCGTAAAGAGAGCAGTGGTGACCCAGTGGTAACGGCCGCGACTTACGAATTGTAGGTCGTAGGTTCGTACCCAGACAGGCGCTTTAGTTTGTGTAAATATTTCAACACCATTGCTCTCCAAACAGTGAAGGAAAACATCGTGAGGAAACCGGCATGTCCTAGAACCAAAAAATCGAAGACATGTGGCATCTACCAACCCGCATTGGGCCTGCGTGGTGGATTACAGCCCACTCTCTCTCACAGAGAGGATCGACGAGGCCTGTGTCCCAGCAGTGGGAACATTATAGGCTGATTATGTAAATCTCTTCTGAACCTGATTAATTTCTTTTGTTGCTGGCTTTTCAATTCATTTTATTTATATCACTGTGTGACCTAAAACGGCGAAAGCGTCAGGGTAGCCTGCGAAGTTCAAATTTTTTTAAGTTTTTGCAGTTGTACACACGGCTACACGTCAAGCTATACATAACCAGTATAAGCTGACTTCTAATTGTACGAAAAACCTAGGTCAACTCAAACTGGAAATGCATAGCTTGATGTGTAGCCGTGTGTACATACGTTGATTAAAATATGATTCGCAACCGTAACAAATATGTATTTACAGAATTAGTCATCAACACAACTCTCTAAGACCGTAATCCCACTGAATGACTATTTCATGAAATCTTAACATTTTAGGATTATACTAATTTAACAAGTTGTATTACTGATTCTAATGATTATAATTCTGTAAATACATATTTGTTACGGCCGCGAATCATATTTTAAGGCATTGACTGCCAACGCGGTCACCGGTGACCGCGAACAATAGATTTTCTATTGTGTCTGTCGCCTGGCAGCCAACGTGCTAATCAACTAACAACTTAATACTGACCAGCAAATTGCAAAAAACGTAAGAAAATTTGAATTTCGCGGGCTACCTCAGGTTTACTACGTACGGCATTTCACACAAACTTTCAAGCCCTTGATTTTCGAAATGAATGAACCGATTTTAATGAAACTTCATACGCATAAGCAGGATACAAAGGTCTAAAAAGTTAGAAAAGAACATTTTCTTGTGTCTGTTTTCCATTTTAGGGCGAAGTTTGAGTTGCATCAGTCATATTTTAGATTAAATATACAGTGCTTATTATCTAGTGCACAGAACCTAGATACCCTGCTGACGGGATCTAGTGTGTATTGCGAATTTCATAACGGACAAAAATAATGAACAAAGAGTTTGTGTATGGGTCCCAAACAGCAGCAAACGGCAACGCGGCAGACCCAGAATGAGATGGCGGGACGAACTCGACTCTTTCCACAAGGATTGGCGTAAAACAGCACTGGATAGGGATAAGTGGAAGGAGGGAAGGGAGGCCTTTGCCCTGCAGTGGGACAGAAAAGGCTGATAAAAAAATTAAAATGGAATATCGTGTTCGAAGTCACTGAAAATGAGAACGCTTAATGCGCTAAGGTAGCCCGCGAAATTCAAATTTTCTTCCATTTTTTTTTGCAATTTACAGGTTAGTGTCAGGTTGTAGATGATTAAAATATAATTCGCGAACGTAACAAATGTAGCTTTACAAAAATATAATCAATAAAATCAGCAATACAACTCATTGAGTTAGAATTGGCCTCAAATGTCATGAATTCATGATTTCGGGCCACTGACCTCTATTAAACAGATCAGTGTTTCGGGCTGATTTTGCAATCATCTGGGCCCTGTTTTATATAGCTGACAATAAGATTTAAGTCAAAAAATTACAAAATTGTAGAATTGTCGCGCTTCTAGGCAAATATTAGGACAAATATGTCAAAAATCGACAGGTGAAATCTTGACATAACTGTCATCGCGTTTATATACTCGACGTGTCAAAAAACCACAGTCAAATTATTTCTGACTGTGCAAGACATTTTCTTCTTTTGAATATTTTACCTTTTTATACCTTTTGTCTATGCTTTTTCTACTTTTTGGTTTTTACTTTTGAGTGACATATATTATACTTTGTTTTTACCACCGAACCAGCGCATATAGTTAGTAGTTAATACTGACAATCACAATTATTTCGCGACAGAGAGTAGGTAACGCTTCTGTCAGAATTGTCGGACAATTCTACAAATATTTCTATTCTATTCTATTTTTCTTTATGGCCTACAAATATTGCAATATGTCAGTGTGACAATTTTCTGCTTAGAGCAGATTTGACAAGTTTTTCATGGTTTTTCACGACAAATTGTCACCTGTCGCTTAAAAAGTTTTATGAAACAGCAAGATATACACAACATATTTGTGAATCCCATCCATCCCTCCCTCCATCACAATTTTGTCGCCTGTAAGTATTATTATACAGTTTTTTTCGAATTGTCACTTTTTGACTTAGAGCGCCTTCACACTAGCGTTTGTCCAGCGTAGGCGTTCGATAATCGTATGCGCAGCGCAGACGCCGCGTTGACGCGTGACATTGAATCCATTTTTATTTTACAAAAGAGAGCTGTCAGAACCATTTACAATCTACGTCACCGCGAATCTCAGGAACTATTTAAAAATGTTAATATCATGACGGTACCTTGCCAATTCATTTATGAAAATGTTATGTATGTAAGAAAAAATCTACATCTTTTTAATAAAATAAGCGATAGACATAATTTTAATACTAGAAATAAAGATAAAATAAATCAACACTTTTTCAGGTTAGCCAAAGTACATACATCTTTTATGGGGTACTGTGTTAAATGTTACTATAAAATACCTTGTGATATATTGCAATTAAATGAAAGAAAATTTGAAACTCACATTAAACATACACTTTGTAAACAAGCTATAGGCGTCCTATCCAATGCCTCGTATTGATGAACTGCTGCAATCTACTAAACGTGGACGTTGTCACATGAGTACAATAGATTTGCGATCTGGGTACTGGCAAGTGTCAGTTAAAGAAGAGGATAGGGATAAGAGGGCTTTCGTGACCCCCTTCGGAACCTTCCGTTTTAAAAGGATGCCGTTCGGTCTGAAGAACGGGCCGGCTACATTTCAGCGTCTGATAGATAGAATGCGATCCGGTTCAGCACTAAAGGATGTTACAGTACTAGGGTATTTAGACGATTTGTTAATTATAACGCAGGGGGATTTTTCGAGGCACCGAAAACCTGCGAATCGTTTTTGAACAACTGATGAAGTTTAAATTGCGTGCTAACCGAGAAAAGTGTGTGTTCGCAAGAGAGTCAGTTAAATATTTAGGTCTTGTGATCTCGCAGGAAGGAGTCTCAGCTGATAAAAGGAAAATTCAAGCCATCTTAGACATGAAAGAGCCATCTTCACTGGGACACCTCAGAACATTCATACAAACATGTTCCTGGTTTAGGAAATTTATTCCCAAGTTTTCGGAGGTAGCAGAGCCACTGACAAGATTGACGAGGAAAAATCAACCTTGGATATGGGGACCACAACAGGCTGAAGCTTTCAGTAACTTGAAAAGGCTTCTGACGTCAGCACCGATCCTCATACAGGCAGACTACACTAAGCCATTCATCCTGCGCACGGATGCGAGCAACTATGCGATAGGCGCAGTGTTGCTTCAAGGTGAGAAGAATGAAGAACGACCAATTGAATTTGCCAGCCGTTTGTTGTCGGCAGCGGAACGAAATTATTCGACCACGGAGCGGGAGGCTCTGGCGGTCGTATGGGCGGTCGACCGTATACGGGGTTACATTGATGGTCATCCAGTAATTATAGCCAGTGATCACCAGCCCTTGAAATGGCTACTGTCATTAAAGTCGCCTACTGGTCGTTTAGTGCGTTGGGCACTAAAACTTCAGGCCTATGACATCCGGTTTGAGTACACTCCCGAAAAGATAAATGTGGTGGCTGACGCACTCAGCCGCCCTGTCTGT
This sequence comes from Gortyna flavago, assembly GCA_963669345.1. Classification (NCBI taxonomy): domain Eukaryota; kingdom Metazoa; phylum Arthropoda; class Insecta; order Lepidoptera; family Noctuidae; genus Gortyna; species Gortyna flavago. The sequence continues at coordinate 5,393,282 of OY770132.1, forward strand.
ACCGATGAGTCTCGCGAATCCTGTGAAATATGTTCTATTATTGTTGATTTGCCAACGCGAGATTTTACGGAGCTACGTGCAGCACAAGAATCCGACCCGGATTTGAATAAAATTATAAAGGAATTAGAAGATACAGAAGAAGTTGCGTCTCGTCTTTGGGCAGTACGTGGTTATCTCATGGAACGTGACCACAATTAGACCACCGTCCAACGAGTCACCGCAATTAGTAATACCTGTAAACATACGTGAAAAGATTCTGAGGGAATGTCATGATGCTCCAATTGCAGGTCATCCTGGAATAGAGAGAACGTACCAGAAAATAGCTCAAAATTATTTTTTCCCTGGCATGAGAAGAATAGTAACAGATTACGTAAAATCATGTTCGTCATGTCAACGCTATAAAGCGACAAATGAAAAGCCTCCTGGTCTGATTCAAACACCGATTTTAAACCAGCGCAATGAAGTCTTGGCTATTGACCTATTTGGACCACTGCCAGAAGGCGAAAATGGGGAGAAGTGGATCCTGTTAGTGGAAGATACCGCGACGAGATGGGTTGAATTGTATGCTCTCAAAGAAGCAACCTCTGTCTCCTGCGCGAAAGTACTCATAGAAGAGTATTTCCTTCGGTTCGGCTTACCACGTCGCATTATTTCAGACAATGGTGTCCAATTTGTCTCAGCGGTCATGCAGAAGTGCATGTTCATTCTTGGTATTACACAAGATCTAATACCCTACTACCACCCAGAAGCCAATCCAGCGGAAAGAAAAAACCGGGATATGAAGACCCAATTGGCTCTGTTGGTTGGAACAGATCACCCCTCATGGCCTAAGCAGCTACCGATAGTACGGTTCAGTATGAACAGCGCGGTCTGTGAAACGACAGGTGTTACTCCTGCATATTTGACGTTTGCACGTGAACTGAGGTCACCGTTAGAGGTATACAATGATCCAAGGGCGGTCTTACGAAAGGATAATTTTGTACCACAGATCACTCCTTACCTGACAAGATTTTTAAACTCTTTAAGTGAAGTTCGTGACAGAGTAGAAAAACTGCAGGATAGAAGGAAGATATATGCTGACCGTTCGAGGAGAGTAGGAGAAGATTTTAAAGTAAATGACAAGGTTTTATTGGCTACCCATCAGCTGAGCGACGCCAGCAAGTCAAAGACCGCTAAGTTTTTCCCAAAGAGGGATGGCCCATATGTTGTGAAGAAGAAATTGAGCCCAACAACATACCTGATCGCATCTGATGTAAATCCTGATGAGATATTGGGCAAATTCCACGCTAACCAGCTCACCCCTTTTCGAGGACGAGTAGATGAGTGCACTCAGCCACTGGAGCCTAAGAAAAGGCGAGGCCGACCTCGTCTGCAACCCATTCCTGATGTTATTGATGTAGGGCTAGACCACGATCGAGTACGTCATCGTGATCTAGAGGGGAAGGATGTAGCGCAGCAACCCCATGACCATAAAGGTAACGATAATGTTGGCCGCACTGTTAGTAATATCCAATCACGCGCCACTATTTTTCCCGCGCGCACCGTTTCTAACGAGAATCTCGACACCGGTGCGGCGCGACGTGTCTCTGGCCGCACTCGCAAAGTGCCGGCCATTCTAGATCTTTAAGTTAAAAATGTCTAATGCTTTCTGTGTTTTCCTGAAACTTTTTTCTTTTGGGTGATTAAAGTTGTTTTGAAAATTACCAAGTACTTCATTCAGAGGCCCGAACCCTATGCCCATCGGCTACAAATTTTATTTTAGGTGCATCGTTTTCACATATTATTTACTAGCTTCTGCCCGCGACTTCGTCCGCGTGAAATTTCACCCTTCCCCCATTCACCCTCTTAGGAGTGGAATTTCGAAAAACCCTTTCTTAGTGGACACCTTTATACCTTCACACAGAACACACTCCAAATTTAATGTCTCTATGACCAGCGGTTTAGGCTGTGCATTGATATAATCAGTCAGACAGGATCACAGGACTTTGAATTTTATATTAGATTATAAAAGTAAAAAAAAAACTCAATAACAGAAAATAAAATACCTAAATAAACCTATTTCTGACGATAACTAATCTAAACTCAATAAATAAGCAAAATCCCTAAAAACTAATATCTATACGAATTACTAATCCTACCTAACAGTTTTATAAAATAACCTACGGTCACTACGTACACTATCAAATATACTACCCATACTTTAAAATTAAAATCTATACCTACGACTTATAAAAATAAACCTAAATAATTCTACCTTAAACTGTACTTAGTAAAAACTAAAAGGAATAAAAAGGTCGCACTGAAAAGCACGTTTTGGAATTGCAAGTAGCAGTTAAAACATACAATTTATAGAATGCTAATTGCTAATATGAACGAACGCTCGCCTATTATTATTATCTTCGTCGTGTACTCCGATAAACTTATTATTTGCGGTTGGTACAGTAATCGGGTCTAGGGGTCGAACCACAAAATTAAGTTTGTTTTTTATTGTATATTTTTTTCCGGGATAAAAAGTACCCAGTGTGGTGCCCAGGATATTAAAGAATATACTATATATAATATATTATACCAAGTGTCATCGTAATCGAACCGGTAGTTTTTGCCTGATGCCCGAACAAACAGACAGATAAACAATTTTTTTTAATCACATTTTTGGGTTGTGTGTCGGTCTAATAATTTTTTTTTTATATTTTCAATGTTTTCACTTTACAGATTTATTATAAGTATAGATTTGTAATTTGAACGAATATTTAAACACTACCAAAACAACTAATACCTATTTTATTAAATAACAACAAAAGAAATTCAAATAAACTATTTAAAGACTAAAAGTCGCGCTGATAAGCACGGTTTGTTAATATCAATTATTGTCCAGCCAAATATTGAATGAAGCTCGCGCTCCGCTCGGACCTCCCGCCTTTTTATACCCTACCGCCACAACCCGCGTTGAGCGCGGCAACCGTTACACAAAAATAATCCTTATGGCATGATTCAGTCAGTATTCACGCGCGATGGCGCGATGGCTTATTAGCGTATTTCATGTATAAGTTTAGTGTTTCTATACCGATTACTATGATTATTTTTTTATTGAATAGGTAATAATATTAACTTCTTTTAATTAGGGATGAGTGAGAGTATTATAAACGTAAGAGTAAACAAATATAATCAGAAAGCTCCGAACTGCTAAGCTATCGGAAGTTACACGTGTTATTGTGAGTCAACCATAAAAGATAGACATATGCTGTTGTGGGATATTTTTTAGATAATTTTATGTAGAACATTTCCGTCATAAATGATTTCTATGTAGCTTTAACCATTTTTTTTTTTTTTTTTTTTTTTTTTAAGGATGGGAAATCATCCAATGACCCCTCCCGCTCTGGGTGGAGCGGAAGGGAGTGTCAGACTCTTACTGACTAAAACCCATCCGTGTTCCTTCCTTAGCCCTTTATGTTCCGGGGTAGCGGTAACCCTTTCGGACAATCCCGCTGCCCCGGCAGGCTTCGGCCCTAACGGGCCCCTCCATGTCTGCTGACATCTCTTTGAGGCGCGCGTGGAACACGTACGCGCCGTCCGGCACGGGCCTGGTCCTGATCGGACGGCGAGCTACCCATTACTCGCCGTCCGCAGGCCCGCGCCTACGGTGGCCGGGAGTCGTCACGCGGCTCCCGACGCCCGGAGCGTCTACCGCGGCGGCTGGGACGGGCGGCCCTCTCGGCTCTCTCCCTCTCCCATCCCGCCACCTCCTTCGCTAGCATGACTGCTTCGCAGAAGGAGGTGACTGCCTCCCACTCCCTCTCGCCCCGGACCATGGCTTGGACCAGGGCCGATGTAGCTTTAACCATTAAGGCTGCACACGCGACGGAAGCTTAAAAAATGGAGCAACTTCTCCCGTTTTCCCAACATTTCCTTTCACTGCTCTGCTCCTATTCATTGTAGCGTGATGAAAAGTATACTATAACCTCCCCAGGAGTATGAAGAATAATTGTACCAAGTTTCGTTAAAATCCGTCGAGTAGTTTTTGTTTCTATAAGGAACATAGAGACAGACAGACAGACAAAAATTTTACTGATTGCATTTTTGGCATCAGGATCGATCACTAATTACCCCTTGATAGTTATTTTGAAAATATATATCATGTACAGAATTGACCTCTCTACAGACTTATTATAAGTATATAGATTATATAATTGATGTACTTATGCAAATTATTGTAAAACATTTTAAAAGAGTAACGGTGGAGTTTCTTGCCCATTCTTCTCCATACGAAAACTACTTTTGGAATGGGCGACTAGAATCAAATCTATTTCATAATAATTTTTGACGTTCAAAAGTGCCTTTTCTGTGCCTATTTGAAATAAATGCTTTGACTTTGAACGCCTACGCTGGACAAACGCAAGTGTGAAGCCGCTCTTATGTCGGACTGTCAGCTTTGTACACACAGGGCCTTAATAACTTTAATCGAGGAATAATTTTGACAGTTATTTCATACAAAAACTGTCAAACGTCAATTTTATTCCTCGAATAAAAGTTATCTGCTGATGGAAAAATCAGCAAATAATTATTCAATATGGTAATAATTTATGAACTTTGGAGAGTTTTACGATTATAATTCTATAATATAAATAAATATTTAAATACGGCCGCTATTCATTTAAAGATACAACATGGTGAATGCGCACTGGTAGACCGCGAAATTCAAATATTCTTACGTTTTTTGCAAATTGCAGGTGTGTCAGGTTGTAGGATCTTGACCAAAATTTGATTCGAGACTATAACAGATACGTTTTTACAGAATTATAATCATTATTAGGTACATCTTTTCTAAGTTAGATGTATACTTTCGGCACTTTTCCATATGAGATTTCTTCCTATGGCACAGAGGCCAGCACATCAAGTTATCTGTCAAATTTCTTTGATAGATTTTCAACTTTATTGCAAAGGAATAAGGCTCATATTCAATTGGGAAAATTTGACAGATTGGGGTAGCTTGATGTGCTGGCCTCTGCACAATACAAATCTAACTTACAAAGATTAATGATTCTAATTATATAGTCGCGAATCAAATTTTGATCAAGATACAACCTGACTCAGAATTGAAAAAAAAAAAAAAAAAAACCTGATATTTGAAATTCGCGGTTTACCACTTGTTAGCATACACAATAATCGACTATTTAACTAATATTATTTGTGGGTTACAACATTGTAATTTTTAGATATTATATACCTTTGTGATGACTTTTTGATAAAAACGGCGGGAAAATAAAAAAAACACGAATTCTCTCTGGGCTTAAAAACATGATGAACGTGGTCTCGAGTTACGATTACTGTTTGAGTACTAATAAAGTGATTCAAGACGTGATCGATGGTATAATTTTAACACACTGATTCACCTTAGTACCGACCTGCAAATTACAAAAAACGTAAGATAATTTGAATTTCGCGGGCTACTCTGACGCTACTTTGAAAAACGCGATTAATAGAAGTGAGAAATGAAACACTTGTCGTTTATAACGATTTATTGTACAAAACAATAATACATTAAAATGTACAGGTATGTTTAAACTTTTGGACTCAGGTCCCAAACACTGGACAATCATGTAATTATCCTTCCCTTACAGACACCATATTGCTCGTCGAGGCGTCAGCACTAATAGAAATGACTCGACTCTAGATAAGCAAACTAGATTATAAGATAATAAAAATATAACAATAAATTAATGAGTGCTCTCAACTTAAGTACACATCGTCTATCGCACTGCTTCTGTCGACGGGCACCATGTAGTCTTTAATTAGAACAACGTAATATAACAAATTGATTAAACCTCCTAAGCATACTGTAGTATATACACATTATGAACAACATTATGTTCCCTCTGGTGAACTAGCGCAGGTGAGCAGGTGGACCGGGCGGCGCCCCGGCCCGCCTCGTCGCCGCATCCACCACTCGCGCCTCTGCTCCACCGCTGGCCCTGGCCTATCTAGCCTAGCCTAATCGTAGTCTTACGTGACGGTCTTTTTTTAATTCGTACACATCTAAAAGCCAATTAACATTACACCGGGAGACGAGAGCGGTAGAAGTAGCAGAGAGAAGCGGGTTGAGGAACTATGATTCGGTGGCGTTTACCACTTGTCAATGACCACCTCGTTCGCTGCAAAACAACGAGAGTGTTAGTGTCGTGTGCGCTCGAGCGGGGCTGCCGTCCGAACTTACTAGATCTTATGAAGATATCACAACCGTGTCGTAGTTACATTAAATGTGTAGTTTCACTGCGGGATCACAACAAACAATGAGTGTTCATGGAATATGTGCGTGCAGTGGCGCTGCGACGGCGATCCGACGCTTACAGCTTCCAATCCGGCTGGGCTGGGGACACAAGGACAACACCACGTTAGAGCATGCGGGAGCGTGCGCGGGCCGCCACGGTCGTACCTGCCGTGGCGCGGCCCTCAACTAAGTTTTGCAATTCACAAACAATTGTTTTGTTGTTTTTATTGCTTGTTCATATTTTTTTGTAACCATAACTTTTGTAGGCGAAATAATAGCTTCGGTTACAGATCAAGTTGGAAGTGATGTTCAAAACGCAACTGTTTTTGTTGCAGGTTGAAGTATCACTCACAAAGTCACAACAAGATAGATCATAATTCTTGCAAAACTTGTTAAATAAAATTTGTTAGCGAGGAATAGAATAGTAATTAAACATTTATTTGTACGCTAAGGACTTGGGGTTCCAATACATGGGGTCACAGAGGGTCACTAGGGGTGGTATATAATTCCATAATAAAGGGGTATGTGTCATGGTCATGTAGTGTCACTACTAGATTGTGTAAGGAAATAATTCAAACATTAATATTGTTGACTATTTTAATATGTAAAATGTATAAACGACTGTACATTTCAATAAGTTAATCTGATAAACGCAAAAAGTTCCAGGAGGTTGGGGGACATTCACAACGAAGGTTTTTGAGCATGCCCTTAATTGTGCAGTGTATAATTATGTGGGATCAATGCTTGGTACACCATTGAAGAGATATGAAGGCAATAGGTAGTTCAAGATATATCTCAAATATATGGGCAAATCATACAATGAAGTGTTTTGTGTTTCTTTAGAATATTATTCACAAGGTATGTGTTGCATATAGAAAAAACACATAAAATAAATATAAACTTCTAACGGTTGTAGTCCTTTCAATCGAATCTTGTTTTTATATTTGGGTATACACATAAATAATTTGTAATACATTAATATATAATTGTTAATGCATCATATCAAAAACTGCACTCTTTAAAGTCATAAACCATGCAATTTTTACATGCAATTTTTATTACTGTTCATTATATATTAAAAAAAAAACATATGTACGTACTAACCTGGTACCACACTTAACAAATTTTGAATCGGGTTTTTTAAACTTAAAAGTAATATTATGTCTCAATGGTGAAATGATATAAAGGGTTATTTTCAAGAACAGGAGACAAAATAAAATTACATCAATTATTAAATGTAGATAAATAAAAGTACTATATCATACAATAGGATCTTTAAGCCGATTTAAGTTCGTACATACATAGACTATTTGCTTTATTTCAATAAATTATTTTGTAATAAATAGACATTTTACACAGTACACAAACTCGTTAATGGTGTGTAATAATTATATTGAAAAAAGGCTTGACATGATAGTTTCGATGTATATGAAAGTCACTAGTAGCACAAGTAATAGTTGTGACGTATTACTTGAGCTATGAAGGGTGAACGCGGGCGGACTGTATGTCATGTAAACAGCGTTGTAACCATGTTAGCATTTTGCTGCCACGCCGACTGCATCGTTTACTGACTACATCATAGCTGCAAGTTAACTGCATTGTCAGACCCTTAAAAGAGAACAACTGTAGAGCAACTGCTCTACAATTGTTGTTAGTTCAAGCTAACTAGCTTGAACTAACAATGCCCTCGTTCCGGCTGCATGATCCTGCAGCTGGCTAGCAGTCAATATGCAATCCGCCTGAGTTCACACTAAGGCATGAGGTTAGTTCAGCCTAGGGACACATTCATTAGTTAATATTAGCTTAGATTAATAAGAGCGCTCCTCAATACCAAACAAGGTTTGATAAAAGAAAAAAGAAATGCATATAGGAATGTTAAGAAGCGACCACAGTGAAAGGACAGAGGAGAAAAACCCTTTTGATAACAGTACTACCTATGCTGAGAGATTAATATTGTAACCACGTCCCTAATAATACACTTACAATAAATTACACTAAGCTAACAATGCACATTACTATTAATTAATAGTATGTTTTATAACATGTCTGCTGTCCATGAGGACAAGGTACTGAGCTATGTGCGAGTTCACTATAATATATTTGAATGCGGAGCTTTCCATGCTACTGTATACAAAATGTATCAAATGCAATTAACCTAACTTATAAATACCATTCCAATTTTTGGTGTTTCATTAGTTAGCATTCATAACGAAGGTCTTCACAGCCACTTCACATCAAATAAGTGTATAATATTATGTATATGTACTTGGTAAAGGAAGATAATATAGTCGAACTCACGAATTTGTAAAAAAATGAGCTCCAATAAATTTATTGTCTCGCACATACAAAATGCATAATCACTAGAGCGGGCCACATTGGCCGCCGCGCTCTGTTAGATCTACTCCTAAGCAGTACAGACAACTACAACACTGATGGTAGCTAGTCCGACACGGCGACATCACTTGTTCACTACCGGTCCTATGTCCAACATGAGGGCGCACGTGCGCGGGCTCAGGGTCACTTCACACACCAGGTTCGCAGAATGAGCATTCCAAATTGTTAGATGACTGATACTGTGGTGAGCATAGCTCATAGTCTTATCGGTTTCCACAGTAAAATTCCGTGCGCTACCCACACTCGAAATAACTTATCAGTTCACACACGAGAATAGACAATTTAAACAGTAACATGAATAGAATAGGTGGGTGGCGCAGAAATCGATAGGAGGGTATTAAATGTGAATCAAACGGGGTGGTGGCACGGCACACGGGGGCGGGCCGGCTTATAGAGGGCCGTAGATGATGAGGCCAAAGAATACGGCCCACATGAGCACAATCCATTGCATGCCGTCGAGCCAGTGCATCAGCTGCGAAGCCTTCTCACCGTCGGAGATCTTGCGCGCGACGAACTTCAGCACCTCGTCGAGCAGAACCACGGGTATCGAGAACTTCATCACCGTGACCCACTCGTCGACGGACAGCGGCGTCACTTGGAACACGGCCTGCGAACACACGCATCAGAACACGAAGGACTTAGCATATTCATTACCGACAACTGCATCCGTGTGACGACTCGAGCGGTACTCACCGAAAGGACCTCAACGTAGAGGATGACGAAGTGGAGGGTGAAGGAGAGAGCCATGGAGCCGACGAGCCACATGTTGGACCATGGAGGCATGGACACCAGCGACTGGTTCTCAGACAAACTGTTCATGGCGTTCAACATTTCAATTGTTACTAATACGGACAGGGCCATCGTCATAGGGTGAGGGTCAGTGAAGATCTTGCAGTCGATGCCCTAAAACACAAAAAAAAAAATATTATGACAAAAAATTAAAAGTATAAAAAAAAATATTGAAATGGTTGGTTGGTGGTGAATGGTTGAATTGTAAAATAGCATACCTTGAACTCATCACCTCCGCCAAGGCACTGTAAGTGGTGGGTAAGCTGCCAGTAAGTCATACCGGGTCCGTAGGGCGAGTACATGAACCACCACGACGCAGCGCCGACGGTAGCGGCACCGACGTAACCACCGATAGCCATGTACCTGGCAAGTTATCAAACAGTTACAACAACTGAACAATGTTAACAGTACCATCGGAGTTCTCTCCATCTCCAATTGTGATGTTTTGCAGCTCCAAAGTCATTATTTGTAACGTATCGTATTTATACCTGAAGAACAGCCATCCAGAAATGAGACCCTCATCAGCTTTACGGGGGGGCTTGTCCATGATGTCGAGATCAGGTGGGTTGAAACCAAGCGCGGTGGCAGGCAGACCGTCAGTGACCAGGTTGACCCACAACAGCTGCACGGGGATCAGAGCCTCGGGGAGACCCAGGGCGGCAGTCAAAAAGATGGACACGACTTCACCAATGTTTGAAGAGATCAGGTACCGGATGAACTGCTTCATGTTGTTGTAGATGGCACGACCTGAAGTTACAAAACCGTCATGTTAACCATTTCTGAATCCTACACACATGATTATATTTTTATCTTCGATTCAGTGAAGATTGCTAGGAATACTTGCCTTCCTCAACAGCGGCGACAATGGATGAGAAGTTGTCGTCAGCCAACACCATCTCAGCGGCAGACTTAGCGACAGCGGTACCAGAGCCCATAGCAATACCGATCTCAGCCTTCTTCAGGGCGGGCGCGTCATTCACACCGTCACCAGTCTGTAAAGTCATAACGAACATGTCATCGCAATTACAATACAGTACCACCAATTCTTTCATAATAAGTTTCGAGTGCTCCAGTTTACAAACATTGCTGCCCTAACGTAAACACCACACTTCCAATATGTATTACACAACGTGTATACATTCAATAATATTGGCGAATGGTGTTCCAGTAAATTATGAAGATATCGTTTACAATGTAGCAGTTATTTTGCTGTTGTGTTGATATGGTAACATACTTAAAATTCTGTTTGTTCATGTTGTTTTCATTTAGAGAACTGCTAAATTTCTGCTTAAAATATTTAAAGTTGTATGATGTTAGAATCTTACCATAGCGGAGATTTCGTTCATGCTCTGCAGGTACTCAACGATCTTGGACTTGTGAGCGGGCTCCACACGGGAGAATAGGCGAGCCTTGGCACAGGCAGCGCGTTGTTCAGAAACGGGAAGGTCGTCGAACTCGCGACCAGAGTAGGACTTGCCAGTAGTGTCTTCTTCTTCAGTGAACACGCCAATACGCCTGAAATATAAAAGTTCATTATTATTAGACAACGAAAATGTAACTCTATACACAGTTTTGTTAGTGTTATATATTTACCTGCAAATAGCTTCCGCGGTGGCTTTGTTGTCACCAGTGATGACGATGACACGGATTCCAGCGGCGCGGCAACGGACGATGGAGTCGAATACCTCCTTACGGGGAGGGTCCAACATGCCGACGACACCGACGAATGTAAGGTTGACTTCGTAGGTGAAGAATTTGGTAGAGTCTCCGAGATCCATCTCATCAGGCTTCAGTGGGTTGTCAGCGGTGGCTAGGGCCAAGCAACGGAGGGTGTCGCGACCGGTACCGTATTGGCGGGTGAGGTCCAGAATGCGGTTCTTGAGGGTGGTGTTCAGAGGAACCTTGGCAGTTCCGACACGAGCGTGCGTGCAACGCTCAAGTACACCTTCGGGTGCTCCCTTGACGAACAGTTTGGGTCCAGTTCCAAGACGGGAAGGCTTGAGGGGTGTGCAGTACGAGGACATGGATTTCCTGTCACGGGAGAACTCAAGAGTGAACTCTTTCTTCCATTTGGTTTCAATCTCTTGGCGTACAACGATAGCGCTGGAGCGGCGGTCAAGTCCAGTTTTGGGAACGTTGAAGGGGTTCATTTTCTCAGCGAGTACAATAAGAGCGGTTTCAGTGGCTTCACCGACCTTTTCGAATGCCTGTTTGAATTCGTTGAAGTCAATAGCAGAGTCATTGCACATAATGCAAATGGTGCCCAGTTCGTGTAGAGTGTCGAATTCAGCAGCCTTTATCTTCTGTCCCTTCAGGTACACGTCGCCAATAGGCTCGTAGGTGGAACCAGTGATTTCGAATTCAAGGAAGCTGCTGTCGCCACCTTCGATCTTCTCAAAGACGAACATACGGGAAACGGACATCTGGTTGGTGGTCAGAGTACCGGTTTTGTCGGAGCAGATGACAGATGTGCAACCGAGGGTCTCTACAGAGGGCAGCGACCTTACGATAGCGTTCTTCTTAGCCATACGCCTGGTACCGAGAGCAAGACAAGTGGTGATGACGGCGGGCAGACCTTCGGGGATAGCGGCGACGGCCAGGGCGACGGCGATCTTGAAGTAGTACACTGCACCCTTGATCCAACTGCCTCCGTGGGCGGGGTCGTTGAAGTGTCCGATGTTAATAGCCCATACGGCAACGCAAATAACTGAGATAACTTTAGACAACTGCTCGCCGAATTCGTCCAATTTTTGCTGCAGAGGTGTCTTGATCTCCTCAGTCTCGGACATTTCAGTACGGATTTTACCAATGGCAGTGCAGAGACCAGTACCGATGACAATACCGCGGGCCTTGCCGGCAGCGACATTGGTACCGGAGAAGAGAATGTTCTTTTTGTCCTGGTTGACGGCGCGGGGGTCGGGAATGGCATCTGTGTGCTTGATCACGGAGACAGACTCTCCGGTCAAGATGGACTGGTCAATACGGATGGTGGTCGAGTAAATCTTAATAAGACGGATGTCAGCGGGGATCTTGTCACCGACTGACACCTCAACGATATCACCGGGTACAATTTCTTTGGCTCGGACTTTCTGTACACCGGATTTGTCTCCTCTGATTACTTTACCCATTTCGGGTTCGTATTCTTTTAAAGCTTCGATGGCGGATTCGGCATTTCTTTCTTGCCATACTCCTACTACAGCGTTAGCAATAAGAATAAGTAAAATAACGAAAGGCTCAACGAAGGCGGAGAATGCGTCTTCGTGTTCTTCAAATAAAGCTAAAACCTGAAACAATAATATTGTTAATATTTCTGTAAACGTTTGTGACTACGGATACTTAAGGATGATTTCCACCAAACGGCTCGCATCGCATCGGATCGGAACGGATTTTACAATCTTTAAACGATATTAAATCGTGTACACAGTAAGGGTCAGTTCAGACCGCAACGCGACGCGGCGCGCAGTTTTCAAGATAGCAATACATTTATAGGCCTTATTTATTACACAAAAAGGCACACAATTCAGTGAGGTGGGCCGCGCGGCGTAGCTCGACGTAGTAGATAAGGTCTATAATTGCCATCTTGAAAACTGCACGCCGCGTCGCGTCGCGGTGTGAACTGACCCTTACTCTATATTACCAAGCCGCGCACAGCAGCTTGACCGCGGGCGTCTTCCGTGATACACGATCGTAGCCGAAAGTATGCTGCGACGCCGCGATCGGCTCCGTTCGCCTGTCATCCAAAATTTTCTTTTCCAATTCTATGTTTTATGATTATATTCTTCTTCTTCTAATGCAATAGCCAACAATATTACTTACGTCAACTTCAACCATTTGAAAAAATTAGAACATTTCAACACGGTAGTAATGAAACTATTTGACTAGGCGCAGAAACGGATACATTCGCAAGCGACGGTACGGAGCCGATCGTATGAGTCGACATGCTGCTGGACGCTATCAGCTGTCGCCGCATCCGTTCGTATCCTTTCCGATCCGATGCGATGCAAGCCGTTTGGTGGAAATCATCCTTTAGTCCAATGATCATAATACTTACGAATGAAATAATAGCGGCTAACAGCAAAATCTTTACTAAGAGGTCATCGAATTGTTCCAGGACTAACTGCCATATACTTTTGCCTATAAGTAAACAAGAGACCAATGTTATATTTTCCGCGTATTTAATCTGCATACGAATAAAATCATAGGATATTAGCGGAAAATAATATTTTTTCAGGAAAGTAGGAAATGGCCGAATCTAACGTTGATGAATCTTATACATTTGGTATTTTAAATTTTTGTATTTTACGAATTCAAGATAGTGAAAACGTAGGCTACTCAATATTCTAGTCATTAATATGTATTGCAAACTTGACGACAAGATTCAAAAAACGTGACTTTTGAAGGCTTTGAGCAGTAAACAAAAAGTATCTCACGGAACCTTGGCATGGTTTTTATTTGAATATAAGTGAATTTACAGATTCGTTAGCAACAAAGAAAAAAAAACCAACGCATTGTACATAACTAAGTATTTTATTTCTTTCTAAACGCTAACTTGAACGAAATTTAGGTACTGACGTTTTTCCTACAGCAGGAGCTCTTTCCTATGCAGATTAGTTTATTTATGGGTCTGTGTTTCCCTATATGCGTTAGATTAATCGTCGTATGCGTAATTAGTTTAGGCACTTAATTAACATACAATTGGGGATCGCCACACTTCCTGAGTATTCACATTTCTAGCATGGCGGCTTTGTATAATAAATTAAGGAGATTTCCTGAGTGCTCTACGACTACTATTTGTCTTCAAGGATGTGGAAGTCTTGACTAGCTAAATATTGTCGTCCGTTTATGTTATATACATTTACAAAATGTTATTGACCAAGGTCAATCTTAATAAAAAGGAATCTACACAGTGGAAGGAATCGGAATATTGTGTAGGATATTTAGGTCAGCAGGTAGCTTAGAAATATTTATCAAATCGATGCGCTTACCCTCCTCCGTTGGCAGTTCTGAAAAGAGAAAAGAGCCATAATAAGAATTTTGAATAAAAGATCAAAGGAGTTAATGTAACAGACGATAAACTAGTCAGAACAGGCATGCGATCTATGTCGGCAGTTACGATCGTACATAAATACACGAGATCGGTCGGCGTGAGCAGCAGCGCTCGCGCCGGCGATGCGAGGTTCGATCAGCGTTTCGGCCAATAATAGTGACGTCAAATACAAATGTCGGCGCCGCATTTCAAAGTGATCTGCTCACCGTTTGTCTAGTTCTACTCTACGCAGCTTATTTTGATTAAATCGTTATCAGTATGCGCTAAAACCGGCTTCTATTCGGATACTGCGCAAAAATCAACAATTTAAAAACAAAGTAAACCACGTGTGATAATATTTACCAGGCCGCTAGCTAATCAAGGTACATACACAGTTTTTGCGATAGAGAATTATCGCATTTCTTTGATTTAAACTGTCTACTGATAATTATTAAGCTTAATACCCAGCAGGTTATGTACCCAGCTGGGTACATACCTATTTGAATTTCGAAAATTAAAACATATCTACGGTTAAAATGTCAATGTTAAAACATCGAAAATTTAAATATCGAACGACCTTAAAACCGAAAAATAAAAATAACGCAAGTTTATATTGTCGAATGGTTAGATAAACTACGTCCAATATATCTAAAATCTATTTATCGACAAAAGTGACATCGAAAGGCTTAAATATCGAAGTAGTACCTACAGAGTATCGAATGTCCTAAATATCGATATTTATTTATATGTTGTGCTACAAACGTTAGTGACAGAAACAAATCGCTGCAAAACCGACTCCACGTGGTCTTGTCTGCCCTACCCCTAGTGTGTAATTTAAGCTCGCAGCGTGCATGCTTGCTTGAACGCTGCATGCTTATGCATGAATAAGTTGTTTGTCAAATAAATAGTAGGTATACGAAACGTTGGTTGTAAACTAAAAAAAATATTTGTCGATGGTGTTTTAAAAAACAAGGGAGAACCTCATGTATATGTTTCCGGCGATACTCATTTTAGGATGAAATAGTTTCGGGTTGGATTTTAAAACGAGTCGCCTGAATTTGAGGGTATTGGTGGTGTAGGGGGCTTAAGGGAGTTAGTCTTAATCCCCTCAAAGTCATTTTGGCTGCCGGAGTTGCGTCTAAATATTTTTAAACAATTTCCAAAAATTCTTAAATACTATTGCAATTATGCAAAACGGAACGTAATTTTTATCCTTTAGTACAGTTTTTCAAATGTAATTTTTAGGTTTTATGTGAAAAACGTGAAACGAAACGCAACCCGCCATCTTGGATGGATGATATTGACAGCTAATGCGTCAAAATACAATCGAAGTAATACTTGGTAATTAATAGCAATGTATTACTCAGAGTTGGCACAATCCGACTTCATTGGGTTAGGTTAGATGATCCCTTCTTTTCGCATAATATTCTTTTTCCTAATATACTTTGGCGTAACGATTTTGGCATAATTTATTTGGCCATAATAATACTTTGCCATATTTTTTTTTGGCATACTGTTTATGTTGGCATAATTTGTTTTGGCATAAATTTAATTCGCATAACGTTACTAGGCCTAATGATTATTAGCATAATAATATTTAGGCATACAAGGCAATGAGAACTTAGGATGCAAGAGCGAGCGAAGCGAGCTCGGAAATTGGGGCACCCCGACTCGGACAGGTTAGGTTCGAAGGGGATGACGGGGGCTCAAGTGAGCAAGCGGAGCGAGCGAACGAGCCCCCGTCATCCCCTTCGTGTTAGGTTCCTTTAAACCCTGCAGACAGAAATCCCCTATTTCTGTCTGCAGGGTTTAAAGGAACCCCGCGAAGCGGGGCTCCGTCGACTACGCCTTATTATTATTGTGCTTAGTATATCTACACTAATATTATAAAGAGGAAAACTTTGTTTGTTTGTAATGAATAGGCTCAAAAACTACAGGACCGATTTAAAAAATTCTTTCACCATTCGAAAGCTACATTATCCACGAGTAACATAGGCTATATTTTATTTTGGAAAAAAAATAGGGTTCCGTAAGATATTTGTGTTTTTCGGACACAAGGTGTAAAAAATCAACCAGAAACGTTACTTATTTTGCGTACGCTGCCTAAACTATAAAAGATAGAACCATAAAATGTTCTAATTAACTGTAGTTCTTATAAATATCTACAAAAAAGTCCGCGACACACTATACCTATCTATGTCGAGTGAGGCACAACAACCATTTTTTTATTTAAAAATATTGAATTTTTTTGGACTACATTTTTAAACGCGTTTATTTTACTCATGATATTAATCCTTATCAAAATAAATTATTTCATCACTAAGTACAGTTTATGTAGATAAAATTTGGTCTTTGAATGATTAAAATTGGACGTTTGGTTTTGAAGTTATGGCGAAATTAAAATATTACGATCAAATTAGTAGGAATTGATTTACGAAAATAATGTTTTGTTTTGTGTTTGTTTTGTTTGTGTAAGAATGTTTTGTGTTGTTGTGTTTTGTTGTTGAATGGATGTGTTTTTTGTTGTGTTTTTGTTTCTATCACGGGTCGGGGCTCCCGACCATCAGTATATTTTGTTACCTGAAAATAATTTAACGTCAAATGTTGTTTATAGAGAAGCTCTACAATAATCGCTTTAGTTATCTATCCTAAAACAACGGGTTGCGCTCCGGGACTGCCGGCAGAAGTGAAAACTTAGTATTAATTACATTTAAATATTTTCATCATTAAGAACTTTTAACATACACAGAAAGACAATCTGTGCAGCCTGCGGATAATGACTGCGTCGTCGATGTTACTGTCGGTGTCTGTGAATTGACCTGGGAATCATTTTGCTGACCGTCTTTCCTGGGTAGGCTTTTTGCAGCGGTAACCGACATCCACGCGGGCGGAGCCGCGGGCGACCGCTAGTGCTTAATAAAGTTATGCTCTTAATAACGTTATGCTTTAGAGTGTTATGCTTAAAATATGTATGCTTTAGAATTTTATGCTTAATCATTATTATGATTAGAGAAATTATGCGTAAGCTGTTATGCGTAAATAATTTATGCGAAAATATAATTAGGACAAACAAAAGTATGCCAAGTTATATTAGGTCTTAAAATTTTATGCAAATGGATAGGGAACCCTTTAGCCATCGTGGTAATTTTTTTTAAACCACCCAGAAATAGCTCCGTCGACTCATAATTGAAGCCAGTTTATATATATTTTTTTTTTGTTAGAGGTCGCCATATTATTTTTGAATATTTGTGGCGGCGAAATAACCTAAAATACAGGAAAGATCCATTCATGGAATTAATAAAAGCGATAGATAAAACATGTTTATAAAGTGGAATAAACAATTTTTGTACATATTTCTGCTTTTTATTTTTTCTAAGGAAACCAAGTATTTCCGGCGGGTGAAAATGGTGAAGGGGGGATCCGACCCCTCCCCCGCCCTCCCCCCAACCACTCACAACCCCTTAAAATGGCGACGTATTTCGAAATTTTTACCCTTTGGTATAATGACTTACGATATTTTTTTAATCATTATATATTTTTATTATCATATTACGATACAATCGATATTTATTTTTTCGATGTTTTGAACGTTGTTGAACGTTGATAATATCAATTTTCAAAATATTATTTTGAAAATTTTACGTTGGTATTTTAATGTTCGACATTCAAATATGTACCCATAAAGCAAATAAAAAATAAAAAGATATTATTGTTTAACTTGGTGTCAATGTTTTTTATAAACCGGTATATTTACGTTCATCGGAGAGGATAATATATTTAAAAATTATATCATCGTTCTAAATAAAACTACAGAGCAGAACAGGTTAGAATAGGTGTAATATTATTTTGATATAAGAAATATAATATACTTAAAAAAGTATTTATCTACACCCATGCTATAAATCCTCTATAAGTTTCTGAAACGGTTAGCTTTATATTGCCAACATTAAAACAACCAGTGTCATAGTAACCATAATATTATCCAAACGAGTGTTATAATGTTGTACTAAATTACAATGCAACTCCTTTTCAAAAAAAGAACCTTGTCAAGCACGCGCGTTTCACTACCACAGCACCGTAATTTAAAAAAAAAACCGGCCAAGTACGTGTCGGACCACGCACAATGAAGGGTTCCGTAGTTGGAATGAATTTATCCCAAGAACAAACTTAACATTGTAGTTGAAAAACATGTTCTCCCATACATTCCAACTAAAAATGTAAGTTTGTACGCACAATATTGGACATTTTCCATGTTGTTTCAAGATCATAGACTTCTTATTAATTTTCCTGCATTCTATAGATATAGAACTATTTTCTGTATTTTTTTCAAAATTTTAGGCTCAGTAGTTTCGGGGATAAGGGGGGGGGGAATGGTAAATTTCCGTCTATTGTCTTAAATAACTTTAATACAATTTACTTCAAAATTATGAAAAAAAAAAAAATTTGAGATCCTCACGGTAAGCCCTTTCATTTGATATGTCACACGGTACAGATTGCGAAACTTTTTTTAAAATTGTCTATTTACCCCTCAAAAATGACTCCCATTTTCAAAACTCATTTATTTACGTTACACGTCTGTGTTTGGGTCACAGAGTTTCATATGTGTACCAAATTTCAACTTAATCGGTCCATAAGATTCGGAGCAAATTGGCTGTGACAGACGGACAGACAGACACACGAGTGATCCTATAAGGGTTCCGTTTTTTCCTTTTGAGGTACGGAACCCTAAAAAGGACTTATAGGTTATTCGAATTCACGTCGTATCCCGCGGGCAGTAATTTTTTATCAAGATTTGTATTGCAAAAAACTGTTTCAGAACCTTTATAGAGCATTCATATCATGGGTGTAGATAAAGTCTTGTATGCAACTGTACCTACATAATTAGGTATTAAAACACTCCTTATATTATAAACCCACATTCGTGTTTTAATACCCCTTATTATAAAACGGTTGCATAAATAACTATTATTGAAAGATTAAGTTCTTAGGACCTTGTCCATAAAGATTACTATAGTGGCGCTACTACGCTTATTATTCTGTAGGTATTGCCGTAGAAGGTTATGCGTCAGCATTTGGTTAACTCAATGTTAGAATCGTGCCCTACAAAAAAAGCCTTTGTGACGTGTACATAATATATGTTTGTTGGTAATTATTTGTCAAGTAGTAGGGTCGGAAAACTTTATCTTTTTTGATGACGCGACATTCAGACTTTTTATCATGTTCATTCTATTAAATCTGTGATACAAATGTGTGGTATTTTGGTATAACGTATCTTCTTTATGATTAAGTAGTTGCTGGGCAGTTAGCGGGCCACGTCTTCGGGCCGTGCGCGACCTGCATGGTGACCTCAAACGCGCACTTAGTTCCTACGTAACAATAACGTCGCAGGCGCAATGTTACTAGTACAATCCTTTTATTATCTACGTCTACCTAATCACTATTACTTGCCTAAATTGACGATTCGTGATGTTCATATTAAACGCTGCCCTTACAATTATTAGAATATCCTCCCATCATGTTACTTCCGGGAGTCGAGTTTAGGTGGGAGCACGTTCGGCTGCATGTTTCGCAATAAGCTTTTGGATGCAGTAAAGATAACGTCCATAGGAATGTACGTGGAATCAGTTTCATGTTTTCCATGTCTTAATCGTAGAGTGTAATCGGGCAACGTGCGCTAAGTCAATCGTTGTATCGACTCTATTTGCGTACACAGTCCGGCTGCCAGCCACACTGCCGTGACTAATGTAAGCAATTAGTCCACGCATCGATATCGCCGTGTCAGCATCTGTGCTCACTCGCGCTCATCAATAAAATTAACAACGGCGCATATAATCGCGAGGATGCCCATACACTTAAGTGTCACGTCCTGGGCAACCGACGTCAAAACGTCGTGACGAGACTGACAAATCTTATAATACAATACATAATACACCGTCACGCTACATCCACTCCATAAAGATATCAATATATTGACTTCTATTCTAGCTGTAAGTACAAACTTTAACAGTTTACTAAAACAATGAATGAGGAAAATTAGCTATTTCAGCGCTGATATTATAAATAGAGTCACAATAATATATAGGTAACGATAGTAACAAACGGATTACCTCAACGCCACGCTACAGGTGGCCAGCGATTACCCTGATTCTGATTGGAGGGATTCGCTAAAGTCAGAATCCAATTATGTATCAATACCACGTTATTGTAACGAGACTGGTAATATAAAAAACTTTCTTTGTGACAGCGGAATAAAGGTGAAAGTACGATAAAGAACGGACACTGACTTTGTTGTTTTGTTTCGCAACTCTGTCAGTCAGGCCTTGCAGTTTTTTGACGATATCGAGAGAAAGGCGAGAGAAAACCATCACGAATTTGTAGCAACCGAAATGTTCTACCGAACCAAATCCATAAAATGCGTTTCGCATTAATGATGCATTATTTCTTCAAATGAATGTCAAATTGTAGGGATATTATAGGTGGTATGGAGTGCTTAGATCGAAGCAATCGAAAAAACTAAGAATAACGTCGCACAGTGGAACGAATGTATGGGAGCGGTTGGACGTAGACATGTCCGAAAAATAAGAGTAAAATTATGACAGACTAATGATGCCATCTTATTCGATTACTTAATGCCTTCATAAATTGTGGTGATGAATTTCTTCATAACTCCCATATTTCGGGAGTAATTTGAGAAAATGTGAAATTTTACTATGAAAATGAGTGTATCGAGCTCTCTCCCTCCTGATTCCGGGCTTGTTTCAAGTAGCGGTCTCTAATATCGTAATGCTATTACTAAGAGCTATATTTAATACTAAGACACATAGTGCGCCAAATGTGCACTTTCTGGGATAAAAGGAAATGAAAATTTAAAAAAAAAAACGTTTTTTCCCCATTTGTATTTACTTTAAACCGCAGACAGACTTATTAAGAGGTCTATAAATATATTATATATATACAGAAATATATATTAACAAAAATATTCACAAGAACTGATGAGAGTATGACTTTTAAGTAAGTTGATAATAAATTACCTAGTTTCATTAAAAGTACAATAAATAATTAAGATGTAAGCTCTAATTTACTAAGTTACACATTTTAAAACAATAACATAATTTAATTATCTTCGTCATCATCATCATCATCAATTAATTCAAATTCAGAATCGATGTCCGCTAAATCATTTATGTTAACAAATTCGATATCACTTTTCTCAGAATCCGTAAGCTCATAAAATTCCTTAAAAGAAGATTTTTTTACAAACTTATTTCCTTTTGGACGGATACTTGTAACAAGTGGATCAGAAGACAGTAAAAGATTGTGCATAATATCTTCATTGCATGAGATACTGCTATGCTTTCGAGAATGCCCCTCTCTATATTTTCTAAAATCTTTATTTCTAGCCTCAGATGCCTCTTCGGATAGAAAACCAATGGGCACAATTGACATGTTCTGAACTATGTCTGGCCCATGCATTAAAATTTTATGAAGTGAAGAAGGCATATAATACCATGGGTATAACTCCACGTAAAGCTTAGCAGTATCAAAGCAGAACTCTCGGAATTTAGTTACGTTGATCTTCTCTCCTGATGAAATACACTGCAAGATCACACAGATTTTTCTTAAAAGCATAGCATCTATTCCGGTCAGTTCAGCAGATTTAGTGTAGTTTTCAAAAAATCTCCTTGCCGAGTTGCCATTGTTGGTGGATCCACTGCCTTGTTTCACAACATCGAGAAGTAAGCCCGTTTCTCTTCTTACAGCCTCTTGAACTCTTTTCTTCCTGTCATCAACTTGCCTTTTTGCTATATCACCCCTTACTTGCCATGATTTTATGTCTAATTTGTAGGAAATGTGTAATAAGCATTCCATTGAGCGAATCCAAGCGTGAAGGGTGCTTAAGCTATATTTATACATGTCCTCGTTTGCGTGTTTATCTTTGATTAACTCTAAATTATTCATTTCTTTAGGACAAGCCTTGCATATGTCACACACTGAAGCTGCTGTATTGGATATAATGGAATGAATTTTACCATCAATCATTGTCAACAGCAGTTGGTGTTTGACACTAATTCCATCAGTGATGGTGGATGGAGTTAAGGCTTCAATCTCTGCTTCGATTTCAGCCATCTCTCTCTGCACATTTTCTTTGGTTTCCTTTATAAACTTAAACAATATTGGCCGGCAAAATGAAGTGGAAGATGGTCGCTCGTTTTCCCAAATTGTTACACCTTTTGAGACGAGCCGCAGTGGTACAAGACTAATCATAAAATTACTAGCAAGATCGATTTGCTCATCTTCACTCGTCCTTTGATGATAAATGCTTTGGCTAGATGATCCGTCAAAACCCCATTTGCTGGTCAATACGAGCTGTTGATTGGGATCAACAGGGGTTTCTAACGACCTAATAAGTCTTCTTGAGGTTAAATCCATCAAGGCTTGTAATTTGATTTTTGCAGAGCTCTCTGTAACTGTGAGATCTTCTTTGGCCGGATAGCACTTAATTTTTTCTTTAACCAACATGTAGTAACTCGGGTATTGAAGAGCTCCTTCTTGAGTGTTGAAATCCCGAAGAGTGTTATAGCGCCATTTCGATAAGTTCATCGATACATAAAGAGCCAATGCCTTCAAAGGGGATATTTCCCGTACCTGAATTGATTTACCTTCAATGAAGGCTTTGATTTTTGAGGCCTCTTCTGGATTCTCCGTCAAGTATTTCATAACATAAGCTGTATCGCTTTGTCCTGCCTTTTGAAGCGCCCTTTCGGCCGAAAACATAATTTCAGCGCTGCTACTGCTGCATGAAAGACTATATTCAGTGCGTCTTCTTTTTTGCCGGTTACTAAGGTCCTCAAAAGATTTACGAGGACTAGGATGTGTACAAGTTGAAGCATCAGATTTAGCAGGAGAAATTATGGGCTCGATGACGTCACTTATATTTTCTGTAGAAGGTTCCATATTTTCATTCTGTAATTCCGGCCATTGAATTGCAGCCTGTAGCCAAATCTCATGTTCCTTCCGAAACTTATCTGTGCTTCTTCCAGACTGTGTCCATTTTGCATAAATGCGGTAGCAAAATCGACGACACCAGTCTTTTAAACTTGTTTCAGCACTTTCACATAACTGAACACAACTGTTATCTTTTAAAACACTGAACAAATAGTTAAAGTCGCGTAAATCTTTATGTGCGCGTGCGCATAAAGCAACGTGAATATCAAGATTTGTATTAAAATTTGGAAAATACATTGCGAGATTAGCTTGGATACAACGAGGTGTAAATCAACACTGATTTTAAAGTTACTAATAGTGACCTATTTATATAAAATCCAGGTATCCCAGGTATCCTTTGTTAAATATTGCAAGGTAATTAGTTATTGTGATAATTAGTAAATGATGCATGCTAAATTAGTGTATTAAGAGCCATTTAGTAATTAAATAATAGCAATGTTCTTATCAGTAATCATTAGTGCATCAGTTTTATATGTAAACCTTAAGTCCCTAATTATATATCCTAATTAGCTTATATCTTCTCTAATTGGCTGCTCAGAAATGTTATTGTAATAAGGTAAACCTTTAGAAAAACGGTTTTAATCAACAAAATAAACAAAAAATAAAAAAATTGTGTTATAAAATAAACATCACTCTTTATCCCAGAAAGTGCACATTTGGCGCACTATGTGTCTTAGTATTAAATATAGCTCTTAGTATTAGCATTATGATATTAGAGACCGCTACTTGAAACAAGCCCGGAATCAGGAGGGAGAGAGCTCGATACACTCATTTTCATAGTAAAATTTCACATTTTCTCAAATTACTCCCGAAATATGGGAGTTATGAAGAAATTCATCACCACAAGTTATGAAGGCATTAAGTAATCGAATAAGATGGCATCATTAGTTTGGCATAATTTTACTCTTTTTTTTCGGACATGTCTACGTCCAACCGCTCCCATACATTCGTTCCACTGTGCGTCGCCGAAAATATTATAACGTGTGGCAAAAATGTAGTCTTTACGGTTCCAGTGGTGAGAAGATAAAATAATTTTCTAACAGATAAAATATTGGAACGTGCAATGGTCGTGTGGATCGCGCGTCAGCCGCGTTCGTAGACGCACAATCCGCCAACGTAGATCGTCCAAAATAAACCTGGGTACCTATATAATATTTCAGCCACTAGGCACTCGAATCTCGCCGCGGGAGCAGTCATCATTCCCGGGCTTGCCGTACACTATCGACTCCTTAATGCACTCAAACACTTATGAACCCCACTGACGCAGTGGACTTCAACATCCCCCAAGAAAATGAATCTGTGTTAAATGGCCATTTCCCCCAGATGAAATACTTCATGAATACAATTATGCAAAATGAAAGTTAAGTTTACACTAATGAACATAGTGCATTACAGATATTATAGTTTATCGGTGTCGGTTTATCGGAAGCTACTCGTACATGTTGCTATTACGTACGTAATGTTAGTTTTTATGTTTCGAGGACGAATGATTATTGAACGAGTATCGGATAACATCGAGTTACATGAGAAACAATCGATTAGTCTTAGTTAAATTTTGATAACTATTTCTCTATACACAATTATTGCTATTATTTATAGACATAAATGGAACAGGTCTTGTACATTTAGTTCTACAAATGAGATTTTGCAATTACAAGTGAGAATGCTTTTAGCGATTATAAATTGTTTTTCCTTTGATACAGTTTTTGAGAAATCTAAATATTATCTCTAGCGGGTGAAGACAGATTAGTGTTACATTGAGTGTAGGCGGAGATCGGTTTCCACGGAATGAAGATTGCAGTAGGTAAGAGCAAGCCTAGGTTCGTCAGCTTATCTTAATACTTCATTCATAAATTGTTTTAGTGATTGCCTGTCTGGGCGTGTGAAACTATTGAATAGTCTAGAATAAGTACCTAAATTATAATTTATCACAATATCATTAATTACATTAAATTTAAAAGTACCGATAACTAAATAATAAAGGTGAAAAATCCAAGTAACAAAAATATGAACATTTGTGTTGAAACGGTTAGGATGCTCTTAGGTTCATAAAGTAAGTGTGAATGAAGAGTGAATAATTTTAAAATAAGTGCTGACACTGCTTTTTAAAATCTATTCTCGCTTGAGTGTTCGGTATTGTGACCGTGCCTCACCGAGTGAAGTGACGTGTAGTTTATGTTTTCCACAGCAAAATAATCGTCAGTTGTACGAAGGCGAGAAAATAAACAGTCTCGCGGTATCTCGCGCTAGCAACGTTTTTTTTTTAACGGTGTTGTCATCATCCTCCTTTCCATACACAAATTCTTGCAAGTGAATGATAATTTGAAAATTATGAACTAGGTAGGTATATTATTGACCGATCCTGCGAGGATGCTGGACTGAGTCAACTGAGTGAATGATTGCTCCTCCTAAAGTTTTACTTGTTCTTTTAAGGCTGGCGGAACCTGTGGAATGTAATTTTAGCTCAAAACGTTACCATAATTATTATCTTTTGTCAAAGGAGTATCTATTAATATTCGTGTCCGTATTGATGGTTGGTATTGGTATTGGTAACTGGTTTGGCACCTGTTTTGTGGCGAAGTGCTTATTATTAATCGACGCGGCGAGTTTTAGCGAGAGTAAGAGGTGTTAGGTAGGTTACAGGGGCGTTGTCAAGCGTGAGGACGCGTCTCCCGTGGCCTGTGGGCACACGCACCGCTGCCAGCCTCCGCCTCAGCGCTGATCGACCACCGAGGACCCACTATAAATAAACATCACGGTGAACGCACCCACCCCCAACCACCGTGTACCTATCAACTCTATGCTTCGATCTATTTGCCATTTTTTATTTTAAGGCCTACCATTATTAAATTTATTCATGTTTTAAATATAATGAGAATCAATTCGACAAAATCTATGAACTTGCTCTATACCCACATACTCTTATTATCTTTAGTGCAAATGTTTTGCTTATAGATTAAGGTTTACACCTTCTAATAATACAAAGAGGATCTCTGTAAATGTTTTCAGAGACACAACAAATAAGAAAATCTAATATATAAAATTCTCGTGTCACAGTTTTCGTTGCCATACTCCTCCGAAACGGATTGACCGATTTTGATGAAATTTTTTGTGCTTATCCGGTATCTATGAGAATCGGCCAACATCTATTTTTCATACCCCTAAATCGAAACTTACGCGGGTGAAACCGCGGGGCGCAGCTAGTCTAATATATAAAATTCTCGTGTCACAGTTTTCGTTGCCATACTCCTCCGAAACGGCTTGACCGATTTTTATGAAATTTTATATGCATATTCAGTAGGTCAGAGAATCGGCTACTATCTATTTTTCATCGAAACATACGCGGGTAAAACCGCGGGGCGCAGCTAGTATTATTTATGGTATTGTTTTTGTTTAAAAATTTGCAAGTACATAGGTGGAAGGAATTAAAACATTTTATCCTTGTTTAATGTATTGTAACTTATAATATAAGGTAAAGATTGCGCGAGATCTAGTTTTTATACTATCTTTTATAGTTGCCAGCAAATATTTAGTCAGTGACTTAGTGAGATAAAACTCCCATTAATATTGTGTCAATACTAACGACCTGCCCTGGTTTTTCTTAGGTGGAAATAACATAGTAAAACTATACCTATTTGATCATGAAATTGTCATTTATTAAAATTGCCGCACTATGTAGGTACCATTTTGTTGAAACTCAGATGTGTCTTCTCGACATCCGTGTGTCACTAACGGGATGCAGCAGAATACCAGCGTCAGGTAAGGTGCAACCATGAGACACACCGCCCAGTAGTGATCGACCGTTATAGATATGACGTGTCTATGGGTCAATTTATCTTTAGAATCTTTGTTTTCCTTTTTTTTTCTCATCTTTCTGATGTTTTTTTAATACTTGTATTGTGTCTTTTGTTGCACTGAATAAACGTTTTATCTATCTATTTATAGCAATTTAGTCTAGAGGCTTGTAAATTGTTAATTAAGTTCTTTAATGAACGAGTCTAACAAGAGCAATTAGTTGAATAATTGTCCTCAGATTTGTTTCAGTAATAGGTCTTGTAACTGTTAGCAGTCACAAACTTTGTGAAAATTGAGAAAATTATAGTGACTCCACTGGGAATTTTGAATTAGTATGCAGCAGCAGTGCTATTGAATACTATTACACTCAAGAATGTAGAAGAAAACATCTACAATCGTGTTTATACATTCTTTGTGACCATCTCATGTTGACATGTCTAACTCAAGAAACATAACAGACAATGTTATATCGAAAAACAACTAGACATGAAATTAAAAGTGGAAATATCTGTGCCATCGATTGTAACTTACTCGTAAGTCAAAAATAACTTTTTTCTCTTCAATGAAAATGTCCGCCGTACATTATGGAAATGTGTATTCAATAGGATTTGTCGTTATCTTGTTAGCTTGCACCGAATGGGGAGATTATAAGTACTTAAAGTGGATTCATTTACACTTCGCCCACGGCCCAGGATATTTGCGTAATAAGCATAATTAAGTGAAACACATATAGCGGGGTTGCTTTCATTCAAACGTTCTATCACGTACGACGTGGGTCAGTCTCAATTTTTCACTTGTCAAGTTTCATAAATATTTCAATTTTTTTTCACCGGGCCAAGATATTGATTACTCCAACATCGTTCGCGAAACAATTTTAACAAGGCGTGTTTTGATGCTATTTTATGGCCGACAGAGTAGAAACACGTTTGTTTAGGGTAATGTTATTGACATGCGGTGGGCTCGAAATTGGGACCATTTCTAGAGTGAGCCAACAGAGTTTGGGCGATCCGTTTGGTCATGGGAACAGCAAACTACTGCAAGGCTTCTTTTTGTGTTTGAATGACTGAAGCACACATGTTTGAAATAGAACCAAACACACTGAAAGATAGAATGCAATTAGTACCTAGGTATATGAATAATGTTACTGTGCTACAATGGAAGCAATATTTCTCGTTATAATATGAAGTCGAGATGGCCAAGGTAGTTAATTCGCATCTTAAAGATACTGGCACTCAATAGACAATGCACTTTAGTAATGATGTGTCAGAACAGTTTGTTCCTGATGCAGTACATTTCCTGAACATCGCTACATTTAGTGTTAGTTGCATTTACGCACAATGACTTGATAATGTAGTAAAACTAATGTATTATAATGTGTATGACCAATATGCAATTATCATGGATCGGAAAATGTTGACCTTGCGGGCATATGACATACATTGATAATTTGGATTAATAATAATAATTATTATTGCATAACATTTTGACCAGATTAATATAGCAGAAACTTTTCATTTAGTATTGTTTGAAATTGAAATCATCATCATGATGGTATTATGTACCGTAAACCAGGGTTACTTTAATCAATATTGAACTTTCAAGGTCCATATCTTTTGAATCTCTGGTTGTAAAAAAATATTTATAACCAGTTTAGTAATCGATTCTTTTTAAACTCGCGATTTCTGTAATAATATGTGAAAAAATATGGCTTAATTCTGAAAAAAAAAATAAAAACTGTCTAATCAAAGTTATAATGAGAAAGTTATACTTTGATAGCTTTGGAATTACGCAAGAAAATAGGGCACGTTGCGTATGGGGTAACTTTGATCTAGTAAAAACAAATGAAACCTAAAAAGAGTGCTTAAGTTTACGGTGCTTAAAATAATTGGTGAATTCCCAGCGTGTCCTCTAGAAAGGATTCAACATTTCATCAATGATGTTAGACAAGAAAAAAAAAAACAAATTTCGTTTCGTTTTACGTACTTCGCGATTTTATATGAAATAAAAGTTTCAATCAAAGTCACCCGGCTGTTCAAAGTAACCCCGGTTTACCGGTACATCCAGAAAAGGATGTGAATCTACTGTTCTTTCATAATAGTCTCATGGTTGAATGTTCCCAATTACCTGCTTATTTTTATCTCAAAAAACTTAATCTTTTCAAGATTAATGATACATGGCCAAGTTTGAGTCGCTGCAAAATATGACCCTGACTGATAGCCTATTAAATTGAATGAATTTATTATAAAGTAATGTATGTTCTGTCAAACTTACATCTGCTGCATTCATTGTCAATTAAGCAAAGCCTATCAACGCATGGTTAAATTAAAGTATTGAAATTGTTGTTATCAATTATTGTCCTAGTTATTATTTTGCTCTATTGAATAGCTGAGCATTATAATTTGTAACCTTCTACAAATAATACATTTACCACAAACAATAGACTATTTATGGGCAAGCACTAGAATTAAATTGTAGTGTCTATTCCTATTCATAATAGCGATCATTGAGTACCCATATCTCTGACCCATGTCATGTACGGCAGTAAATGTTTATGAGTTGGTTTGAAGATGAGAAACTACAATTGGCAATAAGTAACAAAAAGAAGTATGATTTAAACAAGTTCTTGTTTAAGTAGGTAGGTATGCAAATTATTATAAGCAAACCAGAATTATCATTGATTTCTGTTCTGTGATGATGTCATAGGCGAGGCTTAGAGAACCATGAAGGTTTTGATTGGCAGTTAATGTACTAACATGCTACCAATTTTGCAATACCTAATCAATTTAATGAAGCACTTACTAAGGTATGGTTAGAATTTTGTTTATTGCAGAATTAACTTTTCTGTCATGTTTCAATTACTTCAAAAGTAGGACTTCTTCTGTTCTGAATAGTTTATCACACATTATAAAACAGGCTTGAAAGTAATGAAAAATTGTTTACGTTTCAGGTAAACAGTGTACTTACCATTTGGTCCATATTTATCTTGGTTCCTTTTTACTTGGTCTCCACTAAGGCCTTTGTCTGGGTTTGTACCGAAGTACCCTAAGACTTCATCCACGGATTTCGAGTGAGCGTCCTCCATGGTGGAATTACTACGTTGCCGTCAGTTCTAAAAAGCAAGCACAAAAATATAGGTTAGAAATGACGAGTCATCATTATCAACTTGAAAGCTTTGAGGTTATGTTGCTTTTGTGTGCGAGAATTTTAAATGCGACGTATTTTAAATGACGATATTTTTTCTAGATTTAATGAAAATTGACTTTGTAAAAGAAATAAATTTTATTTTACCAGAAAGGGAAACAATTTAATTGAGTACGGGTATTTTTTAAATGAAAAAAATTTAGATTAGAATTGTGAAGATTACAGATTTTAAATTCCACATCTCTTTCTCAAGGATATTAGTAAAATAAGAAGACGAATAATGTTATTAGATTTAACGAGCTATTTCCTAGATCGCAAGCACCGAGTTTGACCACTGCACCACTCACCAAGAAGTTTTTTTTAATACATGAGAAGTGTCTGTCTTAATTTAGTATTTCACTTATTTTTAGCGTTAAACTCTTATTTCGTAAAGTTATTACTAAAATTTGTACTAATCTAATACTTTTTCTCGTAAATATCATAAACGACACGAACGCGTATCTAATCCAGCCGTCATTTTTTACGAAACTGACGTAGAAGAGGGGTCGATGGCAGCGCCACCTTTTACGCGGGAGTGATACTATTTTTGTCAAACGAGATTCCTTTTCTATTAAAATATTATAAACTTTATTGATAAAATTCAAAAATATAATAAACGTTAATTTTGTTGGTAGGAAATCCCAAAATAAATTTCATTTTCTTTATTTGAATACATAATACAATTTACGATCATACATAAATGTGGAGCCATGCTATAGGTTGAATTTGTACCACGTGACTCAAAGCTATTTTTGTGCCAGGCGCCCACAAAATGCGGTATTTTTAAAATTCTGAAATTCGTTTCGCGTTATGTAACACTTTTATCACTTATTTATAATCACTAATTTCCTTTTCAAACTGGTATGACACTTAATTTGCACTTGGGGTTACTACACTCACGGTTGTTTGGTTTTTTAATGGTATTAAGAAACTTACTGGAATATTTTTTTCGACAGCGTCGGGAAGGAAAGAAGAAATAAGAGTGGCGCGGGAGATGTTTTCCCGCCGCGCCCCGAGTAGTGACTCCCGGGCGAAGAGCGACGATTTTAGAGCGGCGCGGGCGCGGTGGAGGGACACCGTCGGAGATTTCTTTAATTATTTTGGCAACAGTACTCGATGGCACAGTCGAGTCGCTTTCCAGGGTTGCATGTCGCACGGCGGCCGTCACCGACCGTCCTATGATGATCTTTTTATAGCGGTCGCTGCCCGGCTCGAGCTCCCGGAGCTTGTTGTGTGATGGTTACTTCTGTTTACGACTATTAAAAAGGTTCTCCTTTTTTATTTAACGCAATGTTATTCTTGCGGTTTTAAAGGCTTTACCAACCAAGTTATTAGACCGAATGAGCTTTCAATAATCGTCAATCGACCGTGTCGGCGGGGATAAAAGAACGAAGAGCTCATACCATTGCGTTGTTTTATCATGATAAGCCGACACTGAACAAACATTAGCTTATCGCTTTTTAAGTGGATTTCAGTTATCATAGCGAAATTAAGTTTTCAGTTCGTATTTAGCTTCAGTAGCTTTGCATTGGTAGTCCTTTCTGCTGACGTCAAAAGCCTGTTCTTGTAGCAAAATTAAATAATTATTTGTGGATGTTGATTATCGGGTGGATAATTATTGCTGTACAATTGGATCGTGGCCGACACTCCGACATTGGTGTTGATTTACCTGCTGTTGGCAAAGGTATACTGTCCGATGACGCTGATCTATGAGACTGAATATTTTCCCACCATGTCTTCACCTAACATATTAGACGGATCCGTCATGATCAAAATGATGAACTCATAAATATAATCATAGGCTGCAGACGGACTACTGTGATTGTAACAGTCTCTACAGCCTAATTTCCGTGATTGTATAGAATATCAATTGCAATTACGCCTACGGTACCTCGTAGGCGTATTTGCAATTAATATTTTGACTGCGAACTTTGAAATGTTTACGCCCATTGCAGATGCAATCATGGAAATAAGGCTGTAGAAACTATTACAATCATGGCAGTCCGTCTAGAAATCATAGCAACTAGATTTCACTGCATGATTACATTATCTGTCAAACATTATTGCAAGCTATAATCTTAATTCGATGAATTTGTCGTCTGGGGCACATACAGAACAGATAAAACATCTGTTCTGTGGGGACACATAGGTACTATTAATAAAAGCTTTACTTAAATAGTTTGATTAATCAGTGAACTCACCATAATTAATTTACAACATAAAAATGTCGGTCCTTACGTTGCCTAGGTATTCACAAAAAAAAAAATTGCAACTGACGTATCGTAATAAAAAAACAAGACCTGTGTAATGTCTTTTGGGAACTTAAAAGAGCGAGTTTACGGTATCGATTTCACGGCAGCCACGGAAAAATGTCAACCTTGTGTGAAGTACTTGGAATATATTTAGAGTATTTTAGAGAGTGAAAATAGAAAACCGCAGGGAAACAGCTGAATGCCAATGTTAACGTTTATTTTAGCGTCTGGAAACGGTAGTGTTTTAAAGAATATATTTTTCTGATTAGCAATAATCTTATTGGTTCAATTCCAGTAATTAAAAACGTTCAAATCTAGTCGCAATCTCATCTCAGCAGCAATCAATGTAAAAGCTTGTCAAAAATCTAGGGAAATTAGAAATATTTTTGATAGATTGAAACAGTTCAGACTGTGAACGTTCTTAAAATTACGAGAATTGCCTCTCTGGCATGTAGGCATATGAGATTGGGCAGGAAGTAGTTCTTACCGGATGAATTTTTTTAACATCTCGATATTTTTACATGCTGTTGTTACCCATGAAAATAAACAACTTTCACTATGGGACCAACTCTGAAATCACGAAAAAAGAATCAGCTGTTTAATACAAAAGTTCAATGCTTACTACACCAAAATGTGTGAAACAACTGATTTTTATCAAAAATACCTCTAGTTTCCCTACATTTTGCATACATTTTGACAAATTTTTAACATTTGTTTGTCGCCGAGATGATACTGCGAGTAGATTTTGAACGTTTTAGATTACGAGAATTGGCCTTCTGGTGTTATGGTTCGAAAAAAGAGTATCTACTGAATGTTTTATAAATAGTCCTGTGTCCTGTGTCTGTGTGTGAAGTCCAATGAAGGTCCGGGGTTCTATTTATTTGTTTCAACATACGGGAAAAGCACAAAGGCAGAGTGAACAACTTAGGAATTCTCTTCCAATCAAATGTACAGTTTCATTTACTGTTAACTAGCTTTTCCCAGTGGCTTCGCCCGCGTTGTTGTCTCTATTGGTTTAGGCGGCGCGCGGCGCACTAGTCAACATGATTTTTTCAGACATCTTCAACAATCATTGTCATATTTCAGCCAAATTACACAAAACCTTTAATGAATTATACACCTAAACCTTCCTCCTGAATCACTCCGTCCATTGGTGAAATCGTATAAAAATCCGTTGGATAGTTTTTGAGTTTATCACATTCAGACAGACGGACAGTCGCTGCGGAGGGACTTTGTTTTATAATAATACTAGTAGCGCCCCGCGGTTTCACCCGCATAAGTGTCGATCCCATGGGAATATCGGGATAAAAAGTATTCTATGTGTTAAAATCCTGGTTATAAACTATCTGTGTGCCAAATTTCATCCAAATCTGTTCAGTACTTTGTGCGTCAAAGAGTAACAAATATTCATCCATTCGTCCATCCTCACATACAACTTTATATATTTTCAAATAGGTACTTTTAAACTATTTACACTAGATACTAAATTGAATGACTATAAACTAACTTATTATATAAATAAATACAAAAACAAAGGACACTTAGGCGTCGAAGTTCTCGTCAGCTTCGCTGTCATCGCTGTCATTATATTATATTATGTAGGTATATATTAATATTACATATTATATTATATTATATTAGTAGGATAGTAGGACTTGCTGATCCGGCGAACTTCGTATCTCCTCAGATTTCTTTTTTCGTGAATTTTTCCCACGCTTTATAGTTATTTTGCAATTCAAGGCGGAGAAAAATCCAACAAATCAAAGATCATATAAATCGGTCTAGCCGTTATTGAGTTATAAATGGTGTAACTAACCCGACTTTGCTTTATGATAGATGTAGTGATTAAACTAGTCGTTAAACAAAAAACGAGCGACAAAAGTTTACAAAAGTAAACCAGGTGCAGGTCTGTAGCTTCAGGCCTAATCTACCACCTACCCACTATGTGCAACCGATGATTGAGCACACGACTTCAAGCCACTGTTTTCTTTGATCCACAGATGTGCTTCATGTTCTGATTGATAGTAATGGACGCATACGCAAGTGAGCCGGACCGGATGACTGCTTCGCAATAAATGATCGTTGCAGGTTTAACGAGCGATTAAAAATCACTCTAGCTCGGGTAGCGTACTATTTTATAGCCCATCAATTAATATCCACGTTGTCTGATATTTTAGGATCATTTCGTCATAGTTTATGAAAACGTTTAACTAATGTTGGTCCACTTTTTTATTAATTAATTACATACTATAAGTTTTGACAAAAAGCAAAGCTTCCTGAAGAGATTTTCATAGAAAGACAGGGGTCTTCATCCCGGAAAATGAAAACTAACACTTGGGCAGAACTCTTGGAACTTGCTAATTATATGTTTTGTAATTGTTCAATTGATCGATTTACTAAGGGAAATTATCAAAAACTTTAACCTTTTATGATTAATGGCACTCAACAGAACACGTGTTTTCCGTTTACTCTTGTAATTGTTGTTCAGTTTGTGTTTAATAGATTTGGGAAGCTCAATGTCGTTTCTGTTCCGCTATAAAGCTTTAATGGTACATCATATTATCAATAATTATGTTTATCCTCATATTTTATGATGGTCAGTCATTTTTAATAACTTGGACTAGTTAGTATTTAATTATGTAAAGGTATGATTCCATCAAAATTGTATGCAGCACATTTGTTTACAAAACTTTTTGTGCAAAACTCCAGCATTGCACGTACTAAGCTGGTATGGCACGTACTAATATGGCGGTTAGCTTCTATCTCCACCGGCAAGGCTCTGTGTAACTTTTGTAAGCGCATATTATTGTAGCACACTTGTGCACGATTTCACATAGGCTACAGGCTATATACTTCTCATTGTATATGTTTGTATATTAGTTTGTGTTGGATACCTGCATTGCTACACACACTACGTGTACGCATCCGACCTACTTCCGACGTGAGATCGTTGACTTGCAATGTGAAATGAAGAAGTAGGTTTTGTTGATGTTGGCACCTGGCATAAATATAGTATGCAGTTTTCTGCATCCGAGTCATTCGTTAGCTTTAGATGTTTCATTCACCTGAACCTATAGTTAAGGAATGGTTTACATAACTTCATACGCACGAAATAATGGTCAATTTCGTACCGACTTCAGTATTTTGATTGAGTTAGTTATCTACATAGAGGAATGGTATCCACAGTTATACATAGCTCTTCTTTCCAAACCGGCCTAGTTTATTACTGCCTCACGTTTATGAATCAATATTTGGTTTGCTAAATGGACGCTGACGTTTTGAATTATATTTTCTTTCTCATTTTCTCAGGACCAGATGTTCGGTTATGAGTCGGTCGGTTACGATAAACAGATATAGTCGCTAAGCAAGATTAGACTTTGATAGATATCTACGTTCCTGGGTTTGTAGTTTATAGGTAGGCAGCAAGATCATGTAATCTAAGGTGTATTTTGGACTTGATATTCATGGAAACATACACTGTTTAGAAATGTTTTGTGTTTTTCCAGACTATCCTAGTTCGTGGAAATAACGTT
Organism: Gortyna flavago; assembly: GCA_963669345.1. NCBI lineage: Eukaryota > Metazoa > Arthropoda > Insecta > Lepidoptera > Noctuidae > Gortyna > Gortyna flavago. The sequence continues at coordinate 5,429,522 of OY770132.1, forward strand.
AAGTAATCATATTCAGGGCGCGTTCTCTGACTCATAACTCACGTTAAGTGGGCCCTAATCGTTCATTTATACTCGTATCTAACTACCAACGACCAATAAGAACATACTCAACAAAACGGATCAGTGGGACGAGCTTTTAAAATTCCTAGATAATTTAACGAGTACCGAGTTGCGTATGAATATATTACTCTGATATCAAATATACTCGGCGTACCGAGCCATATCGTAAGGCTATTCGTCATCTAAAATAAACGGCCGAAGGTAATAATCAAAATAGAATTATCATACTGAGGAGTGTCGTAATCGTCTGCTTTGGCAGGACTGCCTCGCGGGTTTTGGCGGACTACGTGGATTTGTATCAAGTTCGTTATGCGTCTTAAAGGAGAAAATAGCCGGTTATAGACAATGTCGGGCCGACCTCGATCCATTTGGCGATGAGACTTGAATGTCAAGTCAACATCCAACGTGTAGCTATACGTGTATACCTACACTAGAACACACGGCATGAGAAAAGTTTGGATAACACTAACCCAATGGTCATTGTTAACCACGAGCGATTGTGTTGATGGAAATGCAGGAGATGCCAATGTTTTGAGTACACAAAGTTGTTTTAAGAATCCGTCTATTCAGCTATATCTTATCCACCTAGTCATTAGGTAATTTAAAACATCGTATACGATGCAAAAACAGTTGATTATTGTTTATTTAGAATTTGATTTTTCATCTTGCAAGATATGTAATATTTTTTCGTGTTTCTATTCAAGAATCTGCACATTTGCTTTAGTTACTCATTTATTTTAACATTGCGCGGGCGCACCGGCGCATGAGCTTTCAGTCGCATGTGACATCTCATGAGGGTCATAGCGTGACGTAGACTCGTTTAGAAGACATTTTAAAATACTGCTATTTATTTATATAACGTTTATATTGTATGTTCAGTAAATATAATATGTTCATGATGGCGCGTATTGACGTCAGCGTATATTAGATGCTTTGTTACAATATTTCGTGATCTTGCAATCTGAAAAAAGAGTATTTTTACAGCTGGCTGTAACTGTGCAGAATAAACATCAATACCTATCTGATTTCAACTTAAGATCATCGATCCAATAGAGTTTTTACTGAAATTATCTCGTTTTTATTCAAGGTCTTAGAATCTAATAAAATAATTGGTAACCTCAATTAGTTTCAAATAGGTACGTTCAATAATTAAGTAAATAAATTGTAATTATGATCAATTAGGATACTAATTTTGAAACTTTTACATGATTTTCATTAATAAAACATATCAGTAAAATTATATTTCAAATAAAAATGCAAATACATCTTAATTTATTTGAGTCAGTGGATAATCGAGTGGTGCAGTGGTCAGCTATTTGAATTCCTCACTAAAATATCTTCAGCACATAACATCTACCACATAATCTCGATCTACGTCATGGCGAGAAGATGGCGCCTGTGGCCTCCATCGAGATGTTATGATTTTTTAAATTTATTTGTTTTTTGTAGTGTTATGAGTGTCACAAGCCAGTATTTCTAGGATTAACTTAAAGTTTAAAATTAATATTGTTTATTATGTTAACTTTATTTATACTTCACCATTAAATGGAGATCACTAGTTTCAAATAAATCTTCAAATATTCATTATATTCTCTTTCGAGGAACATTTACTGTGTATTGTAGTTAGAAAAATACCACCTCCATTCATTTTTCACTCCTGGTAACACTGGCTTATGTAATCAAATCTGCGTTTACGTTGGAGCGCTTGCTATTTTTCAAGACGATAATTTTTCACATCTCATTTTTATCGCATTCGCACTGAAAACGTCCGTTTACTCTTCAAATATATGCACATTCCGCGCGTGGGGCAACACTGAACAGTCACTGCACAGATATCACAGTCCTGGAGGCACCGCTGACAAACAAACTTACCGTATCACTTTATCACTTGGTCCCTTCACTGGTATGTGCGATACATAAAAATGTATTTTTTGTTTTGTAGGTACTATCGGGTGTTGGTTGCGCGCCCCATGAGGAAAGCGTTGAGAGTGCGCGCGCCGGGCGCGGGAGCAGATTGCCGCCCTCTTTTATAAGCTCCGTTGTGGGCAGCGGGCCCGCTGCCAGCTACCACACTCTTACAAACATACGCACTCCTGCGTAACACACTGTTTCACATCACCTGACTCTTAACACCGCGCAATACAACTCAAAATCAAACAACTTTTATATCTTCATCTGAAAATAAAACTTGCTAGTTCCGTAGTCACTGATAACATTTGACGTTACCTTTAATTTACAAATTACTACAAGTAAAATGTACATTAATTGTTAGCTTAGACCTAAATTGATCTCAGTGTGACGAGAGGTAATTCATTTTCGTTATGTAAGTATTTTAATTTGTTTATTAGCTAGGAGGATTGTAAGCATTATTATAATTTAATTGAGCTGTACATTGTCGAAGTGTTATCGTCGATCGACGTGATTCCATGCTGTGCTTCACTGAAGAATTGCTGCTTGTTACTTAGTGTGCTACGAAGTGCTACGGCGTAGCACAGTTTAGTTTGGATCCACTTATTTATTCAGATTCAGATTAATTTATTTATAAAAACATGTGTAGATAATATACTTGGTATGATGCTTATTCTATAATACATAACATTTTGAGCCAAAAAATACCTTGTAACACATAGGTGTTACAAGGTATTTTTTTGGCTCAAAATGTTTGACTATGGTAGGTGTATAAATTAGGTCGAAAGACATTCAAAATTTCAAAATAAGAATAATAATATAAATAAAATCAACAATTAATATTAAATTAAGAAAATAGGTCAACAGTCATGCGCGATTCAAAATAAATAGAATCAGTCAGTATCTTCAAAGCGATTTATCATTTAAAAATTCATTAACACTATAATACACTTTTATACTTGTACTTGTTTCTGTGAAACTAATTTTTAAGAATTTATTTTTTTGTATTGTGTATTGTGTTTACTTCGTTATTTGATACGGTGATGAAGTTACTTAAAAAGTTTTATGTGTATTGATAATGGCGTGGACTCGTTACAAATAAATGATTTTTAGGTAAATCATTATTTTTATGCTTTGCTAATATTCTTCTTTTTAATGCTAAAAAAACTAAAGCAGACAGTAGTTTCATAATCTTAAAGATAATAATAATGTAGGTTTTTGAGGAAAAGATTCTTGTAAGTGCTACGCCGTAGCACGTAGGTACACGCTGATGTCTGTTTTTCTTACAGTTAGTTTTTTTTCAATTAGCTTTATTTGGTATCATGTTCCATACACAAACATTACCTGCATTGTCAAACAAATCCAAATGTTTATTCTTCAAGTTCTTGTCTTCAAAAAGATTACATCCTGTACCATGTGTGAATTGACAATTCATAACTCAAATAATTATAAATCTACGACATACTATTTTTGTTTTACCATAACAACAAGCTAATTATATTAAAACCAATCTGTATGTCATGGAGTCTCTAATGTTACTAAACATCCTTAAGTTCGTTCGGTCAACATTGCTTTTTCTTCTTGTACATCCATACTAATCCATACGAATATTATAAATGCGAAAGTAGCTCTGTCTGTCTGTCACCTGTTCAGGATTATACCACGGAACCGATCGCTCTAACTTAACTAAAATTAAATTAATTAAAATTGAATTATTATTTTTTTAGATTGGTCGTTTGGGACTTGGAGAAGGACTTCTACTATTCATCCTGTATATCGGTATTAGAAATAATGAAATACAAAACACACGCAGATGAAGTCACGGCCATCAGCTTGTAGAAAATAATCGCTTTCCTTGATCACAGCTATTTGTAAAATGAGGTACCTCAAAAGGACGGACATCATCTTTCTATTTCACCTGTTTGTATAACAACAAATTTCCATTATTCATCTGTCGAAGGTAGTCATTATGATAATGAGAACATTACATTGTGGCGGTTTGTAAAGAGTTTCATTTTCAGCAGTCGTCTACGAGACGTTATAATGTACATAATAAACAGTATTCTATTCTATAATTCAACAGGTAACTGGGAAACTGCTTTTCGAAATCCTATTGTAGGCCGACCGCTTAACTGAGACGTTGCCTGAGGTAGCTGAGCGGTGCGGGAGGGGTGATAGTTGTCACAAGTTGAAGAGTCACTGAGCTCTCGCATCACGTCAGCAGAGACCTCCCGCACCGCGCTGCTACCTCAGGCAACGTCTTAGTTAAGCGGTCGGCCTATAAATGCATACAGTTCCGCTTATCAACCCGGTACGATTTAATCATACTATAAGTTGAAGCAAAAACAAAAGTTGCTCCATCTAACTAAACAGTGTCAGACGAATAATAATTTGTTGCTTCGGTTTTATTGTATGCCACAGGCAACATATTGTATCAATTTATATCAATTAAACCAATTATCAAGCTTTTGACTCTGTCGAGACCTGAAGGCCAATTCTCGTAATTTAAAACGTTCAAAATCTAGTCGCAGTCTCATCTCAGCGACAAACAACTGTCAAAAACTTGTCAAAATGTAGGGAAATTAGAGGTATTTTTGACAGATTGAGACTGAGATCAGACTGTGAACGTTCTTAAAATTACGAGAATTGCCCCTCTGGTCTGTTTTGGAGTCTGCAGCGATGCCAACTCGACTGACGATACATCCAAGTGCTGAGATGTCTATGAAAACGCGATAATGACCGTCCAAAGTTCCAAACACAGGACGGCTAGTTCATGCTACGAAAGTGCTACGATGGCCTACGCCGTAGCAGGACTACGTGGAAGGCCTACGCAATTATGTCATTGTTGAAAAATATGAAAGTTTAATTTTACGTGTCTATCTTATTATTTTAGAAATGCTTTTAATTTGTTAAACATCTAAATAATTTATACGAAGTTCTATGTTTATTAAGGGCGTTTTTTTCCCCCAAGAACTTACTTTTACACTTTCGAAAATGTTCGTTACGTAACAAAATAATTTTTTGCATATTTTTTTTTTACTATGACAAAAAATAGTTCCTACTCTCAACATGCATGACGGCATGACGTGGCCCTACGTAAGTCAGTTACGTGTTTCTACGACTACGTAGCACCAACGTACCGGCCTTGGCTTTTATTTATTCACAAGTATATTTTAACGTGTACATGTATAGACGGCCCACTTTATAATATGCAGAAGTAAATACTCACCACGGTATATGCAACTATCGATTCGCTCAATTCTATGGATCGCCATTTTTTTACCTCTAAACTTTTGTAATAGATATCGTGTTAGTGATTAATCCGTGTATCGCATTAGATACGCGCTTTAGGGTCATCGGTACGTCCTCCTCGCGTCGTATGCCTCATTACTGAGGGTCGTGTTTCCCCCGACGTGAAATCACGTCTTCACGTTCTTCTGTTTGACGATGTTTTGCCATCTGTGCCTATCCTTCATACGTTATAATTCAATTTATTTATTCAACAATTAACATTGCGTTCGAATAAAATCCAGCATGAAACATATGTATCACATACTTATGCATAGGTATAGTATATAAGTAAAATTAGAAAATATTATTTAGGTTAAAAAATATGAAATAGGTCAAAGGAATATTTAGGTGGGGGTTGGTTAGGTTATTGTGTACTTTTTAGTGTTTGTGCGATATTTCAGAAGTCCAATTCCCATGATTAAAACCGGTCCAAATCTATTCGCAATCTCATCTCAGCGACAAAAACTTGTAAAAATGTACACACACACACACACACACACACACACACGAAGAAATGTATTTTGTGTGGCACAGCTTAATATAGGCAAATTCTGAATCCCTCTTGGATTAATTACCACGAATTGGTGGATATTCTGAATATTGTATTAGAAATTCTGTTCTAGTTATAATTGTCAAAACGCGCTCTGTTTCCTCGCAGTCGTTTCCTGTATGAAATCAAGATCAAAGGTTTCATATTAACATTTTAATGTTTTGAAATGTGTATTACGGCGTTCAAAGTTCTAGCTTCGTGTCAGGCTATTAATTTGACAAAATGTCTCCCATTCAAACACATAAAAAAATTGTATTTTTGAAAGAATAATGGTCAGGTAATTGTTGCTCTTTAATTTAATTATATTGTTCTGTTAATTTATTTAGTGACTTCATTTAGAATTCGTTTTTGGGTTATAAAATTCATTGTTTATTTTTACTCGAATGATACAATGATAGAAATAAATGCTCAAAGTATACATTGCTCAAAGTATACATAAAATAGTTTACATTGTAAATACTGCTCGAAATTTATCGTTCTACGGTTGAGGTGTTGCAGCTAATTATAGTAACACTATCACCAAGTCTCATAAGCGGTCTGCGGTTTACTGAGGAGGATGTGGTTTACATTTCGCCAATCTTTTACCCACTGTCCAACCGAATTACCTAAATACTCTTTGTTGATATGAGAAATAATATTGGCCATATAAAGGTTATCATCTTATCATGAATATCTACTACTTGAGAGAGAGAGAGGAGTGGTGCCCCAGTGGTAACGGCTGCGACTTACGAGTTCGGTCGTAAGTTCGAACATAAATTATACGTGTAAAATGTTTCAAACAAACATACAAAAAATCAAATCTTTACTCTTTATACCTAATATATTATTAATAATAATTAATGTTAGTTTAAATAACTAGTGTTTTCTAAAGACCAGCTATGAAAATTGTGGTTCCCAAAACAAAGCATATACATAGCCAAAACCAAAACTATCATACTCTGATAACACCAGTATCAGTAAGTTACTTACTACTTCAAGCTTTTGCTTGATGACCTGCGATAAACAAAGAATGCGAATCGATCGAGTGGTGCCGAATGACTTGCAATGGCATCAGCTTCACGACAATTTTAAAATTCCTAAATAAACGCTTTCGTCATTAAAGTAACGTATTAATATTCGTGACGTCAATGTACTGGTACGTAGAGATGTTTCGCAAGCACTCACGCGCACATACTTTCAACGTTATCTCGAAGAAACGTGAGGGATGCTGCACGTGAACTTTGATGCGACGTATGCGCCTGTTACTATGGTTTCAATGCCAAGTATGGTTCAGGTATGGTTGATTTATAGGTATATTCCACTGTCTATATGTGATAGGGTATTCGTTTTGGTACCTTTTTAATTTCTCTTAAGTAATCAAATAGTTTTGGGGGAAAGAGTGGTCAAACGTGTGATGAATTATATAAATATAATCTAGATATCTAGGTTCTCTTAATAGGAAGTAAATTCTGTTTCCTAAACAACAATTGAAACGATTATACTCGTATATCAATCCGGTACTAATAAAAATATGACTTGGCTTGAGTTGTAATACCTACATGATGGCTCCTGCCATTTCACGGTCCTCTAGTTGTTTCGAACAACATCAACGGAGACAGAGCGATTTACTAGCACGAGACATACATAACATGTCTGATAAAAGACGTAACTAATGTCTGCTACACTAAACAGTTTAATGACATTTTATTATCCAAATATAGCTATGAATGTTAGCTTCACCGCTACCTAAGTTATAGGCAATGATTGTCATTTGCCACGTGTATGCACTTTTGTTCAGTTTCCGTGTCGTGCTCTCGCCAATTTTTCTATTGGTATTTATTTGGCAGAGCTATCAGACCATAGATCTGAGCTTGGCACGGCGGCTGCGGCGGCTGGGTCTGCATCATTGCCAGCAACATTGTTCCCACCAGACACTAACGTGTATTGCGCACACGTCTGTCAAGATCACTATTAATCTTCACAAAGACTGTGAAGTTTTTATATACATACGCTTTTCTGGATTATAGCTGAGATACATTTTGGGGCAAAGTTCCAGAGCGAGATCTCCCGGTATTTCTATGTTTTGCACCGCTTTGGCATAAGAACAGATGGAAAAGTTTTGGCTATTTTCGGCTAAATATTTCCGTGCAGTTATGCCCTCGGAAAATTTATTTTCAAATGTGGCTTTCCTATTTGTTCCTATTATGGTAACCTATTACCCAAAGTTTGCTGGATAGTCAGTCGCAGTTTTCCTAGCCTACTGTAAATCATCCGTTGCCGGATGTGAGGTAATCTGGAAATCCATCCCATAAAAATTAACAAGAACCCATTCACTTTTCATAATTTATGTTTGTTTAGAACACTAACCGTTACGACGGATTACGATTATGATCTGTTATCTAAATTGCAATATGTTCTGCCATTTTAGACTGTTTTTGTATGAAATCGATTTTCGATATCATAAATAAAAATATTTAACGAATATTTGGGGAGAACTTTTCTGTAGGGTTTGAGTGAACATTCGCACATTTGGGTTTGGTTTGGGCACAATAATTAGGTTTTGATTTTCTGGTTCTATGATAATGGCATCTACAAACGACAATAAGTGCGTTAGATACAGCTGTAAATAATGTTTAGCTTTTATCGGTATACAAGGGTCGGCAGGTAATTCCTGGCGGCGTGCCAAGCTAGCCCACGCAGTCGCTCGCCTACTGAACGACTTACAATAACCAAAACTGAACCTTAACGTTTCAAATTTTAAGTCATATTTCTAATGTATGTCTAGTAAATCTTGAAATTGATGTCCAAATCTCTACTGCCATCTGCCTTGAGCCATGTATTTTTATTTTATCGCGTTTATCGCTGTGCCATCGTGAGTTGTGTTCGTCAATAAATCACGAGTCTGTGAAGTGTTGATATTATGTGCAGGGAATGTTATGAAAGATCGGCAATAATAACTTAACATGTTCAACAAAACGAAGACGAGTGATGAATTAAGACGAAATGGTAATTCATCATTTGAACATGAAAAGTAAAGTAGCGTTTAGCGTAATCCATTTGAACTGATGATAGAGATCGTTTAATCTTTTACGTATACAAAGGAATTGTACATTACATTTATTATGGATATGTTCCTAATTTATTATGTAGATAAATTGCTTCTATTTATTTCTTGGCTATGGAATAAATATGTAGGTACGTGAATATGATAGTTATCATTTAATATTCAGATATAAAGTGCGTCTCGGTAAGATAATGTTGCTACAGACTTAAAAGGTCGCAATGAGCTTATGATGTTGTTTGACTCTCCCGGATTTTTCTTGAGCTGCACGATTACTGACTAACGCGTGCACTGGACAGGTCCACTCAATCTGTGTGTGGTTCTTTCCTCAAAAGACCATTTCAGACACCAATCTACATGGTCTTCACGTGATCTGACCAAGATTATCTCTAGACATCGGCCTTTCTTCTTAGAGTAGTCAGATAGGAAACGCCGATCTAATCTAGTTTTTTAATTATGATTGTCGTGTAAAAGTGTTTGCACAAACCTACTTAAAATAAAATCATGTAACATTATCATTTATGCCATTCTCTGGGTTTAATAGATGCCTCTGTTCTTCATGTTGGAGTAGAATTGCATCAAGTTCAACACCATAACTACTCTCGTGCTCGTATCTAACATGTTGCTGCAAAGTCCGGATTGTAAAAATTTCGGAGGTCAAACAAAATTCTGCAAATAATTGTGGAAGAATCATCATCTGCCTAGCCTTTTCCCAACAATATTGGGGTCGGCTTCCAGTCTAACCGGATGCAGCTGAGTACCAGTATTTTACATGGAGCGACTGCCTATCTGACCTCCACAACCCAGTTACTGCGTAATACGAAACCCCTTGGTAAGACTGGTAACAATTGTGGAAGAATGCAGAAGAATAAGAAACATTTATTTGCAGAAAATATAGATGTAACTCGTTGTTAAAGTTTGTGGTTTATATACAGTCAGTATAGAGCATGCAAACAACATTTTACATTAATACCTAGTAGTAAATTTTAATAAAATATGTAGAATATACAAAAATACCTGTCATAATATATTATGTTGTTTGTCTCTGCATCACCCAAAGGTTGACTGGTAGAAAATGCCTATGGCGTTAAGTCCGCCTCTGTACATTTTTGTGCTTGAAGTATTAAATAAATAAATAATAGAATGATTAAATTAAGATACATTTTAAGTTACAATTACTCACTAGTAGTAGTAAGTAGTGTAGTACGTGTGTGTGTGTGTGGTTATTTTATGTAAGGTATACACATATGCAAGATTCCCGAAAAAGTTAACTTTTCCGGAGATGGTGAAACAGACAAATTGACTTTTTTAAAATTTGTAATTGTCCCTAAAGTTCAAAACTAAACATCACAGTGTCGGTGCCACTCCGCTCTGGGTACGTCGCGTTCAGTACATGTTTTCGAATCTAAATTAGAATTCTATCCGAAGCGAAGTGGAATCAGCCCAGTGACGTGTATTGAGCTCTGTTGTACGTATTGACATTCCTTCTATTATTTCAGGCTCTATGGTTCTAATATATTTATTTGCTCATGAAAATACTATTTTGAATACAAAGTATATTATGTTCCTGCCAATTTAATGTGCCTCTAGGCCTCCTCCTTGTCAAAAGGAGAGGTCCGTATTTACGACGACTCGTAAGCTGGGACCGTTAGTGGTGCTGAAACTCGATACGTAATAAACACACCAATACCTAAGAATATAAAGAGAGATTTGTTCAATCGAAACCTACATTTCGTTACGACACTTTCTTAGGAAAGTGTACGTAAGCCCAGCGTCACATAATTACCGGGTCGGCCATGCTCCGGCAAGCGTGCGACACACGGTTTCAACTTGACACGTTCCTTTGTGTCACACAATAAGATGAGCTAATCAGAAATAGCGATCGACGGATCCTACCAGTTATATTTGAGGATAATTAATATGTACTGTATTTATTATTAGTGCTGTAGGTCCCTGGTAATAGGATTATATTACATAATGGGTTACTTTTTATCAAATTGATATAATTATATATTCTTTGAAACCGTTGAAGGAATTAAAGTCAGGCTATTTAGGTAAGGCATATAACAATCGCGTACTACGATCACCATTTCAAATGTGGTAAATACGGGCCACGCCGTAGCCCTTTGGGTAAAATGGGTAGGCGTATGGTTCGTGCCTTATCGGCTACGATAATAGGAACGCCCTGAATAAAAGATTGCTAAATGGTTTGGTTGAAAGTTATTAGACTAACGATTACCGTTGGCTTCAAATACGTCTGACTTGCAGTTGTTTCTGGTAATACTCATGATAGTTATTTTTCATTATCATTACCATAAACATAACAACACTACATCACGCCAGCAATCCCCGAAGGTCTAGTCAGTTGTCCTATCTATAGTACCCCCACATTTCACCAGTCATGTCACCATTGACCTTCTGCCCAAATGCTTGTTCCTAAAACGAACAGTGGATAGGTATTTTATATTTTTTTTTTAACAAATCGTCTTGAAGACCTAGACAAGAAGCGCCAGTTGCGCAAGAGTCGCCCAAAGCCTTCATAAATACATACAATGATGCTGATCAGCTCTTCTGTACACGGTGTGACCGGTTTTTCAAGACCAAATTTGGTTTTGCAAGTCATCAGAGAGCTCATGAAAGCAATAAAATTTAGTCTGCGTCGCTGTCGCCGGATACGGTGGAGAGGACTATTTTACTATAGGTATTTTATACTGATTTAAACAACACATTATTTAGGTAACGATTAAATTGTAAACATCTATCCTTAATAGCCCAATGCCCCATTAAAATAAATAAGTGGTTCCGTACGAATCGGAAACTCAATTTTAATTTAGCTGAAGATTAATTTTGATGAGTTATGTGACGCTAATTGTTGCTGCTGTGTAATTGTGTATTCAGTTATTCTCGGCGCTTTCTAACTGGGGTTACTGCATATGCTGCTGGGGAATGAGTACTTATACAAATCGTATAGTACTGTGATATAATGTTATCATGCAGGTTAGCGTGCTCCGTTTGTACATACCTGATGTTAAATAAAGTAAGATAGTAGTTTTTGGAATGAGTCTTACCAAGGGGTTTAGTATTACCCAGTGACTGGGTTGTGGAGGTCAGATAGGCAGTTGCTCCATGTAAAATACTGATATTTAACTGCATTAGGTTAGACTGGAAGCCGACCTCAACATAGTTGAGAAAAGTCGAGGCAGATGATGTTGATTAGGTAGTGGTTCTTAAATGACATTCAGCTACAACGTTACTAGGTATAGCAAACTATGTAAATACCGAACTATTGACTTTAAAAATATTTATTCTGCATTCCATTATCTCTAGTTCAACATTACAATGTTAGCTGCAATATTACTTCAAAGTAATCACAAAACTCATTGCAAAACTCATAAGCAATGATCGTAGGTGTTTCGAATGCCAAACATTAACTAGAAGCGAATAAGTAAAATGCAAACACACGTCAGAATTTATGATAGAGCTGCCGATACATCAGAAGGCTAATTGTCGTAATTTAAAACGTTCAAAATCTAGTCGCAGTCTCATCACGGTGACAAACAAATGTCAAAAACGTCAAAATGCCGTACGCAAAATACGCGCATTGATGTGGAGTTGCGGACAACAGCCCGTATTACCTATTACCTAACGTCAAAATGTAGGGAAATTATGTCTAGGTATTTTTGACAGATTGAGACTGAGATCAGACTCAACGTTCTTAAAATTATGAGAACTGCCCTTCATTTAAAATTTCTTGTGTATACTTTATTTAAGTGTAAGTTTATGGCGTGCTAACATCGGTTTGCGTTTCATTTCCAGAAGCTGTGTTGATGCATGGGCTCTACTAGGAACACAATCATAAAGTTTTAGAAATAGAATAGGTGTTTATGCTTATATTATGAAGAATGAGTTTTGTTGTCATTTACTTTACATTTACAATCAACTCAGCCCGTTTTTGACTAGTACGAGTACTCCGATGTTGCGTCACAACACCCGGTTCTCCGCATTTCGTAACCATCTTTCCCCCCTACCTTTTATTATTTTTTGTGTTTGTTCTTTTTTTTTGCGTCATGTTCACCGCGAATAAACGTTTTTTCTTTCTTTCTAACCAATCGGCCCAGCCAATATCATCACAGTGTCACAACACAAGTCAACCTATAACCGTCCCAATGGGACACAGGCCTCCTCTATATAAGAAAGATAGGCTATTATCCAACACGCGGGCCATGTGCGGATTGGTGAATGTGAACTGTCTTCGAATTTTTGGTTCTAAGACATTTAAGGTTTCTTCACGATGACATCCCCTAAATCCATAGGACACCATAGGTTTTTTACTTATATTATCTGTAAAAGAACAATGTTCAACGCTTAATTCAAAGTCTTGCCAAAAGAAATCAGCCATCACATATTTTATAGCCTCACATAGCAGCTTGATCTCTATGGAATATCTCTTGTATCTACATATTTTGAAAATGCAATTTTTTTTCGTTTTTAACTATATTTTATCTCGTTTCATTCCGACAAAGCGTAAAAGAAGAAAAGAAACAAATCGGTTTATTTAAAATCTTGAAGATAACACTTAAGTTTAGTCATTGATCTATAATTACAGTGGCCGGAAATCGGCAATTAAATACGGCGTTAACTTTAGACTACAGCGTTATTTGCGAACTTTTCACGACTTTTCGGTGAAACTCGAAAGCACTCGAAGCTGAGTAGTTACAATTCTTTGGTAGGTTATTCAGTAAGATACAAAGAAATCTAGTTGCGTTTGAGGGGCTAGCTTTTGGGATTTTCTTTCAGAGATTCGATGTTTTTTGAGTTCTTAAAATTAAAATAAAACAAAAGTATGAATTATTTATTTCTAGCCTATGTTGTCCCACTGCTGGGCTAAGGCCTCTCTCCTTTCCACTCACCTCTGTCTTGAGTGGAGCAATCCTGTCTTTAGGCCTCAAGCTCGTCCCGCCCGGTCTTCTCCAATGCAAATATCTTCTGGCCCCAATCAAACGGGCTTTGGTCTTTAAATTAGACCACTGAACTCTTTATTATTAATTGTGAGAACTTAGGTATTTAGCATTGAATTTGTGTGTGTTGTAGTTTAGGTACACGAGCGATGAGGGAATCGATACCAAAGGATGTTTTTAGACATCAAATCTGGGCAATCCCCTGAACTATTTTCGACGGTGGCTATAGATAAATCTTGGATTTACTATTGCAATGTGCAAACAAACGCCCAAAGTCACGTATAAACGTTTCAAGATGAGGATTATGAGATCAAGACCTGCAAAATGTATAAATTTATTTCGAATACTTTGTCATTTTTTCGTTGTTGTATAGATAGGTATTAGACAGCTGTAGAAAAAGCATAATGTATAGGATATTTTATTGAAAGTTTTTGTTCTGTTTCAAAGTCTTTGTTTCTGCGTTTGTCACACTATAGAATATTAATATGATAACTATTTATTTATTTATAGAGTATACAATAGTCTTGTACTTAAAATTATACCGATAATCAGCCTACAATGTTCTCACTATTGGACCACAGGCCTTTTATGCGAGAAGGGCCCAGTGCGGGTTGGTCTTCCAAATTTTGGTTCCAGGACATGCCAGTTTCATCGTTTTGATAGCAGTGGCGATGAAATAATTTACACAAAGTAAAGTGCCTGCTTAGGTTCGAACTCATATCCTAAAGCTCATATGTCGCGGTCGTTACTACTGGGCCATCACTACTCGTCTGTGGGAGCGGATCATAAAAATTAAATATAAGAGAAACGCTACATTAGTTCCGATTTTTTAGGTAGCTCGAAATAGAAGTTGAGCTGTCACTGGAAGAACTATAAATAGGAGAACTGTTACGTGACGAGCGATAATGAAAAAAATCACATCAACGGCGATGGAAATAGTAACGTGATTGGTCCATGTTATGACTTTCCTGTCTTGCTGTTTGACTAATTGTGAATCAATCCAAATTATATCCGTCAGATGTTTGCTTATGTAGTTCTGTTTGATTAATAACATCGGAACCTCGGGATACCGCACAGTCATAGCAGTTTGATTTGATTATGGAAGCAGTTGATGATTTGTTTTCCAATGACGATTGCCGCTCGTTTTTTTCCTATGACCTTCCTGATTTAGCTCATAGAGATAGCACAGGCAAGTTTCGGCCACAGCTGCTATAAAAATGACCAAAATGAATTCTTCTGCAAGGTTTATGCGCAGACATTTAAGAAATCATAAACGAGATGGACACAACATTTTGTTTTGCCTTGTCAAGATTAAGAGGGCACATGAAACGATCGTAAATTCGTTTGAGACCGAGAAGTACTCCCACTCGCAGCGCATATGAGTGTTGTTATAATAGAATACTTTAGAGACGCGTAAAACAATAATTAATTTAAAAAGAAGTGTGTTGGCACTTGTCCATTAAAAATTTCCGTACCGGAGCAGGCTCAAGCTCGCGCAACCGCGCGCGTTGTCGTCGGCAACTACGAGCTGTGTCTGAATGTTTGTCAAACTCAAGTAATAAATGATTATTTCACATGTCTCTGTCTTAATTTACTTAAATCAGTTACTAAAACATTAAGCTGTAAATCTTAATTTAACATTTTGATTTATTTCGTAACTTTATTGCTCACTCGTTTGAATTTTATCTTTTGCGAATAGGGCTTTTTTTAGCTTGCTGATTATTTTGCTTAGTTATTTCTGGCTATTTTTACAAAATAAATTGTTAATTTCCATTGCGTATGTACTTAGCCACGTGTATGTAACCGATAAATTCAGTTTGTCATGAGCCCCAATGTTTGTTCTCACTGTGATTTTATCATGCCAAAATACATTTTAATGTTCACAAACATTAAAGCTAAAAAAAATATTTTTAATTTTTTAATAAATCATCTCGTCCGTTCTTATATTTTTTTCTAAAATCTCAATGTAACTGCAATACAAAGCAATATAAAATGCAAATTGTTTTGTAGTATTCATTTCACGTGTAATTAATCCATCATTAACAGTTTGTAAACGTTTGTGTTGACGACAGTATACGCGCTTGACCGTTACAATACAAACATAGTCATAATCACCCAATTCGCCAAGTAATAAGTAGGTAATCGCAGTTTGTTGTTATTTGAGCACAGTTCAGTGGTTTGTGCATGACTGATAAAAGGTTAATTTACACGGAGCAATTTAGACGCCCGAAAAGTGCACCAATTCAAAGTCAATATCTGCAATATCACAAAATATGCCTCTGTTTAGACGATTTATTCCTCAATTTCCTTCAACGCAGCTTAAGTGTTAAGCAATTAATAATCCATCCAATTATTAATTTAGTTCTTATTTTTTGTGGCCGCTTGATGACAATAGGCGTTCCCCTGTTACATATATGTGACTTAAACATAACTGGCGAAGTGTGGGTGGACTTATTGGTAGGAACAGCTCTGCCTAACCCTTTGAGGAATTCAGGCGTGAAGTTCTTTTATGTTAGGCAATTAAATTGTTTCAAGAAAACCACCTTTTAAAAGTGTACTCCAAGGTTAGATTGGCGTGTTCTATTATTTTCCTGGAAGTATATTATGAACCCGATGTTTTTTATAAAAATGTGAAAAGAAACAAAAATTAAATCAGGGTCACAGTGCATGTGAAGTTTTTTCGTGCGTCAACGTTCCATTAAAACAGGAAGAAAAAAAGATTTGCAGTTTTCTAACGTTTCGACACCATGATTTATTTCGCATGTGATTAATTTTAAATAAGAATACTACGTCGAATAGCAATTCGTTCGAGTTTTTGTAGTAAGATGAAGCAGGAATGTTAGATAATATTTCAGACCAAGAGATTTAGATACTTAAATAATTTAATGTCTTTGATTTCAGAGTAGGTAACTAGAACATTGTGTCTATACAGATTTAAAATTATTATTAGCCACGGATAACCTTAAAAAAAAAATAATGACACTCAGTTTTTTCTCCGAGTGATTACGAGTACCTATAATATAACCAACTAAACTCAGATTTTTGATTTGTTACACTCTGGGCTGATTTTTCAATCGACAGATAATTTTTATTCGTGGAATAAAATTGACGTACGACAGTTTTTTATGGTAAGACTGTAAAAAATTCAAAATTATTCCTTCGATAAAATTATCTGGCGTTGGAAAAATCAGCCCTATGACAGCATTTTCTTTGTATTGAACTGGCAGATGGTCACCCCTTTTGAATTTAACAATACCCCAGTCTATAACAACTGCAGTGCCTTATAGGCCACCAAAATGTTTCAAGTGACCGTAAGTTCAATTCCATCAATGTTCTACAAACCGGAACAAACCATAGCTTAGAGGCAGAAACAATACTTTCTAAAACGAATCCTTTAGTATATTATATCTTCTAGGTTAATGCTTTATGTATGTATTTAATTATTGTTTATGTAAATGGTACACCACAGACTACATGCTTCGTCCTTTAAATCTATTCAAAGTTGTCTCTAAAAGATCACTTTTAGTGATTTTAGTGACCGCCCATGTGTCACCTTATGTAAAATTTCTACAGTAATTCGTATGGTTTACATTTTTATTTATTTTGTAGTATTTTGGCCTCGCACAGGTCTTTTTTTTTTGTTTATTTTTTTATTGTTATTAATATTAATGTTGTTAGTTTTAAATGCTCCTGTGTTTTAGCTTTTAATGTTTGTATTTCCTGTACGTTTCCCAAATATTTTTTTTGTTTTATATTTTTTTTTATTCTATCTATTCTTTCACAAAGAGCTGTAGTAATACTATTAAAGTCTATCACAATCACAATGATTGCAGTGTGTAAGATTATAACCACGGTGCATTGTATTGACGTGCGTCGGGATTCAACGCAGCTGTAAGCCTTGAATCTATAAGATGAATTGCTCTAAGAACCTTACCGAGTGACCAATAAAAATTGTATAGATACGCTCGCCCGCGTCATCCGCGCTGCGTCAATTTACTCCCATACCTTCACCTACGTCATTATAGTAAAAACATTATGTAGATACGTGGTTATTTATTGAACACGGAAGTATACAGTACATAACAGTACTATGTTAAATAACAAATACGTGTGTGAATTGTTAGTAGGTAAGTAGGTCATAAAAGCATCTTGCTGAAAGGTTTTTCTTCGACTTGTTTTTTTTGACTTGTTTTTTTGCCTTTTTTTTTTGCTGATACATAAAAAAATATGCTTTAGCAGACATTTATAGCCAGTGCACCTAGTTTTAATTTGACCTTTGACATACATATTTATGATGACTTGTTTTTATATTTTGAATTTTCTTAATTTTGGTTTAAATTTTATGTCTGTGACTCTAACTTACATTTCTATGGTATTAAATATGATGCTTGGTAAGAGCCTCTAAGTCTAGGAAGTACGTTTTAGTCATTATGCCAGCCCAGTAACAATAATAGTATTACAAAAGTTTTCCCCAAACATCAAACTTTAGAAGAACTTCCCAGAAAATGATCTTGGTGAAATAGGTACCTACTTATCGCAAAAGTTTTCGAATACACTGGAGAGTTAATAGAATTTTCCAGTCACCTTTTAAGACAAGGGTAGAAGGTATTGATGAAATATAGCGCTTGGTCGAGTGAAATAAAAAAAAAAAAAACCGGCCAAGTGCGAGTTGGACTCGCACACGAAGGGTGCCGTACCACCATACAACATTTAACACTAGCTATAGAATAACGGCAAAAAATCACGTTTGTTGTATGGGAACTAAAAAAATAATATATATTTTGTTCTGTTTTTAGTATTTGTTGTTATAGCGGCAACTGAAATACACATTCTGTGAACATTTTAACTGTCTAGCAACGGTTCATGAAATACAGCCTGATGACAAACAGACAGACGGACAGTGGAGTCTTAGTAATAGGGTCCCGTTTTTACCCCTTGGGTACGGAACCCTAAAAATGAAACGCATATTACTCATTCGTAGGCCGCTTCACATTGAGGACATGAGTTATTTATGGCCTGCTTTTATACTAAGGGAGGTCGGGGTTGCCACACTAAAGGTAAGTATTATTTATAATACGTCAAAAAAAAGTCTCCGCTTATGACATTCTTGCATGCCAGTAATAAAGTTAATTAAAAAGGTAACGAGGCGTTTAAAAACTTTCTATAATATACACCGTTAAATTTTGATCGTTTTAATCGAATCGAATTTTCACGATTTCAGTGTTGGTCTCATAGTAAAAGTTGTTCATTATGATGAGTACAATGAAAACTTTTAAGGATTAAAACGATCAAAATGTAACGGTGTATAAAACAAGAGTTCGCATTATAATTTAAGAACAGAATAACGTTCATTCGATATAAGACGTCATAACCTGTTATGTAAAGAGGAAAACATAACACGAAGACAAGTAAAGAAGGAAACCATTTTTTTTCGTAATAATTCCATTGCGCTTTTGCAGCATGCCCATTTGCCCATATCGAAAGGTACACCAATCCGACACACTAACTCAGCATTCATATTTCCTTAGAGCTATTCACTGGTCCTTTTTCCTAATACCTAGGCACCTCTGATAAATAAAAAAAATATTCAGTTCAGAAAAATGAAGCGAATGATGTGAAGTATTTTTTGCTAAAAATACTATGGTCAACTTGTAACTGATTGTACATAGGAACATAAGTTGTAAAATGTTCGCTCTGGTCGTAAATTGACTAAGTATAAATACAGAAGTCCGTAACAAATGGACTGAATTCAAAACATCATGACATCAAATAAATCTATTTCGAGAAATATTAATACGTGTTCATATTCGACAAACGTGGCGTGACGCTTTCCCTCTGCCTAAATGTCAGCAGCCACCATCCATGGAGTAGGTATATGCACACAGATTCCCGGGATGTGCAGTTGGTATCAGACCAAAATATCTGTATATTATGCAGATATTACATTATGTACGATTACCTTGAGTGTAAAATTAGATAGTTTTACATGTGAGCAAGTGCTTCACGCTCATTTTACATATGTTTAGTGGCTACACGAGTCCGATCATAGTCGGTGAAGTGGGGTAATAATTTTTATTCTGTTATCTGTTTGTGTAGATATAGAAGTAGTAAAAATTGTATTTTGATTTATCCAATTGCTGTTTTACGCTTTTCTGAGTAAACATCTGAAGCTTGACTTATAATCTTTTCCAAATGATTTGTAGATACCTAGCCTAAATATTGTTAGTTTTTTTAATTTTGGGCTTAAGTCTTTGCCAAATGTTTCTTTGAGAGCTGGCGTTACATAAAGCGAAAGTTGGTTTGGTATTCGATTACCGATTCTTGTCCGGAACAGCTGATAAAAAATGTTTTTGTCATATTAGTCAACATAAAATTATTAACAGAGTTAGTGTACCTACATATTTGTAAATGGTTCGTATTTTTCCCACGTTAGGTTGTTTGGAAGTTATAGGGACGCTTTGGCGGCTGACAAGGCATTAATTAATGTATCGCGCATGCTCCGGAGTTCGGGGTTAGTGAAAACGAAGGGTAATGTGTCTATGACGTCGTTCACAGTGCTGCGTCACTGAAGATTAATGTTGTGAGTAGTTGTGACGGCTTCCATTGAGGGTGCCATGCTGAATATGTTACAGAAGTGGCGGCGTAGGGAACAATAGATAAGCATTTTTGTAAGAAAGAACGAAACGAACGAAGTTACAGTAAAATAAATTTTCCTGTTACGAAAGCTCTAATTTATTGATTTATAAAGAAATGCTTTTTGTATTTTCAGTAAGACTGCAATGGCTTTATAAGTTCAGTTTAACTTAAGGAAATAACTATTGTAGCATTGAAAGTTCGCAAGTATATGCAGTATCAAAGTGTTTCATTTGATGCCAAAAATCCAATTCATTTGAAAGTTTCTCGTCATTTTGTCACTCATACGCGCATATACATATTAAGCTACGCTTGCCGCGGTTGGTCTGTGGATGGGTGACCATCTATATATACTGACACCCCTCCGTGTCTCGGAAAGCACGTTTAGCCGTTGGTCACGGCTGTCATTCGTGGATCTTTGACAGTCGTTACGGGTCGTCAGAAACCCGACAGTGTGACAACCAGTCTTACCAAGGAGTATCGTATTACCCAGTAACTGGGTTGTAGAG
The DNA here is from genome assembly GCA_963669345.1 of Gortyna flavago. Taxonomy (NCBI): domain Eukaryota; kingdom Metazoa; phylum Arthropoda; class Insecta; order Lepidoptera; family Noctuidae; genus Gortyna; species Gortyna flavago. Next base: position 5,450,471 of record OY770132.1, read on the forward strand.
GTCAGATAGGCGACTTCGCTCCATTTAAAATGCTGGAATTCAGCTGCATTCGGTTAGACTGGAAACCGACCCCAACATAGTTGGAAAAGGCTAGGTAGATGATGACACGCATACACATGTTACCATGAAGGAAGGCAATACACCTTACATACTCCTTTTGCTTCGTTTACGTCCATCCTGTAAATATGCCAAGAATAGAATAATTAAATATAGAATACCTACTTTGCACGTAACGCAAGTTATACCCATTTGAGAGCTGCCTAAGTAAGGGAGTTACTCAGTCCCCACAGACCAACCCCTGTGTAATGTGGTGATCTCATTCTCGACTGAGGACTTCGAGGGTAAAAACTGCGGCCGTTTATACGTTATTATATTCGTTAATATAATAACGTATCTACGTATAAACGGCCGCAGTTTTTACCCTCACTACGAAATCGACCGAGTGTCGGTCGATTTCGTAGTGAGTTTTATCGGATGTAATGTTCCTAGCAGAGTAATTGGGTTGAAGAAACTTTACATCGAAGTAAGTATTTACGTCCACGTGTTTTATGGATTATTTATTATGAGTCTTATTTCTTTATACAATATTATTTATTTTTAAGGTTTTCGTATATCTGAGGGTCCCAGACCTTTGGTAAGCATACGAGGGGCCGAAGTCAACTAGCAGAGGCCCGTTAGACCCTATAAGTAAATAAAGCATCAACGGACGATTATCCTTGTATGCACTGTGCAAGTGCACCCAAGCACAACCCCCAGTTAGTGTAGGGCTTTTGCCGGATATGGAAACAAAAATAATCGAACTTGGGTTTGGGTGGTTAAGATGGACTACTATCAAGGAATATGGAAGGACTATGGCCCTGCCTGACCAATGTTTTATATATACATACAGTACACGGATAAAATGGCAGGGGGTGACTTGCACAGTCAATAATTTATTTATTTACTTGCTAAAGACTTTATTGCACATAAAATAAAACAAAAAGGACAAACGTATTTGAAATGAGTGTATAATGAGATGATCTCTGAATGACAATCTTTGGAGGAACTGAGAGAAAGGAGAGACAGAATACATATCTACATAGCTTGATAAAGAACATTATATAAATGGAAAAGCGGATCCTCATGGATCCGCTTTTCCAAGCATAACAAGCTAATGTAGGCCTACCCACTAAACATTATTCCCATAAAAAAACGCTCTATTTCTGAGATGTTATAATTAGACTTTTTTATATTATGTTAGTGACATACTTGTATTTGGCAACATTACCCATATCCATCTATTTTTAAATACAAGAGAAATAGCTCGGTATGTACAGTGAACCAATTACCTATTTAAAAGCATGTGTATAGCTTGTACATTATCCAGAGACTTATTGTCGACGATAATTACTAAACCGCATGTAGCTACAAATAATAAAAACTGTAACGGATGTTGGTACGTCTTTTGCAGAGATATTTTACTCTTGAAACTGTAAAATGTAGAAAATATACTGTGTAACTAGGCCAATTATATTATTAAAGCATTTCGCCTCAATCAAAAATTTTCTTCAGTTTAAAATTTATTTAGACCTTGCGCTCGGTAAAATGTCGACATTATTAACACATATGAAATCGTAACACATGAATCAGGGTTGATCTTCAGCTATTTCATGAAGAATATTTTCAGCACTAAATCTTTTGTTCTAACAATAAGCACATCAAAAACATTCCTGACGGTGACATCTGAAATGTGAAATGGGGCATTCATTAGGTTATGTAATCTTTTAATGGTCTGGCGAACAAAAGTTTGAGAACCTAGTAATTAAAAGTCTGGCTGAAATCTTACAGAAATAGCACCCAGACATCTCAGTTACCTCGTTGGTTAAGTGGTCGCAAGTGCGAGTGCTGAGTACGAGGTCCTGGGTTCGATCCCTAGATCCGGCAGTGTCATTGTTCTTCTTTAGAAATTTCGCAGTAGCAATCCAGAGTCTGGATTGGTGCGTTGTTAACAATAGGCTCGCTCTCTACTAAGTGAAACTTTGACATAACTTGCGTAATGTGGGTCAGCTGTAATAGACCGCCAACCCCTTCGTGTAATATAGGCATTATATGTTATGTTATCTCACTAGTATTCATAACTCACATTTGTCGCTTGGATCACAGTCTAAAGCGAAGACTTCCTGTCTGGATTAGATATTTCATTGCGTTTATTTTTGAAGGTCTTCATGCTCAGACTATTGTCGCGACTTGGTTGACGCGAATTGAGAAAGCGTAAACTTTTGTTACGGGGGTATTAGTCAAAGACACGAATGTTGGTTACTTTTAGTCTGCTAAAGTGCTAACCTGAAAAACAAGGAAACATTAATTCAAACTGTACCTAGGTAACGTTGAGTTCGTTAATAAAACATACTTTTAGAATAATAAGTAAGCGGTGGTTTATTTTTTGGATCAATGGCGGATATCGAATAATAAAATATCTATTCTATTTTTCTTTATGGCAATGGTGCCGATGTCGACAATTCTGCCAATGTCAGATGTGATATGAGAAAACGTAGTGATTTTTAGAATTATAACAAAAAAAAAAAAAAAACTAATATTTTACATCCATGATTATATCCAAAGAAAATAGTTGAATTTAATGTGAAACTTGTTGAAGAATATTAATAAGTACACTGAAATAAATAAATAGAGAGAAAAAAAAATTGTTATGTCATTAAAAAATAATAAACATATTATTATTTACACAGAAATCATCATAATTTGATGTCATTGATGCGGATAAAATACATCAAAGCTTCAAGGAGCTTTGGGGAAGAATATGTTAACAGGGATGGAAAGTTAATTGGGACAGGGATCTTTAATTTATAGAGATGGCTATACAAGTCATGGGCAGGGTTATTATTGGAGCAGTTAAAAAAGATGTGCTCCAAAGTACCTTCATCCAACCCACATTCGCAGAGAGATGTGTCTCTGACCCGTAATTTGTGAAGAAACACCGGGGAACAACAGTGACCTATGCGGAGACGGCAGATTACAGAAATTACTTTCTTGGATATTTTTTTGTAAGGGTAAAACCAAGGCTTGGGTGTAATATTAGTCTGTATTGCATGATAAAAAGCACCTTTTCGTTTACTAGAGTTAAGCCACTGCATCTGCCATGAGGATAGCAAGCTCTTTTTTGGAAGGCTCAGCAGATCGTAGCCCTGGCATTGGAAATGCTTAAGATCAACGGCTTGGGACGTGACAGCATCCTTAGCAAGAGCATCCACATATTCGTTTCCTCTTATGCCACAATGGCTTGGAATCCAAACCAAGTGAACGGTTTTGTGATTCTTGGCACAAGAGAAAAGAGACTTTTTGATTTGCAATATAATCGGACTGTGCAGTCTACTCTTGAAAGGATTCTGCTCCAAAGCCTGTAAGCAACTAAGTGAGTCTGTAAAGATTACACCTAAACTTATGCTATGGGCTTCTATGAATAAGCACGCTTCTAATATAGCCACGCACTCACCCGTAAATACCGATGATTGTACAGGGCATTTGAATTTTAGAACGATTTTGGAGTTTTGGTAGTATACCGCAGCACCAGTGCAACTTGCATCTGATAATTTAGAAGCGTCCGTGAAAAATCTTTCAAAATTGCACCATCGCTCACCAACCGCCGCATTGAACATAGAGTCCGCCGAAGGTGACTTTTTCGAAATGCCAATATTGTAGAAAATATCTGGTTTAAAACATATAACTTCATAATCAAAATTAAAAAGAGGAAGTTTCGGGAACTGAACAATGGAGGAATCTAAATTTTGATAACAACGGAAGGAATTTAAAATCAAAGGAACTTCTTTATGGTTCCAATAATTGGAACTTCTGCATGCAGTATCCAGGTCGTCAACCTTTTGGACAAGAGGGTGGGAAGATTTGGAAATGACTCTAGCCCAAAATCTCGACGCTAGATACTGCCTTCTCAAGGCCAACGGTGGTTCTGCGCACTCTACCTGCAATGCGTTAATTGGTGAGGACTTCATACAACCCGATATGATCCGTAGACACTTAGCCTGAATTCTGTCCAGCCTTGTTAAAGCACCTTTGTTGCAGGGAATCAAAAGAAAAGATCCGTAGTCCAGAACACTCCGGATTAAGGCATTGTATACCAGTTTCATGGTGAAAGGATGAGCACCCCACCAGACACCGGCAAGCACTTTTAATATGGGAATAGTTCTCTCACATCTGTTAACTAAATGATTTAAATGATGTAAGCCACTCAATTTGGAATCTAAAAAAACACCTAAAAATTTGACTTTTGAAGAAACCGGTATACAATACCCTTGGATGCCCACTGAAATTTGTGGTATCATCCTCCTGCGAGAAAACACAACTACAGCACTTTTTGGGGCAGACAAACTCAGACCGTGGGAATTTAACCATTGATTTAAGGAGTCGAGGGATACGCAGAGAGATGTAGCAGCGTCGCTAACAGAGTTATCGGTGACATAAAGAGCTAAGTCGTCAGCATACTGAAGAATTTGACAGTCGTTATTAAGGCATGAACCGATGTCAGCTGTATATAAGTTGTACAGTAATGGACTAAGAACTGAGCCTTGTGGTAGACCCTTCCATGACATCCTGACGTCAAATTCTTCACCCGGCACTCTCAAAACCAAAGACCTAGCCATGAGTAGACTACATATACACTGCACCATTCTGTCCGGTATGCTCAGCTGTTGCAATTTTTGCCTGAGAATGGGAAGAAGGACATTGTCATATGCAGAGGAAATGTCTAAAAAGGCAGCGACTACGGATTCATTTTTCGAAAAGGATGAGCGTATATCTGATACCAAAACCCCTACACTATCCATGGTACTGAGTCCCTTTCTAAAACCGAATTGAGACCTAGGAAGAATGTCTCTGGATTCTACTAAATATTCTATTCGATTCTTCACTAGGTGTTCTAATATTTTTGCAAAGACTGATGACAAAGCGATTGGTCTGAAGCTGTTTGGGTCATCAGTGTGTTTGCCTGGTTTTAAAATAGGTATGATGATTTGAGTTTTCCACTGATCGGGTACCCAGCCATTAGAGAAACAGAAATTTAAAATGTCTAAAAAATAGTTTTTTGCTTTAGGACCTGCGTGTGACATAAAGGAATAGACAATACCGTCTATACCGGGGGCAGAGTCATGAACGTGATTTAAAACTGAGTTAAGCTCCTGTATAGAAAATGGGGCATCTAAAGGATCCTGTGAAGGAATGTGAGACAGCTGATAATGTTCTGTTTCCGAGGGTACATACGGAGGAGCTAGTTTATCAAAGAACTGCTCAGCAGTCTCTCGAGAGATGGGAGAAGAAATTGACGGGGAACATCCCGATCTAAAACGGTTGATCTTCTTCCATACAACTGATAAAGGAGTGGAGGGAGATAGAGAACCACAAAAGTCAGCCCAACCAGCGCGTTTCTTCCTTCGCAGCAATCTTCTAGATTTAGCAACGGTCCTGTTGAATGTTACTAAATTATCGCTAACCATCGCCTCATTGTAAATCATTTCAGCATTATCTCTTTCTCTTATAGCTGATGTGCATTCATGGTCCCACCATGGTGGAGGAGGGATCTGCCCGCGTGCTGAGTTTTTAACAGGAAAGCATGAGTCTGCACTAGCTGTTATGGCCGAAATGAAGTTATTATAACAGTTAGACACATGGGGGGGAGTAAGGGAATCAAAATTACGAGAAACTAAATTTGGAAGTGAGGCTATTTTATCCTCCAATAATGAGGAATACTTTGTCCAATCAGGATTAGACAAATTATACCTCAAGAGTGGAGGGCTTGATTTTTCTAAGTATGTTTTATCAGCCAAAGATATTATAATTGGATAGTGGTCACTCCCATGTGACAAACTGACACATTCCCAATGACACGAAGCTGCAATATCCAGAGTGCAAAATGTGAGGTCAACACAACTCTTTTGCTGTCCAGGAAGAGACCTACGGGTTGGGCAACCATTGTTTAGGATACACAGGTTAAGGTCATCCAAGATTTCAACTAAACCTTCTCCAAAAGAGTCGCAACGTTCAGAACCCCACCTAAAGTGATGGCAGTTGAAGTCCCCCATAACAAGTACAGGGCCTTCTATGTTTTCCAAGGTACGCTTTAAGATTGGAAGGAAACTTTGGTGAGGGTGAGCAATATAGACAGATAAGAGGGTTATACCCTCTACCCTAACAGCCACGATGCTAATATCATCACCTAGAGAAGGCAAAGGTACAGCCGCTAGTGCTACACGATTGTTCACGCAGAGAGCCGACCCGCCATAGCCATCAGGTCGGTCACATCTAAGCACATTAAAAGAAGGTAAACGAAAACTAAGACTCGGAAATAACCAAGTCTCAGCAAGGGAACAAGCTAAGGGTTTGTATTTGTTGAATAGGAATGTGAGCTCGTGCTTCTTATAAAACACGCTCCTCACATTCCACTGAAGGAACACGAACTGAGGCATTATTAAAGGATGAGAGTGAGTTGATAAGTGTAGAAGCAACGTTGGACGGTAATTGAGTTTTGTTGGACGAAGACATTAAAGTTAACAAGAGTTTACTAAGAAGTTCAATGATTGAAGACAAGTTTTCAGGAGATTCTGCTAGTTGACTATTAAAAGCACAGCCATTAGACTGAGAAGATTGAGGAGTGCTAATGAGCTGCTGATGAGCTGTTTTATCATAGGAGGGAGAAAGGGGAGCATGAGTCTTTGACTTTAGGAACACAGTTTTTCGGTATGATTGGGTCAGTGATTTAGCAATGTCTGCATAGCTACGAGTAGAAATGGGAACAGTTTTACTTGCCTCAGAATATGAAATCACTTTCTCAGCCATAATTGTTTTAATAGTCTTCTGCCTGCTATACTCCGGACAGGCCCTGCTATTTGCAAAGTGACTTCCAGAGCACAACACGCAGAAAGCTTCACTCTCAGCAATGCTACAACCATCACCAGGGTGATCATTGCCACACTTGCTGCAACGGGGTTTGGAACGACAAAGAGATTCTACATGACCAAATCGGCAACACTTGCGGCATTGAATAGTGGGGTAGACATACTGTTCTACAGCAAGAGAAGTATAAAAACAGAAGATTCGTTTTGGTAAAACTTGGCCATCAAACGTGATGACACAAGTTTCCGTGGGCCTGTATTCGGTTAAACCGTCATTATGAACCTTTCTATTTAATCGCCTAACTTTTATAATTGGACCACAGCCTACTGGGACCTTTAAATATGATAGCACTTCCTCTTCTGAGAAGTCAGTAGGAATTCCACTTACAACACCCATACGGGTAATATTAAAAGATGGAATTACAGCTTCATATAAATTTGTCGCTAGAACATTATTAGATATAAAAGCATTTGAATCTTGAGGGGACGCAAACTCAACTGAAACACGATTTCTACCAACTCGCTTGACTGCAACAATATTTGATATTTTCTGATTTGCCAAAAAGCGCCCAAATGAAACTGGGTGTAAGGTAGTTCCAGAATTAGCTTGAGTTTCCTGACGGGAAACATGGACGATGAAAGGGCCTTTTTCTGTTACTAAGTACGTAAGACGGCCTACATGGGTTCGCGGTTGTTTGGTAGGACGATTGGATATATCCCCTTCATTACCGGGGCGTTTACGTATGTTATTCTGGGATGGGAGGATAAGAGACTCCAGGTTACAGACCACATCTGTAAACTGGCTTAATGGGTTGGGTGAGGGACTTAGGTTAGATGAAGAAAAGTGGGATGGGGGGGTAGTGGGTACATCATCAGGAGGGTCTGGGGGTTTATTTTTATTCAAATTCATCTTGGGTACGTATAATCGTGACGTAAAAAACAAACAGTAAGTAAAGAAACCTGATAGCAGGCAACTACAAGACAAAACACAAACAATCACAATAACAAGTCACAATAAACACAATATCACAAAAAAAAGCAAAAATTCAAACACACGTGTTCCCAAAGAGCACTCTGTGGCGAGAATCGAATAATAAAATATCATCAATAATAATCAATAAGACATGACAGTGACAGCTGACAAGATTGACATTAGATGTCTATAATTTACAAAAACTTCTTTATCTGAGACAAAAACCTACAGTTCATAACACTGAGATAAAGTACTAAAATAGTTCTATGGTTTATAATGATGATTCTTCGTTAAGCAGAAACTGCAATTATCCCATTTCGCAGATATTGGATAATAATTAGTTTCTGGGCGTTAAATGGCAGTCATCCTATTTATTCCCTTTAAGTAATTAGTAATTTTATCGAAGCAGCTCGTAAAGCTCACCACAGACGACATATTGCTTTACTCACTACGACCCGTGCTGTCCCAGTATTCATACTCATTAATTCTGAGAACACTTACATTGTCCGACACGTAATCGGGTCGTGGCGTCGTCGGATCGTTTCGGAAAGACGGGTTTCTTTTATTTTTTCTTATCCGTTGCGATATAGCAAATATCAGTAAGGTGTGGTATACACGGCTACACATCAAGCTATACATAACCAGTTTAAGCTGACTTCTGATTGCACGAATAACTTATACAATGCGAGGTCAGCTAAAACTGGAAATGTATAGCTTGATGTATAGCCTTGTGTACAAAACATCTACCTAACTGAACACTCTTCACGGGACGAACATCGTAATCCTGAAGAAAAAAAACTGTCCGATACAAACTTGAATATCTACCTACTCGACCCAAATGGATGGCTGATATTTTTTTAGCGATTATGTTGTTGGTCCCATGACAGAAAATTTATTTTGATGGTCTGTATCACACTCTTAAAAATATCACATCTTTCTGATAAATGCTGTAGGTATAAGGAGTCCATCTGTATCTAAGGTACCTAGTCTTCTTTAGTAGGTATTTCCACGCCCGATTTTTTTTTTCAGCAATTTCTTAGAATGACTACAAAAGTAACTTGTTTGTTAACATGAATAAATGATTATATCTCTTTATATAGGTTTGTACAAAGACTTTTAAACGCCAATCGTATTTTATATATTAGATGAGGTCGTCGTTTCCTATCCAACTAAGTACTATGAGAAGATAGGCCGAAACAAACTCAGAGTTCACAGTCTCAGTTAAAGTCCGGACATACCTAAGTTTGGTCATGTGTGGACCATGTAGATTAGTGTCTGAAATGGTCTTTTGAGTTATTTTTCTATTCTGCCCACCCCCACCATCCCTAATCCATACTCCATACTAATATTATAAATTCGAAAGTAACTCTGTCTGTCTGTCTGTCTGTCTGTCCGTACGTTACCTTTCACGCCTAAACCACTGATTTCGACAAAATTTGGCAGAGAGAGATTGCATTCCGGGGAAGGACATATAGTTTTTAATATAATGTAGTTATTGTTCCATAAAAATCTTTAATGTACTTTAGCTTTAAGCCAGTAACACCTATGTACCTACATTATGCGGCATAATATTACGTTCCTTCCTCGTGGTCAAACTTAATGGTCAAACTGATTTACCACGAGGAATTCTGTTCCGGATAGTCAAAAATATAGATATGAATAGTTAAACGTGCAGGGTTACCTAAGGACAAACAAATACTATTAGTTATTCATAGGTAAATACAATACACGAATATTTATTTGTAAACCTATTTCTGTTTTAGTTTTCATCAATTTATGTGATTGGTCCACGTCATACGACGGCGACCGTTTATTTGTGCTAACACATTTCACAAACAATATATCACAACAACCTTTAGGTATTGGTTGTTGCTTTGATCCTTTATTTATATATTCTTGTTTGTTTTAGGACTTAGGTTATGGAGGAAACTACCTAGATACCTACCGCTATTTACAATTTACGTGAGTGGAAGCCGTAAATGCTTTGAACTGGAATAGCTCTGTTAAACCTGCAGCGGCGGACTTACGATTATTGTGCTGAAGGGAATACGAAGTGGGTCAGTAGTGTTGTTTTATATATCAAGATCTCTACTTTTACTTTGTTAATCAGCTCAAGTAGAAACGTGTATGGTGATGAGGAAGTTGAGATGTCGCCCTTTGTGGTAATGAGATAGTTACCCCAGAAATGATTAAACCGGTGTCCATCAGGTTGGGGGAGGTGTTGGCGATTATGTTCTAAACTTCGTCAGTTTCCTTCCCAAATCTGCTCCAGTGGCGCAGCAGCATGATGTTGCTGATTTAGAAGAACATCAAAATGAAAATTGATTTTCTGAATCAAAATTTTATTCAAACTCAAAGATTTAAATTGAACTAATTACAGGCACTTGTGAATTGTCATAGGTTCGGTCAGGACGGTCAGTTAGAAAGATGAAGCTACTTGCTCATTCTAAAACGTAGTAGGTAGCTGTTTATATAATGGTTACACATATTTTTTGTTGAAATGTATAGCCGTAACGTGCAACGTAAGAGCAGTAGTAGCCCAGTGGTAATGGCCGCGACTTACGGGTTGTAGGCAGTAGGTTCGAACCACAGATACATAAGGATCCGGCCTAAGAACCGAAAACTCTAAGACATGTGACATCTACCAGCCGGCACTGGGCCCGCGTTTACGGCCCACTACCTCTCACCGAGAGGAGGCCTGTGTCTCAGCAATGGGAACCTTATAGGTTGATTATGATTATGATGTGTAAACGAATCAAAAGGAGTTTGCAGTTTCTGCCTACACTCAAGGAAAGTAGGTAGGTGAGTTTAGGTATTTATCGAAGCGTTTGTTTCACCAGTCGGGTCGTGTAAACGTCTCCCCGGGCTGGCACCTACCGCCAAGGTGGCAGGTGACCGCCTCTCATCTATTAATACTCATGCACGCTCAATGGGGGATTTATAGCCTTCATTACCGCAGCCGTGTTACAGCAAATTGCGAGATTGAGCCCTGCTATCAGCGGCTGCTTAGCTCTTGTTAGCCAGTTAGTTATCAGTCTTGAGTATTATATTCAACTGTATTCATTCTATTATTTAAGGAAAACATCGTCAGGATAACTGGACTAAAATTAATAAAAGTCTGAAATCGCCAACTCTTATATCATTCAGCCTATCGCAATCTACTGCTGGACATAGGCTTCTCTCAGGCTGCCTCACAACACCCTGTCCTCCGCCTTCCGCATCAAGTCTGATCCAGCCACTTTCTTAAGGTCGTCGATCCATTTAGCTGGGGGACGTCCCACGCTACGCTTGCCGGCTCGTTGAAGAAGGAAACTGGACGAAGTTTTCCAAACATAGACAAAGACATACTCCCAATTCCATACTCCTCAACTCTTTGTGGTTGAGGGTAATAGGGATTTTATCGGAAGACTTGCAAGAAAAAGTTTTATTGAGAGATCTGTATTGGTTAATTAATTTTGATCGGGTTTCACTTGATGGTGTTTTGGATTAACATTTAGATTTAGAAAAACAATAATATCAACATGTTATTTTAAATGTGCTTTACAATAAAAATACATAACATTAAACTCTGGATAAGAAATAAAATGTACTTACCTAAACGAAATTCTATTTTTTATGACTTTATTATTCAGTGTCATAAATATTTCATTAGGTGAGTACCTTCTTTATTTCTATTTGGAATAATTTGGATAACCTATAAGTTCAATTAACTCAAAAACAGCGACGAATTTCACAAGAGCCCTGACTGATCGCTCATGAAATATCAAGATGCTTATAATTTGTTATTATTACTTACCGATCGTAATATACAATAATTTTAATGAGCATTTTGACGAGCATCAAAGATGCCCGGTCATAAACGACATTGTTTATATTACGACGGAGCAGTTTGTAGGTAATTAATAAATTAAATACATCCAGTCCTTGTTAATATGTATAATAAAAAGCAGTAAAGATAGTATATTTTACTTGTAAACAAAAATTTTTTTCGGCGAAAATGTGGATAACTTTTTTCACATTTTTGTATTGGTTATCTTTATCGAAACCACTCATCTGCCAATCTATTCTGTAAAAATCTCACCGTTATAACACGGTAATAATATCATATACTGTGGTTATAACTTGGGTAAAGTGAGCTTAAAGTGAGCTGTCATTAGTGTCAAAACTGTCAATCATTAGCTTCAGATGGAATGACAGCTCACTTCACCTAACTTCTCACAGTTAGATTCTAACAGAATCGACCGGCTGCATCAGCCGATTTATTCTGTAATAATTTCACTGAGAGAACTAAGGTGAAATCGGTTATCCCTGGCATCAGATGGCATTGGATTCATCGGGTCAGGTGGAATGACTCCACACTTGGTTTTTACAGAATACACCGGCTGTTTTACTAAATTAAAGCTTACGGAGCCTTTTCTCAGGTCTCAAGGAGGTTCTGGGATCACCCATTGGCCTTATCTCCAGACAGATTCAATATGATTCATGTAGGCACGCTGTAAAACTGAGAATAACCAATGTAGATTGGTTTTTGGAAAAATATAAATATAGTAAGTATTTCGGATCACACCAGGGGTTCCGACCCCGAGAGCCCCCTTGGCGATGAGTGCTACGACCATGAAACAAGTCTGTTATAACATCAATGTCACACTCTGACGTACGACCTGGGTATAACAACAAAAGGGCTCACCGTCAAGTATATTTAGCGATGATTATTGATGAGTTGGCGTTAAGTAGGTAGGTAGCTATTTTTTGCTCCATACCAAAATATTACAATACTTATTTATAGGTACATGTTTTTCGTAAATGTTTCACAGGTTATTTATCAGAATGTATAATTTTTTACTATGTTAAAATACGACTAAATGCCTCAACAGTCAGTTTAATCTCATGGAATCTGTAAAATATAATTTAAATAGTAGATAGGTATTCAAAATATACAGGACTTAACTTGTCGGCTTAAGCACCTTATTTGCACAATATTTACCTGTTTTACAACTTAAAGAACACGTCATTGATTATGTATTTATGTTATTGTAACGTTTCAAACACGTCATAAGCTGGTTGGATACAGTATGTAAACGATTGCATTTACGCTCCAATTAAGCAATAGCGTTCCATAAAAGCAATAAAAGCAATCAATGTTCATACTTATCTCCTTTAACGAGCAATTGATTGAGTTACTTGCTCGGATGCTCGATAATTAATAGGTAGATTTACGGACGTAATTGTGAACTCGTTGCAATACAATAGAATATTCAACGTCCAACAATCAATTAGCCAGTAAAAAGTAGAATGCTCATGGACGCAAGTTAGATGAAAAAGTATAATATACTCCGCAATAACGTCATTTACTACGTCATCAGAAGAAAAACGCAATCTAGTACCTATCTACTACAGAAATGCTAAAATATTGTGCTAACTGATCAAAGAGATGTTTCCATAATCTAAACATCGCAGCTCACAGGACAACGTAGAAAAAAAACTGAAAAATGAATGTGCAGGTTTAAATTCAACGTTTATAAAAGAAATTCTTTAGTGATGTAGGTTTTCGTCATCGAACCTATTCGAAGTAATGATAAGGGATAATGGTATCGTCTGATATTTCTTGTGTACACAAGTTTAGACAAGCAGATATAGCAGATTGTTTGGCAACATGATCAAAGTTAATAGCGTCCCGTCTCCGTCATGCTCTGATCGGTTTTCTAAACAACAGCTCCTTACCGTGCTACAAGTACCCACGCTGGAGAATTTTCTTAAAAAAAGGTCTAGGTCAGTAATAGGCACATACTTCCCGGTGGACAGTGTTCTGCGGTAAAAATAAAACAATGTAAGCTTTCAGGAATAGCCGCGGTCGGAAATAGCGAGTGCGGACGGTGACGTGTCCTTGGCGGCGACTGGGGCGCACTGCCCGAAATATGTCATTAGCAGAGCGTCATGTCGCTGGGGGAATGTTGGAAACGCATCTAGGGCCGCCCGCACATCATCAGCACCGTCAGTTTATCATGGAAGTTCTATGCGAACACCGTGTAGGTATTATAACCCTTTTCTGATACAAGGACAATTTTTTGTGGCAAGGTCATTTTCGAAATAGCAACCAGTTTTTAGCTGTTCAGCTTTCGAGCATATTCTGGCATACTCGCCTACTTGTTTACTCAGAAACTAGACTACTTTGTTTCAGTAATTGAAAGTGACAAGTAACAGAACGGTTCTAGAAGTTTTCAATTTTTAATTTCCTTAAAGTGGAGTCGAACACTTTATCTAATTTATTGCATTGCTTGGAGGCTTGGGCAACCACGTAAAAACCCGTTCTAGCATTGATGCCAGCCATTTCATTTTAAATCTACGCATGTAAGAGTCACGTCAAACTCACCGCAAGCCTGAGAAGTTCACATAGGCGCAGCACCTGCTGGCCATATATATCAAAGGTTGTCGTAACACTATCGTGTGTTTCTCCGACTTCGTGAAATGTACGCTCATTGTTTGGCAGCGACGCGACGCGAAAAATATGTACGCTAACATGTTGTTAAATTGATGGGATTCAGGTTGACTGCTGGTTTGGACGCTAAAATTAGCAAATATTCATGTTTAAAACGTCCGTTGTTGCATCCACTGATTTGTGGCATTAATCACGGCCATAACGCTCGGGCACGTTCCGTTTAATGCCTCGGATCTGGAGCTGGCGCGATATTGTGCACCAACTAAAGTTTTATCGAACATAACCGGTTATTACAGCTTAAGACGTTTATTTTTGTTGGAGAAACGAGTGAAAACTGTGCTGTATTTTCACGAGTATATCCCGAATAGATTGTATGATTAAATTGAGTGAAACCGACGATGGCATGTGTAATGGTCTCCTAGGCTGTGGGCCAGCAAATAATAGTAAGATGTACTCCATTGGAGCTTACAAACCGTTAACAATTTACTGCCTCGTCTTATGTCAAGCAGACTTCCAGGTGTCAGTACCTACCAACTGTTTCTCCACCCACAACTCAGGCCTTTCCAACGAAAAAGTTATAAATAAGTAGCACTTCCGGTACCGTACTTATACTTATGAAAATAATATTTTCGCATCACTCAACGTGTGGGAGAGCTCACCTTTCCCGACACAGTTGACAATATACACGTGTAAAGTGAATATTAATACTTAGTTGATAAATTGCATATTATAATTCGAATATAACCGAACAGGACGACCCTGGCCCTCCGCAAGGCGAACGTCTCGGCCTTACGCTAGGAATTAGGAAGTGCGTAGAACATGGCAGGCGGTTGGTGCGTGATCAAAACAAATATAAACCGTCGGCCGTCGGGCAGGCGCTGTCACCCGCCGTCCGCCAGTCACAGCCGCCACTACCCGGGACCACTCCACACAAGAAACATCAATAATATAACCACAGAAAGAGGCTCTATCAAAATTAAATAAACTTTTACGAAATGACCTTCGGCAATGTTTTCTTTCTGATAAGTCTTGTCATATAAATTCTGATTTCAAGGTTACGTCTACAGTGTATTTTCTATGGTCAATCATTTCGTACAATGGACTTAAACGTACTCGTACTCATGTACTTATAATAATTTAGAAGTCAATGCTCGTACTAGGCAGAAGTAACGCTTTCTTACACCGTACATTTAAAAGCAGACATTAAAATAATCTGGTTTATTGTCTCTCCTGGAAAAGGTTAACACTGCTGTCTTCAAGCCTTCCCGGTTTCCGGTTAAGATATTAATAAAAACCTCGAAATTTATTTATACCTATCGGACACGATGATGCGATGTGCTCATTGTTCGGAGATATTGTACATCTTACTGAAATAATTTACTGGCTTTTTTATTTACGACTTCAGCTAGTTATATCTATAAAACATGCTAGCGGCAGATTAAAACGTAAGACTTTCTGTGATTGTATCGTGAAGGTTCTACAAATTCCTGAAGATGATTTATTGCAGGTGCTGGCGATCGTTAAGTCCGAACAAAAATACTCCTAGATTACCTACATTTATTTTACACATCAATAAAACAATACGATATTGCATCCCGAACGTAATAAAAATCAGCGTCAGTCATCTGCTATATCGGAGTAGTGCGGCCCACGCGCAGGCTAAATGAAAATATACTTGACGACGCCGGCTGCCAAAGAAATTAAATAGAGTAGATTTTTCAGTTGGACAGACACGCGATGAACAATGGGTCTCGGTTACAAGGGAAGGACGGTCGCGACCAGTTGCGACCGCGCACACCTAGGGCTGCCAGCTAGGGCTAGGAGGGCAACTTATCTCTGATGGGTTAAGTTTTTTCAGTGGTTTGTATGTACACTTAGAATAGAATTCCAGTTCAGATAATTTAAGCAGATTCGATAAGTCTTAGCTTAGACGAATCTTCATATATAAAAACGAATCGCTCAATGTGTTGCTAAGCGCAAATCTCGAGAACGGCTAGACCGATTTCCCTAAGTCTTTTTTTTATAATATTCCTTGAAGTACGAGGATGGTTCTTAAGGAGAGAAAAAACATTGTTCAAAAAAAAAAAAAATTGCACCCGTGCGAAGCAGGGGCGGGCCGCTAGTTTATTATAAAAGTGGCGATTATGTGACTTTCTGGCAATAGTGGCAATTATGAATTGCCACTATTGCCAGAAAGTCACGACATGCCTCATGTAATGAAATTTTGAACCTGAAAAAGGCATTTCACGTGCTCACACTAGTAGGTAACGGAAGTAACTAGCTATGGTCGATCAATAAAAGGGGACGCCGCAATAAAAAAAAATAGACAATTAAAAAAAAAAAACAGGACTTCAGTTTTTTTTTAAATTTTTATTTTTATTTTATACATTTCATCTCATTTTGACATTCTCAGTCTTACTAAAGTCTGATGAAATCGTTTGCATAGCCGAAGATGAAATGGTTGTTTTGTACCGTACCTAAGTAAAACTGGTGCCCATAAATTATATATATTTGGAATGTGCTCATCAAGGCCTTCAATTTGATACCCATATTGTAATAATAGAAGATTCTTTTTCCACTTTTCAAAATGGAGCCATACTGCCGCCATATTGATTTTTTCAAAACAAGATATAGCCAGTGTCACTCGGGATGATGTAAGGATTCTAATGATACCCCATACATCCAAATTTGTTCAGCCATTTAAAAGTTATGGTGGAATAAAGAAACTCACATACATACAAACATTCATCAACCCTGAATACATTACACTCCTTTTGGGCAGTCGTGTAAAAAGTCAAGACATATATAGCGCTGCGAACAATACAAGTGAAGCATGCCAAAACTATACCTCCGCTCCGTGCATACACGCTCAAACGCACACATTTACAATCAAACTACACCTCACTAAGTGCACACATGTTTACGAAACCGGCTTCACTTTACTGTTGACAGCCCTCTGTCTTGGTTTTTTATTTGGTCTGAGACGCCGCACGCCGCAGTATAAATTGGTAGGTTATGTTGTGTTCACTGTGCATAATATCAACAACATTATGTTTCCGGATGTAGCAGCGTAAAGCCTAAGTAGGTACAACGTGGACGTCACGCCAAACAAATTTCATGTTTTCACAAACATCAGGCCAAAATGTTTCCTCGTGCAGCCGTACCGTGCTCAGTTTTGACTGGATAAGTGAAAATAAGGATCTTATATTTCATGTATTCTTACTTCGCCGAAGCGAATTTATTCAAAAATAATTATAGACTCATTTGAGTGTTCCCCTCCACGGAAATCTTTAGTAAAAGGCGAAAGATTTATACGTTTTGAAGGGAAACCAGAGATACCTTGGCTACGGTTTCCAGGCAACCCAACCAAACCGCGGAGAATCTTAACACCGCGATTCAGAAAACGACCCGTGTTGCACAGTGCCACCTGTTGGGTATTATTGTAACTAAACAGTTTTTTAGGGCTACCAACTTGTATTATAAAATGTTGTGTCATGTTCCTGGTACGTTTCGTAAGCTATACAGCCCTAATCATATGAAAACAGACCATGTTGTCCGCTAAGCAACAAAGTTATATCTAGAACCAGATTGACATCGTTTGCTATAACTGGGGACTAATCTGTGTCATATTCGTGATAGTGACAGTCGTCGCCAGTACATTCACAGTCGATATTTTAAAATACTTATGGCCATTTGCCCATCAACAGTGCTGCGCGCCGTTCGTTAATTAATGTAATTTATTAACATTTTAAGGGGAAATTCTCACGTTAAAAGGCGAGTGGGAGAAATCAATTTCGAAAGGTATTAAAGCTAAATAACAAGCAAGAAAAAACAAAGTTATTTGAATAGAACAAGTCATAGTTTCTTTACTACTAGGTACAATACTAACAAGATCGCTTTACTGAATTCATATTAGGCAGGTCTAACATTAGTCCTATTAACATTAGATAGATTGTAGGTACTTTGCATTGAATAAAATGAGCTGCACATTTATTAGAACGCAATATTATTATGTTGTTAATTTAATAAAGCTGTGATATCATGCATGATTTAGGTACTCGCATTACCTTAAATAGTGATTGAATAGGTACCTAATAAGTATCTACATTTAAAACTCGTAAATGAGGGGCCCGGTGGCTAAATAATAACAGCTGCGCTGGTCGATCGATCTGGTTAAGCTACGCTTGCCGCGGTTGGTCTGTGGATGGGTGACCATCTTTTCATACCGAGACCCCTCCGTGCCTCGGAAAGCTTTGACAGTCGTTACGGGTCGTCAGAAGCCCGAAAGTCTGACAACCAGTCTTACCGAGGGGTATCGTATTACCCAATAACTGGTTTGTGGAGGTCAGATAGGCAGTCGCTTCATGTAAAATACCTACTGGTATTTAGCTGCATCCGGTTAGACTGGAAGCCGACCCCAACATAGTTGGGAAAGGGCTAGGCAGATTGTAAATATCTTGAAGCATGAATTTCCTGACGGGAAACGCAGCATTGTCTTGAATGAAGGGTGGCGAGATATTGGAGAGATATTGGAGGGGTGAAACAGCTGCGCTTGCCATGATTAGTCCCCTGCCCTTGGTGATCCCCCAAGGTAACATCGTTGGTGCTGGTAATCATACGATTATTTATGACTGTCTTGAGATTTACGCAGTCCACGAAGCAGACACAATAATTAAACTCGTTGAGAATCACATGTGAGATACTTGACACTGACACTTATAATGTACCTACCTACTTTGTGTCTGTAGACTGATAGTTATCAGACATACACTTATTATCGCTCAGTAACTAATTTGCGTAGAACAGATACCTAGCAGAGGTTCTCCATCAAAAAAAAAATATCAGTCATATCTGGTTGCGCTGAAAACCATTTCCAACACAGATGGGAAAAGTCGAGGCGCCTACTGGGTTTTCTAACGGAATATTTTGACGGACAACTGGGCTTTTCCAACTATAGTGCTTCAACGATATTGTGAAACGTAAACACGTATTTGTTTCGTGATATGCATTTACTTTGCAAACTCTATGCAAATGAGACGAATCCAGTTAAAACAAGCTATAACTCATCGCGTACATGTTTTTGCGGAAACAGTAGTATGAAATTGCTCGCCGCGACCTATTTACTGGACATGAGAATGCACTGTGCACATGTCCCGAGACATCCATCAATTCTCTACCTACAGATAAGAGGCGCGGGAGTTATTTTAGAGTCTTCAGTTTGCAGGTGGAAATCTATTTTAATTGTCTCCTGCGTATGAGGCTAGCGCAATTTACCTACCAGGATTATTAGTTGTTAGCGATTCATTAAGCAGAGGAAACTCAGATATTATTTAAGTATGTGCCAAAGTTTTTTTTTCTCCAAACTTCGGGAAGAGGCGGGCCATGACTTGTAACGCATCGCGTTTGAATTTAATGACACCTCGAGTGGGTATAACGTGTGAAAAATTACGAAAGCATTCCGTAATCCAGTGACTGTTATACGAATTCTCTGCGAGGTTTTAAACACTGACATTTTATCTGCTCCAGGAAAAGATCAACCGTTGAATTTTTTGCATTCCTCATAATTTGATATAAGAAACAGAAGCTAGGTACTTTGATACATTCGTCGTTACATTACTGGATTAGGTATGCATAAAATCATGGGCGAGCATATAATTACCCTGAAACAATAAATAAAGCACACATTGGTAACAAATTTACGCAGTTTGTGGAAACTACACAATGTTTTAAATGACGCGTACCTTGGTACATTTTATTACCCTTGCATAGTTTTGCTGGAACACAGTTGGCAGGACGCAGTTTGCCAGACAACGTTATTACGGCGCGGCGTAAACTCATAGATATTTCTACGGGATTTTCTAAACTTACAAAGGTGCCGATGTACCTAATTTCAGATATTTCACGAGGTACATTATTTAATTTCACCCTCTCTTTACAATACTTATCATTGAAATCGCAATCGCTGAAACGAAAAGTGCAATATACCTACATACTGGGTGCTAGTGCAACTTGCCAGTTTTCAGCGTTCTTTAGTTTCAAGTTTTATTAGATTTACATGATAAACAAACACTATCAAAATCGTAATATTTATGAATGCATTAAAGTCATTAAAGAATAGGTTTTACAGTCATATTGATGGAATCTGAATATGGATGGATGAATCGGCTATCGATTGTTTACTCGTGGATAGGTACCTTCACGGAATTGACATAGGAAGCAATTTGCGAAAACTAAAAATAAGCTCGATGTTGGCTATAATGAATTAATTTTCAGGAAGTTTGCCGGCACCCGTCATGTTGTGCAAGTGAGTTGTAAATCAACATTATAAATCAGGCATGTCAAAACGTTTTCCCGCCTTATTCCGGCCGCGGCGGGCGCAGCGCTGTGTAAGCAACCTAACTCATGTGCTGTTTGCCTAGCCCCGAGTTATAATCTCCCTGCTAGCGCATTACATATTATCTTGTAAATTAAACCTCATATTTTATGCACTATAGGAGGGAAGTCATAAGTTATTCGTTGGCCGCAACTTATTCGATACTCAGTGCCTACTTACCTACCCAAAAATAACGCATAAGTATAAATCTGTGATAATAGATACTAGAGCTACTCGTAGATGTATTACTTAATTTGTTTTTTTTTGACAGTTCACCAACAACCATTCCGTTACTTACGTTGTTGAACAGACAATTATTTCGAACATATGCAGCAATGGATTAGCAATATCCTTAAAATGATTCAGATTGTAATTTTTACAATGAAAACAAAGTATTTTTAAATATATGATCATATTTTCAGCTGTTGCATGATAACAGCATTTTATTTCGTATTAACTATCAAGGCTGAAAAATTACGAGCCGCGAGCGAAAGGTTTAAAATAAAACGCAATATTTATAATATCTTATTTGTTTGTTAGGTACAATAATGCGTTACCAAGTAGGTATATACCTACCTACCTAAGAATACACAATACCTACAATGTGGCAGGGACATCGATGCGGAACTTGTTATCTTGGATTCGGTGCATGATTCTAACCGAGCCAGAAACTTTTCGTCGGTTATCAAAAAAAATTGCTGTTCCATTCATTTTGCACTTTTCTATGCAGACGAATTTCAACGTAGGAGGGTTCAGAATCATGCACCGAATCCGTGATAACAGTTTTCGATGGCAGGGACATTGACGCACCCTGTATACCTATTGTGTTACCAAAATAAACACATCACCCGTAATGCTAAAGAAGAGTTTGTCACGTTCATGACTTCAAATTCTCAATTCAGAAGCTGGGTGTACCTAAGTGTATTTATTTGTTCGTTGTATTCAGTACCTACCATAGGTAGGTACTGAATACAACACTACTACTACAACACAACACTAATACTAATACTACTAATAATACAATACTGTAATACTGGTACTGTGGTTCAGTAGATGACAAACCTTATTACATAGGTAATAAGGTTTGTCATCTACTGAAGTACCTATAATTTTTATTAAAAGCCGATATGGCGATATGGCGTTTCACTGTACGGCAGATGCGTTACATGCTCTGTGGCAGATGCCTCTCTACTCTCCACACCTCAGATGCGATGCAGTTTGATAATAGCTACGGTTCCAGTATTTATAACGTGTCGTCTGAAGCCGACGGGAAGAGTTACAACTGTCAGAGTAATTTATCTCTCTTTACTTGATATGATCACCACACAGATCCTGGCCTCTAGTCTTGATTGCCATACAAAAATAAATCAAACGCTTTCATTTTGAGCAATGGTGGCCGAGAGGTAACGGCCGCGACTTACGAGTTGTAGGTCGTAGGGGATAGGTGTAAATTATTTCATCACCAATGCCCTCAAAATGGTGATGGAAAACATCGTGAGGAAACGCGCATGAATTAGAACCAAAAACTCGAAGACATATGTGACATCTACCAACAGGCACTGGGCCCGTGTGCGATGTGGTGGACTACGGCCGACTCCCTCTCATGGAGAAGAGGCCTGTGTCCCAGCAGAGTGGGAACATTATAGGCTGGTTATGCTAGGCTATGCTAAGCTGTCATTGTTCGGCGAAAGGGATCCAGTTGATCCGATCAATATTTTACCTTTTCTTTACCTCCACATAACAAATTCAGAAGCAATTCGCAAGTTTCATAAACATTATCGTAAACCTTTTAACATATTATGAGTACTTAATGAATGTTTAGTCTATTGTTTGAGCGGCGCAGGAGTATCGCTTCGTTACGTTTTTTATTCCGCGATCAGTCAAAACTGGATGACAGCGGGGTATTAACAAGCACTTTTGATTTTATAAACATAGCTAATTATTGAAGTTTTTCTTGGAGTTGCTGTGAAGTGTTGAGTTTTTTCTAGTCTAGACTAGATATGTACCTAGGTAGATTAATTTTTTAAGCATTTTTGTAAACATTACTCGTACTTCGAACTCGAGAGAAAAATACTGCAAATTCTACACAAGGACAATCGATAGATATTTTTGTCTTTGAATCAGACAATTATTTTATATGGATTATGGTGGTTAAAGAAGAAAAAAACAGATAGGTACAGTATAATCCCTGATTTATTCTGTCAAGTAAATATGTTATCTTAAATCTAAACAACAATAAGTATGTATTTATTATGCACTTCAGTCAAGAAAACGATGTTTTGTAGGTACAGGTAAAGATTGAGTGCCGATTTTTCAATCGTCAGTATATCTATCTTTTAACAAAGGAATAAAATGACGGTTTGACAGCTTTTGTATAAAGACAATGTCAAACCGCCACATTTATTGTTCAGATAACAGTCGGTTCAGCAGGGTACTAGCGTAGGTAACATATTAACAGTGGCAATGGCTTTAATTTTGACAGTTCAAAAACATTCATTACGATATTTACGATATTGAGCACACAAATTTATACAACATATGAAGCAATGGATTAGCTATATCCTTCAAAATGATTTAGGTTGAAAGTATGTTACGTGGGGTACTGTCGGTTCATGGTAGGATCGTAGCAGCTGGCGTTCTGCAGTTTCTGCCTACCCCCATATTAAGATGGCGTGAGTTTATGTTATGTGTGCAACAGTTATCTGACTTTAGAGCTAAACATATCGCTCATTTGGAGAAACATCGACGTAAATTAATGTATTTTTTCCCAAAAATGAGTTTAATATGCCAAAGCACTTAGAAAGCGTATTTACGTCAGGAAAGAATAGACGCAAAAAAAAGTTGCAGTTACGTCGATGTTTCTCCAAATGAGCGATATGTCAAACATTTTGTCTCTGTTATCTTTAAACGATTGGCAGACATAGAACGACGTTTTATAATTCGTAGAGTGTTTTGTGAAGCAAGTGTGCTTGCTTGCAATGCGGTAAGGTAAGGTAAAAATATTATAATCCTTTTGAATTACTGTTTTCATGAAAAATCAATCAATCCATACTATCACACTAATATTACAAAGGCGATGGTTTGTGAGTGTTTATCAAACTAGCTTCCGCCCGCGGCTTCGCCCGCGAGGTAAGTATCCTATGTCCTTCCCCGAGATGCAATCTATCTCTCTGCCAAATTTTATCGAAATCCGTTCAGTGGTTTAGGCATGAAAAGATAACATACAGACAGACAGAGTTACTTTCGAATTTATAATACTTATTAAGTACTAGCTTCCGCCCGCGGCTTCGCCCGCGAGGTACGTCGATAAAAACTATCCTATGTCCTTCCCCGGGATGCAATCTATCTCTCTGCCAAATTTTATCGAAATCCGTTCAGTGGTTTAGGCGTGAAAAGGTAACATACAGACAGACAGACAGAGTTACTTTCGAATTTATAATATTAGTATGGATAGCAAACATATTAGTAATGCATTTAATTCTTTTTTTCGAAGCGGTTTTAGTCCTGCTAGCAGTAACATGACTTCCCTTTGTCAAACGTAACTCGTTTTATTGTCATCACTACCGGATCCCTAAAAACATTATTTAGAATTTTAGACAGTAAGAAAGGAGCCGGTTATACTGATGGGATACCAGCAATTTTTTTATAAAAATCTCTCGACGAGGGCACGTTCCCGCGACAATGGCGTGAGGCTCAAATTGTCCCGATCCATAAAAAGGGTTCCAAGCTGGATGTATCTAATTACCGAGATATATAAATTACGGAGTATCACAACTGAATAGCTTTGGGAAGATGCTTGAGAAACTTGTTTTGGTCATATTTACGCTGCAACTAAGCTTTGTATACCAGCTTCCCAACACGGCTTCGTTAAATCACATGCAGTCAACACCTACCTTCCCGAGCTTACCAACTTTGTTGTTACTGATATGAATGACGGTGCTCAAGTGGACGTAATATACACAAACTTCGGAAAAGCGTTTGACTGGGTAGATTTCTGCATTCTGAAAGAAAAACTAAAAGCCGTAGGTATTAAGGGGAACTTGCTAAGATGAATAAATTAAAAAATCCCAACTTTGGACCCCTTTAATACCTCACGAACAGACTTTTCTTATTTTTATGTGTACGTCGTAATTGGTGTAATGTTTGGATTAATCTTACTGTCAGCTGTGACGCTACCTTATATAAAATAAATAAATAAATGTTTTAATAAAAGGAGCCATTCCGGCGAACTTGCTATGAAAGAAAAGTACGATTGGCTTTACCAAGTCCAAGGTCAACTTCATGTTGCGATTAAGAATATCTGCTTATTTACAGTGTGGAATGGTCGGGACTACGCAATGAAAGTAGTGAGGGTTCACAGAGACGATGATTTTTGAAAAACTAAATGTTGCAATAGCAATTAATTTTTTGAGATACCTACCAGTTTCAGTCCCTGATTATTAAATGATTTATCATTATTAACAATATTTCAATTAATATATCTAAAGTTATCAATAAGAAAAATATTAACAAATAACTCAATAGTAGAAAAAGTATCAGTCGTTTAGTCGTAGCTACAGTACAGTGTCATGAACTCGTGGCGCCGAGCGGGTTGTCGCCGTACTAATCCATACCTAATCTGACAGAACATAATTTTGTGATAGGCTTCTTAAATTCTCACTACTAAAAAAATATAAAAATCCTCAATGACCTACATACTAATTTCACAGAGTCGGGTAGTTACACTTATAATTACGAGTTTAATACTTTGGCAAACGTACTTTATAGTGAAGTTTTATGAACTGTTAATCCTTCATAACTATGCTAAACGTGGTACAGAGCATTTTATTGTTAAGGCACTTAAAATGGCAATTGCTTATTTCGGTAGCGAATACAAGCGGTATTTTAAGCACCGAATTTTTTAACCGACTTCGTAAACGGAGGTTCTGTATTCGACCCGTATGTTCTCAAAAACTAATGAAGGAATTTTGATAATTCTTTCATTAATGTGATCTACATACTTTCAGGAAGGTTTTAGTTTAAAATACATTAGTAATTATTCTTATGTACGAAGTTATATGCATAAATGCCGCTCCGGGATTTCTATGCGAATTTTGATGATTCATCTAGTCGGTGTCTTCAATTCTTCAATGCACTAGTGTTAATTGAATTTGTGTGGGGTAGGTACAACTAAAAAGTGAAAAATAAAAACTGTTTTACAAAAAAACAACCGACTCTAATAAAAAAAAACACTACAAAGTGATAAATAACTTTCATTTCGGAAGTCGGTGTCAAAAAACGAAAATGCGGAACCAACGAAACCGATTTCCGAAATTAAAGTTATTTATCACTCTGTAGTATTTTCTTTTTGAAGTCGGTTGTTTCTTTTTGTAAAAAGTTTATATTTTTATAAGACTACTAGCTGACCCGGCCATGCGTTGCTGTGGCTAACGTTTTTGTCATAATTTTTTTATTTTTTTTTTCTATCCTACCTTTCAAGTTGGATCAAACTGCACACGGTGTACAAATTTGATTAAAATCGGTTAAGTAGTTTAGGAGTCCATCGCGGACAAACATCGTGACACGTAATTTATATATATTAAGAAGATTTTAGTTTTTTGTGAAGGAAGTATAGCATTAGACTGCCAGTGATGAAGGCGCCGCTCCTGAAAAAAAAAGACTTTGTTAGTAAAATAGCAAGTAAGCCATTAGATGAATGTACAGACGCCAGCACATCAAGCTACTACAATCTGTCTAATTTCTTTGATAGATTTTCAACTTTATTACTAAAGCATAAGGTTCAAAGTTGATTGGGAAAATTTGACAGTTTCGGGTAGCTTGATGTGCGTGTGTACAGTGCCCTCCAAAAGTTAGTTGATTTTAAATTCTAGTTTCAAATGTTTGAACTGTACACTATACTGTATTAACGTTTTTTTTGACTAATTCAACTACCTATGATAATGGAATACCTTATTTTTTTAAATGATATTCTGTTGGATTGCAGTCGCCAAAAGTTAGTTGACGTTTATAACTATGTG
Organism: Gortyna flavago; assembly: GCA_963669345.1. Lineage (NCBI taxonomy): Eukaryota > Metazoa > Arthropoda > Insecta > Lepidoptera > Noctuidae > Gortyna > Gortyna flavago. The sequence goes on from OY770132.1 coordinate 5,477,166, forward strand.
GTTTTACAATATTTACAGGGTTATAATATTATTTGAATAACATTTTTTGTAAAATAATTTTAGGGCTTTTGCCTTTATTCTGAAAAGTAAAGGCTTCGAGGTGAAAATGAACCATAGAAGGAAAGAACAAAAAAAAAAACAAAAATGATCTGTATAAAAATGGTTTTAAATCAGTCTTGAAAGGGTACGAAAAATAATAGAGTTCAAAAAGACCTCCTTTACTCACTCTTTTTTATTATTTTACACAGATAGAAACCTCAGCCTGGGCGTCCCTAGTTATAACTTTTCTGATTTTATACGAATAGTGCAAAATCAATCCCATGATCGAGGTGTGGGAACGAGTCTGATGGCGAAAATATAGTTTTTAGATTTTTTGTCCATTTGTCTGGTTGTATTTTCCGGATTGGCAGAAAAACGGCTGAACGGATTTGGATAAAAGGCACACAGATAGTTTATAACCTGGATTAACACATAGGGTACTTTTAATCCCGGTAGTACGTTTCTGTGGGATGTTCTCCGACATCCACACAGGCGAAGCCGCGGACATAAGTTTTTGTGTTCATATTCTGGTAATCTAATAAAATCCCTCAAGTATGTATGGGTGTGAGATACGAATATGATTAATTTTATTCGTATTGAAAATATACAGTGTTCGCTCGGCGAACCTCACTTAATCCTTGACGATTATATTAATATATTTAATTTTCATAAACGTTGTACTTGTCAGTTCGGCAGTCACCGTGATTTTGATAGAACGTTTATTCGCGCAACTGTCTGCTCTTGCGCATATTCAAAATCAGATTTACAATTTGAATAGGTGTTTGGAAGATTTAATTATAATTATTTTAGGCTCTTCATAAATAAATATTTGTAGCTTCTCCTTTCAAAAGATAAAGTTTGGTATTAGTTGGTTAGGTTAACTTAGGTTGGATATATACCTCCACGTGGAGGCCAGCAGGCGACGGGTGCGGGGGCACCCTCGCTTGCATCGCACGCGCCTCCACCAGTGTCGGACGGGAATGGCCAGGTGTTCCCGGCCATTCCCGTCGCCCCCTAGCTCCCGCTCGGGGGGCACGCGGGGCCCGCCAGGTAGGCGGGCATGCGCCGGGAGGGTCGTGGAAGTAAAGGCTGAGCCGGTTTCCCATGACCCTCCCATCACGGCGACGAGGGAACACCGCTGAGTTTTAGTGGGTATACTGCCACTCTGGCAGGGAGTCCCACATACTCCGTCTCGTCCCCCGACGAGCGGAGATGCGTAATGTCATTTCTCAGCGAAAAAAAAAAAAAAAAAAGGTTGGGTATATACCAAGGTGTTCATTGATTGATTGTAAGTTTAATCTTGCATTGCTAAAGCCCTGAGTACCTACTTAAGTTACTTTGTAGCTTTTTGTTATATTCCAGTCGCTCAGCCGCAGTTTTAGCTTTTAAAACTTTATTATGTCACACTACACTAACTGTTTTCTCCTTCTACCTCTTTCTCGAGCGATTTCTTCCCAGGTAGCACTTTCCCACTGATTCATTATATTTTTTTCCCTCTAGGGTTCTACATCATCATCTGCCTAGATGTTTCCCAACTATGTTGGGGCGGATTTCAGTCTAACCGGATTTTACACGGAGCAATTGCCTATCTGACCTCCACAACCCACTTACTGGGTAATACGTTGCCTGTTGGTAAGACTGGTTGTCCCGTGACGACTTTCAAAGATGACTGACAGGCGGGACTAATGGCTTAACGTGCTTTCCGAGGCACGGAAGGGTCTCGGTATGTAAAGATGGTCACATTATCGATCGATCGACCATGGACCTTGAAGGGTTCCACACGTTCCACATAAATAAAGACATTTACCAGATCGCCATTGTTCGTGCCGTCGAGTGTTTGTACACGCTGTACTGTGCTATCCTGTATTCTTTGCTATTCTTGAACTGCTTCAGTATTTTTTGGGCGCTGTAATAACAAAAAAGATAACAGGATGGGTTTTTAAACAGGGACCTACAGATTGCATTATTCCGTGTCTGATTTTCAAAACGAGATTAAGCAGACTGGTTCGGCGCCAGCCAATAAATTAGCTGGGTATAATAATACAGGTTGGTATTTTTCATATTACACAAAGCTTTTTCAAAAAAACTAAAAGTGTAGTTTTAGTGTTCTCTTACATCAAGCTCATAAATTACTTTGGCAACATTTCTCTTATATCATAGTTTTGGGTTTCGCCCAGAAGACTTACCTCAAAAATCACCCTGTATTTCGGTTTATTTGTTAAAAGTTTGATACTTACGTCTGCTGACTGTTAGCGGCTATGAGTGCACTTCTACTTCCATGAGGCTTTATGTCTATAGAGCCGAAGGTCGCCAGATCAGACGCCACCTGGGACAAACGTGACAAATGTTACAGCTAAATCATAAATCGGCTAGGTCGCGATGAAATATTGCGACGAGCGACTCATTCTACGATGAAACTGTATTTATATCCCAACCTTAAATCAACCTTGACAGTGGCATGAAAAAGATTTTGTACATTAGAGAAATCAAACACCGGCCGCACCGGTTAAAAAACGAGACGGTACAAAAATAAAGATTTTCGCCTGTGACACTTGGGCATTATCAATCTGTTTTAACTAGCAACGGGAAATATGTGCACGGCGGGGTTGCGTGCGAGCGTGTGTGTGCGTGCGCGTGTGTATGCGTGCGCTGGCGGCGCGCCAGTAGCACACATGCGCACAGCGACACTACACCCCGCCGTGACAATTATTACTACCATAACCGTTTCTTAACATACTCCCGCTAAATTTGGCTCCGAGGATACCGACGCAGATGAACCCGACACGATGTTTACGATCCGAACAAAAATAGCATTGTTTTCCGCCCGTTATGCAACTCCTTTTGAGCTCTGCCAGATTACGAATGTATCGGCAGTTATTACCATTATTATTTACTGCAGCTAAAATATTGCTGTTTTGAAAATAACAGGCGGCGGAATTGTTTAGTGGGTAATTTATTGTACATTGACCTTAGTATGTAGTAATTACGCCCAGAGCTGTGGAGAGATTAGTTTGGCAAACGTCAGAAAAAATATATTTAAAGGAATGTCGAATATAATGAAACGGTTGCTGGATGTGAATGTATTCCAGCGTCGACGGCGGCGGCGGTTGTCGACTGTTCAATGCTGTGCGCGATAGAGGAACATTGTATTTATACCGGGTGTATATCGGGATTTATTTGAACACAGTGCAGATAGTAAATAGTGCTGAAATACATAATAAATATAACGCCTCTACGTCTTATAATAATAAATACAACGTGCATACACTAATGCAGAATCAACGAAAATTGTGTATTTTCGTTCGCGTGATGACGATGTACTTACCTGCTGCTCCGACAGCTGTTATTAATTATAGTAGTTTTAGGGTGAAGCCAGATGAGCGTATTTTTTGAGTTGAGTCGCATAATTTCAGTCGCGTAATTTTTGCTACACTCGGTTTCCTACAAAAATCCTGTTTCGTTCACACAAAATAATCAAAATATACGCGTATTCACGCAAAATCGCATTGACGTGGAGTTGCGGACAACAGCCCGTATTACCTATTACCTACCTATTCGTTCACACGGCCAAAATGAGTTGTTGTTGTGTTTACAAACTGCTGGTAATTCCGTTTCTAGTTATATAACTTCCAGGCAGTGTATTCTATCTATTGATAAAACATTTCAGGTAAGAAATGGAGTTTAGGTGTAATAGTTCGGATTTTATAATATCTACAGTTCTTAACAAAAAAAAAATCTAAACCGCTAGCAAAATTAAATAAAGCGTTCTCATTAATACTGTTACTTATTTTAGCTAGAATACGTCCAATTCTGGACATAGGCCTTACCAAACGGTTGCCACAATTTTCAACACCACGCCAGGAAAACCCGAAAAATTCAATTTTTTTAAATGTTTTTTTTTGCAGTTTGCAGGTAATCTGCAAAAGGTAACCTGCAAATTGCAAAAAAAAAACATAAAAAAAATTTGAATATTTTGTTCAACATACAAACTGACCATTGTCAGTTTGTATGTTGAACAAAATATGGCCGTATTATTTTTCCATGAAATAGTAATTTAATAGGGTTATAATAACTTAAGAGGGTTGTATTGATGATTTTTATGAGTATAATTCTGTAAATACATACTTGTTACGGTCGCGAATCATATTTTGTTCAACATACAACCTGACACTGACCTGCAAATTTCAAAAAACGTAAGAATATCTGAATTTTGCGGGCTACGTTGGTGCTTCCACCTTAATGATAAATATTTGATTTACGTATTGAGCAGACAAATTTTTCGAACTTATGAAGCAATGGATTAACAATTTGCTTCAAAATGATTCAGATTCTTTTAAAGTCTAGCCATAATCTGGGTGAGATCATTGTGAGGGTCTGATCGTCGATCTACCTTGCCTACGCTGCATCTTCATATTATTTACGAATATTAATGAAATAATAAAGTACCTGTCCTACATTGATGGTACGTTGAGCGAGAGCCTTCAAATGCAGCAGCCCAGGTCGATGCCGCGGCGGATCGCTTTCCGCGAAACTCTGAAATAACAGAAATGATAAATGTATTCTTGAAGCATAAAAAACGCAATAATTTTCAATCGTAAAATACGATGTATAAACTTGACTCATGGAGAATTTCAAACGCATAGGTCAGACAAATATACATCCTGTGGTTTTATAGTTAAACAATGTGTATTGTCTTTTAGCCTGTAAACTCAACATTGCAATTATGAGTTTTTTTCTGTAAAAATGAGCATCTGTTTTGTATTAACATTTCTAACAAAACTGGGAATATGGCAGGCAGTACATCAAGAAAAGTTGAACAACCAATGATAAAAATAATAGAACCTAATAAATAAGATTAAATAAATAAACAGAATCCTTTTGGCTCGGAGAGTAGTTAATGAAACATAAAACATCACTTATTGAACCTGTTTGGGTCTCTAAATTTTAATGGTCTTTAACGGGTTCAATAGCACAAAACATCATAAACTGGACAAACGTAGAAAATGATTAATACTAACATCTGGGGAACGTTACAAATAGTATTAGAAAAATCTTATAAATATACCAGTGACGACGGGCATAGGATTCCATCATAACTTTGTGCACAAACGCTACGCATCTTTCGTCGAGTGATTTCAGCGCGTCTTTTATAGCTGGCATGGCGGAGAGAACCCAAGTGTCGTCGATAAATGAGCAATCACATCGCGATCTCTGTATTGTTTGGCGATAGATGTAAGGTCATGGAGGAATTTGTTCTCGGAGGGGAAATAATATTTTTAAATTTTAATTTCAGAGATGTCTTGAACCACCCGTAGATTGCGATATTTTAACATACATGTCTTCGCTTTGCTTCAAAGCAATAGAGGTACAAGCCAGTAAACATTTCTGTAGCGAAAAATGTCACAAAGAAAGGTCATTTCCTGGTTACCAGTGAGGTGGGTACCAGGGTACCAGGCATAGTACAGGATGTACTTTTCTGTTTCGATATCCCCTTTAACACATAGGTAACAGGGTATGGTACAAGAACCTATGGTATAAAAAGCTTTGGTAAAAATTTCCTAAACCTAAAAAGTTAAAAGTAATTTTATAAAGTTTTCCCTGCTTACTTAACTGTATTATGGGGAAGGCAGACATTGAAGTGTATTTGACAATGGGAAACACGTCTTTCGAAATAAATGTAGCGTAAGCGCTCCATGTAGCGCTGTATTATGTCGACAGAATAGAATATTATTTTTATGTATATACAGACTAGCTGCGCCCCACGGTTTCACCCGCGATAAAAGTCTTATAGTCCTTTTTTATTGATTCCCTTTACAAATTTTCACCCCCCTTTTTACACCTATAAGGGATAATTTTGGGGATAAAAACTATTCTATATCCTTCCCCACAAGTAATTTCATCTAAATCGGTTCAGCGGTTATTGATACCTAAAAAAAAGTTCCACCCCCCTTCTCACCCCTTAAAGGATGATTTCTGGGATAGGGTCCTTTCCCGGGACTCAAACTATCTCTATACCAAATTTCGTCTAAATCGGTTCAGCGATTTAAGCGTGAAGAGGTAACAGGCAGACACACTTTCACATTTATAATATTAGTAATTTTATAACATTATTTCATAGAATAGAATTCTAAAGGGATACTGCTTACCCCCAGCCCATCCGGAAGATAATGTCTGAATCATAGAACATCATTCTCTTGTTACATCAGTGCATATATTTATACTATCCAATATACTACCAATTGTTTATATATCGCGGATATATTGAGACAAGTGCTCTATACAATATTTTTATTACCCTTACAAAAATAAATACACAAGGTGTCGGGCAAAAAGCAGTGATATAATACTTATCAAGTAGACAAGCCATATTTTTATTCTACTATACAGTAAACAACCGGTCAAGTATGTGTCGGACTACACACAGTGAAGGGTTCCGTAGTCGGCATGAATCCTTATTATTTTAAGACCATAGACTTCTTATAGGTTTTTCTAAAAACCACCCTTTTCTGCGCTAGCCCGAAATATAGACTTTTGAATTTGTTATTGGGTTTTGTCTATTGGTCTGGAATTGTGACCGGTTAGTGGCAAGAGGCTAGGAGGCAAAGGGGCCGTCCTTTAACATGACTAAACTAAACTTAACTGGCAAATGTAAGTGTCGCTCTCTATGACATGGAAAACTATATTACATTACTGGAGAAAAGTGGGGACTATCTAACCTCTGTCTAACCTTTCAGGGAATTAAAGCGTGATGCTATGTTATTACTAGGCTTCAATACAAATAAATATGTCAAACTAGCTGGCCCGACAGACATTGTCCTGTCGAAATTTCAACGGATTTGACAAAAATCCCGTGGTAAAAAAAAAAACGCAGTTTTTCCCGAATTTCCAATTTTCCGGGCAACTTTAAATTTTTCTTTCCCTAAACCCTTATTCAGACTATAATTTTAAACAAAAAATTGTCTAATTGGTCCAGCCGTTCTCAAGTGATGTGCTTACCAACAACCAGCATTTTATTTTTATTTATATTAATAGATAATCTCACCATATACGGTATAGCGCCTCGAATGACGTTGACTTTGTTGCAGTACGGCGCCAGTGCAGACAAAAACTCAACGGGTCCCACCGGTTGGCAGCTGCCTCGGTTCTCACACGCCGACCAATGACCGAGGCGGATGAAACAGTAGCCTAAACCAAAAATTATAAAGGTTATAAACTTTTATCTACTGCATAATTAAAGGATATTGCAGCTGTATTGGAATGCGAGAATATGATATGTCCCGCGAACTATGCAGTTCAAGAGGCTCGAAATCTCAAACGCAAATTAAGTTAAGCTATAATGCATGCCGTCTCTGTGATATTATGGTGCATGTATTGTTGTGACTGAAAGAGCTTTAAATTATTACATTTATAACGTAGTCAGGTTAGGTAGTAATGTTTTTGATTTGGGAGTTAGGCTTGTAAAAATCAATCCAATTTAAGAGCTATCAATCAATATACTTGAAAGGAGGTCGCTCACAATGGACCTCGTAAGAATGTTTAAAGTCACAAAACAGACAATGAAGTGGGGGGCTATGCTTGAATTTTGCCTAAGTGATCGAATTAGAAATGAAGAGATCCGTATTAGAACTAAGGTAACTGACATAGCCCGAAGAATTCCCAAACTTAAGTGGCAGTGAGCAGGGCACATTGCTCGCAGAACAGATGGCCGATGGGGCCGAAAGGTTCTGGAGTGGCTATAGTAGGAAGACCTCACACAAGGTGGACCGATGACCTTGTGAAGGCCGCAGGAATCCGCCGGATGCGAAAAGTACAGAACCGGTCGAAGTGGCGATACTTGGGGAAGGCCTATGTCCAGCAGTGGACGTCTTTCAGCTGAAACGGTGATGAATAAATATTACCTGAGCAGTATGAGTCCCAACCCGCTTCATGATACGATTGTTTCACATTAAAAGGTCTGCTCAGTTTTATAAAATTCATGCCATTCTGCAACTTCTTGCATTTTCCCTCTGAGAAGAATTCATATAAACTGCAACAAATAATAATAAAAACGTTATCAAGCGATCCATAAACGTTGCGTATTTTAGATTATTTTCCCACGATTTGTGATAACATTTTTACCAGGTTAAGAATTATATATTTCGATGTTTTTCGAATATTTTAACGAGAACCACTAATTTTTGTACTGTTTATTTTTGTTTGACAATCCCGTGGCTTTAAAGTTATCACACTAATATTTAGAGGCGAAAGTTTGTGAGTGTGTGTGTGTTTTTATGTTTGTTACTTCTTCACGCTCAAACGGCTGGACCAATTTTAATAAAATTTGGTCTGACACCCTGGATTAACATATTGGCTACTTTTTATCCCGATATTTCCTCGGGATCGAAACTTATGCGGGTTAAACCGCGGGGCGCAGTTAGTTATGATATAATTAAGTATTGTAGTATTTATGAACGCATGTGACTGTGTAACAAAATATTTTTATTCAATTAATCAGGAAGTAAAACAAAATAAGCTGTAGGTAGTTACGTGTAGGTGTAGGTATTTACGAAATAAAATACTCTTAAAACTTACTCTTGTAAAGCGTTTGATTTCCACACCTCTTGATAGCTGAGCTTCTTCGCCATTGCATGTGATATGTATTTAGTATCGTATATACTGGGGAACATGTTATGAATATTTTTCTTAAACTCCGAATACTGTTTTGGTAGAGGTCCTATGAACTGATTGTGTAGGAGTACGGTGTCTAGGAAGATGTTGTGTCCTACGACGGGTTTCTGTGAGGCCTCTAGCAGTGAAATGATTTGTGAGAAGCCTAGTAGATGGTTTATCAAGTTGTCTTCGAGTATCGCCATCGGAGCACTGTTTGCTCCTTCCACGGTCTCATCTCTGTATATGAGAATCTGAAAATACAAAATACAACAGGTATAAAAATGTTATGTAGGTGAGAGGGAGAGTACCTATTATTACCCGACTGCGCCAGTAGGAGGGTTATTTTATTACAGCGAAGGGGCAGAGCGATTGTTGCGTGGCGTTGGTGATTCCTTGCAAAAGCGGCGCTCATTCTCTTCAACTATTTTCTAATATACTTAATGTTATAAAAACTTGCTGAGCCCAGACCTACTCAAGGTTTGTCAACTTATGATAGAATTGAAGTTATATCTGTTTGTTATATTGTTATATGTTTGTATATGAGTCTTGTTACTTGAATTAAACTTATTTTATTTATTTATAAAACAATAAGACAACTGGGTAAAATGCAGTCCGCCTGTCAGCTAAGTGAAATTCAACAAATATTTTTGGATGACATCACAACTGGTAATTAACTAATTAACTAGGTTGGCTAGTACCATATGATATGTAAGTAGGTAGGATAGTAGTAACTACATAATACACTCGCTGGCAATAAATGTGAAACAAGCCACAAAAAAATCAGAAATTCGTGTTTAGGTTTTGGAACACATTTACTGCCGCTGTGTATGTTCAAATTTAATACATCAAAAACATGCTAGAACAGTGATGGCGAACCTCTATACATCTACGTGCCATTTTTTCAAAATAAATGTTTGGTGTGGGCATGAAGTGCCAACAAACAATCTTGACTTAGAGACTACTCGAAAAAAAAAATACACCTAAATACTCTTTAATTGTAAACAGAAAGAGCCCTTAGGCCCTTTGTACACACACGTTTTTCTTGCCCTGAAAAACTACGGCTTATTCGTCGTGTGTAGGCACAGTCGTCAGTATTATATGGATTCAAGCTTGTTGACGGACACGTTTTTTCTACGGCGCGGTTTATGCGCCGTACCGTAAAGAAACCGTGCCGTGTACAAAGGGCCTAACTTTTACACAGTAATCTCAACATTAACAGTGTTATATTTATTTAAATGAATGAACAAATTCGTGCAACCTCTGCTGCAGTTGCAAACAAGATGCCAAATAATATAATAACAGGTTAAAAGTTTGTTACTATTGGCAGAATGCAAGCTGAACTGGAATCACAATCATCTGACAAACGGTTTCCAAGCGTGTCTTTAATATTATTTTCCTGAAAGTAACTACTCACAAGCATAGGTAATGTAAATAATTATCGCGCTCAGAGTTCTATGTTTGTTACTGTGACTAAGGTACCAAAATTTCTCAATAATTGATGCTGTGCCCAATTTTTTTTGCTACTTGCCATTGGTTCGCTATTCATGTGCTACTACAACGAGCAGTACATTTATTTTTAACATAAGAAGCAATATAAAAAAAAGTCAGCTACTAGCACAAATTACCTTCTTACTATTACCTAAGCTATCCGTGGTGAGTATGTCTGGGAAACGCATCCGGAGCTCGACGTGCACGATGTACCGGAACAATGGGCTCTCCACATCTAGGTACATTGTCTCGTCTTTACTTCTCATCAGCCATCTGTAATTGAGAGGAATTTTTTATTTTTATTGCCGGAAGAATATTATATCAATATTATAGAAAGCGGAATATTAAAACGCATTATTGACTCAAGCTCATCATAGGCTGCCACTGCATTTTTTATCTGTTTTTGAGTTACTCTAGATAACTATTCCAGCCTTATGGGATCAACCACTTATTGTCAATTACTAGCATGCAGGCTGCAGATTGCAGTTACAGCCAGAATGGTACAGTCAGCAAAAGAGACCTGCTGTGGAGACAGCAGATAGCCATATTGCCCATATGAGACATTCAACATCATCATCTTTTCAGCCGAAAGACGTCCACTGCTGGACATAGGCTTCCCCTAAATAGGTATCGCCACTTCGACCGGTTGTGTGCTTCTCGCTTTCAGCAGATTCCTGCGGCCTTAACAAGGTTTTGGTCCACCTTGTGGGAGGCCTTCCAACGCTATGTCCTCAGGTACGCCGTCGCCAGTCCAGATCCTTTCGGCCCCGTCGGCCATTTGTTTTGCGAGCAGTGTGCCCTGACCACTGCCACACATATTAGACATTAGCTTCCATTCATTACTATTTTGAAGACAGTGTTAAGCAAGGTTAAAGGTTAAGACAATAGGTGAGTACAGCTAACTTGTTTTTTTTTTGCTGCTGCTGGAATAGCCTAGCATTTGTGATGGAATAGGCCGTATTTACAAAATACTGGCAAATTAAACAGAACTAGTACAAAATTCTTCTGTTTAATTTGCCAGTATTTTTTACGTAACCTAGCTGTAGATATTATTTATGTTACTCATCATATATCCCAACTCGCGCTTTTACCCCTTACCCCAGTAAAGGGTAAAGGAAAATAGGAAATGTATCCCGGTAATCCTTGATAACAAACAACTTCCTATTTTCCTTAGAATACTTTGTACAAAGTAGAAAATTTTTCAAGTTTTTCAACTTGTACTTACTTGGAAACTTGAGAGTAGTACTGCTGTAGTTGCCTTTCTTCATCCATATTCAGCATTCTTGCAAGGTCATTGAAGAGCGTCTTCTCTTTTATATTTTGTCTCACTGTCGCTTCCTCAACTTTGCTCAAATATGGAAGTCCTTCATATGTGAACTGAAACAGTATGGTCAAGAGTTATTACTATGTCTTCTAAGGAACTTGCACTAAGTCTGACCACAAACTAAGACTTAAAAGGCTTGCAATAACAGACCTATTAAGCTAGACTATGCCTTACATAACTAATGCAAATAAAGAGGATTCCTAATGAAGAAATAACTCTGTTAATTAGCCATGCATACTACACATATGAGTATGCTCATAGTTTACTAATTGCAGATTAAAAAAGCAAAAGACTATATACGAAAAAACTAAACTATTAAATATTAGACAGCTATACATTTACTACACCTGCATCCTTATTAAAAACATAACTTCAAACTCAATACAAACTAACATACAAAAAAAGAAAAAAACAATGTCACATAACCTGAGAAATAGATATAAAAACAAACTTGAAGTCATTAGCGCACGCACTAATTATGGTAGAAAGACAATATTATTTGAAGGACTTAATCTGTTCAATGAATTACCCGACGATATTAAAGAGTGTGATAACGTGAATACATTAAAAAATAAGCTTAAGAAACATGTATGTACATTATAAATTCTAACACTCTGGAGGAAATTGTATTGTACTGTATTATCATACTTATTACTTTGTATCTCACTATAAGCGGACTGTATGTTCTTATGAGAAATAAAATTCTTTAAACCGAGAAGAAAAAAAAAAGTCATCTAAAGAGGTATAATGTTAGTCAAGGACTGTAGTAGGCACTAATAGATCTAATTCAACCTCTGTTTCCCACTGTAGGGACACAGGCCTCCTCTCGGTGAGAGGGAGTGGGACATAATCCACTACCAGTGGAGGTTGGTAGATGTCACATGACTTCAAATTATTGGTTCTACGACATGCCGGTTTCCTTGAAGTTTTTCAAGATACAGGCACCTACACCTACTTTAGGAGTCAGAGTATTAAAATTATTCTGACCTAGTTATAAGCCTTATATGTTCTTAGTCTTTGGATATTGTAATGTGATGGCTTTTGGTGAAATAAAGAATTTATTTATTTTAACCGGTCAAGCTCCGCGCATACCTATGTGTTATGATACAATAGAAAATCAATTGAGTCTCATTAGTGGAGCTTAATGAGTTCAACAGAGGTTAAAGTTGGTATGAGGGCAAAGTAGGCAAGATCTAGACAATGGTATGTATGGTAGCAGTAATGGTATGGTATTAACAAGCTGGTGATAGGGATGGTAACTCCAAATCAAAGCAAAGATCATGACAAAAAAAAATTACATGTAGCAGTTTATGTTTTTTTTTAAATAAAGGCATTATTTTTGCCTCTGTTGTTGACATTCCCCAGTGATATTATTAATTTATTTATATGTACTTTATTGTAAACCAGAAAATACATAACAGGCAACCTTGGACTTGAAATGGACAGTGATTGCATGGACATAAAAATGTGTAAGTAATCTTTATTTATTCAGATTTTAATGAGGTCTACTATTAGTAACAAAATAGCTTAGTTTATGTTAGTACTTAATAACTATACTATCTATGTAGCGTTAGGAGTGCCATTGTTAGATAAAAAAAAAATGAAGGTAGGTAGGTTATAAAAGTGATTGCATGTAGTTTCTCTTACCTTATTAAAATCAAACTTATGTTTACAAAGAAAATTTAATGTAGATGCTTGAAAGATGAATGACTGGTCAATGGCACAGAAAACTTGCGGACACAGATGGAAGGTGTAGCACACAGCTAAGTATGCATCCTCTTCTCTGATGTACTGGAACATCGTCAGTCCAACTTGTGTCATTATCATGTTGCTGACTTCATTTTTTATGCTGTTATATCTCTCTTCACTTGTGTCAAATAATCTGAAAGGAGTTGATAGAAAATATTTAACTGTCCAGTTACCTAATACATTAAAGTAGATTCACAGGGTAACAGCAAGTTAAGATGGCATGAGTAGCTTTAAATATCACCTAAAGCCAGGTTACAATATAAAATTTACCAGTACCTAAGCTACAAACTAGACAGTCTGCATCTCTACTAATATCATACATTTTTAAATGTTTAAAAATGTATGAAAAGATTGATATTACCATTCCTTACATCAAGCATAGTCTTTTAGGGTGTTGTTGACGACTGCTTACCTGTGTTTAAAGCATTCTCCAGTTAAAAGTGCAGTAAATTCGGCATCAAAACCAACAAAACAGGACTTCGCTAAGTCTCTTTTTATATTCTCCAGTTCATCTACAATGTTATTCCTTGTTATCTCCATATTGCTATATAATTATTATGGTTTGAATAATTAACTTTTTTTTAAATGATATTAAATTTTAATTTGAAAAGAGCACGCAGCACGCAAAGAGTACTTTGTATAGCAGCACGGTATGAAATCTCGACGAACAAAACAAACAATTGTTGTCACTGTCAGTCAATGTCACTGTCACAAGACAGTTGTCATTTCGCAGTTTTATTTTTTATACCTATTTGGATACCTGTGTATATTTTAAGAATTTACGAATGTAAACACGAATAAAGGTTTAAAAACGACTTTTAAAGATTTTTAATTTGTCCTGTTTTATAGGTTGATAAGTAGATACCTATTTAATACGTTTACTCGTATTATATTTTAATCACTTGTAAAAGGTGTATCTAGCGGAAATGCAATGAAAAACTTAATAAAGATTGCAAAAGGCTGGCAGCATTGCCTTACACGTTTCACTAACGTGGGGGCCTAAAAAGGCCACTTTGGCAGAATCATAAAAGAATTCTTAACACGCAATTCATCTGTATGACGGTTTTTTATGGAGATTCGTAAAATGCTATAGGTAGGTACACCTCTGCCTAACTCATCAGGTATTTATAGGTGTGTAACTGTCAAACAGATTAATTGTGTGTTAAGAATTGTTTTATGATTCTGCCAAAGTGGTCTTTTTAGGAACGGTGTTTACTATAATCACCTCGTCAGTCACCCTCTTTTCGAAAATCGCGCAAAAACGTACCTTTTCTAGTAGGTAGATAAGCCTAGTAAGGTGTATGTTTGAAACAGTGTTGCTGAAGTCGATACCTGTAAGGCTGCGTTCAGACGACACGCGCCCGCTAAGCGCACGCCACGCGTGTCAGCACCCGCGTCTAAACTCGGCGGGCACACGCGCTGTGCCCGCCTTACACCCGCAAATTTCGAAGCTAGTTTAGACGCGGGTGCTGAAGCGCGTGGCGTGCGCTTAGCGGGCGCGTGTCGTCTGAACGCAGCCTGATTGAACTTTATTTTGGGTACCGCCTCTCGTTATTCGTATTAATAACACTAATATTGTAAAAGCGAAAGTTTGTGAGTATGTTTGTATGTTTGTTACTTCTCCACGCACAAACGGCTGGACCAATTTTGATAAAATTTGGTATGGAGGCGCTCATGTGGCACTCACTGCGTACGTACTGCACACGCAACGCATTGGCAACGTCCGTGTGGCATCGCTCATAATGTCACTTGCATTCTTTCGCACCACATGTCAGGCGTAGCTGTAGTTATGACAATGCTTTACGACTGTTAATTGCCCATGGTAAGCAGACTGGTATCTGATATGATATTTATAGGCAAGCGTAACAACTGTTTCGTCAGTACCTACAATATACCTAATCCGTGTTACACGCAAAGACGGCCTACTTACCTATTATCTAGGACATTTCGTAATCTTAACCCAATTATTGCTAATTTTATTATATTTTAGGATAAGTCTAGGTCTAGTCTAGGTCTTGTTAGGGTTCCGTAACCAAATGGCAAAAGCGAAATCCTGAATGGGCGTCTGTCCGCCTGTCGTGCTAAAAATGCAACTTATTGCAGAGCAAATGCAAATCAAACTCTATTACCTCTTAACTTTCACCCCGGATAAAGGTGATTAACGTAATCAGTTCTTGGTATTCGGTAACTGGGAAGGGTTTTTCACAAGTTGTTATCACCAGTTCCTGGAAAATACATCATCGGATCAGATTTTGAAGGAACCCTTCACTATTCGTTCGACACGACCTTAACGGTATTTTTTAAATAGTTATGTTTCCCTGTAGGTTCAAAGGAACGACTGCCAACCGTTTGCCGGAGCCGAACTTACAATAGAGTATGTGACACATTGGTGGACTCAGACGTACCAATAATATAATTATTATACTCGGACAGCGAGAGAGTAAGTGTATGAGGTTAAATTATCAATCGTTATGTAGTCTCTAAATATTGTTTGAACGACGCGACCGTGTCATTGAATAATTAAAAGTGCTGATAGTTTAGGTATTTGCATTTAGGTATTAATTAATATGTAATTAGGTACGCGACTACAGCGCTGTGTAACACGTAATACCACTGTAAGTGGTCAGCATGGAAATTAATATAACGCTTGCACAATATAATATTGCGTAACTTACAGAGAGAGTTCATTCTGCTGCTCGTCAATTTACTTCCGAATTGGAGGCAATCGAACCTCTTGCAATGCCGCGAAACATGGTGGTGCATGATGTTGCAACCGGCGGAGGCGACGGCCCACGACCATACCAGTCGCCACTTCGTGGTCGACTCGCGTAGTCGCGAACGTTAAACCTCTCACTTTCAAAATCCCAAAACAACTTTTAAAAACAAACATGTAATCTCGTTTTGGATCATAGACGATTAAGTTTTTTTCATTAATTATGGAGTCGGAAAAGGAGGCGGCTCAAGTGCGCGAAGTGTCGATGGTGAAGCCAAATTACATGCTCATGTCCTTGCAGAGGATATTAGTGTTAATTGTAATACTAGCCGGAGTTCTTGTAGTCGTTCATTATACGCCGATGCCAGGTAATAAGTTTTTTTTTTGTTTGTAATTAGAATATCTGACAATTTGCCCAAAGGGTTGACTCTTATAAGTGTTAATCACCATAAACATCTGTGCATAGGAGGAGAATCAGCTGATCTTTATTCGTGTTTAATTTTGGTTTTATATCGGCTATCACAAAATTTATAAAGATCTAATAACAAATTCTTCCATATTTTTGAATCAGGAACTTACTTAGGTTTTACAATACCTAATATTAACACTAATGCTGTGGGTCGTGGGGCTTTCGGGACCGGGACCGCGGTCCCGGATTCCACCTACAATTATTTTTAAGTGGTATTTTGGAAACGAAAAAATAAGGTAAATTTGAGACCTGCAGAAAGCTATAAGTTCTACGGAAGTAACTACCATTGCAGGAACATAAAATATACGTTTTGCAATCGATCACCGTTTATATTGTTCGTGGAATCGATCGCGAATACGAGTTCACAAAGAAACTTCGATGAATGATGTTACATCAACTACCTTGAACGTTTAATTATTCTTTAAAATGTTTGTTGACATGACAGTATTGTATAGTTGACGTACCTACACATTACTAATGTCTTAAATTAATGTATTTTTATTATTTACAGAGGAGTATTTCGAAAACTGTGACCGAGAATGTCACGAGTTGGATTGGCCAATGATATGCCGTGTGAAACTAGTCATCGAGGTCTACAAGACGCTCAGCAAGTAAGCAAAATTTTTCGCAACCTTATGATAAATACGCGGTTTTTGCCTGAGCCATTTCATCTTTGTCTATAATTCTTTCTCACACATTTTTATTTGCAACTTTTCGAAATGCTAATTACCATGTTGACATTTCATAAATATCTCCACTCTAATATGAAACTTTCCTATATCACAGATCCTGTGGTAGTTGCACAGAGAAGGACGGTGGTGACTGTCCGGCGACATGCATATCTGCGGACGGTCGCGAGCGTGGCGTGCTGGTCGCCAATAGGGCGCTGCCAGCACCTACCCTGCACGTCTGCCACAATGACATCCTCGTCGTAGACGTGGTACATCGGGCTCCTGCTCACGCGCTCTCTATCCACTGGCGAGGCCAACCACAGAAGGAGACTCCCTTCATGGACGGAGCTCCTATGTTGACCCAGTGTCCTCAGCCCGCCTACACAACATTCCAGTATAAATTCCGCGCATCAGCTGTGGGCACGCACATGTACCACGCACACTCTGCTGCTGATGCTGCTGACGGTCTCGCCGGAGCCTTTGTTGTACGCCAGTCTCCACGTCTGGACCCCCTTAAGAAGCTATATGATGTGGACTTATCCGAACACACAATATTCGTGTCTGAATGGGGTCATTCAATGGGACCGCTGGCCGGGGTCATATCACGCATTCCGAACGCCGAATCTCTTCTCATAAACGGTAAAGGGAAATCATCTGAATCCCCCGACGCCCCGCAGTCTTCATTCAATGTGGAATACGGAAAAAGATATAGATTCCGTCTGGCTTACGGAGGGGGATCAAAAAGTTGTCCTATTACATTTTCAATTGATCATCATGTTTTGGAAGTCGTGACATTAGACGGGCACTGGATTGAACCGGAACGTGTGAACTCGATTGAGATAGGCAGAGGAGAGCGAGTAGATTTTATTGTGGAAGCTAAAAGAGCATCCGGTGTATACAAAATAAAAGTAGCTGCGGTAAAGAGTTGTCAAGATAATTTAGAAGGTGTAGCAAATTTAGTGTATGAGAACAAAGAGCAAAAAGTGTTGCATAAAGATGACGACATACTTGATGCAGAAGTGTATCGTGAGTTAACGACAGTGTCTAGTGATAGATGTGAATCTGACAATGTGATATGTTTGGACGAGATCCACGCAGGTAACAAGCTTCCTGCAGAGCTGGCCGAGAATCTCGACGAGATAATTTATGTGCCTTTTAATTATTCGACAAGACAAATTTCGGCGAAACGAGTCGGTGAGTAATGTAATTGTATATTGTTTAAGAACTTTCTTTTGTGTTCCATTATCTTGTTAAATTTGGACGTGTTATTAAACTATTCTTACCATGTGTTCGTTAACGAGTTTTAGATAGATGCAAGTTTGGTTTCTTATTTTGTAGTTCTTGACGGGATAATCCGTTCTATAAGAAATCTGTGAGAATAAAAGTGCCCATAGCAATAACAATAAAATAAAGTTTTTAACGATTTTCAGTTGTATGTTTGAAACTTTTGTCTTCTCACACAATAATTAATGATTTCTTAACCAAGTTGATCACACAACAATTAATGATTTATTAAACTTGGTTAATACAAATTGAACATTGGCTAAACAGTGGTCATTGATGAATAACTGCATCAATGACCCTATTGACTCAGTGTTAATAGGTTTAATTCCATTTTGTGAGTGTTGGGACAATGTGCGTTTGTTATTTTCCTAGATAAATAATAAGTATATTATTGCCTATCTTATGCTTGCCACTGCGCAGTTTTTTGACCTCAAGTGGTGTGACGACGCCTACTTTTTTGTGATACATACTTACGTTTCGGTTCTCCTACGCAGTTTGACGTCGCCAACCGTAATTTTGAGAAACCGTTAAGAAAAACATTGGGGATTGGAGGTACCTTTAGTATAATTACATAGTAGCCGCATAGGTGGATGGTGTAAGTACTTATTTGTAATTTTAGTTTTTTTTTATGGATGGGAAATCATCAAATGATCCTTCCCGCTCTGGGTGGAGCGGAAGGGAGTTTAAGACTCTTACTGACTAAAACCCATCCGTGTTCCTTCCTTAGCCCTTTATGTTCCGGGGTAGCGGTAACCCTTTCGGACAATCCTGCTGCCTCGGCACGTAATTGTTAATATGTATCCAATTAGAGTCATCGGGAAAAACATCCTATAGGTACCTTACGAACTAAAAAAGTAAAGAAAGATCTTTGTGGTAGGCTTTAAGATTTAAAACCAGCCAAGCCAATTAAAGTTAATGTTTAAGATATCGCGTGGACTACTTACGTTTAAAAGACCAGTGAGATATATTATGTTAAGGTTTTAGCTAAACAATTTGGAATCACTTTATCGTTTCCAGAAAGGTAGAATTACCGCCGTATTCTCAATGTAGACACACCAACCGCGTCAGCTGTTTATTCTCTTTTTTTGGTTAAGTGAAACTAAACCGGTGGTATAACTTTATGTGCAAAAAAAAAATCGTTTTAATGGTGTCCATTTTTAGGGTTCCGTATTAACAAGAAACCCTTATAGTAGTTAGTCCGCAGCTTAGCTCAGAGACTCTTATTTGGCATGGATCTACATTGTATATTTAATCACGCCGACAAAGTGGTAAAATAAAATCAAGATTTTTTTTTTATTGGAAGATTTTTTATTTTTTTTTATGTTTTCTTTTCTCGTCGACCCCATGGTGTGGGGTATCGTTGGATAGGTCTTTCAAAAATATTGTGGGTTTCTGTAAGCCATTTTTCGATTCAAGGACATGTTTGTGAAATATTAGATAAGCTGCAAATTTTTGTTAGAGTCAAGTGTCTGCCAGCTAAATGGTTGCTTTTGAAAAAAATCACGGCAGTATTAAATATAACGAAATTAATAGGAAAACTATCACAGCTAAGTAGGCTTTACAAGTTTACGAGTAATAGTCGACAAACTAAAAAATTTGCGGTTGCAATGTATGTATGGGAGAAGATTATTTTCAACTACAATGTTAAGTTTGTTTTTGGGATAAATTCATTCAACTACGGAACCCTTCATTGTGCGTGGTCGGACACGCACTTGACCGGTTTTACTTATTACAATTTCACGTTCACCGTAAAAATTATAAAAAGGGGTTTATATTTCTGTAGGTTAAGCATAAGCATAAAGTTTTATTTAATCATTTATGTACATACACACGTAGACACTATATTTATTTAACAGCTTCTTTCTATTTTATTTGCATAGCGTTTTGAAAGTTTGGAGGTTAAAAAAATAAGCTGTAATAAGTTGGTTGGAGGTTTTTAATTCGTTCTTTCGAGGTGGGCGCGGGAAAAGAGTTCCTGGAAGGACTTGGAGGGGGGGGGTCTTTGCCCAATATTGGGACAGTAGGTATAGGCAAAAAAATAAATTCTTGAGTATGTTACGGCCTTACAACTTCTAATATTAAAACTAGGTGTTTGAAGCAATTTTTCTGTCAAATAAATAGGGACTCCGACTGTAACCGTAATAATAAGTTTTTTTTATTAACACTGTAAGAAACATTTAATTTATAAATGTTACAGATACAATTATATTACAGAATCGAAGTGTAACCTTTTATTATATGTGTCAATCAGTGTAACAGCAGCAGTTTTAGGTATAATTGCACAGTACGGCAATCGCCTCCGAATATACCTACTTCGAGTGAGTAGGTATGAGTTAATACCTACCTACCAAAATAATAATATCCATCGATCTAGTGCTAAAAAAATAGTAAGTACTTTGGTTTAAATAATTATAATAAAATCACGAAAAACTACTAGAAATGCGATGTTTCCAGCCTGCGCGGGATTTTATATCTGTTACAGATATAGGTAATATTACTGTTATCAATTCAAAATGTAACACTTATAATTCTATGCTTTAAGTCCCTCCAAATAAGCACGAGTTTTCTCTCTCTTTGATCTCGTAACGAAATACATGATATAGCGTAAACAATGAAATACATAAATGTAAATGGTTAGCACATGTTTGCTAAAGGAGTGTCTACCAGTATGTTTGGTCGTCCAATACTCTTTGTGGGTCAAAAGTCAAGGTCGTTTTCTTTTCATTTTCCCATCTCACTTGCCGGTCAAACCGAGCAAAGCATAACAAAGTCAAAAGGGTTCTTCGGTTCTCAGTTTCATTCTTCTTATTATGACGGGGACACTAAAACAATGGAGTAGATGAGATGTCTTTCAAAGGGTCTGAGATGACGAAGTACCTAAGTGTATTATATTTTACCTTTTGTGAGTCACGTAACTCAGTTACCTAGATTAAAATCAGGATAAGTAGGTAGATGACATGGAATCGTTAATTCATTGTCGGAAAATTTAAACATAACTTTTTTTTTTTGTCACTTTTCATCACAAGTAATGATTCGATTTAAAATCCGTTCATTATTGTGTCGGTTGAGCAAAGTAACAGAGCAGTCGACGCGTGTTTGCAAGTTCGATTCACTCAATTCATGAGGTACTCATCGTTCAAGTTTTTTTACTTTCCCGATTTGCTTCAAGTGGATTAATACAGTTTTATCACTTACCCCAAAGCCTGCAGCTATCTCTGAAGTGCTTTGTAATGGATCCGCTTCCACAATAGCCTTTAATTCTTCATTTTCCACTTTGGTCTCCGGCCGTCCACGGGGTTGGTTCTGAAGGTCGACATTTCCAGAACGAAAACGTTGAAACCAAAAACGTACCGTGCTTTCTTTTGCGACACCGGCGCTGTACACATCATTAATCCTTCAAACTGTTTCTGCAGCACTAGTGCCACGGTAGAACTCGTACTCGTAAATAAACCGATATTTCATGTTTTCGATTGTGCGGTAATAAGCGACGCCAAAGAAAAAAAATAATGAGGAAAATACAAATGAATTTGATATGAATTTTCAAAACTCAAATGTACCAGCTAAATGAATTTATAAATTTGAATTTGGAATTCTTAACCAAAGAGGAGATATTTCAGATCAAAGTGGTCAGTACGACAAAACGCTAATTTCATATGTAAGGACCTAATATACCTTTCCTCAAGAATTGGGCTATCAAAAACAAAATTAGTTTTTCAAATTGGACTGGTTGTTTCAGAGATTAGCGCGTTCAAACAAACAATTATTAGTATAGATAAAGTCTGAATCAATTAAGAAACCTTAAAAAAAAGGGATATTATTGAAACTAATTTTAGGCAAAGTTTAGAACTGGGCACAAGCAGACGGTCATTTGACTGTCTGCTTGTGCTCAGTTCTAAACATTCGTCTCGAGTTATGAGCACTTTGTTACATAACCTTAGCTTAGGCAAGATAATGTGTTAGTAGGTCGCGTCAGCTGTTTCGAAACTATTGCAGCCTTTAATCACTCTATTTTGATGTTTTGAGACTGTCTTTAATGTGCGTTTTCGTACATAAAGTTGTGCAAGGAAACGTAAATCTTATTAGTGTAACAGCTCGTTATTTTCGCATTAATTTAACAAATAGCACTTTTCAAAATAATTATTACCTACCCAGCACCGTGATTGCGTAATACACTATCAATCACAATCTCAATAATTTTGAAGGATATTGGTAATAATCCATTGCTTCATATGTTCGAAAAATTTGTATGCTCAACAACGTAAATAACGCAATGAAAGCCATTCCTACTTTTATTGTGTTATACAATTATCTCGCTGGTTATCTATTCCTACATAACATACATACATAATCAGCCTAAATGTTCCGACTGCTGGGACACAGGCCTCCTCTCTGTGAGAGGGAGTGGGCCGTAATCCATCACGCGGGCCCAGTGCGGGTTGGTAGATATCACATGTCTTCGAATTTTTGGTTCTAGGACATGCCGGTTTCGTCAAGATGGTTTTCTTTACCGTTTTGAGAGCAGTGGTGATGAAATAATTTACACAAAGTAAAGCGCCTGTCTGGGTTCGAACCCTACGACCTACAACTCGTAAATCGCGGTTGTTACCACTGGGCCACCACTTCTATCCAATCTATTCCTAACATTGAACGAAAAATTTACTGGAAATCATTGTGTCATTTTGAAAAATACCTTTCCCGTAGAACCATATTCTTTTGTGAAGTTCAGTGCTGAACTCTAGCCACATCGACTCGAGACGTATCTAACGATCTAGCACTCAAGCTCCATCCATCAATCAGCCAAGCAGACCGGCTGTCAGCCTGCTTAATGCTGGCTCCACTATGTAAGAACTATTTGATCTGTGTCAATTAGAAGCCAGTTACTGATAGAACTTAGTTTTAATTTTGAGCTGCATAGCTATTCACAAAGCTACGACACGGTTTGGTACCGTATCGAATGTCAATGATATCGACGAAATCCTATATTTGCTATTCACAAATCCGAAACCGTACAATTTTGACAGTTCATATACGGTATGAAGACATCAATTCTTCCGACAGGTATTTGCTGTCGGAAGTGTTATCGAATAACAAAATATTGTTTAAAAAAGAATAATCTAAGCAATAAGTGTCAAAACACGGCTCCGGGCAAGGTCCTCATGTCCTTGCATGAATGCAAAGAGCATCTGCCGCTGCTCCAATGACACTCTTTTCTGAAAATATGCATTTTCAATATTAGGTACCACATTTTATAAAATTAAAATGAGGAAATAGTAATTTGTTTAAATACCGATAAAATACATACAACCATTTTTCTGTTAAAAAAAAAACTAATTTTTCACTCCTCAATTAATATTTTTTATTTTTTTTTTATTCGCCCAAAAAGGGCAGGCTATAGTCTTTCGACCATACCGCCTTGTCTTCAGCGTAGTTCTCAAATATCTCTATAGCTCAAAACAAGATTCAGAAAAATAATTATTCCAGATTTCCAGGTTTGACAGAAAGTTGAAGTTTACAAAGCAAGTTTAATAGAAATCAGTAAATTTTATTTATTAATAAAGTCATTGCTTACTGTTTTTTATTTGTTAATAGTTACTGAATGCATAATCTATAGTTGCCCATAGTGAAATACTCAATAAAAATCATTTATGTACCACTTAAAATTTTCTACCACGAATATCTATTTACTACCATTTTGTAGCGTTCCCCGTATACACACCTAAAAAAAGACCCTTCCATACGGATCTGTGAATAGCGTTTTGCCGGTCCTTCGGTTCAGAAATCAGGTTATCGAACAAGTGTCATTTTCGATACGATAGTGAATCGTATGTTTGTGAATACGGGTGCTGGTCTCTTTACTAGTCGACAGCGATACGGAGGAATTGTTTGACGCCATATCTTACTTTGTGAGTCAGGATCACACACACAGGGTCAAATTAAATTAGCTAGCGAAACTCTGCAGACGTGATGGGTATCGATATACACGATAAAATAAAAATACAATATATTTGATGATTGTTTTGGGAATGTTGTTACATGAAATGTGAGTTGAGAAAATCTGTTTTTCTTTTGTTTTATCGTCTTTAGATACATACGAGTATCGATACTTCTGTAAAGAATACACAAAAGAAACTGATTTTTAAAGTGATGTTTCAAGTGACTATACTAACTGCGGTCGATGACTCCACAAAAATATCATCAAGTTATTTTCTTTTTTGTATTAGCATGTTTATATAACGATATTTACGTTAGCTAAATTAACTTGACGGTGTAGTTAAGTTGGGACCAGGCAAGTGCCAATATGCCACACAAAAATGGTGATCAGTGCTAGTGCCTTCTTTGTATCAGAAGAGGCTTTGTGCTTTCTTGGGACAATTACATTATTTTATTGTGAATAATAAGGTTATATATTTACGTAAAAAATGTGATTAAAAAGTTTTTTGTCTCTCTGTCTGTCTGTTTGTTCAGGCATCACGCAAAAACTACCAGTTCGATTACGATGAAACTTGGTATAATTATTCTTTAATATCCTGGGCACCACACTGGGTACTTTTTATCCCGGAAAAGTATATACAATAAAAAACAATCTTAATTTTGCGGTTCGATCTCTAGACCCGATTACTGTACCAACCGCAAATAATAAGTTTGTCGTAGGTTACGTCACCCGCAGTGGAGTTCACTAAGGGGCGCTGCACACGGCTAAGATACTATAATATTTTATCTTAAGATACAATATCGCTTGCCATAGAATTCAATGGACTATCACACACGACGAAGATAATAAATAATATTTCATATTTTCGTATCTTAAGAATGAATTTGTATGGCGAGCGATATTGTATCTTAAGAAAAAATATTATAGTATCTTAGCCGTGTGCAGCGCCCCTAAGTTATGCTGTAAATGTAGTGCTGAAGGTTGAATTTGGCTTGCACCGTTCGCAGCATACGCGTGGCGCGCGGCCGCCACTGATCGCTACCGTATATAAGGACGGAGTCTGAGCGCCCGGAGCGCGCGCATCATACATTTTTTGAACTTTGATTTGAACGGACGTGTCAAGTGGCGTGCGTTCGTTCTTATTAGCATTCTATAAATTGTATGTTTTAACTGCTACTTGCAATTCTAAACCGTGCTTTTCAGTGCGACCTTTTTATTGCTTTTAGTTTTTACTAAGTACAGTTTAAGGTTATTTAGGTTTATTTTTATAAGTCGTAGGTATCTACGCCTTATAAAAGTAAACCTAAGTACCTACCTAATTTAAAAAAAATAAACTCAATAACAGAAAAAAAAAATACCTACCTACCTAAATAGACCTATTTCTGATGATAACTAATCTAAACTCAATAAATAAGCAAAATCCCCAAAAACTAATATCTATACGAATGACTTATCCTACCTAACAGTTTTATAAAATAACCTACGGTCACTACGTACCCCATCGAATATACTACTCTATACTTTAAAATTAAAATCTACATCTAGACCGTATAGATTTTAATTTCAAGTATAGGTATTTGATAGTGTGTAACGTAGTTATTTTTAGTACTCTTAGGTAGGATTAGTCATTCGTATAGATATTAGTTTTTAGGGATTTTGCTTATTTATTGGTATATACATATAAGTGTAGGTAGGCGCTAGGTCTTAGGGCTCTTCTATAAAGATAGTCTTAAAGATTTCTTTATTTTTAAATCTACTACAAAAAACTTACAGAACGCGAGCGATGGCGCGGGCAAAGATATCATATACCCTCTTAATCACCGCTAATGAGACACAATTGGTTTTCTATTGTAATTAGCCACAAAGGGCCCACGCCGGGACAGAAGTATTTACACAAAAAAACTCATTGATAAGTTACGTCATCCACGCGAACGAAGTCGCGGGCAGAGCTAGTTTTACATAAAATGGTTGCATTACACGGTGTTTATGAAGAAAGTGAAGTCGTAACAGCGTCCGCACTAACCGCAAATAATATGCTGGGAATGATTGCGCTTGCGCCGTCAAACGTACGCTGCGTACGCGAAACGCAACCATTTGACAAAATTACCATTTGTACATTATTTACATTTTCAAGCCAGGAGATAAAGCTTAAACAATAGGATGTTTATTTTGAGTATTAACAAGTTATGTTTGAAAGTTTGCCTTTCACTACGACACTACGAGTGGGTATTTTTTTGTCGCCCGCCATTTTATAACTAGTACCGTTATTACATCAACACGCTTAAAAAAAAGTGGACAGTGAATTAAGAAGTGTCTTTATACTAGCATGCCTCCTGACTATGCTTGTGAAGAATATATTGATAGAAATTGTTCAGTCATTCAATAGTTGAGCTTCAAGCCAAAAGTTCTTGTTCACTTTATTAATTTCCTTTCAACTTATATTCATATTATCTTTATTTGCATTCAATTTATTTTTGCTAATATAATCATATAATGAGTCTTTTCATAAACTAATATTATAAAGAGAAAAGATTAGATTTGGTATGTTACGCTTTCACGTTAAAACAGCTAAACAAAGGAGAATGCCAGGGTAAAAAAGGAAAACTATTATAGAATTTGATAGTATAATTAGTTTTCTATTAGAAGGACACCAAAAAAAGTTATAGCTCTTTAAAGTTGACCACTTATTACTTCTGATTTTAACAATAACATGAAATAAACTAATGGTTAATTAAATTAATTTCAAATCTTCCTGTGTATGTCGAATGAAATTACTTATATTTTGTATACATAGCAATAAATAACACAAAACTCGAAAAACACGGAAACACTTCGTCGTTCGTGATGACACGCGGGAGAAGTGAGAACATAGTCTATGGCACAGAGTACATTATAATGTCTATGGTGAGAACTGTGAGATGTCAAACTTTTTAGCAATGACATAAACAAGTTAAAGTTTTCCGTCAAGTGTTGCCTGTACTATAACATAATATTATAACATAATAATAATAACATTATATATTTCCTCACCTCTGGCTTGCCTTTATTGGCCGGCTGGAGTGAACAATGACGAGGAACAGAGCTCCCACCTCATTCTTGCCTTTATTGGCCGGCTTGAGTGGAGATTCGCAAGAGCAAATGTGCTCGGAGGAAGGAAGTATTCCAGTAAGATGCTGGTAGGGATCTTGACCGTACTTCCGGGATTGTCCTGATAGCCGTGGAATACCTCTCCACTCCTCATAAGCACCTCAGGAGATGTTGCCCCCTTGGCACTACGTCACTATGTGCTAGCGACCGTTTCCGGGGGCCCACTATTGAGTGTGCAAGTCACCCCCTGCCATTTTATTCGTGTATATATAAAACATTGATCAGGCAGGGGTCATAGTTCTTCCATAGTTCTTGGTAACCAGTCCACTTTAGCCACCCAAACCCATAGTCCAACGTTATATTTTCCATATCCTGCAATAGTCCTACACCAACCGGGGGTTGTCCTTGGGTGCACTTGCATAGTGCCAACAGGGATAATCGTCGGTTGGTGCCTCATTTCATTAAAAACGTTCAACGGGCCTCTGCGAGTTGGCTTCGGCCCCTCGTACGCCTTTCAAAGGACCGGGACCCCATGGTCCCGAGATATGTTAAAGCATAAAAAATAACATTATTAGGAATAAACTGTTCTAAACGGTATCGATTATCGAATTAAATTATTTTTAAATACCTATAACATTAATATAAAATATGTATTGAAAATATAAATAAACGCAATTTATTAAGAATTACGAGGTACGACATATGTAAATAATAAATAAACTTACGTAGCTTCATATTGATATTACTGTAATCGATTTGCAAGTGTAATTTCGTATCGATATTATTTTATTTTGGTAATGGCAACATTTCTAATTGAAATTGCAGATAAGAAACTTATGACATGTGTTGATAAAGTGAAGAACTATTTAAAATAACTTTTTGACGGTGTACTTCTACAGATTTTATTTATGTTGTATAATTCTTACTGTTTTAAAGCATGAATTATATTAATAAAGAATGTCTGTCGGACGCTACCTTGATTCGAGCCGATATTTGGCATTGTCCTTTGGATGAAATTTTGCTCATGAGTAGACCGTGACCTGAATTAGGACATAGGAACCACGGGATCGAGACTTATGCGGGTAAAACTGCGGGGCGCAGCTAGTTTGTAATAAATTGACTTAGGCAAAGCAATAAATGATGTTATTCTGTGTAGGTAGGTAATCATTTTTAGCTCAGCTAAGTTTAGAAATCATGTCGTGTTGGATTAATTCTCTTATATAAAATATGAGCTGTGCAACGTGCATAATAGATCGAGCAACACTTGGAACCAGCTTGAATATTCTAATTGGCTTGTCGCTTTCACTGCTGCGATACAGTGCGGATCATGAGAGGTCGGAATCGTAAATGTTAAAGGGCTTTGAATATTTTAGTTTTTACTTTAATGTTTGAAGATTTGAAACACATTAGGGTAAAAATGTGAAAATGTGAGCATTGCTAGCCCAGTGGTCACGGCCGCGACTTACGAGTTACGTCGTAGGTTCGAACCCAGCCAGGCTCTTCACTTTGTGTAAATTAGAATCACAACAAATGTTGGCGTTACTATAGGTAGATAGGTACACCTCTGCCAAAGCCTTTCGGGGATTAAGTCCGTGTCAGGGCAAGTCTTTGCCTTATATCAGTCGAAAGGTAGCAATTTTAAGGTACATCATTCATTCACATTTACAAATAGGTAGGGGCTAAATAATTCACTAACGAACACTGTAGTGAGAACATAATGTAAATAAGTAAATAAATCAAGCGCTTTGTCGAAATAATTGCGGCTTGGAGGGGCCCGTGGATAAATAATAACAGCCGCACAGGTCGATCGATCAGGTTAAGCTACGTTTGCCGCGGTTGGTCTGTGGATGGGTGACCATCTTTACATACCGATACCTCTCCGTGCCTCGGTCCCGGCTGTCATTCGTGGATCTTTGACAGCTTAGTTACGGTTTGTCAGAAGCCCGAAAGTGTTACAACCAGTCTTACCAAGGGGTATCGTATTACCCAGTAACTGGGTTGTGGAGGTCGGATAGGCAGTCGCTCTATGTAAAATACTGGTATTCAGCTGAATTCGGTTACACTGAAAGCCGAACACAACATAGTTGAGAAAAGGCTAGGCATATGATGTTTGTATTCTATTTTTGAACGTATATTGACATTTGAATGTCAATTATCAGCTTCAGTGGACCTGACCCCGCGATTGCTGAATGTCCATTCATAGATGGAATCTGAATTCAAATCATCATCATCATCATCTGCCTAGCCTTTTCCCAACTATGTTAGGGTCGGCTTCGGAATCTGAATTCAAATATCATGTAAAATTGGTTGTAGTTATTTTGGTCATATTGGAGTGTTGTGGAGGTGTGAGAGCAGTGGTGGACCAGTGGTATCAGCCGCGACTTACAAGTTGTAGGTCGTAGGTTCGAATCCAGACTGGCCCTTTACTTTGTGTAAATTATTTCATCACCACTGTTCTCAAAACGGTGAAGGAAAACATCGTGAGGAAACCGTCATGTCCTAGAACCAAAAATTCGAAGACATCTACCAACCCGCACTGGGCTCGCGTGGCGGATTACGGCCCACTCCCTCTCACAGAGAGGAGGCCTGTGTCCCAGCAGTGGGAACATTATAGGCTGATTATGATAACGATGGAGGTGTTACATGAGCTAACGTGAGATTTGGGAGCAGATTTTTGATTACTTAGAGAAATAATGAGTTATTCAGGTTCCTAGAACCAATTGAAATTGATAGTATTTTTTTTTTCGTGTAGGTACATAAACCTAAACAAAAGAAAATCCTGTTGTCTTTCTACACACTGCAACTGTGCCAACGTTTCTCATCCAACTCTCCTGTTGCAGGTCTGCTGGAAGAAATTTCTAATGAAATAAGTCTAACATCTTTATGTAGGTATTTTGCTCTATTAAGTGTTTTGTGTGTACAAAAATAAATATAGTATAAATAAACGAAAGTGTCCACTCCATCTCACTTTAATAAGTTGTATCGCTACATTTTTGTACTATCATAAGTCTAGTCTTCAACCATGACGTTTCTATGAAGATAAGCTAATTATAGTTCTTAAACGAATCGTCGTTCATTTGTCATGGCAGATAGAAAGGGTCATCACGCCTCTAATGAGATAGGCTGTATTACTTATTTGTAGGGCTGTACTATTATGTAAGACGGGAATTATCATCTGCTGTAGTGGTATCATTTGGTACAACTGAAAATTATGATTGTCTTTTTTGTAGATCATATCGTGTTACTCCATTTTTTACAGCAAGGTGAATTATGATCATTTATATTCAAAGCTAAGGGCGAGGCCACCACAAAATTGCGTTGCGGCGTTGCATCGTAAAAATATACGACGCATTGTATTGCTGTGCGACGTCGTTTTTGCGATACGACTCCTAAACGCATTGTTGTCGCGTCTGTAAGGGAGAGCCTTTAAGCTGCTTTCGACCCGTTTTTACTTAAATATTTAAGACCAGAAGTTAAGTACATAGGAACTCGAATGAGAGGATATTACGAGATACAATTACCTGTATTGGTTACATCATTATTGCAAAAATCCAGTTTCTTTGAAGGGAAGTATTGAGGTCAGGCGGCTGTCGTTCCGGTTAAATTAAACTGGAAATAAAGGACGTAGACGTAATCATGCTATTGAAGGCACCATAGCAATCTTAAAGAGTAGAAATATTTGGAAAAAATGCTAACAAACACGTTAGTATAAACAGGAATATAAATAACCTATATTATTATGAAAAATGGTCCAACACAGGAAAGAGTTGATAGGTTCCTGAAATAATAAATGTTCGAACATTCATAATAGCTGCGTTTCCCCAAGACATTACCTTGGCTACCTTGTTCATTTGTTTTTGGAAAACTCGTGGGCAGTTTACACGAACCTCGATCCAATAGATTGCCATAAAAGTAGATCGTCCGTGAATACAGATACGATAAAAATTATCGCTTCGTTGGTCTAGTGGTCGTACTCGCAAGCGCGACTGCTGAAGGTGGCGTCCTGTCGATCTACATCAACTTACTGTACTTTTCTGTCAAAATTATCATATGCCTTGCCCAACTTTGTTGGGGTCGGCTTCCAGTCTAACCGGACGCAGCTGAATACCAGTATTTTACATGGAGCAACTGCCTATCGGACCTCCACAACCCAGTTGCTGGGTAATACGATACTCCTTGGTAAGACTGGTTGTCAGACTTTCGAGCTTCTGACTACCCGTACCGACTGTCAAAGATCTACGAATGACAGCCGGGACCAACGGCTTAACGTGCTTTCCGAGGCACAGAGGGGTCTCGGTATGTAAAGATGGTCACCTATCCACGGACTAACCGCGGCAAGCGCAGCTTAACCTGATCGATTTACCCGTGCGGCTGTTAATTATTACTTAGCCACGAGCCCCTCTGAGGTCTTTCCGTAGAAATTGATAATTGTATGTTCGAATTTCGAACCTTAGATAAAATAAAGTGTTAGTAGGTTTTGCCAATTAAAATTGCTTCGCAGCCGCCTGAAGTTGGGATTTGTGTCTGGTTGATAGCAGCTGTTTGTAACTTAATCGGCTAAAGGAGATCAGCCATTTTATTGCGCTACTTGGGATAAAAATGAATTACATTTTATTTGAATGTTCGCTGTAGCAGAAACATTTATTTGTATGGTGACAACGCTGTAATGAATTTGAGAACAAAATACAACGATCGTATCTTTCGATCCGCCTCCAAATATTTATAATATATCTCCGAATCCAAATTGTTTTCGACTTTGGCGCCCTAGTAAAAAATAATGAGTTATATGCACTTTAAAAATAAGTAAGTAATTATTATTGAAGGACGCAAAAAAAAGAACCCGGAATGGGTGATGTCATTTGGGTGCTTCTGCCAATCCTTTCGCGGAATGCAGCCGTGATATTATGATACTACTTTTTCAGCGTCGGAAATTCCATGTTATGTAACAGTGACAGAAAAATAATTGTGTGTTCTATAAACAATTTTAATTGTTCAGCAGTACGCGTTGTTGTTGATTAAATCTGTTGTCCATTGTGACTGGATTGTATAATTGCCTGCAATTGCATACCTACCGTGTCTGTTATTGAGGGGAATAGCTCTGATACTGCGTCATTTCGAATGATTATTGTGGAAGAAATATTATTGTTGTGCAATTTGTTTATTTTAATTCTTGGTTTATTCCGTGACCCTGTACCCAAAGAGTGTTTTTAGTGGATCTAAAAGGCGGTGTTATGAATTTGGAGTTTATGTAATATCGCTGTTTATGTAACTTGTTGGCCTCAGCTATTGTTAGATACACTTCCGTACCTACATAAGGCCGTTTCTGCCTAAACATGGCAGAAGGAAGGAAGGAATATATACTTCCTAACCTAGTCAAAACCGCACCGCACCCACTTTACGGACCGGTATCGCGGTACCGCTTTCAGCTTACATCCGATTGCCCGTTGGTTATTGGTTTCTATACGAATTGTACCACTAGAATTCCTGAATGTCCTTTACGAATTGAAGTAACTGAAAACCTCTTAAGGGGTCATTGTACTCATCATTATGAACTACTTTTTACTATGGAACCAACCTTGAAATCACAAAAACCAATCAGCTATTCCGTGCATTTTGTCT
The DNA here is from genome assembly GCA_963669345.1 of Gortyna flavago. Classification (NCBI taxonomy): domain Eukaryota; kingdom Metazoa; phylum Arthropoda; class Insecta; order Lepidoptera; family Noctuidae; genus Gortyna; species Gortyna flavago. The sequence goes on from OY770132.1 coordinate 5,510,190, forward strand.
AACACACCTAAGTTTGTGAGGAGCAGATTTTATTTTGTGTATATACGTACCTTGTCTACTTAGAAGTTTTACAGTATCATCAAAAATCTCATAAACCTTTATATTTTATCTTTATTATTACTTGTTCCAGAGAGTTGGGGTCAAACCGACGGTCATCGCTTTACATACCCGGCGTCTCCACTCCTGACGCAGGGCGGCGATGTGGGCTCCAATCAGTTCTGCCCCAAGAAGCCAGGACATGGAGACGAGTGCGTGCATGTCAAGAATGTACCCCTGGGTGCTACTGTGGAACTGGTGATGTTCGATCAAGGTGATTATTTGTTTCAAAGGAATCGAATTATTGTGTACTTTAGTTTGTTTTTGAAAATGGGTAGTGTGGTTTAAGACAAGCTTTTTCGTGAGTAGGAGCACTATAATAACCGGTTTCTAAAGAAGTCCGCGAAATGCTAAATATCTCACGTTTTATAAAAAAGAAATGTTGAATTTCGCGTGCGTCAGAACCATAATTAATGCCAAAGTAGAAATAGAAATCATGAGGTGTCATTTTTACAAATAATCCCAATAGGTACACCTACAATTTTCAAAAAATAGAATTTATTGAAATATAGAAATGAATTATTAGCTAGATTTGTACCATAAGAAGAAATCTCATAAGGAAAAGTGCGGTACAAATCTAGCTTTGAAAGATGTATTAATGATTCTAATGATTATAATTCTATAAATACGTACCTGTTATAGTCGCGAATCAAATTTTGATCAAGATACAACCTGACACTGACCTGCAAATTGCAAAAAACATAAGAAAATTTGAATTTCGCGGTCTACCAACAGCGCATTCACCTTAAAGTTGAGAACTTGTTAAACTCTAATTCTAGGTGTAGTTCTTATAATAATAATTGACCTGGAAATTGCAAAAAACGTATGAAAGTTTGAATTACGCGGTCTAACACTGCGCATTCACCTTAAATGCTTAATTCAGAAACTGGGTGGGTGATAAGGTGCTATTTTCACTTTTCCCAAGTAAATACCCTACAGATCCGATGCATGTAAAAACATGGTCTACTTTTTTTGACTGTTGTCATCAGTCATGCGTTCAAATTGTATTGCATTTTATATTGTTTACACACGATAGCAAATTCGATATCTTAGATACAATTGCGAAATCCCAGTAGTCATGGTTTATAGCTCGCACGTAATCTTATGATGCAACAATGCCGCCATTTTTTACAACACCACATGGTATAATTATTACTTAAGCAGCTGAGGAGTTGTGGTTATACTGTTATAAGCAAGAACTCATACAAGCTCGGCCTAATGACAACTAGGAGCTGGTAATCAAGACGATTATATACATTTATCTATGTTGTTGTAACATTAAACGTTAATAAGTAGCGACACAAAATGAGGCTGTAAACACACTTTCATGATAGGGAAAGTTGTAATTGCTTTCAGCGATTATAACTTTACTAACAATATATATGTTTATTTTAAACTAGCAGCGCCCCGCGGTTTCACCCGCATATGTGTCGATCCCGTAAGAATATCGGGATAAAAAGTATTTTATGTGTTAATCCTGTTAATAAACTACCAGTGTGCCGATCCGTTCAGTAGTTTTTGCGTGAAAGAGTAACAGACATCTATCCATCCATCCATCCTCACAAACTTTCGCGTTTATAATATTATATATATAAATATAGTTAATAGTTATATATAGTTATATAGTTACTAGCAGCGCCCCGCGGTTTCATCCGCATATGTGACGTTCCCATAGGAATATTGGGATAAACAGTATATATCCTATTTGTTATTCTAATGTATAAGCTATATTACTGTAAAGTTTCATCAAAATCCGTTCAGTAGTTTTTGCGTGAAAAAGTAACAAACATCCATCCATCCTCACAAACTTTCGCGTTTATAATATTATATATTATATTATAGTAGAAAAGTAGGAATAGTAGGATAGTAGGAAGTAGGATTAGTGTGAAGTGTGATTAGTAGGATGTAGGAGTAGGAAGTAGGATTGGCTAGCTCAACTCCGCAGACGCGATAGGTACCGTTATCCAAACACGTTAAAATAAAAATATAAAGATTTGATGTTGTTTTTTGGGAGGCCAACGACAGTTGTATGACAGTTACTAAAAAAAAAAAACAATTCGTCAAATGATTATTTTTTGTTTTATCCTGTTTAGATATTGGCCATCGGGTCTGCGCAGTTTAGCTAGCCAATTTAAGAGCGTTTACGACGTACGGCATTTCATACAAACTTTCAAGCCCTGAATTGAATGAATCCAATTCTAATAAAACTTCATACACATAAGCAGGATACAAAGGTCTAAAAAGTTACTTAAAAAAGTTTTTTTTACAAAAAAAAAAAAAGTTAAAAGTTGTTTTTAGTAATTACGCTGTATATCAGGTATTTTTTTCGTTATTTTTATTTACGGGCGCTGGATTCACGACAAGTGATATGAAGTCGGGCGGTTAAAAGGTACATAACTGGCGAGATGTTAGGGTAGGTACATGCTATAGGTGCATCTCTTTCTAAACCTTCGGAGTATATAGGCGTGATGTTATATTATACAGCTTCATTACATTATTTTTATAACCATCATCAGCCAAGGCAATAAATTTTTCTTGCGTGAGAGACAATAATTATACGTCGAAGTAAGTTTCTCAAACTAATACACTACGACGCTAATTATAAGACAAGAAACGTAATCCATAAGTCCATGTGATATGATATTGAACAAGATGTTCGCACAAGCCGTAACGACATAAGTTTAGTAAGTTCCCTTATTAGGCAGTTTGTAGTGTAAAGTTTCCACTTTCCATCACCGAAAGTTAGAAACGGCACTTGCGCTAAGATAACTTTGCGCGTCAATATTAGCCTTAAACATAATGCCTTTTATGGCACTTGGGTAAGTTACGCTTAAGGCTTATTTACATATATAGGGAGTGTCTCGCCTCGAATAGGCGATTAGCAAAAGGGGATAAAAAAAGTTCGTATGTCTACAGTAACGTTGGTACCATAATCGTTTTTTCGAGTTTTCGAGTACCTTTATTATGGCTTATCTTGGCACCAAACTCGCTATATAGAAAGCGATGGTTGAAGTTTCCGATGGAACCAGCAAGTCAAGATGATGCCTGTTCACTCTCGAGTCTCGAGTATCAGTTCAAGAAAATCGTCTGATGAATTCTGTACGATATAATTAAGGCGTATTAATTTATTTTTCTAACGACACGAAAATACATTGCTTTTTTCCATTGTTTCGTTAAAATTAAGTAGTGGAATGTTGCACCGACCCCAAATACATTTTGATAAGGGCAGGAGAATAATGAAGTTGTGGAATTAAAGAGGCTTATTATTTACTAGCAGCGCCCCGGTTTCACTCGCATAAGTTTCCAGTGGGAATATCGGCATAAAAGCTATCCTATGTTCTTTCCCGGGACTCAAACTATCTCTATAACAAATTTCATCTAAATCGGTTCAGCGGTTTAAGCGTGAAGAGGTAACAGACAGACAGACACACTTTCGCATTTACAATATTAAGTATGGATTCCACGCCTACAAGATTTACACGGAATTAAAACACTCCTCGTGTAAAGTACCTATACAAAGATTGGCAAATAGCCTATGTGTTTAGAACATTAATCATTTGTCAAATCGATGCTCGCAAATTAGGAAAATCGATGAACATCAGCGAGCGAGACGTAACGTCGCAATAATGAAGATTTCACAAGTCTCGATATAAATAACGCATAATATGCAGCTGATGTGCAGAAGTACTTGGAACCATATAACACGGTGACAGTGATTTATAGTCTTCCTTGTAATATGTGGCCTAAGATTATACGAAACACGGAACACTGGTGAAGTTGTGTTGACCCCAAAGAGTGTGATGTCGTGTGTCAAATGCACCTTTAAAGTTTGAAATATACCAGAGGGGCAATTCTCGTAATTTTAAGAACGTTCACAGTCTGTTCTCAGTCTCTATCTGTAAAAAACAACTCTAATTTCCCTACATTTTGACAAGTTTTTGACATTTGTTTGTCGCAGTCTCATCTCGGCGACAAAATTTTGAACGTTTTAAATTACGAGAATTGGCCTTCTGATGGATGCAGCACCCTAATTGCGCAACACACTGTCAATCATAATCTGAATCATTTTGAAGGATGTTGCTAATCCATTCCTTCATAAATGTTCGAAAATTTGTCTGCTCAACAACGTAAATAACGCCATGAATATCAAAATGAAAGCCTTTCCTACTGTTAGTGTGTTACGCAATTACCCCACTAGTTTCTAAAATTACGTAAAGTCAGGGGAATTTATTGTAAAGCCGCTGAGCACACACTTTCAGTAGGCGCAGTGGCAGTGTTGTATTGACGATAGCATTAAGTTTTTACACGGCGGACGCTTCTTGACTTGGCGTTTACAACCGAATGCATTACTTCCATAATTATTTAACTATCAATCTAAATTGTCCGTATAATCAAATCACTCCGTACGTAGTACAATTACACATCATTCTTTGACAGTTGTAAAATTTCAATAACGCGTCAAATTGACGTTGGGGTGTCAATTTGCTTAGATACTAATTGTGCATAGCGTTTTCAGTTTTAATTGATACGAAAGCTCGTTTAAGAGTGATAATACATTTTCTACAGTTTCGGAGTCTACATTAGTTTTCATCGAAAATGTAGAATCTATCTATTTCACAGGTTCGCAACTGAATAATGAAAATGAAGTTGCAACTCCTGAATTGGAAGCCTAATAATCAGTCTAGCAGTATCAATCACTGAAATGGAATCCTCAATCAATCATGAAACAATAAAGTTTTGTTCTTGTGGCATGAGTTTGAGAAGCAACACCTCAACGTGGAGCGAACACTAATGGTACCTGCTTCTTAGGTACAGATGGGTACAGTTCAGACTTTCTCATTTAATTTAACGTTATTATAGTACAGTATTGTTGCACTCTGGTCTGCAATTACACTTGAGTGGGCGACTGTCTAGTGTCTTTAGAAATCATAATGTTACAATAACATACGTATACCTACATGTGCGGTGGGGTAATTGCGTAACACACTAACAGTAGCAATGGCTGTCATTTTGACAGTTCAATAACATTCATTGCGTTATTTACGTGGTTGAGCAGACAAATTTTTCGAACATATAAAGCAATGGATTAGCAATATCAATCAAAATGATTCAGATTGTAATTGGAAAATTTGTTACGAAATTAGGGTGCAAGTAATTGTGACTTGTAAGTACCTACGTGTTAAGCTAGACACATCCAGTCTTCAATAAAAGATCTTGAGAATGATGATAAATATGATAATAGATTCAGAAATACTTATAAATATTTGGTAGATAATGGTTTGCGGGGACTAACAAACTTCATAAAGTAATTTGAATTTATGAATTATAAATTACCTTTAATACAAACATACCATACAAATACTGTCGAATCGTCAAAATATAATAAAAGCTTTTATAATGAGTGGCTTCAACAAACGCAAAAACTTTGGTTTCTTTAGATAGAGTTTGATAATAGATTCTTATACTCAACAATTTTTTTTTTTGCAGTAATTTTTATTATTGAACGTAATATTTACATAATATAAGCTAACACTTAAATACTAATATATACATGTATATGAAAAAATAAGCAAAGAATCATAGAGCATCAAAAAATTCGTTCAACTCGCTGTCAACAGAAATAGTGCCCAAAAGGCTGGCAGCATTGCCACTTTGTTTGGCGATGCCAATGCTTTGGCCAAGAAATAGGCCGGCCCTCTGGTCACGTGAAGAGTCGACTAACCGCTTCGAATATTTGAATATTTTATTTAGGGTGAAAAGGTCATCTTAAAACCAAAATAATGCTGTACAGTTATGTAAAAATAAATTGAGATGAGTTTCGAAATCGTGAAAAAGTGGCCCTGTTCATATTTATTTTTTGCGTTTTTTTTTGTATAATACTTTTATTTGCAGTAACAGTAACCGTTACTAAAGGTATCTGTTGTACAACCGTTACTTGTGCTTTCATGCAAGGCTTCTAAATTTTAGGGTTCTTTAACGTTAACAAATTCTGAAAATGCCTTCGAATTTTCATTTAACTTTTTAAGTTTAATCACATTTGTTAAGTTCGAGGTTAGATCTTGTAAATTACAGGATGAATGACGACATTGTTTAACTCTTTACGGGACACTAAACTTCACTAAACACACCTCAACGTAATAACAATACAACTTCTAAGTTATGTGAATCATTCAGTATCCTTCAATGGGTTTAACGAAATAGATATGATCACGCCTAAATCGCAAAAAAAAAAACTGCTGTTTCTTACATTTTGTCGAGTTATGCGAATAAAATGTATGCAGCAGCGGATTTTTTTTTTACGCGAATTGATGGGGTGGTCCCATTGAAAAAGTTGCTCAGAATGATGAGCATAATGACCCTTAAGAGGTTATTTCAAATAAACTTTGTAGACAGTAGGCATACGGAACCTTAATTGCTTAACCTCCTCTCGCACCGTTCGGCCATATTTTAACTATCTCGCTACGGGTTGAGCGACGCTGCCAGCCGGCCCGTCAATTGGGCCGGTAGGTATAATAATTTAAACCATACCGGACATAAAGTTAACCAAGTCGGCATTGGCCAGTGAGTGTGTGAGGTCGACGCCGCCATAATCTAGTTTAATATCGACATCCGTGTTAATATCTATAAGATGTCTCGTTTCACTGAATTCATTAACCTAATTTAGATTTGAAACAGTTTTCAATTTATATAATTGACTTGGCTGCACGATTGATAGACAATTTAAGACAATGGACAGATTAAATTGTTAAAATATATAGAAAGATATTAAGGAAGATGTAGCAGGTGGCGGTCTGTAGTTTGTACAGACGCCAGCACATCAAGCTACTACAATCTTTCAAATTTCTGTAATAGATTCTCAACTTTATTGCTAAAGCAGAAGGTTCAAAGTTGGTTAGGAAAATTTTACAGTTTTGGGTAGCTTGATGTGCTGGCGTCTGTACCTAGTACCTACCGCCATGGGAGGAACTCGTTAGGTTATATGTGTATGTGTGGACACATACTTATATTTAGTTACGCTTTTTTATTAGATTTTTAAACGCACACGGCGCGGCGTTTAAAGAAATTAAAACGATTTTGCTGCACAATTACTGTCAAGGCGTGCACTAACTGGACAGGTCTACTCAATCTGTGTGGTTCTTTCCTCACAAGACTATTTCAGACACCAATCTACATGATTTTCACATGATCTGACCAAGATTGTGTCTGGACTTTAAAAGAGTTTGAGTCCTCTGAGTTTGTTTCTGCCTTTCTTCTCAGAGTAGTCAGATAGGAAACGCCGACATCTAGTTTATAAAATATGATTGATGTGTAAAAGTTTTTGTACAAATCTACTTACAGAAATAACATTTAAAGACATTATTTTATGATAGAAAAGAAAACCTTTATACATTAGCTGTTTACATATAATGTATGAGACACAATTTCATTTTCTATTTGGACACATTATTCTGATTTTATAGACCGAAAGCTTTAGAACAAAATAAATACTTCAACATCTATCGAAAGCACAATATGAGTTTTACTTTACTACTTAATAAATCAATGATTTCGAAGCTGAACAATTAATTACCTACAATTAATTACCAAACACAATTAATTAAACACAGTTGCGACTTCTGTCATCGTTGTTACTTTCTAGCAATTTAACGCAATGTTTTTCTTAATCCTAAATCAACTGTTTTCTACCATAACTAATCGTTTGATTTTTTTTATTGTTAATTATTCTATGGACATAAAGTGATACCTAACCTAAAAAATACATGGTCAATTTAAATTAGTTAGCGAAACATCGATAAACGTCATGGGTTTCGATATATTTAAACGTTACTTATAAAGCAAGCAAGAAAAAAAAAATAACATTGATATATATTTTTTTGGGTTCAACAACCTTGCTGGTAGTTGTTACTTCAAGGAAGAGTTGAGTATAACAGTAGTTTTTGGCCAGCTCATTTGATTTGACCATGAATATATACATAGGTATTACATCTTTGGTCAATACATAAATCGAAAGTTTACATCTTTACTTATACTTTCAGCGTTTCTGTTTGTTCGTATTTCGTACATATTTCACACACACCTCTATATCACTGTCTTTGAAGTCGGTACAAATGTGCGAAGCAAGGCGGCGCGGCGGTCCTGATTTATTTAAGATCGTCTGGAGTCTGGAGACGGATGTTGAAACCACAATAGACGAGGTTTCTCGTCTCAGTAAATAAGAGAAAATGTACGTTCAAATATTATAATTAGTGAATTTTAGTGGTTCTCTAATATGGTACGAATGAAAAAATTGGGTTGAAACCAACAACATCCAGGAGGTTGGAGGTTTGTTATGCATGTGTATGTGTTAATACAGAAGACGTTGACGTCGAAAAAATAACTGAACAGGTAGCCTCTTAGCGTTGAAACAATAGGGCCATGGTGGTTGGTAGTGTTTCGGGACATCGCCAAGCGGTTGGTCGACTCTACTACTAGAGTATTATATTATCTGTGACTCTACACTATTTGTAGCCCAAAGAGTCGGCATTGCCATCCAATGTGGCAATGCTGCCAGCCTTTTGGGCACTTATCCCATTGACAGCGATGCGGACGAATTTTCGAGCTCTTCCCATTTTTTATTGTATACTTGTACATAATGTATATATTTTAGTGATAGGTAGCCTACAATCTCCAAACTCTACGAATTTATGTAAATTGAATGAGATAAATGCTGTAAACATAATTCTAGATGATTGAGTAAAATTACGTAACGCAATTGCAAAATTGCATATTCAAGAACAACACGTTTAATGGCGATGAAGACTTGTTTTAGTTTTTTTTTATTATTGTCTCTAATCAAAATCAATGTTGAAAGTAGGTACGATTCACTTCAGCCTATAAACTAATCAGTATACAGGAAATTTTTTGAAGAGTACTCCGCCGTAATCACACGCATAACTAAATGTAAAGAGTAGATATATATATATACCTATACAGATATAAATGAGAGAATCTATAATTATATAATATTATTAAATTAATTGAGATAAACCATAATGGAGCTGTAAATGCAATTAATTTCAGCCCGCTTCCCAGCATATTCACCAACAACAGTACCTAATGAATATACACTACGTTTCCCTTTTAATTACAGGTGGCGAATCAGACCACATATTCCACCTACATGGGTATAGTTTTCACGTGGTCGGCATGAGGGAACTCAACAGAAGTTTCGACAGTGAAAAAATCAAGAAAATGAACGAAGAAGGTACATTGTTCAACAAAAATCTCATCGACCCGGTAGTGAAAGATACTATAGTAGTGCCTAAACATGGTGTTGTTGCACTACGCTTTAAGGCTGACAATCCCGGGTTCTGGATGATGAGAGACGAAAGGTCCTCTCACTGGACGAGAGGCTTAGATTTTATACTAAAAGTAGGTGAGCAAAGTGACTTCGTCCAAGCGCCCCCAGATTTCCCCAAGTGCGGGTCATATGTGGGCCCCGAATATTTTCTAATATAAGTCCGGCCAGAAGGTCGAGACTAAAGTTACCTTTTAGATTGTATTACTGCTCAATTTATTTATTTGATTTGTGATATGTTGGTTTATGTTATTCATTTTGTGCAGCTAAATTGGTTTCCGATTGGAAGATAAATATACCGCTCAATAAGTTTGGGTCAAATCAAGGAAATATAGAAAACAAAGTCATATCTTCTGCCTATGAGACGTTTTGATAGTTCGTTCAAAGGCACAATTTAGCTGTAAATGATTTAACTTGGTCTGACTTACATTAAGTGCTAATTAATACAATTCCATCTATTTTTGGCAGTGTAAATAAAGTATATTTTAAAGTTAAACATGTTTCATTCCCGGTGCCGATGACATCGATAAATCTTTCGGTTATCGTCAAAGAGTGGCTGTTCTGTCGGATTTAGGAGAGGTGAAGTGTATAAAGACGAGAAATTTTAACTTCGTTGAGTGGCCACTGCCCAAATAGTGAAAGTGTGCGTAATTGCGGCACAAGAGCTGCCTATAGCAAGTGCCTCTGCACGGTGAGGCGCCGCCGGGCTACGGCTAACCCGACCGTTTTGTTGTTGCCATCTCTTTATCTCTTTTGATTGAACTTTTACGTTTGCGTAAACAAAGACTTTTTGAGTGATGGCCGGAAATCTTCTCTGTAGTTGAGGAAACAAAATATTATAATGTGGCTTCGCTCGGGGTATGAAGTGTATCTGACGGATGGCAACGAAACTTTCTTTCGTCTAGGCCAGATCTGTGTCCGATTAGTTCATACTTCTGAATTTATATGGAACGCCTGTGATTTTTCGAAAAAGCTCACTTATTGGCAAGAGACGCCTTTAGTAATTATGACTAGTAACAACACTTGAGCATATCCACAAAAGTCTGAATAATTTCCATGATGTTTTCATAGAAATTGTTCTACTACAGTCATGCCCCGCTGTCGCATCGCGCCTGTTTGCGAGAGTCTTTAAATTTTTTCGTTTATACTTTGGCATTTATCTCAGAACCGCAGAATCAACAAAAAAGTTAATGTATTACCTACTCATTAACTTTTTGTCGTTTCTGCGGTGCCTGAAGTAATTATCATAAAAGATTCGCATATTCATGGTACAGAAGTACCTACCTAGATATGTACGTAGGTATCTCTGTTACATAACTTCATCGTTCTATAAACATGAAATTCAATTCTTATATTATTTGCCGAGCGGCTTAATGGTTTATATAACCTAAATAAAACAAATATGTAGGTAAGTACATACATTACATATCTACGTTCATAAAAAATGGTATTGAAGATTTCTACGAAGAAAGTTTGCAGACCGTACGTGCCTACACAAATATTCCTTATAAAATAAATCTTTGGTAATTTTGAGAACTCTCGTCTCGCCTCGCGACTCGCATGCATCATTAAAGAAATTGACATGAATGTTGAAATTATTGTATTGTGAAACAAAATTTACAGCGATGACCTTCTGTTGGATTTATTCCGGTCTGATCCCCTGAGACCCCCCTCCACCCCCTCCTCGATCCTCTGCTAGTTTGTTGGTTTAATTTTACCGGTGTCTTCAATTTTGCTATGAGAATGTGGTATGTGTTTTTGTAGTCGAACTATGGTGATGGTTATCGATTGACAATCTTTGGAGAATTTGCAAGATTGCTTCTTTTATCATTCAATGTTTCATTTATAATATTTTTGTCGTACTAAAGTTGATAATTCTGTATGTGCATGTGCGTTTGTCCAGTTTGAAATTTTATTTAACTGTGGCGAAAAACTTATTTTTAGGGTTCCGTGGCCAAATGGCAAAACCGGAACCCTTATAATTTTGTAATGTCCGTCTGTCTGGATGTGACATAGCTATATTATTCAGAGAAATGATGATGATGATCATCATTTCAGCCGGAAGACGTCCACTGCTGGACATAGGCCTCCCCCCCAAGCACCGCCACTTCGACCTGTTCTTCTTCGACCTCTAACTTCTTCATCAAATGTTTAAAAAACTGCGAATGTAACTGTAAACCGTAAGTAAATTATATAATTTGTAACTAAATACAACTTCGTGCTTGGTTTGATCTTTGCCCCAGTCTTAGTTTCATTCTCTTGATACGGTTTAGTTTTTGTCGTCGATAACCTGTCAATGATTCAGGAAATGTGTTAAAAATAAAAGGTTTTTATTGCCCCACTTTATTGACTCGCATTAAAGTTTTAAACATGGTACCTAAGGTTGAAAAAAATAATAATAGATGACATAAATAGTTACTTTTTTCATTAGAGATGTAGGTATCTATTGGTACTCTATGAGAGCACCTTGCACCTTCTGGCTTCTACGTTTTCATCTTATAAAGTGGTAGGTAGGTATCTAATAAACTGCTACAATGGAATAGAAACCACAATAGTTTAAACGAGAACATACAGATGAAAATGTTATATTTTGTTTTGTATGCCAATTCCACAGCGCAGTTCGACGTCCAAGCTGGTTTGAAATTCTCGACACAAAATTGCTGAGAAAAGGTGAATGGTGTTCAAGAACAAAATTACTTTCGAGTTTATACCTTTTGGAGAGTGAGCTGTGGTGGTATCGGCTGCAACTGACGAGTTGTAGGTCGTGAGTTCGAATCCAGGTAGGCACTTTTCTTTGTGTATTTAATTTCATCACCACTACTCTCAAAACGGTGAAGGAAAACATCGTGAGGAAACCGGAATGTCCTAGAACCAAAAAATTCGAAGACATGTGACATCCACCGATCCGCACTGGGCCCGCGTGGTGGATTCTCTCACAGAGAGGAGGCCTCTGTCCCAGCTGCGAGCACATTATAGGCTGAATATGCTTAGATATACCTTTTGCGTGAATTTAATGATTTCCAGCATTGGTACGTTTTTATAACTAAGAAAGCCATAAAAACGTACCGATAGGTATTGTTTGCTTTGAGATGAAGGTAGTCAACTGTACTTAAGTGGTAACACTTGTACTAGGAAAATCACCCTTACCACTACGACATATTGGCGATAGGCGACAGAACTTATTACTCATTTACAAACAGTTCAACTCGCATCTCGCTGTGTTTAGCTCATAAAACATATTCTCATCTACATTGTTTATGCCTGTTATCCATCAAATCGACCAGTTCATCGTTACATCGTGCTCAGATTCCGTCAATCATGACCATAATAATATAGCGTTGGACTGGCGTCCTGTGGCCCACTAATTGTCAATTAGTTACTATGGCCCTGTATTTAATGCGTCTGATTAGATTCAACACCCTGTTCAGTTAACACGATACGATGCAATTTACTATTAGTATAATTATAGTGGTTTGTGGAATTGGTATCATGTTTGCATGTGTGTAGGTAGCAATGAAGGACCCCGGACAAAATTTTGGAAGACGGTCGTTCGTCAAATTTGGCCTCAGACTTCAACATAAAAATAGCTATATCTCTTAAACTATAGCCAATATTTTAGTTTGCACTCATAATAGCTTTCGCTCAGCATGTTGCAGGCTATATTGTCCCAAGATTTCAGCCAAATTAACCGAACAGATTTTAAAATGAATTTTGCTGTTGATGACATACAAACATTTATGAAGTATTTTTTAATTTTCAAAAATGCTTTTATGATCTGTGCTTAGAATCTTAGCTATAATAATATTATAAATGCGAAAGTGAGATCGTTTGTTTGTTATGCTTTCACGCTATAACGATTGAACGGATTAGCACACGGGTACCTAGACCATGGTTAAGACATATACTACTTTCCTCCTGGATGACAAACGTAGTCGCGGGCAACAGCTTGTAAAATTATAAAGAGTTGTATGTATGTTTGTAAAAGATAATCTTCAGAAACACTATTTCTATTACAAAAAAAAAAAATGTCCACTGATATTTTATCAGCATCATTATTCTTGAGTAACGTAGGCTACTTTTCTTTCAACAACAGGCACAGTTCCTGTGAGAAAGACTAGACTAGATAATTTATTTATTTTTTACTTCAATGCATAAACATCTTTTCGTAATTGAATTAAAATACATACTATGCTTGTACCAAATTGAAACAAATAAATCGCCGCCTATATAATGTAAATGAATGCTAATAATGTTAGTTTAATATATAAAATCGTGACAAACTTTGCCAATATAATAAATACCTCGAGATAGAGAACCGTATAATTTTCCTATTCAGCTCGTTTTGTGTGCTGTGTTCCCAATCTAACGGAAACCAGTTGGATTACCGGGCTGTAATTATAATAATATTTTGTCACGGTGTCATCATCCAAACACGGAAGAGTTTGTTTGTTTGTTTGAACGCGCTAATCTCAGGAATTACTAGTCGGATTTGAAAAAATCTTTTTGCATTTGATAGCCCAATCCTTGAGGAAGGCCATAGGGTATTTAACATCAATCAAGTTTAGGAGCTGAGCAAAAAGAAAAAAGTCAAACGAAGTCACGGGCAGATGCTAGTAGGTTATATCATACTTGACCGTCATCATTATCACCTACAAAGTAAAATATTTTCGTGCTCATTTCTATTAGGACATATTTTTTTTCACTTTTAGATAACGTCATTGGCAAAAGTCGATTTAATTTGGTAGTTTGATTTCTTATCCTTACTAAAGGGGATCAGACCGGAATCCATACTATATACTATAATATTATAAATTCAAAAAGTAACTCTCTCTGTCTGTCTGTCTGTATGTTACCTTTTCATGCCTAAACCACTGAATTAATTTCGATAAAATTTGGCAGAGAGATAGATTGCATTCCGGGGAAGGACATAGGATAGATTTTATCGCCTGTCTGCGGGAGCCTTTAGCATTTTTATGTTTTTGACAAAACTTTTAATTATTACTTCGCTTTTGTGTCTGTGTACCTAATCCTTTTAAAAGTGAAATCCTCCTGACCTTTACGAGTCATTAGTTGGATTTGTCAAAAGTGAGGGTTTGGCTGTCATAGACATTAATTTAAGAAGTAGCACTTTACCCGCGACTTCGTCCCGTAGTTGTCGTATTTTCCCCTACAAAATTTAACATCAAAATGTATGATTAACTAATATCTAAAAGTAATCGAGTCATTTTCATGTTGGTTGATCAATCCCTTTGTTGTGGAACGTAACGTTTCTATTACTTAACTTATAGGTTAGGTATTTGTACCTATTTTGAGATGATCAAGCCACTCTTTAGAGGGTAGTTCAAAAAAAACAAAAAATTATTACTTAGCTAAGTATTCGTGCAAAGTTTCAAGTTTGTTAATTCAAGGAATAAGATTTTTCATGCAAACAAAGTCCCCCTTTTTCACCCCCACAAAAGTCGAATTTACAAAACCTTTCTTAGTGTTCCCCTACATTATAAAAGGAAGCCGTGTGCAAAATTTCACGCTCCTAGTCCCAGTAGTTTCGGCAGTGGTCAATCTGTCAGTTTTTTTTTTTTTTTTTTTTTAAATGGCATCTCGCAGTTCATCCTTTATGAGGATGGCTACTGCTTAACCGGACTTTCCTGTGGATGCCTCGAATTAAGGCCTCCAGCCAGGGCATACAATAACTTAAAAACTAAGCGACAGCGCTAAGGGTAACCCCCTGCGGGGTTCGGACCTCGGCTCAGGGCGTCGCTGGAAGAGGACAGCAAGGGACAGGCTGGATCGGTATTATTATTGGTGTTTAGGGGCGAATTTAAAACTACAGGCTCAGCTGCGCGGGCTGGCTCGAGCAAGGGTCGGGGGGGGCACGGTGATGGTGCGGGGCGTCGCGACGGGGCTCGGCGGCGAGGACGGAAGGACGGATGTCTGAGCTTGTTTTTGTGTTGTCGACTGAGAGTACTCGTGGCCTTACTGCTCTCCTGGAGGAGGGTAGTGGCGTCGTCGGGGATGGTGAGGGTATGCCTTGGTCGGCGAATCCTACTTATGCGGGAGGGAGTGTATCGGGAGGCCGCCGCAATCAGGGGATTGGGGTGCTTTATGGCAGAGTCAAAGAAGCGCTTGGAGAGGCGTTTCATGAACTGCTGGATGGTGGGGAGTCTGAGATCTAGATGCAGATTCACATTTCGGACATAGAAGGGGGCTCCCGTGACCTTTCGGAGGAAACGGTTCTGGAGGGTTTGCATTTTATGCAGAAATCGCGGCTTGGCGTGTGCGAAGACTACGCAAGCATAGGTCATGATGGGACGGATGACCGCGGTGTAGAGGCGCAATTTGCACTTGAGTGACAATTTGCTGCGGGCAGTTATCATGGAGTGGAGCCTACCGAGAGCGAAAGAGGCGCGCGAACGCGCCGTCTTTATGTGCTCGTTGAAGGTGAGGTTATGGTCTAGGATGACTCCTAAGTATTTGGCTCGCTTTCCCCAGGGGATCGGCTTGCCATACATAGAGATCGGGCGCGGGAGGGGGGGGGGTAGTTTGCGCGGTTTCGAGAAGATGACCGCCTGACTCTTATCGGGGTTGACCTCGATTCTCCATTTCCGGAACCAATCGCTCAAGGCGCTTGCGGAGGTTTGGAGGTTTCGAGCTATGGATGACTGGTTGACACCCGAACAGTATATGGCAGTGTCGTCGGCGAAGAGCGCCAACTGTGCCTTTTTACTGTTCGGGATGTCACTAGTGAACAGGGTGAAAATGAGGGGAGACAGAACGGAACCCTGGGGGACTCCGGCGCGGATGGGGTGAGGGGGAGAGAGAGCGCCCTCGATACGGTAGCGGAAAGTGCGGTCCGACAGAAAATCTCGTAAGATGAGCACGAGACGGTCTGGCACACCTAGCAGGTACAGCTTATATAATAAGCCATTGTGCCAGACCTTGTCGAACGCCTTCGCTATATCGAAGAACAGGACGCCTGTCGAAGCACCTCGCTGAAAAGCAGCGCTAATGTGCTCGACTATGCGGTGGAGCTGGTGGATGCACGAATGCTTCGTGCGAAAACCGAACTGTTCGGGGGGGATGAGGCTCTTTGCTTCGGCATAGTCTTTGAGGCGCTTATAAATAAGCCTCTCGTAGACTTTACCGAAAACATTGAGCAGACTGATGGGGCGGTAGCTGGAGGGCTCAGACTTGGGCTTGCCTGGCTTTGGGATGCCTATGACTGTGGCTTCTTTCCACATTTGGGGGAAGATGTTGTTGCTCAGGGCGCCATTGAAGATGGCGGTCATGAGCAGTATGAGGGGGGCGGGGAGGAGTTTGTACACCCTGTTGGTGATACCGTCCGAACCGGGGGCTTTGCGGGTTGCGAGTCCTTTTATGATGTCTTGCACTTCGTCGGGAGTGACGGGAGGCAGAGGATCATCAGGGTCTTCGACTGGCGGGAGGGAGGCTCTCCGTTCGACTTCAGCGTTCACCTCGTCGAGGTGCGCTCTGTCTACTGGTTGAGAGCTGGGAGTGCATTGAGCCTCTAGGCTGTCGGCTAGGCATTCGGCCTTTTCGAGGTTTTCGAAAGCGACCGTTTTGTCGGGGCGTGTGAGGGGAGGAACTGTGGCCTCTTCAGAGGAGCGGAGCTTCCTCTGGAGTTGCCAGAAGGCGTGGTGGGTGGGCTCGAGTTCGCCGATCAACTTATCCCATCCCTCGGAGCGCCACTCCCCTATGCGTTTCTTTACAGCACGCTGTAAATGGCGCATGTGGGATTTGTTCGCGTCGCAGGGAAAAGAGTCGTAGGCACGAATGGCAGCGTTCTTCTCGGTCATCAGTTCACGTACGTCATCGGGCAGTTTCCAGCGATGGTCTTCCATCACTGGAACTTCCCGTGAGCAATCCGTCAGTACGGATTGAACGTGCTCTGTGAACGAGTCGATCGCCCCAGTCGTGTCTGCGACTGAGATAATTTGCTCGGGGATAGAGTCTAGGTGGGGAGACGTGGTGGATTTCAGTCTTTCGCTTACTTTCCTCCAGTCGGTGACTGTTTTGGTCGGGGGGGGCTGGTTGGGGTCGTGCGGGGGGCCCGAATAGGGGGCCAGGTGCAAGATGACCGGGCGGTGGTCAGAGTTAAGCTCTTGTACCGTCTCGATAGACTGCAAACGGAGGTTTACATTCTTGAGAAGCGCTACATCGAGAACGTCAGGAAGTTGGGCGGGGTCGCCCGGGAAATGAGTGGGATACATCGGAGCGATGATATCGAAATTGAGGGAGTCGCCTAGTTTGAACACGATCCTACCTCTGGTAGAGGTCGTGCTGCTATTCCAAGCGGGATGTTTGGCATTGAGATCCCCCGCCATGATGACGGAGTCACTCATACCGAAGAGGGTAGTGAAATCGGTAGTGAGAGAGATGGGATCCTCCGCACCATTGGTGGGCGGGATATAGGCGGAGATGATGGTGATTGCGGGGTGACCGGTCATGCCGAGCCGACAGATAGAGATCTCTAGCTGAGAGATGAGGGCGGGCGGGTCTATCGGGATGCAATGGAGGGACTTCCTATAGTAGATGAGGGTACCGCCCTTGTGGCAGCGAGCCCTGTCATTGCGAACTATCTTGTAGTTGGCAATGTTCGGGTTCCGCAGATGGGGCTTCAGGAAGGTTTCCTGGACTAAGAGGACATCGAGCTGGTGATCGCGGAGGAACGCGGCGATCTCATCGCGTTGATTTTTAATGCCGTTTGCATTAAAAAACCCTAGTCTAAGGGATCGGGGTTTGGTAACGCTCATTCTTTGTAAAGCCATTGGAGCTTTTTAGAAGTTGAGGGTTTGCATGACTTGCGTAATCTGAGGATACGCATTGAAAATCTCGGCGATGCGCCGAGGATTGCCGTTACAGGCTTGGATTTCCGCTGCCATGGCATTTGCGGGGGCAATAAAAGCTGCGTAAGCACCGATTATTACCTCCATGCTGCTAGGCTGGGGGCGGGAGGCGGGGGTCGGGGGGGACCTACTGGGACCAGCGGGAGCCCTGGGCGCGGCGGCGGGAGGGGCTACCGGTGGGGCTACTGGGACCGAGGGGCCTACTGATGGCGCGGGGATGACAGTTGCCATCAGCGCTGGGATAGTCGGGGGTGGGGGGGGCACCGAAGCTGCGGGAGCTTTGAGGTGGTTGAGGTTCGCCCATGGGGAGGGCCTTTGGGGACTGAGCCTATCGGGCATCTGGGAGGAAGGGATCGGGATCCTCACAGAGGGGCTTTCCCTTTGCTGACGGTCACTCGCGCGCTTCGTCAGTTTGGGAGAAGAAGACTTGGGAGCCTTGGGGCAGCCACGGTAGTTAGCCGGGTGCCCGGATTGGCCGCAAAGAACGCAGCTCGGTGGCTCTGTGCACTGAGAGCGGTCTTTGGGGCGGGGACAGTCTGACGTGCCGTGGGCACCTAGACACTTGACGCATCTAGGTGTCGCGTAGCAGTGGGATTGGGAATGGCCATACAGTTGACACCTGTGGCATTGTCCGATGAGGTTGGACTTCCTGGGTTTCTCGATAGAGATACCCGAGAGGGAGCAAACTGACTTCACCTTGAAGATGGGGTGATGTCCTTCAGTAGGGTCGCAGATGACCAGGACCATGTCGTAGACTAGGCCCTTCCATGCTTTGTGCAAGCGATGGACTGCTGAGACGGGGATGCCTTGTGAAGCAAGGTCTTCTTTGATCTCCTCGGTGGGGATTTCTTTGGGGACGCGCCTGATGATTACGCGGGTGGGGACTTCCTCCGGAAGGGAGTACGTATGGAAGGGGTAAGCCCTTGTCTGGAGGAGACGGGTAAGGTCCCTGTAGTCCGAGGACGAGGCGACCGTTACCTTAATACCCTGTTGGGTTGAGCGGGCGTTCGTGTAGTTGATCTTTTGATCAACACACGCTTTGGAGATTTCTGTCCATTTGGACTTATCCTGGACATAGATGGGGGGCGGGGGTCGTGGCTTCTTTGCGTTCGAAGCGGGAGGGGTAGCCGAGAGGCTAGACGCGGGATTGGCCTGCGGTGCGGCGGGGGTTGGGGTGGGGGGGCGGGGGTTAGAGGGGATTACCGCGACCGACTTTTTGGCCTTGTTGGCGTGAGAGGAGGCGTTCTTCTTTCTCTTGCCACCCTTTCCGACGACTATATAGTCGTCTTCCGAGGAGGACGAAGAGTCAGAGAGGGCTTCCTCTGAGTCGGATTGAGATTGGGGTACGGACGTGTCCATACTCTCTGGAGTATCTGCTGCGGTAGCGGCTGGCACGGAAGGTGCGGGATCGGGGACTGGCACGGACGGTGCGGGTTTCGGGGCGGACACGGAGGGAGCGGGTGATGGGGCTGGCACAGAGAGTGCGGGTTTTGGGGCGGGCACAGAGGGTGCGGGTTTAGGGGCTGGCACGGATGGTGCGGGTTTTGGGGTTGGCACGGAGGGTGCGGGTTTTGGGGCTGACGCGGGGGGTGCGGGTTTGGGGGCTGGCACGGAGGGTGCGGGTTTGGGGGCTGGCACGGAAGGTGCTGGTTTGGGGGCGGCGGCTGGCACAGAAGGTGCAGGCGAGGGGGCTGGCACGGAGGGTGCGGGAGGGGAGGCGGCGGCGGCCTCGGGGATTTCGCCTGAGTTTGGCGGAAAGAGGGGGCTGACTAGCGCGTCGCTAAAGTCAATGTCGATGACCGAACCGGGAGGGCGTCTAAAATTTATAAGACGTTGGGCATACTGGTTGACGAAAGAGGGGTCCTTGAAGAGGACCTCTTTAACGAACGCCAATATGACCGCGTCTGCCATGATCGGGATGGGGGCGGGGAGAGGGAAGAACCATAGGGGGCGTGAATCCCTAACAACCTAGCACCCCGGGTGGATGGGCCCGGGGGTGTGAGATCCTACCCTCCCTGTCGGGTGTGAGACAGGGAGGTGAGTACCTGAAGTGAGCCCTAAGCTTGTGACCCGTCGCCGATCTTATTGTGCGAACGGGGCCCTAACCAGTCTGTGCGATGGGTGTAGAGACACCCTAGACCGGCTTCTAGTACGAAGGGGTTGACACACCCAACCGTACTAGACGCGAGCTGTGGACAAGGGATTAGTTACGAAGCTAGAGCTGACTAGGAGCCACCCCCAAGGCCAAGCTTCTAGCTCCCGATTCCAATTGACAGCCTCGCCCTGATGGGGCTCGGCGGGTGAGATTGGGGCACCACCCCCTTGGCTTCGTTGGCACCGTGAGGTATCCACCAAGGACCACGAAACTGTGGTTTTTACCCGGAAGGGGCCAAAAACCTCGACGACACGTGTGATGACGATTCTCTCTTAAAGAAACAACTTCTATCAACCACGCCTTGAAAAAGGCGGCTATTGACAGGGTGCGGGCGTAGTCCGGAGACTACTGAGCTCGTTACGGCTAGCGTAGCGAGAGCGGGCGGTGGCGGGGCGGCGAGGCGGTGGGGGCGTGCAGCGAGCGAGAGCGGGCAGCACGACCGTCCACGGCGAGCGTCGAACGGAGAGTTCAATCTGTCAGTCAGTCAGATTCTCCTTTTATTATAGATTCCGCGTGTCCATTGTGCAACACAGTCATAACGGGAAGAGCGTTGTACTTCAAAACGGAACTTGTTTTGCTTTGGGTGGCTTTCACTTTTAAAGTTCGATCAATCTATACGTGCAGTTACGAATCGTCTGTCTGTCTGCCACCTACATTTTTTTGTCACGATAAAATAAGACAGCTTTATAATTATGTGTCTATGTTTTGGTGAACATAAAAGGTATGATACAGATTTATGTCACATTATAGACGCAAAGGTAGTTTTTGTATGATTGGTAACAGTGAACAACATTATACTTCCCACCGAGGGGCAACAGGGGGGGGGGGGTACAGAAAATCGCAGGGAACACCTGACGGAGACTCGCACAGATTATTAAAGCATGGCACGGGAGGAGGCCTATACTGAATGACAAAGTTTATAGTGGATAAGACAGAGATTACAACAGAAGGAGAAATAGCAGGGGATCGAGGGGGGTGGAGGGGGGTTCAGGGGATCAGACCAGAATAACTCCTCCGAAGTGGTATTGGGAACATGGCTGCCAATGATGATACCTATATGAGATGCGGGTAAAGTGAAAGCTACAATTATTTCTATGATCTACCGATTTTTTTAACGACCACGATGAGCACGATGACTTGTATTATTATAATCGCACAGACACCTCTATTGGTTGTATTGGGTTGTATAGATTAAATCATGAGTGGCATTAAAAATGGCCTCATCAATAGAAAGTATTTGGACGTCAAACTTAAATAGCCGCAGCCAAAAAGCTGGGCATCCTAAATAAGGTGAAGCGATACTTCACATCAGGACAGCTTTTAAGTCCCAGGTCCGTTCCTGTAAGGAGTATTGCAGCCACATGTGGGAAGGCTCAGCAAAATACCAACTTGCTGCACTTTACTCGGTGGAACGCAGAGCTGAAAGGTTGGTAGCTACGCTACACAGCCTAGCTTATCGGCGTAATGCTGCTTGCCTGTCGGTCTTCTACAGACTTCGGAGAGTGTGCGCAGGAGCTCCACGAACTGATCCCACCATCGCCCTTTTACGCGATATTGGACCAGGTTGCATGTTGAGCACTCGGATCCAAACCTAAATT
The DNA here is from genome assembly GCA_963669345.1 of Gortyna flavago. Lineage (NCBI taxonomy): Eukaryota > Metazoa > Arthropoda > Insecta > Lepidoptera > Noctuidae > Gortyna > Gortyna flavago. Next base: position 5,532,240 of record OY770132.1, read on the forward strand.
TAGACTAAGATGAGATAGGATAAAATGTATTTTTTTTTTTTTTTAAATGTAATGTTACTTAATCTTTTTGTCAATGTAATGTTTCTAATATTTGTATCAATTTAACAAGCATGTATAATTGTAGATGGACTGGTTCCGAAATAAATGAAATTATTATTTACCACCGGATGACACCCAGACGTAGGTATTTATTTTGTTTTTTTTTTAAATGCATTATGTTTTCTACTTATTCTTTTTGCACTTTTAGATATAGGTACGTAGGTACTTATTTTAACAACCGGAATTTCCCTATCTCGACTGACGTTATTTCTTAAAGAAAACACACAAAGACAACACTGAAAGGTCTTTTTTTCTTTTCTGTGTGTTATGTTAAAGAAACATTATTTTTAAGACTCGACAGATCATCAACCATATTTTCCTTTAAATATTAGATTTCTCTTTTCTAGGAAAATCCAATTGACATACCAAGGCACAGACCTACATAGTTCAGTCGTTATTATGTTATCCTTAAAGAATAGGACGTCACTCTGCCGCAAATCTAATAATCTCGACAGAAAACTGCTATGAATTCTGAGGACCAGTCCCAATTTTCCTTATACTCGTACTAACAAATCTAACGGTTCCCAGTAAGTACCTACATACCTATTTATACGAAAACCTCCGGTAAACGGATTAGACAAGACTAATTAGGCAATATTGTTCATTCTGTAATCCATGGATTTAATAATTAATTAGATTAATTTTAACAATACGGCATGGCGCACATAATTTGAATTGTATTTGAGTGAATTTCTTAAGCGTAATTTTTAGGCGGCGCTGCTGAAATCTTAGATCAAACATACAATAAAGTTAATTTTTTTTAAAGAAAGTAGACGAACATTATCTTGATCAGGCCGTCGAAAGCCAAATTACTGACGACTGAAAGATAGAAAGAGATATCGGGTGTAACTATTCATCTGATATAATACGTTTATTGGTAAGGGGTTAGTGCAATACTTTATCCTAGAGAATATCAAAAAGTTTGAAATTTTGGTGGGAGAAAGTGGCTCGTATACAATAAACCCAGAAAGACGAAACTACCATCGTTCATTTCGAAGAGCCATGGTTCTCACGCGCAGCACTGACAGATGTGAGCCAGCCTGTTGTGTTTTCCCGGTAAAAACGTAATTAAGTCTTTTTTTTTTGTAATCGGACAAAAATCCTACAACTTTGGTGTTGATATTTAGAAACGTTTTATAACTAAGTCGGTGTTGTAATATGTTTTTTATAATAAAAAGCTTTGGTATGCTTTCAAAACGATATAAATAAAAAAAACTATGAAGAATATAACAATTATTGTATTCTTCGTAGTTTTTTTTTAAATAGTCATATTTTACAAGATTCTAATTTTGATGGTTCAACTTTGGTGGTATTGGTGGTATTTTGCCAATCACAAAAATGGCTGAGTTACGTTCTTCAAAGAAAACAAAAAAAAAAAAACCGTAATAAGATAACTCGGTCTGGTAGTAGAGTATCTTATACGGGTTAGTAGCTTGAGAGTAATAAGAAACAATAAATTTTATAATTCTGCACTAGTAATTTCTAGGACGTTCCTGTACAGTAGGTGTAGGCCTGTACGAAAAAGGCTATCTATAGAAAGCCTTTTTGTTACAAGCGCTTACAGAACCCATTTCGAGGGCGCGGACACTAACTCACCAAAGTTTCATCGTAATCCGATAAAATTTATCCGATTACGATTAAATTTTGGTGAGTTATTAATTATTATGAAACACTTAAAGAGAGGAACGAACGAAGAAATATTTATTTTAAAGAGCGATCAAAAATTAATTACTTACTACTTAAAAGTTCTCGATTGGTTAAACAAATACTAAGTTATGTATTGTATTGTTTGTATTCCAGCATAATCATCTTTCCCAACTATGTTGGGGTCGGCTTCCAGTCTAACCGGATGCAGCTGATTACCAGAAGGCCAATTTTCGTAATTTAAAACGTACAAAATCTAGTCGCAGTCTCATCTCAGCGACAAACAAATGTCAAACATTTGTCAAAATGTATGGAAATTAGAGGTATTTTTGACAGATTGAGACTGAGATCAGACTGTGAACGTTCTTAAAATTACGAGAATTGCCCCTCTGTATTTTGAATTGAGCGTTTGTATTTCAGCATAACAAACCAAAATTTAAAGTTTACACACGCAGAGTGCTTGGAGAAGAAAAGGATGGCAGCAAAGAAAGGAGGATAAAAGAAAAAAAAAACAAACTAGAGGAAAGAAGAGAAGAAGAGAACTAGAAGGAAAAAAAAGAGAAAGATTAAAACTGAAGAGAAAATCGTACCTTTGCGTGAAATGCTACCGCGTGCTCACAGAGTGCATAAATGATCATGATATGATGGAGTCGGAGGAGGTTATAACATATTTTTTATTAAATTAATAGCCTGAAGAATTAACAAGATAGAAAAGTAAGAAAGTATTATTTGTTGATTGTAATTTTTTTATCTCACTAAATACCCATGTTATTTTTTTATTATTTTACTATAATATTTATTCACTTTATAAAAAGTTTTTATTGTTATTGTATTATTAATTTTGTGTAGTTTTAATAGAATTTCTAATTTTGGTGTTAGATATCAATTTTGGTGTCTTAACAATTCTGGTGTCAACAATAGGTAGATATTAGAAGCTATCAGGATTAAATTAATTTTCTTACATTTTATGTAACTGGATACGTATTTCTTGCATATCAACTTCTTATACCTACTTATTCATTAAAAATTCAAAAACAAATATGCATCATAATTAATTAGGTAAAAAATCAGTCGTTGAAATTCACTCTTATGTTTTCTCTAGCCCACAAGTCTTCTAAGCCCTAGACCTTTTAGGTAGGTACCTACTAGCTTTTGCCCGCGGATTCGCCCGCGTGGAATAATTTCAATAAACCCTTTCTTAGTGGATACTTAGGCTGGAAATACCGTTACGCCGACGTCGGTTGCTGACATCGGTCGCGTACCGGTTTATATGGACTCGCGCTCGCTGACCGTCGCGGTCCTACACTATACACGTCCATTTATCATCAGCGTCTTGCAGCGTGACCGACGGTACGCGACCGACATCAGCGTAAGAGGAATTCAGGCTTTACTCTTCACAAAGAACACACCCTCCAAATTTCATGACTCTAGGACCAGCGGTTTAGGCTGTACGTTGATATATCAGTCAGTCAGGACTTTGAATTGTATATACCTATTCAACATTATTTTTAGTATTATGAGAAACCTGAATATAGTTTGTTCAGAATAAGTAACTGAATCGATTTCAATAATTTTTACACCATGTTATATTTTGTCACAAAAATATTTAATCACTAGTTAATTACAATAAAATCGCCGTACAGTTAGGTACCTACTGCCAAACTATTATCAATAAGCGTACGATGCTGGAGGAGCATAAAACATGGTCAACCCGCGCCGCGCCGCGTGGTGAGCATGTTTTTGAACGGACAACCAGGTAACATAACAAGCTTATAACTTTGTGATTTCTCATGATAGAGTTTTGATATTTTGTACATAGATTCTTTACATAAAAATACTAGACACGTGTCTCGGGTTTCGCATATACTAAAAATAATGTTGTATACATAAATTATCTATATATATCGAGGTACACGCCGACGGTGCAGTTACTGGAGTCGTACCGCAACGTCAACTTCAAGGCGTTCGTGGTGCGCGTACCAAATTGTTATCTGCCCGTCGTCATGGAAGAAGACTTCTGGCCGCAGGACGTGGTGTTCCGTCGCTTCCGCGGACAAGTACCACAGAACAGCACAAGAGGAAGCTAGAGAAGTGCGTGCACTATACTTAGTTAGTTTTTTATAATTAAAAAATATGTATGTTTAGGTTAAGGTATTTATCTATGGGCCTGCGTCGCCTGAAATAAATGGATTATTATTATTATTATTATATCGTTGGGAAGCAAGACCAAATGTAAAATCATTGGAATACAGAGGATAGGTATAACGGCACAGGATAGCCTTTACCAGAAGGCCAATTCCCGTAATTAAAAACGTTTAAAAATTTAGTCGCAATCACTGTCGCAATCTCATCTCAGCGACAATCAATGTCAAAAACTTGTCAATAATGTAGGGACATTAAGAGGTATTTTTGATAGATTGAGACGGATCAGGCTGTGAATGCAATGATATTATAAGTTGTGTGAATGTTCTTAAAATTAGGAGAATAGCCCCTCTGAAGTGGTCATCGTATTAGTGGTTCAGCAGCTTCAATATCATCAGCTTTGTGCCGAATTATAGCAGTTCGTAGTGGACATAATATTAGGATATACTGCTATAAACTAAATATATGGTAATGGACGTGGTGAGCCGCTGTAGTCCCCTGACATCATCTGTCATAAGAATTAGACAGCCGCCACGCAACCATAGACCCAATACGACACTCAACAGCGAATCTCACTCTTATCCGGCCTTTACGGTGAATGGTAACAAAAAATGGTGTAAATTCGTACAAAACTAGACGGCGCTACTCACTGCGCCGTCAGGCCGTCAGGTATTTCCAATTATCAGTTCGATTCAGATTGCAGCTTTACTTATTTGTATAAAGGATTTGTATCTGCTTCCTATACATTACGTTCAACAGAGGTTTGAAATATTATGTTAGTTTTTAGGTTACTACTATTTAATTTCATTGTGCACCTAGCCGGGATTTTAAAATCAACGTTTTTATTGCTTGCTTTTCTTGAATGGATTGCTTATCAACTACAAAAAAAAAAGAATGAAAACAATTTATAACACATGGCATCCGAGACGAGGGTAGCATCTTCTGACATCTCGGACGTCATATTATTTAGATGCTTTTGTTTTATGTTTTAGTAATTACTTGAGATCCAATCTGCGGATTTTATGGAACGTGATCTAAAATGATAGGTACCAAAATAAAAAAAAAACATTTATTGGTAGATCTAAAAAAAAAATAACGCCCAGACTACATTAAATAAAAAAAACATTCTTAGCAATTTTTTAATAGCGGCGTGGCTTGCTAAGTATCAGGTTTCAAAGGTGTGCAAAAAGGTATGTTCTTCGATGTAAAAAATTTGGGGAAGGTCACTGAACGCTCTTCTCCCGAGCAAATCTCATGCCATACTCTATGGACTCAGACCAGCACTCTAATAATGTGTTATTGTTCTCGCAGAGCGCATTCATCATTGTGATTAATATTTTACTCTTTAATTTCATCTACAAACAGTAAAATTTGATTTTGAACGATCGTTTAGATAACACTTTCACTGTCCGGTGTCCTACATATTCACAGCGATTGTTATGCTGTTGTGTCTGCTTCGCGGGCAGTTAACGTGTCTCTCAAAATCTTCAGTTTCAAGTATTTTGCTTTTTGTAAATTGTTTGTCAGACTACATAATGAGAAATTCAGGAACAAAATGCCGATGGATACCGATGGATGCCGATGGATGGATTGGATTTACATTGGTATTTTGTTCGTGATTTTCTATGGACACAACCTCATCTCAACCTCAAAGTCTAAATGCGATAGTATTAAGACTTTATGGTTCCTTAAATACCTAGACAGCACATAAGTCTGTAGTAAAATGGAAATAATAAAAACAAGAGAAAAGTCGTTTGCAACATAAGGCTATAAAGTGGATGACCCTTGGACATCTACATAACGCATCGCAAAAGAATTGCATGAATTGCAAGAATTGCATTGAATTATTTAGTGACGTAGAGACCACTTTCGCGTAACAGGGATTTTACGAGGTGATTTATTGATAAACATGTAAGGTCGACAACATTCCCAGTTACCCTGTTTGTGGGTATAAGCTAATAATATCGCTACAGGTGAGTGAATCCGTGTTATACGGCGTTATAAGATTCATCTGTTTTAAAATTCAATGGGTGTACTTAAATACAAAAAGTTTTTTTCAAAAAAAAAAAAAATAATAGACTTCAAAAAAAACTACAAATAGTTTTTTTTGGATGTCGGTTGTTTTTTTTTCGTAAAAAAGTTTTTATTTTTCACTTTTTAGAGAGAGAGTTTGTAATTTATCTAAGTTACAATAGCCTAACGTTAACTGCTCATCACCTTTTACAAAATATTGCTTTTCCTGATGCTGGGACGTTAATTGTTGTTGACCACTCACCATAAGCATTGTGACGAGCATAAATTGCTTACCAACCATATTAAAGTAATCAAATCGCAACCCGTGAAATATTTTTCATTGAGTAGTTCCGATGGCCGTCTGTGATCTTCATCATCAGCTCCACTTTACCAAATGATGATTTCCGAGAGCAAATGCTCAAGTTACTCTAAAAAATATCCAAATCGCTATAGGTTTGACAATAAAATTTGAAGGTTGCCCTCGATTTCCTTGGGATCCTATCATTAGATCCTGACCTGATGATTATGGGACCACTTGGGATGTATACCCTTTCAAACAAATGAAAAATTTTCCAAATCGGTCCAGGCGTCTTCAAAAAATCGGGGAACATACATAAAAAAAAAGATACCGACGAATTGAGTACCTCCTCCTTTTTTGAAGTCGGTTAAAAATAAATCTGACTGCTTCAAGTTTGTTTTTCATTTATTCAAATGAGACGGTACCTATGAAAATTGAATTAGTTTGTGAGTTTGAAACAAAGGTAGATAAGCGATAAGTCAGTTTGCGGTGTGTGGGCCTGCGGGCTGCGGGCAAACGAGGGCGAACTAAGTAGTTAAGTATCACGCAACGTAGAACTCTGCTAAACTTTGGTTAGTCGCTTCAGCGTACGTACGTTGGAGCAACGTTGGTAGAAACAGAGGTGAAGAACTTATTATTAGACACAATTACGTCCAAGTGTGTAAAGTTTTCAGCTTAACTTACGTAAGAATTAAATAGTCCATTCTGTGAAAGTCTTGCGGGATACGAAATGGATCGTGAAGCCACGCAAGCACCCTTTTTAACTAACTTCAAAAAGAATAGGAGGTTATGGTTTCGGCGAGTTTTATTTCTATGTCGGTGGCAAAAAACGAAAATACAAAACCAAAGATACTAACTTCCAACTAGGTATCTATAGTTATTTTTCACTTTGTAGTGTATTTTTTGGAAGTTCGGTGTTTATTTTTGTGTTGTGGGGTGGCTTCCAGTCTAACCGGTTGCAGCTGAATATCTACCAGTATTTTTAGTTAGAATAACTACCTACGTGACATGTGATATAATAATGTATTATCCTGTCAAAAGCAAGATTTTCCTAGTAGATTGTCACCGTATGATTGTGAACACCGCGTCAGTTTATAATCTATCTCACGAGATTGTAAATTGTTGCTGTGGATAAATTTTGTGAACTAATACAATATAACGTATTTATTAATTTTCGATAGTTTATAATCTATCCATGTCAAACCTCCAAATTCTAGATTATAATAACAATAACATCCTTGGACATTCACACAACGCCATATAGTCCCAAGCTAAGCAACCTAATGCTTGTGTTATGGTAACGAGATGGCTGATAAACTACTTATTTTATTATTTTTTTTGTAAATACATATCTACATCTTATAGATAAAACATTCAGACCCGGAACAAATACTTGTAGGTCGTACAAATATTTGTTCCGTGCGGGAATCGAACCCGCGACATGCTGCGCAGCAGTCAATCGCTCAACCACTACGCCAACCGTGTCGTCAATTTCATTATAAACTAGGCATATAAGAAATAATTAATAAAAATTAAATTATTAACAATTAATTATTGGTATGTTCATAATTAAGCAACGGTGACATAATATATCATGCCATATGCAAGATGTTTATAAATTATAAAAATAGCTTCTTAGTTTAGTAGATTATAATTATGTATACAACCCTATTTTATAGATAGCCGCTTCTAGCTGCTGGTATGCTGTGATAACCTTAGTCGTCGTAACTCCTAACCTGAAAATACGTGCTATAAAGGCTTACAGGTTAGGAATAGACAAAACAATCGATGTTGCCCGGAAATAATTCACCGCGAAATTATTTCCGGGCAACATCGATTGTTTTGTCTATTCCTAACCTGTAAGCCTATATGGTAACCCGTTTGTAAGCCTATTGTTTTCACCCGACGTTCGTATAAGTAATACCTACCAGCTCGCTGCTCAAAAGCCGATGGAAGCTTACACGGATTAAAGCTATCCATTTTCAGGAACAAGCCATGGTGCAACATTTCTAGGAAGAAACAAAGTTGTTCTTAATTTTTGTTTTTTAATATGTATGCTTATTATGTCGCAGTATCAGTGGAAACCCATCCTGGTCACCCAAAGGGCAATGGAGATGGCTATGCTTGGAGAATCAGAAATGAAGAGATCCGCAGGAGAACCAAGGTAACCGACATAGCCCGAAGAATTGCCAGACTTAAGTGGCAGTGGGCAGGACACATTGCTAGCCGATGGGGCCGTAAGGTTCTGGAGTGGCGACCGCGTACCGGAAGACGTAGCGTTAGAAGGCCTGACCAGTGGACCGACGATCTTGTTAAGGCCGCAGGAACTCGTAGGATGCGAGAAGTACAAAATCGGTCGAAGTGGAGGTGCTTGGGGGAGGCCTATGTCCAGCAGTGGACGTCTTTTGCCTGAAATGATGATGATGATGATAACTGGAAAACTTTTGGCCGGACCAAATTATCTTAGGTAAATTCTCCTGCAAGTAGGTTTGTTTCTTATTTCTGTAAGTTTGTCTTGATCCCATCATGTGAGGATGTAGATTGCTGTCTGAAATGGCCTCTTGAGTAAAGAGGAACCATACAGATTGAGTGGACCTGTCCAGTCAGTGCACGCATTTGTCAGTAAACATGCAGTTCAACTCGGAGCTAATTGACTTGGCGAACACTTCCAAAGAAAGCATATTTGGGTACGCCACAAAGTACTGAAACTGCCAGACCATCATTAAAACTGAGAAAACAAAAAGTACACCTGAAGCCTGGAAGAGATCGCAGAAAGCGATAAGTCTGCCCATTGTATGTTATTAGTTTTTGATAAAAAAAAAATAATTTTTTTATATTTAATTTTTTAAAACACAATTATAACACCTTTACAGAATTATCCAAGACACAATTTCTATTCCTTTACAAAGAATAAAAAAAAAAAATTATGATTAATTGCTCCTTTTGAATGAATCTCGGCAGGTTTTGCCCAAATATATCCTCGGATACTGTACTAATGTTAATAATACGTGCGGCTTGTGAAATAGGGGCAAACTTAAGTAGGTTTGTCTTAACCGCTGGCACGTCTAATATAGTAGGTAATAAAGTTATGTATTTTTGTGGTGTACAATAAAGTATTTATAAATAAATAAATACATACACATACATGTATAAGATTTCGTAAGTACACCTACATTAAAGCATAGCCATTAGCTGGAGGCTATTTTACAAATATAAACCGGCTGCTAAGAATAAGTCTATAATGCAAGAATGGCGTTATGTAATATGTCAAACGCAAAGGCATAATATTTTACACAGTTTATTGAGACGTAATGTGTTGTAATGGCTTACGTGTCGCATTCTCACATAATATTGCGTCTTGAGACTACTAAACTGTGAAAATATGGGATAAGCTGGTTTTATGATACTTTACAATGTGTTTACAAGCTTACACTGGCCTCATGTTCGTATATTAAAGTGTATGCATGATTTCTAGGTAATATTTGCAAACTATATAAAGAGACTACCATGTGCTCGCGATACAGCGTTGTCTGCTAGACAACAGAAAAAACCGGCCAAGTGCGAGTCGGACTCGCGCACGAAGGGTTCCGTACCGTGTACAATATTCAATAATAGATATAAAAAAAACACGTTTCTTGTAGGTCCTTTAATTTTTAACTTTATTTGATTTTTTTTATTTATTGTTATAGCGGCAATAGAAATACACACTCTGTGAAAATTTCAATGGTCTATTTATTACGGTTTATGAGATACAGAGTGCTGAGAGACAGACGGACGGACAGCGGAGCCTTTGTAATACGATTCCTTTAGCAGCCTTTGGGTACGGAAGCCTAAAAAGAAGAGAAAGTACCTAATGGAATTCCCTAGAACTTCCTGCGGTTGTAATGGATTATGTGACTAAAAAACTATAGCAACCTTAGCTGCCTCACAAAGACATGCCAAAGAATCGCAATTTTGCTTTACTGGCGGAATCTCCTGTACAAAAGACAATACAATTTTTCAACCACGAAGAAAGTCCCAAAGTGGAAAATACTTGTCGGAAAGCAGCACATCGTTATGGCTCGTACTTTTTCTTTATTATTTAGAAAAATGAAATTGTGCTCATAAATACAATTAAGGTTCCACTCCAGAGGCGAAATGTCGTAAAAGCTGCGACCATCCATAAGCTGTCTCATTTGGATTCTAGAAATAAGTATGGTAGTAATAAAATCTACTTAATTCTCCCGACCAAAAAATTTTGTTGTTTTTATTCATTCTACTGAAATTAAATTCTGATTGCTACAATTCGTAGGTATTTCATTTTGAATATTGTTTTGATAAGAACATTATTACTGAAAATGTTTTACTATAAAATACTGATATTGTTTTTGTCGAGTTTAGGTATTTAATTTCTATAATATTCGTATGACTTACAAATGAATACCTAAGTGGAATATTATGAAACACGATTCGTATCGAAAACTTCTAGAATTTATGTGAAAACACCTTTTACAAAAATATTGTTGCGGAGCCAAAACCTAGGTACCTATTCAAAATGAAGAAGATTTATTCTCTGGGCTCATACAAAGGCTTTTAGTTTTTTATATTTAATTTAAATTTACATTTTTATAAATCTTTACCTTTGTATGCAAATGAACGAAGAGTAATAAAATGTAACAGGTAGATATAAGTAGGTTCAACATCGTATTTAAATGTCACACATACACACATTCATCCGTTTGTAAAACTGTCCGCATGTCTGAGTCTAGGAGACTGTCTTAGACACACTGTCGCTTTATGAAAACAATGATTTTTTTCCCTTTCCATGGGCAATTCAGCCGATGTCGACCATTCTGCCAGAGTCACGTTTTTAACGGCAGCGCAGAGGGAAAACAATGTTAAAAAGACAAACAACACAAACAGTTTCATAGTCAAAGTTGTCAAAAGTCTATTTTGACTCGAGAAGAAACAGCACCCTAATTGCGTAATACTCTATCAATCACAATCTGAATCATTTCGAAGGATATTGCTAATCATGTGTCCGTAAAATTTGTCTGCTCAACAACGTACCTACAATAATGCAATGAATGTTGTTCAACTCCAACATGAAAGCCTACTTACTGATAGTGTGTTACGCAATTGTCCGACTGTTCCTTACACGACAAACAAAACACTTGATTGTCTTGACTGTAGTGTGCGCTCTGCCTAAGCCAGGTGACATTGATGATAAAATGAAAGAACGTCCCAATTTAGGGACTAAAATGTAGCAAGCAACACTCTTGATAAAAGTTGATCCCCGCCATATTTCCTAAAATATATAATAAGCTAAAACGGTCCAAGAAACCTCTTAGCAGACAAAGTGTCCACTACACCTGACAATTAACCTACTTCGGCAAGGTTGCGCGTTGCGTGTGTCGACCCCTGTTCCGGCTTGTTCGTACACTTGTTCACTATTAGGATACTTTTACGTGAACGAAGTGTATAGTTAGGAAATAATAACTGGTTTGTGCTGTTTCTGGCAATTTCCCACGCATTAACGAATTATAATTTGTATTTTTTGGAAAACATTTCCGTGGTAGTTTTCCTGGCTGAGTAAACGAACAGTTTTATGTAAAGTAAGAACTCTAGACGGACACTTAAACACCGAAAAATATATTATAGTTTTAGTCCTAAGAAAATGTAGAGGTGGACTATGAAAGGATTTATCGATAAGTTGAATCTCTCTAGTGAAAGAAATAGACTTATCTAAAGGCTTCCTAGTACAAAACTCAATAGCTTCGTAATTTGCAGAACTGCGAATCTTCAATTTACAGCATTCCACTACTAACAATATCGAACAAAGATTAAGAACAAAAAATGCGACAACACGTTGCTGTATTTCATTTCAGAGTGCAAAGCCAGAACAGGTCGCTAAGTCGCCGGTTCAAGATAAAAATATAACACAATGAGGTTTGGCGGTTAGCCAGCTCGCGGCGTTGTCGCCACCTTGACGTCTTGTTTGAGCTAGTTTTATCAATCCAGCCCATCAGGACGTGGGCTGGAAACTGCGCACTCTATTTACCTAAGTAATACGCTTCCACGATCTGGGATAAGCTTGAAATATGAGAAGATGGAGGACGGAACTCTGTGCGAATGTTGTTTGGTTTTAAATGAGTCTAATGCAAAATTATTCTATTTATCACGTGAATATTTCATCTAATGGAGAAAGATGTGTCCTAATGAGGTATCTGACAAGTACCTACGTACAGGCACTTGAAAGTTTCGCCCCTCATTGAAGTAAAGTGTTGGCTAGCATTGTTCTAAGTCCAGTGTCCAAACTTGTTATAAACTCCGACGTTGCTAGGCATAACAACAGACAGCTACACTTCTGAAACGATCAATATAAGTCCATCCATCTGACACAGCGCCTTTCAAAATTGTGTGAGCTATGTGTAGCAATGCGTTTATTTTGCGGAGAGCTTACTTTTGCAAAAGATTGTAACGGCCGATACAATTTATCTTTTTTTCAAGCGCTCTTCAAGTTCTTAATCGCGCCCTGTTACCAGCAATAAGTCTAATTGATTTTCTTAAGCTTGGGTAAGGAATTAAGGATAAGTCCGCTTATCTTTATAATTCTATGACGGGTCATTGAATTTTATAGATGAGTAGGCCGGTACCTATGAAAAATAACGTAATTTAATTATAAAACTGAAACCTACCCAGGGCTTAATCAAAATGTTTAGCAATATCTGTTCTAAATAATACTTACGTGTAATTCTAAATGAAAGCAAAATATCAAAACAGTTTTCGAGCAGCACTTTACCCACTTTAGAGCTTTTATACCCGTCTGGAATTATACGAGTAGTTTTGATTTTATTACCTACCCGTAGTTTTTGCACTTAAACCTAATAGCACATCAAAGCGCTATAATTCAAAACTGTGATGAATATTCATATTAGTTGTTTCAAAAAGGCTTTTAATATTAACTCGTTCGTTATCTGGTCCACAATACATAGTAACAGTACGCCGCTGAAAGCGGATTGCTAGCTTACTGGTTTGTATTGCGATCTGACAGCTGATTCTGGACTAAGTGTTCGTGGCTCGTGGCACTGTAGCGTGAAACTGTTATGTTGCGATATTAGCACCTGTCATTTGCTTATTATTACCGTTTAGTGTGAATTTCAATTTCTAATAGGTCGACGAATATTTTGGTGAAATCGTAGCAGATTGACATTTAAAGCCATTCAGTAATTAGTTCGGAAAGTGCTTCGTTTTAACATGCATACATACGTCACACTCCTAATCATCAATATAATTATCAATACACTCAGGTTCGTCTCTTCGCATCGGCAGTTTCATGTCATGGTGGTTGGTAACCTTGATACCTATTAAGGTCATAGCACACGTATCAAATCGGAAAGGGATCGGCACCGTATCGCCTTTCGCGTCGCCGTCAAACAGGTGTCAACCTTTTTTTTTTTTTTTTTCGCTAAGAAATGCTTTATGCGGTATGTGGGACTCCCTGCCAGAGTGCCAGTATACCCACTAAAACTCAGCGGTGTTCCCTCGTCGCCATGATGGGAGGGTCATGGGAAACCGGCTCAGCTTTTACTTCCACGACCCTCCCGGCGCATGCCCGCCCTGGGGGGCGACGGGAATGACCGGGAACACCTGGCCATTCCCGTCCGACACTGGTGGAGGCGCGTGCGATGCAAGCGAGGGTGCCCCCACACCCGTTGCCTGCTGGCCTCCACCTGGGAGGAGTCGGAGATGACCGTCATACTGACGTCTTCTCCGACCCCTCCTCCGCCTTCGGAGCGGCGCTGCGAGAGGGTCTTCCTCCCGCGCGCGCTCCGCCGCCTCCTTCTCGGACATGACGTGTTCGCAGAAGGAGGCGACTGCCGCCCAGGACCCCTCGTCCCTCAGCATGGTGTTGACCACGCCGGGGAGCGAGAGGTCCGTTCCGATCGCCGCCGTGAGACTGCGGCGCGGCTCGGACACGACGGCGTCTCCTCCCGTCCGATCCGGTGCAGGTACGATCCGAAACAGCCGTGCCCGGACAGCACCTGCACCAGACGGAACGAGAGGAACCCGTGCCGCCGCTCGAGCCAGTCCCGCAGGACCGGCCCGAGCGCGTCGAGGGTTCGGCGGCCGAAGGCTGCGGTGGCGAGGTCCGCCGTCCAATGGACGACGATGGCGTCCCTCACCTCCCGCCGGACGGCCTCCCGCTCTTCCGGGGTGGGGCGTTCTCCTCTCGCCCTCCGCCCCGCCGTCCATTCGTGCACTCTGGCGAGCACCCACGCCTCGAGCTCCCAAGGCGGGGTGCCGGCCAGAGCGCACGCCGCTGCACAGCCGACCGTGCGGTAGGCCCGCGCAACCCGTTGAGCTATGGCCCTCTGGGGCGCCCGCAACGCGGCGGCGTTGTCCTCCCAGATTGGGGCCCCGTACAGTGCCATGCTCTTCAGGATGCCGGCGTACAGTTGCCGGCACCGTGCGCTGGGCCCCCCCAAATTGGGGAGAAGCCACGACAGCGCCCCCGCTGTCTTCAGCAGGCGCGCCGACAGCCCGCTGAAATGCGGGCCGAAGCTCCACCTGCTGTCGAAAACAGGCGTCAACCTAACGTAAGCACGTCACTAAAGTTGATCAGCAGCTCCGATACGTCGACTCGGCTACGGATATGCGACGCGGCGACGCCGCGTTAACGGCTCGCCGACCGCTAGTTGATGGTGCAGCAGGCAGGCCGGACGGGTGAGAGGGGCAAGGGTGGACGAAGAGACTCAGAAGAGAGAGTTCAGGGGATCAGACCGGAATAACTCAGATTTTTGTAAGACTTACGTCTAAATAAAACTGAATAAAATAGTAGATACCTAAGTGTAACTGTTAGTCAATTACAAATGTAACGGAACGGTGAATCACACTATTCTATTACAACTATTCAGGGTGGCGGGGACTGAATGAATACAGCACATGTTTCTAGACCCATAAAGTAAAACTTTTAGGTCGGTCATCAGCTGTTTCATAGAAAAGTGTAATACCAACGCAGTCAAAATGTGTGGAACAGCAAAAAAATAAGTCAAGAGCGAGTGCGTATCATAATAATAATATGTTTTTCATCGGCAAGGCTTATATTCGTCAGAGAATTTTAACACTGCGCGCTGCGGTGTAGAATAATGCAGTTTTAGGTCAGCGCCAACTCTTGACCGATAGTGGAACTAATGTAACCTTCGTCGATGATTTCTGGAAAAGTGTACTATTTAGAGACATCGTTTTATTTTTCCCGTAATCTTAACACAAACTATCACATAGAATTATTTCAGTTTTTCTCTTTGCAAAAACTATCTACACAACTAAAAACATATCTGACGAAAAAGTTAAGCGCAGGTTTAGGAATCACGAACTGAATTCATGGTTACAGTGTGCGCGTTGAAATATCCGTTTTGTAGCATGATGAACGTTAGCTAGTAAAGTTCATAATTAATTAAGGTTGATAATGTTCATTTGCGCTTATGAACAAAAGAGTTAGAGGTTTTTTTTTGAAAAGTGATAGCTAAATACAAAGTGTAATAAGTACAACTCTTTCCACATGGACTTATGTATGTTCAGTTTCAGGGACACACATTTTCATGGCCACATTTCTACAGCCGTTTCGGACACATGAAATTCGGTAGAAGTTTCTCGGTAATGTTCAAGTAGTAATGCTGTAAGGGACGCTGAAGTGTCATGTTATAGTGCAAAGAGAAAAGTTTATTCCTAGAGGTACCACTTGATAACCGGCCCTTTTAGTTGGAGTGCATGCTGGAAGGCGAATAACTAGAGATGCTCCTAGTACTCGTTTATTACTCGGTTACTCGGTAAAATTTGTACTTAGTGCATCTCTACAAATAACTGCAGTTTAGTTACCTAAAACAGCTGCGTCTCCAATATCATGGCTTTCTTTGTTCTTTATTAAAATATTGACCAATGGCAGTTGCTTTCCGAAACATATTTAATTTTTTTTTTACACGTGGAAACTTGTAATTGGGCTTATTTTGTATTCTATTATTTACTATATCTGTTAGATTTCCTAAAATAAATATTTAAATTTTTGTGTTCGCAAAATAAGGACTCGTCTTGTTAGATGAATTCAGTTTTGTGAGTTTTCAGAACACGTTCACAAGTGCACTTCATTATTAATGTATTAAACGAATTTTGTTTGCTGCGGGCCACGATCGTCGTGGTTACCAGTTTATACAATTTGCATGAACCCGTCTGAGGTCTGCCAGCCACAGAAATTGTATGAAATTGAAGCAAAACATTGCGTATTTTATGCTGCAGTTACGTAGGTATACTTATAGTTCGTGGTATTTGCAAGTCGATCTCTTGGTTGGAGGGAAAACAATGTTACTTAGCTATAAGGGAATAATTTTGAACTTGTGTTGCGAGTGTGGCGACGAATACTGCGCTTCGGATTGGTCTGTTAATGTTTAAAACTAACCGAAAACGAACTTGGAAAATAGAATCAAAATAAAAGTATTTTGGTGCAATTAAGAAGATACCTATGTATGTCTGCAGTGACATGCGACCAACTGAATTGATTGATTGCATCGTTCTGGTCAGAAAAAAAATGTAACCTTTAGAACTTTCGTTCTCTAAATATATTTGTTTTAAGCAAGGCAAAATTCGCCAGAGGTGCCGAATTGATTTTCTGATTTATTTTATGTTAGTGTGTAGGTTTTTATAGCGTGCTTCAAATCGTACGAGAGTGTGCCAAAATGGGGATGACGGCCAATTTGGGACCAGCACCGGGTGCAAGCGATGATTCGTACACCTCAGTAACGAGAACCTTCTATGTTATGTCCTTTTATAGAACAAACTAACACCAGTTTGGTTTAATAAAAGTGGGAATTGATAATACAACATTTAATACAGAAGAAGAGAAGAAGAGAGAATATGTAAATAGTATGTATGTGTATATAACCTATTTATGTCTTTGTGTACCTAGTTTTAATAGTTTTTTTATCATTGTTCCTCAACCAAAGCACCTACCTGCTATCTAATCTCTTTACCACCCTTGGTTGACTGGTAGAGAATGCCTAAGGCATTAAGTCCGCCTTTGTACCTTTTTGTGCGATAGTTCAAATAAATAAATAAATTGTATTCTTTATTATGTACACCATCAAAATCATACATTTTGGTCTAGTAGGTATTGAACTTTTGTAATTAAAGAGCTGTTTTTTTTCGTGATTCCATAGTTGGTCCCATAGTGAAAGTTGTTCATATTCATGGGTAGAACACTCTTTAAAAATTTCGAGATGGTTTCAAAAACCATCCGGTATATAGATAAACAGCAGATTACCTATCAAATCTTTTTCTGTCAATTTAAATAATGTGTCAAAGTAGCAGTCGATTTTCTTTGCTACTCGTACATAATCAGCCTATAAAGTTCCCACTACCACAAGGCTCCTCTCAGTGAGAGGGACTGGGCCGTAATCCACCACCGTTCGTCCACCGTTTGTTACTGACCGTACCAATATTTCAATCTACCGAGTGTAGGTACTTTACTTACCTAGATTAAAAAAAAATACGTTAGAATACATATAAAGCATTTTCGTTAAAAAATCAAACCGCTAGTACCTATATACAGGCCATTTTAAAATTGGCTATGTATAGAAAATAAATTATTCATGTTACTAAAGCTAACGAGGCAGACACAGAAAAAACACTGTCATGTCGAAACAACATTAGGTTTTACGTTTTTTATCTAGACGACATGACGGAGAGACATCGTGAATGACATTTCGCCCTAGGGGTAACTTTTTGACCGCCTTAAGAAAGTGTAACACGAAAAGTGACGAAATATATCTCATAATTAGTAGAATACTCTTTATCTAAACACCATACAAATTACAGATATTATGCAAAAAAATGGACCTTCCCGTGTTCTTCATTTGAGAGACGATATATCAAAAAACTTAATGAATATAATTGCAATAAGACGCAAGTGTATATCTATGTATATTGTTATTAGAAATTTTACTTAGGGCTGTTTTTTTCCATAACCAGATAACATTCGACGATTAAAATTGACGCTTGACAGTTTTTTGTATGAAACAACTGTCAAAATTACAAAATTATTGCTCGACACAATATTTTAGTTTTTGTATAGTTTTAGTTAAGTTAGGATCTAATTTGTTATTTTTATTAATTACCCATATTAGCAAATAAAGAATTGCTAGTATAAAGTTATCAGATAATTGAAAAATCAGCCCTTATGGTGACACAAATAGGCACGCAATATGACATTTTCTTTGATGTGGTACCTGGGAAGAAAAGGGTCTACTAACCCCATATGGAGACAATAATGATGAGGCGAATGAGCATAATTATACGTACTTAGTCAGTATTTGGCCAGCTACAATAGCTGAAAAAAATTTGCTGTTAATAAATTGTATATAACAATTCTATGTTAAATACTGGAAATTAATGGTTCAGCCATTAATTTCCAGTATTTAACATAGAATTAATGACTGAAATTATGAAAAATCGTTTTCATTGCACCATTCTTACAGCTCTTGTATTGTAAGTAAGTTCTAGAGTTCTAGATTGCATCACCTTGGGTGACCTACAAGGCGGTAATATCAGCAATTCAACAGCCTTAATGTGGAGCGGTGCGAATGGGTAATTCTTGCCAGCTTTCGTTCTAATAATGTTGAAAATGTTCAGTTGCAGTAAATGAATTCAGCTAATTCGAAGTTCGCGTGAAAGAGGGCACACTATTCAGTCATTAATACTGTCTGGAACTTTGGTTTCATGAGCCCTCGGTAGCTTTTATTAATGCTTTAGAGGTCATCAGGCTATACCTCAATATTGCCTATTGATTTTTTTGTCCTTAAATAAATGAACGAAAATGTATGTTTTTCTTTGGCAAACAGACCGACGAAGCCGGAAAGAATACGCTGCCACACTAAATCGTTAATAGAAATAGAAGGCAGAAGGCCGACATTTACAAAAGGGTGAATACTAATTTAACTAGGGGAAAAGGGAGAGCTAACTCAATATATTTTAATTATTTGCTAGGGCGTTGAATAATAAAAAAGCAAACAACAGGCAACGCTGGCATCATTCATTTATAAGATAAACAATGGTGTCATAAAGTTTTTGAGCTGAAAGCGGCGGCTGAGCTGAGGACAAAACATCGCGTCATCACGAGAGCTTACGAAGCCTCAACAGATCCGTTTGCTGTTATGTTTTTTTTTTTCAGTCATTTTCCTTCTACAGAGCGTCTTTTCGACAAGTGTTTAGAAATACCATTAGCATTATAATTGGCTATAAGTTTTTTACAAGATTTTATCATTTATCAAGCCGCTCAGTTATCACTAGCTCTTCCTAGGCTAACAGCTTGATAGAGAGACTCACAGTTGCATATTCTAGACTAGGATACGCGACTGTTAGTCTGTCTCGTACCCAATAGCCCATCTTTAGCTTTATTTTAATATGTTTAGAAATCGTGAGGTTGAATAATAAACAAATAGGTACTCTGTTGTTGAGGTAAACAAAGAAAAATTCTAACATAAATTGGTTCTGATGCTTTTGTAGTTACCACAATCGCTAAGACACACGCAATGTTCTTGCTTGAACATGTATGAACTTGAAAATTTATTACAAAGTTCACAATATTTTCAATTCAATTCTGTTAACTCGATGAGGCAAGGATTCCAAATTATCTTCTCCACAAATATCTAAAGTATGTTGCCTTCGCTCAATTTATTCCAGACTGAATCAGACAGAATCTCGACTTGCGGTCGTCAGAACTGCTGTTTACAGTAGTTGGCTTGAGAGATATTATTATTATTTTGTTTGTAAAATAAGCTTGTTTACATTCTGTTACATAGAATTTTTATCCTAAATTAGCAAGGTTGGAAAAATTGTCGTGAGGATCCTTAGAATCAGAATTCGATGACGTGACATCCAGCAGGACCTGCACTGGGCCCGCGTGGTAGATTATGGCCAACTTTCTCTAACAGGGAGGACGCCCGATTCCAAGTATTAGATAGATAGATAAATAAACCATTTATTCAGTAGGTACACACAAAAGATATAGCACAGCACACAATAGCACAATTAAATGATAATAAATTACGTGAATACATAAAAAAAGGTGCTAAAAACATCAAAAAATAAAAAAAATTAACAAGAAAAAACTGCACAAGACATAAAAAAAAAAAACTAAATTCATCTGTATTTGTCTCTCTTTCCCCTTTTAAATCTATACAAAGATTGTGTCTTTAAAAGATCGCTCTTAGCAATAAGACCGTCCATAGTGTCACCCTTTGTAAAATTTATACGACGGTAAAAAGGAAGCATAAGCGACATTTTGGTAAAAAATTAGTTATATATGCCATCCTACGTAAAATTTTCCGCTCTTTCGAATGCGCTTACTCCCATGGCTCATGATTATTTTGGCGTTTAAACCCTAGCAAAAAAAAAACATAAATGACAAAAATACATCAGTTTTTCTAAAATTTAAAACTTTGAACAGCTTTCTTGAACATTTAATTTTTTGTCACTTATACTTTATGTTTGTAATTTTATATGGGATAGGTACTTAATAAAAAGTATTGTATTCTATTCTAATGATTAGTAAAACTACTTTATCTAGAATGGTATATTGATTGAAATAACACAAAAGGCTGGAATAGTTAGGTTCCAGGGATGGGTCTTGAGAAAGACCGGTTCATGCCAGAAATAGAAGAGAGTTAGAATGGTAAAGCTTTTTAGTACAAAGTATTAGTAGATAATTGCATTTGATATAAAGTTTGTGGATCTACTGTATCTTCTTAATATGTTTAAGGGACTTACAGTGATCCTTATCAGTTGTAACAGACATTGACAACGTCTTTATGTTTAACCTATATAAGTTTCTCTGAAATAAATAATAATAAAATGTTGTAGCAACAAGAGCCACTTTCGTAGTGCAAATGTTACTACTGCTCTTTGACTTTTTGACGTTACTCTGATCTTTGATTGTACTTATACATAATGGCAGGGATGCGCAACCTGTTACCATGTTTTCAGCTGTAAGTAACTGACGAAACATTTCTACGCAAGAATCATGTGCAGAATTCCGACATTTAGATTTTATAATTTTTTTTTACATAATGATTGTATACGGCAACCCTTTACCAGTTTCATACTTCAAAATGGCGTATTATCTTATATTCTCGTGCGGCCCATTACGGTGCCATGTGAGGGTGTCTTTGTTAATACCGAGGCCACACACAAAGAGCGAGAAAGCGTTGCGTTATGTTGTCTGTTGTTTTATGAAAAATTGTTGCTTTTAGTTGTACCTAACAAAAACAACTCTAAAGGGATAGGCTTAGGTATTACTATCCATACTTATTAATATTATACATTCGAAAGTTACTCTGTCTGTATGTTAGCTTTTCACGCCTAAACCACTGAACGGATTTCAATAAAATTTGGCAAGGAGATAGATGTCATCCTAGGGAAGGACATTGGCTACTTTTTGTCCTGGTAGCACGTTCCCGCGGGATAATTTCCGACATCCACGCGGGCGAAGCCACGGGCAGAAGCGAGTAAAGGTATACCGAAGTATAAAAAGACAAAATAGTGTTACGGGACTTCTTTGAAAACCGTTTCTTTTTCTTTTTCTTGTGAAATCCTGATAAGGTCTATTCAAACGATGTTCTTTTAAGTTAAACAAGTATCAACTTAATTTCAAGATTAAGTTGATTTCAGAGTGACTAGCACTATTGAAAAAGTTATAAACTTAAACATGTTCGAAGTTTTAGCGTAAACTGAACTGTATTGTGTAGGAATTAAAGTTATTTTTCCATTAATTCATATTTGTTAACATTTTTGACAATTAAATCGCGAACGTACATTAGATACCTTGCGCCCGGCGTCTTCTATGTGTAATTTTAAAGTAACAAATGACGCCTTTTTACCCAACTACGGCGAAGCCAATAAGAACTCCAGCTATACAAAACCGAAAATAATCGATAGATGTCTTGTTTATACCTTTTTAATTGTCTTTTTATGTCGTAGTTGGGTTTAAGTTTTTTCTCTCAATCTCCTCATAACCCGCCTAGCCTTTTCGCAACGTTTTATGTTAGGGTCGGCTTCCAGTCTAACCGAATGCAGCTGAATACCAGTATTTTACATGGAGCGACTGAGTATCTGACCTCCACAACCCAGTTACTAGGTAATACGATACCCCTTGGTAAGACTGGTTATTCGACTTTTGGGCTTCTGACTACCAGTAACGACTGTCAAAGATCCACGAATGCCAGCCAGAACCAAAGGCTCAACGGACTTTCCTAGGCACGGAGGGGTCTCGGCATGTAAAGATGGTCACCCATTCACAGACCAACCGCGGCTAGCGTAGCTTAATCTGATCGATCGACCTGTGCGGCCGTTATTACATAGCCATGGGCCTCTCTCTCAATCTCCTATGAAACCTAAATTCTATCAAAGGTTGTTAGTTAAGCCCGGAGCTTAACTAAATTGTTAACCCACTATCAAATTCTCTCTTTTCAATAACAATAAAAAGATTAGATTTAGCGTTACTCTGTGTCTGATGTCGGTATGTTTAATAGTTTTAGGCAAACGTTTTATTGCCAGAGCTCAGTCTAAGCCTGTAATCCAGGCTGAACCGTAGTTAGGCAAATATAATATCGAAGAGGAGATAACTAAATTACTGACAGGCGTGATTGAATCTAAGGCTCTGTGTGAATGTAGTAAGTATGTTTATGTCAGTTAGTTTAGTTGTCTTTAATGCCATTTTCGTGTGGATTGCTCAATTTCTGAGAAAGGTCCACAGATACAGGTCCAAAGTTTTTCTGGTCCAGGACAGAATTCGTAAAAGTAATCTATTTATGGCCAAATTTTCAGAAATATCTAACTGATCTCGAATAAATAGCAGTATCATATGGATAACACTTCAGAAAAATCCCACACGCCCTACGTGTAAAAGGAAAAACTAAAAAAATGGCTTCAGACTTTTCCCCTAAGTGCCTTAACATCTGATGGCTGTATGTCTCAGGACTATTTGTGTTTTTATATATTTAATGTTATAAACCAACCTGTAGAGTACTTATACCTTCAGACATCCGAGAACACAAATACAATCTTTTAACGTTAATATTTGCCTCAATGCCGAGATGAAAATAAAACTCTGAATTCCGAAGGGTGCCACAGCTATTATTCCCAACTTTTTGTACGAGAAATAAAGTACGAGTATATTAAGGTCGAAGTACTAAAATGAACAGTATTTTAGAAAAGCAAACAGTATTTTATTTTTTTGATGTTTAAAAACATATTTTTTGGTGCTTCTTACACAATTTAACAATATTTATTATCATTTTTTTAATATTCATAAGCCTCTCGACAATTTAAATTAATATTAAAATAATTGAGGAGCTCATTTTTTATTAAATCAATAAAAGCTCTATTTCTATCATCCCGCCAATTTGCATTCATTACAAAAAAAAAAAACAGTGCTGTGACTCACAGCTCTGTTTTTTTTTTGTTTGTGTCGTAAATTAGTTCAGTATTGGTTTTGTCGCCTCGACTTGGGCAGGTTTTTGGAACTAAGCTGAGGTCAAATAGTACCTATCATTGCATTATTAATTATGAAAGCCGACCTATATGCCGGCTGGAAAAAAGGCCAGCTGATCTATGTATTTCAATTCCACTTGGTTTTAGGGATTGACAGTATTGACAGCTCACTTTAAACCAAAAACAGTCCTTCCACAGTATTTTTCCTCCAATGGTGCATAGCTGTCCAAATCACAGTGATCTTTATTCAAATTCTTATAAGGTTGCCATTGGGTTGTTGCCACTGACAAGTCTGTCAAAATCATTGTGATGCAATTAACTGAACGGACTTGTAAATATACCTTGCTTTAAGCTCACTTCACCTAAGATTTCACGGTGAGATTTCTACAGAATAGATAGAGAGAGAAATCTATTGTATAATGTGACGAGCATGTGTAATTGAATTGTAAAAAAAGAATCGTATGAGCGTTTTGGATGTCAAATCTGTAAGCTCTTAAGGCCAAATGAATAAATAAAAAAAATATATTTAAAAAAATCTTTTAGGGTACCTCCTGTACACGTAAAGTGGGGATATTTTTTTTCTCGTTTACGCCGTGGTGTGGGGTATCGTAGGATAGGGCTTTCAAAAATATTGCGGGTTTGTGAAAGCCATTTTTCGATTCAGGGATTCGTTTGTGAAATAATAAGCTAATTGCTAATAAATGCTAATTTTTGTTAGAGTCAAGTGTCAAGCTAAATGTTTGCTTTTGGATATGTGAAAAATATCACGGCAGTAGTATATAAACAACTAAATTAAAAGGAAAACTATCACAGCTAAGTAGGCTTTTCAAGTTTCCGAGTCAACCAACTTAAATTTGCAGTTGCAATATATGGGAGAATATGATTTTCAACTACAATGTGAAGTTTGTTCTTGGGATAAATTCATTCCAGCTACGGAACCCTTCATTGTGCGTGTCGAGACGAAATGTCTTCGTTACAGGGTCTAGAATCATGTGCTGAATTCATGGCTTATACAGTTTGCGCGTCGGTGTTTCCTTGTCACCCTGTATATTATTTTGCGCAACTTTAGTTTGCCATGTGTATAATTATTATCAACCGCCACTGAAAATATTTTATTTTCGGGCCCAAAAGTACGAGCCCGTAACATTTTGTATGTTTTTATAAAGGTTACAGGGCATATTTTTGGAATGTAATTTTTTCGTTGTCGGAATTTAATTACGAGTTATTTTTGGATAAAGGGATGTGATATCAAATTAATTTCGCGTTGGTAATATTCGTTGAGGTACTAGAGTATTATATTATCTGTGGTTGAGGTAACTGTTCGGTTTCCTAGAAAAGCGATGGCTGTACACAATGTCCGCAGTGGCGAATGTTATGAAAATGATGACAGCGGAAAATATTTCAACCGCTAATTACCTTGTCAAAAGATAGTCGCGTTTCTGTTTCGGTTTGACACCTCTGACACACAATGACGCAGTGTTTGACACCTCTGACACACAATGACGCAGTGACTTGATTGTCATGGAAACGCTATTGTATAATAACGTGTGCGCTTACTCTTCTCAGTATGGACACTTTTCCGCGTGACTAAGTACGGTGAGGGCAAATCTTGCGATTTACATTGCGGACGCTATGTCGGTCACCGCTCCTCCAGTAAACAGTAGCTTAACTGGTAAAAATGCTGTGCTCATGTTAACGATGATGACCGTAGGTAATTGTGTTCAAAGTAGGTACCAAAACAACACAAGTTAGGCCCCGTTTACGTCCTGGAGGTATACAACTAGGGTTGTCAACCTTATTATTTGATATTGTAATCTGATTTATTTGAGGGTTAAATACCTCTACATACGACTTGTGCGCGCCTCGCGGTGACTTGTGGCATGTTCTATAAAAAATTATTTCATTTATTTTGTCCGCAGTGGCGCCGTGTTCGCAAGACGTGTATCGCTTGAGCGTGTAGCTCGTGGCCGCGGGGTATTGACATTACATTAATATTACATTTCGCGAATTGCGAGCGGGGTTTAGAAACTTCATGATCTTTTCTTCTTGTTTTCTTTAGAACTTTTTCTTCACCCAATTTTTAGAAGTCGCTCTTCGTTACGAAAGACGAAGACCTGTAACATTAGTATGTTAATTTATTACTAAAGTTCAAGATAATTTAACAGTTTCGTTTGATGTAGCCGCTAGTTATCTGCATAACTAGCAACTAGTTATTTTTATAACTTTCTACTAGTTATGAAAATAAAGGGCGATGTAGATGGGATACGCTGACTACCTGCCAGTTTGCAAGTCTCGTTTTTCCATTCGTTAGCTTGGTTGGTGCGGACGTAAATCATTTTATGTGGTGTACACAGGCACTATCCCACTTACCTGGTACAGTTTTAAGAGTGGGTATGTTTGTTTGTTTTGTTATGTGACGTCATTTATAAAACTGTCTTTCTCAGTTGATATGCTAGACTAATATAAATAATTACAAAAATTTAAATTATTATAATATGTGTGTGCCTACAGGAAAAAAGTATACCAATAATTTAGCTACTATTTTGTTCTTAATTTTTTGTTGTATAATTCGCTAGCAGGGCCCCGTGGTTTCACCCGCATAAGTTTCCCGTGGGAATATCGAGATAAAAACTATCCTATGTTCTTTCCCAGGACTCAAACTATCTCTATACTAAATTTCATATAAATCGGTTTAGCGGTTTAAACGTGAAGAGGTAACACACAGACAGATTTATAATATTTGTATTGATTAGTATGGATTGTTAATTTACTGTGGCAGGACACAGTAAGTGTCATCTGCACATTACAGAAACTGATGGACGGTAGTGATGGCGCCGAATTCTGGGCCGTGTTCATTTAGATTGCGACACGATAAGAAAAAGAAGGACACAATGTTGTAATACCTTATAATATTTGTTCTTGCACTTGTGTGCACAAATCAATATTTGACTTCAGTTGAAGTAGTGTACACAAGCATACATTTATGATGTTACTGAGAAGAGGATAACGGCGGTTTCTGTTTCTCGCAAGTAATTTGTGGTACAGACACAAAAGCTTTGATTATCACAAATAGACTAACTATTACATAGAACTGTCGACACGTTCACGTTGTGGGTGTACAACGTTTCACCTGTGGCCCGTTGAGGCATAAAAGCGCGTTGTCTATGTCTGCGACGTGTGTTGCTTACTACTAAAATAACGGAGTAAAATAACATCATTTCTTGCAACCCCAACGATAAAAAATGTTTAGATTTTTTTTATCTTCTTCCCCCTCATACAATAATCTTCTTCTGCAAAGATTGTATCTTTTCCAGCAAAATCGCTGTTTCCTTTTGCTTACCCAAGAAGAAATAAATCTCCGTCAAGGTGTAAGTAAGTAAACAAAGCGCAAATAATCTATTTGCGTTCTATTCCTGTCTGTTTGCTACGGCAAATATACCGCGGCCTACGCCGTAGCCTCGTAGCCGTGCTACGAGTAATGACGCCTTTTTTATTATGTTGCTACGGTTATATCGTTATCCTGTGGGACTTACGTATTACCTGTTTTCCTAGCATTGTAGAGCGATAATATTAACGTCATGTATAATTATCCAAAGAAGTAGGCGTAAGAGGGTAGCATATTCATAATCTGCCTACTGAAATGCTGCGAGTTAATTGGTGTGTAATTGTAATGTCCTACAACAAGGCTCAAGAAAATAGGTGGGTCGTTTAGATGCCAATGTATACGTTTTTATAATAAACTTCCTAGTCACATTCAAGAACTAAGCCTTAATAAATTCAAATCTTTTATAAAGCGAAAACTATGCCAGAAAGCCTATTATACTGTAAAAGACTATATTGAGGACAAAAAGGCTTGGGATTGAGCTGCTCCAATAGGTTTAGACTGTAATTGTTGTTTTTATTTTTTCATTTTGCTATTTTACACATTTTTTTTTTTTCTAAATATATATTTTTCTTTAACAATGACATGTACATTTACTGTATAAAGTATTATATTATTTTAATTATTGTGAATGTGAGGACTATGTGGGTCATTGTTTCAGTTTTAATCATGGTCTGGCAGTTTGAGTAAATTACGCGGCCTACCCAAATGTCCTTTCTTTGGTATTGTTCGTCGAATCGTTGAGCTCCTCAACTTCTGAGTTGAGCTGCACGATTTTGACAAATGCTTGCACTGACTGGACAGGTCCGCTCAATCTGTGTGGTTCTTTCCTCAAAAGACCATTTCAGACACCAATCTACATGGTCTTCACATGATCTGACCAAGATTATGTCTGGACTTTAAAAGAGACTGTGACCTCTGAGTTTGTTTCGGCCTTTCTTCTCAGAATAGTCAGATAGGAAACGCCGACCTCATCTAGTTTTAAAAAATATGATTGACGTGTAAAAGTGTTTGTACAAACCTACTTACAGAAAATAAATCATTTATCATTTATCATTCATTTATCATTTATCAATAAAGTTCATGTTCATACCATATTGCATTTGAAGATAGTTCAGAACTAAAATATTAAAAACTGAGTTAATGAAGATAAACTAAAAAAAAAAAGAACAATATAGGTTCAGCCGTTTGGGAGCTACGACCGATAGCTACGAACATTAAAAAAAACAACAACAGCAATAAAATAAGCTAGTTTCATAAATTAACGCTTTTCACAAAATTCTAATGGAACAATGTAGCGTTATCTTTGTATAAGAATAAGGCTTTCCTCAGTGGGGTGACTATTACAAAGTAGTGCCTATAATCAATCATTTTAAGAGCTATCTAGATACCGACCTTATTTTAGGATAATAACTTAAAAATATCTTAGAAAGAAAACTCTTTTTCAAAAACAACAAGAGTCAAGGGAGAGAGACACACACACACACACACATTACTATGACACACACACGTTATTATTATTATTCACAGACATTTTCTCTCTCTTACATTTATCATATAAGCGATTTGGTGTTCATTTGCTGTAAGCTTATTTTGTATTTCAAATAAATAAATGATACGTAAGCAGCCCTGAATGTTTCCACTGCTAAACTCAGTCCTCTCCTTTCCCTAGTACTCTAAAGTGATATAAGGGACCTTTAAGTCCCCGTCACGAGAAGTTATACATTTTGTAAGCACAGATTCAGGGGTTCAAAACCTTTAGATCAAATAAAAAAAAACAGTTTTGTAATGATTTTTATTTTTATATTATCGTAAAATTTCTTCAAAATGGCGGCCCAAATGTTTACACTCCATGAGTCAGACGCGTTCCAGTACCACAAAACTTTTTTTTTTTTTTTAACAATGGCATCTCGCAGTTCATCCTTTATGAGGATGGCTACTGCTTAACCGGACTTTCCTGTGGATGCCTCGAATTACGGCCTCCAGCCAGGGTAAACAATAACTTAAAAACTAAGCGACAGCGCTAAGGGTGACCCCCTGCGGGGTTCGGACCTCGGCTCAGGGCGTCGCTGGAAGAGGACAGCAAGGGACAGGCTGGATCGGTGTTATTATTAGTGTTTAGGGGCGAATTTAAAACTACAGGCTCAGCTGCGCGGGCTCGCTTGAGCAAGGGTCGGGGCGGGCACGGTGATGGTGCGGGACGTCGCGACGGGCCTCGGCGGCGAGGACGGAAGGACGGATGTCTGAGCTTGTGTTTGTGATGTCGTCTGAGAGTACTAGTGGCCTTACTGCTCTCCTGGAGGAGGGTAGTGGCGTCGTCGGGGATAGTGAGGGTATGCCTTGGTCGGCGAATCCTACTTATGCGGGAGGGAGTGTATCGGGAGGCCGCCGCAATCAGGGGATTGGGGTGCTTTATGGCAGAGTCAAAGAAGCGCTTGGAGAGGCGTTTCATGAACTGCTGGATGGTGGGGATTCTGAGATCTAGATGCAGATTCACATTTCGGACATAGAAGGGGGCTCCCGTGACTTTTCGGAGGAAACGGTTCTGGAGGGTTTGCATTTTATGCAGAAATCGCGGCTTGGCGTGTGCGAAGACTACGCAAGCATAGGTCATGATGGGACGGATGACCGCGGTGTAGAGGCGCAATTTGCACTTGAGTGACAATTTGCTGCGGGCAGTTATCATAGAGTGGAGCCTACCGAGAGCGAAAGAGGCGCGCGAACGCGCCGTCTTTATGTGCTCGTTGAAGGTGAGGTTGTGGTCTAGGATGACACCTAAGTATTTGGCTCGCTTTCCCCAGGGGATCGGCTTGCCATACATAGAGATCGGGCGCGGTACCACAAAACATTAGACGACAGCGCTTTATATCGCTAAAATATAACTCGACCAAGTGAAATTGCTCGTTAGTTTCGCATTATACGTATGTTACTTTGAGTTGATTGAATTTGGGATTATTTGTTGTTAATTGAATTGTCGCTACGTAACTTAGTCGAAGTTCTTTATTTACAAAATTTATAGCTTCTCGTGACGGGGACCTTACGTGTAGGCAAGCATCCAGTCGTTTCGTACCACATTTTCTAACATTACATTTAATATTTTAACTTTCGACAGCAATTTAATACCAAACAAAAAGCATTAGATATTCTGACAAGCTCACAATCTTCCTCAATTCATTTACAATGAGCCCCGACCAGCTTGTCAAGTCGTTAAAACGTAGTATTGGGCTATAAAACCAGCAATTTGCTTGTATCTGTAATTAAATCTTTGGTATTTCCAAACATTGTTCGTTGCGAAGTTAGAAACAATTTTCGTTTTACATTTTTATTGCTACGCATGTCTCTTTTAATTGCCAGTTGGTCCCTGAAACAATCAATAGAAATTGTCAATATTTTCGTGATTGATACACATTGATGCGCAAATTGATCGTCTACAATATGCAAATGAAATGATTGAAAATATTGCTACAATAGCCATTGATTAATCAATAGCTAAAGGAAATAAGGTAAGAAAAATGTATCTTGGATCTTGTTAAATAATTATCGATAACTTCAAGAAGGAGCAAGAAGACACAGTTGCTTTAAATTCTTGCATGTACTTTTTCCTAGATTTGTAAAACTATAAATGCAGGGTGTTTTTTCAGTACATGATTCTGATATCCCTTGAAATTTTTCGTCGGTTATTAACAAAGAAATAGCTGTTCCATACATTTGACTGCATAAATGTACAGTCAGCAAGAAAATAAGTTTTCACAAACTTTTTTTGATGCCAATCGATCCTGTCCTTAAAAGGATCAAAAACCTCTACCGGACCAAAAATTATTATTGTTTTTACGTTTCAGAGAAAGCAGATTTTATTAAAAATTTTAACAATGGCAGTCGTGGCTTTTGTCGCTGCAGATATTATTCAGATTTCTTTATCGTAACCATGGCAACACGGTATTGTTTTACTCAGCAGTATTATATTCAATCGACCGATTGTTTGTTGTACGAGAAGCCAGACTTTCTTAGAAAGAGTTGGAAAGGACAGAAAGAACTTTTGTACGTTGTTACATAGGTATAAATATAAATAACCATATCATAAAAGTGCTCTTATGTTGTAAAGATAAACAGATTAAGCTGCCTATCACCATCTAGCTTAATCTGTCCATCTGACAATTCAAAAGTGTCTGTAATTGGTTTATCACATCATACTTCACACTAATATTATAAAGGCGAAAGTTTGTGAGTGTGTTTGTTACTTCTTCACGCACAAACGACCAATTTTAATTAAATAGGTAGTTTATAACCAGGATTAACACAAGATACTTTTTATCCCGATATTCCTACGGGATCGACACTTATGCGGGTGATACCGCGGGGCGCTGCTGGTTTGGCATAAATGCTTTGAGTTTGAGTTGAGTTTATCTGTATTTCCCACAGGAGAAGGCAGAGGTGTTTACCACATTTTGAGGTGCAATACTGCATCCTATACTAGGCAACCATAGGCCTCAGCTATCTTTTAAAAATGTTAATTTCGATAACATTGAGGCATGTGGTTGCCTGTGTTATATTCCTTATGTTCCTCTGCTTGGTAAGCCAGTTATAGTCCGGCCGTCGCGCATCGAGAGAATGCGTTCCTTACACCTGTCAGTGCGATAATTTCCTAAAAAAGATCAAATTCGCGTTTATATGAAATTGACAGGTGTTAAGAACGCATTCTCTAGTCAGCCGCACTATAGTCATAATTTTGTTTGATCGTCGATAACATGGATTAGTAAGTAGGTATAGGTACCTATTTGATGGTACAGTTATGCAACTAATCAAGTTGGCTATTGATTCCTGATGTTGGTACACTGTGCGATAGTATTTACTTAGACTACAGGGCCAGTAGTTACTCTATCGACTCGTTCGGCAATTAGATCAATTCCGGGTTCAACCCTAAGGTCAGCTGTAGTAAAGGGGTAGGTAATGAAGTAGTAATAGCTTATAGTGTTAATTGGCTCTTCAGCTTTCGGGTAGAACGAGCTTTATGAGAATAAATCATGCTACAGTGAAACAAATAGGGAATGGCTAAAAATAAATTTAATCTTATTCTTTAATAAAAATAATATTACCTTAACCATTCAAAATATATTTCTTGACCACTTACCCGATAGTCAAGCAGACTCCAATAAACATAAAAGTAAAGTTTAATGTAATTTTAATAACAGTTAAGTAATTTATACATATAAAAATCATTCACGTACTCTTAAAATAAACTTAGATAGATACGGCGTTCATAAAAACAGCCATAAAAGCACGTTGAATTATGAAGATTAATGCTAATCTCGAAACTTTGATTGAGTTTAAGAATTAATTAAAGCACACTTTATATTTTATAATAAAAGTTTGGCTTAGTCTAGACTAGTCTAGGCTATCAAAAGATAAGCGCTGTTGCATGTTAAGTCTAACCTAACCTAACCTTGTTCTAAATACATTTTAAACAATGGCAGAGGTACACTTGAATTCAATGTCTAAGAACTTTGATACTACTTTCTAATAATATTAATATAGCAAATATGAGAAAGTTATCATTTAAGATTTAATTTTCTAAAGTGATTATCGGCATCTACTGGGGGTAGATGCCGATAATCACTTTAGAAAATTTAGGCGATTCAAAACATCTGAATATTTTTACGTGTCTCTCGCAAACAAGCCATTTTAATGCATTTGTTTATCAACTATAGCTATAGGGCTGTTTTTCTATACAAAGTCGAAGGCTGCACTTGATGGCGACAAGATAATAATGACTATACAATTTTATCTGGAGAACAGTTTCCCATGGATACTATTTTGAATTTAAAGGAGATGGATAACTGTCCCATAAACGCTTGGCCGAGAAATGGACTCAAATAAAACAAAATGTATTATGAAGCAATAATAATGTTTTAAAAACTTGTACATTTTTGTTCGTCATAAAACTTTGTGAAAGGCTAGAAGTTCTTCCCAAATCTGATAACTTCAAATCTGTAGTGGCGCTTCAAATATGATCAGTTATATTTTGAATATTATAAACTTTTTGTTTTTACTAGGCCAAACTCTCCATGTGTTTTGGAAATATTAAAAACAAAAGACGGACTGTAAGAGAGCAACCAGCAAGGCCGAGAGACGACGAGGTGGAAAGATTTCTCACGAACAAGTAGGTATAACTCAAGTCAGGTTGGCACCACTCAAGATAATGTCCAACCGTTCTCTTCCAACAGTCTTGTCTGACACGTCCACGACTGTTAAATTATATCAGAGATATTAATGTTGAAATATTTATTACCATTATCGGTAATTATCAGGCCTAAATGAACTTTGAAGGTCGTATGTTCATGTTAAATGATAATGAAAGACTAATGATTGCTATGGCATTATTTTGAGGAACATAAACCTACATGCCTACAAACATCTTTTTCGATAAAGAACTTATAATAATAGATATTGATTTGAATACCGTCTTTTCAAATTCCGTATCTATTACCATAAGATCTTTGTAACACGAGAATATACTCCAAATTGTTCCTTTAGCATTATTCTCAATAGAAATATTACTAATATGTGTTTTTCGAATTTCATAGCTAGAATAATAGGTATAAACAATTCATACAAAACGTGGTTCAACGACAGTCTTGGTTTAAGTCTCTTGTTAGTGCCACTTTAACTTTAAAGGGACCTTAAGTTTGTTGCCTAAGAAAAGAACAGCTTTCACTAGCTTCTACAATTTGCCCTGAAACTTAGCCAAAACATAAAATAGGACAAAAGTACGATAATGAACGTAAAAGTAAAACTAAAATTCCGACTTAAGACACATAGTTTAGTTGCTTTGTCGAATATTCGAGTAATTCGATGCCGATACGAGTAGAAGTCTTCCGTCATCGTTTTCGTGTAAGTGCTGTAAGTTCAACTTGTAAAGGTTCGCTTGTGAACAATGGTTTTAAGTGTCACAAAGGGCGCGAATACTAAACGAATGGAGGCTTCACGGCTTCGGCAAGCGTGGGGCGGGCGGGGGCGCTCGGCGCGGGGTGCCGCGCGCCGCCCAACGGGGATACCAGTTTAGCGAATTTGGTATATTTTGTGTTAATGTTTTTTTTTAAAAAGCTCACCCTTTACTTGTGAGTCTGATTTAAATATTTCTGGAGTACTATGTCATACCCACGGTTAACTAAACCCTAATGGTCTAAATAGCATTAGATATAGAAAATATAGTAAACATTCAAGAAGTCTTTTAAACGGTGAGACCGTAACGCACTAAAATCTTAACTAACAATCCTGGATACTTAGGCCTGCAGGTATCACAGAACTTCAATCTGAGGGGCAATTCTCGTATTTTTAAGAACGTTCACAGTCTGATCTCAGTCTCAATCTGTCAAAAATACCTCTAATTTCCCTACATTTTGACAAGTTTTTGACATTTGTTTGTCGCTGAGATGAGACTGCGACTAGATTTTGAACGTTTTAAATTACGAGAATTGGCCTTCAGAACTCAAGCATTACGCCTAGTATAGAGCCATTTGATTGATTGAAACTAGTTTTAAGTAATGTGGAGTCTTGAGTGAGGTTCTTTAAAGCACGTCTTAGATTGGCAGGTTAACTGGTCATCAACAAACTACCTAGATAAATAGGTATTTATCTGGTAGTTTGTTGATGATGTTGGAGGTCCAACGATACCGTTTGAATTTTAATTAATAGTTAACTCAAAAATAAATACTCACACAAAACGGGTACAACTTCCGAAAAATCCGTAGGATAACTTATGGCAACACCGCGGCGTAGGGCAGACTCGAGCGCGCGACAGCGGCGGGCGAACGCCGCGCCAGCCTCCGCGAGACGCGCCAACACAAAACAACTGAACAGTGATATCTTCAGTGAAAAAATGCTTGTTCATTAGTAGTGAGGAGCCAACCCTGCCTGTTGCACGCCGCGACCCGTTCTACACACAAAAGGGATAAACTACGGAGAGAGCCATTTTGGAGACAGCGGAGTTTTTCGTGAGTACCTACATTTTTCTTTTGTTGTTCAAAGTCTCGTTAAGTACTAGCAGTTTTAGGCGTAATGTCTTCTGGTACTGGCAATTTTTTTTTGTTTTGGAGCGGAACACAGAAATGGTGTGTTCCACGGTCGAATGATTTTTGAAATTAACGTCGGCGGCGCTTGGCGTCCGTCGCTAACTGATTCGCAACCAGCCCAGATGAAGTAAGAGTTGATTAGTAAAAAAAAAATACCGAAATATTATTTTATTAGACGGAACTTGCATCCTATTTATGGCATGGTTTTTGAAGCATTTACCGTCCAAAAAATTAACTCAATTTAAAGAAATTCACAGAATGAAATGAAATAAGCGTTTATTCACCGAAATAATTTTAATAAATAATATAATTCTTGTCTTATTCTTTCTTTTTCTTATTTCTGCTTATCTTTCTTCTTATTATTTTCTATTTTTGTATAATTCTTTGTCTCCGTAACTCGCAGGACGTCCATTCACTCTTTTTTTATTATATAATTATTAAAAAAGAGTGGAGATTATATAACAGTTCTGTTAATAATGTCGGTATTAGGAAGTGGTCTGCTATGAAAGTTTCGAACAGTTTCCGGCGGCCGCCCGGCTGCCTCTGTGTGTTACGTATTCGTTTCCTGCGACGGGAATTTGCGAAACAACCCTTTTTGAGAAGAAACGCAATTTGTCTTGTTTAAAGGTTACTTTGAGATGTCTTTTGTAAGAGATTTTGTGATGAAATGGTCCATTAATATTCAAGAATTTTTGCGTAGTTGACTCTTTGTAACAGATTCACCTAATATTTAGTGTTATTGCCAGCGGATATGAGTAACCTATTACATGCTACCGAAGTCTTATAGATACCTACCTGTATTAGCCAAAACATCATCTAACGATTTCCGTTTGTCATCTCAGAATACAACACAGAAAACTTATTTATTGGTTTCAAACGGCCGCTTAATCTTAATGCAATCGAAATAAGATCCTCGTCACAGCAGTCTTGACAGCCATGACCGTTGTAACTTTGTCCATCTCGTTAAAACTTTATAATGCCGCACACATAGCCAGCTAAATAAACTGGAGAACAAAGAAAACGCGGCTGCAAAGGGATAATTTATTCGATGGGCACGTCACGACGTAATCTGCCGGGAGAGAAGCAGATAGGTACGGGACTGTTTTGTCGACAAAACATTCACGATCTATTGAACATACGGACAGATTAATGATCGTGTATGATGGGTGTATATTTTCTTCATTAGACCTTTTTAATATTCGACGGTTCTCTAGCAACCAATCAAATGGCTCCCCCATTTGGTTGGTTGCTGTGGAACCGCTCGTTAAAGTTGTTAATTATGGCAAAGTATGTAAAATAAAATATTATTTTCCAGACAGTTCAATTCTGTTTTTTTTTTTTAACAATGGCATCTCGCAGTTCATCCTTTATGAGGATGGCTACTGCTTAACCGGACTTTCCTGTGGATGCCTCGAATTAAGGCCTCCAGCCAGGGCAAACAATAAACTTAAAAACTAAGCGACAGCGCTAAGGGCACCCCCCCACGGGGTTCGGACCTCGGCTCAGGGCGTCGCTGGAAGAGGACAGCAAGGGACAGGCTGGATCGGTATTAGGTTAAATTCTGGCTGAATGTATGATGTAAATAGGTAACTTGAATAAGAATTCGGAAAATGTAGGTAACTTCATTATGTTCGTTTTTCAGAAAGTAAAATTCCAAGTATTAGGTAATAGGTTAGTTGCTTTACATTTCTTTAGATGTGTCAAAGTAAAGTAGTAGGATTTAGACAATTCATTGATGTGGAAACTCAAGTGCGCTATTTATAAATAAATTATAAGTAAGCTTAGACTAAACTAATTTCCAAATTGAATCTCACTCGTTCATTTCAAATTATAAGTCCAATTGAATAGTTTATCAAATAAATATCTTCCTGCGGTTTGAGCATTCATTAATACATTCAAATTGTATTTACAAGAACCGAGCAAAGTGAATGAATAAATGCAAAGGATGTTTATTCAGTTACGAGTGTTAATATAAATATCACGGTTGCCAGCATGAAAAACTGAAATGTATATTTGAAATTAAATTTTAAATAGTATGATAATAATTTATTATGAGCTCTTGCGGTTGCCTTTTTAACCTTTTCATCGTTAACGCTGTTGAGTTTTTAAATAGGTAACTTTGAACTGTTTCGTTTGAATTTACTTGGCAAGTTTATTTAATGCACGTTGTGAATTTCTGTGGTTGTGAATGACAAAGTACATCATATTTTTTTTGTGTTTGACGATAGCAAAGAATAAATATATTATTTTTGTTTTTTTTATGTGAAAAATTCCGTAGCTTCTTAGGACGTTTCTTGATTTGCAATTGTGTAGTTAGTTTGTGCTATGGGTATTAAAATAGTTTTAAATTAGTGATAGACTGAGACATGGCAAGTGTGCGTGGTCATGGATGTTTACTGACTATCCTCATTTTAATTAAATTGTATGTATTAATACTATTAACAATTGTTTCGTTAATTGTTTGTAAACAATTTCACGAAGTTGGGAAGACATTTTACGGACAAATCGCTCCAAAATATAACAATTGATCAAAAATAATCTAAAGATATAGTTGTCATGGTTTTCTAGAACTAAGCGACTAACTGTTATGTTCTTGTATACAACTGCTACTAATCTACCTAGCCTTTTGCCAACTATTTTGGTGGCTTCATGTCTAATCGGATACAGCTGAAACCAGTATTTTACATGGAGCGACTGCTTATCCGATCTCCATAACCCAGTACCTACTACCTAGTACTACCCAACGAATGACTGAAAAACGACTGAACGACCGAACGACTGTCAAAGATCTACGAATGACAACCGGGACCAACCGGCTTAAAATGCTTTCCGTGGCACGGCGGGGTCTCAATATGT
Organism: Gortyna flavago; assembly: GCA_963669345.1. Taxonomy (NCBI): domain Eukaryota; kingdom Metazoa; phylum Arthropoda; class Insecta; order Lepidoptera; family Noctuidae; genus Gortyna; species Gortyna flavago. The sequence continues at coordinate 5,570,260 of OY770132.1, forward strand.
ATAATGAACCCATCCACGAACCGACCGCGGCGAGCCTAGCCTTAACTTACGATCTACACGTGCTGCTGCATTTAGCCACGCACCCCTCTACACTATACGCACCAACGTGCTTACATAATGTTCTACCAATCATACAAATTATCCTCCAACATTCCGACTCAGTTATCACAGGGAGAGAGGATACCACTCGAAATGGGCTATAATTTTCCGTGTAGGTAAGTACATGTCGTTTTTGAGGTAATGTGTAAAGACTACCTTGAGATATATAAGTATTTTTATCACATATATTCAAAAAAACCTAGTGTATTCTTCGTAAACAGGAACTAAAATAGCTCTTTAAATCACTAGGGACTAAAAGTAATTTGAATTTGGAACGTGGATATTGTTAGTAAAAGTTCCACAACCACAACACCCACCAAAGAGTCCATCACGAACATTGTATGAATGACAGGCTAACAGGCTGTATGATAAAGCAAAAAGCGCGCAAGCCAATTTAAAAAAAAAAAGATTGTGAAAAAATAAAAAAAAACACGCAAAAAGCATTAAGCTTTCGTTCGTAATCGTTTACTCAATAATGTATGTAAATAAATAAACGTACTATTCTTATTCATAAGTTGCACTTACTTATTTTTGCATAGAGGGTGATAAAAAGTAGAGTGTCCACCTCGGGAGCAACACCATTTTATGCTCGAGTGACGTACTTTGAATCCCTCGCTGCGCTCTGGATTCAAAGAGACACTCTCGCCTTCAAAATAGTTGTTTGCTCTACACAATCTACTATTATACCATGACAGTATGATGACAGCGAACGATGAATGTTTGACTAGTTTTAGCTTTGAGTGTATTTGTAAAGACTAGAAGTAATCCTACTATCCTACTTCGCACTAATATTATAAACGCGAAACTTTATGAGGATGGATGGATTGATGTTTGTTACTCTTTCACGCAAAAACTTCTGAACTGATATTGATGAAACTTTACAGTAATATAGTTTAAGTCATCAGAATAACACATAGGATATTTTTATCCCGATATTCCCGCGGGATCAATACCTATGCGGTAGAAACCGCGGGGCACTGCTAGTTATTTATATAATATTGGATCTCCAACAGAGGCTACACAATTATATGGAAGTATGCATAGAACTGAGACAAATACAAGTATGCGCTTCCAATTATAGGATACCTCATCATTTACTTCTAATCTAGGTGATCTAATAGGCATGACGAAAGATTTTGAAATCCTCTTCCGTAATTTAGGTACACATTTACTATTTACGAAAAAACCTTTATTTCGGTTATAAACTAAAGTTTAACGAAGTATAAAGCCATTTTTCAAATATTGTTTCAATAGTGCGCGAAAACAGCTCGCAGTGTCATGGCGTCGGGTTTGACGTCACGCCTAGGTAAACGTCAAATGTGTCTACGCGTAGTCAGAGGAAAGAACACACTGAAGTTTACAATGTTTACATAGGCGTGACATCATGCGCTTTGATTGTTGTTTCAGTCAAAATGGCCGATTGCAGTATTTTAATCTTTTATTTTAATGAAAATCCGATTAATCTCAAATTTTTAAATAAAACTAAATCAGTGTTTTAAATCCTTTCAACATGTATTTTCCCCTAAAATCATTAAATCCTTGATTATTTGATACTGTCGTCACAACTATTATTAGAAGGCATAGTGTTAAGTGTCATAGGCACGTCTAATAATGATAGTGTGAAATATTTTAAAGGATTATAGAAGTCATCACATTGGGTGATAGATCTATTTGGAAATAACTGAAATAGAAGGAGAAATATTTTTATAGGCTGGGTAGTGTATTGTATCTATATTTGTATGAAATAGCAGTTTTTAGGGTTCCGTACGTCCGAATGAAGAAACTGAACCCTTATAGGATCACTCGTCTGTCTTTCTGTCCATCTGTCACAGCCAATTTGCTTGGAAATCTACTGCACCAATTAAATTAAATGAATTTATGTGACCAAAACAAGGACGTGTAATGTAAATAAATTAATTTTGATTATAGGGGTGTCAAATTGGAATATAAAAAATAGTTTTGCAAACTTTTACCCTGTGACATAATTATGAAACGGCTTCTTATAAGGGTTTAATTTTTTTTAAAATAATATCCAAGCTATTTAAGAAAATACATGGTCATGAACATTGATCACTATTTCCTTAGACACGTAACAATTGAGATATTTTTTTTTTCATTATTTCAGACTTTGTGCCTTAAAATATGTTACTATTATTGTAATTTCGTGTCACATAATGGTGTAGGGCTCCATATATTATTCATAATGTACCGTCAACAATAGTCAAGCGGTTGGTTGACTCTTCACGTGACAAGAGGGCTGGCCTATTTTTAGCCCAAAGAATCCAGCGATCCGGACGAATTTTTTGATGCCCAATGAGCTCCTACTTTTTCTTTAATTTTTTATTAAATACTTGTATTAATATTTTAGTCTTAGCTTGTTAATTGTGATTTCTGTGTTTTAAATGAAATATGTACCGTTCTGCTAATTTAATACATCACGCTTAGTAATAAATACATCTTCATGAATATTTTACAGAATGCTCCATAATACGATGTGTTACTAAATCTAATGTTGATTATGGGCTTACGTAATGCCTAATGAAGATCATGAGTTTACAGTTTGAGGTAGAGGTTGACTATTAACCACACGGGGCCAAATTAAATTAGCTAGCGAAACTCCGCGGATATTATGGGCATCGATATCTAAACATGATAAAACATAAAATAAATATAATTTATTTCAGACAAGTCCTTAGGCAAGGCAAAGTTGATTATGTCCATAGGCAAAGCAAGGATTAAGCCCATATATTTAAGGCAAGGTTATATTTGACGTAGTTACTTGAAATATCAGTTTTAAAATTCTGTTTTTTTTTTTTGCGTAAATTTCTCTGACATGTTATATCTTAGCAAAAATAGCTTTTCTCATACTTCGAGTAAGTTCTACACAGCCAGCGGTCGCTCAGCCCAAAAAAAAAGCATGAAAGTATTTTATTAAGTTTAGGCATCGATCACGTCGGTCGAGTTTCACTGGCTAATTTAATTTGATCCTGTAGAATAAGATATCTAGCTCAATAATCGCTGGACTCACAGAGATTTGTTAAAGTAATTGAACCACTAACTTATGATTACTTGCGAGTGGTCAGTAAATCTTAGCGCACTGCGTCTGCTCCGACGTCAGTTGTCATTGTCAGTGTTGAGTTACGAGTACCTTAAAAATGTCATTATTCATGAATATTAATAACTATGTTACCTGTGGGCGTGATGATGATCCTGTTTAAATAAATCATTCTATTTAGTAAGCCCTATCACCTTAAAGTTCAGGTCGCTTAAACTAAGTATAGAAACTTAATTGATACCTAACTAAAAGGCTATCACAGTCAACCTACTATAACCGTAACACAGCACCTAGCAATCTTGAGTAGCTGTCGGTCAGCTAATTGGTAGTAGAGAACATAGTTGTTTTACTGAATAATGTTTACTGTATACGTGAGAAATGCGCGGTTCACCCGAGCGTGAAATTGGTAATTTCCCTCTGCCATTAATGGTAAGAGTACCTAAGTACCTTTCAGCAACACGTTCAAGCATAAAAAGTCAATATTTTTGCGAAAACGATTACGTTGTCTCGGTGCAGTAAAACTTGTTATGGCTCCGCTGAATTTTTATTGGATCACGTTTATCTGCAATCCGTGTGTCATTTCATTCCGAATGAGTTTATGAGGATGCAGGAAAAGTGCATCGAGTGAGTGTTAACGTTGAATAAATAAATCAGAACCTGTTCTTTTAAATTCCTCATCATTTTATTTTTCACGCTAAAGTAAGATTACGGTCCGCTAAAGTTAATAAAATTAACGTATGTGAGTGCGGATTTCAAATATTCATAATTTCATCAGATGACGTAACTTGGTTCAAGCACAATGTGGGGTGGGTAGATCTTCCCACTTACAAGACGTAAGTGGGAAGATCTACCCTACGTCAAAAATAACATGACACATTGTTTTTACTGTTGCATAATCAGCCTATAATATTCCCACTGCTGGGTCACAGGCCTCCTCTCTGTGAGAGGGAGTGGGCTATGATCTACCAGGCAGGCCCAGAGCGGGTTAGTAGGTGTCACATATCTTTGAATTTTTGGTTCTAGGACCTGCCGGTTTGCTCACGATGATTACCTTTACCGTTTTGAGAGTAGTGGTGGTGAAATAATTTAAACAAGCCTGGGTTTGAACCCACGGCCTACAACTCGTATGTAGCCGCCGTTTCTAATAAGCCAACACTGCTGTTTTACTATTGGCACAGATTTAGTAAGTAATCTGTGGTATTGGTCTACGCAAAAATAAATTCTATCGCCAAAATCACGAGCTTCCGAAAAGCAAACTACCAATCAGTGAGGATTCATTCTCAATGAAATCTAAGCACAAGGTGAAAAAGAAAGACTAATTACAAATTAGTTCAGGATTAAGCTGAGTAAATTACTAACCTTTGTCTTCCAGTCAGTTCTGTCTGCTACCTTCAATAAATTTGCTATTTTCTTACTCTGATATCTCGGTTAATCAATCATTGAATAAATTATTTTTGCGACCCCGCGGACGGACCTCCGGGGCAGTGGGACTGAAAATCAAAAGTGGCTTTTGTGTTTCAATAAATAAGTAAATAAATAAAAAAATAAAAACGAAATCGGTTCATCCGTTTGGGAGCTACGATCGCGCAGACAGACACAGATACACACGTTAAACTTATAAACACTGTTTTTGTCGGGGGTTAAAAATGTACAGTAAACCGCACTTAGATATTGAGGCCGATAGCGTAGAACGCTGTTTTTTGAATAGAATGCGAGCTCATACTGCGCGATAATTGCGTAACACACTAACTTACAGTAGCAGTGGCGTTTATTTTGACAGTTCAACAATATTCATTGCGTTATTTACGTTGTTGAGAAGACTATTTTTTACAATATATGAAGCAATGGATTGCCATATCCTTCTTAGATTGGGATTGAACCTGTTTTACGTAATGCTGCCTGCTGTACCTTCATAAACTGACAAATCGTGTTCAATACTTCGTAAAAAAGTTAATGCGTAAGAAATCGTATGAAATGCCAGGCTGCCTTAAAAGCTCGTCTCAAAAAGTTTTATAATACCTACTCCAGAATCTACATAGAGGACATGAAAATGAGGTTCTATCACAGGAATGATGTATTTTGCTAACATACCCGTAGGAAATCTTCGTATTATTTTAAAAGTAACTCTGTTGTTTGCTTATTTAGTCAATAACACAGAAAAGGTTCTAGAAGTTTCTTGGTAAAACAGTTTAGGGATGTTATCGTTTCAGTATACTAATGTTTCTAAGTACTTTCGGTGCGGGAGTACCTAAACGCTTGTTTAATGACTCAGACACGATTTATGGAGAGTAGAATTTTGTGTTATTAGTAAGTTCAGTTTGTAAACTACGATAAGTAATAAGAATAGGAATGTATTTTATTATTGTGGTAAAATGATAGTTAACACAACATAAAATCACGCCTTGTTACCCCGAAGGGTTCGGTAGAGGTGTACCTATGGCACAGACGCCAGCACATCAAGCTACCCAAAACTGTCAAATTTTTCCCAATAAACTTTGAACCATATGCTTTAGCGATAAAGTTGAAAATCTATTAAATAAATTTGATAGTTTGTAGTAGCTTGATGTGCAGGCCGTCTGTACATCTACATTTCGCCATGCAGTTATCATGTAATAGGGGGCGAGCCTATTCCTATCAACCGGGCCACAGATAATATAATACTCTACCGGGCACAAATGTGCCACCAGGCTGCCACTAAGAAAATCCTAGAACGATGGGTATACAATTATGCATGTCGTGTTTTATTAATAAACTTGGAAACTCAGTGAAAGAAAATACAAAAATCTATCAAGGGAAAGCTTTATGGTTTTAACAGCGTAGCTTTGAGCGCGAAATCAAATGACAAGTTACGGGTACAGCGAACACTGGTAACAAACCGCATGAATTTATACAAAACTGATTTTCCATACATAACTGGTTTTTTAATCTTGCATAGAAAATAGAAAAATGGAAAAATATTTATTGTCCAGGTAATACAATAAGCAGGTTCACTGGTTAACAGCAAGTTAAGACGACATGAGTAACTTAAAATATTACCTACAGCTAGGTTACAATATAGTATTAACTAGTGAGCCCCAAACTAGACAGTTAGTCTGTATCTTGGGGCTCGGAGTACGACTACCAGAGTGGAGACTAGAGAGGTGATTTCAGATTTGGTATGGTACATTTGTATGTATGATCTTTGTGTGGTGTGTGTGTGATGTGTGAGTGGTGTGTGTGCGTCTGGTATATGTGTATGAGTGTGCGTGTTTGTCCATTGTCCTTCGTTTGTTTTGGTGTCAGGTCAGGGTCTTTATATCAATTGTTCCGAGTCATCATAACCAGTGTTATGCAAAATTTCCTTAACAATTTTTTTGCAGCCGAATGAAGTAGTATTTTCAATTTCGCAGAGTTTGCAGACTTTATTGTATGTATTAATGAGAGAGTAGGCCGGGGAGCGTCTTGCTAGCAATGAGATGCTGTCTGGTGTTGGGATTCTGTAATTTCTTTTGCTTATGATAGATGCGTAGTCAGGTCTTCTTTTAATATTTTTGTGCGTTTTTGTGCAGGCAGAAAGAATAAAAAGCTGGCGAACTCTGAGGACTCTCGTTTCACGGTAGAGTAGATCAGTAGAGAATCGGTAGGGCTTCTCAAAAGTTACTTTAAGAAGCGCCCTCTATGCTCTTTCAGCTTCAATTAAGTAGGTCTTTCCAGCATACTTACCTAATCCGTAAACCCGAGTATCACGTACAAATCGAACGCTTAAAGTAATAAAATTGTGATCGTAACATGAAGAACCACTACCTTATTTAGCTAGTACAAAATCTATTTATTTATGCAAAGTGGATATGAATCGTTCGCTCGAAAAAAGCGGCACAGTCGCGGCAAACATCCGCAGCGATCTACCTGAATAAGGGGAGGAAACAGAAATAAATTAAATCGTGAGAACTTGGAGCAGGACAACTAAATTGTTTTTTCGACAGACAAAAATAAAAAAAAATACTTTTTCCGCTAGAGGAAGAAATGCTATTTTTTCCTCGCTCTGATACGCTACAATGACGGTCTTTTTGAGCAAGAGGAGTGAAAAAGGTTTTCTTTGAAAGAAAAATAAAGTTTCCTAAACAATAATACATTTTATCACTTTATTAAACCCTAAATCTTATCTTTTACTTAGTTCTTGTTAGAGAATGTTACAAAAAGTGGAGCAATGTAATAATTTTGACCGCGTTTTTGTTACAAAATCTGGGTTGGACAGATGATGGATTGAATGGTATGGGGAGAATTACAGTTCCTACAAAAATATCCAATTGGTAACGTTTCTATACCGCTGTGACATTTATGGTTTTGATCGATGAGAAGAATTATTTATTTTGAAAAATAAACAATAAAAGTTTTTAAAATAATGCAATAAAAAACCACTGTTCCCGAACTTTGCAGAATTATTAATCTGCTAAAGTTTTTATTACAACACATAACATAGTTTTGTTTAATTAATTTATTGTTATCATTAATTATTCTGTCCCAACTTATAATTTATCTCTGTTATTTGTTTTGTGTAACGTTATTTATTGTTCTCGAACACCTCTATAATATTTAGTGCCGAGGATTACCGAAAATACAGATAGAGCTCAATAAATACAATTGAGGATTTCGATGGCGAATTGTTTGATACTTGTCTGTATCGCTATACCATTTGTCATATAATCCATCAGTCTGTTATCTTACTGGAGCGCTAAAAGAAACAGTTCTTTTCTTATGAAATTATAGTCGACACTTTTTCTTAGGTATATTTTCAAATATTAAGATTACTTCAGCGTAGTATCTAAATGTTCATTAATCATGGACTTACAACCAGGGTGATTCCAGATCGTGTAACTTACTCAAGTTACAATCCCCCGTCGTCAATGCTCCATGCGTATCGGTAGGTACGTACACCAAGTTCCTGCACTGTCAGTTGTTATCGCTTAAGATTACAAGTTCCGCCGCTCAAACTTCGTAGTTAAGACCCCACAGACATAACTTTGGCTCAAGTTTATAAAAACTCGGGTTATTGACTTCTGGTAAAGCTGAGTTGAAACAACATTTAAGTCTGCAACAAGTTCTAATCAGAAGATGCGTTAAAGGATTAGGCAGCAATTTTGAAAAGAAGAAGAATATTGTTTCCTGATTCTTAGCACAACAAAATATTACGTAAAGCAGGTCATTTTTATCATAATGATTGCTTACCTTAATCTTATCAAAATATCAATAATTATGGTATCTTTGTGTGGTGTGCACGAACACCAAAACCGTCAAATATTAGTCTTTACCAGTGCTGTCCTTGTAGGCAAATGAAAGGAAACTACTCACGTAAAAAATTGAAAAATATATCCCCTGTTTCCACACGTGCGTGTAGGCTAAACATTTTTAATTGATATTAGCCTTTTACGTGAAATTTTATGAAAAAAAAAAAAAGAACAATTTTGCCGGAGACCAAAGGGCGAGAAAATTGTTAATTTTTATACCTCAACCTGGAAGAGCCTTATAGTGCGGAAGCTAATAATATACATTTCATCTGTTTACATTGTCCCAGAAACCCCATCCAGTTTTCGAAATATTTTTTCTTCGGTAAATGCGTGAGGCGTTTCGTTACTAGAAAAATAGGGTAAAGTAAAATAGCGTCAGTTAGTTCAATGGTAAAATAGCGTCAGTTTGTTCCAGTAGTTTCGGTTCCCTGTGGGCTTATAAACTAAGCTTGCCTTATCTAGACAGGGCCGCCCAAATCCCTGTTTAGGAGAAATTCACCAACAAGGCTTTCATTATTTGTATAGTTTTGGTACTTAGATCGCATAGAGAGTGGTGGCCGAGTGGTAACACCGCTGTTCTCATAAACGGTGAACATAGTGAGGAAACCGGTATGTCCAAGAACCAAAATTTCGAAGAAATGCGCCAACCACCAACCTGCACTGGGCGTGGTTATGGCTCACTCCCTCTCACAGAGAGGAGGCCTGTGTCCCAGCAGTGGGAACATTATAGGCTGATTAGGACCCAATACCAGGCTGATAGAGAAAATTGTCCTTGTTCAAAATCAACACACACCATGAACTCGGGGCCCTATGTTTGAGGGATTTTAATAATTACGAGGTATCCAATCAAAGCAGCTGCATTGGCAAACCCTCCCCCTATGCCAGACAGTCGTGACTGTCTGGCTGAGAGGAAGGGTTGGAATCAATCGGTTTTACTCTGCGTCCCTTCTAAATATTGCTATCACTCATGTCTGTATTAAATTCGTTTACTTAAACCGAAAAATGGGTGTAGGTACTATTGGTACGGCTCTGCTTCACCCTATTACAAGCGTGATGTTATGTTCATGAAAGTTTGTAATGAAAACTGCCCTTTCAAACACCAATATACAATAACTTCAGTTGACCTATAGAGGTATGAGGACCAGGGTGTAAAGTTTACTCATCTATCTTCCATCTTTTTTTTTCTTCTATATATAAAATTCAAAGTCCTGACTGATATATCAACGCACAACCTAAACCGCTGGTCCTAGAGACATGAAATTTGGATTGTGTGTTTTTTGTGAGAAGGGTGAAATTTCACGCGAACGAAGTTGCGGGCAGAAGCTAGTACTCCATAGAAAAGGGAGGACCTTCTGACCAGACGGGTGTCGTGTCTGGCGGGCAACTGCCCGATAATTCATGTCGGGCCGTTATATATATGCTAGTTGTGCGGTAAACTCTGCTTGCGAGATGCAGGACTTTGCGTGATGTCAGTATGACGCGTAGTTCACATGCGGCGTTGTAGATACCGCTACAGAACCATCCAGTGACAATGTCAGCTTTAAAACTCGTCCAACGTCGCTTTTTAAAGTTTGTTTGATTTGCTAATACTCCACTAAATTTCAAATTGATTGCCAACGCGGTCACCGGTGACCGCGAACAATAGATTTTCTATTGTGAACGTGTTAATAAAGTGTTCCTTCTCAATTCACTAAGTATCTGTTTTCAGTAGAAATATCGACAGTACCGTCGTAACAACCGTACTTAGAGGAATTAAAAAAAGTATTTTTGGGAAAAGGTCTTTTGTCAAATTTTTTACTTTTCCAAAGTCAATCATTTCAGATGGTCTTGAAGATTCTATGATCGATTAACTTCGGTAAATTGGCAAACGTTCGACCTTTCGTGATCAGAAAGTAGGTACTCCATGTAATTGAATCGTGAATTCGATTACCTATAATAAATTGTTCTAACAGTTTTCTGTAACATGAGTTTTGGCTATCAATAAAGGGAAATAGGAAAATTGCTTCACGTTTTAGATAACATGAGGAAGTTAGCGAAATTATTCTAACAATAATTCCTAAATAAACAATTTCAGTGTAAAAGTTGAAAGCGTATAAATTAAGATTTTGCAATTAGTTATAATTATGGTTTTGTTAGTGTAAAGTTATAATGATTTTAGAGTATAGCTGTTTGCTGTATTATAGCTGTGCCCGCAACTAGGTTCGCGTGGATGTCGGAAAACAATATGAGTCTCTTTCGTTTTTTTTTTTCAGAAATAAACTATGTCTCAGTTACTCCTTATAACATCAGCTATTTGCCAGTGAAAGTCCCGTTATGATCAGTCCAGCCGTTTCGGAGATTAGCTGGAACAAACAGACAGACAGATAAAAAAAAAATTATATTTATGTAAATACTTTAGTACACTATCTTCATATGCATTTACGAAAAAGCTGTTATTTTGATATTACAAACAATCTTCAATTTTATTTATTTGGATTAGATGTATATATAGATAGGTAGATAATGTATTTTATATTAAAAATTCTCAACTTGTCAACAATTTATTATTTTCACGAACAAACCTTAACATCTTCAGTCCACGTCGTAGGTATAACGCCATAACAATTTGATGGAAGGCAATAAATAGAAGAAGGTCGGACATAAAAATAACACTAAATCCGAGGAGCCTACCGCGTTGTATTCTCGATACAATTCAAAGTACTCGTATTTACGATACAATTCACGGTATTCACACTCGAGTACCTACCGCTATTGTTTTATGCATATTTTTACTGAAAATATGGATTTGTTGCCGGTACTGGTTTAAAAAAGGGTAATGGACTGTCTTGTGTTTTTAGAATTAATGAATTGTCCTATTGTAAAAGTTCTTCATAATGATGAGTACAATGACCCCTTCAGATATTTCGTGTATGAATGGATAGACCTTATATTATATGTATAAAAAAGTTGCAGCAATAATATACCCTCATTTTATTGTAAACAATTTTGTTGTTGGAAGTACCCACATTCAGATTTTTTTAGGCATTTGGAATCCAACGGAAATAGTTTTTTGGATTCAACGGCAATAAAACGTAATTCTCTTGCATTTTTAAAATTTGTGATCCAACGGAAATTCATAATAATGTTTTGTGGGATCCAACGACAAAAATATTAAACGGGGATTCAAAAGTGGGACCCAAGGAAAATAAATCAAGTTCGAAGATATTTTAAAGAAAATTTTAAAATATTGTTCTAAAAAGTTTGGGATGTTGCCACACAAAAAGAAGTTTGTGACTCCTTAAGCCTATGGGGTCGAACTTTTTATTACATTTGCGATGGGTTAATTCCAATCAAAAAGTAGGTACCTACTTACTAGCTGCAACTTCATTATTCGTGTTCAAATATTGCAGCAAAGTGAATCTACACTATAAAATTGTAAGCACTAACTTAAATACGCTCCGACCAAAATTCAAATACTGCTTGCATATGTAACAGCTACATCGATTCAGAATTTCCTTTGATAACTTTTCCGTTTGACCAGTATTAAAATGCCTAATTTCTCTTTAAACCTTTAACTACTGCTCCAAAAAGTCTGAATACAACGTCTAGTAGGCTTGCGTACAAGAAACACTTGAGTTGGATTAAAACAAACACCTATTCATATTCATTTCCGCAGGAGACGTCGGCCTCGGATAAACTTTCTGAAAATACGTTACGTTAGGCTCCGCTACCAATTTTGTTATTATTCCTTTTAAAACTTTTCTGAACGTTTATTTAATTTTGAATAAAAAACCGAACAAAATAATGCCTACCTACTTAGGAAAACCTAATGTCTCTGTCTTTGAAACAGTAACATCAAGAGATAATTTTTTCGAGTAGACAGTTTAGTCAATAAAGATTCAATCGTAAGCGTAACAAAACGAGCCCAGACTTATCCACTCAAAGATATCCTTTGGAGATAAAACTATATTCCATGGAGACATTCTGGACTATAAAATTCTGATCTTTGTTCGGAAAATCGTAACATTGTGTCCTCTATACGGCGCCGTCTCTCAGCATTATGTACAGCGTTTGTATGTAGTTCGTTTATATTCGTTGCTGTAATAGAATCTCAGGAAGACCATTTTATTTTTACGGGTCTTTTACGGACTTCATAGGATTAAAATGTCTCTTCGATGTAACTTTGGACTAAGCCAATTCTTTCGATTTGGAAAATGATGTGTAGCTCTAATTTACTGTATTGAAATATTATTTTATTATTGGTTAAGTTTCAACCTCGGGAAAGTCGATAAGTATTTAATAATTTCGATAGACATTACAAATTTTACGATTGAACAATTGTTCCCGATGAGCTCTTCCCTTTTTTTAATACATTTCACTCATCATTTCAGCCGAAAGACGTCCACAGTTGGACACAGGTCTCCCCCAAGCGTCGCCACTTCGACACCGGTTCTATACTGACTTGTACAGAATATTATACAATTGATTATTATATTAATTTTCATTTACTAACAAGGAATCATTTACCTACTAAACTGTCAGTGAGTGAATTGTTCGATCAAGAGCAATATTTTATCAAGAACCTACCTTCAATAGCTATTAAGAAAATAAAACTAAGTTTGAGACTTGAGTCAAGCCATGATTTACATCGAAATCGATGATTTGTTAAATTTAGTCATTTGTAGTTAAATCATTATCATCACTGCTGGGCACAGCTCCTCTCTGTGAGAGGGAGTGGGCCGTAGTCCACCATGCAGGTTGGTAGATGTCAAAAGTCTTCGAATTTTTGGTTCTAGCACATGCTGGTTTTCTCGCGATGTTTTCTTTCACCATTTTGAGAGTAGTGGTGATGAATAATTTACATAAAGTAAAGTGCTTCCTACGACCTACAACTCGTAAGTCGCGGCTGTTACAATTGGGCAACCACACTGCTCCCCTTATCCTAATTTATTTGGGGTTGGTGCAACCTTTTCTTCCATAATTCGCTATTAGTCGTCATCTCTGTAGTCACACCCTATAGAACTGAACCCTTGATGGAACGGCGCACAGACTGTGATATAAATTATATTTACTTACGGCTTTCTGGCTATACATTTTTTACACAGTCTATCCGTAAATTACATATAATTACAGTTCCATATTCCGTATAATTACAGTTTCATATAAAGTTAAATATTCTATCTGTAAGTTCCACCGCGGTCTATTTCGGGGTAAAACTGAGGCTTCGTTATGTGGTCTGAAATTTTAAACGAAGTTGTTGTGGCTAAGAGAATGGACTGAAATACGGTCGACCTTAATAGGTATCTCACAGTAGGCTGATACCGAAATATTATGCAAAGCATCCAGTGCATAAAACATTGACGGAATACCCGTTTTGTTTGTTGGTGAATTTATTTCTTTAACTTTTATTTCATGGATTTATTGCGATAGAAATTCTCGTAAAAAAGAATCTGCAACAGATGATCGTCGCATGAAAGCTTATTGTGTTTCATGTTTCGTCCCTTTGACATTTTTGTTCATAATAATCTGTTCTTAAGTACAAAAATAACTGCACTGCTAAGGCGGAGGTTTCTTGAAAATGGTCAAAAAGTTGGTTTTTAAAGCAGTGTACATCTTTTAAACCGTAAATAATTCTGACCAAAATTTAAAAATAGTCAAATTTTCAAGTCTTATTTTAAAACAGTGATGGAACTCAAATCATAATTAAACATACATTAATGCATCAAAAAAATCTTCAAATACACCTCTGACATGTCTTTAAAAGCAGTTTATCCCTTCATTAACAATTTTAATTATAATTAAAAATATACAATTAAATTGCTAATGTCAAACTGCATTCAGTGATGGATTATTTATTATTTATTTATTTATTAAAACTTTATGCACAAGTAAAAGAAATACTGTACAAAGGCGGACTTAATGCCTGAGGCATTTTCTACCAGTCAACCTTAGATTATTTATTATTAAGTAGTTTGTAAATAGATGATTGTTTCATATGTTGCAATAAATTACCAGCGTTGTGTCATCGCGCATCTCTTTATTTTCTATGCAGTCCGATAGTGACCGCGCTTTAGGTCATGTAGTCCCCTTATGGGGTTGTTACAACAAACATAATGTTTTTTGTTCATTTTCGTGCACGATTACCATCTAGGTCAACATGAATACCTATTGTTACTAAGTCTAAATGTCAATTATGTTTATTACCCATTAATAAAGCTTAAAAAAGTTAGGCTTGGTTGATTTATGACCACAGACATACTAAAGTTAGTTCAAAATTATGTTTTCCTAGCTAACGTACTTCGGGGAGTACCTATACACGTGTAGCCCATCCCTGTAGATGACGTTAATCATAGAGATTGGTTGGCAGAGCTGTTCTAATCTTCGATCGTCATAGACAACCGACCACCTGTGAAATCCCGTAAGCTCCAATCACCGCATGCTAATTGAATCATAATTGTGTGAACAGGAGATGTGTAGCCATGTTACCTTAATAGTACGTATAAGTACTTAATTGAGTTCGTCTGTAAAGGCTCGCTTCCTAAATGAGAGTTTTCTTGTGAGTTTAGAATGATTCGTCAGACGATTATCCCACTCATTAATTGCGAAACAAAAACTCGCCTACGATTATATCATACGAGATTCTTCACTAATTTTTCTTGATTCGGAAAATTATTCTTAGTTATCCGACGCGACCCAGGACTTTAAAAAGTTGGTGTCAGGCTTGATTCTCTCCTTGTCTCCTAAGATCTTACACTCAATAGTGTAACTACAGCAGTGAGATCGCGGACCACACCAATAGTACCTATTTTAAATAAATAAATAAAATTAAAAGGCGAGCTTTTTACACTTTTATC
The DNA here is from genome assembly GCA_963669345.1 of Gortyna flavago. NCBI lineage: Eukaryota > Metazoa > Arthropoda > Insecta > Lepidoptera > Noctuidae > Gortyna > Gortyna flavago. The sequence continues at coordinate 5,585,511 of OY770132.1, forward strand.
CCTTTTCAGTCATTTGGTATTGGAGGCGAGCGACTCTCCCCGTGTACATGAGCCTTAATAGAGCTAAAAGGCACTGGTGATCGCACAAGTAAACCAGGCAACGTTCTCAATTATCAATCTCACCTTGAGTGTGTGGCATTGTCAGTGATCTCCGAGGCTTTGATGGTCGAGATGTGGCGCGATCATTAATTAACTGGCTAGTCTAGATACAAATATAACCAGAAGGCCAATTCTCGTAAATTAAATTGTTCAAAATCTGGTCGCAGTCTCATCTCGGCGACAAACAAATGTCAAAAACTTGTCAAAATGTAGGGAAATTAGAGGTATTTTTTGACAGATTGAAACTGAGATTAGACTGTGAACGTTCTTAAAATTACGAGAATTGCCCCTCAGATCTCAGACCAGATAAAAAACCAAGACAGAGCGCTGAAAACGATACAGTGAATCATGCCAAAACTACACCTCCGCTCTCTGCATACTAGCTCACACGCACTCATTTACAACCATTTACAATCAAAAGTGCACACACGTTTACGAAACCGGCTTCACTTTAATGTTGACAACCCTCTGTCTTGGTTTTTTATTTGGTCTGAGAGCCAGATATAGGGTAGGAAGTGAGGGCTATCTAGCTTTGTAGAAACAAAAATGCTTTGTGAAATGTTTAATCAATTATGGATATACATCATCTCTTAATTTTTGACAACTTACGACTAAGCAGGTTACAGGCAAAGTTAAGAATAGAAGATACAAGACTTATACAATGTATAAGAAAGTAATTTGTTCGTTGCAGTTGAATCGTTTACTGAATCGATTTCTATAATTTTTAATATAGATAAGTTTTTATTACTAAATTAATTGAAACTTCGTAAATTACAGTTTTATTCTACGTCTTCTACAGTACAGTCAAAACAAACCTAAACAGACGAAGTACCTATTACGCTAGACCCTTATACATGTGCGACTGTGTGCGTGTGTAGATTTGTAATGAGGCCACAATTTTCTCCCACAATCAGTATTAGTAATTTCGTAAATAAACAATGTTTTATAAATAATATAAAAAATTCAGTGTATGTAGGTATTATGATTATAACATAATGTTCTAATTGGGGTGTCTGGTAGAGTGCGTTAATTCCGGGACATGTTGTAATTCAATAGCGCCTTGTAAGAAAATACCATTAAACAGTAAGCAATAAAAATGTAACAATTAGCAATTTTTTCCAATAAAAAGCTTAGACAACCTCACCCAAGATCTAAAAAATAATTATCATTTATTCAGTTTCCATTTTCCCAAAGTCCCAAGTAGAAAAGACGACCATATAAAAACCTTTATAAGTTAAAGTTCAATATAAAATAATCAGTACTTTCCTACAACCTACACTTTTTATTGTAACCTTCTACTCTTTAATGACAACGGAATGAACTTTAGCGCAGCGACTCAAAACATTATACTAAGTCCACATTTTTATTTCCATCGCGAGTGAAAGAGACACAGAGCAGAATTTAAAACTAGCAGATGTTTTATAGATTGTACGTAGCAAGACCAAAGATTACTTTGTGAATGTGCTGCGAATGAGACTTGATTTTTGTGGTATATTTTGCTACAGACTCGTGCAAAATTACGAATTACATCATTGTAATTTGTGTAATTAATTCACAGCACACAACGTAAAACATTAAGCATGTAATCCCCGACGGGTTAGGTAACAATAACCCTTCCCAACTAACATTTCATTTATTTTAAATTGTCTTGTCTTGTTAAAAAAAATAACTGGAAAAATGTGGGTGTACTATTTCGCTAGTAATTTTTAAGTCCCAAAGCAAAACAAAGACAAGTTAAAATAAATGAAATGTAAATATTAGTTTGTATTAAGAATTCAAAACTATTAATTAATTGTTTGTTTGCGACTCTGTGAAGATGAAATGAAGATTTCATTATTCTGCTCCTCTATTTAAATTCATTTACTGTCGCGTGTACGTGTACACACATAATTTTGCACGACACTCCGTATATAGTGTTGCCACAATTTCATTTAGAAAAATACTAAACTTTAATAACATTTTAAATAGATAAAATTTTCATTTCTTTGTCCAAGAGTACGAGGCTAAGCTTCGCAGAGGTCGTGCAACGAGTTGCTTCATTTAACATTTACGAGTTGTATTCTAACTTTATATTGGAGGCAAGTGAATTGCACCGAGAGGTTCAGTCAATTTTGTGACAGCCCTCACTTATTGTAGTGGTATCACGAACGTTACTGAAGAAGAAGGGTACGAAATGGGAAGTTTTTAATGGACCTATTCCTATAATTTACGGACCGTTATTGGTTAAAATGAAGACTTGTATTTTTTTCAATAATGAAGCAAAGACCTCATAGCTTTGCATAGTAAGTACACCCTAAGAAAGGAAGTAGCTATCACAGGTAAAATTACCTTATGAATCTATTTACATGCCGTTTGGCAATAAAAATGCTCCATTGGTAAGCAAAACGATTCGTTTTTGTTAGTACTCGAGGATACATGTATACAGTGTGTCAGGTTAAACGAGGGACATACTTTATGGGAGTGTAGTACTCATGAAAATGAACAACTTTTAATATTGGGCGGAATCAAAAATAAAAACAGCTGTTCCCTACATTTTGTCCAGTTATGCGAACATAAATGTATAGAGCGGCTGGTTTTATTTTCTCGAATTCAGTGTTGGTCTCTTAGTAAAAGTTGTTCATTTTCATGGGTACTACACTTCCCCTCGTTTAACCTGACAGACTGTATAATAGGATAGGAACCGAGCATTAGTTGTGAAATATTCACGTCCTGCTGAATACATTTTAAGCAAGCTTTTCCTGTTTCACATTTTTTTAATCAAAGGTAAATGGAACATCTACGAGTACGTTAATAGTACCTAACATGTTTTCCGAAAATCAATCTTCGTAAATCTTCATTGTTTGTGCCAAAAAAGGTAAATGCTATTAATTACGTTGATGTCGATGTTTGTTAAGTTCTAAATACGCTCTCATGGGGTTGAAACAACCTTTGCAAAATTTATAGCGACACAACGCGATAACGGTGACTGTTGCTAGTTGGTAGATGTTCGAGTTAGAAGTTATACTTATTGTGCGTTTTTATAATTTCTAACGTGACGATATTAGGTATCGTGGACGTCCACGTCACGGCATCACGATAAAATAGGAAGGTAAAATGTATGAAAATACAAACGAAGAAGCTTTTAAATTTCCGTCCACGATAAAGTTGTAATGTGCACGTATTTCCATAAATTTTACGGACGTGGACGATTACGATATTATCGTCACATTAGAAATTATCAAAGCACCCATAGTATGTACTACATTTTATTCGCAAAGTTACTGTCATCTAGTGCATAGGACGTAACATAAACAAGTTCAAGTAACTAACTTAGCTACTGTTATCAGGGCGAGTGTTTCATTACAAAAAACAACGTAACTACAGAACAAACTTTGTTCCACATACAGTTGACAATTAAAGCACCATCGTTAAGTGGCATCACCATCACTACGGAAGCGGAAATTTAAACAATTTAACGATGCTACACTGCTGCCTGCCGATCAAATTAATACCGGCCAATCTCAATTTACAAAGTTAGTTATCGATTCTGATTAAACATTAAACGGTAAGCCTGAAGTTTGTGGTGATGTGTTGCTGCACGAGAGAAATTATTAATAGAGCGAGCACCATTGATGTTTATGAGACATGAACGTGGGCTGTTACCGGTATTGATGACGTTGTAACATTTCAGCGCGCAGTCATAACTAGGAAGGATTTAGTAAATGGAGTTATTGTTAGGGCGCGGTAATTAGCAAATTTTTAGGTAATTAACAATTCGCGTAATTTTAAGAACGTTCACAGTCCCGATCTCAGTCTGAATCTGTCAAAAATACCTCTACTTATCCTACATTTTTATTTATTTATTTATAAAGTTTCTGACATTGATTGGCGTTGAGATGAGATTGCGGCTAGATTTTGAACGTTTTTAATTACTGGAATTTGCCTAAATTACGTCAATAAATAAGGTTGAAAATAGCGATGCGTTTGATATTTGTTGAATGGAATGTCAAGGAAGGAATGAAAGTTTTAATTAAATAAAAAAAAAAAAATGCACGACTCAGTGGAATAAGATTCTATTTTATTTTTAAATCTGTCCTTTCTTTGAACATTTGAGAATACACTCAATTTCTTTCTGACTTGTAGTATACAATGTACCAATACGCCTAAAAAAATGAGCGTTTCGGTGTCATACGTTTAGGCAGCGCCTTAATTCTGGTTTCCGATGGAGACCTTGATGGGGAACTTCATAATGTGATTGACAAAGGTTTGTTGTTAACAAGTTTGTTGAATATTTAAACTGAACTGTTCTGTATAAGTATAGGCTATGCTGGCTGGCCCATTGGAACGAGACGGACGCCAAAATAACTTGAAGATTAATTAAATTTCACAGATTCGGACGCCATTGTTGGAAATTTAATCAAGTTTATGTTTCTTTGGGACAGAAAACTAATTGAAAGCTCTTTCCTATTGTGATTTAATCAAGTAATCATAAAGGGAGCGGGATGGAAGCGTGACGTGGGGTCGCGTCGCTTATTAAAATTGATATCCATAATGCGGATCATCAAGAAGTCAGCAGACGTAAAATGTCGTTAGGGAACTAGGACAATGTTTTAGTTTAAAAATAATTGAATTAGCTTCGTTGTCAGATAAAATATTATAACGTATTTATCTTCTTTTGAACTCGTATGATAACTCAGCAGAACAGATCGTCCTTGCACCGCTGTACAAGAAGACCCGACGCCAGATAGAACTAGGATTATGGGATGGAAAAAGAAGAAGGTATATCTTCTTTTTGCTCAATCTCGTTGACACATATTAGGTACTAGCTTCCACCCGCGGCTTCGCCCGCGAGGTATATACAAAATTACCCTATGTCCTTCCCCGGGATGCAGTCTATCTCTCTGCCAAATTTTTATCGAAATCCGTTCAGTGGTTTAGGCGTGAAAAGGCAACATACAGACAGACAGACAGACAGGCAGAATTACTTTCCAATTTATAATATTAGTATGGATATCATGCGAGATTTTCCGACTTCCCAACCAGCGTGCACCGGTTGGAAATTCGCTAATTCCGAATGAATTTTTGAACCTGATAAACTCATCGGATTCGGTAACTCACAAGAATTTACTAATTCACCTCTCTTCTCTGTTTGGATATGTCTCTGTCAGTTGAGAGTTCGTGACGTAATCCCCAAGTTAGGTACCTACAGCAACGAGCATAATACCCTACAGGTACGCAAAATTCAAAGCGTTTCTTTAGTGAAATGTTTTGATAATACTATGTTCGTAATATCATAATATGATCTTCAAAAGTATTAGTGGGTAGATGTAATATTAGTACATCTACCCACTAATACTTTTGAAGAGAATTGCTTTTGAATCTTGCGAAAGTGTAAGGTATTCATGTTCGTGACTGTACCTACTCTCCATTCGTGAACTTTGTCTGTACCTACCCACGTCATCCTGTTGACAGACCGGGTCAATCGTGTCTATTGAGAAAGGGGTCGAATGTCACATGGAATCAACTAATTGAACCAATCATTGATTGAGATAATGTTATGTAGGTAAATTGATTGACGTTACTTGTAAAATGTAGCTAAAATCGTGTTGTAAAGGGTTCAGGGTGTTCAGAGTAGTTTCGCTTTATAAGTGGCTTGTGTTTAAAGGGAAGTGGTGGTCCGGTGATAACGGCCCGACTGACGAGTTGTAGGTGGTGGGTTCGAACCCAGGCAGGCGATTTATTTGTGTAAATAATTTCATCACCACTGTTCTCAAAACGGTGAAGGAAAACATCGTGAGGAAACCGGCATGTCCTAGAACCATAAATTCTAAGACATGTGACATCGACCAACCCGCACCGGGCCCGGGTGGTGGATTACGGCTCAATCCCTCTCCTAGAGAGGAGGCCTGTGTCCCAGCAGTGGGAACATTACCTACAGGCTGATTATGCAATATTGGCTTGTGAATTATGTGGATGGATACTTAATATCTAAGTGTTAATTTATGAATAGCTTCTGCTCGCGACTTCTTCTGCGTGTTTTAATGTAAAATTCCAAAAAAAAAAACAACATAAAATACAAAAAAAGATAAGAAAATTAACAAGGACCCAGGTTGGCCGAAGCAAGGAAAACCTGTTCAGGTGGAGATTCATAGACACGACTCCGCCTTGGAGTGTAAATGTGGTGCTGTTCCACAAACAACGGGACACTTAATATCGTGTCCTGCGTGTCCTGTCAGCTGCACGTTACTGGAACTGATGGACGTTGGTGATGCGCCAAAAAAGTAGCTGAATTCTGGGCCGAGTCCATTTAGATTGCTATCGACACGCTAAGAAGAAGAAGAACAAGTTGGGGTAAAATATGTGTTAAATCATCTACTAAAAAACATGGAATTTTTCAATCATAAAATATAATATAAAGAGGTAAAGCCTGTAACGTTTTAAGTTTGGATGCCTACATCCAAACTCTAACTCTCTCGTCTATGTCTTTTAGTAGAAAGCACAGATATAGATACACCTAGATAACGCAAGAGCAACTACTTCGCGTACCAAAAATCGCACCAGCTTACGTAAAAAAAACGTAAGCCGCCACTTTCGCGCTCAGTTCTGTGTACTGCTGGCTAGGTGAGCGTCAGCGCTGGCGCACGCGGCGGAATCTTTGAATCGATTTGATTTTCCCATCACTAAATAGTGCTTGTGACGTCCGTGACATCATAGTAGGTATTCAAAAATTGCCACGTTTGGTTTACATACAAATCGTGATACTTGCGTTATCTAGGTCTATCTATATCTGTGGTAGAATGTAATGAACTTTTTAATTTCACGAATGTAAAGAACAACGAAAAAAAAAAAACAAAATATTTACAAAATAAAACAATAACAGCACATACTCCATATTCGTATATATCGGGCACAAAAATAAACCGGAAAGATAGATATGTGTTTTTCATTTGTATTTTTTCCGAATATTTTCGGAGGAACGACAAAAACTGAATGTCATCTGAAATATGCAAACTTTAAAAATGAATGGCCGGGATTCGGCGTGTCCTATGTTCTGACAAGCGGCCCTTTGAGTGTGTGCGGCACGGCACTCTAACAGACTGAAAATAGTTAGAACTGGTGAATACAGCAAGTGCTTTATACTTGACTTCGTGGATGACTACGTGAAGAGTGAAGAGCACGGATGTTACATATTTGTACAAATGCATTCGCTTCGATGGTAGATACTTACTGAATTTATCTATACATACATACCTACATACAAATAAATAAAATTGAAGTATCTGTTTGTAATTTCAAAATAATAGCGTTTTACTAAATGTGTATAAAAATATTATGGTACCTACTTAACACAAAAAATAATTTCTAACTTTTTTTTTGTTCCTGCTAATCTCCGAAACGGTTGGATCAATTTTGGCGGGGCTTTCACTGGCAGATAGCTTCTTTTTAGAAAAATATATATTTTAGAAAAAGAAAAATTGGGTTACGCGCAAAAAAAATAAAACCCGTGAACCGCGGTTTCGCCCACGTGGAGGTCCCACGTGGGTGAAACCGCGAGCAGAAGCTAGTCGTAGAAATAAAAATTGACGTTACGGGAATCGACATAGACGGAGTAAATCATCTCTCAGAGGTTCATGTATCAAAGATTAGTATTTATGTAGGTACCTAAGTGTTGCCAACCACTTAGGTAACTACATCTGACCTACATCATATTTGGACTCAGCTTAATTTAAGTTATCCAGACTTACAATGACACTATAAATACATAGGCTACAGTTTATTAATAAACTTTTTTACAATTAAATAACACAATTACAATTTACAAAATATAAAATGCCTTTATTGGATAATATTATGTCCAATACACACATGTCACATGGGTTTTTCGGGAATGCTTTTTACTGGTAATTCGTCTGAATTAAAATAAATCTAAGTATGATATCGAAGTTATACGGAGATAGTCTTATCTCCGTTTAACTTCGATATCATACTTAGATTTATTTTTTAAATCTAATAGATATCTACAGTGACCTACACCTAATGCAGACAAAACTACACAATGGAAACATCCATTATGTAGTTTCGTCTCGTCATCTAATTGTCATCGTCAATAATTTAAAAGACGTCGTTCATTTCGTACCCAAAAATGGGACATTTTCTTAAGAGAAATAGCATCTTGAACTTTGTTTAATACAACAACGAAAGTCTACAATTAACCCCCTGGCTGAAATTTGAGTTTGAAAGTACCAAAAATATCGTTTTTGGTACTTTCAAACTCAAATTCCAACAATATTAAAATGATGATAGATATGACGTATACGTAGAAGATAGTCTAAGACTTATCTCTTGTAAGTAGATAGTTAATGGCATACCATAGTGTAGCTTTTTATAGGTAAATACAAAAATGTCATAATCAAAGAAACTCCTTATTAAAACCATGTTGGAAATCATCCAGCCGTTCGTGTAATATTGTTAATGGTTATAAATAAGTTGGTTACATTAGTCGACAAGAAGTAATTATATTAAAATTATGGTGTGTCGCACGCATATCACGCAGCGCTTATCGCGCTTGACCAATTTGTCATGGCGGACAAAGAAAAATTACGATAATTTAATGCACGACAAATAAAATTATTTTCTATGTCGTCGTGCTCGTGACCGTGCTGCGCTTCAAAACACAGATCGCTGACTTCACCCAGCATAAGTGGAACTGGGCCATACACGTTTTCCGCATATTAAACGAGTCATGGGCCATCATGTGGGTCCCAGAAAATGTCCGGCGACATCGAAGCAGACCCGGGTTGAGTTTGACGCCTACAAACAGGGTTGGTTCACAGTAATAACTAGATGAAGACAGAGAGGAGTAGAAAGCAGAAAGGCAGGCATTCGCCCTGCAGTGGGACAACATAGGCTAAAAATAAATATGTCGACGCTGTGACGTAGATTGCCTTTTGGGCAAGCGAGTAAATGGACGAAGGCCTTTGAATTGTCGAATGGATTGAGTAACTTAATTGATACTGTACAGTCAAACAAGCTATTTGATATACAGGCAAAAATATTCATCTTTCCACTACACTGCCAATATTTAGTTTTATTTTGTGCGTTATAACTTTTTCAGCTTATGGCATCCTTAATAGAGTTGTGTAAAATAATTGACTACTCAGCACACTCACACCATTGTTTAAAAGTAGTTGCAAGTTAGCAGCCTGTATACCAAATAGCTTGTTCGAGCCGTACATATTATTATGTAACCAAATTGTCATCACGTCATCTTAATATTATTCATAGATAGAACCTACCTACCTATAATATGATAAAGTACTATGCGTTGTTAATATCTAAGGCACATTGGCGCAGAGTGGAATTGAATCAAAGTATCAATTTCGTCTCGAGAAGCCAATAAAAGCCACCCCTTAGGTATGGCGGAAATCAATTTGAATGTGCCATGTAGATAACATTTTGCTCTTAAGCGCGTTGAACCTAGCACCCTGTTCTTGCCTGCCAATGTGATTTTGATATTAGAAAGAATGATTGAAAGGTCATTATTCGCAAACACAGTAAGACCATGATTGTGTAAAAATACCAACTTATTCCCTTACGACCAGCCCCCAAAATAGGTACTTAATACTAGGTTTAGAAACATAGCTGAAAAAAAAATTTCACGATTCCAACATAAAAGGGTGTCAATTGATAAAGCAACCTTTAATCGGGGCACACTCAGCGGACCAGGTTAATTGTGGGTTGGTTTTATTGGCCCCCCATTAGGGGGCACTGATCGCTAAGTGATCAAGAATTAGGTCGAAAGGGTTACCTATGTAACGTAAAAGTGTTATCGGACCCAATGACACAGTTTGTAGAAGGGTTGAAAACATTTTTATAATAAAGGTATTTGTGGGACTTCGGCATAGGGCATACAACTTACTTTGAACAGAAATGCTCATAATAAGCTACCGCGGCAGTGTTCAAGAATATTGAACTTTAATACTTTGTATTGTTTGAATAGGGTACTTCGTAACGCCATGGTCATGTTACCAACTCAAATTACGTCATTCAAAAACTGAAAATACGGTATTGAATAGAATTTTTCCGCTGCTGGTTAGAGAGACAGCTCCCTGTATAATGTATTAAGTGGAATGAGCTAAATAAAGATCACCTCATAATGGAGGATGAGGCACCAGACGTATGTATAACGTTGAAATTTTTGTATAATGTTCAGGGAAGTTTTAACGTAAAGCGTAAAATGGGCCTCAGACGCAAAGGAAAAACGGCTAAAGTAACAAATTGTGATAAAAGTTTTTGCGTAGGTATAGATTCTACATTTGTCATAATTATCTACGCAGGCCACTTGACGATGATTAACAATCGAGAAGGTTTTTTGCTAGCGCACTACCTGCGCTTAGTTCTTATGTGAAATTTTTGAAGCAGTTAACCTTACTATTTTACTAAGCTATCTACTTTCATTTTTAAAAAGAGATAATTTGGTTTTCGGCATTTCAGTCTAATTTAATAGTAAAAACCCTACTGTTATATATTAACTTTATGCTAGAGATAACAAGTTTATTGTGACTTAAAACGTAGTACTTAAAATTCTTAGTAAATTATGGTAGAATATTTAATTTTATAAAAGCCTTTTTACTTCGTAATATAATTTCTCAGTACAGAAACCCATTAGCGCTGTAATGTGGTTTCTAGCTCCTTGTTTTATATGGAGGTGCGCTGCTAAAGTGCACATCACACAAAAGCTAGAGAAACAGCGACTGCGGGAACAGTTAAGTAATTGTATTGATTTTGCTTCTTCGAACTTCTCAGAGTTGGGTATCAGTTGAAATAGAATGCGAAGTTTGCACCGATGCTTCTAAATAAAACCAACATTGTAGGTTACATTTAGAAGCTTTGAGGCTTAAGGGGGGGCATAAAGCCAGAAAAAAATCAAATTTCACCCGCGCTTCCTTGCCTACCCCTCTCATCAAACACGACAAAAACAAAACACAATCCCTTCCCGCCAGCAGAAACTTTTCGCCCGGCCAAGTAAGCCAGAGATTAAAACAGAAGAATAACTAGCAGGGGATCGAGGGGGGAGGGGGGGGGTTCTCATGGGAACAGATCGGTATAAATCATATATATTTGTGTTTGAATTTCCATCTTCTGTAATAAGTATATGCAAAATAATCAGATGAAACGGCTCTATTCAATGTACCTCAGTATTATAGCAGGCTGTGCAAGTAGATATCTTGATAAGGCAATATTATTGTATGTCCCTGAATCTGTTCCGATGCTGGTAACAGATTCACGGACATACATGTAATACAGCCTATCTATGAATTTCCAATTCTGGATTGAAGGACTAACTTTACTATACAGTAAAAAAAAAAACTTATATTAGAGAGCAAACCGAGTTGAATGCCTATACATTTTCGATTCCGAATGAAATTACAAATGAACGATTTTTGGATATTTTCCTGTACCTATTTATGCTGTGAGACCTTGCTTCTTGCCAATTTTCATTATTCTAGGTCAACGGGAATAATTAAAACGTATAAGGTACACCCAAGGATTTAAATTTCAAAACACGCGACATGAATGGCAATTTATGCTAGCTTCTAAGTCAGCGTCTTTGAGGCTTGATATTTCTACAGCTCCAAGAAACCGTAGATCTAAGTATTTGATATCAATTTCAACTTGATACGTATTCCTGAGAAAAAGGGACAGACGGATGGACAACGAAGTTATCCTGTATCTAAGGTTTTCGATTTTTCCTTTTGAGGTACGGAACCCTAAAAAGCAAAAGCACTTCCATCAAAGTATTATATTACATACTCCTAATCATAAATCATGATGAAAACAAACTCAACTAATTTGTTTTTTTAACAATATAAAGGCCAATGTAATCACATCGCTTATCTTATGATTTTTTATTTTGAGTTATATAATCAAGCCTTTTTAGAATGACGACGTTGTAATGGTCATATTAAGGACAAAGATGATTGAAAATATCTATCAAAAATCTTAGAAAACTTGTCGCACCGCAGTGATGAGCAACCCTATTTAATTTTCTCGTATTGGTTTCTCAAATTACAATATCGAAATATGATCATTGTTCATTCCCTTTATTTTCAATGCAATTCTTTAGTAAGTAAAAACATCCGTTTATTTTGCATATACTTACTATACGCTAAGTTTGAATTCAGAATCTAAGAATCATGTCTTAGTATTTTTTTGGAACTAGAAACTCAATGTTGATGTGACAAAGTTCAAATTCCAATGTAACCAAATTTTGTTTAGGACCTACAAGTTGGACGTCACCACATCTTGATGAAAAACAGTGTTGACCAAGAAAAAAATTATATTTGTATATCGTGGATTTTTCTTTGCAGGATCGTGCAAACTCAATAAATTAGCAACAGTGATACCCAAATAAAAAATGATATTCGTATGGTGGATTTTGCACTGTATTATGCAACGTCAAACGGCATGTGTCATAAAAGCCTTTCCTGCGCGAAGTGCGAGTAGGAAAAAATCCCCACCGAAAACATTTGTGGAAAACGAGGCTAAGTTCGGAACAAAAGAAGTACATGTTTGTCGGATTTACCAATATGGCATCTATGTAAATGGGTTCCAAAGTCTAAAGTTCATTAGGTTCCTCTTTTGTAACTGTTGAAACTTTCCAAGTTTCCAACTTGCCAAGTTATAATATGAACTGTAGACTTTCTCTCAACTCTATAGAACTTAGCACCCATTCAGAGCTTAACTCTTTTATCGGCGAAGCCGACAATCCCAAACATGTTGATCCGTCACAACCTTTACTCATCCTCACCATAAAAAGAAGGCTAGTCATGAGAACACTATCTGTATGAAATATTTCATGTGCCGTTTCGTACTTTTGTCCACAATAAACTCATTACGTATTTAATTTCCGATATTTCTTTTGTATGCTCCAATAATAATTTACCCTTTACGCTGAATTTCGAGTTTCAACTTGATTTAGGGAATAGTACTTACTAAAACCTTATACGGAGTTTGTCAAGAAAAGTGGAAGAAAACGAATTTGGATTTTGAGTTAATCACCGTAAGGTCTAAAATCTCCAGCACGAACTTTCAAATGAACGCTAGTTGGCTATGTTGCAAATTTTCTCCGCAAGAAAATGAACCGAAATGCAGAACAATGGCGCTAGTGGTACTATACCAGTCAAAATCTGTCAAATAAAATGTATGTCATCTTGACTTTTCAAATATCAACATTGAATTATTTCAATATTTTTATTTTATAGTTTTGCCTCGGTATTTGTTTAGTTTATCAAGTCTTATTGTTTTTAATAATCGTTTCGGGAGTGGTTTTAGTTATTTTTCCATGTTTTCTGTTTCACAGTGTCTTTCCTACAATGTGATAAATTACGAAAATATTGTTTACGTAAATTAAATAATAACAGCGCAGCCGAAAATTTGAGCGCAGTCCTCTCGTCTCAACAGAGCGGGGGCGACTGATTTGTGAAACATATATATGTTTGAAGTTCCCGCAACGTGCGACGGAAGATGATTTCTTCCACGAACTAAGAACGTCGTAAGTGCTATAAGCTTATCGTCGTAATAAAACCACAAATAAAAGTAATAAAATAAAATCCTTCCACAATCTAAGTCGCTTTATATTAATAAATTAATCATCAAATTTTCATTCTAGTAGTCATTAGCATATTAAGTACAAATCGAAAAGTCGTGAAAATTGGAGGTAACTTCGTGATGTTTTTTATTACAGAAAATTTTACTATTTTGTGATTTGTTGCCACAATAAGTTTGGAAATATCATGTAGTTATTCGTGTTATTTTTATTTTATACCTAAGTCTCATCAATTTCATGAAAAATCATATTGAAGTTAGGCTATTTTGGTTGATACCTGCTCTTAACGTCGCTATTACTGACCTTGACCTTTCCCATAGAACCGAAATATTATATTAATAGAAATCTTAGTACTAATCTTAGTTACTATGCCAGCGATACAACTTAATGGTCCTTCTAACGTATACTTCAAATTTACATTTCAATTACTCCCCGAATAGTGTCGCTAAAGGCGACTGGGATCGTGTTTCTGTAGCTATTCCACCCCAGTCGATACCGGGGGACTGCGGGACCCCACGGAAATGGTATAGAGTTAATTGCTAGGGTCGATGCTAATAAGTTTCCCCGGCGAGCGGACGCGCCATCGGAACGGTTACCTGTCGCTTCCCTCGGTACCTCCACGACTCTGTGAGTGCAAGGGTGTGTTTATTTTGGGGGTCTGCATGCTGTAGTAATTGGAATCTCTGCTACGCAACGAAATGCCAAACTGGTTTATTGATGATTTTGATTCATATTCAAAATTGTTGAAAATGAGAATAACATATGGTGAAATTAAATTGAATGATTTGTATTCGATTCTTCGATCGATCGGCACTTCAATTCGAAATAGTGTCTGTCGACTGATTGTTTTATTTTTATATTGAAAGATTGAAAAGAAAATAATCAAAACTATTTTTATTCTCTGGGCTTATTTGGCCAGACCCATATATACAAAAGTAAACCCAACAAAAACGCTTTGCTCCCTTTGTCGACCAGTCCCGTCATTTAGTTAGTCTCAAAGTCCCTAGGCAAAAGAGACAACAATAGAACTTGTACGCCGAAGCCTTTGCAAAGTTTGCTAACAGCGCCAAACTTACAGAATACAGATGCTTTTAAATCCATCTGGACGCCTTCGCGTTAACAAGACGAGGAGAACCCAGCAACCGGGACGGCGGAATCCTAATTGAGGGTCAATTTAAAAATGCCGTTAGCAACCTTTTGCACGGCGCATCAAAAGGCACCAGGAAATGGCCTCATTATTTTATTCTCCTGTGCAACACACGACGGTACGGAACTGAAAACAATCGCTCAACTCGTCCTGTATTTTTTGAAGGATTTTTTTGCTTGTTTAGCAGCGAGTTATGAGAATTAGATTTTAATTCACAATAGAGGAATAAAGCTAGGTAACTTCTAGACAGGCGTAATCGCGTTACTAGTACAGTATTTTACGCGAGAAAACTGATCTAAAAATCACGTAAGACTGATTAAGGTATTTTTTTCGTCGTGTTAGAAAATATTTAAAAAGAACCTTGAATAACCAATATATTTTCGAGATACCCCCTTAAAAGGTTACCAAGCAATTCACTTGTATCCTAAAACTATTCAGTTCCGACTTAACCTTTGCAAAGTGTTTCAATGGTCGCTGTTTTCACAAAGCGCTTTAGAAAATCCGCGGCAATTTGCATTAACGACGAAATTAATTCTAGAGAACGGCGTTTAGCGAAACTCGTTGGGAACGCGGGCAGTTAAGTGTGCCTGTGAGTAGGTGTAGATTGTTCATAGTCAGTGTCGACGTAGAATGAAGTGCAGCTAGGGATGCCAGAACACAGCTTTTTCCCCACCCAATTGTAAGTCAAAATGAGATTGTCGTCACTAGCACGGAGACACCGTGATTGACGCACGGCCAAAAAATCAATTTGAGTGTTGCTTAAAATACGAAAATAACGTTTATGTGGCAACTCGCCAACCCTGTTAGCGGCGGGTGCGAGGTGCAGGCAGCCAGGCGTGCAGGGCTGCTCCCACATCCGTCGACGTTCAATTTAGTCGTTGCCACACACCCGTCGAATCTCATGTGCTTGACAATTTTTCTCCGTCGGCTTCGATGAATGCCCAGCCGGCGCCAACTTTGTCTTTGTTATTTCGAATTGTGTGCAACATAAATATTTTAGCGATGGAGACTTTATTCTGGCTTTGGTCATTTTTCTCATTTTTCTTTTTTCATCTCTTCTTCGTTGCAGTTTGTACATAGTTTGTTGTTTGAAACAAAAGTGTTATTTGTATCTATTAGTTTAGATGAAATAATAAGAAACAAAGACAGTTTAATCAGAATGTTGGCTGTTTTTACTCGGTTTATTACAATACAACTGTTTCGTAATTCGACGCAATTTTTGCTGCCAAACCCAAGGATGCCCCTCGATAAGTTCCCAGGAAAGGAAAAGTGTTGTTTAGTTTTTCAGTAAAGAAATTCTAAATCAATTTACGAAGATCTTTTGAATCTATTATTATAACCGTAGGGTCTAAAGGTCGAACGAACAATATTTTTGTTCTACTTGAAGCGTGGCATTCAAAGGTTAATTGGCACTAGGAAACGTAGACTTCGAAGTGCCGTTTAACCCTTGGACTATCGACATGTAAAAGGCTGTCAAGAAGAAAATTTTATAGGTATGTTAGGCATGCAATTTTAGCGCGACTAAGAACATAATTGCTTGTTTGTTGGTTTCTGTCATTATCATAGATTTCTACGTAATACGCCGATCATTTTCCACCGAAACTACAATAAAACTTATAGATAAAATATGAACAGTAAAATAAAATACGTAATATCACGCCTGTATTTCCCGAAGGGTTTAATTTTGCCAGTTACGAGTATGTTTAAGTCCCATGTACTTAAAGTGGGAAAGCCTTTTGCCATCATCAGTTAAATTGTAAAAACAAACGTCACTTGTAGGAATCCCTTTTCTTCGTTTAAATTAATTTAAACCCCTTTTACTACCTTCCCCCGATTCTTGTCCTCAAAATTCAATTAATTTTTAGGACAAGAATCGGGGAATAGAATACTACTCTAATTTATTTTTAGAAAAAGTGCACAAATGACTAAATTGTAACTGTTATAATATCCATACATGGATGGATGGATGACTCCTGTAACACAGATTTATCCTAGCATGGGGGCAATTGATCATTTATTTTGTGCCAGGCTATTTGCACGCCTAAATTAGGTGTCACCTTGTATCTGTGTACTTTTTATGTCAAATAAATAATTCTAATATGTCATGTTTTTTTTTCACTAAGAATTTTTTTTAATGAAAACCTATTTATCTCATTTTCAAGACTAAAACTTACAGGTAAAATACTAAAGCATAGTCACTTGTTGTTGTTGTTGTTGTTTACTTGCTTGTGTAATAAATACCTAAGTATTTCCCAACTATTCCCGCCGAGATTTTCATAAAAACTTGTACAGTAACAGTAAAATAAAACAACTAGATCAACTCGACACTATCCAGATTTTACGCCCTCGTTTCAACGCTTGCTAAAGAGAGCGCATTTCCTCGCATGTTAAAAGTAATAGGTAATTCAGCGCACTTCACTGTCTAATGAGTCGAAGGGAACTGTTTCAGTCTGCTTGCGTTGATTACATGATTAAGGCTGCGTTGACGGCCTCGATCGATGCGACTTGCGGCGCGACTCGCGTCAAGCGATACGCGCTTGCATCACCTAAAGGGCAATTCTCGTAATTTTAAGAACGTTCACAGTCCGATCTCAGTCTCAATCTGTCAAAAATACCTGTAATTTCCCTACGATTTTGACAAGTTTTTGACATAGATTGTTGCTGAGATGAGATTGCGACTAGATTTTGATCGTCTTTAATTACGGAAATTGGCCTCCTGTTTCCGTAAGTCACGTCGGGGTGACTCGAGGCATGCTCTAAAAACTTCTTTCATTTGTTTTCTCCGCAGTCGCAGTCGCAAGGCGCGTATCGCTTGAGCATGTTGGTTGTGGCCAAGGGGTAAGGGTGAAAGTAGACGGTCGACATGACACGACTTGAAGCGTTTGTCGTAATGTGTCTTGGTCATGATTTTGACTCGGGTAGTCGGAGTGCTGGTCTAGCTAGGAGTGTGTTTTTTTTTTTTTTGACTATGGCATCTCGCAGTTCATCCTGTATGAGGATGGCTACTGCTTAACCGGACTTTCCTGTGGATGCCTTAAATTAAGGCCTCCAGCCAGGGCAAACAATAAACTTAAAAACTAAGTGACAGCGCTAAGGGCACCCCCCCAGGGGGTTCGGACCTCGGCTCAGGGCGTCGCTGGAAGAGGACAGCAAGCTAGGAGTGTGTGGTTGATGGATTGTACTTATAGTGTTGAGTAGGTCTGGTCAAACAAACGAAGCGATTGTGGTTTTAATGCTCTGGCTACACAGAGGCAGACCCGAGTGTGATACTCGGTGCGACTTCGCTCCTCTATTGTTTAAAGGATCAGGAAGTCACTTAATTATTGGCTCCACTTTAAAAACTCCATACAAGTTAGTACTTAGACGCAATCGGTGCGAGTGAATTTCTTCTTGCATCCCGCGCGTGATTCGGCTTCTTTCCCAGAGCGTTTTCGAAAATGTTCTTAGCTAACTTTTTAGACCTTTGAATCCTGCTTATGCGTATGAAGTTTCATTAAAATAGGTTCATTCATTTCGAAAAACAATGGTTTGAAAGTTTGTATGAAATGCCGTACGGCGTAAACGCTCTTAAGCGGTATTTTTTAAAACAAATATGCATATTGTAAAAATCTATACCGCATGCATTATGGATTTTTACAAAATGCAAAAAAGGGTTAAGTAGTTTTACTTACAAACAATCTACCACTTCTTTTCCATTTGGAAAGTAAATCCAAAAGCACACGTTATTAGCAGTCTCGACAACCACTCGGGGCTGTGAAACAGAACCGTCATAACGTCTGTCATCTGCCTGAAACCTTAGTGCTCCAGTAACGATTGCCACAAGTTTATGAGGCGCTCGTAATGTCACGGAGATGCTGTACACGTGGCTCTTAACATCACGAACATCTCCGACACGGAAGAAAGCGCCTTTTTTTATTAAATCAACATAATTGAGGTGCTTCAACATTCGCTTTCATTTTGAGCGTGTTTTTCTTGTGATTTTATTTAAAGGTTTTGGATTTTCTTTATTCAGTCATTTTTAGAGGGATAGGTTGTAATTTTATGTAAATTTCACTCAATTTAAAATACTGGCATTCAGCTGCATCTGGTTAGACTGCCAGCCAACCCCAAAATATTTGAGAAACGGCTAGGCAGATTGAATGAGGTTGAAATTTTATGAAGGGCTTTTATTTAGTCGAAGTTTTCTTGCCTAACAGGTTACTGAATATTGACAGAGAACCGTAAACAGCAACACCATGGTATTTGACAATGCCTTCCCAAATTTAGAAGCATTATAATGTTTCATGAGGTGTACTTTCACCGATATCCAACAAATTGGAATACAACCAGCCCAAAATATAACAGACACGAGCTTTTGCCCGC
Organism: Gortyna flavago; assembly: GCA_963669345.1. Lineage (NCBI taxonomy): Eukaryota > Metazoa > Arthropoda > Insecta > Lepidoptera > Noctuidae > Gortyna > Gortyna flavago. Next base: position 5,604,707 of record OY770132.1, read on the forward strand.
GTGGAGGTAGGAAATGATCCCACGGGAACCTACTACCGGGACAAAAAGTATAAATCAAATCAAATCATTTATTGCAATCCATAATGTACAATTAGCAGGTAATGGTGTAGGATGACTGCACTCCAGACAAACTTCAACAGCTCTACTCCCAATACAACACAAAAACATGAATTGCTTATTCAATTTTCTCCTTTAATCATACCGCACCAAGTTTTATAGTGTGGGGTACATACGTCATCCAACATTCTCGTCGACTAATGTATTAGCTTTTCCACAATATTACTTCCTTGACGCGCCTGGCCTGGATTATGACTCTGTACCAAGTTATTAACTAAATGAGAGTTTGGTGAAGCTGGGACATAGCAGCTAAGAAGGTTATGACGTTTTTATGGTGCGTCGGAAGTAATGACGTCATACGCACAGTTTTTTTATGCCCATGTAATGACATGTGGGGAATAAAAAAGAACAGCCGTTCATTGACCTCTATATATTCTCTGATGGAGTAGGCAGAGGTGGGTAGCGCACAGTGAAACTATGCATTGACCCAGGTATGTTTCAGTGCTAAATAATAGAGGGCGACCCTTGTGCCATTCTGGTCTTCAATCCAGACTCCCGGGCCGGAAAAAGTCATAATCAAAGCATTTTTTTCAAATAGGTACATAAAAGGCACTTTAGAACGTCAAAAATTACAACAAAATCGAATTGATGGTAGTTTTCGAATGGAGAAGAATGGCCAAGAATAAACATTGCCCATAGAATAATGAACTAAGAATCTGGAAAAAAAATTGAATTTAACTTAGTTACATAGGTTATTGATTGTTTGATTTATTCCGGTCTGTTCCTCTGGCCCCCCTCCACCCCCCCGTTCTATTTAAATAAAATATTAACTTTAATACAGATATCAAGCTTGATCCATAGTACAATTACATTATATCAAGATTACAAAAACAATTACAAAATGAAGATTAAAATTATGATTAGATGACTGCTAAACAAGGAACCTCTCCAAAGCAGAAATAAGATCCCATCAGTCAAAGTCTACAAGATTTCGTTGCGGCTGCCACGCATTCAGCAGATCAGGTAATTTACCTATATTATATAGGTATTTTGGTTTGTCCTTAAGTTTATGAAAATTCAGCTGAAAACAAACCAAATAAATCCTATCTTGAAAATAAGTTCCAATTACCACGGCGACCAGTGTATAATTTAAGGATATTGTACCAGTTAGGTAGTTATGTAATTAAATACTTGTACTTAAGGCCCGTCTCAAATTCCGAATCGGTTAATTTATACGTTCTAAAATGCCTACATAATCACTTACTCTAATTGGTGGTCGGTGGCTATTTACTCAATACTATAGATAGTATCTTTTGGCTGTTATAGAGACCATACAAATTATATGCAATGAAATAATTTATTTGGCAGTACATCTAGTAACACTTTTTTAAAAATGAGGCAGAAAGTACGTCATTGAATATGCGGGTCGAAAAAGTGTATGAAAATCCTTTGTTAACGTGCTGTTTTTTTTTAATTTAGGGCAATTCAGAGCTAATCTAATTAAAGATAGTATAATGCCAAAAGACAAAGTTTTTATCACTTAGCGCAAAATCATACGTGCCACATACTTTTGCTGATCATTTAAACCATCTAATCTCCCTGGCCAAAGTGTTACATTGAGTTTTAATAACTAACAATTTTAATATAAACTTTACTTTAAAAAAATGTTTTCTATTTTCCTCGTTGGTATAGTAGGTATAAAGCACTGTGTATCACTCTGAAGAAAGTGCGATTAAAAACTCGTGTGTATGAAGGCCCTCGGCTCACAATCGTTAGAAATCGGTCACATTCTCCCCTCGGTGAACAATGTACTATTTAGTATTCGAAATTTAGAGTATCCGGCAAAGTGTGATGGCAGCATGCTGTGCCGTTCCATTTTTACCTCATAAAAGTACTTTTGAAATGCCGCTTTTATTCCTAAAATACTCAGTTCACGAAATTGATGTCTAAACTATTCAAATATCTTGTAACAAGATTTTAGTGGTAAAGTAGAAAAAGTTAGATTGGATAAAGCCAGCGTACAATAGAACTTGGATTAGGGTCATGAATAACTTAAGTTATATATGAAAACCTTGGGAAGGAAGTTAGATTAAATGTATCCTTTTTCACCTGAAAAAATCTAAAAGCTTAGAAACTAAGAAATTAAGTTTATAAAGTTAGGATCAAGCACTTTTTTTTATTATTGTGATGTTACATTTAGGATAGACATTAAGATACATAAAGGTGTCCTGTTGTGAAGAAATATCTATTAAGAAAGAAAAGGAAGAAAGAAAAATTATTTATTCTGCACAAATAAGAAGCATATTGCTAAAAACAATTACACTCAGACTATTCTGTAATTTCCAACGCATGATGAAGAAACTTGATGTTCAATGCGTTTCTAAAGACACCCAAATCTGTGAGGATTTACGTCAGAAAGTGGAAATTATAATCCAAAACACTAATTAAAAAATGTCATCAATAATTATATTACCTTGACAACGACGGTCATGTTGCATACATACGTAACTATACAAGACATACGTAAAACAGTTTTTATTTCAATGATAAAAAAACAATACAGAGACAGATAACTTTATCAGTAAAATCGTATTTCTTCTAACAAAGACGATAAACTTCCGTAATCTCGTTTTATCGTACTTACAGATCTATAAGGAAAATAGATTCGTACGGTATTCACAAATTTACAAGAATCATACAAAAAATACTCAAAGGTTGATTTAGAATCCGTACTATATAAAACACTTAAATAAAAAATCCAGCTTAACATACCTACCAATAAGTACGATTACTAACAAATGAGAAACTAAATATAAGATTTTTTATGACATGGCACTGGCAAATAGAAGAAAAATTATATAAAAAAAAAAGTTAATTTCAATAAAAAGTACAATAAAAGTTAAAACTGTCAAGGCCTTGTCAACTTTAAATGCTTCGGCATGAATATCATTTTTGTTAACAGGTCATCCAATTATAAACTATCAACCAACCTGTCTGGGTTCTTTTTATATAATTTAGTCTTTATTTAATATTTTATGATTGTGTGTAGTTTAGTTTGTGATCTTCTTGTGCGAGTCACAATATATTTTTTTTTTTCTTTAAAAAACTAGTTTAACCCGGGCATAATTTTTTTACATTTTATACTCTAGCCCAGTGCCAGTCTGGTAGCTAGCCTTCCTCTACAAACTGAGTTTGCCACAGTTACGTATATATAGCTCTTGCCTGAGTCTAGATTTACTACCCACTTCAGGCCGGATCTCTATCGACTTCTAACACTATTATTGGCTTCAAATCCATTCAGCCTCAAAGATAGTTGTTTTAATAAGGCAAGTTAAATAAAAACTTGTAATAACATTACAGCAGTGTGAAACAAGCACGCTCAATAGTATTAATAATTGAATAACTACTTCATGTTGCAAATAATGTCCATTGGCAGATTGGCGATCTAAATGGACGATTAACTTACACATAGGTACGTACATAGGTTTCTAGGTGTGAATTAAAACAATGAATGAGCATTTAATTTTCAGCTTGTACATTTAAAAGCACAAGGAATATTTCTTGGTACAAAAATGGTAAACAAATACAAAACTTTTTACAAGTTTCTCAACCTCACAATATCCTTGCACTGTTTCCTGTAGACTAAGACAAGTTTTAAGCATAAAGCGAATGAATCGCAAGCAGCGCGACTTCCATTCCACGGTCCAATCGTGAAGTTCACATAAAATTTCTTTCTACGAGTGGGAGTTTTCAGAAAATTCCAAGTTAGAAGCAAATTTATTTTAAGAGGAAAATCTTCAGGATGTAGTGGCAAGACACCGTTTCTGTAGTAATCTTGTGGGGAGTTCGGTGAGCTCAGTAAACTGGTAGTTTGGTGAGCTCAGCTCAACGTTTGTGGTGCTAACGGGTAATGAGTTGCGAACTCAGCAAATAATACTTTGAAGTTTACGTCCGATGCAGGTGTTCTCGCATTAATTTGTTCAACGTGATTATGAAATTGTGGAGGTGGAATTGATACTAACTGGAATTAATAAGCTGGAACTTAACACTTCATTTACTAAATGTGATCAAGACTAGCGAAGGATGGCAATGCAAGTGATATGTACTGAACAAAGAAATGAAAATATTCACTAAAACGTTCAGACTCGTTTCATGTTAAAGCGACGTAAAGATGGAAGCTATACGCTTCCATTTCTACGTCGCTTGTAAATATATCGTGACACAATTGAGAAAATATCCGGATATCAAAATGGTTTGCCTGAGGTGACAACAAAATGCATAAACATTTACAAAGTTTATCTATCTGAAATAATATTTTTACTTTTGCAACATCAATTTGAAGTCCAAGGGGTATCTCTGGATTCGTCGAATTGCCCAACAGTCTGGACGCAGCTGGCGCCGAAGGGAACAATTAAATAAATCGTAACCCATTTATTTAAATTATGTTCCATTTATTTAACTCTTGCCTAAAAAAATGGGTCACCCCATAAGGAAAAATTACGAGATACTGCTCCACGTTTTCAGGGTTTCGTACCCAAAAAGCTTTTCCATTTTCAGTCCATTTGGCTGTCACTCGGTAGCTTCGATAAAAGACAATTATATTAGAATTCTACAATGTTATGTGGAATGATTAGCCGTTAAATAAAATATGACATAATGAAGAAGTATGTACCGTATTTACTAAAAAAACAAAAAAAATTATTTTGAATTTGATTGCCCAGTTTACATATTCAACTAACACGTTTTTAGATTACTTACCATTAGGTACCTCGATTACTTCACTTTGATTACTTGTTAATTTCCGTTCATCTATCAGTCTGATACACGCCTTAACGGTTATCATATTCAAGGTCAGACAGTCCGACAACACTATAATCAGCTTATATAATCAGAAGATTAAGTAATAATAGGTCCAGTACCCTCAAAAGGTGATTAGGATCAGGGCGGCACGCGAGGGTTGAAAGCTAGATATCGCCCATCATTTTTGTAAGGCAGCGGCTCAGCAGGTTCGCGTTTTAGGGTTTCGTGGCTACCGATCTTTATAAGCGCTGAGAGATCCACTTACTGTTTTATGTTGAGTAAGGTAGCGAGTATCTTGGCTATCCCTTGCGGGTTAACAGGGTAATATATACAAGAGTGTATGAAACTGTTCTAAGTACCTACCTTTGAAAGGTTTCTCGGTGAAATTGTTTTTAAAAGAAAGAAGATATGTTTATTTAGCTCAGACTAAAAGACACAATACCCCAGATACATAGATCAGATAAAAACAAAAATAAAGATCAAATAAAAAGACAGGTGTAAAGTCCGATGTAAAAAAGTAGCAGGAAAGTGTGCCTTACGGCTGCGTCAAAAAGGCCCAGTTCAGCAAAAATGTTAGACAACTAGTGCCTGAAATCACCTCAAATCACACACATCAGGTCCAGTTGAAAACTAGCGTTTTCAACTGGACCTGATGTGTGTGATTTGAGGTGACGGATGTATATCAGTTTTATACTGCAACGTTACATGTGTATGCATACCAAAAATAATAGTAATAATAATTAGAACTTAATGTAGGTACTACAAATTAATTTAGAAGCTTTTGTAGCCCAATAAGAGTCGTTCGGAGTGATCGGGTCTTCCCACGATATTATATTTTTTTAGACATATTTTTGGGTATTGTGCTAGGGATAGACTTAATTTCCTTTGTATTGTATAATTGCATAGCACAGATGTGAGTTCTATGTACTATGGACCTTCCATTTACCGGGTAATATCTCTTTCATTGACTTGAATGTGCCCTGGCGGCTGATAGTAAGTATGTCATGCTCACTCAAATGTCTCTCTGACGGTGGCGTGTGTGTTTGGATCATTTAGCTCCCTTCAAAATGGTTGAGCTGAATGGTGCTGATCCATGCGTCATGTTCGTGAACGGGCGCCGTCATTAGGTGCTGGTCATCATTTAGCTACCTCGGCTTGTTTTTAATTATTTAATTTTTGTATTGTTACTTTGTTGCATCACTTTTGTCATCGTTCTCACATATAATTATAAATTCGACATTTTTATAAAGATATTATTTAAAAGAGTGTCCATGGAGTTTCTTGCCCGTTCTTTTCCATAGGTACCTAATACGCTTTAGAATGGGCAACTATAGGCCAACCGCTTGACTAGGATGTTGCTTGGGGTGGTGGCGGCGGCGTGCCGCCGCCGGCGCGGTGCGGGAGGGGTATGGTGACGTGATGCGAGAGCTCAGTGATTCGTCAACTTGTAACAACTATCACCCCACCCGCACTGCGCCGGCGGCAGCGCACCGGCGCCACCCCAGGCAACATCCTAGTCAAGCTTTGTTTTTTTTTGCCTCGGGCGGGGTCTCGGTTAAGCGGTCGGCCTATAGCTTCATATTTTATGACTTACTAACGTCTTGCCAGATCAAAGTGAGAAAGTGAAGTGACTTATATATACGTGATATCCACTCACCAAACTCTAAATATAAAAAATCCTCATCAAATTCGATGAATAAATCTATGATTTTCGCCCACGCAACACGTGTTTTTGGTATCTGTTAGCCAGATTGTTATAGCGGCAGAGCAAAGAGTGATTGATCACCCGAATCCCGGCAGTATGCCTACCGCGTGTAATCTCCGCCACTACACTGATTGATGTGCTCTTCTCGCCCTTACAAATAGGGTCTTCATCTGCCGTTGTACCAAACGTGGCTATGTAGAATTTTATTATGTTGGAAGAAAGTAGATAAATAGCACTTGGATTTTCTGGGTACAACTTCAAAAGCTTCTGTGTTTTTATTATTTATCTAAGTACTTATGCATACCTACATAGTGTTGGTACGTCGTATTCATATCCACTGAAATTAGTCAGACAAAATTGGGCCAAAATTATTTAAACAATTCCTACGAACAATTTCACTATCGTATCTAGATAAACTCGTCTAAGAAACAACGAACCGTTTTATCATCCATTCCCGTCTTTCTATGCAGCGGAAAGGATCATGAAACGATGTTGTTTTATGAGGGAATTAAAAGCTTCGTGAACGACATCCGTCGAAAAACAAATACACAGGATAAAGACTAGTAAACGCCGTCAAAAACCCATGAAATTCCCTGTTTTATCTCAAACAGCTGAAAAAAACAAATTGAGTTTGAAAAGAAAAATCTTCTTCGCGGAGTACTTACGTGACTTTCTCATATTCATGGCAGAGAATTTTTAGATGGATGCAAAGTTGGAGTCCTCAAGTGTCAGTTTTTTTGAGGAATGCTCTTTAATGCTGAACACGTCTCTTTTCGCAGAACTAATGGCTTATTACAAAGTTTTGGAGGAAATAAATGAGAGAAAATATTTGTGTCGTTTTATATTTTTATTGTGGGACAGGATGGTTACGTTGTGGATCTTTATGGCGTTGATGTCATTCTTGTTTCATTTTTAGACCGGAATGAATGGCTCGATGAGATTGGTTTTGGAAAAGTAAATCGTAACTATATTTAGGGGTTCGACGGACTGGTAGAACCTACTATACTTACATTACGTTTCTTTGGGTATCTACCACTTTATTGCAGCCATACATTTCATGTTGTGCTTTTCTATAAGTAATGGGCACTAAGTTTGCCACATGCCAATTATTAAGTAATAGTGTACCTACTCATTGTTGAAAAGCCTATAAATAAATAAATACACAAATACCGCTACTGTCTCTTTTAACTAAAACAAGTCCTAAAATGTTACAACGCTTAACTGGGTAATAAAATCAAGCAGCCGACGCCTATATTATTAGGTTGGGGAAAAAGTCTTTTCGCATTATAGTATGTATGAACTTGTAATAAAATCTCTTTGGCTATACTATTTGTATCTGGCTGCTTTTGGTATCATTGAAAGTTTAAATTTTAAAGAACATAATTCCAAATTAAAATTAGGAAAATGTGTGGTTTTCATTTGTTTTTCGTACTGTCAAGATGAGTGAATCTAATGAAGAAATTCGACACATTTTAAAATTTTACTACTAAAACTTTTTTACAAAAAAAAAAACAACCGACTTCCAAAAAAAACTACAAAGTGATAAATAACTTTTATTTCGGAAGTCGGTGTCGTTGGTTCTGCATTTTCGTTTATTGACACCGACTTCCGAAATGAAAGTTATTTATCACTTTGTAGTTTTTTTTGGAAGTAGGTTGTTTTTTTTTTTGTGAAAATGTTTTTATTTTTCACTTTTTAGTGAGAGAGTTTGTAATTTATCTAAGTTACAATAGCCTAACGTCAACTGCTCATCACCTTTTACAAAATACTGCTTTTCCCGATGCTGGGACGTTAATTTTTGAGGAGTTCTCCTGGTAAGAACCTGAAGAACTCCACTCCACCACCACACGCATTGTGACGAGCATAAATTGCTTAGCAACCATATTAAAGTAATCGAATCGCAACCCGTGAAATATTTATCATTGATTAGTTCCGATGGCCGTCTGTAGTCTTCATCATCAGCTCCACTTTACCAAATGATGATTTCCGAGAGCACATGCTCAAGTTACTCTAAAAAATATCCAAATCGCTATAGGTTTGCCAATAAAATTTGAGGGTTTCCCTCGATTTCCATGGGATCCTCTCATCAGATTCCAACTTGCTGACAATGGGACCACCTTGGGAGTATACCCTTCAAGTTACTCTAAAACATATCCAAATCGCTATATGTTTGCCAAAAAAAGTTGAGGGTTTCCCTCGATTTCCATGGGATCCTCTCATCAGATTCCAACTTGCTGACAATGGGACCACCTTGGGAGTATACCCTTTCAAACAAAAAAATAATTTTCGAAATTGATCCACAAATGACGGAGAAATCGGTGAACATACAAAAAAAAAAAAAAAACATACATAAAGTCGAACATATAACCTCCTCCTTTTTGGAAGTCGGTTAAAAAAGGTAAAAATGCAACGCAAGCCGCGAAAGAAATTTGCGATGTTTATGGACCTAGTGCAGTGTCTGTGAGAGTAGCATAAATTTGGTTTAAGTGTTTTCAATCCGGAAATTTTGATGTCAAAGATGCACGTCGCTCTGGTCGCCCTATTACGGATAAAATGGATGCCATTTTTGAAAAAGTGGAGCAAGATATCAGTAGTTACGACGTAGTTGAAGAACTGAGAATTGAACACAAAACAGTTTTGGCGCATTTGAAAAAAACTGGGTACACAAAAAAGCTCGATATTTGGGTACCTCACGAGCTCACTGAAAGAAACGTAATGAACCCTGTACTCATTTGTAATTCTTTATTACGACGTAATGAAACCGAATCATTTTTGAAGAAGCTGATAACTGGTGATGAAAAGTGGATCACGAACGTGCCAAAAAGGTCGTGGTCAAAGGCCGGCTTCACAGACTGTGGCGGAACCCGGGTTAACTCGCAACAAGGTGATGCTGTGTGTGTGGTGGGATTGGAAGGGCATTATTCATTATGAGCACCACCACCAGGCAGGACCATCGATTCTGAACTTTACTGCGAACAACTGATGAGATTAAAGCAAAAAGTTGAGAGAAAGCGGCCGGAATTAATCAACAGAAGGGGTGTGGTTTTTCATCATGATAACGCTAGACCTCACACATCTTTAGCCACTCAGCAAAAATTAAGAGAGTTTGGCTGGGAGGTGTTAATGCATCCGCCGTATAGTCCTGACCTTGCACCTTCAGATTTCCACCTGTTTCGGTCTCTTAAGAATTCTTTAGGCAGTGTCAGGATAACATCACGAGAGGACTGCCAACACCACTTGTCGCGGTATTTTGATCAGAAGTCCAAAAATTTCTACAGCAATGGGATCATGTCCCTACCTATAAGATGGCAAAAAGTTATCGAACAAAATTGTACCTACATACTTTAGTTAAATGTAAATAAACTATATAAAAAAACGTTTTGAATTTTCTTAAAAAATGCGAAGAAACTTTTTCCCCTACCTATTAATTTAAAACCCTGTACCTAATCCTCTCTTTAAATATTTCAGAGTTAAATAACCAGAGAACCAGAGAAATAAACCAGAAAGATTAAAAATGTAAAAATACAATGAGCAAAGTTAGATCGATGGTAGCTACGAGGTAACGCGGTAGCTACCAGGTAGTTACGTCAGTTGTGCTGCACAATAATCTGGACAGTGAGTCACGACCTACGGCAGCCTGCCTCGGCTAACGAACGGTAATCTTTACGAATCGTTCCGGCTGCGACGGGACGGCTTCCTATGATTAAAGACTTTAATTTTATTTCCTGGAGCTTTTGATTTAGATACAACGGAAAGGATTTCGTAATTAGACTGTGGATTAAATATGTTGGAAATTCTCTGCATTCAAGTAGAATGACTTTTTACAACGTGGCGCTACAATGGCGTCATTAATTTAACCACAATTTAACACACGAGTAGGGCTAGTGGCCAGAATCATACAAAATTATAATAACGTAAGATAATTCGTAATTTGAAAACTACCGCGTGCGCCGCTCGCCGACCATAGGGCTCTCTCTATCTTACCTTCAATTCCTGCCTACTTTGCACGTTATTCGTTTTAATTTCATTGATGCGATGTTATGATTCGTGACCCCGGCTTTTTTTTTTTGGATTTGAAATCATCAAATGACCCCTCCCGCTCTGGGTGGAGTGGAAGGGAGTGTCAGACTCTTACTGACTAAAACCCATCCGTGTCCTTAGCCCTTTATATTCCGGGGTAGCAGTAACCCTTTCGGACAATCCCGCTGCCCGGCAAATGACCCCTGCGCTACAGTTCTTTAAGTACAGGTTGGCCCAAGATGCTATTTTAGAAAATTGAAAATAAATAAATAATCGGTTCTCAAACTACAATATCATGCATAGTTTTACGTCACTACCACACGACAACCTACCACTACCACACCACTACACAAACCAATAGATTTGTTTGTTTGAAACGTATTCACAATCAGCGATGTCAATTAATATTTACATCGCTGATTGTGAATACATTTGCACGCCACGTTATGGCAGGATATGCTGAAACAAATTTGATGTAACACCTTATGTACCATATTCTAGCAAATAAATATTTTTGATTGATTAAAAAAAACTAAGTACCAACAATGGCTATTAAATTAATAAGTACCGGAAAGGGGTTAACGATGTGGATTTTTACGTGTTAATAATTTTTTCAGAGGCATCAGAATTGGATGAAACGCCGCATGGGAATACCTTCGATATTTGATTACTCATTCATCACATTAATTTGATCGTTTGTGACGTATTCAGTGGGATATTTTCAGGATTGAAAAGGACACAGAAAAGAAAATCTTTTTACGTAATAATTTATACGAGTATTGTTGTCATCTTGACAATTGTTACATTGTTAGTTAGTGAAGTTACAAGTGAAAATAATAAAAGCGTGTTAAAAATAATGAATGTAATAAATTTTCTCATACATTTATTCTGACGCAGTACGTGGTTCGGCCATGGAAATATCATATTGTTATCACTTTCGATAACCCTATCAAAAGGGATAAAATTATGATTTTTACCTACCCAGTATACATTATCAAAATCCTCAGGCAATGTATCTTATTAATAAAAAAATAACCATTCTAAGCACTTTGATATAAATTGTTTTATCTAGCAATTCACATGTTATAAAGCAACATTTATTAACACAGACTGAAACAAAACAAAACCAACTAAAACATTGATTGAAAACCTTGTTTCATTCCACCAGCACTGTACATTCATCCAGTAATGTTCGTGAATAGGAATAACAAAGTTAAATCCCATGGCAGCTGTTAGCCATCCATCATAAGCCGCTCAGGGGAGATCAGGTGGTGTTCAGAAGATTAAACTGGCCATCAGGAACAGCGACCCACAAACATGACGAATATAATACAACACGTATCTACTCTCCAAATAGCTTGACAATAAATAATAAAAAAAGGAAGAAAAGAAAGTTTTGTTTTCTGACTGTTGAAAGAATCCTTTGACTTTGAAGACTCATTAACTATATTTGATTTGTATGCTTGCGTTTCAAACGGAAATGGAATATCATTTGGATCCTGCAAATCGTGCTTCTTTGTCATTGGATCGCACATTTGATGGCTATTAGAAAACACGGAAATGTTTCAGGATTCGTTGGCGAAATAACATTATATTATCAAAAGAACGCTTTCCCATAATGGTTACCGAACTAAAAAGGCATTTCCTGGATAAAGAGCAGGCCAATTTCCATCAATGGCGTAGGTGTAAGTAGCCGAGACACGTTACGGCTTATTGGCTGCTAATAAAATGGTTCCGAGCGCCTGTGAAAGGCTTTCACATGCTCGCATGAACATTCCGTACCGTGACGGTATTCACTGAAAATATTGCTGCCAGCGTCAATTGTGGGTAGTCGAAGATTCACCCTAAGCGACACCACTTGAGAGTCAGTCGAGCTTCAATCTTCGCATCGAGCGGACGTGTCCCGGTTTGTGTACAAAGACTATCAAAGTTTAATTCCAACGATACGTTTTTAATTTCGCTCCAAGTTTTCTCGTCATGTCGCCGCTACAGAAGTAAAATACGGTTTGTTTATTACTCTCTGTTCGTTATCCGTTGGGGATATATTTCATCTTGGCTTGCAAGTTGTGCAAACTGCGGTCCCACTTTGATGTACCAGACGAGTTTGTTGAAGCTTGCGGTATGTGTTATATTCATGGAAGTTATCTAGCTGCCACCGTCTTGAGGGGAAGTTAAAATGGGTTCTGTTAATTTAGACCGTCGACATTGTAAAGTTAAGTATAGCCGTATGATCGGTACAAAGATTTAGAACAGCGTGCTTTGTTTGAAATGTAGGAACTTTAGGAATGTTCAAACTGATCAAGAAAATGTTTGATGCACTTACAGTTACCTATATCTTCTTATATATACAAGGTAGAAGTGACATTGACGCGCAAACCGTTACCATGAATTCAGTACATGATTCTAGACCCCCAGAAATGAAATTTTGAAACGGTTATTAAAAAAAAAATCTGCTGTTAAATACATTTTGATTATGTAGGTTGCTCTTTTGTATACACCAGCTGTTTTTTTAAATAATGGATAATAACTTTCTCTCTTGGGGTCTAGAGTCATGTACTGAATTCATTGTGACAATTTGCGCGACGATGTCACTTCTACCCTTTATGTAGTGGAGATAAGTTCCCGGCACAACTTCAGTCCATAGTTTGTGTCGCTTTTCGCCCGAAATGTCACTCGCTAAGTATCGGAATTTGCGAAGCTCCGGAAAAGCTAGTCTCTCGCATAACATTATCAGGTTGTACCTTCTTCTATAAGAACTAAAACATTTCCTTTATTGTTAATCTGACCGGTCTTACTTCCAACCGTTCAAGAACAAATCTCATTATGAAGTAATTCATTAAATCGCTGAACATCTTTTCTTACAGCATAGCTCTTTGCATAATTGGATGACCCTAGAGAATAGCATGTTTTCTCATTCTCGTAGACTTTATGGGCATTCGAGCATTCGTCGGTTTTATGTGGGAAAAATAAAAATTATACCTTTCTGTGGTAATAAATTATTATCTACTCCCTTCCTGTAAATGTTGGAATATTCAGCTACGCGTTTATAGTACCACTATAGACGTTTTCTTCAGCGAAAAAGAGTAAAAAGTTTTGTTTATCCCTTTTAAAAGGAGACTAACGACATAGACGGTAATAAGCAGTCTTTACCCGTTGCGTGAAAGTAGGTTACAAGGTAGGGTAATTGGGGTGCCAACGTCCTCTACTTCATACAAACATAGATCCATAAGGTTATTAATCGTCATGGGGGATTGTGTACTGTAGGTTTAAGTACTGTTTTTGTCCTTACATACTGTATATGGTAAAGACCATATAACAGTATTTACCATATACAGTCTTTAAGGTCAAAAACTGACCAAACCATATTATATTCGTCAGCTTGTAATTAATGTCACTTTGGACACGAATTACAAACTGACTAATATTATGGTTACCTAAATACCAAGCTAAGCATAAAAATGTTATGCTTAGCTTGGCTATCGATATATCATTGTTTATTTGAAGTTATCATACCTATCATAATTCCAATTTAATCAAAGAACCAATATCAATGAAAAATGACTGGCAATATCATAAAATAAATAGGCCTTTTTGACACCGCTGTATAGGTAAATAATTTACAATAAATTAAAATATTAAAAAGATCACCGTCAGTAAGTAATAAAGTCAGGGTACGCTTTAAATTGTGAAGCTGACTTCAAAAATTCAGCGATACAATGGCGCATTTTATCTCTTGAAATAAAAAGGACATAAATTGGACGTAAAAAGGCGACTTCTCGTTACAACAGTGAAAATAAAAAGGTTCGGCCACCTCGCGTTTTATCGTTTTATGCAAATCTCTGTTTCAGCTATTTCATATTTTAGTGACGTGTGTGAATCTACTTAATAATTTAGTTTAGTAAAATTATTCACGGTGTGTTTAATTTCTCGGTTTTCGTTTATTACAGCCAGCATTTATAAAAGTTTTTGGAAAAACTTTATATTACTTACTCGCTAAATTACTTCAAATATTCTGTGTAAATAAACAGCAAAATGAACGCGAGTCTTATCAAAAATAAATACCACTAAAATAAATCTTAACCTCACCTCAGCAAACCATATAGGTACGTCGATTTAAACCGTGATATCGATTATCGATTGCCTCAAAATTGCCTCGTGGAGTTGGCAGGTGGGTACCTTCCGGAAGGATTACGTAAACTCAAGAAAAACACGCTAGAGGAAACGGGTGAAAATAACCGGGTACAGGTGATGCGAGCCATAAAACGACCGGCTAAGTGTTTCCGTCGGAAAACTATGGAAAGTGCTCGTGGAATATCGCCACTGCGTGCCTATTTCAGAAAAATAATAAAATTTTGGTACTTACAATTCGTTCAATCTCAGAAGATCCATTGGCCAGATCCAGGATGGATCTAGTGACAATTGTTTTCTCATTGGATCCTGTTTTGAAGATATGGATCTACTGAGATTTTTTTCTCAGTAGATCCATTGGCCAGATCCATAATGGATCTAGTGAGATTTTTTTTTTTCAAAAGATCCATAAGCCAGGACCATGATGGATCTTAGTCATACAAGATTTCGTATTTTACAAAATTAATAGCACGTAAAGGATCTTACAATTTTGTATAATGTAACACTTCAGAAGGCAAATCCCGTAAATAAAAACGTTCAAAATCTAAAAATATCAAGACTGATGATGTTAGATTGTGGACGTTCTTGAAAATACTGGAATTGTTTTTAATATTATGAGTAAGTCACCGTATCCTGAACGGATTAGTAAAAAAAAAACAAAAATGTTCTTTGTGCGTTCTTTGTTCGTTTAACAGTTCTTTTGAAGGAACTACTAAGAATTTTTGGATCAGTAACCTACGGGCCAGCATGCGGTAGCAGCGGGCAGCGTTAGGTATATAATATGTTTGTTTCCTTCAAAGGAACTGCTAAAGGAGCTAGTGAGCAAAAAGGCAACCGGAACCAACATGTTAAAACCTATATAAAAATCTTATACATTAACGGCAACCAAAAAAAAAAACCAGGAATTAAGAATCGTCAATCAGTTAGCACAGTTCTGATTATTTTATTAATGAATGACCATAGATATTTTTTCTACCGTCCAATTCGGTAATCGGGACGACAACACTTCAGTTTCAACACTACGAGTATATTATGAATATTTTATTCGTATTCTACAATGAAGGTTTTAACGATCGCCGGTATATCTGCCGTCGAAATTTCAAAGGGAAAGGGGAAACATTTGTCATGCCGGTGACAAAATATTTTTCTACAATCCAATTTGATATTTTCGTATCGAGTTTTTAGGAAATTAATTTTGCTTTTAGCATGTGTCCCGGTAACTAATCTATTAATGTATTTTTACTGAAGATCAAAGCTGGAAAATTACTTCTGCTGTTTTCTTGTGCATCCTACCCCCATTTACGTAAATAAAAATGTTTATGGAATATTTTCGATTTGGTATCAGATATTAGAAAGTATCTTGCTTATACATTCGGTTCCAGAGTCTATTTTTGTTGTTCCGTAACCAAAGGGTGCCAACAGGACCCTATTACTAAGGCTCTGTCCGTCTGTCACAGGGCTGCATCTTTTGAACCGTAATAGGTAGACACTTGAAATTTTCACAGAGTAGGTATGTATTACTATGGCCGCTATAACAACAACTAATGAACATTCAAGAAACGAGTTTTTCAAAGAAATATGTAGCGTTAAATACTCTATGGTGGTGCGGAACCTTTCGTGTTAACCCTTCGCATTTGACTGCTTTTTTCTAATAATCCATTAGGCAATGATGATTAGTAAAATTTACTTTGTGTCGATCGTAACCAGTTTAAACAGGTTTTTAACTAATAAAAGTATTTTTTCTGTTTCATTTAGTGCTTAAGCGCAGAATATAGGTACAATAGTACAAGTGCTTAGGCAACATATTTGTGTGTTGTATAGTATGCCTGCATAACTGAATCATATTTATGTATCTTTTTACTTTATTATGATATTACGGTGTTTCATAATCACATGCGGAACCTACATTTATATCCCTAGAAATGTTCGTATTTACAAAGGACATCCTACATTAAATTATTCAAACAAAGGACCCGTTGTCTCAGCCTGAGTTCTAACCTAATTCCGCCTAGAGGGCATATAATAAGCTATATCCATCAGTCAAATAGGCCGGGAGTATGGTTCGAGATACGCAACAGCATTGTATGCCCACCTCAGTGTTTTATCTCGCCTACAAACAAGAGCCAACTTGATCGTTCGCAGTGAAAAAGTTGCTACGTTGTGGATTTATCTCGAAAACCAATCACTGGGGTAAACATTGTTCTACGCTCCCGTTGGCAAGATTCACTTAATACAGATACATTTTCCAATAACTCGGTTAACGGTTTAGTTGGAGTTTATTCGGTTTTCTACCAATTGTTGATTGTTTACTTTGACTGAATTTTGAATATTTAGAGTTTGTTTAGGGTCTTATTTTAAAACTTTACTGCTTATCCCGGACGTTTTTCGTTTACAAATTGCTACGGAGTGCCGTTGCAATATAACGCTTGGCAGATATTATCTCGATTAAATAGGAACGACGATCAACTAACATGTGATATTTATTTCGTCGGAAGGAAATGTATTTGGTTGTGGGAGATGTTCGTTTGATTTTGTAGATACTCTTGCATATAGTAACTGGATTGCCAATCAAAAAAACTTCCTATAATTGAGTAAATAAATCCGTATAAATAATGCAAACAGTAAATTAGACTAGCTCAGAGCAAACTATCTATGTAGGTATATCAAAAAGCTCTAACCTAATTAAACTCATCATTTATGATGAGTTTAGCCTTTAGGCTTGAAAAAGTTTCCGTGCATTTTGGCACGCTGCCATATTCAGGGGAAGCTGCACTTTTTCAAGGACATTTTTGTTTGTTTTTTGTAAGAACTATTTTTTACTGATAGCTAAGTTTTCAATTGTTATGAGTTTGAGAAATAGGAGAAGGGGCTCGTGGCTTAGTAATAACAGCCGCACGGGTCGATCGATCAGGTTAAACTACGCTTGCTGCGGTCGGTCCGTGGATGAGTGGAAATCTTTACATGCCGAGACCCCTCCGTGCCTTAGAAAGCACGCTAAGCCGTTTTTCCCGGCTGTCATTCGTGGATTTTGACAGTCGTGCCGTATCGCCTGATGCCTGAAAGTCTGCAGACAACCAGTCTTTCCAAGGGGTATCGTGTTACCCAGTAACTGGATTTTGGTGGTCCGATAGGCAGTCGCTCCATGTAAAATACTGGTAAATATGCAGCTGCATTCGGTTAGACTAGAAGTGGACCGCAACATTGATTGATTGATTTTGAAAAATACATTTTAATTTATTGCCCGTAGGTATATTCAGAGCATTTTAAGAATTGAAGGGTCAAATTAAATTAGCTAAATAAACTCCACAGACATGATGTGATGGGTATCGATATTATCGATATCTAAACATGATGAAAAACATCAAACCAATTTTTCCTGGTTACGTCGTTGAAGCATGAGTTTAGATCAAATATTTTTTGTTTTATTATGTTTGTATAGCGATCACATCGGTGGGGTTTTGCTTGTTATAATTTAACCTTGAATTGCTAGGATATACCTACATTATAAAGTCGTCATAGACTTGCTTAGATTGTTGTCTCTCGATTTTTATTTATTGAATAAAACTCCGGGAAAATAACGAAATAAAAGGAAAACCCAAACGTAAAAGGCATCGAGGAATAAATTATAAAACCCATTTCAGACGATAGATAGCACTTGACCTACTCTTTTAATTATTTTTACATCAAAAGAAATCTTTAATACAAAATTTGACACGCTTTTTGTAAAAAAATGTGTTGCTTTCTATATTAAAATTTTATCTTTATTATTTAGCCCACTGCAGGGCAAAGGGCTCTGGCCTCTGTTCTTTCCACTCCTCTCTGTCTTGAGCTAGTGTTGGGCCAATCCTGCCCAAGGCGTCAAGCTCGTCCCACCATCTTTTTTTTTACATTTTCTAAAACTCTGTACCTATGTAGTCATGATTAGGAGCTTTTCTCCTTTCTATATTGTCTTACATTTGGGTTTGGTCCCTTGAAACTACTCTACTATGGTTGCCGCCAGATAACCAAAAAATAAAAGTCATTGATCCGACTTGTATCAAAAAGTCCAAACTTATTCGATATAGATCGCTCGTCATACAAAACTGTGGCTATTACTGTTTCGGTCGAGTTTCATAATAGCGTCAAGGACGCCCCTTACTGCGATACATCTGTGTTGATCGTGTTAGCGATATTGCCTTTACATTTTTTTCGTATCGTTTTGAAATATTGGAAAACATTGGTAGACGGATGTCAACGACTTTTATTTTTTTGTTATCTGGCGGCAATTATAGTTATATCTGAATGGTGGATCAATAAGGCTGTATATTTTTACAGAATAGCACTACAGGTTTCCTGACGATGTTTTCCTTCACAGATGTGAAGTTTTTATATGTGGAAGCTTGTAATTAGCAAAATTTTCTGCCTACGAATGATCTTTAATTGTGTTATTAGTCTGTAAGCTCTGTAAAAATAAATAAAAAAATGTCAGTAATGTCCATGATAAACAAATGGAGATAGGTATTAATTGTGTCTTTTTAATTTTCCATTGCATAACAAGATAATTATTATTGTACTCAAGCAGTTTAACATTGACTTTTAAAAATAAATTCCGACTATTAAGTGCAAGTCAGGTGCTCGCAGTTTCAGCAGATCTTTGGATATGTGACAGTTTTATGTGATCAATGCTCGTTTTCCGCTAGCTTGCACTCTACTTCCTAGATTTAAGGTCGTTAAGACGACACTTACTGAAAAATATGGGTGCTAAACTTTGAATTTGCTTTAAGAGCTTAGCGTAGTTGGGAGTTAGAGGTGACTTTATGCACCTGTTCCAGTTTTACTAGATACTTCTATTCATTTTAGTACTCTGCTGCCTTAACTTATACGTTATTGTAGAATAATGTCAGACTTTGTAGTTATGGATGTAATAAAATAAAAGCTGTGTGGCAGGTAATTAATAAAGAAACTGGAAACACAAAACAGCGAGATCAGAATGAGTTGACTCTAAAAATTAATAATGAAACTATTTCAGATAAGTTAAAAGTTGCTGAGAAACTAGAAAATTTCTTTACCAACATCCCAATAGAGGTTACAAAATCACTCCCCTCATCACCTATATTAGCTGAAGCTCTTCTTACAGAAAACTTTAATAAGGATATTCCAAGCTTTGAATTCAAGCCCATTTCTGTTGCCACAATTAAAAAAGCATTTAAAAGTCTTAACATAAAAAACACTGAAGACTTATGGGGGATTTCTGTTAAGGTTCTTGGAGATATTATTGACACAATTGCCCCTGCCTTAACGGGCATATTTAATCAATGTTTAGACAGCGGTACGTTTCCTGATCTAATGAAACATAGTAAAGTAGTACCAATTTTCAAATCGGGCAGTAAGTTTGATCCCTCCAATTATAGACCTATATCTGTGCTACCAGCATTGAGCAAAATCTATGAAAAAATCATGCTAGACCAGATGTTGTCACATTTTAACTCAAATGGGATTTTACATGGTCACCAGTTTGGTTTCACGAAAGGTAGATCGACGACGGACGCGGGAGTAAAACTCATCAGTCACATTTTGGAATCCTGGGAGAAATCCCAGGATGCAATTGGCATTTTCTGTGACCTCTCAAAAGCGTTTGACTGCGTTGACCATAATACACTGATCTGTAAATTACACCATTACGGAATTCGTGGACAAGCTGCTGATCTTGTTCTTTCCTACCTATCAAAGCGGCAGCAAAAAGTGAACGTTAACGGGGCGACGTCATCAGGGTCTCTAGTTAAGATGGGCGTGCCTCAAGGCTCAATTCTTGGCCCTTTCCTATTCCTTGTATATATAAATGACCTTCCATACATGATGGATAACTTATCGGACATCATTTTATTCGCCGATGACACTTCCCTTATTTTTAAAATAGATAGAAAAGATACGGATGTGTTGCATGTCAACGAGAGTCTGGCTGTTCTTTCGAAATGGTTTGCAGCTAATAATCTTTTACTTAATGCAAACAAAACTAAATGTCTTAAATTCTCATTACCAAATGTACCTCAAGTGGGTCTGAATTTAAAACTCGATGGAAAAACACTAGACGCTGTTACGGAAACTGTATTTCTGGGAATTACTTTAGATTCAAGATTACAATGGGGCGCACACATTAGAGCTCTTTCAGGTAGATTAAGTTCAGCTGCATATGCAGTAAGAAAAATAAGGCAGTTGACAGATATAGCCACAGCTAGGTTAGTATACTTTGCTTATTTCCACAGTATTATGTCTTATGGTGTTCTGCTGTGGGGATCGGCAGCTGACGTAGATTCAATTTTCATTTTACAAAAGAGGGCGATCCGCGCAATCTATAAAATGGGTCCTCGCGAGTCTCTTAGAAACAAATTCAAAGAAATCGATATACTAACTCTGCCTTCTCTTTATATTTTAGAAAGTATTTTGTATGTTCGCAAAAACTTAGGACTTTTCAAAACAAGAAGCGATTTCCATAATATAAATACACGTAGTAAACATGAAATTGTGATACCTAAATTTAGATTAACTAAAACTAGCAAGTCATTTCTTGTAAACAGCATCCGTTTTTATAACAAGCTGCCAAAGCCGGTTACAGAACTTAGCGATGGAAAGTTCAAAACCCTCATCAAACGTGTCCTTATCAAAAAAGCATATTATAAGATTAAAGACTACGTTGAAGACAAGGTAGTCTGGCAATAATTCCTTCTGCACATGTGGCTTCCCTGGCATCTCATTAACGGCATAACTGCTTAAATGTCTATTAATTGCTCTCAAATCAAGATGTTTATTTTTTTATATACTTCTTTGACATAAAATTTTATTATTTGACATTGTATAGACATTTCTAATTTTTCACCACTTTATTAGTGGTTGTAATGTCAATCATATCACTTGGTTTTAGTAGGTTTTTATAAATTTTATTATTTACTTTATCCTTTTCATGGATTCTAATTTTGTAAATGTGAGGACTTTGTAGGCCTTTTAGACTTTAGATCTGTATATGGTTTTTTATATTATCAAGTACCTGGTACTTGTTGACAGGCCTATGCAGTCCTCCCATAGCTATTGTAACTTGAAAACATTGTAAAAACGCAAATATTTTTAAAAGAGTAACCGTGGAGTTTCTTGCCGGTTCTTCTCCATAGGAAACGACCAATTGGAACCGTGCACCTAGCTTCTGACGTTTCATAAGTGCCCATGTAGGTTTATGTGAAATAAAATATTTTGATTTTGATTTTTGATTTTGATGCCATATTTGGCATTAGTGAAATGAGATTACACTTTTCGAAAAAAAAAATGCGTAATGTGCAGTCAAGGAATAAGTATGTTAAGCACCTTAAGGTTTATTTATACTTGTAACTTATTATTTTTCCGACTACGTCATTGTCAATATTTTGGCTCTGAAAAGGCCCTGATAAGTTCCTTTGGGGATTGTCCCGCCAAGATATTCACAAAAGGCACTTTTCAGAGCCACCCCAACTGGAATATCTAAATTCCACCAATAGCTTCTCCCAGACCTCTCAATTGCTCCTTGACCGTACCTATTCATACACCGGGTCAAGTGCGAGTCGAACTTGGGCACTGAGGGTTCCGTACAAATTTGTAGGTATGTAACTACAAATTTACGGTTTTAGCATTGTTTCCTTTATTTGTGCTACATGATTTTGCTTCTTGCCAAATTTCATGATTCTAGGTCAACGGGAAGTACCCTATAGATTTTGATTACTTTGCAAGTGTCAAAATATGCGGCATAAACGGAACATAAATGTCCGTATCTTTTGATTGCGTTGACGAAGTTTGACTTTTTCACTACTTCAAGGGATTGCAGTACTGAGTATTTGATATTCAATTCAACTTAATAACTCCACGCGTTCTAAAATACTGGTATTCAGCTGCATCCGGTTAGACTGGAAGCCGACCCCAACATAGTTGGGAAAAGGCTAGGCAGATGATGAACTCCACGCGTTCTTGATAAAAAGGGTCTTTACCTTACCCTTAGATGGACAGACAGATGGACAATGAAGTGATATAATAAAGGTTCCGTTTTTCCTTTTGGGGTAAGGAACTCTAAAATAAGATGAATTAGGCGTCTGCAGTTACGGTTAATTTAACTTAATTTTTGTTTACTGTTTATAATTTACGAGATTAAACTTCATAATTTATTCGGTTCACGTATCATTTAATTTTGTCTATAGTCAGAATCGGTTTCATCAATATAATGTTGCCGTTTGAATATTTTATTATAAAATGTTAAATGAGACTTATAGCATTTACTTCATAATGAGTTGTTTGTTTTTATGTACCGTGATTATCATTTGATGCTAATTAAAAAATCGAGGTTGGGAATAAACAATGCTATGAATATGTCGCAGCCAACTGGTTTAATAAAATTATCCGTTTAGTTAACCGCCTAGCCTTTCAACTAAACGGCGGCCGTTCAACTAGCGGCCTGAATGATATTCAATTATAGTTTACGTTGGAAATGTAACCAATCACGCGCGAGCCGAATTGGTCGCAGTAACTAAGCCAGGGCACCCCAACCAAATGGGTTAGGTTAGGTTAGAACTGTGATCAATCGCGTGCAAGCCGAGAGAGCATAGCGAGGGTAGCACTACTTCCAGGCGGTTAACTAAACGGCTAATTTAACCAGTTGGATGCGACATATATATAAAATGGGCTGTATGAAACGCAAAGTGCGTTCTCATATTTTTCTAATTTCCCTGCATCGTTAATCAAACAAATCAATTAGTTTAAAAAAGTAGTTAAATGAATGAACAGCCACGTAATTGCCTGATGAGAGAACCTTTGTGTATGCATAACGGAAAGTTCTTTCAATCTTGTTAGACTAAAATAATAAGGGTATTCGAATTTCGAATTTATTGAGCGGAGGGTAGCAACTCAACGATCACGTTGAAATTCATTCATGAAAGCGCCCTTTTTCATTACAGGCTCGAGGACAAACATTTGTAGTGCTGTGAAAAGGCATAATTGGTTTATGTGCGAGTATGCGCTCTAGTTTCGGTGTGTTTGCAATGTTTTGTTTGTTTTCTCATGTTCGATGCTATTTTTTTAAATCGTAACGTGAACGTAACCTACTTCAAGTTACGTTGTTATTAGTTCGGGTAGTGTGGGTAGTTGCTATTTTAACAAAACGTATTATACTTTATTCGTGGTATTATTTCATAGGGAATGTCAATATTGTACTACAATATTGGTATTCTTGAATAATTTTCACTTGATAATTATTTTAATTTCTCATTTACATTATTAAAATAACTCTAGAAATCCACAATTCGTGGCCGTACGAAACCTAATATCCACTTAGAATATTTATCCTTGCCGAAGGGATGCCGAAGTTTTATTGTGACATTACATTTGTGCCTTCAAAGTTGTATTAAACGTACACATTTTCTCCAGGAAGTCCTAGCTTCGGGCACTTTGCAACTGTCCAAGTACCTTTGTACCCCACTTAATGTTTCGTGTTCACAGTTTACGGTACTGTCTCGAGTTACACGTGTTTCTGTATTCGAAACTCATTATTGTTTGCTTCGTTATTTCATGCGTTAATTTATTTAATACTATGGTATTAGTAAGACCCGTGACTGAGGGGCCCGTGGCTAAATAATAACAGCCGCACAGGTCGATCGATCAGATTAAATTATCATTGCCGCGGTTGGTCTGTGGATGGGTGACCATCTTTACACACCCAGACCCATCCGTGCCTCGGAAAGTACGTTAAGCCGTTGGTCCCGGCTATCATTCGTGGATCATTGACAGTCGTTACGGGTAGTCACAAGTCCGAAATTCTGATAACCAGTCTTACCAAGAGGTATCGTATTACCCAGTAACTGGGTTGTGGAGGTCAGATAGGCAGTCGCTCCATGTAAAATACTGGTACCTATTCAGATTCATCCGGCTAGACTGGAAGCCGAGCCCAACATAGTTGGGAAAAGGCTAGGCATGATGATGATATTAGTAAGACATGTTTCGTCGACCTAAAATAAATTAGGATAAAGGCAGGAGAGTGATGATGATGAACTCATCATCATCATTCTCCTGCCTTTATCCTAATTTATAGCCATCAACTGACTATGGTTGTATGATGAGGCGGTACCTACTGTTAAGTCCAGTGCTAAAATCTACTAGAATGAAACTTGTCAACCAAATAATTATTTAAAAGATTACATGAAACAGAAATAATCTTAATCTTGGAATATGTTTTTAACTTATTTGACCAATAAAAATTCGTGGAGATCGGTTGGCAAAGTCATTCAGACAAAACCTCTGCACTATATAATGCATTAAAACCACTTCTGAGAGTGACAATAATATTAATGGCGCACTCTCTATCTTTAGTCCTCCTTTGTTAACCCCTCTGATTTGCTAACCTTCCATCATGACATCACTTATTCTTGTCTAGCTCGTACCGTCACTAGGGAGAACTCTATTTGAAGTAACCTTTTAAACAACGAATATTTCATACCTACCTGCCTGACCTATGAAATATTCGTTGTGTTTATTTTATCTTACCGTATTCTGTACTGGAAAATTACATCATCTAAAATTCGAATCAAACACGATTTGGGTTCATCTAATCCCTACGTCATTAAAAGTAAAATCCAAGTTGGGAAGGGTTTCCAATTCCCAATTGAGCATTCGAAGTTTATTCGACTTAGTTTACGTAACGCTTCGGCTATATGTTATCGAAGGTCAAAAACTTTTGTGAATCTAGAATATTCGATAGAATAAGTGAGCAATTTACAGCAGATGTATAGTTGTTTAATGTCCTTGTTATGACTTGTTGAAGTAGTCATCAATTAAAACAATTTTTTTTCTCATCCAACTTTTAAATCTTCATTGGTACACACTGGACCTAAGATGTTGCCTTGTGGAATGCCTTGTTATTTCTTAATGATATCGTTATGTAGACTTACTTCAAAATCTTTCTCCGAAGTTTTTATCGACTCTTGCTTGTAAGAAAGTGTTTTAAGATGAGTTAAAAGTTACCATTTTGATAATATTTTAATATTTTACAAAACAGCAGATTGACTTAATAAGATTTATCTTATCAAAAGCCTTAATCTTAAAGACAATATTTTTCTTGTGATTGAAATGGGAAAATATGACAAACTGCTAGCTTTGGCCGTGTGTTGAAAATTCAACCATTGCATTAAAACTTTGTGTCGAACTGGAGTGGTTCATATGACCCTTTAACCACTGGACTATAGCTGGGAATATTAAAGTTAACTGTAAATGTCGGTCGTGTAGCTTCATCCATGACATCGTAAAACGTTAGTAGTGGTGTCAATTTGACTCTTCGCACCGTAACTGGGCCATGTGGACCGTATCGTACCTCTCTGGGAAATGCTAAATACGGAGTCTAAAATTATCTAGTCCGTAAGTAGGGCTAGTAACTTCGACTAAGTAGCCTTGATTTTTTTGCTGGAGATGAACTAAAAAGGGCAAAATATAACAAGCTCAAAATAGATTTGAAATAAAAAGCCAATGCAGTTATAATTATAGAAAGGTTATGAAAATAAATAACAATGTAACAGCTGGTAAATAAATACTAGCGGCAAAGCCTAAATGCCGTTACCCACTGACAATGCCAAAAATGTAAATGGCCATTATTTCATAGCTCGTTTTACGTTTAATAGCCAGGCGTTTTTTCACGCAATTTATTGTGTTCATAATACGGGTAATCCATCAGCACTTAAATTAATATTCTCGGCTGTTCAGTGGAACAGAAAAGGTTCAAGGTTCAAAGACTTCATTGTACTGGGTTTTCGAGGAAAACGGAAAACAATACCTGTAAGTAATTAAATAATTATTCCGCTGCATTCGGTTAGATTGGAAGCCGACCCCAACATAACTGGGAAAAGGCTAGGCAGATTGATTGAATAAAATAATTATTCCTGTCTTTACAAAACGATCATACACACATATATTGTCACATCCATCCATTCATTCTGTTAATCTTTAGAAACATAAATTGACTGTTAGAAAACTCCCTGAATTTTTCAGCGTCATTAATCACCCAAGCAAGTCATTATCGAGTTTATTATATTAAATTCGCGTTGAGCTGGTAATTGCTATGTTAAAAAACTCCGAACATATTACGTGAGCTCGGATGAGAGCTGTAATGGGCTATTTAAAAAGTTTATTGTTTGAGGTACGTGTCGGTAATGACTTGCATGCTTTGCTGGCTCCAATTACTGGCATGTAGCACTCGCAATCTGTAAAGGCGGCGCTTTTAAAAAAAAATTCATTCCACGTTTATTCGTATTCGAATATTTCAGCAGCGAGTAATGTTTTCGCGTGCCCATTTACGTAAATATTACCTCATTTGAATAAACCTTATTTTGGTGGCGAGAAAAGATATTGAACGGTACCGCACAAAGAATGTTGGCGTTACTTTCGAAAAGCCAAAAAGTAAGGGAGCATGTTTCGATATATTTGGTGTAAATGGAAATTACGAACAAAAATTTTATGTCGCTTTTGCATTTTCTCACGTTATGTGGGTACTTGTATTCCATGTCGCTGTGAACTACTTGGCCTTTATTTTAAAATTCTTAAAAGACTTACATTTTTTCTCCAAGGAAAGGGCGGGACCGAGTTCGGGGTGATACAACATAAGTGTTATGCACCATTTCAAACGATGTATATTACGACAATATAGCAATATTGTGAAACATTATCATAACCTGTGTCTCTCAATTGGTACTAAAGATAAACACGCTGTGAAGCTTTAACAGATTCCACTGGTGTAGTCGCAGATGGCCATTTTACTGTGGGTAGACTATATTTTGTATTGGCAATACAACGGTAACGGTATCCCGTAGGGGTTGGAACATTGGTGAGTCTGGCAACCTTTGATGCATTCATTCCTTCAAAGAATCACTCGTGATCACTATTCGAATACGCCACGCGTTGTATACGAGAATATTTGAGCAGAAGAATGTATTTGTTTACTGTACTCTTATTGTTTTTATGTATTCTCGGAATCATAATAAATAATAGACTCTATTCAAGGCATTTGAACACCATTGTGCTTATTGTTAGGTACTTTATGAGAGAGTGGGGTAGTCTACTGTAGCATATAATAGTACTGTGCTAGATGAACCGGGCCCTGTCAGTGAGACCCATAAGTAGTGAGTGGCGTAAACTAGTGCAAACGACGAACACTTCTCCTCAGTTCAAAGTATAAAGTGCAAAAAAGGGGTTTCCTTACAAAACATCCACTCTCGACCCTCTGCGTAAGTTGAATGTCATTTGTTTTTTCTCGTGTAAGCTAATTCATTAGCCAGCTTGTGTGTATGTGTCGGTCTATAATAATAATAATTATGCAACTTTCATTAGTGCTAGAGACGCTTTCATCCTTCTCCAACTTGGAGAAACATAATCACTTGAGTGTGAATATATTCCCTCACAAAGACTCGATAAACGTCGATATGAGTGAATCAATATCAACTTTTACATAATATTATTTCAATGTCTATAAAGTCGTGTTTACTAAGCTCGGATGTTTGGCAGCTTTTATTTTGTGGAGCAGGTAAGGAAAACTCGCTTCAATTGATTTGTTATTGGTTTTGTTGCCATTAAAATCATATTTCCGAAGGTGAATGACGACTAAAAAGGGAAATTGGAAAAAATATGAAGTTGGTAGGTACTTGAGTATTTTTGTCTCCCCCTTAAGGTCCCCATGGGTAAAGGAAAGGACGCGTTTTTTAAATAAAAAAACGTTTCTTTTTTATCTCTCTGTCTGATGGGACCTTCACTGGCAGATAGCTGATGTTATAAGGAGTAACTTAGGCTATTTTTATTTTAGAAAAATGTTTAAAAACAAAACCCGACTACTAAAAAGGATGAAACAAGAAAGTACCTTCCAGTGGTCGCATGCCGCTAACTAACATGCTTATAAGCTATAGTAGCATGCGACCAAACCATCGAGCCAGTGTTTAACCGACTTCAAAAAGGAGGAGGTTATCAATTCGACTGTCAAAATCAAAATCTTTTATTTCACATAAACTGCACGAAACGTCAAAGGCTAGGTGCATGGTTCCAATTGGTCGTTTCCTATAGAGAAGAGCCGGCAAGAACTCTTTTTTTATAGAACCTCGAAGTGGTCGAAATATGGTTCTTTATTGAAAACTGACAACTTAATCCGGTACTACTGGTAGTCAGTTTTGTAATACAGATTACCTTAGTCGGAATTAAGTTTGAAATACAAAAACTGGCTCGATGGTTTATGCTCGGCTATAGTTTAATCCCGTTTTGTATTAAAACGGTTATTCCTCGATCCCGAAAATCTCGATAAAACGCTCGCTGATAACGTGACAATTAGGTTATACCCTAACTTATCACATGGTTATTATTTTCTAAAAAACACGATTGAATTAATCCTCCGTTAAAAATGGGAAACAGTCAAGCCAACATATTTCATACCTGTTATTAATTACTTAATTAACTTAGCACCTATTAAACCTTTTACGTTACAATGGACAAACCCTTGTACTAACTATAACCATACAAGGCTGTCCGGTTCATTGGTCAAGCGGCCGCTCTCAAAGGGGAAAGTAAAGAAAAACGTATTAAGCTTTATATTTTCAAAATACGGAACGTTTTACCGGAATTATCTTTTGTTGCAGGACACGGAACGAAGGGCGGTGGCAAGGGGATCATAAAACAGGAGATATAATAGGTAAGTCTCCCAAATTTCGTTAAAAAATAAGTGAAGTGCGTGATGAAACCTCATTAAAGCACCGTCCTGTAGCTGTTTTGGAAATAAATAGGCTCTGCGATAATCTTCGAAGCTAATGCTTTGTTTTGCTGCTCAGTTTACATATGTTTGACTTAATAATATTTGATAAAGAACGGGAAATAGAGACGCATTCTTTTAGGTGGTTGTGACTAATTTGTGAATGAAATAGTGGTCTTATACAGGTATACTGGACAAGTACATAGATACATAGGTGTTCTGTTACGTTTTGAGTACCTATATTAAGCAGCTGGTGTTTATGAAGACCGGCTGTAAATGTGCTATGTATTTTATAATGTAGATTGTCATTAATAGTAAAATGAATGATTGTGCGTTCCTAAAATGAAAATTTGTATGTTGCGTGATAATTTAAGAGAATTTTGATAATTCCAAAGATGAATATTCAACAAATTTACATTAATCAAATTGGAGTGGCAGGCGTATACATAAATTACATTCTTTTCGACAATCTTAGTCGACAGCGACTTAATATTTAAACCAAGTTATTCACGAGTTAGTATTTGTCAAAATGGAAGGTTTTTCTACCATTTGACCTCGTCATACACCTACTGTAGACCTCATCATTGTTTTTCAATGATTGCATACAAGCAGTTATCATCATCATCATTTCAGCCGAAAGACATCCACTGCTGGAAATAAGCCTCTCCCAAGCACCGCCACTTCGACCGGTTCTGTGCTTCCTGCATCCATCCGATTTCTGTAGGTTTTACAACGTCATCGGTCCATCTTGTGTCCAGTAGTCGTGCACATTAGAATATTAAGATGTTTATGAAGCCGTCACGAACATTATTTTAGGACCTTGCCAATAGGGTAATTAAATTATCTACGATAAACAATCTAGTAGATATATTTTCTTTTGACACGAGAGAAAAACACTAGGCAAGAAATCTTCATGATCCGAATTCCTACGATACACTACCGAAATAAAGAAAATATTTTTCGTTTTTTTTTCGTACCTTACACAAAGTTATTGTCTATTGAGACATGAATAAGTAGATAGCAAAGAGGTAGGTATTATACTAATATTACATCAAATTTTTCGCCCCAAGGGCGGAAAAATCCATTGTATTTTTAACTACCAACAGCTGTGGTAGTATTCAAGTCATTAAAATATAAGAGCAATAATTTTCCCCGTGTTTATCTGTTTTACAACTTTTGTTTCTTATGCTTGTAGAGTTTTCAGAGTAAATTAAATGTACGTCAGTTTTTATATTAGGGACGTGTACCTACTACCTACTGACTTATGAACATTTTAATTTATTCCACTATATTTGCTGAGAATCCATCTCAACAAATATAGTGGAATTAAAATACAGACATTTTAATTCCACTATATTTGTTGAGATGGATGGAATATTTTTGCGGAAGTCAAGTATTTGTTTCCGTACCCAAAGGGTGCCAATGGAACCCTATTACTAAGCCTCCGCTGTCCGACCGTCTGCCTGTCTGTCAGCGGGCTGTATCTTATGAATCGTAATAGGTGGATAGTTGAAATTTTCACAGAATGTTTATTTCTATTGCCGCTATAACAACAAGAAATGTAAAAAAAAAATGTGTTAAATATTGTACGGTGGGATGAAACCCTTCGTGTGCAAATCGTGCGTTTTTTTTCTTCTAAACATTTCGAAATAAAAACAGCAATTATATTTGACAAAATAGTCAAAAGTTTGTAGGTTTCACTTATATGGAAGACTGACCCAGGCGGATGGAAGGCCTTTGAAAATACGCCAGCACCCGAAATTCATGTAATTAAGTAATTATTCTATTCAAAAAGTATACCAATGTAAGCTTGTTCAGCAAATTCAGGAGGATAACCCCCACATAAGTAATGATCAAACCGATAAGCGAAAACTTTACAATTTAAAAGCGTATTTTTAATTAATATACACGATTCAAAAGCCAAAACGTCTAGTATCATTGGAAAAATACATTTTCGGCCCTGGAATGTATTCAGTGGAGTTCGTTAAGCTATAAAGAACTCCACTGAATTCATTCCAGGATCGAAAATATATTTTTTCAAGGATACTACTCGTTTTGGTATTCGACTCGTTATTTATATTCAATATTGAAACAGTAATTATAACAACGCATCCGAGTTCCTGTACCACGTCTGAAAATCAAAATTGCAAGCGAAATACTCTTAAATAAAAATATATTCGGCCAATGATAAAAAAATTCAAAAGCATTCTAACGTGTTGCCAATTTGTAGCGATATTTAATCGAAAGGTTCACATATTTTTATTGAATATATTATGAGCATTGAACCCGAGTTGTCTGTAATAAATTACTTTTTAACAAAACATCTGCACTGTGAGTTGTCAGTATCAGTGTCGAAGACAAAGCTCTTGGGATCTGTGTGAATAATAAAGCAAGATCAAGTTAATATTTTATCAAGAAAAATACTCTTCTTAGACCGTTTTCCATGAAAATGAAAGAGTTTAAAATACAGCTGTAGGTACGACATTGAAAAAAAATTCTCATGTTTTTATTAACGATAAAAAAGCGAGCATAGTTCCTTGTAATTACAGAATTTCCATCCCTCATTACCGCGTCAAGTGGAATTGTGCATGCTTTTTCATTGGGCGTTAACTCAGGCTTTTCTGAAGTCTATTCCAGCGTGTTTAATGGCCACACAAAGGATCAATAGCTATGTTCTTTTGTTACCTTTTCTGTAGAAGGTGTACAATTGATCCTTTTCGTAGTTCGCTGGTGGAATTGAATGGTGCGTTAGGAAAAGCGAACAAATGGTTTTTGTAACCAGCTCATCGTTCTTTTGAAACGGAGGGAAAATGGCTGAAATGTGAGGTTCAATAAAGGTTGATGTGCTGATTGTTAATGGTTACTCAGAATGGAATGTTGAGTAGGAAATGGGGGTTTCTGTTTTGGCAATTATTGTAGTGGTGAAATGACGCGTGAAATTGTGTTCTATTTCATATGTAGGTTTATTAAATATTTGGTAGAAACCTTGATAATATATTTTATTTTAAATATTTTATTTTCAATATGAAAGGAAAAGTCGCATCATAGCAATAATTTACTGAAATAATCTAACTTTCGTCAAATGGAAATGTAGATCTTACACCTTCTAGCGGTTTTAAATATTCCATTTTTAATAGTATTTCCAAATTCCATTCCAGAATGTGCTGGAATACAAAATAATCTCTTTGACCCCGTGCACATGACGTTTTTGTTTTCTTCACTCAATTCCACGGCAGTAACTTACGTTTAAACGTTAGAACTGAGCACTATTGTAGGTATATTAACAGTCAAAGCTTTGACAAAACTACTCCGAATCACTCATGTAATTTCGAATGGCTGCTTTTAGCTAAGATTTCCTATAAGGGAGGTTTTCCGGTGACCACTACATAAGGCCGTAATGTTTAAATAAATACAGAGCATTATTTGTCACCCTTATGTCAAAACTCCGTCCGTTATAAATATGACGGAAACGCTCTTTTAGGAAACCGTAGCTTTAGGTACATTTTATCAGCTTTAATAACACCCAGCTTCATCATGATATACCAACAAATTGAATTGAAAATGTTCCACTATAGAGCTCAAATCTCGGAGCTGGGTGATCTCAGCCTATGTCAGCACAATAAAGATGAGATGCTTGAAAAATGAGGGTTTGTCACCTGTTGCGAGCCATGAAACCGCGAAAGAACCCTCGTTATCCGATCACTATTGCTATTTGCAACTCAAATGAATATTGATGAGTTGGCACGTTTTCAAGATTCATTTCGACATGATCTTACAATATCTGCCCGCTTCGTGACTCTTCGCAATACTTCGGGGGGTTCCGTGAGTCTAATTAGTAATTATGTTTAATTGGTAGTGGGAGCGTGGCCAGAAACTGTCTTTATTGGAGGGACTTTTAATATTCAAGGTTTGCTCCTTTATTTCGGTTGGCTGTCTCGCAATCTAGGTCGACTATTAAAGCTATATCATTATGTATTGTATCTTCAGCTATATTGATAAAAGGCCAACGATGGATAATATTTTCAATAGAATAGTGCAGCTCAGGCGAATACTTATAGTGCAAACTGCATGCATCAACTGTCATGCTCTGGCTTTATAACGATCGGCAAATATCGCTAAATTAAAGCAGCCAAAATACCTACCGTTCATATGGATGCAAAATTCCCTCCAATGACTGCAATATTTATGTTAATGCTGCAATCAATCGCCGTGTTTCCCATTTGCGAGTTCGAACATGCGTACACGTTGTTAGCAAGATATAAATTACCCTAGTCACAGTGTGGAGGCTAGATTTATAGATCTGTAACATACTTGTAAACACTGGTGCGAAATACGCGCGGTGGTAACAAATATTTATTTATAGAATTATAATCATAAATAAAAATCAACAAATCAACTCTCTAAGTTCATCATGACATTAGAGGGCAATTCTAACTCAAGGAGTTGTATTGCTGATTCTAATGATCATTTGTAAGTAAAGTCATATCAACATACAACCGGACACTGACCTGCAAATTGCAAAAAAAACGTAAGATAATTTGAATTTCGTGGGTTACCTTAGCGCATTCCCTTTAAAAACATCTTGGAATAAAACATCTGTTTTACATAATACGACGGTAACTGATGGCTTCCCATCTTATTACAGACATTACGAGCTGTTTTACATTTTATCCGCGGAATATGAAATGTTGGTACATTTCGCCCGCTGTATTGTCAAATTGACGCCTCGCTTACCGGACACAAAATGATAATGAACGATGCGGTTTATGTTAATACCGTTAATGTCGTAGGTCCTTTAATTGCGTGCCTGTGTTGCCAGTAGAAATATGTATGGAGAGGATTTATTAGGTCTTTGAAAACTGCAATGATGCTGGTTAATTTGTTTTGTAAGGACGGGTTGAAAATAGTATAGTAGTTTGTGTCAAGTGTGTGGAAACATTTAATATTCATGTCATCTGCATTGGCGAAATATAGTTATACAAGGATATGGTGAGAGCATTTTGTAGTACGCTTTTTTTTTTTTTTTTTTTTAAGGATGGGAAATCATCAAATGACCCCTCCCGCTCTGGGTGGAGCGGAAGGGAGTGTCAGACTCTTACTGACTAAAACCCATCCGTGTTCCTTCCTTAGCCCTTTGTATTCCGGGGCAGCGGTAACCCTTTCGGACAATCCCGCTGCCGCTGCTTTAGTGCTTTACGCCTTGGTATTGCGATTGAGTCGTTCGCATGTTCTATAGAAAATTCGTGCTATGTAAGTCATAATCAATTAATTGGCTGTAGTATCTAGAATACGATTATATAACAATCAATCTGCCTAGGTTTTTCCCAACCATGTTAGGGTCGGCTTCCTGTCTAACCGGATGCAGCTGAATAGCAGAATTTTATAATAATATGGAGCGATTGCCTATCTGACCTCTACAACCAAGTTATTTCGTAATACGATACCCCTTAGTAAACTGGTGGTCAGACTTTCGTGCTTCTGACGACCCGTAACTATACTGTCAACCACGAATGCCAGCCGGGACTAAAGGCTTAATATGCTTTTTTGAGGCAACCACCACCACAGACCAGCCACGGTAAGCATAGCTTAACCTGATCGATCGACCCGTGCGGCTGTTATTGCTTAGCCACAAGCCCCTCTGATAGAATACGATTATAACAATCTATATAAATATAATACTTTTTATTTATTCAGACTAAAATGAGGTCCACAATGTAACAAAATAGTTTAGTCGATGTTAGTAATTAATAACTCAAACAGATCTACAGAATTTATGCATTAATCAACCAAATTAAAGTAACATCAGTCGCATAAAATTTTCACCCGTTTCGTTGCCAAAGAAAAATGGACACAGAGAAAATAAAAACTGTCATCCATTTAAAGCACCCGTCCATTGTCAACAGCAGAGCATTTGCAGTTGTTCCAAGATCTTTACAGTAAACCTTACCTGTTGCGCTCGCGCTTGGCTGTCTACAATATCCAGTGACATTCAGAACAAAAGGCGACACTGAGACAATCTTTTTTAGCTTTTTTTCTCCTTTTTAGAGCTGCAGATAGATAAGACCTTGGAGCTATATGCACTATTTCTTTTTCTTATTGTTGCATATAAGAGTAGTTATTGGTTTTTTCTTTTCTGTATTGTTAGCGTTCGAAGCTAGCAGCAAAATTATAAAAATATTTTAATAACACAGGATGGTATCAACCCACACTCTGTTCCATGTCACCCTGTTAATTTTTTAAGAATGGAAGAAAGTAAAGTACTTACAATATGTTGCCATTTTTTCAGCTTGTATTCACCCTTTCAGAGTTTTTCGAAATCCTTAGAAATGCAAGAAACCGAACTTAATTTTACCTAATCAAACAAACAATAATAGGAAATCTTTTGATGAAATCGTCCAAACAATTTCTTAATGGTGTTTATTTTCCTGAATATTCAAAAAAACAGACGAAATTCGAAGCTTTTTTCGCATGACTTTCGCTCTGTGATAATTATGATCGGTCTAGTGTGTATCGGTCTAGTGTGTACACTGTCTTAATTCACTAATAGAAGCGACGAAATTGCTAGCTTCCTGGCTTTCTCTAGTGCCCACATTTTCGAAGCGAATCACTGCTTGCAACACTGAACACAAGACCACGTAATTACGTCAGCATTAGGTACTAAATATTCAAATGCTCTCAGGCGGAAGCGTGGCTAATGGAATTTCAGATTATGTACATGTAGAGATTCGATTTATATACCACCTGTGGTGACATGCTGGTTCCCAAATTACAATGATTATAATCTATGGTCTTGTTAATGTGTTAGGGCTGTATCAAACGCGGTTGCTGATATTATGATATATTGTAGTGTGTGTGGCCAATGGCAAAGGAGTTAATTTCAGCTGTCCAGTTGCACAGAACAGCCCATTTTGCGTGTGTTGGCCCTTAATTATAATTATAATTATGAAGAGGTGCTATAGTGAGGATAAAATAATAGGTTCTAGAGGAAACACGCTGTTTTTATGTACCTGTTTGGGACAGGCCATGTGT
Source organism: Gortyna flavago (assembly GCA_963669345.1). Classification (NCBI taxonomy): domain Eukaryota; kingdom Metazoa; phylum Arthropoda; class Insecta; order Lepidoptera; family Noctuidae; genus Gortyna; species Gortyna flavago. Next base: position 5,641,201 of record OY770132.1, read on the forward strand.
TTCATATGCTTGAGTTTTTGCTTCTTTTGTGTTAAATTTAAATTATTTTAAAAGATCATTTCACGGGCTTTTAATTAATTGGTCCTTGGTAATAAAATTGTCGGGTCCTAAATTTATAGCGGTTTCTAAAAGTAACAGCCGCAAAATGAAATTCACTGCCTAAATACCTACGGCCGAATCCCATTCCATGATGCCCTCAAAGAGATTTGGATTGTCATTTAAGTAAACAGCCAATATTTAATACCTATCTAACATTCAAATACGAAACGGATTGTCTCGAAACAGTTGGAATGGATATAACAGGTAAACACAACGAAGTTTATTACAAAATTCATACGGTTGTCAAAGTTTTCTATGAAAAGCGTGTTTTTTTTTTTTTTTGACATGACCACTCGCAGTTGCAACTCGCTAAGGTTGCCTTTCTGCTTAACCGGACTATCCTGTGGTGGCCAAAAATTACTTTAAGGCCCCCAGCCAGGGCTTACAAGCTAAGGATATTTATTTTAAATGAGCTACACTAAGGGCACCCCCTGTGGGGTTCGGGCCTCGGCTTAGTGAGTCATTGAGGGGAGGGCAGCAATGGTCAGGCTGGGTCTGGTTATTTTTATTTGGGGAGTTTAAAGCTACTTTCTCAGCCTCGCGGGCTGGCTTGTCGAGCAAGGGTCGGGCAGTGATATTACAGGGGCGTCGCGGAGGGCCTCGACGGCGGGGCCGGGTACGCGGTTTGTACTTGTTTTTGCGTAATGTACTAGTTTCCCTACAGCTTTCTTGGAGAAGGGTGATGGGGTCATCGGGTATGAGGAGGGTATGCCTGGGACGGCGAATCTTGGAGATTTTGGAGGGGACGTATTGGGCGGCTGAACAGACCAGGGGATTGGGATGTTTTTCAGCCCTATCGAAGAAGCCCTTGGTGAGGCGTTTCATTACCTGTTGGATTGTTGGGATCTTAAGGTCAACATGTAGTTGGTTATTCCTAAGGTACCACGGGGCGCCCGTGGCCTTTCGGAGAAATCGGTTTTGGTATGAAAAGCGTAGTCACACAGATGCAGTACTATACGCCTACGTAGGTGCAAGTAGTGTGGGGTTTAGCGAGGTAAGTTTGTCTTTACTGTGGACACACAGTGTGGAGCGTGTGCTTGGCTTGCGGTCGCGCAACACACGGGAGAGAGGGTTGCGGGGAAGAGGCTCGTTCAATACGTACGTAGTTGTGGTCGGGATGTTTACTTACTTACTAGTACGCAACACGAGCTGAACTGTTTGGTGGAGCTTTTCCAAAGAGCTCTTTTTAAAAACTTACTTTTCGTTCTCTGAGCTCAATTGTCTTGGGAAGTTAGTTTTGTTAAAATATACACCTAAAAACAAAGTAGTAATAGTTCAGTTTTCAGCCTGCGGCTTCAAATGATGATAGCCTATAATTTTAGACACAAAGGTGCACCGTACAGGCTTCACTGTCGTAATCACAATTTCCTTGAAAGTTTCAAGCTATCTGAAGGCTTTTTAGAAAATTGCCTTTTCGCAGTGTTTCGGAAATGTCCCGTAAAACATCTATTTAATATCATTTGATGGTAAAAGGCGGATGGATGGCTTTGAGGTCGGTGTCCTATATGTTTATTTGGGCTACTTAGACGAGTATCATTCTGAAGGCTTTAAAAAAAATGGTAGGCAGAACCTTTTTTTACATTTTAATATGCCTATAATTTTTTGCCTTTTTGCATAGACCAACAATATAAATTTTTAATGAATTAATTCGGGAGAATTTGGTGTTCGGAGAATATAATTGAAAAGCCCAATAATGTCTTCTAAGCCACTACACAAGGGCAAAAGTTCCTTTACAACTATTCTGGGCCTAATTTACGCTTCTGCGTTCCATAGTTGTTCGCTGGGAAATACTGCGAGGTTGCGATAGCCTATTGTAACTAAGATAGCCATTGGACTTGTATAGGGCTATAGTTTCGGTACCTAGTCCGGTCCGGTAATGTCTGCTATTGTCCGCACAAAGCCAGCCAGAGGTAGTGCCCAGGCATTGTGCTTTGTATACCTAAATAAGAGCATTATTTTGATAATACTATTTTTTATTATTTTAAATGAATTTTGTTTTGAACGAACTTTTGTTAAGAACCTAGATAAATTTGGATAAGAAAGATTTCAAATCAGAAGAACTAGTAGGGGATCGAGGAGGGGGGGGGGGGGTGGAGGGGATCAGACCGGAATAAATCTAATTTTCTAACATGTATAATCGTACCTATGATCTATTTCAAAAGTATTTGATAAAAATGTAAACAAATTGATCAAAAAACGTCCATGTGGATGCCAATTGTGTCAGTACAAATGGAGTGCTTTGCTTTAATTATTTGAACACTTAAAATTTTATTATTATATCACTTTAAAGATGTTTCTTTTATAGATTGTTAGACTTCACTGAGAGTTAGCGTGAATTTAACCTGAACCTGAAGGTTTGTTTATACTTTCATCAAATACTTTTGGAACTTAATATAATTATAACTTATCATTTCAAACCATGTTTTACGACTTATTTCATAATATAAATGCAGCTAACGCAGACAAGACAGACATGAAAAAGTCGTAACTATTTTATTTTACATGAAATCGAGTTTCATTTAACGTGAGAATGATACTTAAAACTTATATCTACTGTTTTACAGCTGTAGTCTGTGATTCTCAAAGGCCATTATTATGCACTGCGGTTTTCTGATATTTATCATTTGAATACGGTTAAAGACTACAAACATACGTCGAATACTAATGCTATGGAACGGACTGAAAATATAAGTTTTAGTAATACCTGTAAAGATTGTGTTTACTAGCAACGGCTTTTTCATAAATGATAATAATCATTTCAATATCTTCTTTTTTCACCCATATTTGCAAATAAATTATTTGTAAAATTATCATCAATTTTGAAAAAATCTCTCACCTAAACGTAGTGTTTTCTTTACCTTTTCAGTATTCTTTTACCATTAGCGATACGACACTGAGTGACTAAGTAAGCTGACCTTAATTTAGGTTAAAAGTGTGATAAAAATGTTAATTATGTACACTCCGGTGCCTTAAATATGCTCGAAGTAATTAATTTTCAACCTAGAGCACACTGAGTGTTTTGGTTAAAAAAAAGATATTCCCTTTTCAGTGTAGGTTTTTATAAATACTAGGTATCACTAAGTCTATAAACGTGGGAGCCATGTTTCCACATTGTTATAGTATGGCCATAGTGGCCCGTGAGGACTCTCTAGTGTCCCAAAGAGCGCATACCTACTTAAACTAAAGCTTGAAGACTCTTGGCAAATATGACTTTGACCAGGCAAATATTAATTCAGTCAAAATATTACTGAGTCCAAGCTTCACACCCAATGTTTGATTTAATTGTCGAATACTTGTAGTATATGCATAATTTCATGCAATACATATATTCGATGTAATAGTTTCGTTAATTCATTTCCACCACAGTCGGTTAGTATTCGTAACATGATTACTCTTATCAACCGTTATGTTGTTATTGTACTCAAGTTTCATAACAATATTGAAACTGAAGCAATGCTTATGCGTGAAGAGAATATTAAGTTAGTTTTAAGTGAACGGGTAAAGCAAGAAATGCTGACTTGAATATTGTTAAATGCAAAATTAAACTTCTATTCTATATTCCTGAACACAAGGTTTTTATAACTGTATAGTCTGTATTACCGATAGACAAGAAAGTCAGTCAATAAATAAAGTGTTTTCTAAAACATTAGGGGTCCACAAAAACTTAGATACCAATCTTTATGAAAGACAGATATGTAGCCTGGGACCTGTAGAAGGACGAAGGCTCTTGAATAAAGACTGTGGATTAATCGTTGTCATGGTAACTATAGTGAGCACTTGCCATCTCAGCGTCTCTTCCTTTGAAAGAGTTGTGATTTTTAACCGGCACACTCCTTTGTGTACGAACATCTATATATATAAAATTCCAAGTCCTGACTCATGTATCAACGCACAGCCTAAACCATTGTCTACTGTCAGTCTAACGTTAAACTCCGTACATTAATCTCCTGTTTAACAGTTGTTTAGCCTAAACGGCTGTAAAACACGGTTTTATGGTAATGAAGACTTACAGTCTTTTTTTAACGGTGTGGGGATATCCGAATTGAAAAGCAAGAAAGAGGCCATATTGTTTTTTTTGCACAGACTTACATTCATAAACTCACGCTTTCTTCCCATGGGGCAAGGCAGAAACTAATGAACGCCACCTGCAACTATCCTTAAATACTCATTTAGCTTCATTTAAGTTCATACCCTGATGTAAGACAGTCATACACGCAAAGCGGTTTCACTACACACCTGACCTTTCTAAAGAATATCACCAATAAGGTCTATATGTCCTTTTAGGGCGTTTCCTCGTGGCCTTTCCATTCAGATCTACCTTGTAAATATCTTTGGTTAGTCGCCTTTCACTCATCCTCTCAATATAACCAATTCATCTAAAGCTATGCATTTCCAGTTTGAGTGGACCTCGCACTGTATAGTTTTTTCGTACAATCAGAAGTCAGCTTATACTGGTTATGTATAGCTTGATGTGTAGTCGTGTGTACCTAATCTTCTAAATTTTTCCTACCATGTCTTCTTTTAAACCGTACCGTTGGCTTATCACAAGTTTTAGCAAGGTATTTTTTGAAACACTAGTGTTATGAAGCTATTTTTTAAACATTAATGTTGTTATGGCAATTTGTAAGTAGGTAATCATTAAGTGGAGCGGGCTATGGATTAGGATGTCCCCATCCCCATACTGTCCAGGTTATGTAAAAAATTGGTTGTCTGTAAAGTCGGTTTCCGGACGATAATTTTACGTGATAACGTCATAATAAGAGATAGTTGCGTCACAAGCCGAACGCTTAGGCCGATCGTGCCTCTCTATCGCTTGTTCCGCGCCCTCGCTTGCACGTTTGGCTCAGGCGGAACGCTACAATGAATCATGCTTTTTCGTGCGTGCAGCCGGCGTTCATCGATTTATAAGACGTTATCACGTTAACGCTGTGAAGGTACCTAATACGAAAATATTGTCATCAACTTGTATTGCGATAAAAGATTCATATCTTGCACTGAAAGACCAGTCTTGTACCTCAGTATAAATATTTATTCATCGGAAATATTGGTGAGGCAGCGAACACGGGAATAGAGCCAACCGAAGCCATACGGGATGCCACGCGGGATAAAGTTCCCGCCCCGGGCTTTACGAGGTTCCGTGAAAAATGCCACGTAAGACAGCTGAGCTAGATAACACTAGGTGGTAAGTTTATCCTAGCCTTTTTCACGCCTCTATTTAACGATAACAACTTCAAAACTTTAGAAGGTATTGAGAATTTGAAAACTCTAATCTGCCGATCTCGAACTATATTATGTATTGCTATAAATAGTTGGTAGATATACATAATTATGTACAATACTGTATCGTCGACTGCGTCGTTCGTATAGTGATCGCAAGCGCTACATGAGGTCCTGGGTTTGAATTCCGGGTCGGGTAGTTTGGTTTTTAAATCTGGAATTTCTCAGAAGCAGCGCGGTGTCAGGATTCGTGCCCGTATGATGGCAATAGGGTCGTTCTCTGTTACGTGGGTCTTAAACATAAATGGCGAAATGTGGGTGTAATATAATTTTTTTATCGGTTCTAAATTTTTACAGGATGTTCTACCCATGAATATGAACAACTTTCACTATGGGACCAACTCTGAAATCACGAAAAAAAAACTGCTGTTTAATACAAAAGTTCAATACCTACTTGACCAAAATGTATGAAACAGCAGATTTTTTTTTTCGTGATTTCAAAAATGTAATCCGATATAGCTATAATTCTGCCTAACCCTTCGAGAATTACAGGCGTGATATTATATAAAGTTACTGTATTGTATCCATATAAGGACACAGAATATAAGGGATCTGTTTATATATTGTTCAAACAGTCAAACAGAAAAAGCGATCTCTAAAAAAGGCATGTTCTCAAAAGAATTATTTTCATTGTTTAATATCTACGAGAACAAATAAAAATGGACTAAATTATCTCATTATTACGTCTTCTAAGTTAATTAAGTGTTTAATTAGGTTTTAAGCCTCGGTAATTACGTGGTACATGGCGTTGTGAGGGTGGGTTTATGGGAAAATTGTTTTCAGGTGTGGCTGCAATGTTGCCTTTATAGCCACAACGCCATAATGATATTTGAGCAATTTTTTAGCCACCTCTTTTACTCAACGAAACTTAGTGCATTGCAAACTTATGAACTTAGACTTAGTTTTCGATTAATTGTAGTAGCTTTCCTGATAAAGAACAGAGTACCTACATAATTTATAAACTTTGTCTATAACGTCTAAAATTTCTTCTAAAGAACTGTTAATCGCTAATAACTCTGAAGATTCTATCTTTACTAGTTTTATTGCAGAAATATTGAATGAATTTCTAATATCGCTATAAATTTACGGAAATATTTAATCGTGTTGAGCTCAAAGCTAATGCTGTGGCGGAGAACGCTTGGAAACAAATAGGGTCAAAATGGAGTTACACTGGGCGTGCCAAAGTGCCTGGCCAGGTAAAGTACTACTCTTGTAGCGACCTTTGCTGAACAGTCGTTTTAAATATTATATTTTTCATAAAATCTAGCCGGCTTTCACGACAACTTACTTAATCCAAGTGGAGCTAAATATGATAATATTCAATTTCCGTATTTTTACCAATCGTTTCAAAGTAAGAAAAACATCGTTTCAATTGAAATGCCGTACGTCGTAAACGCTTTTAAGTTTAACTATAGAGCGATAACGTGCAATCGGGTCTAAAAGTTTTCTTCAAACTGTATAATAGTTAGGGTCATCCCGAAACTGGAAAACTTTGCTTTAGGTATATAACATTCGTTTGTACTTAACATGTCATGTTTTCTTTACGGACCCTAATGTATATCTTGTAATTCAAAATGGGTCATTTGACTTTAGAGACTTGTAATCACAATGGTTGAGACTAGATTGCCTCTGAAGCATAATACAGAATGGCAGGGACTTCGACGCATAAACTGTAACCATAAATTCAGCACATGAGTATAGACGCCCCCACCATGGTGAAAACTTTTCATAGTATATAAAACAAAAATCTGCTGTTTCATAAAAAAAAATCTACGCGATCAAAATACACCATTTTATATAAATAACCGAGTAAAAATTTCAACGTATTTGGGGTTTAGAATCATGTAGGTACCTGAATACATGGTAACAGGTTGCGGGTCGATTTCCCCGCCACCCTGTATGTACAGACGCCAGCACATCAAGCTACCCGAAACTGTCAAATATTCCTAATCAACTTTGAACCTTATGCATCAGCGATAAAGTTGAAAATCTATTAAAGAAATTTGACAGATTGATGTAGCTTGATGTTTTGGCGTCTGTACGGTTTGGTATGCTTAGGAGTAAACGTCGAAACTCACGAACCGTTTACCTGAAGTGTTGATAACTGTTTTGGGAGAAAGCAATGTCTTATACTACCATTCCGAGGCAACTGCATCTTAAATCTGCTCTCAAAGCGAAGATATTAATATTCTACGCGGACACCCAGGATGAATTTATACAATCTGGAACTGTCTAAAATGTGCTTTAATATTCTGGCTACCTCCTGGAATGCTGAATGCAATTTAAGACTATTTAAATGAGGGACATTATATCACTGTTGCATGATTCATAGACATAGGCTAGGTGCTGCATCAGAACGGAGCTTAACATTTTGTTTACGTTTCAGGGTATTTGGAAAAATCTTATAAGTGTTCCTTGGAAGGGGTATTGAAAACGTACGTATGTCTTTGTATTTATATTTTGCAGGCAACGGCTGAACGAATGTTTGGCATTCATGTAGACCATACATAATCAGGATTATCACATAAAGAACATGTGCAATAGCTACCTCATAGTTACGGAAACGAATGCAATAAGTACCTATAGAAATTGCAATAACTAAAAACCTGAGAAGGGGTCATTATTCTCATCATTATGAACTGCTTTAACTGTGGGGACCAACACCGACATCGCCGTCAAAATCAGCTGTTGGTATGGAGCGGCTGTTTTTTTTCTCGGTTAGAGTATCATAGAGCATCGAAAATTCATCTGCAGCGCTGTCAAGGAAAAGTGCCCAAAAGGCTGGCAGCATTGCCACGTTGTATGGTAATGCTGATTCTTTGGCCAAAAAATGGGCCATCCCTATGGTCGTGAAGAGTCAAATTACACCTTGAATTCGTACACATTAATATCAACAACATTAATAAGTAGATACGAATGCAAGCCAAATTCAATACCTACCAAAGAAACAAAGTTTGGCAAAGAGCTAGGTGCAGTGAAAGCGCGAGGTAGCAGTTTCAATTAGCAAATTCCTAGCAAATCAGTTATTAAACCTGAAGCTAAGTGCTCAACGGAGCTAATTGGCTAAAATTGCTAGGACAGTAGTTAAATTTCTCAGTAGTTGTCTCCCTTACTAATAAACGTATTATATCAGATGAATCGACACCGATTTCTCTCTTTCATTCGACAGTAATTTTACTTTTGAAAGGAGAAGACAAAGCTTTGTTTAAGTATACAGACGCTATACAACGTTTATTAGTAAGGGGGTGGGTGTATAATTGTTGTTTATCTATACTAATAATGAAGCTGAAGAGATTGTTTACGCTAATTCAAACAAACAAAAAAATCTCTGGAAATACCAGTCGGATTTGAAAAAATATTTTTGCATTTGATAGCTCTAATCTTGAGGTAGGCTATTAAACATTCACGCTAGACCCCTTAGGAGCAAAGCAAATAGATAAAAATCAGAAAGAATGCTAACCGAAAACAAAGTAATAGCGTGGGTGGATGATGCGATGTGGCGGGGTGGGACGGGGGAACAAGAAATTTGACGCGGACGACGTCGTGCGCAGAAGCTAGTTCTAAAAATCAAGGGGAGACAAAATGTTTTACCTGTATAGAGGCTGAATAAAAGTTAAAATGGCGACGTTTTTAATAGACTGATAGAGCAGGAAAACCTTTTCAATCAAAGACTCGATCAATAATGTAAAGTGCACATTATCTCTCGCACACGATACCCACATAGAAATCAACCGTACGCAAATATCTATCCATCAGTAGTCTGACGCATTCTCGTTCCATGTACCTACTGTCCGTTATTAATCACTACATACGTTCAAAAGTTCATCGCTCCTGTTAATTGATGTTTCATGGATCCAGCGAACCGTTCGTTTATTCACATCAACATCGATCAGATTATCTGAACTACTGCTGTGAAATTCATTCGAGTTATTTATATTAATGGAACTATGGCCGGGATATTACTTTTGATCGTTTTTTTTTTTTGTGAGGTGCCCTTGTTATAATTGTATTGGAACAGGGTACCTATTCGATATTTTGTTGCTGACATCTCTGAAAGTACGTTAGAGTACCCTGAACGTTTTTATTAGTGGTTGTAGTGTTCAGGAACAGTCTGTAAGTTTCTTCGAGCAGTGGTGGCCGCGATTTAATCGTAGGTCGTAGGTTTGAACCCACACAATCGCTTTACTTTTTGTAAATAATTCATCATCACTGGTCTCAAAACGATGAAGGAAAACATGATGAAGAAACCGGCATGTTCTAGAACCAATAATTCAAAGACATGATGAGACATCTAGAAACCCGCACTGAGCCTGCCTGGTGGATTACGGCCCGCTCCCTCTCACCGAGAGGAGGCCTGTGTCCCAGCAGTTGAAACATTATAAACTGGTTATGGTGTAAATATCTTAGGGAATTTCACCAATGAAGCTGTCATTGTCATCGATGTTGTAGAATATTGACACTGACAGCTCTTGAACGCAGTTTAGATGTGCTGATCGCGTTAGTTTCATTCATGAAACCAGCCCTTTATGTACTAAAATCTTTTTGTAAATGCAAGCGTAACTGCTTTGCAGAAGGTTTTTTAAGATGATTCAATCTGGATTTGTGCCCGGTTGATGGATGATGCCCCCATGAGACTTAAACATAACTGGCGACATGTGGGTGTACTATAGGTACACCCCTGCCTTGCCCCACGGGTAATACAGGCGTGATATTATGATATTATATGTTAATTCAATCTGTATTCTACCTACCTGCAGGGTAATTGCGTAATACACTACCAGTAGCAATGGGTTTAATTTTGACAGTTCAACAACATTCATTGCGTTATTTACGTTGTTGAGCAGACACATTTTTCGAACATACGAAGCAATGAATTAGCAATATCCTTCAAAATGATTCAGATTGAGATTGATAGTGTGTTACGCAATTAGGGTGCTGGATTGTAGTCTTATCATTTAGGGTCAGTTCACACCACGGAGTAAAAACTTACTCCGTGGTTCACACTGAGACGCGACGCGACGCTGCGCGCACATTTAATAGAGCGGCTCCAAATATAACTTTATTTACTACATGAAAAGATACACATTTCATTGTGAGAATTCAGATCACGTTGCACCACGCAGCGCTGATCACTGGCCAAGTATCGTCGCGTCGCGTCTCGTGTGAACTGTCCCTTATGTTTTGTATTACAAACACGGTAGAGCGTGCCATTAGGTAGATGTTTTCAGTCACTGGGCCAGTAATAATTTGGCTATACCAAATCAAATCATATCGTATCGTCGTTGCGTCGTATAGAAACCAAAAAGGAATGCCTAGTCTAAAAATAGAATTCTATTTTCCGTGTATTTTCTTAGACGTGATAATTTCATTAAGTTGAGTCGGTCATGTTTTATCATTTCTCAGTCTCAGTGGTTCAGGCACGTCGGCACGTACGCTCGCAACCACATATTCGTGTCAATGAAGTTACTACCCGCACGTTTGCTTTTGTCTATATAGTAAAAGGAGGTCTGAAAGTATCATAAAAGTGGCTATATGAGTGAGAAATAGACGATATTATTTGGCTTTGTCGAATATCTTTGTTACAATCCCCGTATTATTATCACAATAGCTTTTACTGCCAGGTTGGTATTCAACGTAGAGACGATAATACGAAAATATAAGAAAACATTAACAATACTAATCAAAAGCAGTCTATAATGTTCCCACTGCTGGGACACAGGACTCCTCTCTGTGAGAGGAAGTGGGTGTGGATGTCACATGTTTTTGAAGTTTTGGTTCTAGGAAATGTCGATTTTTTCCTTCACCGTTTCGAGAGCAGTGGTGATGAAATTTAACACACAAAGTGAAGTGCCTGCCTGGGCTCGAACTCACGACCTACAACTTCATTGCTTTCGACGATACTAAATCATTGGATTTTTTTCAAGCTATAAAATAAATCCTAATATCGAAATTGAAAACGTGATTTTTTCTAACGAAATGAATAGTGGTGATGGGGCGATTATGGGTTTTGCCAATCTTTGACTGAGCTACATATAATGCATATAATATACATGATATAACTGAACTGTTGGTTTGTTTTGTTGAATTTTTATATGCAGACTGGGGACGTCACTTTAAATAACACATTTTTTACGTACCAATTGAAATGAGTATTGAACGTTGGAAACTCATTTCATTTATTTCAAGTGTGGCTTGCTTAGCGCCTAGAGCATTCTTTGACACGCTAGGCGACTAGCGAAGGCGCCAAGCGCGCAGTGCGGCTGGTTGCGAAAATTCAAGAGCGTTCGTTTCATTTCGCTACTCGCAAGGTGACTAGTTAGGCTCTAGGCGCTAAGCAAGCCAACTGTCAGTGTTTATGTAGCCTTAGGGTCTGTGAATCCCACGTGAAAACCAACACGCCAATATTTAGTTTGTCTGACCTACCACCGAGAGAGGGGGAATCAAAAATTTCATCACATTCAAAGAAGTTGATTGCGTAAGCCCATGTTGGGCTATGGTTTGATCTTCTAGAACCTATTTATGTATTTGTGTAACTAGTTTTCTTTTTTTTTTATAATCATGTTCCTCTCAACCAAAGCACCTGCCATCTGATCTCTTCACCACCCTTGGTTGACTGGTAGAGAATGCCTAAGGCATTAAGTCCGCCCTTGTACCTTTTTGTGCGAAAAGTTCAAATAAATAAATAAACCGGTCCAGACAAAATGGTTTCCTGTATCAGTTGTTAAAAAACGCCTCGTCATTATTTCTGAAATAAACGAAATTTAATTTAATTTATTTATTAACAAACACTTGTATGTATTTTCTGTTTGTGTCCCAATACAAATGTTTGTCGGATCCTCTACATAGGATCATGATTAGACATAGTGTCAGATATACCTACTGTGGGCAGAATTGGGATACAGGTAAACTAGAGAAATAACTCCTTATTAGAATGTCCATACTAGAGTCTAATAGAGGGACATTACTTAACACTACAGAACTAATACTCTGAACTTAAAAAGGAAACACTGAGCAGTTCCTAGGCCAGTATGTTTCGGGATCACGTCTCAACGATCACTGTCGCAACATGGTCCATATCGACACCATACCCCTAGACTTCGCACAACGCCAACAAAGGCGTTTGTATCTCGTTTTTAACTATACTATATTTAACTATACTCATCATAACAGATCCGACATGTTTTCCTTTCTTTTTATTTGAAATTATACAGATAAATACCTGCGAAAAGTTTAATCTGCATTATTTTATTTTTTAAACGTAATCCTTAGGATTAAGTTTTACGTAAACGTTTAACGTAATCCTTAGTATTACGTTTTACTGTACGTACGTTATACGGTTACTAGATGCAAAAAAGCTCATTGGCTCTAGAGACTGATATTAAAAATGCAGTACTTACCAAAATTCTATTTTCATCATAATATATAAAATTGTATGTGTATTTTCATTTTCCATAAAATATAACGTGCCACCGGAATTTTCCATAAAACCACGGCCATCTAATATAAAATTAATTTACCTCAGCAGACAAGACAGGAATTTAAATTTTAAAACATTGTAATCTGGGGGATTCTTCACTGGAGTCAGATTAATTTGTGTGTTGTTGTTTACAGAAGACATTCAACTTGTAGTAGATAGCTGTGGCAATGTATTAAAATACGTTGAATTTGATTCATATTTTAACGAAGTGTTTTTACTACATAACGTGTGGATATATAGGGTGGCAACCTGTTACCATGGATTAAGGATTTAAATAGACGGTTATTAAAAAAAATGCTGTTCTATACATTTTGACTACGTTAGGTGTTGCACTTTTCTGTGATACAGTCGATTTCGAGAAATACGGGGTTTTAAATCATGTCAATAAAGTGCTAGCTTTTACCTTGGCCAGAGGCTAAGTATTGCCATACAACTTGGTAATGCCGCCAGTCTCTTGGGTACATTACCAGTCGACAGCGATGGATTTTTCGACGCAATATTTTAGTTTGTTAATAGTTTTACTTATAGGTTAGGAGATTATTAGTTTGTTAGATTCAAATTACTTTTAAAATGTTTCAAAAAGTCATTCGTGGTTACAGCATCAAAGACGAATTTCAATGGAATTTCAGATAGAATACTCTTTAAATGATAAATGATAAACTTCACTAGTAAGTTAATTACAAACTACCAATTTATGTAACTACCGATAGCAACTGGACGTGGATAACTACATGTGGTGCACTTAGAGCTTATCTCTTAGACTTCGACAGGTAATGCATTTACCGGAATAAATCGTTTGCACAGCTGAATTAACTATTTTAGCTTTGAATTCTCGTGTGTATCTAGTTCCGAATAACATTAATCTTATTTCAAACGTGTGCCGATAAAAAATGACGAGACGTGTGGTTTTTGCAAGCTGTTTTATCTAACGAGTAATTAATAGGTACATGAGCAACTTCGATAAAGCGTCAGAGGTATGTACCACGAAAAAACATGACAACTGTTCTATGAAATTTAAACATAACTGTCGAAATATGAGTGTAGGTACTATACAGTAACCCTGCGGGGTAACCCAGCGTGATGTTATGTTATGTATAATATGTAAACGAAAAGAAAAAAAAGTTAAAAGACTTCTGTGCTGATACGTTAATATAGAAAGTTGAACACTAAAATGTGCTGATCAAAGCAAGAGATTAATATTTTGTATGCGAAATGGGCGAATGCGTACCATGTGTGTTGTGATTCTTTGTCGCTTCCTTTCTGCTATCAACCACGATTTCTAAGCGTCTATTTTCGTAGCAAATGCCTAAAAACTTATGAAGAGTTTTTTATGTAAGAGTGTTCTGTTTGACTATTAAAATTAATGAGGCTCATCCAAGTTTAACATACAATTATTTAGAATAGGCTAAAAGTTAACATATTAACAAACTTTTTGATGAAAAAGGCTGTGTCTGGCGTCTGGCTAAGGGTTACCTAACAAATCACAGGGGAGGGGAGAGCTACATAGAATATAATGAGGCTCTCGCTCTTAACTGCCGTTAAGAGCCTAGATTAAAACATAAACTGTGCTATGAGGAATAATTTTTTTTTCGTAAATGAAAAAAAAAAGAGATTTTTTTGGACGAGACTTTTTATCGAAGAAGATTCTTAATAGAATTAGGTACAATTAAATGTTACTAATAAAAAAATAAAAAACCCGACTGCTAATATAAAGTTCTAAACAAGTTCACTTTTATAGCAGTCTGAAGCAGTTTGTGGCAGTTACATTTCAATTCCAGATTTGATGCCGCAGACGAAAGGAATTTGTTGAATTCTTCCTTAAAAATATAGCTGCTATTTCTCTTCTAAACTCAAAATATATCGACCGTACATATCTTTAGTTATGATATCTTATAAAAATGGTTAATCATAACACAACATGTCCTAACAGGCTGATAATATTCTCATTTTTTTTTGAGAATCCCTTTGCTTCAGTTATTGAGACTAGCCATATTTTTTCCCATTTAATATCTACACATACTGTACCTATGTACTAATAGGTAGTGGATGGGAAGAAAATGTGGCTAATATCAGTACTTCGCCTATAGTTCTGTAACAGCCTTTTCCATTTTTTTATTGCTGAATGGGCCCGCTCTTGACCACGATCACGCTTGATAAACCACGCACCTGAACTTCCTACTAATATTTATGTGTACTCGTAAACACATCCCACCAACTCACCTCACTAAGAAGTATGTATCTAATTACTGATGGCACACATAATTACATCTAACACATATATACTTTAACGACATAGCATAGGTATGTATGTAACCCAACCCTTCGACTCACGTTATTCCCTAAATTCACAGTGGGAAGAAGGGTGTACATGTAATTTACAAATCCCTTTATACGCCTACCTAGTTAGGGGAATATTACAAAACTACCCCATAAATTGTAAATTACTGGTGAAGTTTATTTTAAATTCCACAGTTTTGAAGTTAATATGAATTAATGGGCTTTTGTGATTCGTAATTGTGTAAGGTGAAAAGAGACTTTAGTAATATAAGTTGCGTGACTATCTGAATATTTGTTTTTATCTTGAACTTTTCAAGCGCCAAGGTTACTTCTAAATTGTTTTGGATTGGCCCTTCATGTAGGCAAAATTTAAAAAGATTTTTCGTATTTTCTTCTTTCGGGTTTTCTTTTTACTATAATTAATAAAAAATCTTTATGACCTTGTAGGAAACATACTTATTAAAATTTTAAATAATGCTTTTTTTCAATACTGTTTATGTAACTGGTTCGAATTATTGGTTCAAGTAAAAAAAAATCGACATAAAAGTACCTATGTAGTAAGATGTAGTATGTAATTTTATAGAAGAAATCTGGTCATTAAACATAATGAGAGTTATTATTATATTCTATAAAATTTTATCGTTGAGGGAGGTAATTACAGTACCTAATTTTGTGTGGACTAACGGAATTGAAGATAACGTTAGATCTGAACTTTAATTGCTATCATTTATTTCAATAATCGCGAGATGGGCAGACATTGTTGCCATAGCGGGCAAAACATGGATGAGGCTGGCACAGGAGGCACACGAAAAGAGAGGCCTGGGCCCAGCAGTTGGTGAAATCGGGCTGTACCTACTAAGATGATGGTGATGATGATTTCAGTAATACTTGTTAAATGTAGTCTGTAACCTAATGAGAGACTGTTGGAAAACTTTTAGACAACCTTTATTGACTCATCATCTGCCTCATCTGCCTAGCCTTTTCCCAACTATGTTGGGGTCGGCTTCCAGTCTAACCGGATGCAGCTGAATACCAGTATTTTACATGGAGCGACTGCCTATCTGACCTCCACAATCCAGTTTCTGGGTAATACGATACCCCTTGGTAAGACTGGTTGTCAGACTTTCGGGCTTCTGACTACCCATAACGACTGTCAAAGATCCACGAATGACAGCCGGGACCAACGGCTTAACGTGCTTTATTGACTATCATAAAAAATTTTTTTTTACCTACCTTATGTAAAAATTACACCAGTGGGCCACGCGCGGAGTAAACGTAATATAAATTCAAACGATTTTAAAGAAAATACTCGTTTCGCACATAATAATTACTTAGTTTAAAAATAATTTATTCATCTATGGGTGATCATTGTGCTTGTTGAAAAAATGTAAACCAAAATGCTATAGGATACTATTTAAGTAGGTAGGTACTATATTTTTTATTATTTTTTTTTTTAATTTACTTTTAGTTGTCCTCTATACCAGTACAGTTTTGACAGTAATAAACAGAACTAGGAACAAACACAAATTTGTTGTACCTACAACAAGGCTCAAGAAAATAGGTAGCTCGTTCAGATGCCAATGTATACGCTTTTATAATAAACTACCAAGCCACGTTCAAGATCTAAGCCTTAATAAATTCAAATCATTCATTAAACGTAAGTTGTGCCAGAAAGCTTTTTATACCGTTAAAGATTATATTGAGGACAAAAAGGCTTGGGATTAAGCTGCTTCCAATTTTTTTTACATTTTGAATGTTTTAATTTTTTTTTTCTATGTACACATTGACATTAATGAATTTTATTTAAACCATGACATTTGCTTACTTTGTAAAGTATTATATTATTTTAATTATTGTGCATGTGAAGACAATGTGGGTCACTTTTTTTAAATGTTTATTATTCTTTCTGTTGTGTTAGTTTTTGTCTAGGTCTGGCAGTTTGAGTAATTTATGTGGCCTACCCAAATGTCCTTTCTTTGGTATTGTTCGTCGAATTGTTGAGCTCCTTAAGTTTTGAGTTGAGCTACACGATTTCTGACAAATGCGTGCACTGACTGGACAGGTCCTCTCAATCTGTGTGGTTCTTTCCTCAAAAGACCATCTCAGACATCGATCTACATGGTCTTCATATAACCTGACCAAGATTATGATGTCTGGACTTTAAAAGAGACTGTGACCTCTGAGTTTGTTTCGGCCTTTCTTCTCTGAGTAGTCAGATAGGAAACGCCGACCTCATCTAGTTTTATAAAAAATATGATTGACGTGTAAAAGTGTTTGTACAAACCTACTTACAAAATAAAATCATTTATCATTTATCAGAACACTTTTTTGAGTTGGGTGGAAAAAAAATATACTGAAAAATCTTTCAGTAATTTTAAGTGTTTTTTTTTTAAACCTTGCCTATAACCCTTTTCAGAGCAATACTTTGTTTCAAGACAGTCTTGACCCAGGTCTACACACAGCCTTATACTATTTACAAATAAAACTTCGGGTCAACAAAAATAACCACGACCCTATTTTAAAAACCCCGAGAAAGAAAAAGATTTCGGGAAAGTGAAAAATGTAGACACAAGAATAAAATATTGGCAACATCAAGATATAAAATAAAGATTGACTCAATTGAATTTAGAGTTAGAAACGAGACGTAGGTTTTGCTGAGGTTTTTATATTTTTACAAAAGCTTTTAAAAAAAGACAAGAATATTAAATGAAAGTTGTAGGTTGAGCTACTTAGGTATTACTTTTGTTTCTAAGTTAGTAATAAAAGTGTGTGTAAGACGAGGCTAAGGTTGACGATTTGATTTATTCCGGTCTGATCCCCTGAGTCCCTCCCTCCACTCCCCCCTTCTCGATCTCCTGCTAGTTCTTCTTCTGTTTCATTAATATTTTGGGATATACATACATCATCAGACCAAATAAAAAACTAAGACAGAGCGCTGAGAACGATACAGTGCATGCTTCACTGTATCAAAACTACACCTCCGTTCTGTGCATACACGCTCACACGCACACATTTACAACCATTTACAATCAAACTACACCTCACTAAGTGCAGAAACTAGCTTCAATTTACTGTTGACAGCCCTCTGTCTTGGTTTTTCATTTGGTCTGAGATACATACCTACATAATCAAAACTCTTGTTTAACTTTTTAATTCAGTAAAAATACTTTTCAATGGGCTCCCCTGTTTTAGGCTCTAATCCACTATGGATTTATTAAGAGCTTGCAAAAGGGGAGCCCAATTTACTTTGTGCAATGATTATAATACAAAAACGTATTATTCGTTTGACAAACAATTCTTCGCGTCATTTCTGAAGCGTTAATTACTCCACAACAGCCGTTTGGTAAACCACCTCGATCGATGATCACAGATGTTGAGATCCCCGTAACTTGATCAGACAAACAGTTGTCGTATGTTAAATTAAGATTGTTACGCTGTGTATTTGCGAGTGGTGGTTACTAGATGCCAAAACATTCCCTCCGTTTGTTTCGATAATTAATATAATTGATAATTGATAATTTTGATGAAACTATCTATTCGTGGAAATAATTATTTTAGAAATTGTTGCTTTTGTCTATAGAAACAAATGCAACGGAAGAATTACGAATTTCGAACATAATTATATGATAGATAAAGTTTGAAACTCTTCAAAGTTACTTTAGCAAAATGTGTTAGTACCTACAAAAATCTAAATAAATATAAAATCAGCAATGTATACCCCAAACTTTACTGTTAAATCAATTTAAACTTTACAATACAAAAATAAAAGAAGCAGGCACATGCTTTTATCTTTTTTTAATACAAACAAACCAACAAAACACAGACACAAAACTAATAAACGAACAGTGTTACACAGTGGACCAGAATAAATCTAATAGGTGCCCCCCACGTTCCCTCGCGCCCGGGGCATATTTAGACAGAAAACAAATAATTGATTTTGCCTGACACAGGAAATCGAGTTATTCTGTCTACGTGCTTAGAATTTTTCCCACAACAGTGCTGATTTTATGTTTTATGGTTCAAAGTTACCTCGGAATTGTTTATTGCTGGCCGGAGGTAGTTCATGTTGTTGAAGTAGGTGCGAAACTCCTAAATGAGCCAGGAAAGTACTTCCAGACTATATTTGCGTCGGCGAGATTAGCTCGTGCTATTTCGTGGCTCACACGACTATTGTCATTAATAATGTAGTTTCGGGCTCTGTAATGAATGATGTAAGGTTGGCAACCTTCGTACGGAACATTAACACTTTCCAGTCATTACTAAAATAGTATAATTGGGTTAGAGCTGCAACAAAGGGCAGTTTATAGCAACTTTTTGAACTGTGAATAGTCAAGTAATTACTGTCCCTTGGGTGCTATTTCGGGGATTATTAACTTATTGTATGTAATATGTATTGGTATTGTTTACAAAAAGTATTTTGTGTCAATAAACTTTTTTTTAATTGTTTTTATCTGTTTTCCCAAGTGGTAGCTTATAATGATCAAAAATGGTTGAACTGAATGGTGCTGACCCATACATCATGTTCGTGAACGAGCACTGTCAGTAGGGACTGGTCATGTCTTAGCTGCCACGGCTTGTTTTAACAATTTGAATTGTATTTTTTTAAAATATTTTTATTACGGACGCTTTTAGGTACTGTGCACGTCTTTCTGCGATTACATATTATATTTTCAACATGAATGATGTAAGCACTATTTTCTAACAATATTTTGACTTAAAACACTGCCTGTGGAGTATCTTGCCCGTTCTTCTTCATAGGAATCTACAACGCTTTGCAATTGAACGACCCCTCAACAATTCATAAGTGCCTGTAATTAAGATCAATGCTTTGAGTTTGAAAACCGCACAAACAAAACAAAATTTCGTTGATAAAATATCGTCATCATTTTCCCATAAGTCTTCCATACTTATATATCGATAGAATACTTATATTGAAAATAAAAACTTTCTAATGGTAAACCAATTATCAAAATAGTTTAGGTTTGGTAAGTATGTCACTTACCAAACCTAAAATATTCATAACCCCTACATTTTGGATTTCTCGGGTAAAGGCTTATCCAATGTAACCAATATCAGTACACTAGCTGACCCAGCAAACTTCGTACCGCCTCAGAATCAATAAGAACAAATGTATGCGAAAATTAATTAGGTATCGACTTTTTAATTATCCCACGATTAATTTTCCCACGTTTTAATAGCTATTCTGCTATTCGGGGCGGAGCCAAATCCAACAAATCAAAGGTCTTATAAATTGGTCCAGCTGTTCTTTAGTTATAAATGGTGTAACTAACCCGACTTTGTTTTATGTACCTATATAGATTTTTAATGTCACTCGTCGTTGATATTCCGTAGCGTTATCTGCCATTCGTTGTCATAATATTCATTGTGAAAACAGCGCAATTAAATGTGCAGAGAATTTTAATGTTTTCTAGCTCTGATATTTTGAAGGCTATACTGTAGTTTTACTACAGTTTTATACACTAATAATAACATTCTCACTATTGTCAGTGGTTCATATTAGTAATGTAAGCTTGTTTCGTAGCCATTATAATTATTAAAACATTTTTAGGGCGACGCATTCAGTCACCGACCTAATGTAAACGCGCCATTAGTTTAATGAGGAAGTGATTATTATTATGTAATACCAAACTTAGCTTGTTTTAAACCAAGATTAGTTATAAAGGTTCTCTATTATTAACCTTAGACGCGGATCACACTGGGAGGACGTGAGACGAGGATGGGACGTGGCAATAGTATGCAGATGGAAAAGCGATGCGCCTGCGTCTTGTCTTTTCTGTATATTTTGTGCCAGATCGCGTTAATACATGTTGTATGAAGATACGTGAAAGGGACGCCGCGTCTGCGTCCCGTCCTCGTCTCACGTCCCATCTGTGTGGTCCACGCCTTAGCGCCATAAAGCCTTTTTATTGACGACTTACAATACGCGTGGGAAGAGACTAAAGAACGCTCTATTTTTAGACTGGAATCATTTCGCAGTAAAATAGTAATAAACTGATATTTATAGTACCCATTTATATGTATTACGACAGCCATAAAATCCCAAACTTGCAACTTAGTCGCTCAAGAGACACGATTCAAGTAAACATTAAAAGTTGCACCATAGTGCACTCAAACATAATGTATTACCCTTTTGAACTAAGAGTAAACATTTTTTTTGACCTACCCTCATAAGAAACAATCATTGGAAACACCAAAAAGAATGTAAACACTAGCGTATTGCGAGTATTTGCGAGCGCTTGGCCAAGATTCCGTGCCGCTGAGTGTATTAGCAACTTATCTAAATTTATCAGTTCTGTTCCTACAGCATTATAAGTATATCAGCCTATAATGTTCCCACTGCTGGGGCACGCTCCTCTTCTCTTCGTGAGGGAGTGGACTATAATTTACAACGCGAGACGAATGCGGGTGGTGTTGTTGATGTCACAAATGTCTTAAATTTTTTGGTTCTTGGACATGCCGGTTTCCTCACGATATTTTTCTTCACCGTTTTGAAAGCAGGGGTGATGAAATTATTTGTACCTACTAAACTAAACCGCCTGCCTGGGGGCGAACCTACGACCTAGAACTCATAAGTCGAGGCCGTTACTACTGGGCGATAACTGCTCTCATATTAATGTATCGCATCTTATCTCAATTATTTATCAGTTACCTACAGCATTATGAGCAACGTATTCGCGATAAAAACATTATTACATGGCAAAATACATGTCAGAAATTATCTGAGGTTTTCTGTCCGTCATAAAAAAGTTTGAAATCACTGCTAAGGTATAATCTAGAATTAGAAATGAAATGTACTAAGTACTAAAATTTGCTACTTTTAAAATCACGACAAACATAAAATCTCGCTTTTATCGACATAATAATCTCGTTTAGCTTTAAAGATATTAAAGTATCAACTGTTCTCAATTATCACTGCGACATTGTTACAACGAGCATTATTTTCAATTAGCAGCGTGCGCGCTCATTTCTCTCAATTTTGCGACAAAACGCAAACGTGGGAAAGCACGTTTCGTGATAGCAAACGCGGTTCCATTTATATGTCTGGGATTACCGAGGTGAATTCGTCGCCGTAATCGTACGAGCTCGGCTAACCTAAGCGTTTTTCGATAAATGTTTGAGTACTTTAATCCCGCTAACTGCATGAGGATTTTTGTGCGGCACCAGAGAGCTAAGCTAGAAACATGAGGTTTATATCGCTTTTTAGTGTTGTGGAATCCTTTCTGG
This sequence comes from Gortyna flavago, assembly GCA_963669345.1. NCBI lineage: Eukaryota > Metazoa > Arthropoda > Insecta > Lepidoptera > Noctuidae > Gortyna > Gortyna flavago. Next base: position 5,663,576 of record OY770132.1, read on the forward strand.
CTTGCTTCTAGAAAAGAAAATTTGAAAAAAAGAAAAGAAAGAAAGAAAATACATTTATTAAGCACAGACTAAAAGACACACAATACACCAAATACATACATCAGATAAAAATTAAAAAAACAATAAAATAAATTTGCAGGAAAGTGTTCCTCTCGACTGCGCCATAAAGGCCCAGTTCAGCAAAAATGCCAGACAACTAGTGCCTGACGCTGCGCTGGTACCTAGCTAGTGTAAAAAAGTGAGTGGTTTTACCCGACTTCCGCAAAGCCAAAGGAGGGTGATTTTAACGGGTGATGTATGTAAGTATGTAAATATGTTCATCTGTTTCCTCATAACGCTTCAACTACTCGTCGTATTTAGACAAACGAGGTGTCATTGAAAGCATTTTGTTGTTGCGCGAGTTACATGCCACATACGTCGCATAAAATCCAACACGGTGGCCTATAACGAAAGTAAAAGGTTACCGAAAAATATATTTTTGATTAATATAGGTATCGTGTTTGGTACCTAACAATAGGTCTTGTGGCGTAGTAATAACAGTCGCACGGGTCGATCGATCAGGTTAAGCTAACGCTTGCCACGGTTGGTCCGTAGATGGATGACCTTTACATACCAAGACCCCTCCGTGCTTCGGAAAGCACGTTAAGCCGTTGGTCTCGGCTGTCATTCGTGGAACTTTGACAGTCGTTACGGTTCGCCTGAAGCCCGAAAGTCTGACAACCAGCCTTACCGAAGGGTTTCGTATTACAAAGTAACTGGGTTGTGGAGGTCAGATAGGCAGTCGCTCCATGTAAAATACTGGTACTCAGCTGCATCCCGTTAGACTGGAAACCGACCCCAGCATAGTTGGGAAAAGGCTAGGCAAATGATGATGTTAGGTCATAAGGAGTACATTCTGACAAAAATAACATAGGTTTTTGTATATTATAACCGGAGTCACACGTTTTTTTTTATATTTAGCCACACGTGATTACTATAAATAGCATAAATCGTGCAGATTGCGTGTCTGGTTATACGAAAACCGTTATTTTGTTACGATGTCTCGATGTTGTTGTTGTCGATGTCCTTTCTAATTGGCGTTTTTGTCGGTCGGCATTTAAAAAGTATTGAACTGTAAAGCCTCACGGTCGTGACTTTTATATAGTTCTATGTTGTGGGTTTGGTTTCCGCACTTAGTCCTTCAGTGGATCATTGTGCGTGGACCATGGTGGCTGTCGTTTAAAATAGTTCATTGCAATATAAAAACGCTTTATAATACATTGTAACTGTACATTTAACAAAGAACCTATGAATTATACAAAGTATGACATTCATGTCTAATTAAATTAAAAAAATTATGCAGAACTTGTGCAAAGGTAACAGTTTTTCTTTAGCATCGCATGCGGTTTACTGCCTTGTTTATAAACCAGGTCACCGAGGTACCTTATTAATAACTACTAGTAAATGACATGTCGCCTATTGTGTACTAACTTTAATCACCATAAAAGCAAGTATGTTGATCCACTGGGTCTTTTATGAAAATATTGTTGTGGAAATTCATTCCTTAATTCGAAGAGTAAATTAAATTAATATACAAGAAACGTTGTCCTGATCAAATTTCAATCCATACTAATATTATAAATACGAAAGTGTTTCTGTCTGTCTGTCTGTCTGTTACCTCTTCACGCTTAAACCGGTGAACCGATTTAGATGAAATTTGGAATGGAGATAGTTTAAGTCCCGGGAAAGGACATAGGATAGTTTTTATCCCGATATTCCCACGTGAAACTTATGCGGATGAAACGCGGGGCGCTGCTAGGAGTATATACATAAATCCCTGAGGAAAAAGGTCGTTCAGTTTTTCCATAATTTGATTTTTACCGGGAAAATTTTCAATTTTTTCTTTCCTTATAAACTTATTCGGAGTATTAGGAACATTTTAAAACAAAAAACAGCCAAATCAGTTCAGCCGTTCTCAAGTGATGCGCTTACCAACGATCAGCTTTTCATTTTCATTTACATAGATATAAAAGTTGGTTGGGCAAAGTTGAGAAATTTCCAAGCCAATGATAGATGTAGAAAATGTTAGATAAACAAACTAAATAGCAGAAAGTGGAAACGCTTTGCTGCTACAGCACTAAGCACTCCTTAGGGATAAGGTCGTTAACAGGTTGACTGATGCGAAGAACAACACTTGTATTTGTTGAACTTAAGTTTAGTGAACTAGTTTAGTTAAGATTCATAAAACTTAGGAAATCTCTTCGAGTTGTTTCTTGGATAAAAATTATCTTGATGATTTAAAACAAACTCACCATCGCTAATAAACAGAGAGGACATTTGAAATTCAAAACGACAAGTCTAAGCATCGTGTACTGCATATTTAACTCGGAAAATTCACTGAAAATAACGACGATCTCATTAAAAGTTTGACTGTAACGTAAAATTTAATCAGTCGACCACGCTCACCACTGGAAGTGTTAAAACAACTTTTTGTCTAACACTGGAACAATGGGAACACAACTGGAAACTGGTGGTTTAATAAAGACTGGCTTGACAGCGCACGTCGTTGTTTAGACAGGCTTGTCTTTTTGTTCAAAAAGGTTGGAATATGGTTATTGCAGTGTGGTTTTGATTTAATTTTCCATGTGCTATCTATCAGAATTGCGAAGGTTTTTCACGATTTTTCAGCGACAGTTTTCAAAGTTTGATCGCTGTATTGTTTTATTCATGGAGGTGTGCAGTCCCACGATAGGGTCATTGTCAACGGGGGTCATAATGTGTAGGGTTGAAGGCCACTACACAAGTGCTGTCACAATACAATATGTAAGACCAATCCACATCTGGGAACAGTAGCCAGTATTTATTTACAAGGCTCAGATAGTGACAGAAAAGGCTTGCTCAAAACACCCTTTATTTAAAGGTACAAGGTCCCTTCACTACAACAAAATATACCTATAGCATACCTATAGGTACTGTAAAGGTTGTCCGCTAAAGTCAACCTTGTGTAGTGCAGGCTGGCTATAATTTAGCGCGGGTTCCTTTCGAACAGTCAAGCAAGTTTAGAACGGGGTGTCAAATATTTTATTGATATTTTTTGTTTAAGAAAAAGCAGTATTGGTTTAGTCAGCAATATGTAAAGAAGTTCAGTCAAAATAAACGTGAAGAAATCGTAACGTTGTTTGATTTCTTAGGACTCATCAACCCTTTACAGTACTTTTCAATAAATTGTTGATATCAAACAATTATAAATGAAGACCAGTGCTTACATTGTTTTATTGAAAACTTATAATAATATAAAAAACCGGTCAAGTGTGAGTCGGACTTGCGCACCGAGGGTTCCGTACAAATTTTTAGGTATGTAAATAGTTTATCACGGGATTTTTTTAAATGTAACTACAAATTTACGGTATTCGGAATTTTCCCTTTATTTGTGCTACATGACGTTGCTTCTTGCCAAATTTCATGATTCTAGGTCAACAGGAAGTACCCTATACATTTTCATTCCCTTGAGAGTGTCGAAATAAACGTTTTTTGCGACATAAACGGCCGTATCTTTTTTTTACGTTAACTTGGAAGTTTGATTTTTTCACAGCTTCATGGGACCGCAAATATTTATTCATCAAGGGACCGTAATTTTAACTCAATACCTCCATGCGTTCCCGAGATAAAGGGTCTTGACAGACAGACAGACGAACGACAAAGTGATCGTGTAAGGGTTCCGTTTTTTCCTTTTGAAGTACGGAACCCTAAAAACATGTACTATATTCTTAATGCTACACTCACACAGATAGTATTCATGTAATGTTCTTCTCTAATAAAAGTAACATTGCACTATTTACCGCCCGTAACATTTATAAAGGAATAATGTCAGACTCAGAATGATTTATCGTTTCATGTTAGTTCTCACAATTTTTTACCTGGGCGTTTCAATGAGGAAGTTGAAAAGGGTTTTAACAATAGAGCAGTCGTGGGTACCATTTTAGGTCTGGTTTACAATACATATCTATTACCTCGAGGGCAGGGGCGGGTTGATTTACGTCCCCATCTAGTTTGTGTATTTTATACCGATGCCACGTAGGTCTCGTACTAAATTTGAGCCCGGTGACAAGCTGTGCATGAATAATGAACAGCACTTTATTTTCTGTGCATACTCGAGCATTTTCGAAAGAAAAGTGAGGGTTGGATACAGGTCAGCTATGTGTAAAATGGTATCAGAGATCAGCCTTGTGTTTTGATTATCAGAAATATTTTTTTTGTGAATTCCTGCAATCTAGAAAGGAATAGGAATTCGATATTTTTTTAGATACAGCGGTCTGTTTTAAACTCTTGTAGTTGACATTATACACCTATTCGAGAGCTTAGTCAGTCACATAGATGCCGAGACATAACTTTCTGCTAAGTAAGGCGAACCAACCCGCACTGGGCCTTCGTGGTGGATTACGGCCTACTCCCTCTCACCGAGAGAGAGCCTGTGTGCAGTGGGAACATTATAGGCTGATTCCGTAAGGCAAAAAAAAATTATATGACTGATAAGCGGTTTGCAATATAAGTATAATCCTATCTAACATGTACAGTCAACAAAACAGATAAGTATGCAGGATCGTCGGATATAGTTGAAGTTTAGTAAGAAACCGATGGACGTTCTCGAATAAAATTTAATTTTATTAATAGAAAACAAACAGCTCATTTATCAAATTTAATTTCTTTTCTCTTTTGCTGACTGTACCTAACCTACCCTATTTCTCAGCATTTAGGTTATTTTTATTAGACTAGGCCACTTTACCTACGGAGATGTGACACTTAACTTCTGAACGACTATTTAGGAAATTTGATCGATAAAATGCCATTAATACCATTGCCATAAGCTATTATGTTTTTACAAAGTTGATATTATGCTGTTTGATACTTTACGTCGTGTGTTTTTTCTAAATAATTAGTAAGGCAAAAGGAGTAGGTATGTAAGTTTATTAGTTTAGTTTATTCCGCTATTCGGGGCGGAGACAAATCAACAAAATCAAAGATGATAAAAATCGATCTAGCCGTTCTTAAGTTATTAATGGTGTATGTAACCCGACTTTGATTTATTTAAATATAATAATAATAATATCCTTGGACATTTCACACAACGCCATATAGTCCCAAGCTAAGCAACTTAATGCTTGTGTTATGGTAACTAGATGGCTGATAATCCGTGCTAATTCCGTGCGGGAATCGAACCCGCGACATGCTGCGTAGCAGTCAATCGCTCAACTACTGCGCCAACCGTGTCGACAAGAAGATATAGATAGAAGATGATATTATTAAGTCTTTTTATCAAATTAACGGTCGCTTTACTGAAAATAAAAAGAGCAAACATTAAGTAATAAACCCACTTGTAAACACAATACCTACCGGTCTACCTAAAATATGATTTTAACAAAATAAAAAATGCAAGTATTCATTTAATTTATTTTTCTCAAATTATTAATTCGGTTTTGGATTTCATTCTGTTACAAAGAAAAGTCCCACATAACGGAAGTCTGTTTCACGTTTCGTTGCGTGCTCACAAAAGGTACAAAACGTACTCATTTTTAATACTTTATGTATTTTACTGCTTAATTAAGCCGTGTTGGGGGCGTTTGTGGTGTTATGTAACAGTAACACCGTTGTTTTACGCTACGCCCCGTGCACCTACTGCCTGGCGTAAAACTTAAAAGAATATGTTCGCTTTTGCAGGTTTGTTGTGCGGCAACACTGGCAACCTGGTGTTTTTAATGTGTAGTCTATATTTTTTTTATGAGGGACTGTAAAAGTAAAAATTTTAGGCGGTCTCTGGCTTGGATTATTGAAAATTTATAGCTTTATATAAAAACGTTACTGGGGTAAGGTTCGATAAACATCATACGAAACTGTTGAGCACAGTTTCGTTTCTTTCCTGTCTCGGCACAATGATAAACAATGTAAATCACAAGAAAAGACCACATACCTACCTTCACTATAGAGAACGTTACAATTCTACGCATTCACGATACTCTCCATATTCCCTTCTCGTACAAAAGATACAACAATGCGTTATCTTTTCATTTGTTACCATTCACTTCTACAGGGCTATACTTGAGCATCCAATTATTTTATAAAAATAAATATTTTTATCTTTTCTTACAATCTCAAGCTTTTTTAATAAGCTAGTTAATTAATACCCATCTTCCAACTTGGAGGGTTGTATATATAAAGAAACACTGTCTCGTTGGTTTACTGGTCGCAAGTGGTAGACTGAGCATGAGGTCCTGGGTTCTATTCCCGGGTCGGGCAAATTATCGGGCTTTTTCCATCAGGAATTTCTCAGTTGCAGTTTTGATTTGTGCCCAGTTGATGACAATAGGCTGGCTTCCTATTACATGGGACGTACAAATAACTGGCCAAATGTGGGTTTACTAAGGTACACGTCTGAATAACCCTTGGGGGATTAGTGTAATGTTAATATTATGTTATTTAAACTAATTTTATAAAGAGAAAAGATTTGATTTTTTTGTTTGATTGTTACGCTTTCACGCTAAAACGGCTGAACGGATTTGAATGAAGTTTAGCACATGGGTATGCAGTAGTATCTACAACGCCATAGGCGAGCTACGCGTCATACTGACTTCATGCAAAATCCTGCATCTCGCAAGCAGAGTTTACCGCGCAACTAGCATTTGCCCGCCAGACAACACAACACCCGCCTGGTCGGAGGATCCTCCCTTTTCTATAGAGTATGAGTGAACTTTACACCCTGTTCCTCATACCTCTATAGGTAGACCGTGACTTAGAGAAGGACATAGGTTTTTCATCCTGGATCGCGGACGAAGTCATAAGTAACAGCTAGTGTAGAAATATTTTCAACCTTTCCTCAACTTTCCTAACAATCTCAATCACTTTTAATAAGCAAGTTAATTAATACCCATCCTTCTAAATTGAAGGGTTGTAATAAAAAACACTTGGACGAGCCTGTACTGCATTATTAAGACAGTCGTAACAAAATTCCCCAAGAGACTAATAACGTCAAATAAAAAACAAACTAATACAATAAAAAAGAAATATCGATTCAGTTTCTTTGCCAAGTTATCTTGAATTAACTGAACGGGATAAAAACTTAACCCGTTTTTAGTATGAACAGTTCATTTCTGAGCTTTAGTTATGCAACAGTATTACCTATTCGTTTTCTTTTCAGTTTTTTCAACTTCTGCAATCTTTTGTTTTTGTTAATAGAAAACTTTTAAAAGCGGGAAGGTTGTTATAAGGATTCGCAGTATCGATAATCGAAGTATTGATAATTAGGAAATATTTTGATTTCCGAGACTTACTTTGCAATTTCTATAGCAACAGTTTTTCTTTATATTTGTTAGCCGACTTCAAAAAAGAAGGAGGTTATATGTTCGTCTGTTTGTATTTTTTTGTATGTTCATCGATGTTTTCGTCAATTGTGGACCGATTTTGAAAATTCTTTGTTTGGTAGAGGAAGCTTGCGCGGTGGCTAAGTACTATTAGTTATTCTGTGGCGGTGCGGTGGTTCCATATTTTTTATTATTTACTTATTTACGTAATCTAAAAAAAATAAAAAAATTGTAATAAGGAAATTAAATAATAACTAACTTTTTTTTAAAATTAATTATTTCATTTTATTTTATTAACTTTGTTCTGATAGTATTTGGGTTAGGTTTGATAATAGGTATTTAATCCACTTTGTGTAATCTTGATAATGTTATATACTTCTTGTCACTGTTACAGTTGTTTACATAGCAAGTAGTGGTATACGAATTGGTGTGGGGTAGGTACCATAAAAACATGAGGAAGTCGGTGGCCCTAATTAAAATACAGATCTGACTTCAAAATTAAAGTTATTTTTCACTTTGTAGTGTTTTTTTGGAAGTTGGTTGTTTTTTTTTTGTTAATAAGTTATTCATGTTTTTGCTGTCTAACTACAATTCTACGAACAAATTCTACGAACAGTAAGTATGCCATTAGTGTGTGACTTAAAAGGTGATGTGATTATATTTTAAGGTCAGCCCAGGTAGTTCGCAGTATTGCAAATAGCTGGTTAGCGATTTCTATGAACATTCAGGTCTTTCAGTACAGTAGGTGTGTCATTACTGTCAGTACGGATTTTCTACGTAAAACAGTTATGTCAGTGGCAACCATTGACATTGACAGCGCCATTATGTCGTAGCCGTCAAGGTGATTTTCGAAGTGCAAGAGTCGCCATTGTTGTGTCGTTTACCTACTGTACGTCACGGGTGATTATGGAAGACAATAGTCTACCATAACCCCAATATAGTTGGGAAAAGGCTAGGCAGATGATGAGCTGTACTAGTTTCCAAGTATTGGAAATAGGTACCTACCTTAGAGTTGCGAATTATTGATTTGCAAGGTCTGTTTATCAAGCAACTGATTAATAAGTTAGACCAGGATACCTACCACGAGCTCTTAACGCGATCCACTTTTGGACCTAAACTGAACTGTTCTTCTAATTCGTACCATGACGTCAGTTTAACGATTCAATTTAGGCCGTGATATCTGAATACCTACCACGAGCTCTTAACGCTCATTCACTTTCAACGATCCAAATGGCCTTCTGATTACCTTCGTATCTCAATGGTGTATAGGTATCAAGAGAAAAATAACATAGTAAAGGAAGAACAATTTCTCACGGAAAACATAAGCCACAGGTTTTTAACAAATACCACAACCAAGTCACAACAGAACAAGCTTGTCGTAAATATGTACCTATAGGCAAATGTAAAAAAAAAAACAAAAATTAAAGAAAAGCTCGCTTCAAGAAAGACGATAGCGATACATAAACTCGTTTCACTAAAATTCGCAGAAATGTATTGAAGGCGAATTCGTGTTCCCCTTTATCGATTTGTTGTCGAGGGGTACGAAAACAACTTTGTTGTTGATGTTGTTGCATGTTTTATTCATTGTATTGTTTACGATGCACGATGGCGTGGCTTCTCCTGATGACGTACCGTTCCGTTTGTTTGGCGACTGTTGTTGTGTCGAGTGATGTGTACGCCGGGAAATTGTTGTTTATTGAATTTTTATTTAGTTTCAGTAGTATTTGACTTAAGTGAAACTAGATTAATATAAACAAGACAGTACCTATCAAGAATCAAGCTTCGTTCTTTTCAACTTGTCTTGTTTCGAACTAACGTCTTTTTTTTTTAATATGATCATAGGCCCTGCAACGATTTGTTGTCGGGGTAGGAAAATAACCTTGTTGTTGTGTTTTATTCATTATTGTGTTTAAGTAAAATGGCGTGGCTTCTCTTGATGTTGGTGTACCGGTCCGTGGTCGTCTACGTCTATTAATTGTGACGAATTTTCGTTTAGTTTCAGTAAATTATTACTACTAGGTATGTGTATCAATCAATTAGCTACGTACTACATTGGAATTCAGTCTTAGAATTCAGTACGAAACGTTTTCATTTGAAAATGGTTATTACATATTGTGGTAAAAAATTTGTATCGTTTGGCAAGAGGAGGGGAGAGGAGGGGTTGGGGGCGTGAAGTGAGAAGAGTGAAGGGAGGGTGCCCCCTCTTCCCTGGCACCACTTCCATGAAAAGGCAACGCACCGTTCTTGAGAAAAACACAATATTGTAATGTTACCTACCATCAAAACACTTTAAAGTGGCATGAAAGGCGTAGTCGGAACCCCGCTTAGCGGGGCCCAATGGTTTAAAAATGGATTTCGCTTCGCTTGCTTTTGCATCCTTAGTTCTCCTAGTAACAGTGGTAACACTACCTTTTGTACACACACATACGATCAGTGGGACACAAACTTTCTTCTAAGCAGAATTTCCACGTTGTTTAAAGAACAAATAAAACAACAACACATTCATATTTTTTTTTTCGTTTCCTTTTTTCTATTTGCACGACATTTTACACCACGAACAATCACTAGGACAGATTTGGTTGTCAATCGCCCATTTTAACGTTTCGTTTTCGCTTTTTATCTGATTTAAGGTTAGATTTTTTTAAAATAAATTTCTCGAAAAATATGCATTACCTTTTAATAAGAATTTTAGCGTTATATTCGGGGACCCAATCCCTACCAGTTTTAACCCCTTTTACCCCCAACTCCTGCCTAACGATACTACATCCCACCCCATTTTTTTTTCTTCAAAATTATCGTGCATGCCAAAATATGGTTCCTAATAAATGAAATAACGGCGTGTCAAAGTGCTCGTAAACGCATTTTCCTTGAAATCAACGTTGTTATACCACAATAAAGTATAGCCGCGGGGTTTCCAGAGCCAGCAATATAGAACATCTCAATTTTCCCTGAAATCTTATAATAAACGAAGTGCTAAGATGAGTCATAAACAGAAATTCAAGAAAAATATATATGTGAGCCGTCTAGAACTTAGAGGCGTCTTATGACAAGTTAAGGATCGAGTAACAAAGTATATTTGCAAAATAAAGAAAAACATGTGTTTATGTGTATAATAGTTGAAGAGTTGAAGCTCAACTTTGTCGCTTGTCAAAACATGTTACGTAGGTAATATACGTAGGTACGGTGGCCCCCTCTTCCTCCTTTTGGTGTTTACTGTAGATGCTGAACATTGTAAAAAAATCGTGCGAATTTATAGAACACTAGCTGCATCCCGCGGTTTCACACACATAAGTGTCGATCCCGTAGGAATATACGAATAAAAAGTATTATATGTCCTAATCCAAGTCATGGTCTACCCATGTGCCTAATTTCATCCTAATCTGTTCAGCTGTTTTAGCGTGAAAGAATACAAACAAATATAAAAAAAAATCTAATCCTTTCCCTTTATACTCAGTAAATGAATAGAGTTCTTCCACTTCAGTAAAATGTTGTACTGAAACCTACTGTGTGAACTTCGAATTCCGTAAAGTAAAGAAATAAGTAGAAGTTGTGTCTAAAGTTACGACTAAAGTATTGGAAAGAATTCTTAGCTCGATGGAACGCAGAGCAAAAAGGCTTATAGGCGACGAGACGTTGGTGGCTATTCTTCACAACCTGGCTCATCGGCTTTAATATTTAACGATTCTTGCCTGTCGGTCTTCTAAAGTCGGTACTTTAGAAGGAGAGGCTCCAGGACCTGATCCCACCATCGCCCTTTTACTACCGGATTACCAGACGTATTGCAGGATTTCATTCGCACTTAATTGAAAACCCGACCAGTCGTACTCAGCGCTTTTCCTCCACATTCATAATACGCACAGTCAAAGTGTGGAAGCCTCTGCCAGCGTCTGTGTTCCCTTTCACATTTAATTCGCTTGCCTTCAAAGCAACTGTGAACGCATGCCTTCAAAGCAACTGAGGCACCTTCTGGGCACGCTCGTTCCATCATAGACCTCATCCATTGCTTTCCATCAGGCGTGATCGAGGTCAAGAGCGGGCCCATTAAGCAATAATAAAAATATAAAAACGGAATAGTATTAAGCACAGATGAAAATACTTATTACTTTATTGAATCAAACTTGATGTTGGTTGAAATTTAATTATTTTGAAACGTCCGAACCAGATATTTGTGAAACAAGATGAAATAAACTTTTTTTTTAATATAGCACCGGTTGGTTTTACTTTGATCCGGTTCCGGAAGTTTGTAGCTACGATTTAAAATATACCTTCCGTCACTAAGCAATAAAAAAAATATAAAAACGGAATTGTATTAAGCAAAGATGAAAATACTTATTACTTTAGTGAATCAAACTTGATGTTGGTTGAAATTTAATTATTTTGAAACGTCCGAATCAGATATTTGTGAAACAAAATATATGATCCGGTTACGGAAGTTTGTAGCTGCTCTACGATTTAAAACATACCTTCCGTTGTTTGTAGTGGTTAGATTATAATTCTATCACAAAGGAGTAACACGAAACTCATTTATACTTAGTTTATCCTACTTCCTACTATCCTACTTCCTACTTCCTACTATCCTACTTCCTACTTCCTACTATCCTACTTCCTACTTCCTACTAATCCTACTAATCCTACTTCCTACTATCCTACTAATATAATATATAATATAATAATAATATTATAAATGCGAAAGTTTGTGAGGATGGATGTTTGTTACTCTTTCACGCAAAAACTACTGAACGGATTTGGATGAAATTTGGTACACAGATAATTTATAACCCGGATTGACACATAGGATATCTTTTTATCCCGATATTCCCACGGGATCGAAACTAACGCGGGTTAGAAAGTAGACGTCCAGAAAGTACTAGGTTCTGCGTTTCTGAAATTTTAACATGAAACATCATAATTATGGCACTCGATAATAGACAATAGGGTAGTATTCTAAGTGCTGATTTCTCAATCGACAGATAATTTTTATTTGTGGAATAAAATTGACGTCTCACAGATTTTGTATGGAAGAACTGTCAAAAATTCAAAATTGTTCCTTAGACAAAGTTATCTGGCGTTGGAAAAATCAGCCCTAACAGTGAAATAATGTTTCAAATCGGACCAGTAGTTCCGAAGATTATCCCTTTCATACAAACTCACAAATGTTACCTCTTTATACCTAATATTCGAAACGAATCAAAACGTTCATACCAAACCATTACTTACCACAATTCCGTGGTTGGACAGTAAAACCTGTAAATGAACCGGATTACCGAACGGTAGCGTTGTGGTCGGATGAGATCCATACAGTGGTCTATCAAAATGAAGCTGAAGCTTTAGGGCGAAAGCGTTTTATGAAAACATGACGAATGCGTCCAATTCTAAGTTAGAGATTTGTATTGATGATTTAAATGATTATGTAAATGCATATTCGTAACTGTTTCCTTACATTTTATTACCATACTAGCTTCTGCCCGCGACTTCGTCCTCGTGAAATTTCACCCTACCCCATTCACCCTCTTAGGAGTGGAATTTCTAAAAACCCTTTCTTAGTGGATATTTATATACACTTCACAAAGAACACACTCTACAAATTTAATGTCTCTATGACCAGCGGTTTAGGCTGTCCATTGATATAATCAGTCAGACAGGATCACAGGACTTTGAATTTTTTATTAGATTATAAAAGTAAACCTAAGTACCTACCTAATAAAAAAAAAACTCAATAACAGAAAATAAAATCTATATCTATACTTATAATAAATCTGTAGAGAGGTCAATTCTGTACATGATATATATTTTCAAAATAACTATCAGGGGGTAATTAGTGATCGATACTGATGCCAAAAATGCAATCAGTAAAATTTTTGTCTGTCTGTCTGTCTGTCTCTATGTTCCTTATAGAAACAAAAACTACTCGACGGATTTTAACGAAACTTGGTACAATTATTCTTCATACTCCTGGGGAGGTTATAGTATACTTTTCATCACGCTACAATGAATGGGAGCAGAGCAGTGAAAGGAATTGTTGGGAAAACGGGAGAAGTTGCTCCATTTTTTAAGCTTCCGTCGCGTGTGCAGCCTTAATGGTTAAAGCTACATAGAAATCATTTATGACGGAAATGTTCTACATAAAATTATCTAAAAAATATCCCACAACAGCATATGTCTATCTTTTATGGTTGATTCACAATAACACGTGTAACTCCCGATAGCTTAGCAGTTCGGAGCTTTCTGATTATATTTGTTTACTCTTACGTTTATAATACTCTCACTCATCCCTAATTAAAAGAAGTTAATATTATTACCTATTCAATAAAAAAAGAATCATAGTAATCGGTATAGAAACACCAAACTTATACATGAAATACGCTAATAAGCCATCGCGCCGTCGCGCGTGAATACTGAATCATGCCATAAGGATTATTTTTGTGTAACGGTTGCCGCGCTCGACGCGGGTCGTGGCGGTAGGTTATAAAAAGGCGGGAGGTCCGAGCGCGAGCTTCATTCAATATTTGGCTGGACAATAATTGATATTAACAAACCGTGCTTATCAGCGCGACTTTTAGTCTTTAAATAGTTTATTTGAATTTCTTTTGTTGTTATTTTATAAAATAGGTATTAGTTGTTTTGGTAGTTTTTAAATATTCGTTCAAATTACAAATCTATACAGGGTGGCAGGGACATCGACGCGCAACCGCTTACCATGGATTCAGTACATGATTCTGGACCCCCCTGCGTTGAAATTTTTCGTCGGCTTTTTCTTAATTTTTACGTTTTTTTCTGCATTTTTTTTTATTGTAAACCGTATAAAATCATTATTTCTATCTAACCCAATGAGATTTTTAATAAAAAAATAGTAAATTCACTTATTTCACTTAAAACAGCAATGTAAATAAAACTCGAAAGGGCTATCTGATCAGCTGTTTGCAAAAGTTCATTTGCGAGGTCAACACTGGCTTAGTACCTTGACGCTATTCGTTTTCAAATGCCGACAAAGGGACCGCGGCGGCGGCGGCGGCGCGGCGGCGGCGAGCGGTCTCGTAAGAAGCTATGCGACGTATCCCGATGAATCTAACAGACGCGTCACATGAGGCATTTTAATCATCTACATAAATGAATGACCCATTTACTACTTTTATTTTAGATTCATTATGGGGATAATTATTTTTCTAATGCTTCATCGATTTAAGTAAAGAAGATTAAAAAAAAAACGTGTAGAAGTGTATTGATAGTCACGTAATTTTTCAAACTTTTTTTATTATCAACATTAATTTTAGTTTTGAATGCAATTCAACAATGTAATTTACTGTTTCATTAAAAAATAATACATCCATTTTCGCAATTAATTTCGTGAGTAGGTACCTAGGTACAACTAAATGTGTTTGTACACTCTATCATTTTGTTGATCTGTGTTCGGTGTAGGCACTGTATTCACAGAAAAAATGCAAGTACTAACTGTCGGCAGCAAGTGCGGCAAATTGAAAGAAAGATCAGCTAAGTACATTTCTTTTGATTTCGCCGATTTTATCGGATTTTTGCCAGTTCGTAGATTTCGTTGATCGCAAACGGGCGTGCTGTTTGTCGCGAATTTGTGATCTTAGCGTAGTTTTTAAAATCAAAAGTAATTTTCTTTCTCTGTGTGTGTGTGTGTCGTGTGTGTTTGAGAGTGACGTTCAAAATGCCTTCCAGACCTGAACAATTCTTCAGGCACCAAACCCGATGGTCGGTAAATGTGTGGGCCGGTATTTATAAAGACCGCGTGATTGGACCCATTTTCTCCCTGAACGACTAAACGGGCCACGATATCACGAGTTCCTAAAAACAACTCTCAAGGAAATAATCGAGGAGGTGCCTGTGCTCCAGTTCCGCGAGAAATGGTTCCAACACGACGGCGCGCGCGGCGCTCCCCCACACGTGACCCTTCCTGTCCGAAGCTGCCTCACCGTATCTTTTAGAGACCGGTGCATTGGAAGATTCGGTCCACAACCATGGTCAGCTCGCTCACCGGACTTGACTCCATTAGATTTTTTTCATTGGGGTTACGTCAAGGATAAGGTGTTTATGACCGAGTGCGATACCGCAGCAGAAATGAGAAATCGCATTGTGAATGTGTTTGCGACGCTGCGTGAAGAGTGTGTCCAGGATCCCACTTTTTTGTCCCGTGTCCACGCTGAAACTGCGCCGCGCTCAGATCTGCGAGCGGGTTGGTGGCGGCCACTTCGAACCCTACCTACCCCCTATCTCATTAGGAATAAGCGAGATTAAGGTAAGTTCATCAATTAAACATTACTGGATCGCTAAGTTCTTATCAAGCATCTTTTTTGTTATCAATCCTCATCGGTATCGCTATTTTATGGGAATAAGCTTATTGTTATCGGTTATCAAGACTAATTAAACATGATTTAATGTTGTAGGTACCTATCAATGTTGTCGTTAGGCGATATTTCGTAGGTACGTTCACGTTCGTCCGGTCGCGGCGGGCGGCGGAGGCGGCGCGGCGGCTGCGGGGCGGGCGGCCGCGCCACAGATTTGTAAGTGTGTGTAGGTTAGGCAGCGCGCGCGCGCTCGCCATCCGCGGAGCGTTTTAATCGCGTTGTTTGCAATACATTGCGCGCTCAAAAATGTAAATTTTTTTAACCGGTCATTTCCGAGATGAATGACTTTCGTAATTTAATTTATGGCATCAGGTGTAACCTTTTGACAACGTTTGCGCGTCGATGTCCCTGCCACCCTGTATACTTATAATAAATCTGTAAAGTGAAAATTCTGTACATTGAAAATATCAAAAAAATAAATGGCAGTGGGTGTTATTAGACCGACACAGAATCCAAAAATGTGATTAAAAAATTTTTTGCCTGTCTGTTTGTTCAGGCATCAGGCAAAAACTACCGGTTCGATTACAATGACACTTGGTATAATTATTCTTTAATATCCTGGGCACCACACTGGGTACTTTTTATCCCGGAAAAAAATATACAATAAAAACAAACTTAATTTTGCGGTTCGATCCCTAGACCCGATTACTGTACCAACCGCAAATAATAAGTTTGTCGTAGTACACGACGAAGATGATAATAATAATAGGCGAGCGTTCGTTTATATTAGCATTCTATAAATTGTATGTTTTAACTGCTACTTGCAATTCCAAAACGTGCTTTTCAGTGCGACCTTTTTATTCCTTTTAGTTTTTAAAAAATAAACCTAAATTATTATTTAGGTTTATTTTTATAAGTCGTAGGTATAGATTTTAATTTTAAAGTATGGGGATAGTGTACGTAGTGACCGTAGGTTATTTTATAAAACTGTTAGGTAGGATTAGTAGATATTAGTTTTTAGGGATTTTGCTTATTTATTGAGTTTAGATTAGTTATCATCAGAAATAGGTTTATTTAGGTATTTTATTTTCTGTTATTGAGTTTTTTTTATTAGGTAGGTACTTAGGTTTACTTTTATAATCTAATATAAAATTCAAAGTCCTGTGATCCTGTCTGACTGATTATATCAATGCTCAGCCTAAAACGCTGGTCATAGAGATATTAAATTTGGAGTGTGTTCTGTGTGAAGTGTGTAAAGGTATCCACTAAGAAAGGGTTTTTCGAAATTCCACTCCTAAGAGGGTGAATGGGAGGAGGGTGAAATTTCACGCGGACGAAGTCGCGGGCAGAAGCTAGTACCTAAATAAATCTATTTCTGATGATAACTAATCTAAACTCAATAAATAAGCAAAATCCCTAAAAACTAATATCTATACGAATGACTAATCCTACCTAACAGTTTTTTAAAATAACCTACGGTCACTACGTACACTATCAAATATACCACCCATACTTTAAAATTAAAATCTATACCCACGACTTATAAAAATAAACCTAAATAACTCTACCTTAAAGTGTACTTAGTAAAAACTAAGAGGATTAAAAACAGAAAAGCACGGTTTAGAATTATAATTATACCAAGTTTCATCGTAATCGGACTTCGTACTTCGTACTTTTTGCGTGATGCCTGAACAAACAGACAGACCTAGACAGACAGACCAAAATTAAAAAATTTTTAATCACATTTTTGGGTTTGGTGTCGGTCTAGTAACACCCCCTGCCATTTATTTTTTTGATATTTTCAATGTAGAGAATTTTCACTTCTACAGATTTATTATAAGTATATAAACAACAAAAGAAATTCAAATAAACTATTTAAAGACTAAAAGTCGCGCTGATAAGCACGGTTTGTTAATATCAATTATTGTCTGTCAATAAGGTCGAACGCTCTGAACGCATCAAGAGCCAAATATTGAATGAAGCCCGCGCTTTTTTTTTTTTTTGACATGACATCTCGCAGTTGCAACTCGCTAAGGTTGCCTTTCTGCTTAACCGGACATCGGACCTCCCGCCTTTTTATACCCTACCGCCACGACCTGCGTCGAGCCCGGCAACCGTTACACAAAAATAATCCTTATGGCATGATTCAGTATTCACGCGCGACGGCGCGATGGCTTATTAGCGTATTTCATGTTTAAGTTTGGTGTTTCTATACCGATTACTATGATTCTTTTTTTATTGAATAGGTAATAATATTAACTTCTTTTAATTAGGGATGAGTGAGAGTACTATAAACGTAAGAGTAAACAAATATAATCAGAAAGCTCCGAACTGCTAAGCTATCGGGAGTTACACGTGTTATTGTGAGTCAACCATAAAAGATAGACATATGCTGTTGTGGGATATTTTTTAGATAATTTTATGTAGAACATTTCCGTCATAAATGATTTCTATGTAGCTTTAACCATTAAGGCTGCACACGCGACGGAAGCTTAAAAATTGGAGCAAATTCTCCCGTTTTCCCAACATTTCCTTTCACTGCTCTGCTCCTATTCATTGTAGCGTGATGAAAAGTATACTATAACCTCCCCAGGAGTATGAAGAATAATTGTACCAAGTTTCGTTAAAATCCGTCGAGTAGTTTTTGTTTCTATAAGGAACATACAGACAGACAGACAGACAAAAATTTTACTGATTGCATTTTTGGCATCAGTATCGATCACTTATTACCCCCTGATAGTTATTTTGAAAATATATGTCATGTACAGAATTGACCTCTCTACAGATTTATTATAAGTATAGATAACCTCATACTGATCTGCAAATTGCAAAAAACTAAGGAAATTTAAGCTGCGTATCCGCTATATTCGCGCACCATCAGTGCTCCGCGCATCATGTTTGTCATCATGTTTTTTGTGGGCCAGGTGCTTTTATGTAAACACAAAGTAGATTCGCGGAACACGGGACACCCTGCTTTACGCCGCGTCCTAACCGAAAGCAACTATCGCGAGTTCGCGCGTTTATTTGAATAGACATACATACTCGCGCCATCAGTCAAGTCGCGTATGTACGTCATTATTCAGGTAAATGATCGCGTAATCGCATACTCGCGCAACAGTCGCTTTCGCATAGGATGCGGCGTAAAGCTGGGTGTCCACTGTGTTCACGCACTAATTGTGTTCCGCGCATCTGCTTTATTTGCATAAAAGCGCCACCGCGACAAAGTGGATACGAGGAGCACAGTTGGTGCGCTAATATAATGGATAGCGAGGATAGCGTGAGACGTATCCATATACATAGCTAACGCTTCCACTACTAACAGAGATACATTATTAAAGCAGCTCCATAGATGTATGAAATTCATAATTCATACACCGCCGCTGGGTGCAAAGGAAATTGTCGCAAGTTCCACAGTTTGCACACAACTGCATAATTACTGTGTCATGGTGGAACTTAATAATACTATTTTACTTAAATCGCCTTTTGCTTCATGCATATTTTAATTTGCATGGTTTTTGCGTGGAATTCGTTTTAGATTGGGTCGCACGCGCGGCTGCGAGTACGCCACGAGGTGTGGCTGAATTTGCTTTTGAGTTACTAACTACAACATTATTATTGCAATCATTAACAGTGCTTCCGAGAATTTAGTTAAAAATATAACTTATGTCATTATTCAGCAGTTTTCCCCTAATTCCTTAACAATGTTTAATAGTGATAATAATTTCGCTGTTCAAAGGTTTATGAGTATTTATATAGCTATAGGGATGTACTAAAATAAAGCCTAGAAGAGGAGCCTTTCTTTAGTGTCCGTACACACGCGACACGCCTCAATGACAGAGGCAACTGCAACAATCGACCCCGTGTCGCGTGCGCTCGTGTGTTTGAGTACGGTGCTCAAAATACACGAGCGGCATGTTGTCGACGGCAGCCGCGACGCGTCGAAAGCAGCTGCCGACACGCTTTGACGGATACCACCGACATGCGTTGACGGCAGTTGCCTCTGTCACTGACGCGAGTCGCTCGTGTGTATAAGCACTAAAATGTTTATCGAGCGTACTCTAGGCAGTCAGCCCCGTTAACATTGCTAACTTACAGCTGAGAGAGTAATTAATACCACGGCATGTTTTATTCTTATTGTTCATTCAGAGAAGAAGATTATTTAATAATTAGAACTAAGAGTACCTACCTACGTGTACCTACTAGACTAGCTAAACACCTGACCTGACCTAGGTTAGTCGAGGTTCCACATGCATCGTATAAACAACGGTATAAAATAGTGTATGCCGCGCCCGTATACCGCTATTTTTAGCCTCGAGAGCTGCAAGCAAAACGTTTTTTAAATAAATTATTTCGCCTCACATTTCGTTAGAGAATTTTAATTTGGGAGTTCGCGAGAATTCGGATTAATTTAGTATGTGTTTCATAGAATTCAATTTAAACGACCCAATGGACAGCAACGTTCTTGTCAATTATACCAATATGATTACTAATTCCGTATTTTGGTATTGCTTTTGGAAACGTCTTTACATAACATAATCAGCCTATAACATTCCCACTGCTGGGACACAGGCCTCCTCTCTGTGAGAGGGAGAGGGCCGTAATTCACCACGCGGGCCCAGAGCGCGTTGGTAGATGTCACGTGTCTTCGAGTTTTTGGTTCTAGGACATGCCGGTTTCCTCACGATGTTTTCCTTCACCGTTTGGAGAGCAATGGTGATGAAATAATTATAATATAAATATAATAACTTTTATTTGGACTCAATACCTAATAATACATACATAATATACACACATAACACACACATATCGTATATATTACTGAGAACTAGGATATAAGTAATGTATGACTGCTAAAACTATATGACCCCCTGAATAGCAAACTTTTATCTTGGCAATTAGTGCTCATCCGTGGTAAATTAGGTGTTGGTAGAAACATACAAATCACATTCATGACACTGCCAATATTATGATATCCACCCTCAATTCCTTGGATAGCTCATTGGAAGCAGATTTATCAGAGCGCATAATTTTTCAGAGAACAAGCCAATACAGTAAGAGTAAGTACAGTCACAGTATAATAAAGTACGCAGTATTACGTCTTGGCAGTGAACTTGAACTACCTAATTATCTAAGGCCGCTCGATAGATCAATGCTCACAAAGGTTGCCGATTAAGTACACACATACAGTGTTGTAGGAGAAACCCTGAAAGTTCAGGGTCTGGTATTCAATAGGTTTGATATGTGTTTTGGGCCTATCGCTTATTCTCTCACTAGAGACATTCCTTCTTTAGTAGTCCTTAGACAAATAAGACTTTAATAAATGTAGCTTAGCTGGCAATGACACTCTGACTCACTGGTTTAAATGAGCTGAACCCGAAACCGAGCTACCAGTTAATGTATGCGCGAAGTACTTCCATTACGTAATGCCTCACAATTATGTACATTTTAATGCCACTTAATGTAATGAATATATCAGTTAGTTTCGTGTTTCGTTCATTATTAACTTCCAAATGTACATAAACATAATAAATAGAGGCTTTCATTTTATTGTTTGGAACATAACGCCTTCCTTACGGGAACGGTATGGAAAATATACCTACAGGCTCGAATCTTTATGCGTTAGTTTTGCACTATATTAGCCCCTTCAAATCCTAAGCTCCCTTGGGCGAAAAGTTTCCACGTCATTTCAGATTGTTCTTAACATTTTGCGGGACACTTAACGTCCCTCGACGTAATAACAATAAAACTGCTATTGTGTCTCGTTCAGTGTCCTTCAATGTGTTAAAGTCTTTAACTTGGTTTTAGCCATAGAGCGGTACAGGCACTCCACTAATCCTTACTAATAATATTATAAATGCAAGAGTAATCTGTCTGTCTTTTAAATTTTTACGCCTAAGGGGCTATACGGATTTCGATTTTTAATGTAAGTTCCCCTAAGAAAATTTTCTATCCTCCATGCGAGCAAATCCGCAAAAACTAGTACTATTTTATACTTATAATTAAAAAAGGTCCTGAGCTTACTGAGTAGTTTTCCTTGCTTCTACAACCATGTTGTCTGGTCAATTTTTAGGGTTCCGTACCCAAAGGGTGAAAACGGGACCGTATTAGGCTCTATTGTCCTACAGTCCGTCTGTCACCAAGCTGTATCTCACGAACCGTGATAGCTAGACAGTTGAAAATTTCACATGTGTATTTCTGTTGCCGCTATAACAACAAATAAACAGAATAAAATAAATATTAAAGGGGGGCTCCCATACAACAAACGTGATTTTTTTGCCGTTATTTCATATGTAGTGTTCAATATTGTATGGTGGTACGGAACCCTTCATGTGCGAGTCCAACTCTTACTTGACCGGTTTTTTAAACTAAAGTTTGAGCTATTTTTGTGTAGCTATGGAGCGATATCTGTATTTCCCGAAGTTTTGTCTGCTATAGTAACGCTGTAGTGTAACAGGATAAATAAATGTATGTAGATCTGAATCTCTGTTTACAAGCTTCGAATGGCTTTCACTGGTTCATCGGACAATGACATTATGCTGTCCCCACAGATTTAGGTCTTGTGTGTGCAACGTGTATGTCCTGTTGTATCGGCGCTCCGTTCCCTTACAACATCAACAATGCTGAGAATATGCAAGTCAAGCAAGCTAACCCTGTGGAATTGCTTCTTTCGAACCTGTATTTATTAAGGGATTCATTTGTATATATTAAATTGGTATTCATTGTATCCTGTATTCATTTAAATTGGTCTTCGAATTGTTCAAGATTTTACAGTACGAAGGTATAGGTACCTATTTAGATGAAGGCATTATTTCAAAATGTTTATGTAATTTATCGGAGAAACTCGTACTTGTTCATACTCAGATTGATCTTACCAACATCAGCACAGATCAACAAAATATGCCATAAAAATATACCTTTTCTAAAAATATTACGACCTAATATTGAAGAGCTTACTTTAACAAACTCATACTATACAATATTTTTCTTCTCAAAAATCTAGAATATACAGGGTGAAATTGAAAACATGCGACAAATCGAAATGAGAAATTGTACTCATCATTATGAACAACTTTTACTAAGGAACCAAACCTGAAATCGCGAGAAAAAATACAACTGTTCCCTACACTTATGTTTGCATAACTCGTCAAAATGTAGGGCAACCAGCAGATTTTTTTCGCGATTTCAGGTTTGGTTCCTTATTAAAAGTTGTTCATAATGATGAAACCAATATCTAATTTCGGTTTGTTGCATGTTTTCAATTTCAACCTGTATATGTACCGTTTTAGTTTTATCCATCTACGACTTTATTATGTAGCGAGGCTCAAGGTAAGAATAAATACAGCGGTACGTCGGCGCGCCGTGTCGGGACTCAGGCCTGAATGTTACCTCGCGATCGATACCGCCCGACCTCCACTCTACATCTCTAAAATTATCCGATACTACTTACCGTCGACGATGCTAAGGTTCGGCTCAAACGACTAACTTTACGTTTATTTTCAAATTAAAGCGGAAAGCGAGAGGGTTTTTGTGTTTTTCTTGAGAATTTAGGTAGACTATGTAGCAGGTCTAGGCAATGATTAAATTGTAAAAGCTGTTTCGGCACAAGTCTTTGAACTCTGCTAAAAACAAGGTCGTAAACTGAAAAGGCTATTGTGGCGTTGTTCGTTAAAAATGTTAAGTATTTACGTAGCTTTTAGAGAGAAATTTAAAAAAAATCTATATGTACCGTGATCTATTTCTAAATTCGATTACGGGTCTTTAATTACTGAACAGAAAGCGGCTGAGCTTAGACAGGCAGACTTAGACAGTGTAGCGAAATAAAACGAGAAACGAAACACTTCGCTAATAAATACGTTTAATTTTGGTGTAATAATAAAAAAATCTGAAAAAATGCAGGAATCAAATAAAAAATTAAAATAGCAAGAAAAGACTACTTTCTGTAGGTACCCTTGTGACGACAGTAATCCCATTAAAAAAAAAAACTTTAGGTTTTGTAATGGAAAAAAAAGATGGATTTTGTCACGCGACGCGAATGCTGACGTGATTGCAATCAAGACACGTATAAAGACTAAATAGATTGAAAGGTTAGCGCGGTCCAAAGAAAAAGAATTAAAATGGTTCACCCGCCGTATTTGAAGGATAAAATAAACGCGATTTCTTTAAGGAAAATAAATCTACAATCTACTATGAGAATAGTGTGAAAAAAAAGGTATCTGTTCCAAAAAAAGGGGTCTTCGTCTTCGTTCACGGAATCCTTGTAGAATAATAGGGCAGCACAATAAACAGCTACTAGATCCGAAACAGCTACTAGATCCGCAACAGCTAGCTGCGGGCGCTCCTCAGGTGAACAGCTTTAATTTCTTCACGGGAGTCGGGTAGGGTGAAGCCGAATGAATCGGCTTGCCGTTAGTTCGGGCCTTATCCAAAAATGAAAGATATAGGTTCTTACTCCGACATATGAAATTTAAACATGTATGTAGAACTCTTGGTAGCGAGGTACCTTATAGAGTAAAAACGTTATAACACAATAAATCAGATTCGATATTATAATTTACATGAAAATTTTGGCGTAAATTTCAGATAGAGAAGTAGCTCGTCACAAGGTTATTTTAAAAGTGACCATGGTTACCATCAAAAATGCCATCTGACATAAATACAATTCGTAATTTGAAAAAATATCAGATGGAAATTTCTGGATAGACCATAATAAAAAATAAGGTTGAATATGAATTTGTAAGGAGGATTAAAGTAAAAAAAAAATGCAGGATTTGTTATTACTGCAACAGGCAGACTTTGTGTAAATAATTTCTTCGTCACTACTCTCAAAACGGTGAAAGAAAACATCGTGAGGAAACCGGCATGTCCTAGAACCAAAAATTCGAAGACATGTGACATCTACTAACCCGCACTGGGCCAGCGTGGTAGATTATAGCCTACTCTCCCTCACGCGCCCCCAGCAGTGGGAACATTATAATAATGCTGATTATGCAATTATTGAACAAAAAGAATCTCTAATCGACATGTGCTACAAATTTTAAATTCAGTCTTAATTTTTGCTAGTCAATGAAGAATAAAATTGTATCCAGGGACCGTCCATTTTGAGCTACAAAAGAATAAAACAGTGAATAAAATACACGGGAAACTTTGTAGTGTCTGCTGTAATATGTTCCGAAGTAGTTCGACGATCTAAATCCCTAGTGATATTATCTGAAAAATGTTTTTTTACGGTTCGCTTTGTTGGATATAATATTCAGTATCTGCGGACAAAAGCAATCTTCTTTTACGTGTACAAAATTAAAACTTAAGTTTTATGTTTCGATGTATAAAGAGCATACTTTGCAACAAATTTTTTTTTTTTTTTAGGTCTACGTATGTACCTATATTGTGTGTATATAGTACGGTCAACAAAAAAATGTTTATCGCTTTAATACATACATAGCTATTATATTGATCTGTTTATCCGGAAAATGCCGGAATCCGTCTCTGTTTAATGACATTACTTTGTGGTTGACAAACCGTTTGCTAAGCGTGATGGAAAAAACATTAATCTTCGGGATCGTTAGAGATTAGGAGAGAGATTGTCTATCGTGATTATCTATAAATATTTTATGTGACGTCAAGTAAAACCAAAGAAAATACCGCATATTGTTTCAATGTCAGTATTCGAAAAACATCTTGTTTTCATCCACATTGCAATAAATTGTAAAAGTGTAAACTTTCCAAGTTAATTAATACCTACATAAGAAAGAAGTTCTTACACTCTTAAGTAAGCCATAGGTACTCATTCTCCATTTTTTTACTTTTTATCTGAAATCTCGGGTAAAATTGGGTATTATCAGAAGCAGGTAAGCTTGATGATAAAACAATTATATCTTGTTCGTTTCGAATTATACCACAAGCCATGCATCTAGCTAAGCAAGTTTTTCCTTATCAAGGATCGTCCAAAATCTGATGTGGTATTTTGATTACAAAGGACGATGGCTCTCAGAGCGCCCATCTATTTTAACGGAAAGTTGTAAGGGCTTAAAAAGACACCCATGTGTAAGATTTACGTTTGTAATTTTACTTTCCAAGTACTTTTATATACTTACTTTGTTCTAGGAACAAGGTATTTAGGTACTTAATTATTTCAAATATTCACTGAAGTAGTTTCCTTTGTAAGTTCTCAGCTTTGTTACAAAGCAAGTAGATCCTATGTAATTGTAGTGTTAGTACTTACGTGTATGAAAATCTTAATTTGCATAGAGATTTTGCTTTCAGTTCTTTTTTTTTTTTGATTCCATTTTAAGTTCTAATTTTCTATTAAATGAAATGAAATTGAATTGAATGAATTGAGTCAAGTAATATTAAAAAGTATGTAGTAAGTAATATTAAAAGGTAACTAATTTTTAATAAAAAAAAAGTTTTACCTACTGTATAATACTAAATTACACTGCACTGATAGTTGGGAATAGGCTAGGCAGATGATGACTGCACATCATCACATCTGCCTAGCCTTTTCCCAACTATGATTGGGTCAGCTTTCAGTCTAACCGGATGCAGCTGAACACTTAGTATTTTACATGGAGCGAAGCAACGACTATCAAAGATCTACAAATGGCAGCCGGAACCAACGGTTTAAAGTGCTTTCTGAGGCACGGACGGGTCTCGATATGTAATAAATGGTCACCCTTCTACGGATCGACCTCGGCAAGCGTAATTTAACTTTCGATCAACCAGTGCGGCAGTTATTATTTAGCTACGAGCCTACCTACACCATAAAGTCACATCGAAAAGCCAATAAATTTATATTACACCAACTCCCATTAAAAACATGTCATTCAAATTGCAATAAATCCATGTGTGATTTATCATAACACTGGTGATAAAAGTGCGCGTTCCCGCTACGCAGCGTTAGCTAATTACAACGATTGCACAATGCACGCGTGCTATTTGCGCCGCAAACATTTGTAATCATGATCGGATACGTGATCCAATCCAGTATCTGTGTGAATTGAAAACAGATTGCTTCGTAGAGAACGCGCAATGGAATTATGTGCGGCAATTATGTAACAATTATGTGTGTAGCCGGAAGAAGGTTCTGTGATGAGGAAGTCTTAAGTGAAAGAAAGGTCGGGACGTGAGTAAGATAAATTAACTAAATTGTTTTGTGGAGTAAGTCTCTTTGTTTTGTTCGAATGTTGAGCGTTAATATAATTCTGTTTAATGACGAGTGAGAGTGAGTTCACCGACTCACACATTGAATGGCCATCAATTCCCTGCTGACACGTGAATCGAGTTATCAACGACAAAACGATCCGACACTTCCTCGCACAACGACTCGGTCCTAAACGGAGGTGGGCTATCAAATCATAATAGAATATGATCAACCGAAGGGGCCTGGACAGTCGTGCGACGTTCTGCGCAGATATATTTGACATTCGAAAAAAAAACTTGATCCTCTTTGTGTTACGTTTTCGCGATCCGAAAGTGCATTTAGCTATAAAATATAATGGTTGATTTTTCCGCTGTTCCACGTAAAAGTGCTTTTAGAGAGAGTGTTACGTAATAATGTTCCGAGTGATATGATAGGTGTAAGTGATAGAAACTGGTTGACAGTGATACCGGGCGTATGCGGTGTACTTTACTTAACTGCTATTTTATGTGCGGACTGTGTGTTTCAGTGTGATTGTGTAATTTTAAACAGACTCTAGGAGGTTTTCGTTCTTCTGGCATAAGGTAATTTGGTTAATGTAATCATTATTTCTAGTGGTCTACGAAACAGGGACACACGAGTATAAAAATAGTAAAGTACCCACTTAGTTGTGCGAAGACTCGTTATTTACATATACTGGATATACCTACTCTTAGTACACAACCATACAAATATAGTAGGTAGTATACAAAGACTGAGTACCTATCCCTCTTTGTAAACTATTATGTATCTGTGTCCGAATAAATGACGTCTACATGGTCATCCGTAGCAATTGAAATAATCGAGTAGGGTCCAGTGTGCCAAAATTATTTGACTTGTAATAATATCTCTGAAACTTGAAACAATTTTAAACTGAACCAGACCCATGATTGCGTTAATAACACGCTATTAATGACAATCTGAATCATTTTGGAGGATACTGCAAATCCATGGATATTGCTTCATATGTTCGAAAAATTTGTCTGCTCAACAGCGTAAACACAATTAATGTTGTTTTAGTCTAAAAGTGAAAGCCATTCCTACTGTTAGTGTACCTATTACGCAATTACCCCGCATGGCAGAGTAAAAGGTTTTCTCTCTTTTACGAAGAAACAAACGTCCTGGATGGTAGTGCCTGTCGCATTTGTGTCGGTAACTGCAGCTAGCTAGGTGGAGCAGAAATTAATCGGGCCAATCTGAAACTATGCATGGGCTCGAAGTCGTGTAGTTAAACCATTTGACATACATGGGGATAGGTACCTACCTAATTTTGGTTGAAAAGTGCAGCTCAGTGAGAACAGAGAGTTTGTAGGTCGTGAATTGAACCCATGCAGGTACTTTGTATATTTAAAATCAAAATCAAACGTCATTTATTCAAACTAGGCTGAGAATCAGCGCTTTTCGAACGTCAAAATTACAAAAGACAGTCCCCTAAAACGCCCGCCCTTCACCACTTCCTAGTGCTTTTTTAATTTCATCACCAGTGCTCTCAAAACTGTGAAGGAAAACATCATGAGAAAACTATCCTAGAACCAAAAATTCAAAGACATGTGACATCCACCAAGCCGCACTGGGTCCGTGTGGTGAATTATGGCCCACTCCCTCTCACAGAGAGGAGGCCTGTGTCCCAGCAGTGGGATTATTATAGGCTGATTATGATTATGCTTATTATTGAAACAACACTACACGATTTCACCCTTGAAACAACTTCATTCCTTATTAAGTAGATTTAAACTTGTTATGCAATGTGGTGCTATTGTATTGGATCTTCAAGAGCCCAGAGTAAGACTCCCATGTTTTTTGTACCGAAGTTCCATTTATGCAGTGTCCCAGCAGTGGCAACATTATAGGCTGATTATGATAAGGTTTGTGGTATACAATGTAGATACCATTTAATAAACCCAATAATTATTCCAACAGAACTATGTAATTTTAACTTCTATTCCAACAAGTTGAATATTCATGAGAGCGTCTTAAATCTATTGTCATAATCCATATTTCATACTAATTTCGCGACAGGTATGAATTATGAACGAAACGTTTCGACGTTTTTAAGCTTGCCTATATTTGTGTTTGTGATCCCGTTAAGAATAAATTATAGCTTATTGTTGGTCGATCTTGTTTGTTTTATTACTATATTAACAGTAGAAGAAAGCTAAGGCTCCGTGCACGAAAAAATACCACTTTTGTCAATTTCTTATTCTAATTGTTAGAAGCTTGAAAATGTAATAAAAGTCCAGTTTTGTGGCGCTAAACCATTCCTGTCAGTCACAGCATTCACAGCACCTGTTAATAGCTTCATCTCTCTTGTATAACTAGTAACCAGTTTACTTCGCCTTAATGAAAATATTGTATTATCATAAGATAAAGTTTTGATTTTATTTCAAAGATAGTTGAAGACTTATGTGTGATTTTTAAATTTCTTAAAATGGTTGGCTAAATAATAGGAAAAATACATTACTGTCTGGGTTTTTTCAACATTATTTTTCTGCTATATTTTGTATCGAAATCGAAAAAAGTGGTCCAGGCAAGTGCAAGTAGACCATATAATAGGTTGATGATATTTTTTTATGAAAATCGAACGTGGTTGCTTGTAAAATAATCAAAAGTCAGTCTCACGTCATTTATCGGAAAACTGGTTGCGAATATTAGCGATTTTCCATGAATATTTAACTTATTTGTAAAATTCCTTTCAGCCACATGCTAAAAAAACCTGCATGGACTTTTCAAATCGCAGATAACTTCGTTTACTTTATTTTTGCCTTTCTCACAAACAATGAACTAAATTGGTCAAAATCAGTCAATGTCGTGCCCGGCCCCTTAACAGGAAAGGCTACTGAATCAACAGCAAACGAATCAGAAACATTATTATAATCAGATTAAATCTTACCCACAAATAATACCGCTTTGTTATCAAATAAATGCACACAGGAGAACTACGCATTAAATCACACACGGTAAAACATTAATAAAGCAAAAGATTTCCGTTAAATAATGCACAATATTGTGAAGCTGGTTTTACACAGATTTTATTCATTTATGCTTTCAGGATGCTCCCGGAATTCAGTGTTCAATCATATTTATTTAAATGATTACGGAATGTAAATTTTGAATTATTACGCTCTATTTGTTTTCCAGTACAAAATGACAAAACAAAATTTATTATAATCTCACCACAGGAAAAACATTTTTTAACTCAAATAATTTTGTTCGAAAAACACTTTAGTTTTTTTAAAAGAAACGCGGTCACGTGGTCGTTGACATTTTGGCTACGTGTCCGCGTTTCCTCTTAATTAAATATACACATGTAGAAAAAATCCATGATCAGATCTGGATGGATGTCATCAGGACAAGGTATCAAACACTACATAGGTGATTCTCGAATACAGTTTTGACCCATAATATATCAAATACAATAAACCGTAGGTGTACTAGGCACTTGTACAGACTCCTTCAGCGGTATACTCAAGAGACCTAGAAATAGAAGATCGTACTCCAGCGTGTTCTAATATTTTAATAATATTCTCCAATCACTACGCCTTCATATCAAAACCACAGTTACTTCAATACGATATAATATCTGCCTATGACATTTATATAGTTGAATACACTTTATAGAATTCATTACGCACTCCAGTAGCCACAATTTATTGACTGTGGTATCATGAAACGGCTTTATACACCAAACTAAAGGGTTGCCGCATAGCCTGAGTTTGCGTGTTCATAACTTTACACCTTTCTAAGGTCACTTCCGTAACCCTTCTCGATTCCAATAACTTACTTATCGTTATTGGTTGGTAGGTAGTATCTTTGCCATGATCAGAGTGTAACCTTCAAATCTTTGCGAACGAGTAGTTGACTTTTTTAATTAGTAAAAAGCGCTTTTCGGTAGGTAATGGTTGACTTTTGTTAACTTAACAGAATTAATTAGTAATAAGTACCAAATCCTTAAATTACTTGGTAAGTTTAACGAGCATTTTTGAACGCACACGGCATTAGTAAATACGGCGACTTTACATGTATATTACGTATGTATAGATGTTCTATTCCTTGTCGCTACCACTCCCGATTTTGTCAAATACGATTTCTATCGATTGGCGTTCGTTTGCGATGGATTTATATATAGATAGGTACCTACCGACCTACCTACCTGTACGATGGTGACTTCATTCTGTCGCCAAAAAGACAGTTTTCTTGGAAAGCATTTTATTATACATATTTTTGAGCTTTCAATAGAAAATCAAATAGAAAATGAGAAAACAAATAGAGCAAAAGACATTTTGTATTTTTTCTACAGAATAATTGTATTGTGTAAGCGTATTGGTTCTTGTATCCTACAGGGACTAATAGATAACGTACTTACCTAATTCGTAACGTGCCTGATGTTTCAGCATTCAAGCTTTGCAAACTTTGCAACAAAAGCTTGAATGCTGAAAGCATTCAAGCTTTTGTTCGAAAATAATACAACAATGATAACCTTTCTGCATAAACAACGTATTGACTTCCGTAGGCAAAACAAAAGCACGTGCACATTCCCATAAAATTCCCAAACACATGTACAGTCACACTCATAAACTTTAGCGCGCGACGGAAAGGACCGTTTCCCTTGTTCAAATGTGTTTCCAAATTGGTACAGTTTCCAAGAAATAAAACCTCGTAGAATGTCGTCGTCGGAAGTTAGCACAGACGTAACTGACCGAAGCTGAATTATGTCCTTACGTTTACGATGTAAATTGTACTCTGTTCGGTGATTATAGTGTTCTCGAGAAATCACTGCTGTTCACATCCTAAATGGATTTAATATTTTTTTTAGTAACTTCTAATTGTTTTGATAAGTAGGTATTAGGATTAGCATCTGTTCATCAAGACTAGATATTTCGCCGTAATAACGTATTGTCGAAAAATTATAATTAAGCTTTGCTTTTATTGGGGTTTACAACATTAATGCAATGAGCCGGTACTAACAACAGCTCAATTGTCTATTGATACTTTAACTTTTTATTTATTTTGGCTAGATTGCTAGTTATCTGGGTTGAATATTCCTGATTTTAATCCCTTTTTTTCTTCTGAACCAGCCGTGCCTTTCGTGTACTTCGTTGAGGTACCTATCTCTCTCTGTAGTCGGTCCGTCATCTGAGGATCGTGGTCAGCTTCGGAGTTGCATCTGGAGCGGATGATCCGTCTCCAGCGGTTTCTGTCCAGCGTATCCCTTATCACCGTGTAGAATTTTGAGGACGATGATTCCTTCACGTGTTGGTGAACGATCGCGCGATCATTTGCCTTCGGTGTTACCAACCACCTGCAGTCATCAGTTTCAGTCATCAGATCAGTTTTTCCAAACTTTCATCGCCTCTGTGTACTATGTGGCCGAAACCTACGACGAGTATACCTACCCTGATTTTTAATTTACTTGACGAAATTGACAGCTAATTATATTGGTTCTAAGTAATGCCATGTTGACAAAAAAGGTCGATCGCAGCTGTCATTTTAGTCCAGTAAATTAAAAATCAGAGTTTAGTTGCCTCGACAAAAACGTTAGAACACTATATTTATCATTCTCTCAGGGTGTACTAAGCCTAATATCTTGTTTACCGTGCGTCTGTGTGGTTTCACTCGAGCTTCGAGTGAGTATCATTTGAGATCAATCTAGCTAGACTGTCGGTATGTAAAGTTTTACATACCGACAGTCTAGCTAGATTGATCTCGGGATTCCGAAAAGCTTCTCAGGATGTAGAGTACCTACTCCTAATAACTATTAGGAGTAATTACTCTACATCCTGAGAAGCTTTTGTTATAAGTTTGAATGATGTTGGCAACACTACATTTAGTTTTATCTGTCATTATTGTCAATGTCAGCAATGTCATTCACTGTACGAGAACATTAAAATAAGCACACGGTTTTTCCATCCAATCTGCATTTTTTATTTTGTAATTAATAGTTTAACTATTCAAGTTCCCCAACAAATGATTAATGTTATGTGTTTGCAAAATAAGCAGTAAGGTCCATATCGGTAATTATGACGGTCTTTTGCCGTGTAGTTTTCTGGATAAGTATCTCATCACACACCATGCCGATTTGTTCATGTAGGTACTTAGGTACCCGACCTATTGTCAAATTCTTGAAATGCATTCAACGTTTATGTTTTGAAAATATTCTGAGGTTTCCTAATTAGGATCATATTTTTAAAATAAGTTATGTGTGGCTACTGGAATACAAGAATAGGTACAAGTCTCATGATTACTTTAAAAGTGTAACGTCTACCTTTTAAAATCCACCAAGATAATATACCTACTACACCTAAGTTATTCCTTAGTTAATGGCCCATCAACATAAATCAATATTGAGTTAGAAAGTTTAGCAACATCAAACAATTTTCAGAGCAACAAACACAGAAATGTCAGTTCAGAGATAACTTGTGTTTGTTAGCATTTCTTAATGGAGCGCGTGAGTGACAAGGACCAAGCTTGAGCCTATCAGTAAATAGAAAATAACTTACTCCGTGCTGTCCTAAGAAAACACTCAACGTGTTTTATTCCCTCCGGCTTGAACTACCTCACCCACCTACAGTCGACCAAAGAGATAGCTATACAGGCGAAAATAGGTAGGTATTCATCTTTCCGCGACACTGCCAATATTCATTTTTATTGTGAGTGTAACAACTTTTATGTTTAAAACATTTACTGTCAAGTATTCATTGTGACGTGAGACGATTTAGCGGATAATAAACTTGTTAAATAATGAAAAGTTCCGAAAAGTATCTGAATAAATCGGTTAATATTTTATCCTTGCAACTTTTACATTGTTTGTCAAATTGTGACATTGTGTCAAGTGACTGTCAGTGCTTATCTGACAGCTGATAGCATCCAATGAGTTGGCAACGTCGCAAATAGCTATTTAATCAAAACAGCGTAATAATGGACAGTTAATATCTCTAAACTGTTATTAAAACATCTAATACAGTGTTATTATTCAAATTCATATAATTAAACTACTGGGCGATATTTCATAATTTCATTGAATAATATGAATGTCCTATTTCTAGCAGTGGACGTCTTTCGGCTGAAATGATGAATATTAATAAATTAATCGAAAAGCGAAATTTATATTGACAGCTGTTTGTGACGCTGCCAATTTTCAGAATGTACCCTCTTAAAACACCCTGAAAACTCGTTGCTCAAGTGGTCGCAAATGCTAATGCTGAGCACGAGCTCCTGGGTTCGATTCCCGGGTCGGGCAAAGTGTTATTGGGTTTTCCCATCTGGGATTTCTCAGTAGCAGTCCGGAGTCTGGATTTTTGCCCGGTTAGAAAGAAAAAACATTTATTCGCAAACAGTTGCTGGCAATAGCCTCGCCTTCTACTAAATGGGACTTAAACATAACTGGAGCGAAATGTGGGTGTAGGTACTATATGTACTTACACGTTTACCTAATCCTTCGGGGAGTACACGCACGATGTTATATTTCTCAGTAAATTCGCTGTATATATTGTTTAAAAGTAGTTACAAGTTAGCTGCCTATTTACTTATCTCCTTGTTTAACTGTACAGCAAACCTAGAGACGTTTTACTTGTGCGCGTGTTGATTTACATTCAGATTCGTCGAATGAAAGAAAAATACTTAACTGTGAGTATGTGTGCTTTTCATTTCTTTCGTGTTATTTGTGTGTATTGAGAATGTTTGGCGATTGGCGCAAGCTGTTTCCCCGTTTCTATTTCTTGGTACATTTAAGGGGTGATGAATTTACCTGCTGTATTTTGCCAATGTTTTCTTTTGCTTACGTATGGTAAAAAATACTCTTTTATCGTTTCTGAACGAAAATAGACAGGGAAGAGTAGGTAAACACAGCGTATTGGTGTTTCCTTTGATCATTTGGTTTGACGCATAGATATTTCTATGGTTTGACGTCTAAGTTACACAGATTACTGTAGCTGGAAAGGTCGAAACTGACACGAAGATGTAAGGTTCTGTCGGCGAAATGTCCGTAGGTGAAAGACTCTGCTGGGGAAACGGAAATAAATGAATGATCCTGTCGACGACTGGACTGTTTCCAATGGCGAATCGGTCTTAGGAGAACGGTTGCGGAATCGATGTTGTGGATCATTTGAACCATACATATTTGCGGTTTTGAGTTTTAACTAGAGCCTTATCTGCCTTTCTTACTGCTACAACTATTCCCAAAATTCACGCAATTCAAGTCTTAGTTTGGAACACAAAAAGCTTATAGAATAGAAAACTTTTATTTCACGCAGGAGTACATATGGTTAATTACAATTTTACTTAACTTCTAGTGTTAGTAAGTTATAGACCATAGATAATAACATATATGTCGCAGCCAACTGGTTAAATTAGCCGTTCAGTTAACCGCCTAGCCTTTCAACTAAACGGCGGCCGTTCAACTAACGGCCTGAATGATATTCAATTACAGTTTAGGTTGTAAGTCTGTAACCAATCACGCGCGAGCCGAATTGGTCGCAGTAATTAAGGCATTGCACCCCGACCAAGTGGGTTAGGTTAGGTTAGAACTGTGATCAACCGCGTGCGAGCCGAGGGAGGAAGCGAGGCGAGCACTACTTCTAAAGGCCAGGCAGTTAACTGAACGGCTAATTTAACCAGTTGGCTGCGACATATATACAAGAGAGGGCGCCAACGAGCAGCTCTTGTCTCAGCCAGTGTGTAGTATATAGGTATTATAATAATTGAAATAATATTAAAATTTTAAAATTAATTTAATGTAAATAATATACCTACTTCAATTGAAAATTTATGTAAGAACTGCATTTAATTGTTAATTACTTTTGCATACCGTTAAAACGGTGAGATATTTAGCACTATGCAATGTTATGAACACCTTTGTAAACACCATGTTTCTGGCAAATAAATATTCTGTTCTATTCTATTCTATAGCAATTAATTTGTCTCTCACATCAAATCTACAGGTTTGTTTGAAAGTTCGCGCATATAGCGACGTGACAAAGACAGAACAAAAGTTGCTCATGGGCTCCCTTAAAAATTCAGCATATATTTTCTGATTCAAGTACAGCAATTAAAACATTACTTATTCTGTGTTATAATTGTCCCATAGTTTCCATGTCCTCGCCTCGTGGCCTTCACAACTGAACATGTTTTATTTCCTTCTTTATTACAGTATGGTGTGTAATGACTTAATTACAGACGTTCAAATCTGTTTTACCCGTATTACTGCCAAGGGTTTATGATAGGTAGGGAGGTTAAATCAAAGTTTTATAACGTGACTTTACCAAGGCCGTGACTTATAATTGCCTAATTTAATGTATAATACCATTGTATACTGAATGAAGGCCTTATTTTTGGTCGTTGGGGAAAAATCGAGAAAGGTGAGAATAATAATAATCTATTGTAACGAATAATATGTTGATTACAAATAATTCTGCGGCGTGGCGGATTACAGCCCACTCCCTCTCACAGGGACGAGGCCTGTGTCCCAACAGTGGCAACATTATAGGCTGATTATGCTTAAAATAAAATCATGGCGGAATATTGCCTAATATTACCGCAACGTTTCATTAATTTTATTAATTACGGAAACTCGTAATCCGAAAACGAAAGTAGGTATTACGTTTAAATTCAGCATATAAATTACATCATTAGTACATCTTTGGTTTACGAAGAGAGCTTGGGCTTAGTTCCTGTTCGGAACAAATATTTGTTAGGCCTAACGATAGTACACAAGGCAAGCGAAATGGCTACATAGGGAAAATATAATATCTAAACTATTATATTATTATAAAGAGAAAAAAAAATAAAAATTGTATGTTTGTTTGTTACGCTTTCACTCTAAAACGGCTAAATGAATTAGAATGAAATTTGACGCATGAGCAAAATTATCCTATATCCTAATCCAGGTCATGGTCTCATGACCTGGATTAGGATATAAGATAATTTTTATCCTAATATTCACACGAGATCAAGACTTATGGGTGACATCACGGGGCGCAGCTAGTGTAAAATATTATGGATGATATGGCTTGGGAAGGGAGCTAAGACAACGGCTTATAGAGATGTGTGGAAGAAAACAGTGCAGAGAAGACCTCAAATCATTGATGATGACATCTGCAATATAAAATGGCATTTTCAAACTATCTTTATGAGAAGTCAGGTCGAAACATGTAACGTGATAATGCAACATAGTACTTCCTAAAACAGGTTACTAATCAAAATAAAAAAAGTTGGCGCCGTGCAAATTAAGTTAGAAGCTAAAAACCCACGTACGGAAACATTTATCGATTGAAGCCCACGCCGATACTGAATGAGTTCCATGACGCAATATATAAAATAAAATAAAAAGAACTCGTAAAGGGAAACTTAGAAATAACGTAACTTCATTGGTTGGAATAACGTAAAATGATAATATTATGAGTTTAGTTAGGTAGTATATGAAGGTTTTTACGACATTCCTATATAAAGAACCGAATAAGTTTTTAGTACCGGATAAATAAACCCGTGAAAAGCTGTGAATACATGACATTAAACGGTACTTATGTGCTAGCGATAATGATGCTTCAGGCAGTACACGGAACGGTTTTTTTACGGTAAGACATATAAGCCACGCCGTAGAAAAATCGTGTCCGTGTGTGTACAAACTTCCGTAAAGATCTATGCAACACTGATGATCGTGCCTGCACACGGCGAATAAATCGTGATTTTTCACGGCAAGAAAAACGTTTGTATAAAAATTAGTGCTTTATAGTAGAAGAAACAAAGATAAACGATTATTTGGCACAGTACCGGATGCAAGGAATACATTACATACACAGTAAATTCCTTTCATCCGGTACTGTGCCAAATAATCCTTTTTCTTTCAAGTCTGTATTCTAAGCGAAGCGAGGTCAAATGGTTTGGGAAGATTTTATCTCTGCTAGCTGTTGTATTGGTTTTATTTGACTCTATTCAAATAAGCATATATACCTAACCTACACAAAGAAACTGGCCAAGTGCGTGTTGGACCATGCGTAAGTAAGCATTCTGTAGTTCATCAGCAGCCTATAGCAGTCCACTGCTGGACATAGGCCTCTCCTATTGCACGCCATTCAACTCGATTTTCGGCAACTCTCATCCAGCTGCTACCTATCTGCTGCTTATCCTGCGAAGTTCGTCGCTCCACCTAGCCTGAGGGCGTCTCACCTTACGTTTACCGATTCGCGGTCTCCACTCAAGAACACGTATACTCCAATGGTCATCGGTTCTACAGCTAATATGGTCGGCCCATTGCTACTTCAGCTTGCTTATTCTGTGAGCTATGTCGACAACTTTGGTCTCTGACGAGGTGATCCACCTCGTCCTCGTTCCATAATTGTAAAGAATTTATCCCAAGAACAAACCTAACATTGTAGCAGAAAAGCATATTTTGTCATATATCTCTAAGTTTGGGCTCAAAATATTTTGAGAGGTTTACCATAATTATTATTTTAAGACTCTTCCTATAGGTTTATCCTGTAATCTATAAGTACCTATGGAACTATTTTATGTATTTTTTTCAAAATTTTAGGCTCAGTAGTTTCAGAGATAAGGTTAGAAATTATAAAATAGCTTTAAAACTATTTTTTTATATATAAACGAAATATATATTTGAGACCCTTAGTCTTACCCTTTTATTTGATATGTGACACGGTAAAACGCGGCGTTATCAGAGTACAGTGCGAGCGTACGTCTTGAGTAGTGGGGATGTCGTCGGTGTAACGTGTGTAACACGCCGGCGACAAGCAGCTTTATTTATTTATGTTTACAAAATTCATGTATATACGTTACAAGTCCGTGTTTGGATCACAAAAAATGATATGTGCAATCGCTCTATTAGATTGGGAGCAAAATGGCTGTGACAGACGGACAGACAGACACACTAAAAGAAATAAAATACGTTTATTTAGCACAGACTAAACACAGTACACCAGAGACATACATCAGATAAAAACAAATAAAATCTAAAAAAAAGTGTAAAGTCCGATGTAAGAAATTAGTGCTAGTGATTCTATATATATGGGTGTTTTTTAATTCCTCCGTACGGAACCCTAAAAATTACCTAACGATCACTTATTGTAATTTTTTTTCTATAATTGTTTACTATTAAACGCACACATATTCAAACTAACTAGTTTTGTCTCCGATCGTATTGAAACGTTCTACATTTTAGCTCAGTAACAAAAAAAAAAAACCAGGCTGGCAACCAGCTACGTTAAAAGAGTGGTTCTGACATCCACACATTTGTGATAAGAAGAAAAACTCAACTGTGAAAGCCAACTGAAAGGTTTTGCGTGTGTATTGTGTAGCCGTGTAAGGCAAAGTTCAGACGCTCATGATTTACCGATGCATGGTGGTAATTTTATTGCCACAATAGATCCATGATTTTTTGGAAATATTTATGGAAGCTATGTTTTCTCTTCTTATTTTGCCCGCTTGTTCGCTCGCGTTTTTCTATCCTTCGGGAACAGTACTTTTTTTTGGATATTGACGCAGAGAAAGAACACTAAAAAGAACAAGTTAGGGAAAAATATGCACTATAAAATTATAAATATGCAGAGCTGACAGCGTCTAGAGACGGCAGTACAAAAACTACACCATTCCATTCCATCAGCCATTTGTGACGTAGTGCGAGTAAACGGTGACACTCTTGGTTTGTATGGAAAGTGTTGACAGTACTGTCTCTAATAGCGGTGAGGCGTGTCTGTGCTCTGTGGTACTGAAAAGACCTCTTATCATGATAAAAAAAATGCGCCTCTCAACAAGGTGGAGCTAATTGTCCAAGGTACGCCGAACATACATACAGGCTACATTTATAACCAGTGCGCAAACTGTAAGCATGACCTCAGCATATGATTCTATTCGCCAGGGAGTCCCCTGGCGTAAAAATTAATCGTCGGAAAAAAAAAAAAATCTGCTGTTTTATAGAAAAGTGACCTTTTTGACCTACGCGATCAAAATGTATGGAACAATAATATTTTTTTTAATAGACGAATTTTTTTTACGCTGTCTAGTGTATATGCGGAATTCATGGTTACAGTTTGCGCACTGGTTAAATATATCTATACAATTATATATATAATTCAAAGTCCTGATTGACTGATATATCAATGCACAGCCTAAACCGCTGGTCCCAGAGACATGAAATTTGGAAGGTGTGTTCGTTGTAAAGATAAAGATGGATACCTACCCACTAAAAAAGGGTTTTTCGAAATTCCACCCCTAAGAGGGTGAATGGGGGGAGAGTGAAATTTCACGCAGACGAAGTCGCGGGGAGAGGCTAGTCCTGTATAAGTATTTCTACTCGTAGAGGCTATTTTAACCAATAACGCCTGTTAATTTTGGCACACTAACTGACTCTGCTAACTAAGGCTACATAAACAAAATAGTTCGCGACTGAGTAAACTTGTGTTAGCGCTCGGCACTATTTTCAATAATACGAGTAGCTTTCACGCTGCACGGTTACCAACTGATTGCTTGGCGGGAGCGTGGTGTAATCGATATGCTCTATACATCGGAGAGACTCGGCTGTTTTTAGGAAGCTAGCATAGAAACTGGACTGATAAAGAGAATAGGACATTGCAACTACAGATATAGGTAACAGCATCCCGAACAGTATTGGTAAACGAGTGTGAGCGGATCTAGCCGTGTGGTCAGTAGTCTATTTGTGCAGCTAGAGGCCGGCTAAAGTTGAAAAGGTTACGTTGCACAATATTTACCGGGTAATGTAATGTCTTTCATTGACTTGAATGTGCCCTGGCGGCTGATAGTATGTCATGCTCGCACAAATGTCTCGCTAACGGTGGCGTGTGTGTTGGATCATTTAGCTCCCTTCAAAATCATATTCGTGAACGGGCGCCGTCAGTTGGGGCTGGTCATCACTTAGCTGCCTCGGCTTATTTTTAATTATTTTATTTTTGGATTATTATTTTGTTAAGTACTATTTGCTGTACTCTGGACATTTAACTCGTACGTATTTTTTTTACATCGTT
Source organism: Gortyna flavago (assembly GCA_963669345.1). Classification (NCBI taxonomy): domain Eukaryota; kingdom Metazoa; phylum Arthropoda; class Insecta; order Lepidoptera; family Noctuidae; genus Gortyna; species Gortyna flavago. Next base: position 5,704,374 of record OY770132.1, read on the forward strand.
CTCACATATAATTATAAATTCAACATTAATGATGTAACTCATATTTTTGTAAAATATAATTTAAAAGAGTGTCCATGGAGTTTCTTGCCCATTCTTCTCCATAGGTCGCTTTGGAATGGGCAACTAGCTTCATATTTTCTGACTGACCGACTTCTTGACAATTCAAAAGTGCCTGTAAATGGTTTGAGTTTGAGTTTGATTTGAAATTAGATAGCTACATGTCCTCTTTCAGCATAGAATGGTAACAGACTAAAAACAAAATTTAATGTTTCGTTGAGATGTTTTGTTACGATAGGGCACTGACTTCAAGGCAGCAGTATAACCTCGTTTAAACTTTGTTTTATTATATTCAAAGCCTTTTGTGCCTTTTTAGCAATAAAAGTATGTTTTTTTTTTTTGGTATGAAATGACTGGAAATACAGTAATAATCGTAGCATTGTAGGCAAAAATGTTTGCTTTGTCTATTATGTCTTAGTTTTTACCTTTCAAAGAAAGAAAGAAAAATATTTTATTCGGTACAAGCACAGGTAATACAAACATTAAAAAGGAACATTAAATCAAACACAGGTTACTTTGTAACTTAGCTAAGGGAACAGTGTTTAACCCACTCGATTGTAGACTACCTAACATATTCCATAAGATCTTTACTATAACCATGTATACCTACTACAATCTTTCTGTTTGAGTAAATAAATGTATTATGTTTTATTAGAAATCTAACAAAATGATGAAGACAAGACAATCCTACTAATATTATAAATGTGAAAGTTTGTGAAGATGTTTGGATGTTTGTTACTCAATTCAAAAACTCCTGAACAGATTTGGATGAATTTTGGTACACAAATAGTTTATAAACAGTATTAACACATAAGATACTTTTTATTCCGATATTCTCACAAGATCGAAACTAAAGCTGGTGAAATCGCGGGGCGCTGGTAGTAAAAAATAAAACCAATACCACCAGCCTACCAGTTCACTACCTTTCCTATAATGCTTATTCAATGCATATCACTCAACTTCTAATCGGTTACTTAAAAGTTTGTGTAAATAACTGAACTATACTAACTGGCTTGTGGCAAAGTAATAAGGCTAGGCAGATGATGCCATGCATAACAGCATGTCGACAATACATTTTAACGTGGCGATACGTCTCCGCGGGCGTGAACGATTGGTGCGATACATCAAGTTCAAATATCCAACACTACTGAAGTTAGATTAACTATTTCTAGTTTGTGTGCGAACAGAGTGTGACAGTACCTAGGTACGAAAGCAGTTATAGGATTTTGAAATACTGCTACCAGGCGCTGCGTGTAAACATTTGTGCAACTGTTTTGTGTAACATATGTATTGAAAAACAAGATGGCGACGTTAGTTCCGATTTTTATGTCACGGTCCTTAGAGTCCATAGTCCCTAACGATCTTTGTACAGCGATATACAGTAGAAATTTTTTTCCACCAAAAAAAACAGGGTTATCCTAAGGGATGATTATGTTTTATGATAAGTCATAGGTAGATGAACTAGGGCTGATTTTCTCAACGCCAGATAACTTTATCCAAAGAATAATTTTGAATTTTTGACAATTCTTCCATACAAAAACTGTCAGACGTCAATTTTATTCCACGAATAAAAATTATCTGTCCATTGAAAAATCAGCCCTAAATCAATAAATACGTTATAGTGTACAGTTCAAACATTTGAAACAAGAATCATAATGTGTCGTCACAGTTGAAATGGAAAAATTTCGACTAACTTTTTTAGGGTGTGGTTAGAGAATCTTTATTTACTCAAAAAAATTACTCTAAAATTTACTACGGTTCGTTGTCACTAGTACCATTAACAGTTCCATGGTGGAACTACTGACTGTTTTTTTTTATCACTAGTTCCATTTTAAAAGAATCTGAAAATAATGGAACTAATGTTGAATTTGTTATCACTAGTTCCATTTCTAGAAGAATATGAAAATAATGGAACTAATGTTGAATTTGCAAATATCACTAGTTCCACATTATTATTTTAGGCATTTGCATTATTATTTTTTGTCTACCTCTTTACTTTTTTTTATAGGTATGTAGTGATCGAATAGAATCAGTAAACATTTATTTTTTGCGAATGAATTAGTTTGCATTACATGGCGATACTTGATGAGACAGCCAGTGACATGTATCGGTCGTTTATTGTAATATCGATCATTTTTTTCCATATCGGGAGGAAGTTAGAAAAACGTAAGTATACGAGTATGTCGTCGTTGTAGTGCGAGAAATCAATGTAATGTGTTCGCAAGCAAGTTTATTCGGCTCTGTGCAAGGCATTTTCTTCCTTTTGATATTTTACCTTTTTATACCTTTTGTTTATGCTTTTTCTACCTTATGGTTTTTAGTTTGAGTGACATATATTATACTTTGTTTTACGACCGAACCAGCGCTTTTTATTCGGTAGTTAATAGGCTCCTCTTAAGAATACAAAAAATGAGTGCAATTCAAATAATTGAAAGGGGAAGGGGAAAAGTATTGTTTTCATCAGGATGGCAGTATTACAAACATGTGATGTATAAAAATGGAACCAGCTTGTGGCGTTGCAAGCAATTTACACAGTTACATTATTAATGTAACTGTGCAAACCCGAGCATAACATTAAATAATTGTTCTATGGAATAGTCACTCGACTTAAATATTTCGATTGTATGATGTACGTATATTAATTTTAGCTTACCGTGTCTATTTTACGGATCCTGCATATTTCATTTGTCTTTTAAATTGCTTGCAACGCCACTAGCTGGTTCCATTTTTATACATCACATGTTTGTAATACTGCCATCCTGATGAAAACAATACTTTTCCCCTTCCCCTTTCAATTATTTGAATTGCACTCATTTTTTGTATTCTTAAGAGGAGCCTATTAACTACCGAATAAAAAGCGCTGGTTCGGTCGTAAAACAAAGTATAATATATGTCACTCAAACTAAAAACCATAAGGTAGAAAAAGCATAAACAAAAGGTATAAAAAGGTAAAATATCAAAAGGAAGAAAATGCCTTGCACAGAGCCGAATAAACTTGCTTGCGAACACATTACATTGATTTCTCGCACTACAACGACGACATACTCGTATACTTACGTTTTTCTAACTTCCTCCCGATATGGAAAAAAATGATCGATATTACAATAAACGACCGATACATGTCACTGGCTGTCTCATCAAGTATCGCCATGTAATGCAAACTAATTCATTCGCAAAAAATAAATGTTTACTGATTCTATTCGATCACTACATACCTATAAAAAAAAGTAAAGAGGTAGACAAAAAATAATAATGCAAATGCCTAAAATAATAATGTGGAACTAGTGATATTTGCAAATTCAACATTAGTTCCATTATTTTCATATTCTTCTAGAAATGGAACTAGTGATAACAAATTCAACATTAGTTCCATTATTTTCAGATTCTTTTAAAATGGAACTAGTGATAAAAAAAAACAGTCAGTAGTTCCACCATGGAACTGTTAATGGTACTAGTGACAACGAACCAAATTTACTACAAATCATATGTTAACTAGGTATCTATAAATAATGATGACATTCATGAGCAGAGCTAGTATTAGCCAGTATACTATTGTAGTGGCTGGTATGGACACGCACAAATATTAGAAGACAACATATAACAAGACATTGAAGGTGGCAGCAAAAGATTCATGCGAAACAAAAATCTAAATTTTGTAGGTAAGTGATAAACATAAACCAGGGCCGGATTTAAATTTTGTCAATAATAAAACGTGTACTGTATTTGACTAAGCACGTTAGGTACTGATATTACCCCAGGGAAGACGGTGGCACAGTGGTCACGTGCTGCCGTGCATAGCGAGGCTCAGGGGAGGCCCCTTTACGGTCTCCCCAGGGATGTGCCTTACAGGTGTTGCACGGGGTGGCTCCGGAATTGCTCTTTTATGAGGAACTGGGTCCACCGCCATGTGCTGATGGTGATCACCTGGGTGGTTTTAGTGAAGTAAAAATCCCACACTCCCCGACCTCTCTCAAAGGAGCTCGGGTATCTTTTGAAGGTATCACCGCGACAAAAAAAAAAATGGTACTGATATTAGTGTAGTTTTCGCAAGCGTGAATACTATTACCGGGAGTGAGGTATTGGGTTCGAGATAAAGTGCTATTGGATTTTTCCATTACAAAATTCACATTAGCTGTAGTTTGGATTTGTGCCCTGGCAGTGGCTCGCAACTTATTACATGAGACTTTTCTCTTGCGATATACGGGTGGACTAGCTGTGCCTCGCGGTTTCACCCGCATAACTTTCGATCCCGTGGGAATATCGGGATAAAAAGTAGCCTATGTGTTAATTCAGGGTGTCAGCTAACCTCCATACCAAATTTTATCAAAATTTGGACAGCCGCTTGTGCGTGAAGAAGTAACTAACAACTAACACACTCACAAACTTTCGCCTTTCTAATATTAGTGTGATATATGGATGTATCACACGTTACAACCTTGGAGTGGACCGTAATCATGAAGATAAAAATGATCGTGGTGATGCGTGAAGCTAGATAAAATAAGTAAGGACATTTTTGGAACTTTGAAAGCACTACCAAAAAAAAACAAATAAAAAAGAATTACAAGGTTAGGTACCTATCCAAAGCGAATGGTTAGCGTAACCTCAAGTATTAACGAACATCACTATTGACTATAAACTAACGTTTTTTGCTCTGACACTTAGCGCCATGTTTTACGTTGTTAAACAAGGGTTTTGTACATTTCCGGAGAGATATTTGCTTTATTTTTTATTTTTTTACGTATTCGCATCCGAGATGTGTTGGTATCGAAATTTGTTCAATCACAGTCAATACAGTAAATAAAAATAGTCTATAAAATATAGAAAAAAGAATTGGAGACTAGCATTTTTAAATGAAATGTAACAATAAATGCAATATATCCTCCAACATTATCTCCGTAACAAGAGGAGCCGTATCGTGTAGAATTCGATTAATCCCATATGGGATGAACACTGAAGCTATACATACAATGCAGCAATGTCGTGACTAAACATTGTAAACACCACATCAGAATACTAATGGATACAAAATAATTCGGTCTATAGTACAATAAATACAGCATGTGTTACAGACTACAAATTATAAGGCCCGATATTTGTAGCAACCTTGACAGGTGCTACGACAAAATTCGTAGCCGTAGCACCTACGCCGTAGCGTGGTGGCGTAGGCAATATTACAGAAAATATACTTTGCTGCCACCTTTATCATATTTCCAACAACAACAAAAAATATTATTGGCTTAAATAAAAAGGGTACGCATATGTAGTTAGAAATAAAGCCTGCCCAAGTGACCACAGACTCATTTCTTTTATCAATAGATAACAAATAAGCTAGCGTCAACGATCTACAAATTACTTTAGGTCAAAGAAATACACATGTTTCTCGAGTTACACCTACATCTTCATGTACATTACTTATATAATACATAATTATCATGTGTAGTAGATGTATATTCGTCCATGAATGGACAAAGGATTCTAATTTGTTTGAGACGAGAAAGTGATTAGCAAAATGTCTGGCTCGAGAGGAAGACTATCCTTTATGTCCTGACCTTAATAACATTAATACTGGATAAATATAACACGACATTTTCTTGTTTCACTTATCCTGTCTTTTAACATTAGGCTATTACACGACCGACAAGTAACAGAGTGAGTGGCTCTTAGAAATACTGAAACGACATGAAATATTTGTAGAAAATCGGGAATATTAATAAATAAAGGAAGCTTAGGTATTACTAAGAGAGCAATGGTGGCCTAGTGATAACGGTCGGAACTTACGAGTTGTAGGTCGCAGGTTCGAACCTAGACAGGCGTTTGACTTTTTGTAAATTATTTTATACTAGCAGCGGTCCGCGGTTTCACTCGCATAATGTTTCGATGCCGTGGGAATATCGGGATGAAATCTATCCTTAAGTTTAACCTTGAAGAGGTAACAGACAGACAGACAGGCAAACTTCCGCGTTTATAATATTAGTATGGATCAATACTGCTCTCAAAACGGTGAAGGAAAACATCGTGAGGAAAGCGGCATGTCCTTGGACAAAAAAATTTAAGACATGTGACATCCACCAACCCGCACTGGGCCCGCATGGTAGATTACGGCCCGCCCCCTCTCACTGAGAGGAGGCCTGTGTTTCAGTAGTGTGAAAATTATAGTGTGTAGACACTTTATCAGCCTGTAATGTATTACTGACAGGGGGTTAAATTAAATAGTGATATGTAGGTGTGTATGGTAAATTCTGATTCGCCTTATCCTTTCTCTGAGAATTTACACATACGAGTAGGTATCATTATGTCTAGAAGAGATCGCAGAAAGCGATAAAGCCACCCATTGTATGTTTTGTAGTGTTAAGTTTATTTTTTGTTATGTATTTTCTGCCGTAGGTATAATAAAGTACCTATAAATAAATACATAAATATCATAATTCAATCTACTCGGAATATTATTATGACTTTAAAAATGTCTTTGACACATCTCGGGACCCTGGGGTCCCAGGCCTTTGGAAGGCGTAAGAGGGGCCAAAGCTAACTCGCAGAAGCCCCTTAGACAATTTTAAATGATGAGGTGTCACCAACCGACGATTATCCCTGTATGCACTATGCAATTGCCCCCAAGGACAGCCCGCGGTTGGTGCAGGACTATTGCAGAACATGGAATTTACAATTTTTTTTTAGACATTTAGGTATTACAAATTATTTGTAATAAAGATCAAGAGGGTTCGGAGTGGTTCATACGAGAGCAAGATATATCGAATCAGAGCATTGTAAATTTTCCAAAGGTAGGGAAGTTCCTCCCTTTGATTTAATTTAATTTGAAACAAAAAAAAAGAACCTTTGCTTTTGTGAGTTAACTGCTCAAGACCCGTCACGATTTCGGAGAACCCTTTCCATGAATTAGTACCTAGTGATGAGATTTATTCTCTTGAAGTTTTCTTTGTTCAGTTTCTTTATTCTTCTTATTCTTAATCGGTTGAAGGACACTGACGAGAGCGAGACACAATAGAAGTTTTATTGTAATTACGCCAGTTGATGAATGCGTTAATTTTGCTGGAACATCCAAAATTGTCAGAAATTTAGAATTAAGCTGGCTTCAGAGGCGTAGGTACCTATAATTAAGGTTTTTTTAAAATTTATTAATTTAGATTTAATTTACCAAAATTCGTATACACTACAGAAATTACAGGAAGCAACAGAAAATAAAGAAGCAAATATAACAAACGATTTTAGGTAAATAGAGCATTTTCTTATTATCTAAGTACAATTTTATTTTCACATAATAGTGCAGTCCACTTTAGTAAATGTCATAAAAACATTACTCTGATAGTACTAGGAAACAAAAAAACTCCTATATTTCGTATATTTAGTTTCGTTTATTTAGTATATTTCTGTTTTTCATTTGCCTTAAGCTCGCAGGCACACTGCAAGTTTACTAAGCTGCACTAAAGCAACGGTTTCCTAGAGAGCGTTTCCGTCATATTTGTAAAGGACGTCATGAAAATCTGTCACCAGTATTTGACATTAAGGTGTCAAAAACGGTCTCTATTCGGACATTACGGCCGCAGAAGAGCGATGACTGGCAGGGTCACCGGTCTTCTGGGAATAACAAAACGTTGTGACGTATGCCGTGTTCGTTCACCCTTTACGCACGCATTCTCAACTGCGTGGCACTACGAATATCGCCCTTATTGTTATGTGACAAAGGCGTTGACATCAATGTCGAATTGTTACTACGAACCTTGGATCAATAAATTGATCGAAGCCACGAACATACTACAAAGCTGAGGGCGTGTGGCTTTAATGTTGGTTTTCAGTGAAGTACCTTAATATTGTTATTATGTGACCGAATAACGGAAGCCCGACCATCGTTCACTTATTACCTGTGGTTGTAAGTGGTGGATGGCAATTAATTAATTTATTTTGATAGATCTTTTGCATAAATGGAAAATCGGATGTAATTTATAATGTATGGTTTGTTTTTATGTAAAGAAACATAAAAACAAGTTATAATAGGGATTGTCATTTGGTGATACAAAGGGCTAAAATAAACCATATAATAATTAGGTACATGTACTTTGACAAAATAAAAACACTAACCAAATTTTATCATAAAACAGAATCACAAACATTATCTTTGGTTATTTAAACTATCATTGTTTTAGATTAGGTACAAGTAAATAAAGTCCTATTCCTGGTAAGAACCACTATTCATGTTATTACAATACACGAAATTGAACAAAGCTAACTGAATCCCAGGAACGTTTCTAACAGTAAACACGCTTGTACGTATAGTAAGCTAAGTGCTAAAGTCTCTGTACTCTCCCACAGTAAATCAACAACAGACTCGCTACAATCACAGGACGTATGTTAACAAATTAGTCCCAGTACGTAATAGTGAAGAGGGTAAACGGCAGATATTGTCGGGTTCGCCCGTCTGGGCCGAACGCCGAATGCCGAACGTTTAGCGTCTGTTTCCTCGTACTAAATTGATCTAATCTCCGGCAGGGACGGGCCACGGACGACTCCGGTGAACATGACCTAGTGCCCCATGACATCGGCACACCCCTCGCCCCCACACCATAATCGCTCGCCGACCTGACGCACACAGACACACAAGTAAGTATTTCGTATATAATCGCGACGTGACACGTAACGTGACGGAATGAGTACGCGACTGTCTTAAGGTGCTTATGGATTTGCTCAAATTTTGCGTTTCACACCTGTGATCGAACGTAAATTGAGTAATATGTAAGCAATAAATAATCGATTTCATGTTTTTTGTCGATTCCTATCGCCACTGTAGATCGATAAATCAACAAAGTGATGCTTGATCTTAACCTTTAAATTTATCGATCGTTAACAGGCAACAGACACCTCGTTACAGACACTTACGAGTACTAGCTGGTTAGACCAAGGAACCGCCCTCTCTGAAATCTCTGTTACGACCGCTCTGAGAGAAGTCGAGAACCGAACGAAGTGGAAGAACATCAGACTTAAAGCCACGAAGGCCTTTCAGGGATCACGATCTTCATTACTTCATCTTCTTGGTCGTGTATTTACACGACCAAGAAGCAAGACGACGATCAGGGGACAGAAACGATCAATACAATCGAGGAAATCTGTGGGAAACTGACAAATCTTATTGATCTTCAAAACATAGCTTATCGAGCGACAATAACGGTCGTGAACAATCGAGCAAATCTGTAGTCACCTTTATGCACCTAGGCGTTGTAAAGTTCAAATTGGGTTAAGTGTCGTAGGAGTGAAGTGGAATTAATTTCTACTATCATATTAAATTTATTGTTGTAAATTAACATAGTAAGTATTATTAAAGTAAGTATTAATTCTTTACAATGTTTTCTTATCATCGATTATTTTTAGTTAAAATTTCATTTAGGCACACTCTCATCGCGTTTTCGTTCAATAAAAATCAATCAATTTGTCTAGCCTTTACCCACTGTTTGGGTCGGCTTCCAGTCTAACTTGGTGCAGCTGTATACCATTATTTTACATGGAGGGACTACCAATCTGACCTCCACAACCCTATTGGTAATTCGAATATTCTTGGTAAGACTGGTTATCAGACTTCCGGGCTTCTGATTACCCGTAACGTCTGTCAAAGGTCCACGATTGAAAGCCGGGACCAACGGCTTAGCGTGCGTTTTAATTTCTGTTCTGCTTAATTTCTGTTCAATAACGCCTAGTATAATTATCACAGCAAATAAGACGTTGGCAAAAGTTCAACTATAAATTCGTTGGTACAAAGATGCTTGTTTGTTTTCCGTCTCCCTATACCAAATCAAAACATCTTTACTTGACTTTATTAAAAGCCTTGAAGTGCCATAACTTTCAAAAAGAAAGCTAAAACAAATTCATTTAGCCCTTACTTCTTTATTAAATAAACAGTACGGTTTTCATAATTCTGTTCAGTGTACAATAAAATTAAACGCAAAGGATCACGAACAAACAATTTTGGTAATAAGGTTTCCGCTTTTCAGGAGTTTTATAACTTCAGACTGTTTTGTTCTGAATCAAACCATGACGAATCAAAGGCAAACCATAAAAAATATTAAAACAAAGAAAGTAAAATCTGTAGGTATTTTGTAGAATACCGTTTTTATTTGACGGTAATACCGAGTTTTCCAAGTTACCAACGCGCAATGGTTACTAAAACTTACTCATTTTTTATTTATTTAACTTATTGTTGCAAATAACTATTTACAGTAGGTAGGTACTAAACTAAATGACTAACTACCTAACTATACATAAAAAAGGACACTTAGGCGTCGAAGTACTCGTTCGCATAGCTGTCATCCGGGAACGTGCCAAGAAGACTGGCAGTATTGCCACGTTTAATAGTAATGCTAATCCTTTGGCCAAAGAGCGAGCCAGCCCTCTCAAGAAATTCCTAAAAAGTACTAATAAAGTTACTAATTAGGTAAAAACCGTTGATGATTAGAAAATGAGCGTTCTTTCCGTTGAGTGGATTAAATAGCCATGACATTTGTTAGTACCTCTGGTAGTTATACTTTCTAACCAAAGCAAAACAGCTTCTTTTGAACAAAAACACAAACATCTAAGTAACCCATTTTCCAGTTTACATGGTCAGTTTATTGTTAGTTAATAAGTTTGTTTCCATAAAGTCTGCTTACATACCGGAGCTAATGCGATGTGACTGTTATATGGTATCTCATTAATCATTTGTAGGGCAAACACCGTAAATATTAACTAAGGTTGTAACCGAGATCATTTATTTAGAGTCGGTCGACAATTCTCACTAGGATAACAATAGTAATTAGACATTATTTAGAACATTAGTGTCTATTCATAGTAAGTAGGTATTTGCTGTTCCTAACTTTATTTAGAAAAACATGCAATCCAATAACATACATTCTATCCAATGGAACTTTTGTTTGTTTCTTTGCTTAGTTATATATTATTATTATTAGCCTCTGATGTCCCACTGCAGGACAAAGGCCTCTCTACCCTCTTTCCACTTCTCTCTATGCAAAGCTGCTAAGGACCAGTTCTTGTTGAAGGAGTCCAGCTGATCCCGCCATCTCCGTCTGGGCCTGCCGCGATGTCGCTTGCCACTTGAGGGAACCCATTGGCTCATAAGTTTGGCCCATTGGTCGTCTGACATGAAGCAGATGTGTCCAGCCCAGTTCCATTTTAGCGTGGCAGCTTTCCAAGTGACATCAGTTATCTTTGTGATGGAACGGATGGTCGTATTCCTAACCGGGTCTGTTAGTTTGATACCCAGAATACTATGCTTAGTTATAAGCGATTATTCGATTTATTCCGGTCTGAAAGAAGAAATTTTATTTTATTTTATTCACATCGTTTACATGTCTATCACAATGCATGATGCATAATTTCAAATAAGATAAGTAGTGTAGCTACCAAGAAATAAAAATAAAACACCATTAAAATTCTTTTTTTTTCTCAAGGTAGATAACTTGGTATTCTTTCTCTTCGGACGAGGCACTTCTCGCATAAAAATCAAATGAAAAATCCCTTGGTGGTGACAAGTGGGGAGTCTTTACTCACGTGTTTATAGTCACTTTCAATCAAGCGGGACGTCGACTGTTTGCCAGCCAGGCATGTAAAAAGGATATTAGAGAAAGTAATGGTTAACGGCAGGGGTGTTAAACAATTTGTGACTAAACCTTCACATCAAGAGGCTAGCCCGGTTACCTGTATTATTAGTATTCGTGTCCCGTGCACCGCCGATAGAATATTCAGCTCGCCAATATGTACCGAACGTATTTCAATCTAAATGTATACGAACATTCTTTTTTGATACGTGCCTCTAGCGGTATTGCAGATTAATAGGGACCAAAATAAAATTATGTGCGGTGATTAATTTTTTTATTCAGCTCACATAGGACTTTGTTTCGACCGCTTAACCCAGATTTCGGGCTCTAAGAGTCTTATCAATTGCTGTTCCGAATTTTAAACAGTGGGCCTGTGCGTGTGCAGCAATCCTGAAATAGCTGCTAATGTGTTTGCTTCATAACAAAACCATAAAGACTACACAGAGTAATCAAAATCAATGTTTGCTCATTTGCTGCACTCAAATTATCTTATCCCTTTATAGTATGATTTCAAAACTAAAGTCAGATATGAACATTATGTTGCGGAATATTCATTTAAAGCTAAATAATAAAAATAATAATTTATCAAAGCGCTTCTTCGAATTTTCTACTTGACCCAAGTTTCAGAGTACAAAATCTGTAAGATTTAGTAATAAAAACCTGTAAGCAGGAATCATAAAACCAACTACGAGACGAAGAAAGTAATTCAAAATCTTTACACAAGAATTCCTTTAAGAAAACATTTCATGAATATTTTCCATCTTGAGAAAATATTTTAAAACAAAAATGTAAATGTAAAATTGCTACATCCTTGTACCTGTAAAGTGGAGCCTCATTTTCGAGTTTGAGACAAAAGTAGTCTTAAGATTTTTCTCCTGTTTAAAATTGTAACATAGATTTCTTCCATGTATTTTGAGGTTTGCAAATGCGGTTTGAGGCCTGAATTCCTGTTACGCTGACGTCGGTTGCGTACGTCGGTCGCGCGTGTGAATATACATTGTGTTCTATATAGCACCATACTGCGACGCTGACGTCAGCGGCGCGTATGTTGGTACTGGCCGTACGCGACTGACCGCACGCGACCGACGTCAGCGTAGCAGGAATTCAGGCCTTAAGAAAAATAAACAAGTGAACGTTTTTACGGTTAGATTGACGCCTCAGAAACTCCTTAGCTATATATGGTCTTCAGCGCCTTGGAGAACGCGTAAAGATGTCACCCCTGTCTGTCATAAAAACACATGACAGTCGTCGAGTGCAGACAGCTGCCTGAAAAACACGTCACACCAGTCTCGCCGGTATTAGTCACCTGTTGGGTTCCGGAGGTTAAATGTCACTCACTGTGAGTGAAATACTGATAGCATCTTCTGGTTAGACCGAATAAGGACGAAAATAGGCCTAGTTGGCGTGTTATATACCGTTCCGGTCGGCAGTAATCGCCGCAGCTGCGGGCGGTAAAATAGAATATAATATGTAAATCCCAGCCTTTTCCCAAAAATAAAGGTTCGTGTGGTAAAAATCAACGTTAATATTATATGCCATTTTAGCGAAGGTAGATACCGAGTTTTCCGATTGGCACGAGCTGAATGAAAGCCAAATATAATGTAGTAATTGGTTCGGGTTGGCTCTGTTGAATAGATACCGCCAAAACGAATGTGGCGACCCGATCAAGTGTGAAGCAGGAGTAACAAGCAGGAGTTTCTAAGTTTATTATACAATGGTTTCACACATGTTCTCAGCATCCAAAATGCTAGTTCACTGATTCTTTAATGAAGGGTAAAACTTGATCTCTAAGCTCGGTCGCGGTAAACTTCTGCTTTGGTAGGTAAGGTTGGTTACGTCAGGAAAGTTTGGGCTAGATTATATCTATGAAACAGTTCCTAATGTATATTAATGTATTAACTTGTAGAGCAGTTCGTTAATCTTGGGATATACGTTCTAAACTCGAGGCATTAATGCTTTATTGTTCTAGTAGACCGTGAAAGCCATGTTTTGTGCGAAGCTGTCGTTTTTGAACTTGCCGTTTTTGCCGTTTTAAAATACGATTAATTTAACCTCATACTTTTGGTATCCTGCCTTTTCACACCGAAAATTGTTTGGCAGACTATCACTTGCCAACCAACGTTTCGCCGATGTTTCACTTTGACAACTAACGATTAGCAAATTTTTGTATGACAACGTTTCATTTGATAGAATTATTGTAAAGCTGATTATTGTAATGACACAAAACGTTTGGGACATTTATCATTTGTCAAACATTTGACTAGGCCACACAAATAATTAGACGAATGACGTTTTGTCAGTGTAACAGTTCCCTTTTCATACATTGATATAATGATAATTCCGATTTTCATACGAGGGTGCGTTTTTAAGTTCGCGGAATGGGAGGGAGGGGATAACAATAGGTCATTATCGGGATGGCCACAACTTCAGCCACTCAATATTAGTATAAATACCAGGTTTTATCTTAATTAGATCATTAGTCTTTGAACTATCGTCAAGCAAACAACTCAATTGGGAAGAAAGTGTGAATTATGGAAAAAATCGAGGACCGTGCCGTAATAAAGTTCTTTACCAAGCAAGGAAAGTCAGTTCAAAATATACTGGAAGAGATGGAATCCGTTTACGGGGACTCTTGCCCGGGTAAAACCATGGTTTACAAATGGCACAGTCTCTTTAAACAAGGCAGGACCTCACTTGAAGACGACCCACGGCCCGGACGGTCGATCGAGGTGACTACTCCGGAAATCATTAAAAAAGTCGAAAAAATAATATTGGAAGATGTCAGACTAAAGAAGAAACAGCTTGCAGAAATGGTTGGAGTATCGAATACGACAATTTTCAAAATTCCACACGATCATCTTGGCATGACAAAGGTCAGTGCAAGATGGGTGCCAAGAATGCTCACGCCGCCTCAAAAACAACACCGCGTGGAGTGTTCTCGCACGTTTTTGGACCTCTGTAACGAAGATAAGGATGGACTATTAAGTCGAATTGTTACTGGAGATGAAACTTGGGTTCATCATTATGAACCTGAGTCGAAACAGGACTCTATGCAGTGGCACTAAAAAGGCACACCTGCACAACCCAAGAAGTTTAAAGTGTCACAATCGGCTGGAAAAATCATGGCAACAGTGTTTTGGGATTCAGAAGGGATCCTGTTGACCGATTATAAAGATAAAGGCGTTTCTATAACCGGAGAATACTATGCTTCTATCCTCGAGAGGTTGAAAGAAAGCATTAAAGAAAAAAGGAAGGGGTAAATTGACCAAAGGTGTCCTTCTTCTTCACGACAACGCGCCTGTTCACAAGAGCCGTATTGCGTTGGCTGCCCTGCATAAGGTGGGCTTCGATATTTTAGACCATCCACCCTACAGCCCAGACCTGGCTCCCAGTGATTATTACCTCTTCCCAAAACTGAAAAAAGAACTTCGTGGGAAGAAATTTTCAACTGATGAAGAAGAGCGAGTGAATGACAATACAAATACCTTTACCGTGCATCGAAGTCAAGTAGTATCGCAGTGAAAGTCTTACGCGGTAACGTGCATCGAAGTGTAGTGGAAACATTCTGCTACTTGAAAGTTGGCATGTTAAAAAGTGTTATTATGAAAAGCAGACCAACTACTGGTGGTAACTGTGAGGTTGGGAAATAAAACAAAATTATGTGATAAGTTGGCAAATGATTATTCGGCGAAATTAAATTCTGCAAAACGTTATTTATCAGGTGAAAATCTGGCAAACAATTTTCGGCGAAAGGGCAGAGAACCCATACTTTTATTTATTTATTTAATGCTTTAAGCATACAAATGTACTTACAGAGGCTTAATGTCATAGGCATTTTCTACCCAGTCAACATTTGGGTGATGCAGAGACAACAGTGGTTCTTTTCAGAGAGGTTTTTCATGTACATCAGAACGTTCGGCCAGTCGAGATAGGGAGCTGGCTGCTACTCCAGTTTTTAGTGACGATTATGTGACGCATAAAGATGCCAGCCAAAGAATTTGTGACAGAACAGTTCGAATGTTAGAAGCATTTATTTATGGCCGAACGACCTGATATCAGAACGTTCGGCCAACCTGAATCTCCATAACTGAGGACCTTAGAGAAACAGTTACTGAATAAAGATTTAGTGACGATTTAGTGACAAACAACCAATGCTTTACTTTTACTCGTAATGCCACCTTTTAAAAGTAAAATGAATTTTGGTTCCTGGAACATCAGGACGTTCGGCCAACGTAATCTCCATAACTGAGGACCTGAGAGAAACCGTTAATGAATAAAGATTTAGTGACGAGACTGAAACGATTTTTAATTGCTTTATTTTTTTTTTGTGACGGCCCCTATAAATAGTAAATTGAACATTTAACATATAACCTCAAAACATTGGGATTATCGATTCCTCCACAGCGAAGAAGCCCAGAGAAACTGTTAATCAATAAAGATTTAGTGACGAGACTCGAACGAACTTTTACTGTTTTATTTTTTTTTTGTGACGGCCCCAATAAATAGTAAATTGAACATTTAACATATAACCTCAAAACATTGGGATTATCGATTCCTCCACAACGAAGAAGCCCAGAGAAACTGTTAATCAATAAAGATTTAGTGACGAGACTCAAACGAACTTTTACTGTTTTATTTTTTTTTTGTGACGGCCCCTATAAATAGTAAATTGAATTCTTAACATATAATCTCAAAACATTGGGCTTATCGATTCCTCCACAACGAAGATACCTAGAAGACTCGTAAAACCCCTGATGTGTTATAGGTTTTCAGTGCAATGGTGTCAGTATTTTCGTTGATTCAAGATTAATCTATAAAAATGCACTATGGCGGATGGCGACTAAAATAGGGTGACCATGTATACCAACGAAACAAGTATTTGTCGAGTAGGTACCTATTTATCTACTAAATCAAGAGAAACACGTTGAAATAGTTGAAATAAGGTGACGATGTAGGTTATCTTGTCGTGTACACTGGTTCTATTTTATTTTTGTCGTAAAGATCTACATCAAAGTAAAAATGTATTTCCTTTTTATCACTTTCTGAAGCTTCGATATCAGATTCGCTTTCTGTTGGTGGTGTTGTGTTACAAAATTATCTGACGACAACTTTAGTTGTACGTTTTCAGACGAGGAATTAGTGTCACTTTCGGATTCACTATCAAAAAATAACTTTTAATTTCGTTTCACACACAAATTTCACACAAAAATTCTACTGTAGTACCAAGGGATCTCTGCACTCGCGTGGAATGCGTTCCTTCCCCAGCAACTTCCTCGGGGTACCTTGCTGTCTCTCGCTCGCCAGTCATGTCACTGGTGTGACGTCATCGAGGTCAGGTGCAGAGATCCTTTGGTACTATAAAAGAACCAGACAGGATTATGGAAAATGGGTAGCTTAAGTTCTGGCTGACCTTACTGGAAAGAAAGCCGTAATGTTGTCGACTAGTATTTATAAGAGTTCATTTAATGTAGTTATTGTATAATCTTACTGTGATTTATCTATAGAACTTTATATGTGTAATCTAGTTTATCAAACTAATAATAATATTGTCGGGCCACCACCGAAAGAAATCCGATTTGACAAGTTTCAAGTCAATCACCTAGCAACAAACACAAGAAGCTGTCAAATCGATCTATCTTCTCTCGTGGACCAATTAACTGTACCTCTACAAAGGAATAAGGTTCTTATTCAATTGGGAAAATTTGACAGATTGGGGTAGCTTGATGTGCTGGCCTCTGTACCTAACTACCTACCGCATTTTTTGGATGATTGATTAGGAATAAAGCATTTTTTAATTTGTGTACCTATTTATTTAAGTATACCTACTTGTACTTAGTAAAATTTCCCAATCTCCAATGTCAGTCACCTTTCCACTTTCGTTTGCTTTTAGCCAAAATAGACTCGACTAAAATAACAAAAACTTCACAAGTGGACACTGGTATGCAGGCATCAGCTCAACGTTGCTTTTACCTATATCACTACATAGTATAAAGCAAAGTTGCTTCCCGCGTCTGTAAATCTTTAAAACTACCGAACGGATTTTGATGCGGTTTTTTAATAGATAGAGTGATTCAAGAGGATGGTTTTTAAATATAATACATGCATAATATAGTAGAGAAACACTGATAATTTTAGAGGTATTTAATGTAAGGTCGTAAATAAACACATTTTTTTGCGCTTACATTGCAAACGCTGGCTGAACCCTACGAGATAGATCAAAATAATGTACTACAGTATTGTACACCTTAAAAAGGTCACCAAAAGAGTCCGCTATGGTATATGTCTATTTCTTATGGATAACCCACAATGACCATTTTTTATCCTTTACTTATTACTTCTTTACGAAAAAGCGATTTTAAGCAATACAGCATTAATCCTTACACAATTAAGTACCTTAAATAAATTGTGCATGTAATATAGATTGGTATGGCCCTTTACAGCATGTAATTTAAATGAATATTTTCGAAGATATTGCAGATTTAAAATGCAGGGACATAGCGGTTGCATCGGCGGCGGCGGTACGGGCCGGGGGGCATACAATAAAAAACAAACTTAATTTTGCGGTTCGATCCCTAGACCCGATTACTGTACCAACCGCAAATAATAAGTTTGTCGATTTGATAGTGTACGTAATGACCGTATTTTATTTTATTACCGCGTAAAAAGGTGAAGCCGTGGGCAGAAGCTAGTAATTTAATATAAGGACGTGTTTTGCTTCATTGTTTAGGTAATTAAGTAAAGATAAATACTTGTTTCGTTGGAATACATGGTCACCCTATTTTAGTCGCCATCCACCATAGTGTCCACCATATCCGTCACAAAAATTATAAAACAGTAAAAGTTCGTTCGAGTCTCGTCACTAAATCTTTATTGATTAACAGTTTCTCTGGGCTTCTTCGTTGTGGAGGAATCGATAATCCCAATGTTTTGAGGTTATATGTTAAATGTTCAATTTACTATTTATAGGGGCCGTCACAAAAAAAATAAAGCAATTAAAAATCGTTTCAGTCTCGTCACTAAATCTTTATTCATTAACGCTTTCTCTCAGGTCCTCAGTTATGGAGATTACGTTGGCCGAACGTCCTGATGTTCCAGGAACCAAAATTCATTTTACTTTTAACCGGTGGCATTACGAGTAAAAGTAAAGCATTGGTTGTTTGTCACTAAATCGTCACTAAATCTTTATTCAGTAACTGTTTCTCTAAGGTCCTCAGTTATGGAGATTCAGGTTGGCCGAACGTTCTGATATCAGGTCGTTCAGCCATAAATAAATGCTTCTAACATTCGAACTGTTCTGTCACAAATTCATTGGCTGGCATCTTTATGCGTCACATAATCGTCACTAAAAACTGGAGTAGCAGCCAGCTCCCTATCTCGACTGGCCGAACGTTCTGATGTACATGGTTTTTCGATGACTTAATCGTGCTTATTAATCTGATGCTGTTCCATCAGAAAGTATCAAAAAATCGAAATACCATAGAAAGTACCGTCTTTTTCTCCAATATTCGGACGGAAGATCGTATTTCTTGTTAGTAAAAATATTCAGAGCTGCAGAATTGTCTTTTTAACGAGGTGTCTTGGATCGGATACTATAATACTTTGTAGCAAGTTATGACCCTCTTATACAGTCGTAATTTGTCTCCTTTGTAATATTCCACCAACGAGATAAGTAATGAATTAGTTCAGCTTACAAATTCCTGAAGGTCTTACTTGACTATTGTATAATATATTATGACGTGAAGCTCCTTGTAAGACAATTTAGGGTGGCAAGCTAATCGTAAGCAGTTCTTCATATGTTTCATTTGTAATATTTTGTAGATGGCAAGTTGGTGCTCTGTAAAGGCAATACAATATTAATCCCAAGATTTTGGTGAACAGAAAAAAAAAAATATTCGATAGACGTTTCTGATTATTTTTAACTTGTGATAAACTCCAACCTTAATAAAAGATAACTCAAAATAACAAAACAACTAGTTATGTTAAATATAATATTCTCGTGCAGGTCATAAACAATGGTGCCGCGTTGGTTGCTGGTGTGCTGCGTGGTGCTGTGCGCGCGGCCGGCGCACCCGCAGGGCGCGCAGCAGTGTCCCGCGCCCAACACCATCACCCCCTGCAGCTGCACCGTCAAGAAGAACGGCCTCGACATACTCTGCGAGTTCACTGAACAGCAACACATACAGAAGGTAACTTCAGTCTATAGAGTGGCGATTAACGACTAAAATAGAAAACTGCATTTTTTAAACAATATAGATAGCGTAAAAAAGGGTAAAAATCGGCACGAAATAAACCACCGCTGATAATAAGGCGCTAGACACGCGCAAGGTATGGTATCAACAATTCAACACAAACTTTATGTTATTGTTAAGTACCGAATAATCACATATTGAGTTTAATATTGCTAAATACTAAAACGAAATAATATTTTAATTGTGTATGTTTAAAAACGTCATGTAGAATACGTGGTTATGTTATAACCTAATCGCTATACTGTATAATAGGGGTATATAGCAGCAGTGTCAGAGAGTGTGTGTGTGTGAGTGTGAGTGTGAGGGGTGTGAGGGTGTGTGTGTGTGGAGAGTCTCTGTGTGTGTCAGTGTAATTCTACTTCACTTTCGTACATATGTTTAGAGCAGTGGTGGACTGTTGCCGAGTGGTATCCCGACTTTCGAGTTGTAGGTTGTGAGTTCGAATCCAGACAGGCACTTTACTTTGTGTTTTTAATTTCATCGACACTGCTCTTAAAACGGTGACGGAAAACATCGTGAGGAAATCGGCATGTCCTAGAACCAATATTTCGACGACATGTGACATCCACCAAATCGCATTGGGCCCGCGTGGTGGATTATGGCCCACTCCCTCACACATAGAGAAGGCCTGTGTCCACGCAGTGGGAACATTATAGGCTGATTATACAACGTTCATAGGTACCTACCTATCCTATTCTTATCTGAGATGCAATATGTGACATAATCATGTATGCACATTGTCTATGCAACAACATCCTGATACTAGCTGCACACAAGAATAGGTAATGCTGATGAATATTTTGGTGTACTTCAAATTCTAGTCACATATTCGAATAATGTTTATTTGATCACAGTAGAAAATGTTTGGCTTCGCGCCAATTTTTCTCCTGTTTTAAGTATATGTGACGTCACAAGTTAGTGAAGAATTTGATTTCATATTATTATGAAGAAAGCATACAAAGGCAAAGTCTTGATTTATACGTAGAGCTTCGATAATCGAACTCGGTGGCATATTTATACGTAGAGCTTCGATAATCGAACTCGGTGGCATATTTATACGTAGAGCTTCGATAATCGAACTCGGTGGCATATTAGGTTATAAGTCTGAATTATTTATAAAACTTTTAAGTATGACATTCACGATAGACGTAAAGCCATTAGTAAATCATTGTAACGTAACTCTAACAGTTTTACGTCATTCAAATTTGACAGTTAATGGGTAGCTTTATTCTGGTGAAGCTTACCTAGTGATCTTTATTGATTCCTTCATGGAATACCTGTATATTATGTTATACCGTTTTGTGATCTATTTCATGGTCCAGTGCCTCAGTTGTCGCAGTTTTTCAAGGATCCATTTGGGGTTAATGCTAATAACTGTCCAGTGGGGTAATTGCATAACACACTTACAGTAGGAATGGCTTTCATTTGGAAGTTCAACAACATCTTTGCGTTATTTACGTTGTTGAGCAGACAAATTTTTCGAACATATGAAGCAATGGATTAGCAATATCCTTCAAAATGATTGAAATTGTGATTGATAGTTTCAATCATTTTGAAGTAATTTTTTATTTTGAATTATTAGGGTGCTGAGTTTAAAAAGTTATATTAATTAGCTTTGTAAATAAAATGCATGTACAAAATTTTTTTTTTTCACAGGCAATGAACACATTACGCTCCAAGCCGATGATAATCTTCTACCTGAAGCTGCGACACAACAACCTGGCCAAACTGCCCTCGTACATATTCCTTGGATTGGACATCCGTCACTTGACCGTTCACAACAGCAGTTTGGCTGTTATAGAAGACTCGTCACTCAGTTCCATCGGTAAATACCACAAAATTTTACCGACGTAAAAAAAGAGGAGGTTCTCAAATCGCCGCGTATGTAATTATATTCTATTTTGTTCAAACAAATCCATGTTATATTTGGTTTCCTTGTTTGAATAATTTAAACATGTCAGTTTTTGTCAATAGACAATGAATAGGTAATAGATATCATAAGTTGGGTGTATTTTTTGAACGTTGAAAGATAATTCAAGAAAAGTGGGCAAAGCTATAATTATACCACTATTTTACATCTTTTCGAACATGGTAAATGTATGATGTACCTACCTAAAACGTAGCTACGTATGTATTTTTATTTAAAACAGTTTAAAGAAGAACAAAAATTGTATACATTCATAAATAAATTAAAACAATTTCTATTATGTAAATGCTAAATAATATCAATGAATATTTAAATGAGAAATTTCAAATTACCTTCATGATTTTTTTTATAATTACAATACTTATTATAACAACAAAGCAGTCAAATAAAAGCCCTCTCTTCTCCCCTACTGTTGCTGTGCCCGACAGGGTCCACAATGATCATATTCTCTAAATCCTACCACCTAAGTTCACAATATTATGTGGAAGCAATAAATATATTGAGTATTGAACTTCTTGCAACTTGAAATAAGCGTGACGCGTGTCACATCCAAAATAGATTCAAATTAGAAGAGCGTGAAACATAAAATAAGTTATGAAAATTGACGTATGTAGGTAAGGTAAGCATCAAGTCCAATTTGCAGAGATCTACCTTTGTAAATATAACACCTATAACAAAAACTTCTTCCTTCATCAAATTGTTAATAAGTCCCAAAATGTTGGTCCTGCCCGACGCCCGGAAATTCGAAACTTCCACATGTAACATAAAATGTGTCTGCGTTTGTCTCTGTGACTAAAATAAAGACAAAAATATCCTTTTCCCCAGGTAACAAGTTAACACAACTTGACGTGTCGCAGAACAGCCTAGCGACAATACCGACCTCGTCGTTCACACATCTCAATCATCTGCTCATTCTCAACATGAATCATAATAAGGTAAGAGCTTGGTATACGATTGTTATTGACTTTAAGGGCCATTGTTTTATGGAGCGTTCTGTTGAGTGTCGACGTTTATTTATTTTATTAGTATTGATTTATAAATCGTATTGAATTTAACAAGGTTAAGCCGTTGGTCCCGGCTGTCATTCGTAGATCTTTGACAGTCGTTACGGGTAGTCAGAAGCCCGAAAGTCTGACAACCAGTCTTACCAAGGGGTATCGTATTACCCAGTAACTGGGTTGTGGAGGTCAGATAGGCAGTCGCTCCATGTAAAATACTGGTATTCAGCTGCATCCGGTTAGACTGGAAGCCGACCCCAACATAGTTGGGAAAAGGCTAGGCAGATGATGATGATTGAATTTAACAAGGAACAACAGACATTCGTTTGTTTCTTTTTCCGCCTTATTTATTACAAAATGAAATCTAACTTTAGTTCTAGCCTAAACCTTTGAGCTGGTATTTTGGTATTTCGAACTTTATTTCGATGAAGGCAAAGTTCTTAATACTAAGACGACAACTTAGCACCGAACTAAGCTGTCATTTTTGTTTATGGAACTGCATTTCTATAACAGTTAGGTTGTTAATTTAATAGCTGGCTCGGTGGTTTAAACCTGATCTAAAAAAAAACCTTGTTTTGTAATAAGTGGGTGAAGGAAGTTACGAAATATTTTATTTTCTTCGTCATTAGATATTGAACGATGCAGCTAGTACATCAGATAGTCATAAATGCAAATCTAGTCATCTCTGAATATGACCGTGTGAGCAGCTTTATGCATTGGTTTCCAATTCATCGATTGGACACAAGTTTCTGCTAGACAATGTAGATGAATATCCACACAGAGAGGCAAAATGTTAACGAGTGTACGTTTTCAGAAAGCATACGTACGATTTAATGTTAAATTAGCATTAAGAATTGTGGAGGGGCTTGTGGCTAAGTAATAACACTCGCATGGGTCGATCGATCAGGCTAATGGGTGATCTTTACATACCAAGTCC
Source organism: Gortyna flavago (assembly GCA_963669345.1). Taxonomy (NCBI): domain Eukaryota; kingdom Metazoa; phylum Arthropoda; class Insecta; order Lepidoptera; family Noctuidae; genus Gortyna; species Gortyna flavago. Next base: position 5,728,136 of record OY770132.1, read on the forward strand.
CTCCGTGCCTCGGAAAGCACTTTAAGCCGTTGGTCCCGGCTGTCATTCGTGGATCTTTGACAGTCGTTACGGGTCGTCCGAAGCCCGAAAGTCTGACAACCAGTCTAAACAAGGGGTTTCGTATTACCCAGTAACTGGGTTGTGGAGGTGCGATAGGCAGTCGCTCCATGTAAAATACTGATATTCAGCTGTATCCGGTTAGACTGCAAGGTGACCCCAACATAGTTAAGTAGATGATGATGAGTTAAAGTATGAAATTAATATCATATTATTTAGCCATGACTATGTAAATATACATATAAGTATTCAATAAAGATGAGGACATTTTCAATGGTACCTACAGTTAGACTATTTTCAAATTTTTTTAACTTACTGAAGTAAATAAACACCGTTCTTGAATTATATAGATGATGTCGAAAGCACATGTTTATAGGTGACGGCGGTACACAACAGAGCGTTCATGGGGCTGGACACACTGGAGATACTCACGTTGTATGAGAACAGGATATCTGTGGTTGACGGAGAGGCTTTCAAAGGACTCGAGAAGTAAGTTGTCTGTAGGCTTACATTCTTAGTTGTCTTTGAGAAGACTTAAGCATTTTTGTTTACTTGAAGTCAGGTAAAGTGTAACCAAATTCATCAATTTACCTTATAGCGAAGGCAAGAACGAAGAAAGAAAGAAAAATTGTTTATTCTGCACAAACAAAACGCACATTACAAATAAAAAAAAGACAAAATATACAGCCTCGTACACAAGCTTCATGAATTTGGTTTGACTTTACCTGGGTTAATGAATATATTTATACGATTTCGAATGTGTATAAATGGTATCTACTATTTAAATTAGTTCGTTAGTTTAATAAACGGTCTCGGCTCGACTCGAGGTCCAAAGTGATTTAATTTAGAGGTCTAACTATATAGGTACATATATATAATTTACATTTATTAATATTTTGAATGAGACTGTATTTGTAGTTATTTCTTTGGTGTTAGACATACATACCTACATAAACTCGCGACTTCTTCCTATAGGCAGAAACTCCAGAACGCCACCTGCTACAATTCTTATACATACTCCTTTCGTTTACGGTCATACATCACGTCCGTTGTGAGTACTGCACCTGACCTTTCTGAAGAACATCACCAATAAGGTCGTTATGTGTCATCCTAGAGTCCTGTTTACACGTAACCTTTTGTTAGTCGCCTTTCATTCATCCCCTCAACATGATCAAACCATCTAAGCATACTCTTTTCAATATTTGTTACTACATCTTCTTTTAAACCGCATCGTTGCCATTCCTCAGCCTATCATTTAAGTGACACCACACGTGCTTTCGAAGTAACGCATTTCCACAGCATTGATTCTACTTTCATGCTTCTTTTGCCACACCCAACATTCACATCCATAAATAAACGTAGGCACAAGCACACCATTGTGAACTTTTGTTTAAAATTTCGTGAAAATGTTTGAAATACCGATATTGCAATTCAGAAAATATCAAAATTATTTATAGAAAAATAGAATTTGCAGACATAGCAGACATTTTAGAAACAAAGTTTTTCTGTGTTTACGTAGTTTGGTAGTTCCACAGTTTGTAAACGAAAAGCTATTTTCTATTCAATCAACAGCTATCGAAAATTGTTTCAGCAATAGCCATATTGAAAAAGGTAAATACTATAGGTATTTAGGACGTATAACCCAGATATGAATATCCTAAACTTTCAGTCATTTTTTTTTTTCAGATTTGAATATCCTAAACTTTCAGTCAGTCTTGCAGTTTATTTTACTAACCAGAAAATAAATATAAACTGCAATAATTCAAATTATTTGTTTTTAACAGGTGGAAAAATAGTTCTTATCATAATTATATAAAGTTCGCTGTTACCAATTGAGCGTACAATACTTAACAGTACCTAATTTAAAATCTATTTTATCATTAATATTATCATTCAAGTCAAACTACATTATAATTCATTCATATAATTACTCATGTCAAAATACATTAGACATTACACAGATAATCCGGTTAGACTGGAAGCCGACCCCAACATAGTTGGGAAAAGGCTAGGCAGATGATGATGATGATTACACAGATAATCTCCTCATATTCTACAACATGGGCGTCCACATATTAAATAGGCTGATAAATTTTATTAATATTAATAGGTAAAATTAGGGATGTCAGTCAGAAATAAAATCATAATATAAAGTATAGTATCTTTATAGTCATTTAATTTAGGATCTAGTCTAAATAGTTTATAAGTACCTATTTGAAAATATATGTTTTAACATAAACAATAACTGAATTAAATTACGATGTCAAAGTGTCATATAAGTAGTCATTAAAAATAATTGTCAATTAAATTGCTTCTTAAATCCAATCAAATCTAACTCTCTAATTTATTTTTTTATGTTATTATAAATTCCAAGCAAATCTCTGCAGAATCATTATCATATTTTATAAAATATAATAATCATTTCAACATTGAGCGTACAGCTATATTAATTAATGCTACCTACTGAATCCAAAATACACAATAATGTGTGATTTATCTCACACACTCAATTAAATGTTGTGGTCACTGCTGTCATTCATATTGAAATCACTAACCACAAACTATGATAGTAATTATTTTATTTCAGAAATATTGTGAATAATGAAAATACGTAGTACATATAAAGCTTATAAACATCGATTTGGTCTGTTTTATTTACAATACTAGCTGACCCCGGCGAACTTCGTATCGCCTCATTTTTTTTTGTTTTTTTTTTCCCATGTTTCAATAATTATTCTGCTATTCGGGGCGAAGACAAATCCAACAAATAAAGGATTATAAAAATCGGTCCAGCCGTTCTTGAGTTATAAAAGGTGTAACTAACCTGACTTTGTTTTATAAATATAGAATACAATGATAAACAGACTAAAAAAATATCTTAAAAAACTACATGGCAATGCCTACCTACAGTCTTTAAATTTTGTCAATACCTGAAATCAAACGACCTCAAGATTCAACTTATTTTGTACTTTCTTCACCAAAACGTGTGTAAAAATATTTGCTGCAAAAATAACCCAAATTGAAAAGATTATAGAATTGCTTTGTTTTAGAAAGCTGAAACGGCTAAATCTTGGCGGTAACGATTTGACAGCGGTGCCACAAAAAGCTCTCGCTTTGCTAGAGAATTTGAAAAAACTTGAAATGCAAGAGAATCGCATCGCTACTATTACTGAAGGAGATTTTGCAGGTAATGTTTCTCTTATTCGTTGCTTATAGTCCTGGCTTTGTATTCGGTGGACTTTATCTGGATGTTTTTACGAAGGGGGCCGGCCCGTCATTTCCCATGGGTGTCGTAAAAGGCATCTAAGGGATTATTACACAATGGGTTTGGTTACATGACTCACTTTTGATTTTGGTTATCTTTCCTTAAGTAAGGGAGGCTTTACGGTTAGTAGACGACATGTTTGCAATAGACATCATTAAATAACTACCTTTGTTTTGTAGGTCTACGGAGCCTAGATTCTCTAGGCTTGGCTCATAATCAGCTCCGCGAAGTACCCTCCCAGGTATTCTCGCATCTGACGTTCTTAAATTCTTTGGAGCTGGAAGGCAATTTAATCCAAAGGATTGATGAGAAAGCCTTCGCCGGACTTGAAGGTAAACATTAATTTATGTGGCTTATATATAAAGAGAAAAAAGAAATACACGGCAAAAGTCGAAATGGGTTTAACATTAAATATTTCCAAGGCTTACGGAGAACTATCTGACTTTATAGCTTGTTTATGTATTTCTTTCATTCTCGTTTATTGATTTTTTACTGACGTTATATTTTTGAATGATATTTTGTAGAAAACCTGCAATATCTGCGCCTGGGAGATAACCGTCTGCACGAGATTCCTTCGGAAGCTCTTCGTCCGTTGCATCGCCTGCGTCACTTGGACCTGCGCTCCAACAACATTACGTACATCAGCGAGGATGCCTTCACTGGCTATGGAGACTCCATCACCTTCCTCAACATGCAAAAGAATATGTAAGTTGGTTTAGCATCATCATCGTCCTTCCCTTATCGCAAATTATCGAAGGTCAGCATCATCTTCAAAGCCAGCTAACATCTCAGTATCCACATCCAATCTAGCCTTACCATCTATCACAACTTTTGTACTCCTATTTTGTTTCACAATTTTTATTAATATTATATACTGAATAGATTATTGCTTCTATTAGACACGAATAATGATGTTATCGGGTTTCATTAATCTCATTTTCTTTTAGACTTTATTGATGGAGTAGCCCTAACAGATCTAGATCAGCTAGATTGTTTTTTATGGATATTATCTTTACCTAATAGAATATAATAATAGAAATTAGAGGTTATTAGGAAAAATAAATCTTGTTAGATCATACTTACAACAGAATTAAAAACCAATCTTTTAATATATAAGATTTTATAGTCGTTAAGGAACGTAGAACAAAAAGCAAATTGCTTATGTCACTCAATATTTGAAAAATGAAATATTTAATAAAAACATGGATAAAATATTAGAGAGTAAAAAGGCAATAAATTTTGTAGCCCATGCATCTTAGATCCCCAAATCCTAAAGGGATGAAAAGATAAAGCAACAGAAGTGAATAATTCAAGTAATGTTTGTCTTATATGACCTGTATTAAATACTGAATTCACTGTACTGAATAATATCCTGTGTCCCAGCCATAAAATTTGATTAAAGCGGAATATTTTATGGTTAATATATATTTCTCATTTCATGTTGGCATTTGATTTATTTCCAACTGTACTATATTTAACTTCAAAAAGATTAATAATTTCACTCAAATTAAGGAAATAATGTCGACTATTTCACTTTCATTGCCGAAGAGTACTTTTAAAAATTACCTTAATGTCTGTTTCGTGCCTGTATTATTGTTTATGTTGTAATGATAATTGGCATGATAATTCTATTTTATAATATTTAAGATTCTAAGCGACAAATGCACATTATTTTACGGTAGGCGTTTTACTGAAGTAAAACATTGTTTAAATGAGATCATTACTTTAGCCTATTATAATAAGACCGTTTTATAAAAGATCGGCCTTAAGGCGACTACATGACCTAAAGCGCGGTCACTATCGGACTGCATAGAAAAGAAAGAGATGCGCGATGACACAACGCTGGTAATTTATTGCAAAATATGAAACAATCATCTATTGTTGATTTATCAAACACCAATCAAATAAAAATCGTATACTAAAATTTGGGGAATGAAATTGTCTTTTATATGGTGAAAGTTTTATGAAAATACACCCGATAGTATTTGCGTGATTATCGTTTTTATGTCCGCGGTAGACATTACTTTACAAATTAATTACACTATGTTAAAAAAATATTATTGCAAATATTCACATATCAAATTATGAAGCAAATGGTCTAGTATAACATTTATTTTTTTCAAAGAAATCAGTCTGGTCGATTAGACGTGATGTTGAATTTAAAATCATTACAAGTCGTATATCTGCGCCTTAACTACCTAACTTTGTTTGTGGAAACAAGAATAAACAATAATAATAATTATGTTGTATTGAGCTGCCTTTATTTAAATCCACAGTCTAGTTAAATCTTGCTCCAAATTCTCGAGGGATATCACTGCACGGGTCATGCTTCACGTCCACGTTGTACAGATTACATAATAGTTAGTAATAAACTGCTTCCCCTATCGCGTGTTGCACTGACTTCGTTCCCACAACTTTACAATGTAACAACTTTGTTGTAACAGGATCCACCAACTGCCGACTATGGGCTTCGACAATTTGAACTCCTTGGAGACTTTAAATCTGCAGAACAATAAGCTGCAGCATATTCCAGAGGAAATCATGGAGCCGATTTTGGATACTCTTCGAGTGGTTGATATTATGGGTTTGTATATTTATACAGGTGTAGAAAAAAAAATAGTTTTCGGAAAATAAATACCTAAATCAGTTTTTGATAATTAAATGATGAATGTCGAATGCGATTGATATTTTCATTCTGTGAGAAAACTTTACCCTGATCAAAAAGTTCTGAGACGATGCTTCTTTTACATGACTCTAGAATATTCAGTGTTTCCTTTTGACGCAGATAACCCTCTGATATGCGACTGCGAGCTCGCATGGTACGAGGCCTGGCTCGCAGGACTTCGGGACAGAGACGACGAGATGATGCAGAAGAAGCGCACGGTGTGCACCATGGTGAACGAGCACCGGGAGTACAGCGTCGCCAAGATGCCGCTCGAGAAGATGAACTGCAAACGGAAACCGGCGTACGGTCGCACCTCCAGCGCGCCCTCGACCCGCCCCGGCGTCTGCTTCGCGACCAACGTACTCTTCGTCGTAGCGGCCAGGTGGCTCTAGAATAATCATAACATTATTTCTTTATAAGTTAACCCTAATTTAATTTCTCGCGAAGGGCTACCCTCGGGCCAGCTGTGGCCGGATGGCTTGACGCGTACCTCTTCGCAACGTTTGTATTTTCCGTTCAAAACTTGTAACGTGATGAATTTGTGCAATAAACTACGATACATATCAATTTTGGGCTGATAAACAAAATTTAGTAATATATATGGAGCGGTAGCTTGGTAAGTGAAGATGGTCGTTTTTCAAGAGCGGTAAGTTAGTGGTACAGTATTTTTACATTGTAGTAAAAACCTCTTACGGTATGCCTTACTAATAGTAATGTACCAGAATGTAGGTAACTACACGTTCTAACACCAGGCATCCTAGTATTAGTAGGTATCACTGAAGGTGTGTTTCATATCTTTATGGTCGTAGCATGCTCTTAGCATGGAGAAACATAAATAACATTTTCAAAAAATGTGATTTCACAATGAGCTAGAACTTTTACACAATCTTTAGCAATGAACAATTTGATTTGTAATTTTACGATTCCCTATGAATTTGAAGGAGAACTTCTAATATTTTTTTATCGTTTACCCCTGCCTTACGATATAACCTATTAGTAAGCTTTTACGTATTTACAATGTTGACTATTACGATATTATTCTATGGTACGTGTAAGAGGGCTCGAGGTACGAATATTTTACCTCAAATTACGTACATTTATATCTCTCTAATTACTCGTATATAGCAAAGGAAAAATTATTGCCAGTTGAATCTTCTCAATACATGAACGCTGAGTATCGTTTACAGGCTTGTTATGTTAGCTTTCGGAACGGTACGAATACGTTATCTTGATTATTATATTGCATAGTTAGAGCCCATAAAATTAATGTTCTATTTGATGTAGAATTAGTATTAAGTAGATAAATAAGTGTTAGATGATATTCGTTAAAATCAACGCTGTTTATATTTTGGGAGTTTGTAGCATTTAACCGATCCAGTTTGTTTCGTAATACTATTAGTTCAATGTTTTATTTAATTAGCTTGTTCACTAAATTATATTTATTTTAAAATTATAAGTTCTTAGGCTGTTGGACGCAGATTTTATAACCGTGTAATTTTAAATTATTTTATATTGAGTTAATACTTGATGTTAATGTTTATCGTTAGTATAGTAGAGTAATAAATGTGACTTTGAACATGTTTCCTTTGCATTGTAGCCACCTTGCCTCACGGTAGTGAAAAATACCTTATAATCGCAACTAATAAAAAAAGGAAATGAAATGTTCTGAGCCCTGTGATCAATGTATGACGTTTATATAAATCATTATCAAGTGATAAAATTGTAACTAAAAACATATCCTTTAGTCTGAATTACTAAATATAAGAATGTTTATAATATACAATGTTTAAATTGAATATACTTATTTGAATAAGTAAAAGATTGAGACCTGAACTATTGATCAGCAAAAGTTAGTGAAATAATTATGTAGAGGTTGGAGTTCACTGCGAAAATATGAAACCTGAAGTTTTTAATTCCTTTTATTTCACGTTGTCGCAGTATATTGCCAGGATGTTGGAATTTTAAGCATCCTTCGGATTTCATACTTTGGTAGTAGGTTGGTAAAGTCAACTCGGATTTTGGAACTATTTTGGACCGCTGAAGAAAATAATAGCGCGAAGTACTAAAAAAAATGTTGTAATACTCTTGTTGTAATTTTGGTTTATTGTTCATGATTGAAGTAAAATTATTGGATTCCAAATTAACACAATATTTAAGATTAAAAAAACTTTAAAAAGTATCAACAATCATGAATACAGAAAGATATGATAATATCCAGGAGTTTGTGATATCTTTAGATGACCAAGTACTATTATTTATCCCACATATTATTTTTTTTAAACCATATCTTAAACATATCGTGTATAGACCTAACATTATCTGCACCTATTTAAAAAAATGTGTTAATTATGTAAGGCGCGAGATTGGGTACTTATTGTACCTAATTTACATAACATTGACACATTTTGGTGATAATACATGTTTATTTATATTATGTAGTGTTGATGTTAAAGCTTGAATGTTTATTGTCATTATCAATGTACACATATTTAGCGGTTTGTGCACTATAAACAAGTAATGCACTTAAATGTACACTTAAAACTTACTGATGATCAGAGTCGATGCAACCTGATTAAATTTAAGGACTTTCGTGAACCGTCTCATGTTTATTCGATATATTTATCTCATTGTATACATTTTTGATGTTATATATGTCGTGTTTCACTGTATTCAGATGTTCTATTGTCTTTTAACGCTTTCTCTGAGATCCGACGCAAGTTAGTGTTAAGAATTGCTCGTTCTAAACTTTGAGATACTGTTGTAAATATACCTATTTGAATCTTCAACATCGCGTTGCTTCATCTACAAGTACCTATCTAATGTAATAGGTGATCAAGGTATAAAAAGATCTAAATACTATTTTTTGCAAGTGTCTCAAAGGATAGACATTATAATCGTATACTTATTTATTCGCTACTAACTTATTATAATTTAAGTGTTCTTCATGTATATATTTATCATATTATAAATCATACTTATTCAACTATCACGTTTCGAATTACTTACCGTAAAGCTTATTGTCAAACTGTGGCTCATCATTCTTAATTAAAAATTAAAATATATTTAAAAATATATTCATTCAAACAACGTCAATATTCGTTGGATTTAAATTTATAAAAAAGAACCAGCATAAAAACATATCGTGGAAGTGGCGGCAATATTATCTAATTGGGCACCACTGACCAAGCATATCAAAATAGGGTTAAGTCAACGTAATTTTAATATATATCCACTGTTGTATTATAATATATGTGTGTTGTTTATATAAACGTATATTCATTGTTAATCCTTCACTGTTGTATGGATGGATATCGCTTGTAATACACTCTGTGTACCTTAGTAGGTAAGTTGGATTTACATTTGATATTAAATAGTTGGTATTATGTTCAGCAATAATCAATAAATTCGATATATCTCTTATCAATGTAAAATATACTGTTGGAATCCATGTTAACCCTGTTTGTGATACCCAACCGTTTACAGTCACATTTATTATTTAAATTAAATTAAATATAAATGTAGGTAATTTAAATCTAATATTGAAATTTTTCTGTAAAGGTGTATTTATTTAATTTCGGTTTAAATAAAAATTTAACTATGATTACGAGTTTTCCTTCGCACCTTTTTAAACTAACCCCGAAGCGACGAGATAGACGCTCACTCAAACAATACGCATTTTGCGACAGTGAATACATAGAGAAAACAAATGAAAGAAGATGTTTAGAGCATGCCACGAGTCACCGCGATGCGATTTGCGGAGCGACGATGGACGGAAACAAAATACCATAGATAATACACTATAATTTAGGTATTTAGAAGATGCTTGCACGTGTCGCTCGACACAGGATGTAGATAATCAGAGGATAGATACCTGAAAAACTAAAACATCTGTGAATTTACCTTTGTAACATACTCAATTACTCATATCAGCCTATTATGCATTTACACCCCTGACCGAAAATAGGCCTCCAAATAGACTGCAAAAATAAAGAACGAAGAATGGGTGTTCTTAAAAATATTAAAAAAAAACTAATCAGTATAGGCGTTACCTAGGGTCAAAGAGGATAAGCATGAGTCCGTCTAATCCTGCAATTTAAATTAATAGCAATCGTAACGTAACAACATAATATTAAATACAAAGGAATAAATTCAAATCGACGCAAAACAAACAGCACGACAGCCGGCAATGCTATTGATTTTACAGCTGGCTGTGCAACATTTAGGTTGGGTTTGAATAGCGGATGATCGAGTACATTAATTCAGTAAAATTAATATTTACAAGGTTGTTCAATGTTAGGGTGAAAAAAGGGTCTCGACACGCCACCATAACGTAGACCTACCTTTGGTCAATCCTTTTTTCTATTTTTCCTTCCTTTTGTCACTTTTTATTTTGAGTCATTTTTTTCCGCTCTCATTAATACCTAACTACCTAATAAGAATGTTGCATACTAGGTAGGTAGGTCGATGGACATTTCAGATGGTGTTTGTACAGGTGTACAGACACCATCTGAAATGTCCATCGACTACCTGATGTCGATTGAAGTACCCTGGTCGTTTACTATTGGGAAAGATTATAAACAAAAAGAATGATTCATCATGATAAACATTAATCATTGTTAAAATACATGATGCAGATACACAGTAAGTCTGTATAGAAAAATTTAAGGCGTAAAGAACAGAACAACCTGCATTATTTCAACCATATTTTAACGCAAAGTGAAACTGAAGCCATGTGTTTATTCAGGCTCTCACATTAACTTTGTGACGGTAATGTTAACGGACGTGCTCTAATAAAAGGCTTGATATATCGTCAGAGGCCATTACAACCATCACAAAAAATACTCCTCTTGAATATTTGAAAAGATTTGGGTACTGAAAAATTTAAAAGTTCGCTTGAAAAATTAAGTGTGGTTGGTCGGGGTTTCTAAAACTTAAATTTAAATGTCACCGATACTTTTTTTTTTTGAGGGTGGGAAATCATCAAATGACTCCTCCCGCTCTGGGTGGAGCGGAAGGGAGTGTCAGACTCTTACTCTCTTACCCATCCATGTTCCTTCCTTAGCCCTTTATGTTCCGGGTGGTGGCCTTTTGGTGAAAAATAAGATACTCTTTCCTACTCATGGGTGGTCGTTAAAGGCGATTATGGAAAGCTAATGGATAAAAGACTTGTCTTGTCTCCTAAGTTGTGGACATCAGTTTATTTTCGAAAGGTGATAATGTAGGTACAATATAAACAGTCGAGTATTGAATTAGTTAATAAATAAAGTTATAATCGACGATTAAGAACGACGGCTCAACAAAACTACCTGAAATACCGAAATGAAGAGTTACTACGCCGCGAGCAAGACGGAGAATTGGACTTAATGATTAAATACGTCAATGGTGCTCCAAAAATAATAAAAAAGTCAACAAAAAACTCCAATCCGTAATTCAAAATGAAACAAATCACACTAGCCCCATCTATTATCTAAAGTCTGGCTATGAAAATATATCTATATATGCGACGTCGATAAAAATATTTTATGCAAATATTCGTAGTATACGGACACCAGGAAGATTTGATGAGTTAAAATGCATCCTTAAGGCCATAAATACTATAGTACACCTGATTATATTAACTGAGACGTGGATTCAATCAGACACGGAAGCTAACTATTTCACACTGACAAATTATTCTCATGTTTATAACTACCGTAAAGATAAGCGGGGAGGTGGAGTTTCTATTTACATACATAAAAGTATAAAGTATGACTTATGTGAAGAATTATACTGCGACGGAATACAGTACTCATGGATATATTTACCTCGTGTCGGATTATATGTTGGAGCTATTTACAAACCGGATAAAAGAAATACAAAACAGTTTATAAACACTTATTCAGAACAGTTAGACAAATATAAGAGAGGGATAGTATTTGGCGATTTCAATATAGATTTACTGACTAGTGGGAGCGATACCTTAGACTACTTAACCATGTTGCAGGAATCTGGCTATGAGGTATTTAATAAAATACATGAAGACTATTGCACCCGACAGACAAATACCACAAAAACTATTCTAGACCATGTATGTTCTACGTTAAGTAAAAATACGTGCAACTTAACAATAATAGACTCGCCGTTATCGGATCATAAACAGCTGTACTTAGAACTTACAGAACATAAACATTGCCGCAAACAACGATTACAGTACGAAGCCATCGATTACGCAAGTCTGTACCAAAGCACGCTAGAAGCCGAATTCTTTAACTTTCATAACTCCTTCTCGGAACTAGAAAGGTTTATTATCAGTCAAATTAACAAAAATAAGACAGCGAAAACAAAAATATTGAACCTCCCTACGGAAGACTGGATTAATAAGTCAATAATAAATGGAATACAGCAGCGCAATATCCTATGGAATCTACTAAAAACAGATACAAATAATGAAGATCTGAAGAATAAATTCACAATTGAAAGAAATAAAATAGGCGCTTTGATAAGACGCACAAAGGAAAGCTACTTTTGTAATGAATTTAAGCAGTGCAAGCATCCTAAACAAACATGGAAATTAATAAACTCACTAGTAAGTAACAAAGTTAAAACAAATTGTGGTCCTTCTAAACTTGTTGTAGAATCAAATAGTATAGTTGATGCTTTTGAAATTTGTGAACATTTTAATATATTTTTCTCATCTGTGGGCCAAAAACTAGCTGATAAAATTCCTAAGACCTATATTAATAATTCATACTATACTCTTACTTATAATACTGACAAAGCTAAAATAGAATTAAATGAAATGAAGCCATGTACCCTATTAGAAGTAACACAAATTATAAACGGTTTGGATTCAAACACTAGTACTGGAATTGATCAAATTAGTACGAAATCTTTAAAATGTATAGCAGATATAGTATCTAGTAATTTAGTAGCATGCATAAATAAAAGCTTTTATACCGGTGTCTTCCCAGATAGCCTTAAAGTAGCTAAAGTTACGCCCATTTTTAAATCAGGTAGTAAGACTGAACCGGGTAATTACCGACCTGTATCAGTTCTGCCTGTAATATCGAAAATTTACGAAAAAATTATTTACTGTAGAATTAATGAACACCTTAAAGAAATAAACTATTTATATGAACATCAGTACGGCTTTAGGCCTAAATCAAATACTCTGTCAGCAACGATTGATCTTGTTACGAAAATTAAAAATAATATTGATGATAAGAATTTTGTGTTAGGTATATTTATTGATTTTAAAAAGGCTTTCGACACAGTTTGTCATGAAATACTCTTAAAGAAACTGGAAGATTGTGGTATTAAGGGTGTAGCACTAAAAATCATCAAATCATATCTGACAGATAGATATCAGGTCGTGAAAATAGGAAACCACCAAAGTAGTAGTAGCAAAGTGACATGTGGCATTCCGCAAGGCTCGGTACTTGGCCCGCTACTTTTCTTGATTTATGTCAATAACCTTAGTAAAATAGGCCTTACAGCACACATAACTTTATACGCTGATGATACTTGCCTATTTTACTTCGGACCAAATCTATCGGACTTGATCAACAGAGCACAAAACGATCTGCTCAAATTTAGCATATGGTGCCAGAGCAACCTACTTACAGTTAATGCAGATAAAACATCATATATGTTATTTGCGGCAAAAAACAAAAGAATTCCACAACACCCTCCATTGACCATAAATAATACAATCATTCATCGTTCGCACCAAGAAAAGTATTTAGGTCTACGATTAGATGATAAACTCTCTTGGAAGGCCCATATTGCTTATGTAAGGTCAAAACTGTCGTCACTCACTGGGATTCTAAAGAGAGCGGCAGGATGCATTCCTCATAGAGTACGAATGGCTATATATAACTCTCTGGTGAAATCACATCTGGAGTATTTAATTGAAATATGGGGGAGTGCTGTGAAGTCGAATCTTAAGGATTTACAAATTTCACAAAACAAAGTGATAAAATCAAGTATAATTGGTTGACAGAGTCACGTACACTGTACTGTAGTACAAAGATATTTAATATAACACAATCATATACTTACGCAATGTGCATACTAGTACGAAAAATAATGACTGGTGAATTAAAATCAGATATAAAACTTGTTAAAAAATTGTATTACCATAACTTAAGAAACACCAACCAGATTAAATTGCGAAGAAATAGGACTAACTATGGTAAAAAGACTATCACATATGAAGGAGCACAATTATACAACAATCTGCCAAATAATATTAAGGACTAGCTGTGCCCGCGACTTCGTTCGCGTGGATGTCGGAAAACAACAGGTAATGTGTCGCTTAGGAAAGGTGTAATTGTCACTCCTTCATTGAAAAGGAAGAATCATCAGATCTTGCCTGGTAACGCTTTCCTTACCTAGGGTTCGCTACCAAGGCCCTTTCGACTGCAATCACTGCGTCTTCATGGTTCATAATGACAATGCGACAAAGTGTCAATTTGATTTCTGAGAATAAATTAAAATAAAAGCGCCTGCTCGAGGCTGATTATCTAACCAAACAGCCATAATTATGTCCATTAACCCAACCAATCATTAATGTACCAACTTGTAAAATCATATCACCATTTTATCTAAAGTATATCTGAGATTAGTAGGTGAAGTTTGAAGTTAGTTTTTCTAAGTCTTGGTTTCTTCTCTGTGGTGAATTCAGAATTTCTTAACTTGGTATTGAAGATATCATATATACCTACCAATATTATGCCTTATAAGGCATAATAAAGCATCGAGATATCTAGATGATAAAAGGAAGAATACATTAATGGTAAGAGTAAGAAGCAACCCATTAAACTTTGGTTATATTTGACACCGGCCGCCCTTTAAACTACGAAGATGAAACCCATGAAAACTTTAGACATGATTTTGATTTAGACCTTATACTGCCGAAAACCAGAAAAAAAATTGTAAAGATAATTACAAAAAAATATACTTAACCGACTTGCATAAAAAACCCTAGAAAGTGCAAAATAACCTTAGTTTTCGAAGACGTTGCGCGTTGGCAAGAAATTACAGACTTCTGAAACCAAAGGTCTATTGCACTTTGAAGTGTGTTTTTAAGTCGGTTGTATTTTATTTTATTTCACACAAAGTCGTGTAAGTTTATATTGAAAACCATGAAAACGACACACATGATAAAAAAAGAAAAATAAAATTGCAGCCGCCATCTTCGATTTTCATTTTGACGTCACAATCGGCTTCAGCACTCTCGAAAACCATGAAAACGACACACACTACCAATTTTTCGATTTGCAGCCGCCATCTTGGACTTTCATTTTAACCAGTACTGAAACGGTTTACCAACAGTCCATTGGTCCATGAACCGTTGGTCAACACCATTAACTTTTCATCCAAAGGACTTGGGACCCACGAAAGTTTCCCCAACAGAACTCTACGTCAGTGAATGCTTAACCAACAGAATGTTTTGACCAATAATTTTTCACCCAAAGAACATTTGACCCATGTCAAATAGAACTAAGGATGCAAGGGCGAGCGAAGCGAGCTCGGGACTTGGGGCACCCCGACTCGGACAGGTAGGGTTCGAGGGGATGATGGCGGCTCAAGTGAGCGAGCAAAGCGAGCGAAGGGCACCCCGAGGTTAGGCTTGGTTAGGTTACTTTATACCCTTTTCACAGAAATAAAGGACTACGTCTTATTATTATTTTACTTTCACCTTTCCCGGCGTCTGTTGGCCTTGTTCTTTGAGTGAAAAGTTATTGGTCAAAACATTCTGTTGGTAAAGCATTCACTGACCTAGAGTTATGTTGGCAAAACGATCGTGGGTGAAAAGTCCTTTGGAAAAAAGTTAATGGTTTAAAGATAATGTTCACCAACGGTTCATGGGCCAATCGACGGTGGGTAAGCCGTTACAGTTTCATTTTAACCTCACTATTGGCTTCAGCACTCTCAAAAACCAATAAAACGTAACCCATAAAAAAAATTGCAACCTCCATCTTGGATTTTCGTTTTGACCTGCCTATCGGCTTCAGCACTTTTGAAATCTATGAAAACGACATCCATGATAAAAAATCAAAACAAAATTGCAGCCGACATCTTGGATTTTCATTTTGACCTGACTATCTGCTTCAGCACCCTCGAAAACTGACAAAACGACACCAATGACAAAACATTTAAAAGAAATGGAGCCGCCATCTTGGGTTTTCATTTTGACCTGACTATCGACTTCAGCACCCTCAAAAACCATGAAAACGACAAACATGACAAAAAAAAATTGCAGCCACCATCTTGGATTTTCATTTTGACCTGACTATCGACTTTAGCACCCTCGAAAACCATGAAAACGACATCCATGACGAAAAAGTTGAAAATTTAGGCAACCGCCATCTTTGATTTTCTTTTTGACCTCAATTACCGGCGTCAAGATCCACGAAAAATAGCTCTCTCTCTGTGTGTCTCTATCTATCTATTACTATGAAAAATGAGGCATAACGCTTTTTCGTAATTTGACGATTTCTCCCTTAGAACTCCTACCGCAAGCTCCATATAAGAACTTCGTTAAAAAACGCTCTGCGTTACTCAACTTTCTATATCAATAATTATCTAACTTCTTTATCGCTCAGAACACCACATTAATTATTATTATCTTACATTATCCTCACTTTTTGTTTAAAATTCTTTTAGCGCCACAGGCGCCACTAAATAAACCATCAATGGAAAGCGATTTTTTTAATATCATTAATTTCATTATCATTACTTTTTAAAATAACATAGACATAAGTAGGTATCTGTGTTATTTCGTCATTTAAGTAAGCATAAACTAATAGGACGTGATTATTCACATCACAACAACAATATGTTTTCGTTAGTAGGTACTATATCGCGCCAATAGATGTCGTTACGTGTTACTAAAAAACCTAAAAAGTTGTTCCTACAATACTTTAAATTGATTATATCTTTTGATAGAGTGAACCGATTGCGATGAAACAAAAACTAATCACTGCTCCGAGTTCTACACCATATTTGAGTATAAAAAGTAACCGTATTGGTTTGGTACTTTTTACGTTGACCCTGTTCAAATCAATAATCTGTCACATCCAAACAGACAAACAGACAAACCGACAAACCGACAAACCGACAAACAGACAAAAATTCCAAAAATTGATGAAATGGCATCTGTTGGTTATCCTTTAACACCCCAACTATTTTTTTTGGAAATATTTTCAATGTACAGAAACGTCTCGTCTACAGATTTATTATATGTATAGAAGATAGATAGCAAAACGCTTGCACTGTTTAAATCAAAATTAAAAAAATACATCTATGAAAACATCTATTAGAATAGCTCGATCGCTGTAAAACCTACGTTACTGTACTTTTACTTAAGCTCATTGTTAAGTGAACTGTATTGTTCTTTATGAGTAATAAATTCGTTAACCTTATAATCATGGTTTGTATTGTAGGTAGGTATGTTATGTTTTAATTATTTAATTAAAACAGAACGTGAATGTACCTATATTTTTAGAAAAGGTTCAAATTATTTGTGCAAAGTCTACCTAATTACCGAACCGCTGCCTACTTTAAATTTAATTTAACATCACAAGTTTTGGTACACTTTTCTGCGAAAAAAGGACGCGGGGCCGTCCCAACAAATTAATGTACGAGTTTCTTTCAATGCTTTGTCGGACAAGTACAGACCTACAGTACAGTAAACAACTCGTGGGTGGTAGCACTCCGACCTGGTCTAGCGTAGTACGGATTTTCAATAGAAAGCGTTGCCAGCGTTAGCACTGACATGCGGCCTATTGTAAAAGGTTAGTCATCGGATGATGTTACTTATTAAAATTAAATTGAATTCGATTAAAGAATATCAATCTGTCTAACCTTTCCCCAACTATGTTTGAGTCGGCTTCCAGTCTAACCAGATGCAGCAAATTTTACATGGAGCGAATACATGTCTGAACTCCACAACCCAGTTACTGGGTAAACAATGATACCTCTTGGTTAGACTGGTTGTCAAACTTTTGGGCTTCTGACTACCCGTAACGACTGTTAAAGATCTACAAACAACAGCTGGAACCAACGGCTAAACGTGCTTTCCGAGGCACGGAAGAGGTTTCGATATGTATAGGATGGTGACCCATCCACGAACCGACCGTGGCAAGCATAGCTTAACCCTTAATCGAGCCGTGCGGCTGTTATTATTTAGCCATAAGCCCCTTTGAATCAATCTGCCTAGCCTTTTCCGAACTTTGTTGGGGTTGGCTTCCAGTCTGCAGCTGAATACCAGTATTTTACATGGGCCAAATGTTTAATATTGAAAATATGATCACTAATAACCCAGCAAGTATTAAAAAGCCTTCTGAAGTACGATATTAACTATACTTACGGCATATGCAAGGAAATCAGTCCGGTTAACAGGCAAGGCTGGTTAACCGTTTCAAGCGTTAAGAAAACGATTTTTGTATACAACTTAAGCCACCAGGAAGGATTTTATTTTATACATAGGAATTCTTTGTACATATACTCGTCATTATAATTATCTCTGCCTTTGAATAGGTATGTGTGTAGAAAAAGAAAAAGATTTTCTTGTTTCCTTAAAGAATTTTACGTCATAATCGTACCCAAACAAGGAAACCTCAGTAAGAGGGTTAAGTAATCAAGCGAGTCCAATGAGCATCTATTTTATTAGCTTCCTCTTTTCAGAATCAGTGGGTGATTCATTTGGGAATCCCCGGGACGGTATTAAGGCCTATTCAAACCTAAGCGGTATTCGCTGAAGCTGCGCTGTGGGTAGAGGTACATACCGCGCGGATTTCGCTCACGTATTTCTATTTAGTATCAAGTTTGAGCGAAACCTACGCGGTATGTACTTACATAATTTTTCAGGTTTTTGCTGCGGTATTTGCTGCCGATGTGGGTATAGGTACTTACCTATACCCATATCGGCAGCAAATATCTCTTAGGTTTGAACAGGCCTTTAGTAAATATTCAGAAGCTAATGTTATTTCGTAGTATCCCTATTAACAGAATGTTCGTTTGTAATTATCATAGCTTTATTCATTTGTATACATTATTAATAATCTAATCTACGCCAACATAAAATAACATCACGCCTGTAATCCCCGTAGGGATAGGCAGTAATGTACCTATAGTACATCTATATTTCGCCAATTAAGTTTAAGTCTCATGTAAAAGGGGGCGAGCCTATTGCCATCAACTGGGCACAAATCCTAACTGCGGGCTGCTACTGAGAAATTCGAGATGGAAAAACTCAATATCACTTTGTCCGATCCGGGAATCGAATCCAGGACCTCTGGTTCAACAGTAACACGAGACCAACGAGGTGCTTTTCATTCCGGAAATACCGAAAATTGGCTCAAAACACCGCGACAAACTGGGTCAAAACAGATTAGTTTTCCAGCCTGTTGGTCTCTTATCAAGGAAAGTGCCTCATAATGTTGCACATATTATTACGTTTAAATATTAATGAACGTAACCGCGAGCATTAGCCGGATCGATTAGACTATTAGAGTGCTATGTTATATTAGTGGCTATTAGAGTGGCCTCACGTATACTAAACGAGGATACTAAAGTGAACGTTTTAATGCATGATCAGCGTCACTCGCCGTTCGACGCTCGCCGTGGACGGTCGGGCTGCCCGCTCTCGCTCGCTGCACCGCCCCCACCGCCTCGCCGCCCCGCCACCGCCCGCTCTCGTTACGCTAGCCGTAACGAGCTCCGTAGTCTCCAGACTACGCCCCCACCCTGTCAATAGCCGCCTTTTTCAAGGCGTGGTTGATAGAAGTTGTTTCTGTAACAGATTTTCGTCAAATACACGTCGCCGAGGTTTTTGGCCCCTTCCGGGTAAAAACCACAGTTTCGTGGTCCTTGGTGGATACCTTACGGTGCCAACGAAGCCAAGGGGATGGTGCCCCAATCTCACCCGCCGAGCCCCATCAGGGTGAGGCAGTCAATTGGAATCGGGAGCTAGAAGCTTGGCCTTGGGGGGACTCCTAGTCAGCAGCAGAGACATCTTCTCCCCCCTCCCGCGCCCGATCTCTATGTATGGCAAGCCGATCCCCTGAGGAAAGCGAGCCAAATACTTAGGTGTCATCCTAGACCACAACCTCACCTTCAACGAGCACATAAAGACGGCGCGTTCGCACGCCTCTTTCGCTCTCGGTATGCTCCACTCCATGATAACTGCCCGCACCAAATTGTCACTCAAGTGCAAATTGCGCCTCTACACCGCGGTCATCCGTCCCATCATGACCTATGCTTGCGTAGTCTTCGCACACGCCAAGCCGCGACATCTGCATAAAATGCAAACCTTCCAAAACCGTTTCCTCCGAAAGGTCACGGGAGCCCCCTTCTATGTCCGAAATGTGAATCTGCTTCTAGATCTCAGAATCCCCACCATCCAGCAGTTCATGAAACGCCTCTCCAAGCGCTTCTTTGACTCTGCCATAAAGCACCCTAATCCCCTGATTGCGGCGGCCTCCCGATACACTCTCTCCCGCATAAGCAGGATTCGCCGACCAAGGCATACCCTCACTATCCCCGACGACGCCACTACCCTCCTTCAGGAGAGCAGTAAGGCCAAAAGTACTGTCAGAAGACAGTACAAGCCCCGACATCCGTCCTTCCGTCCTCGCCGTCGAGGCCCGTCGCGACGTCCCGCACCATCATGGTGCCCGCCCCGACCCTCGCTCGAGCCAGCCCGCGCAGCTGAGCCTGTAGTTTTAAATTCGCCCCAAAATAATAATAATACCGATCCAGCCTGTCCCTTGCTGTCCTCTTCCAGCGACGACCTGAGCCGAGGTCCGAACCCCGTGGGGGGTGCCCTTAGCGCTGTCGCTTAGTTTTTAAGTTTATTGTTTGTCCTGGCTGGAGGCCTTCATTCAAGGCATCCACAGGAAAGTCCGGTTAAGCAGAAGCCATCCTCATACAGGATGAACTGCGAGATGCCATTGTTAAAAAAAAAAAAGCATGATCAGCGTGGTTTATGAGGATCGCCTCACACTGTTTCCGACACTGATTAATAGTGTTGTGTCTGCGTTCGGCGACTGAAGTTCTCAAACTTTTTTGCCGCTTCGCTTTCTTTTGTTTTCTTTTGCTAAGATATTTTAAGATTTTTCCGTGCGTGCCGGAAGACAAGCGTTGGAAGGCCTCCCACAAGGTGAACCGACGACCTTGTGAAGGCCGCAGGAACCCGTTGGATGCGAGAAGCACAGGACCGGTCGAAGTGGAGGTGCTTGGGGGAGGCCTATGTCCAGCAGTGGACGTCTTTCGGCTGACATGATGATGACGATGCACAAGTATAAAAATACTGAACAAAGGCGCTCAGTTAGTGCAATATAATGGATGAATAACTCGAAAATAATAAAGTCTGTTCCCAGTCTTATCTCAGTTTCAATCTGTCAAAAATACCTCTAATTTGACTACATTTTTGACAAATTTTAGACATTAAAATTTGTTTGTCGCCGTGATGAGACTGCAACTACATTTAGAACGTTTTAAATGACGAGGATTGGCTTTCTGATCTACAGTTATTACACTAAGTAAGTAAGTATCATAATCAGGTTGAAATGAACATTAGAGTTCACACCCAAGTTAACAAGCACAATAAAAATCGACCCTCAGACGGAAATAGCGGTAATTAGGTATTATTGTTACAGTAAATTTTCATTTAGGGCTCTCGGATTCCGCCCAAAACTTGAGAACCGCATTAGGGACGATAGAAATAATACAACGTTGTCATAACACCGATGTTGCCGTATTAAAAATGGTAAATAAAGTAGCAAAACTGTTCAAAATTTTTGGCAATACCGGCGTGTAATTCCGCTTTTGTTTGACCTGTTATTAAAATCGTCACAGGTGGTCCGAACATACTACAATTTATAAAATAATGGAATCATGTTACTTATCCGAATTTTTATTTTCGCTTTTTATGGTTTACTTTTCAGGTAGAACAAGCTCGCTACAGCCTTAGTTTGTTAGAGTAACGGCTGATCCAAAAATATAAATAGGTCCGCAATTGACGGAGAAATCAATGAACATACATAAAAAAAGGATAAAGTCGAACATATAACCTCCTCCTTTTTGGAAGTCGGTTAAAAACTAATAAAATGGGTTGTATTGAATATTGATTGTTCCTAACATAATATATTCCCATGTAAGCTGCCGTCGATTGTTTTATTATCCATTTATACATAAATAAAATCGATTTCGTTGTAAGCTTTCTTATTATTGAAAGGTTCTTTGAAAACATCATTCATCCAGACAATTTCTAAGAAAACTAAGAATATTAAGAATATCTTCGTACCTAAATAAAAGATGTTCGAAGATAGCATAAATATTATGAGAGCTCTCGTGACTAGTATATTTTCTTTGAACTTTGATACGCTTTCATTCAGTAATAAGTATTATCTAGAGATTCTACGCGCCCCTACATTATAATTTAATAAGTTCATTCATGAATAATATATTTATTGATCGTGACGAATTAGAAAAGTCTTGATAACTGCTATTTTCGAGGTCACTTGGATTTGTCAGTGAAAACCTTACTAATTTTAATGAGCAATGTAGATATTGTCTCCTCCAATGTTTAATCGATGGTAAGTTTGAGGAATTTATTGATTCCGAAAAGACCGATCCCGATCGTTTATCGATTCCGATTTATGTCACTTTTATATTTTTTTTAAAGCTCGATTTTAATACGTGTAACACCAATATTCGATGTTAAAACTTGACTGAATCGAAAGTTATGGGTAAGATAAGTAGTTAGTAGATTAAGCACTTTTGGAGAAAACTAATGGAGAAAGGCCTTTAATGAAGACTGTACCTGAAAGAAGTATTTTTTTCAACAAACCAACGTTAGTGAACTAACATAGCACAGGCATATTCAGCCAATAATGTTCCCAATGCTGGGACTCAGGCCTTCTCTTGGTGAGAGGGAGTGGGCCGTAATCCACCACCCTGGCCCAGTGATTGTTGGTAGATGTCACATGTCTTCGAATTTTTGGTTGTGTAGAAACGGCATGATAGATCTTGCCGGTTTACTTTAGTTGCTCTCAGATACTAGGCATGTACTCCTTAAATACTGCCTAAGCGTCAAGTCGAAAATTATACCTACCTACTTCAGTAGATAGATCCAAACATGAAATGGGGTTTTACATTTTAAAGGCAACATTTAAAAAAAAATTGCCGTATCTCGGCTTTTTTCATAAAAATAATTAATCTTGTATAGTACATTTATCTCACGAAGTGACGCGCGCTTTACTTGTGGTAACCAAGTGACAAACACGCTGTGAATGTGTGCGTCAAGACGAGTAGCGTCAGCACGTAACACATACACTTCGCCATTGTCTCGGACATTACCGAGAGCTCCTGCCATAGATATCCGAGTGATGGCTTACACACATTCACAGCGTGTTTGTACACTTGCTAACCACAAGTAAAGCGCTCGTCGCTTCGTGAGATAAAGATACTGTAATCTATACATATAATAAATCTGTAGACGAGACGTTTCTGTACATTGAAAATATTTCCAAAAAAAATAGTTGGGGTGTTAAAGGATAACCAACAGATGCCATTTCATCAATTTTTGGAATTTTTGTCTGTTTGTCGGTTTGTCGGTTTGTCGGTTTGTCTGTTTGTCTGTTTGGATGTGACAGATTATTGATTTGAACAGGGTCAACGTAAAAAGTACCAAACCAATACGGTTACTTTTTATACTCAAATATGGTGTAGAACTCGGAGCAGTGATTAGTTTTTGTTTCATCGCAATCGGTTCACTCTATCAAAAGATATAATCAATTTAAAGTATTGTAGGAACAACTTTTTAGGTTTTTTAGTAACACGTAACGACATCTATTGGCGCGATATAGTACCTACTAACGAAAACATATTGTTGTTGTGATGTGAATAATCACGTCCTATTAGTTTATGCTTACTTAAATGACGAAATAACACAGATACCTACTTATGTCTATGTTATTTTAAAAAGTAATGATAATGAAATTAATGATATTAAAAAAATCGCTTTCCATTGATGGTTTATTTAGTGGCGCCTGTGGCGCTAA
This sequence comes from Gortyna flavago, assembly GCA_963669345.1. Lineage (NCBI taxonomy): Eukaryota > Metazoa > Arthropoda > Insecta > Lepidoptera > Noctuidae > Gortyna > Gortyna flavago. The sequence goes on from OY770132.1 coordinate 5,752,176, forward strand.
AAGAATTTTAAACAAAAAGTGAGGATAATGTAAGATAATAATAATTAATGTGGTGTTCTGAGCGATAAAGAAGTTAGATAATTATTGATATAGAAAGTTGAGTAACGCAGAGCGTTTTTTAACGAAGTTCTTATATGGAGCTTGCGGTAGGAGTTCTAAGGGAGAAATCGTCAAATTACGAAAAAGCGTTATGCCTCATTTTTCATAGTAATAGATAGATAGAGACACACAGAGAGAGAGCTATTTTTCGTGGATCTTGACGCCGGTAATTGAGGTCAAAAAGAAAATCAAAGATGGCGGTTGCCTAAATTTTCAACTTTTTCGTCATGGATGTCGTTTTCATGGTTTTCGAGGGTGCTAAAGTCGATAGTCAGGTCAAAATGAAAATCCAAGATGGTGGCTGCAATTTTTTTTTGTCATGTTTGTCGTTTTCATGGTTTTTGAGGGTGCTGAAGTCGATAGTCAGGTCAAAATGAAAACCCAAGATGGCGGCTCCATTTCTTTTAAATGTTTTGTCATTGGTGTCGTTTTGTCAGTTTTCGAGGGTGCTGAAGCAGATAGTCAGGTCAAAATGAAAATCCAAGATGTCGGCTGCAATTTTGTTTTGATTTTTTATCATGGATGTCGTTTTCATAGATTTCAAAAGTGCTGAAGCCGATAGGCAGGTCAAAACGAAAATCCAAGATGGAGGTTGCAATTTTTTTTATGGGTTACGTTTTATTGGTTTTTGAGAGTGCTGAAGCCAATAGTGAGGTTAAAATGAAACTGTAACGGCTTACCCACCGTCGATTGGCCCATGAACCGTTGGTGAACATTATCTTTAAACCATTAACTTTTTTCCAAAGGACTTTTCACCCACGATCGTTTTGCCAACATAACTCTAGGTCAGTGAATGCTTTACCAACAGAATGTTTTGACCAATAACTTTTCACTCAAAGAACAAGGCCAACAGACGCCGGGAAAGGTGAAAGTAAAATAATAATAAGACGTAGTCCTTTATTTCTGTGAAAAGGGTATAAAGTAACCTAACCAAGCCTAACCTCGGGGTGCCCTTCGCTCGCTTTGCTCGCTCACTTGAGCCGCCATCATCCCCTCGAACCCTACCTGTCCGAGTCGGGGTGCCCCAAGTCCCGAGCTCGCTTCGCTCGCCCTTGCATCCTTAGTTCTATTTGACATGGGTCAAATGTTCTTTGGGTGAAAAATTATTGGTCAAAACATTCTGTTGGTTAAGCATTCACTGACGTAGAGTTCTGTTGGGGAAACTTTCGTGGGTCCCAAGTCCTTTGGATGAAAAGTTAATGGTGTTGACCAACGGTTCATGGACCAATGGACTGTTGGTAAACCGTTTCAGTACTGGTTAAAATGAAAGTCCAAGATGGCGGCTGCAAATCGAAAAATTGGTAGTGTGTGTCGTTTTCATGGTTTTCGAGAGTGCTGAAGCCGATTGTGACGTCAAAATGAAAATCGAAGATGGCGGCTGCAATTTTATTTTTCTTTTTTTATCATGTGTGTCGTTTTCATGGTTTTCAATATAAACTTACACGACTTTGTGTGAAATAAAATAAAATACAACCGACTTAAAAACACACTTCAAAGTGCAATAGACCTTTGGTTTCAGAAGTCTGTAATTTCTTGCCAACGCGCAACGTCTTCGAAAACTAAGGTTATTTTGCACTTTCTAGGGTTTTTTATGCAAGTCGGTTAAGTATATTTTTTTGTAATTATCTTTACAATTTTTTTTCTGGTTTTCGGCAGTATAAGGTCTAAATCAAAATCATGTCTAAAGTTTTCATGGGTTTCATCTTCGTAGTTTAAAGGGCGGCCGGTGTCAAATATAACCAAAGTTTAATGGGTTGCTTCTTACTCTTACCATTAATGTATTCTTCCTTTTATCATCTAGATATCTCGATGCTTTATTATGCCTTATAAGGCATAATATTGGTAGGTATATATGATATCTTCAATACCAAGTTAAGAAATTCTGAATTCACCACAGAGAAGAAACCAAGACTTAGAAAAACTAACTTCAAACTTCACCTACTAATCTCAGATATACTTTAGATAAAATGGTGATATGATTTTACAAGTTGGTACATTAATGATTGGTTGGGTTAATGGACATAATTATGGCTGTTTGGTTAGATAATCAGCCTCGAGCAGGCGCTTTTATTTTAATTTATTCTCAGAAATCAAATTGACACTTTGTCGCATTGTCATTATGAACCATGAAGACGCAGTGATTGCAGTCGAAAGGGCCTTGGTAGCGAACCCTAGGTAAGGAAAGCGTTACCAGGCAAGATCTGATGATTCTTCCTTTTCAATGAAGGAGTGACAATTACACCTTTCCTAAGCGACACATTACCTGTTGTTTTCCGACATCCACGCGAACGAAGTCGCGGGCACAGCTAGTATTGAATAAAATGAATGACTGGAGTGAAATGAAAGACATTAAAACAAAAAAAAAACATGGAGTTATTTAAAGTTTAACGACAAAATAATTAGTCTTACGTATTGTGCGCTAGGCACAACAGCCTTATTTTATGCCATTTAAATGCCCTTTTCTGACATATCATCAGCATATTATTATTGTAAGCAAAACAGTTAGATATTGTTGAATTTTTTTTTTTTTAATAATATCGTTTAATTCTTATATTTTTTATAAAGACCTTCAGTTTTTATAGGTCGTTTGGAGTCTAATGGCTGAAAGATATGAAAATTAAAGGTCTCTCTAATTGTAAGAAAATGCAATTAAAATAAAATTTTGTTTTAACTAGAATCACGGAAATTAACAGCCAACATAATTATTATGCTAGTTGGCGCCGGTGGCCTTAAATATTATTCTACCTTTTTTGGGTTAAATAGGAAGTTCAAAATGGAATTTGGGATTTTTTATGGCTGTTTATCCCACAGTATAATGAATGAAGGCCCTTATAGAAGTTAATACCTACCAAACTCTCATCTCTCTTTGTCTACAACGTTCCTAGGATCGAAACAGTCGCCAAAAAAAAACCGCATACAAACTGTTATCTGATCTTGTTGCTATAGAATATCAGTCTAAAAGCCGTCTACATAGACCCTCAGGCCGATCGAAATCAATAGCGTGCGTTATTGTCTCAATCCGGCAGTTTCCAATACATTGCTGGCTCTACGAATGGGGCCATAAACTAATGCAAAGCAAGCAAGCAATATCTCTCGGTGACAGTTGATTTATCGTGTTTCCTATTGACGTTGACTCAGGGGGACGCAACCATGGGGTGTGGGCGTAATCTAAACATATTAAACACAAGCTTTTATCCGTGTGTTTGTTTGTTCATAAGCCTTTCTTTTCCGTAAAAAAGACTTATGAACAAGCAGTTCTATATTTTAAATCTTCCCTTAAATATCATAAGCAGTCAATATTTTATTTGTTCAAAATAAATGTAGAATAACCACGTTACAAAATATGTATGTTAGTGAAAGCCTGAAAGTCCAATTGTTTTCGTTTAAGTATCTTCAAGATTACAAGTGGGAATAAAATATTTTGTAAATGCTACTAATTTACTACTTAATAAACCCCCCAATGTTTGTTTGGTACTTACCACCTTACCAATAAACGTTGTATAGCGTCTGTATAGTTACACAACGCTTTGTCTTCTTCTTTCGAAAGTCAAATTACTGACAGCTGAAAGAGAGAAATCGGTGTGTAACTATTCATTTGATATAATACGTTTACTAGTAAGGGGGTATGTCTCTACTTTGTTCAGTACTCGTAAGGGTCGATTAAGACGCAATTTCGTTATCCTATCTTCTAGAGTCCGAAAATGAACCCTAACTATATTGGCAAGTAGGTACGAGGAATAAGTATATAGCACATACACAGATTTGTGTAGAGCATAGGTGGTATATCTTACAGCCGACATCAAATTGAATTTACGCCGATAACCCCCCGTCTCCCGTATCTAATATATCGTTTATAAAAACAGGTGCCTATAGCATAAAGGAAAGGCGACTTAACTTAGCAACATAAAATATGACCTCATCATTGCTTCGAGCCACAGTCGGGGCAATTGAAAAAAAAAGTACAAAAAATACAAAACCAGGAACATATTTTTCATCAGAAGCGGGCGCGCGCGCGTGACGCCGGACGGAGGGAATATTGCAATCACGGCCCCCGGACACCCAGTCGGTATTTCCAACGTTTTCACGAATAACTAACTGTAGTTTTGTGACGGAATTTCCCACACTCCGTAGAAATTCTCTTCAGCAATTTAATTTCCGTGTTAAATCGTACCAAACAAAATACCTTCGTATTTTTTAAATGTTTCCATTTCAACGAAGCTAGTTTGTATAAAACCTTATTTGCATATACACTTGAGAGCAATGAATTAGGGTCACTTATCAGGTATCTTTATGTGACCCTAATTCATTGGTCTCGAGTATAAATATTTTTTCTGAATACAATTTGTTCCGTTCAAGTTATTACCAAACCAAAGAAAAACCAAACCAACGAAACCAAAGAAAATGTGGTCCCATCCATCAGTTTTGTCCCAACCAAACAAGCTGAAATACCGTTTGTCTGTTTTTTGAAATTGCGAGCGATCAGTTTTTTGGCGCAAGTTGGGAAAAGTTACTGACGTATCTCTTATCATAGAATACGTCTGTACCAAACTGCCCTCTATATTATAATTATGTCACATACTCGCAATGTTTTACGAAATCTATATGTATAAAATTCAAAGTCCTGACTGACTGACTGATATATCAACGCACAGCCCAAACCGCTGGTCCTAGAGACATGAAATTTGGAGGGTGTGTTCTTTGTGAAGATTAAGTATCCACTAAGAAAGGGTTTTTTTTAATTCCACCCCTAAGAGGGTGAATGGGGGGAGGTTGCAATTTTACGCGGGTGAAGTCGCGGGCGGAAGCTAGTACTAGAATAGATTTCTACGCTATTTCAAAGTACTTTGGTTATCTAATTTGTTGGTTTGTTCGGTACCTACCTACGAAATAGGTAGGTACCTAAATCTCAGTATTTCATTTATTTACACGAAGAAAGGAATCCAGGAACAATTTGATTCCATTAAAGCTTCATCGAACCTTGTTAACAGCTTTTAAAAGCAATTAGAAACTAACCAGGTTAATGGGTAACTGAGAATATTTGAAGCGAGTCAGGTAGGGTAGGTCGGCGTTGATATATATAGTGCCATCCAAGCAGACGCGCCCCACTCTTCTTACTAATCGCTAGTGGACATCGCTAGGTAATTCCGCTAGTGTTTTAGTTTTTTGATACACACTAAGTACCCACTAATGAGTAATTACTGTGTATCGACCAAACTAAAACACTAGCGGAATGTTGCACACTTGTACTGTAAGCGATTAGGAAGTGGGGCGCTCCTTCGTAGATGGCACTATCTGTAGCAGCAATAAAACGAAATTGTCATGACTCTTTCTAACCCAAACTGGTTTCAAAAGTTGTGAAAATCAATAACAATTTTTTGGGCCGGTCCTTGAACTTGCCTATGGTTTTTATAAGGCTTCAGTTTGGTTGAATATTGCCTATTGCCGGCATCTACTTGGTCTTTGATGAAAATCTCTCTCGCTCTTTTCTCTCTGAGAGGGAGTGGGCCATAGATAAACCACCATGCGGACCCAGTGCGGCTGGATGGATGTCACATATCTTCGAAATTTTGATTCTAGGAGATTTAGTATATTCACGACGTTTTCCTTCACCGTTTTGAGAGCAGTGGTAATGAAATAATTTACATAAACTAAAGAGCCTATCTGGGTTTGAACCTACTAACTAAAACTCGTAAGTCGCGGCTATTGCCACTGGGCCACCACTGCTCCACTTACAACTTATAACAGCACTAGCTTCTGGCTGCAACTTCGTCCGCGTGAAATTTCACCCTCCCCAGTTTACCCTCTTAGGGCTGGAATTTCGAAAAACCCTTTCATTGTGGACTCCTACTCTTCACAAAGAACACATCCTCCTAATTTCATGTCTCTAGGACCAGCGGTTTAGGCTGTGCGTTGATATATCACTCAGTTATGACTTTGAATGTTATATGAATTGAATCATTGTCTAGTTACATTCTCCTTAATATAGTCACTAATTCGTAGATAGTGTTTTTTACATTTCTATGGTCACTAAACAATGCCTCCAACGAATATGATAATAATTTTCCCCTCAAAAGACTAAAATGGCGCCTCCTTGCGATATAACTAATGGCTTTCACATTTATTCAGTCGCTGTGATATGAAGTCTTTTCTCTTTAGGAGAATTTTATTCAGCGTTTCTGTCACAGTCAGACACTGATTTAACGTCTTACGGGACTGATAAGATTGTTAATAATTCAAAATTTTGTCTCGACTTTTTGTCGCATTCAATTATGCAAGTTTCTTGAGTTGTCCTTAACGTTTGTTTCCTTACTTATCTACTTAATACAGGTTGACAGGTTGTCGTTACGGGTAGTCAGTAGCCCGAAAGTCTGACAACGAGTCTTACCAAGGGGTATCGTATCACCCAGTAATTGGGTTTTAGAGGTCAGATAGGCAGCGGCTCCATGTAAAATACTGGTATTCAACTGCATCCGGTTAGACTGGAAGCCGTCCCCAACATAGTTCTAAAAGGCTAGGCAGATGATGATGATGACAGGGTGACAGGTACATGGACGCGCAATATGTTGCCATGGATTCACTACATGATTCTGAACCATCGGTACGGTATTAATAATAAAAAAATAGCTGTTCCGTGTGTTCTGTGCATTTTGACCGCATAGGTATTATACTTTTCTATGAAACAGCAGATTTAACCGAAGAAAAATTTCTATGCTAGTCTAAAATCATGTGCTGAATTCATAGTTACAGTTTGAGCGTACCTATAAATACATATTGCAAAGAAAAACATTTTCCATCAAATTGAATAGGTATGGCGACCGTTGACTTTAAAGTAAGACTATTAGGTATGGTGCTTGAGTAAATCTTGGACATGACTGAGTTGAAAGAAAATATCGTTAGAAAATCTCAAACATCGCCGCAACGCAAAACTACATCCTTGTGCCTGTACTCACTGACGAACCATCACAACAAAGACTGAAGCTGTGGCGAGACAGTGCTTCTTTACCCAATCCGTTCGTTTCACCCGCTGAAGACCTCCCACCTGGACATGAGTTACCTTGGGCGACCTGGAAGTCTTTAAACAGACTTCGGACACAGGTTGGCCGAAGCAAGGAAAACCTGTGCAGGTGGAGATTCATAGACGACTCTGCCTTGGAGTGTAAATGTGGTGCTGTTCCACAAACGATCGGACACATAACATCGTGTTCTGCGTGTCCTGTCAGCTGCACGTTACAGGAACTGATGGACGCTGGTGACGGCGCCGAACAAGTAGCCGAATTCTGGGCCGAGTTCATTTAGATTGCTAACGACAAGAATGAGCAAACTTGGTGATGAATTATTCACTAATTATGAAGAGATCAGGCCTCTGCTCTGCAGTGGAATAGTTTCAGGTCGGTATTTTTTCAATAGAAAATTTGCATAAATAACGCTTCAACTAGATCCTAATAATGCACTTTTGAAATCGTTCAGTAAAATATCATTCTGTTAGTTGCAGTACCCATTGATGGAGAGCTTTTAAAGACTGTTTAATGCAGGGGTGTAGCCATAGTACCATATTTCGCCAGTTATGTTGCCTAATGCCATCAACCGGGCACAAATCTACACTCTGGGCTGCTACTGAGAAATTCCTGATAGAAAAACCCAATAACACTTAACCCAACCTGGGAATCGAAACCAGAACCTCATGCTTAGCAGTAGCGCCAACGACCACTAGACCGTGTACATACCTATTGAAATACAATGATAGGAAATAGAATAAGGCCTTGATCTCGACTCCAAGATTCAAGATTCTTTATTTGTGGAAACATGAGTATACATACAGAGCATGCAAGTTAAAAAAAGAGTTATACGAGTACCTAGCTGTACTATAGGTTATATATATAGTTAACCTTTATTTTTATCTTGGACTGCCCTTCTTTTGTTGGATTCAAATATCTGTTTCCGGCTATTTTTCCTGAAAAAAGGTTTTTTAACGATTTAAAGAAAGCTTGGTTCTCGTTTGTCACTGAAACATTTCTTATTGGTCAGAACCGCAGCTTTGATAATAAAGTCAACACTGATCCAAGTTATCCTAGTTCAATGCTTTTAAGTTTTTTTTTTTACTTTCAGTTAGGTACCACTTTTTCTTACAAAATTAATACCAGTCTATTGCTGCCCCACTGCAGCGCAGTCTAATACAAAGAAGGCACCTATATAGTTGAAGTAAGAAGTTAGTATGTACATAAATGAATTGAAAAAGTCACACTGGAACTTGCCAAGCGTTGTACTGCACGTTTATCTATTTAGTAATAACTAAAGCGATACGTAGTTATTCAACTTAGTATACACGTTACGTAAAAGCAAAGCAATGTACCCCGCCATCATTGTTTACCCAACCGAGACAAAGGGTAAGTTCGGACACCGTAAGTTTTGATCTGCGATACCGAGTTGCCAACTCGGGAGCTCCCTGGCTGGCCAATTAATGCCAATGGAACTGACAGCTTCGTAATTAAACTTTGGCATCTTGGAAACCTACTCTAAGATAGTGCTAACTTCAACAATGAGTTAGTTAATATTTATTCAAACGATTGTCTTGGTTGGTATTCAGCTGCATCCGGTTAGACTGGAAGCCGACCCCAACATAGTTGGGAAAAGGCTAGGCAGATGATGATGATGATTGTCTTGGTTGATTGTAAGGAAATGTAAAATGTTTTATCAGAGCCAGAGGTTTCTTTATTGTAAGAAATATAGTTCGAATCAATGTAATCAGACATCTACAGCTTTGAGCCGTTTGGGGTCGAAACCGCCCCGAGTGCGCGTCTCCTTTTTAAGGGGCCGCCGGCGTGGCATGCGTAGTTCATACAAACGTAATACTTACCATAATAATTTTTAAATGAAACATATTCTTAAGGTAGTGTGTATTTATTCCGATTGGATTACAGAATATCTAGGTTCCCAAATATGTTTTGAAAGGACACTGATATAAAGACGTGAACGATGAACTACGCATGCTCCACCGGCCCCTTTAGGGCATTTCTCGCCGGCTAGCGACTGATCGACACTTCACGTGACCAGAGGGCTGGGTCGTTCTTTGGCCAAAGAATTAGCATTGCCGTACACTGTGGCAATGCTACCAGTGTTCTGGACGTTTCCGGGTGACAGCGATGCGGACGAGTACTTTGATGCCTAAGTGTCCTTTGTTTTTTTCTATTTATTTGTATACCTAGTAAATTAGTTAGTCATTTAATTTAGTAACTAGTGTAAATAGTTAGTTCTTAACAAAAAAAAATTTTCATCATGCTTAACTTACTTTTATTTATTTTTTCTTCTAAATCAACTCCAAAGAGTAGAAATAAAAAAAAACAAACCAAAATGGCTACCAACGGTGTTGTTTCGACTGTAAATAAAATAAGTACACGGCATTCCTACAGTATGTTCTAGGCCGCATAGTTAGCTGTGCATGATAATCTGTCTAAGAATATTAGGTAGTCATGGTACTTCATCTTCGTGTCGCTGGCGCGATTTTTAAACCCCCGACAAAAACAGAGGGGAGTTATAAGTTTGTCTCTGATCTCGTTGGCCCAAAACTTCGCCACTTCCACGGCGTCGCGCATCGTCGGTGGCAGCGCCGAGGTCACTTTGACTGTAAGTTACTAGTACCTACTTAGTATTACTAATTTATATGAAAACAAGTTAAAGTATTTCGAAGTAGGTATTAATGGTGAATGAGTTTCTATGTTTATAATTATTGTTGGCGTAAACGTGTTCGCCACCATAGCAATTCTACAAAAATCAACAAATCATAAAAATGCAATAGGTATAAAAAATACACAACGATAAATTGTTTGGAAAATCTAAAACATAACTCCGGAGCCCAGAGGGAAATTCTAGATTAACGAGTGAAATAAAACTCAGAATATAGAAAAATATGTGGTTCGCAGTGTAGTAACAGGTCATTTGTATGCTCCGTCGAGTACCAATCGCTTTGCACCAGTGTGAGTGGTTTTCACAGAAAACTATGTATCGAGTACATCGCTATCAGTATTCGGTGTTACTGCCATAGATGTAGAATGATGGTTAGAGGAAGCTGTTCGTCACTACATTCTACAAACCTTAGGGAGATTCATAAATGCGCAAGAACTTTTCTCGTTTCTTACGCCCTTTTTAACGGCGGGGTGATTGTGTACACACTATCACTAGCAATGGCTTTCATTTTGACAATTCAACAACATTCAATGTGTTATACGTTGTTGAGCAGACAATTTTTTCAAACATTTATGAAGCAATGGATTAGCAGTATCCTTAAAATGGTTTAGATTGAGATCGGTTATTGCGTGGTACGCAATTAGGTTGTAGGGTCTTAATGTTGATTTGGTGTCTTATCGTGAGAGAAAATATTGAGATACAAGTTAGTTTCTTTCATTATAGTAGTGTTAATTCTCTAGAATCGCAAAAAAAAACTAATCAAAATTTGTTTTATTCTCCCGAATGAACAGTAAACATCTTTTCTGTAATTACAGATAAAATATTGGATACGAATTCCATACAATTCCACAAACTAGCGTTATCTAATAATTATTATCTACATCTGTGGGCCCTGCAATAAAAGCCTGCACAGGGGAATGGAACGCGAACGTTCGGAAATACCGTCGATAATTATGACGTATGCATAATAGGCATTGCATTGGCATTGGCAGTAACGGGAAGAAGTCACTGCTTCATGGGATTGCAGCCCAGAGTATATAATTGATATTAATTTCAACTTGATAAGTCCAGGCGTTCCTGAGAAAAAGGGTCTTGAAAGACGGACAACGAAGTGGTTTTATAAAACGGTTCCCTTTTTTCCTTTTGAGGCACGGAACCCTAAAAACTGGTACTTTCTAGAAATATCTTCTTCCCGTTACTTCGCCCACGTAGAAAGCTTATTAATTTACCGTTTTTTTAATGAAAACCACTTAGAAGACGTAAGACATTTGTGTTTTTTCATAAATTATGGACTAAACGGCTCACGGCCGACTACGTTTAGTCTGAACGCGGCCTAATTAAAAAGGTTAAGGAATATTTGAGAAAGATTTTGTTTTTCTAATAGCTTTTTCACATCCAACATGTATTATCAAGATATCGTGGAGACCGCGTATCGGAAAGGGTAGGGTGGGACGCCCCCCAGCTAGATGGACCGAAGGTGGCTAAGAGAGACTGGATGCGGAAGGCACAGGGCAATGTGTTGTGGCGCAGCCTGGGAGAAACCTATATCCAGCTGTGGACTGTTATAGGCTGAGTGGATTTTTGTGTCGTAAAGTGTCGTATACCAGTTTTTTTTTTTTGTCAGCCTGACCTGTCCCTCTGCTGAGCAAGGGCCTCCCCAAAATCCTTCTAGGCATGCTTTTTCAGGGTCTTCAATAGTTTATGTAGAATAGGAAAAGTCTTCAAAAGTCTTTTTTATTAACAAAAAAAATTTTTGAAAGTTTCTGTCCATTTCCTGACCACAACACCTAATATCAGAAAGTAATAATAAATATGTGACCTTTGAACACTTCGCGTTTACAAGGAAATAAATTTTATCAGCAGTTTGCTATCCCAAACCACTCAGGAATATGAGATAGTAAAATACTCCGCTGTGATGGCTAACTTGAGGATATAGAACTTTACACCCATTTATGTTGGAGCAGCGGCAGTATGGTCAGACGCAATCAAGAACGCTTTTGGAGACAGCATCTACCGAGCGGTCCACACTGCAGAAGACCGCATCACTTGAGACGCGTCGTATGTGTGCGCGATCCTCAGCATTGAGGGACCGACGAAGATAATGAGGGTGAAGGTTGGAATGTTAGTTGTGAATGATATTTGATAAGCTAGGGTACAAAATCCAGAGATTTTGAACCGAAAAAAATATCACATGTTTTCATAAAATATTTTTTTCGGTTCAGAGATTTTGTTTCTTTTGGAACTGCTGGAAAATCCAAAAATAAAACCAGTTAGCGAATTCATTAGCCTTTCATCTTGTACAAGTGACATGACGTAGATATACTTTTCACTGTGTGATAACAAAGCTCAATATTGTACCTACCCTAATACGTAATAAAATAATTATTATTGCATTGCGGGACCGACGAAGATAATGAGGGTGAAGATTGGAATGTTAGTTGTGAATGATATTTGATAAGCTAGGGTACAAAATCCAGAGATTTTGAACCGAAAAAAATATCACATGTTTTCATAAAATATTTTTTTCACGCACTTGACCGGTTTTTTCTAATGTATTCCAGGAATTTGCGATGAATTAAGGAGTGCTAAGATTGCGTGCAGAGCTAATCAGCTTGTACAGCAGACTTTTAATACAAGCCTCTGAGTTAACGTGGCGTGTCGAGCAAACATTTTTTATTCCCCTTATTCTTAATCTAGGCTTGAACATAAAAGCATTTATAGTTTTATTAAGAAACACTTTTATGTAAGTATTTTTTTGCGTCATAATTCAAACTAGTAGAAAATTTAAAATAAAAGTTATTTTTGGATAGGTTAATTTTGAAATAAATTTTAAATAACTCTTTATCTCAACGTGGGCGTGCGCCCAATGTGATATCAGCCTTAGTTGAAAGTTTGTTCTTTCGCCATCATCCATGCACTGGTCTATGGAGACGTGAATAATTGGACAACATTTTTGAGAATAAAATTAAATGATTGTGACGTAGCCTTGTCGCTAGCCTGCCAGCGATCGGTTCCATGATTGAGGGCGAATTTCACCAATGAAACTGAACACCATCAGCGCATCTAAGCCGCGTTCAAGATCTAGCGGTGTCATTATTGCTATGGGATATTGACACAGAGCTGAGAATGCGGTTTAGATGTCCTGATCGTGATCAGTTTCAATGATGAAATTAGCCCTAAACGATCTTCGTGTTTATGTCACTCATTTGTTCGGCAAACCGGAAGGCGTCAGTCGACGCGACGGTCCAAAAACGCGTTTGGGTTCGCCGACGATCGCTTGGTTAGGATACGATCTTACCATCAAGCAACATAAAAGCGACTTACATCCTTTTTACACCTAAGCTTTTTGGCACGGTTGCAAAATTTCCCCAACTTGCATCACATGTATTAATCCATGTTTCCATGCTAAACTCATCAATCAGCCTAGTCTAGTCCATTTAATAGGCAATAAACGCCCTTGCCCGTGAAATTACCCGTTCGATCACTTTTGTGTTTACAAAGTTTATCAGGGAAATCGCTAATGGGCCGATAAAGTATCATCACTGTCTCGATTACACTTATCGAGATACGGATGGGCTATCGAACTATTACATCCATAGGTTGAAATGAGTAACGCAGTTTGGTCAGTGGTTGTTCGGGGTGTGTATCTGAGAACCTGGTTGTCTCGTGTTTCGTGGTGAAAAATTTGCGAGTCAGTAGGATTTGGTAAAGCATACCATACGAACACCTAATTCGTCACTTGTGAAAACTCCTTTATTGCAATCTAAATTCCATTTTTTTGGCTCCCCAAATGAGAGGACTGCAGTTGATCCGGCCTGGATCCTTGGCAAAAAAAACGAACGTTTTGTCTTCAGTTGCAAAGTGAGTTTTTTATATTTTATTTGCTGCAGTACGTTATTTGTGTTAAAGAAAAAGATGTAGCAAAACCCTACAGCCATTTTTAGATTTCCGTAACCCAAATGGAAAAAACGGAACCCTTTTAAGATCTCTTCGTTGTCAAGACCCTGAGTCGACGCAACAAAAAAAGCCGTTGACCTAGGATCATCCAATTTGGAAGGAAGTAAGGTCTCACAGCAGAAGTAAAGGGAAAAATCCGAAAGTCGTTAATGTTTAGTTTTATCACGTACTTTTTTTTGCTATTTTATGGGAGAACATTTTTTTTAACTACAAAGTTAAGGATAAATTCATCCGAACTACGGAACCCTTCGTTGTACGTGGTCTGACACGCACTTGGCAGGTTTTTTATATCAATTGTACCACTTTAGAATGGAACGGTTTGGCTGTCGTGCTTTAATCGTTCAACTCATCTGCTGCTTGTAATGTTCTTATTATCGTTTACCCAGTAACTGGGCTGTGAAAGTCAGATTTTCAGTCGTTCCATGTAAACACTGTTATACAACTGCATCCAGTTAGACTGGCAGCACACCTCAACTTTGTTGAAAAAAGGCTAGGCAGATGAAATATTCAATTAGTTATGTAAGGCATCCAATTATTTTTTATTATCATAATATTACAGTCTTGCATCAAAATAAGTTTTTGTTTGCTCTCAGAAATACATCATGCAGTCGAGGCTGGTTGCGACTTATGGTCCAAAGCATATTCGCAGCTGTCACAGCAGCGAGTTTCATCCTGATTCTCCTGATGGCTATCCCAAAGTGGCCACCACAGACGCGCATAGTTCGAGAAGGTCACTGCAGCACCAACGCCTGCAGGGTTGTCTGCAAAGAGGCGCCATACTTCGGAGAGTATGAAGAAGATATCATCCACGCAGTTTCAGTAAGATCGTAAACTCAAAACCTGCTTTATTAAATAGTTGTACCTAAATGTATATTGCCCAGCCATTGACTTAAGTTCGTTCTAGAGATTTCATTACAAACATGATCTTTGACGACTTTAACAGTACCTATTGTAAATACAACATCGTTTTGTTACAGGAAGTAGACGCAGCTTGCAAATCTGTTTCTCTCACTTTGAACAAACCTATGTTCCCCAAAAACACTATGCCGCCAAACTGGCTGTCAATATTCCGAACAAATATCCATGAATTTACAATAATGAACGGGAACCTGATGCACGTGCCGCGTGACGCCTTTATGAGCCAAAACTCTGCAAGCATACGAGTATTAGAGTTCAAAAATTTAGACCTGAGAACATGGACGTCGAATAGTCTCGTGGGCCTCTCGAGTTTACGACAACTTTATATCAGGAATACCACCATCAGTAATGTAAATAGAGATGCTCTGCGATCAGTCCATGACACTCTACGAAGTCTTACAGTAACGAAAAGTAACCATTGGGATCCAACAAACATAACAGGTTCTACATCATTTGCTGAATTAAAAATCGTAGATTTTTCCTCCAATTCTTTTAGAGACGTACTAGGGAAAAATAGTTTTACTGGACTTCAGAAATGTAGAGATTTGTATCTAAATTCATGTGGGATAACATATATTGGTGCAGGAGCTTTCGATAACTTACACAGTGTTCGAATGATATACTTGCATAACAACCAACTACATACAATTCCCGCGGGACTGTTTAAGACTGTTATGGCAATCGCTCATCCTAAGCCTAGAATTAATCTACAGGATAATTTGTGGAATTGCAATTGTTCAGAAAATGAAATTAGACAGTTAACAAACAAGAATATGTTGCTCACTGATCCGTATTGTGACATCCCTGAAAATTTTAAAGATAAAACTTTTAGTGATCTCGAAACACACTGTACTCAAAAAGAAAATTATTATTTAAAACATCTTGAAACAAATGCTACAAATAAGGGCGGCGAGAAATGGGATTTATGGGATGAATTGGATGATGATGATATTTGTGGAATTGTTTATTTGAGCAATGACTGCCAGAATGGTAATGAGGCGACTACATATTCGTCTTTGAGGATGTTTTCACCAGTGTATGGACACAAATGCCCTAAAAATTTGATAATTGACATCTATGCTCTTCCTACTATTGGTAAAAATAAAGTGAATGAAATAATGCCCAGACAGAATTGGATAAAGTTATCATATTTCTTGAAAACTCATAACTATTCTATGGTTGAGATAGGTGCTTCAGAACCAAATGATTATGGTCTTTTATGGTATCAGACTACATGTCCAAATGAAGTGTACTGCATTAATGATGTTCCTTCCGTTTTCAGGATTTATAATAGAGATGTAGTTGCTGAGTATGTATTTTGTCCAATATTGCTAAGTACGGGTCTAGTTGATCGTGATAAGTGCGTTCTCTACACAAATGCTACATTTGATTATGAAGAAGCGTACAATAAACTTTATATTTTATTGTATGTCGGTGTCGGGACAGCATGTGTAGTATTTGGAGCTCTTTGCGTGTATGCTGTAATTAGACAGAACCCTTATCTTTTGAAAGGCAGTAAGAGAATTTTGTTCGTAAAACACAAATCAGTTGATGCATTAGTTATGCCTCCTAAAGTTCCTTTGAGGAATGACTGGGTAAATCCAGAGTCAACGCCACATTTTAATCAAAAGAAAATTTTCATAATGCCTTCGAACCTTAATCCGTGTAGATTCAACAGGACAATATCAAGAAGAAGTGGTAAAAGTAACGCGCCTAGTTACATTTCTGCTCTCCAACCGACGGAAGATCAGCTAGCTGAATGGCGTATACGACACCATTTTAATAATGATGTGTCTCTTACTACAAATACGTCGGAATTTTCTACATATTCGTGGGTTTCTAGCGATGATAGTCTGTACCATTCCATTGATAACTACAGAATTTACGAAAGCTTAAATTAGTTGATTTACTGCAGTTATAACAGGAAATCTTTTCCATTTATCACACACATGCCAGGTATCATTTATTATTTCAGGAGTCGTATAGATATTCCATTTTTATGTTCATTAGTGTTCATTTCCTTTGAGCTAATTTCTGTTAATGTGCTGTGTAGTAGATATTAGAAAGAGCTTCAATGGAAATTAGTTATTTACTAAAAGTACTAGTTATTTCGTAATATTTAACTAAGCGGTAAAATAAAAATATAGGTAAAAATATAGTTTAACTAAGCTATATTTTAATGTCATTATTCAAAGAAGAATAAAATATTTTTCAGAACCTACAACTTTTTCAAATCCAGCAGTATTTCCTGGAACCAGAGCAGTATCTACTATAGGTAGTTAGTTCGCCTTTAGAGTTCGCCGAAAAATAAAAATATAGTTACAGTGTATCGGATAGTCGTCAAAGTGAGCGTCCTCGCCGTGAATCAATCTGTTACAGCTGTTTCTGACATTTCGCTCGCGCCAGCGCACGAAGCGCGACCTGCGCGACGTGCATTGTCTTGCCCATTGGACGATTGTTCTATTCCTAGCCACATTTAAAACCGACTGTAGGCCTAGAGAAAATCAATTAACATTCACGAATCACGAGACCTTGTTACTTCTGACGTATCGTAAGAAAGTGATGTG
This sequence comes from Gortyna flavago, assembly GCA_963669345.1. Taxonomy (NCBI): domain Eukaryota; kingdom Metazoa; phylum Arthropoda; class Insecta; order Lepidoptera; family Noctuidae; genus Gortyna; species Gortyna flavago. The sequence continues at coordinate 5,769,398 of OY770132.1, forward strand.
TCAGAATGTTTCTACGTCAATAATATCTTGGGAAACTTATATTTGATATTTGCTGTCTTTTCGTAACCCTATATTTCTTTTAAATAAATATATCGAGTTGATTTATGGATGTGATTTTTACTGTAATTAGGTATAATTTTTAGCTTTTAGAACATAGATATAAGTTATTTTTGAACTCTTGGACAATAAATAAATATATTATAAAAATAAAGTGTTTGTGATATTATTTTAATGAGTGTAATTTCATGACTACTACAACACTATTTTAAGTGGCTAGATAATTAATATCATGATGCCCACCCGTGAAATTCATTGTAGACTATTAATTTAATAAATAGAATATTGCGATTATAATGACTGTATCTTAGTATTTGCCCAGTCTGATGCCAGAGTGCGATTTGCAGGAACTGCGTTGAGGCCAAGATACGATATTGTGACTAGCTCCACGTCTTGTCCAAAATGTAGGGCGACTATGTAGCCAAAAAATATTGTATGAAATAATCTAACAAAGTGGGACTTTCTCTACAGTCAGAAACCGGCCCTGTTCTAGTGCAGTTCCTAGCTTACCAACACTCTCCTTCCAAAGGACCAACAGTGTCGGTACATTATTAGTGAAAATCTTTTACGTTTGTCAACCACGGCGAGTGTGGTGTAACGATCTGATACCGTTTGCAGAATCAACATGGCCAGAGATAGCACAAGACAGGGAGGTTTGGAAGATAAAAGGGGAGGCCTTTGCCCAGCAGTGGAACACAATACTGACTAACAAAAATAAAACATGTTTTTGGATATGATTTTTTTACCGGTTCCAAATTTTTACAGGGTTTTCTCACCTACGAATAGGAACAACTGTCAACTGTGTTCAGAGTTGGTCCCATAGTGAAAGTTGTTCATATTCATGGGTTGAACAGCTTGTAAAAAAATAGAACCGGTAAAAATATCACTTGTAGGTAGAAGAACAAGGATAAATGGCCACTAAATTTTAAAAAAAATTAATCCAACATACTTACATAATTATGGATGCGATGGGTCCAGAAGTGAAATGGAATAAATAGTCTTTAATCAACTCGACTATTATCCATAGCTCTTTTCCCATGGAAACTCTCTTTTGATAAACGTTTCTTAACAAGATTTCATTTACTTCAAACATTCTAAAACACATTTTTCAGAACGCAAAAATTAAACTTTAAAGTCTAGCTAAATAATAATAGTAAATTCCATAACATAATTTCAGTTTTGATTAAAAAAGATGAATTCGTTTAAATTTTATTTTTGTCTGCGAACTTTAATCTCTTTGTTGCTCCAAGCAATTTCGCATTGTCATTTTGTTTTCAATCGTTACGAATCTAAAGTTAATAACTGCCATCCACGTGTAGGTACTCTGATGGAAAGTTCATCGTATACGTGTATTTAAATATTTCTATTTGTAACTTGGCTTGGAATATGAGATTATAATTTCCTTTGCAGTTCGAGCGTTCCGTTTAAAGTGGAATATTACTTGTAACGAAGGTAGTTTTTTGAAGGACTAACTTACTTATCAAAGGTGAAGTTTAAATTAAATTTTGCATGGAGCCTAATTCGATTTTTTATGCAATTTGCAGCACGAAAAGTAGTTTTAACAAAGACATTTCGAAAGATATTTTAGATTGGCTGATGTCCGTCCATAAGGGGTTGTAACCGCTTGTGGTCAGATGGACTGTTGGTTTGTTAACAATATGTGGTTTGCGTTATGATCTAAAGTTATAATAACGTAATTTCCAGCAAGATCACTCATTCGTCATTGTGAACATACTATGATCCCATACCTACTTTAAGAATAACATAATTATTACATGGTAGTACTCAATCTGAAAGTGGCACCGGTAACTGGAAAATTGTGCGGAAATCGGTTGTTATTGTATGGGCATTTAATGCGGAGGAATGAGGAAAATATCGTGAGGAAAGTTTTGAGTATGAATGTAGTAATGTGTAATGTGTTGTAATGTGTATGGCTTTATGAAATAGGTGAAGACTAAAGAAACGATGGATGGACTGTGTGCATGATTATATGGTTAGAAGCGGGGTGACTACCGAGATGACGACTGATAGAAGAATGGAAGAAAAAGACATTTTGCGCCGACCCCAAATAAATTGATTTAAGAGCAGGGGAATGATAATGAATAATTAAATGGCACCGCTGAATACCGCCCATCTGTCACTAGCAGCAAGGTCCACTGACCTTAGATTACACAATACTACCGGTTACATATCTACAAAACATTGAACATATCACTTTTATAAATGAAATCAGCTGCTAACAATAGCCAGCTAAGCGAAACGGGTTAGACTGCTGGCAGCAATTGTTTTCCTGTGCAAGAACAATGCACTTGGCAATGACATTGTCTCCCTTGGCAGCTGGTGATGACATCGTCACCTAGGGATAATCGTCAGATATAGGTTGGTGCGAGTGACGATTAACATTGGCCAATTAGTTATTGTTGTTTTTAGTTTTCAATATAGTAATTGTAGTGTTCCAAAAACAGTGTGACATTATTTTCCACAGGTTATTGATAAGCAAAAACTATGCAATACATCAATTAACTTCAGTGTAAAAGATCCCTGTATCCTGTACTAGCTTTAAAAAAACTGTATATCAGAAACCAGGGTCTTCCGTTTAAAATGAGTCAGCGTACTGACAATGTATGTAAGATGTTAGTAGGAAAAAGCTAATAGCTACTAGTAGTCGTTTTATTGCGTTTTGTATCCATTATAAAATATGGACTGTCCTATATCTTTTTGGATTCAAAATCATCATCATCTGTCTAGCCTTTTCCCAACTATGTTGGGGTCGGCTTCCAGTCTAACCGGATGCAGCTGAATACCAGTAATGTACATGGAGCGACTGCCTATCTGACCTCAACAACCCAGTTACTAGGTAATACGATACCCCTTCGTAAGACTGGTTTTGGATTCAAAATGAGGGGTTTATTTGGTTTGTTGGCAGTGCAGGTACTCCACCTTTGCATGAGTTCCTATTACTCGTGCTGCCCAAACCCCACAGTGTTTTTCCTGCTATTATGAGACGTCATATTAGCAGGAAAAACACTGTGGGGTTTTTGTTAGTACATAAACACCATAATCTACAAAAATGAACGCCCTCTGCCGGAATTAATTCCAGACAGAGCACTGGCATCACTGAGTATCTACCAACAAAAAAAGGAGTCCTTTTGGTGCATCGTCATTGAAGTATGGCTCTTATTATATCTAATAAAAAAGGAGGATTTGTTACTTGTAAAGCCTTTGATTTCAACGTATTTGTGACACCTACACATTTGAAAATACAAATCGCAGACGGAAATTGCATTAACTGGGTAATCTAAACTAAAATCCAGATTTAAAATATATATTTACGCCTGAAAATCATTCTAGAATACAGACCTAAGCATACAAATTATGAAAGCCCAAGAGTTTTCATAACATAGTTTCTACATATACAATGTTTGCTAACTTTAACAGTCAGCGGATAAAAGTTCTACGCAGAAAATATTTCTTTTACTTTTCAAGTGGTTCTTTTCCAAGCAGACATCATAAATAAACCAAGTAAGTTTCGTAATCTTTTTGCGTCACTATCTTGAATCTTGGTATTAGTAGGAATACATTTACTATCGTCGCGGTAAGTCACAGTAATAGAGCAGTGGTGGCCCAGTGGTAACGGGTTGCAGGTCGTAGGTTTTACCAGACAGGAGTTTTACTTTGTGTAAAGAATTTCTTGCCCACTGCTCTCAAAGCGGTGAAGGAAAACATCGTGAGGAAACCGGCATGTCCTAGAACCAAACATTAGAAGTGACATCTCGTACACACCCGCACTGGGCCCGCGTGTTAGATTACAGCCCACTCCCTCTCGAAGCTAAGCCACAGAGTCTGCAGTATGACTAAATGTTAGATTAATGCTGAGAGACCTGAAGTCAGTAGTTTTATTATTACTTTTTCTAATTTGTATGGAGTGTAGACTATCTACATACATGTAAGATAAAAAATTTATAATGCGCTTGGTTATTTTAATGAAAAGATACTTTATTAACCCGATAGAGACAGGAACGAAGACGGTTGAAGGACGCCTTTGCCTACTGGCAAATAGATATATAAAATATTAAAATATACTTGAATTACAACTAGGTACACTTTATTCTAGTTTATTATTTTGCTTGTCTGACGAAAAGGCTAATTACTAATACTGCATTAGAAAGGTTTGACAAAAAAATATGAAGCTCATTCCTGTCGGAAAAACCTGTGGGAAAAACCATGCCCGAAACGACTTTATAAATATAACATTATAGGTGTTTACTCAAGACTTCTGTGTCTAGTTAACAACTAGCATAGGTACCTAAAGTAAAACAATGTACAATTTCACATCAAAAAATTTATAATTTTATAATTTTCATGAATTTCTAACTTTACTTTTTATGGTGGAGAATCCTTAAGGGAACTGTTACCCTTAGGGATTTAAGTCTACGAATAAGTACAGATAGTAATAAAACTTGTGTTGTTACTAAAGCCCTATTTTAGTATCGACGCAGATACAGATATCTAGAGCACCCCGGGGGCTTTATTATCGGTAATTTTGTAACATTTATGAAAACTTTACAGGTGGAAAAAAAATCTTCTTAAAATTCTAGCGCCGATTATTTTATGTTAAAACTAAATATTTTACCTGGAAATTGCTTTGAAAAGGCTAATGTCAAAGTTCACCAACATTCTAACCATCGGTTAGGTATTTAAACAGTTGATTTATGTCAAATTTCCTAAGGAAATCAACTGTTTAAATACCTAACCGATGGTTAGAATGTTGGTGAACTCAGGCCTTAGACTGCAGGAAGAGGAGAGCGAGAATGTTTTATTTTATTTGTATTTCGGTAAAAATAAATCTTAGTAAAAATATTGTGATGTTATCTGTGGTATAGGCAGGTATTGTATCAGCTTTTAAGAGTTTATATTAAAGCTAGTAGCGCCCCGTGGTTTCGCCCGCATAAGTCTACCGTGGGAATATTGGGATAAAAACTATCCTATGTCCTTTTCCTGAGACTCAAACTATTTCTATACCAAATTTCATCTAAATCGGTTCAGCGATTTAATAAGTGTGAAGAGGTATGTAACAGACAGACACACTTTCGCATTTATATTATTAGTAGGTAAGTATGGATTAAAATTTGTTGGCTACTTATTATTTCTTAGTTGTGATCCTATAGGGTGTATCAAAAGAAAAAGCTAACTAAAGTATATTTATTGGATCACAGATAATAACAGGAGTGTCATTATTAGTCACATTACTTATTTTATTTCCACCAAAAACAACATCTACAATAAAAATATCAAAATAATACTAAACAAATATTTGAATGACATACCAAACTAATTTAATAGTCTTCAACGATAAACATGTAATGTAAATATTTGTATCCTACTCAACAATGTTGCCACAGTCAAAAACTAGCAGCGAGCAGGCTATAAATAATCCCACGAATATATTCAGTCTATTAATTACGGAACACCTGTAACAGTGATTAGGGTACGACTAGGTGAAATATTAATTGGATGTGGCCGGCCCACTGCTGCGTGCGCGCAATGCCAACTCGCCCAGGCGACGCGTATGACGTCAGCCTTACAATACGTTACAAGGAAATACTTAGTTAAATACCTTTACAAGTTTATTGGTATTTCAATTCTTTTTTGTTATGCTGGATTGTTAAGAACGCGTAGTAGTATTCCAAATGGATTAAATGAGAGTGCCTCTAATGGCTTATGACCCGATTCCTATTGGCCGGGTTATTTCGATCACTATTATTGAATAGTGGAATTTGAGTCAATACAAAAATACTGTATTAAAACATTCAATATAAAACATGTACCGGTTTCTTATCTATCTGCTTTCCCCTTCAACAAATAATACGTAGAAATTTTTCGTCGGTTATCACAGTTTGCGAACTGGTTAAATTTTTATCCTGTATAATAAAAATTACAATAAAGCATAAAACATAACGAAAAAAAGGTCTTTCCTTTTTATAAGCCACCTTTCTCAGAATATAACCCGTAATATTTTTTAATTCAATATTTCCTTAGCTTTCATGAGAAGCTTCCTTTTTAACGTAGCTGAGTACCTAATTATTTCCTACACCGAAAGTTAAAACGATGTCACAAGATAGAGCTGCAGTTATTCTTGTCAGTTCTAAATATCGCTATTTGGTTTCGACCTGTCTCACAACAAAGACAGAGAGAGAGATGGTCAGGTTTCAGTCAGAAACTTGGGGAACTTGAAACTTTTCTGGCAGCTAAATATATTTTACTACCGTTTGCAAAGAACTGTATTTATTTTCGTTACTATTTACTTTACATAGCTATAAAGAAGTCTTGTCATTCTTTCTGGTAATAAATCAGGGTGTTGCAATTAACTGAGTGAAATAAAGGCACCTACGTAATAAAGAGCGCATAGTTTTAATACCTTTGTTTTGATAATTGGCTTGTGTTACTGTCATAGTCCGAATTGTGGTATAACCTTCGATTCTCCGACAAAGCAGATTATTGTTGGAAAAACAGAAAATTATAGAAAAATTAAATTAAGATATAACTTGATAATTTGAAACAAACATTTGGATTAATTCATTCTGAAATATAAAAGCTTGAGGTAGAAACACGCGTAGCCGAAGCCATCGATACAAAAAAAAAAAAACTTTTTAAAATACTTCAGTTGTGGAATAAAAATTCAGCATCAGTTATCTGAAATTTCAGTTCTCTTTGTGTTACGTTTGAAAATAATAAAATGAGATAAAAAGAATGACAAAATGACGTTTCTGCATGCATTCTGTTTAACTTATCTGGTACAAAATGTTGTATTATTTATGGCTTTTAATAATATTTAATAGCTTTGTAATCTGTTCTCGACTTGTGTAAACTGTTTACGAGCTAGTAAAATTACTGGCACACGTTATTACTATGCTGTACCTTTCAATTTGCGGTGTTTACTCAGTGGTCAGTGCACAATAAATTATGCGTAGTATAATATATTTTCCACAGTTAGTTATTTTGTATTGTTTTACATATCAGTTCAAATTTACTAACTAAAAGAAACTTGGTACATAGCTTTTATAATAAAACGCAATTTTAACAGCTGACTAGTACTACAAATATTTTTTTTTAATTGAAAGTGTCGTATTAATTACTTGACTGAGCAAAGTATTCAAATGTTTTGATTGATCTTTTACAAGTTACCTGTTTACTTGATTTGTCTGTAACAGGTAAGTTACCGACAGGTAAAATATTCAGAAAAAAATGCTTAGCTTTAATTTAGCTAGTTAAACCAAAAAATATTAAAATTATGTAGGTATCATTAGTTTTTCTCTGCATTTGGCAGCATCGGGAGCAAGAAAATATGTCACTGTCTGCAAACAGGCGCACTTGCCCCCTCCCCCCGTCCCGCACTATCCGCGTTTAGATCACTGCCTTTATTTACAGTGTTGCATGTGCAATATGATGGCAATACCACATTATAATATTGATTTATATAATTATAATAATGCTGATTCACAATAAGCTAATGAAAAAATAAGGATATGAAGACACATTTATTCCTAAATGTACCTTATGTACAGATTTCTTATAAACTGAAGTTACTAGAGACAGCAGGCATTTGCATTTAATTAAAAGAAGTGTTCGACTCCTCCTTTAATGCTGTTAAAATGTTGCAAATATGAAAAATTAAGATGTTGGAGAAGTTTTCTTCCAATTAATGGATGCTATTATAAAGCCATACGTAATTTATTATTTTAACGTCTTTTGAAATTTCTAATACGTAATTACTATTACCACTCCTGTAAGCGTACGTCAAGCTTGATGCGCCATTTGCAATTTTGTTAACAACATAATCAGCCTATATTATAACATTTCCAATGCTGGGACACAGACCTCCTCTCTTTTGAAGAGGGCGTGGGACGTAATCCATCACGCGGGCCCAGTGCGGGTTGGTAGACGTCTCATGTCTTAAAATTTTTGGTTTCATGACATCCCGGTAAGAGCAGTGGTGATGAAATAAAATTACAGAAAGTAACACGCCTGACTGGGTTTGAACCCACGATGTACAACTTGTAAGTCGGGGCCGGTACTACTGGGCCACCACTGTTCTTGTGAACAACACTAGAGTGAAATTAGGTGCAAACGGAAATCAAAATTAATTAATACATCAAAATCATTGAAAAGCATGCTCATTTGCACGATAGGCTTAATTATTAAATTCACAGCTTTGTAAGGTGTTGCCACATAATAATTATGAGTTGCAGTTTTAGGCTTTCTTGGTATGACATGATGTTATATTTCTTAGTACACTTCCTATGTGAAAGGGGATTGAAGATTTTTATATAGAGCCTGGCATACCTACCTGCCCAACATTTAGTTTTTTTTTTTTCAAAATGGTGGCCTCGCAATTAACCTATATAAATCGATAGCAAACAGAAAATGTAAAAGGACCAAACCCAGTAAAGCGTCATGTTTCCGAGGTTTGGTCTTATTCACAGAGCATTTAACCTTTTGTCTTATTATGTTCTCTGTTTGCATTAATGTCTACTATCGGTTTATACAGGGTTCACGCATGGTCGCGATTTTGAAAAAAAAAAAGCAAAATCGCGGACAGGTAGGTATGCCTCGGACTTTCAAAGCCCTTTATGTGAATATTTAAAGGCATCATTATTGACACACAAAAATAATTTTGTTATTGGGGTAGGTAGAACATGTCCAAGGTTTTCAGATAGTGTACTTTTTGTCCAGAAAACCAGACAAACTATAGCGAAAATGCACAATATAATATTATCTACAATTTATGAACAAAAGATACCTTGATAGAAAATAATATAGCTTATTTAAAACTAAATTCTATTCCCGCTATAAGTAGACCTACCTACTTTTATTACTATTGTTTACAATGAGAAAGTATTCTACAAATGGCGTGGCAACCGTCCAAACAGGGTGATATTTTAATTAATGTGTAATTAATAACCAAGCCGAATCGATTCGTTGATGATATACGCATTTGGCATATCGTGCACGATGCACATCGGTGCAGTGGACATCCGGCAACTGTGTTAATGTATGATGACCTTACAGACAACGGTTAAAAGCATTTTGCGGAGCCAAATCTGTGCGACTCGCTGCTCGGGGTACGGACTAGAGAACGGAGGCACAGACTGTTTCAACCTGGGTGATATTTTAGCGCGCCTCCGCACAGTCGCTCATTCCATTCAGATAAAAGGGCTTGTGTTCCTCCTAGTGTGGTTCACTATAGCGTACATCATCGTGCAATACCTGTAGCTAGAACCCGCGAACCATGGTGAGAGGATTTTTAAATGTGAATGTGATTTAAGTGAAGTGAAAATAGTGGTATTTGTTTTATGTGAAAAGTTTTTATTAATTTTTGAAATTAATTTAAAATTTTCTGGTGATTTCAGGATGAACTTCCCCAGGAACAGATCAACAGTGAGTTTTTTTTTCATAAAATTACTTAAAAAGCTTTTTCGGGAGTTCAATTAATGAGGTTTATTTTTAACATAATTCAACTTCAATTTGTACAATCAATATTTTGATTATTGATATACTTCTTTGTTGTGATATGGCGTTAAATGTTAAGAATTATCTTCTTCCAGTCCTCAAGAAGGCATTCGATGTCTTCGACCAGGAGAAGAAGGGATGCATCGGCACAGTGATGGTGGGCACGATCCTGGGCATGTTGGGGCACCAGGTCAGCGACGAGGCTCTCAAAGAGATCATCGATGAGGTCGACGAAGACGGTCAGTACCTTACCTTGCACACTTACTTTTTTTCACTTAAATCTCACTGCCTGGCTAAGGCAGGAAGGGGGAGAGCTTTTCTTTTCGAGCTCTTCTAATTTCTGGGCCTGCTCCTTACACTATATATATACAGACTTATTCTGTATATCACAATAACAATTAATACTAATCTAATTTTGTCAATTGAAATGTGGGAGACATTTCTTTATTAAAAGATTCTTCATTAAAATATTCGGAAGTTTGCACGCCTGTCAACCGAGAATTTTAGTGAAGTTATTGAAATGTTTCAAATTTTCATTTTTATCCTGTTTATTTGTAAGCACATTACAGATTGGTGGGTCCTTTTCATGATACTTCTTATAAGAGTGGTCTATTCAAATGTTCCCGAAAAAGATCGTTTACAATTTCATATTACCTTGTACAATAATGACGTGGGAGTTTTTTTCTCCCATTCAATACATGCAGATAGGTTAGAACAAAACTCTAAGAATTTTGACTTTCCATATCACTTCAACTTTTCCTTTGTTTGTGTGAAACAAGTTGTTCAATTCAGTTTGAGTTTGACGCTGAATTTTATTTCCCGCCCATAAAAATGCTAGGACTCGATTTCATCACTAGAGTCATCGACATATGACAGCAGTATGAAAAAGTTAGAATCTAGAAAAAAAAGCTTTTTTTTCATACGCATGTTTCTGAATTTAACTAAAAGGGTGATTTTTTTAATAAGTAATTTATAATTCAGAAGACACCTCTACTAAAAGAATAACCGTGACTCATTTCAATAAGTAAATTTAAAAAAATCGACAGATATGTATATAAAATTATCTTTAGGGCCACACAGTTCTGTTTAAAACCATCGTAAGTACGTCTAAATTTATGTAAATGCTCGAGTACCTCGTGTGTCTAGCAATATACTAACCTTTCCCCCTCAGTCAACATGATTTGCGTGGGAAACATCGCAGCTGATACACTCTGTATCTCACCTACATTTCTATTTCAAGATGGAAACTGTTACTTCTGTAATAATATTCTAATCTGAGACCCAGCATACTATGGTACTGTAAGCAGAACATGCATGTTTGGTCTGTAAGTTTTAGACGTACTAAACAGGGAAGATATAAGTATAGCATAATATTATTATAGAAGGTTATCTAAAAATGCAATCATGAAGTAACTGTTCTGCTTTCAAATTATCTTAAGTTTTGTGCCTGGGAAAATCGTTGTTAATTTGAAAAGCAAATCTCAGAAAGAATTTCCGTTAGGTCCTTAATTAACATCGTCAATTTATCTCACAAACACGAGTGGTTGAGTGTTTTAAAAATACAAGTTTTTTAATTGCTTTAACGAAGGCAAGAAAAAATGGGTAGCACAACAAATTTAGTGTCTCAGCCTAGAAAATTTGAACCAGATTTTATCAGTAAAATTATTGTGAAAGAGAGTGTTACAGATGCCAATTTACAACACAGTTGGCTCCCTAAATTACGAAAACTTCCTAATTGAATAATCAATAAATTGTTTCTTTTCTAAGTGCACTGTCTTTCAATTTGTGTTCCATTATGGGACAGGTGAGGAAATGGAATGCTCTGTTGTTAGTGTACAATTTTAACTTATATATGCGCGGAAAAAATGTTGAAATACATTTTTTTTTAAAGAATTTTGTTGGGCATATTGTAACGTTGATTTGCTAATGTGGGTTTGCTGATAAAAACATCTGTCGCTGAAATGACTGTTTTTCATAATTTTTTACGGTTTTTGTAAACAAGCCCCCGATTAGGTACGTAGATTTCAAAGTCTATAATCAAAGTAAAATTTTAATTTTTAGGGTTCCGTACCTCAAAATTAAAAACGGAATCCTTTTACGATCACTTTGTTGTCCGTCTGTCTGTCTGTCAAGACCCTTTATCTCGGAAACGCGTGGAGGTATCGAGATGAAATTAAAACTATATACTCAGTCCCTTAAAGCTGTGAAAAAATCAAACTTCTAAGTTAACGTAAAAAAAAGATACGGCCGTTTATGCAGCAGAAAACGTATATTTCGACACTCTCAAGGGAATCAAAATGTATCGGGTATCCCGTTGAATCATGAAATTTGGCAAGAAGCAAGGTTATGTAGCACAAGTAAAGGAAAAAATCCGATAACCGTAAATTTGTAGTTACATAAAAAAAACAAATACAAATTTGTACAGAACCCTCGGGGATATGCTAAGGGAACCCTACGGATGTGATAAGATAGTCCTCAAAATTACAATTTTCTTCCATTTTTTTCCAACTTGCAGGTCAGCGTCAGGTTGAATCTTGATTAAAATATGATTTGCGACTGTAACAATTATGATTTTACATAATTATAATCATTAAATCAGCAATACAACTTCTTGAATTAGAATTGGCCTCAAATGTCATGATTTCTTGAAATAGTCATTCATTAGGATAATATGAACTTAGATACTTACATACAATTCTATAAATAAACATTTGTTACGGCCGAGAATCTTATTTCTATCAACACAGAACCTGATACTGACCTGTAAATTGCAAAAAGCGTAAGAAAATTTGAATTTTGTGGACTACCCTGACGCTTTGGCCTTAATGTTTTATTATATACCTACTGTTCATTCCAAGTTTAAATGGAAGAGATCGCAGAAAGCGATAAGGCCGCCCATTGTATATTTTGTAGTGTTCAATCTATTTTTTGTTATATATTTTTGTGGTGTACAATAATAGTAGATTATTAAACAAGGGCTGTATGACATCAATTGTATACGAGGTTTTTGGCGCCTGAGCGAAGCGAAGGCGCTAATTAACCCGAGTATGCAATTGATGCTTACGCCCGAGATAAATACTCTGCTTTACATATCGATTGTGAGGTAAGTAAACAACAAGACAGCAGGTTTCAATGAACATTTATTAAGAAGAAAAAAATGTGTATTTAATTAAAATTAATAGTAAAATTATTACAATTTGTAAGAGATATGGTCACGTTCTTTTTAGGTATATTTATAGTTTGAATATGAGTTTGTGATGATAAGACTTGAGTTTGAGTGACTTGAGGTTCTTGCATCGTAAATGGCGGCAGTTGACTGATACTATTTTCTTCATTAAAAAATGGCTCAGATGATGTGCTTTGACGTGGTGATTTTAAGTTTATATTTTCTGTTATTTTAGAAGTAATTTTGCTTTTGTTTGCCATCGAATCTTCGATATAACCTTCGGCCACTTTGCTGGACTTCCAGCCGCCGTGCCTTTTTAACAGAGTGAGGTTGGCTCCCGAATCAGCCAATAGAGTCGCTGATGTTCTGCGAAAGCAATGCCCGGTGTATAACTCTACGTTACTCAGTTTTAAATATGTGGCTATTTGCTTTGGCATGCCTGTAAATTTGTTTTTTCCTATTACTTGTCTGTGGCATTTTCCTTTACTGTAATTAAGAAAAAAACGATTTGTATCCACGTTTTCAGGCCGAAGAGCTTGATATTTTTCAACATAATTTGCAAATTCTTCATGCACAACAAATGACCGGTCAATTTTAGTTTTCGTGTTAGGCAGTTTTATGAGTAGTAATTTGTTATGTTTTTCTACATTTTCTATTGTCAAGTTTGTCAATTCCACGGTTCTGCAGGCTCCCGATATCCCAAAAATTAGAACAACCTGTAAAAAAGACATAAGTTGTATTAAAGGCACCAAATTCGCATAGTATTTTTGTGAAATATTTTGGTAACTTATTAAAAAGGGCAAGTAAATACGTAGGTACCTTTATTGCTAAATAAATTTCATCCGGAGCTTCATTTAAGAATTTCTGTACTTCTTCTGCAGTAAATACCTTCGATTTCTTGCTTTTAAAGCCGTCAGACTGCCTTTTCAAGAAAGCAGTAAGTTTAGAAAAATCTTTCAAATTCACGTCATGTTTTGTCATCATTGTAGATTTTAGCATGGAATAAAAGCACCATAAACTGGAAGGTTGTAGCCTCTTAGATAATTCATCAAAATATGATATAAAAACACTTTCAGAAAGAGATTTCACTTTTTTTTCTGACCGCCATTTCATAAATTCGTCGTATGCCTTTACATATCTTTCTTTCGAGTTCGGCGGTAATATATTTTCGACAACTGTTTTTGCCCTTTCTTTAATAAAATCGGGCGTTAGATCTATGTCTTCGTCACTAGACATGTTTAAAACTTTTGAAAAAGAACTCAAACAAGAAAATTAATTATTTTCGCGATGCTTTCGCGCCTACTAGTAGACTGCCTTTTTTTTTTCACGCACGCAAGCGCGTCAAATCTTGCTGGCCAGTTTGATTTTTAAATCGATTCCATCTAACATACGATGTGGAAACAAATAGTTCCATATTTAAAATAAAATCTTTATAAAATAAATTGTCTAGATTCCGATTCGAGTAATTAATCGATACCGAGAAAAAAAAAATTAACTTTTTAAAAATATTCTTCGTGCAGTATGAGTATGACAGTTCTTTTTTCAAATTCCAAAACCTATGCTGTAATGATAGTCATACACCCCGGCATTCAGGGGTGTAAGGGTGTACTTACAGAGCAAGAGATATGTAAAGTATATATAAATAAATAAACATAGACCGCTTGTGTTCAGCCTACAGTTAAACCTTTCTAAACAAACGGGGCAACTTGAACTAAACTCGTTACGTGTGGGATGATTTGTAGGAGTTTGTGCGAATTGCCTTCATTTCAGTCGGCTTACATCTGTGTGACTCTGTTTGAGAATCGCTACTTTGTTTTCAGACTTTGTTTGAATAAATATGGTATTTGTTGCCTCTTTTGTTGGTCAGAAATATTGCGACCTAAACAATTTTAATTAATAAGGCCAGGATATAGTTCTATTAAAATGAACAGAATGAAATTCCGGCTTTCAGACTGAAGGCCATCTTAAAATTCCAATATTAGTTGAGAAAAGTTTTGGTTGGTGACATTAACGAAACACCTTCAATATTACAGAAAAAAAAATGTTTATTTAAAGAAATAATTTAAAAAGCAAGAAACAAGTATGTAGTATGTGTAAAAAAGCTGTTGTTAGTTGGTATAATTGCAGACCGTTTAAAACAAAACATTACGTTTAACTGTACAAAAGTTAAAACATCGATCGCTAAATATTTCAGGTTCTGGTGAGTTGGAGTTCGAGGAGTTCGTGACTCTGGCCTCCAGGTTCATGGTTGAGGAGGACGCTGAAGCGATGCAGCAGGAACTTAAAGAGGCATTCCGGTTATACGACAAAGAAGGTACAGAACACCCACAATATTCTAACATACCCGACACTTAAATGTAGGTACTGTAAAGGTTGTATGGAAAAGGGAACCTTACAACTGGTAGAAAAATAATTTTGGTTGCATTCGATCACTCAATTCAAATTTAGAATTGGTTTAAAAAATTTAAAAGAAGTGTTTGTTTTTACAATAAAATACAACTGTTTGAGGTGCGTAAAAGTGAACACGTCTTCATGAAATAAATAGCTAAAATTCAGTTTAGTTTCTTATTTAGCGGCGACGCCTCTATTCCGGTACCAGGGTTCGTATGGGATCATGGACAGTCAGGTCTGCTGCCACCATACCTATTTGTATATTTATGTATATGTATATTTATTATGATCTCATATACTTTTGGAGATATGACACAGGAAGAGGTACTTTTGAGGGAGCTCCATGTTCAAATAATAGTTGCGTAGGACCTATAGGCAAATTTCGTTGGGAGTTCATAGAAAAGATACATCGCTTTAGTTATATTGTAAAGTAAAGTTATATAAAAAATATTTCGCCTTCAATATTATACGATACAAAATTGTTGACGCTTTGATTTTTTCAATAGATTCATTTTTTATTTGACACGCATTCTCGCGTCCAAAAGCGACGATTACAATGAAATTGAATTCTGTTCAAAGAATGCTTTTACTCGCATGGATAGAGCTCGCGTTTTGAAGGTACATTTTAGGTTTTTTTTTTTGTTTTTTTTTTTACTGTAGTTTTAACAGACAATCTATTCTGTAAAAAAAAACCACGCTGAAAACTTGGGTGACAACTCACTGTAAGCTCACAAAACCTACGTTTTCACAGAGATTTTGCAGAATATATCAGCTGTTTCTAAAAAATATACAAAAATATCGGCATCAGAAAATCCTTCATGAAGGAATCCTTTCATTTTGACAGTTCATGTTGTTGAACTGTCAAAATGAAAGGATTCATTGCGTTATTTACGTCGTTGAGCAGACAAATTGTTCGAACATATGAAGCAATGGATTAGCAATATCCTTCAAAATGATTCAGATTGAGATTAATAGTAATAATTATTAAATAATAAAATTTTATAGTAATAAATAATAATAATAATTGTTGCCAATAAGCCTGATATAGTGGTGGTGGATCGATGTTTCCGCATGATGAGAACCTCGTGAAAGCCGAGAAAGATAAACAATTCAAGTATCTTGAATTGGCTCGCGAGGTTGTCGACATGTGGGATGTGGACTCAGCGATCATTGTGCCGATAGTCGTGACAGCTAATGGATTAATAGCCAAGAGCCTCGACCAACACCTAAGGAGGCTCTTGTTGGGCAGCTGGATCAAGGGCTTGATTCAGAAAGCGGTACTTCTGGACACGGCTCGCATTGTTAGGAGGTTCCTCTCTCTGGAGCCCTGACCGCCGGGTAGCTTGGACCTTGTTCCCGATACCTGTGGGCTAATATTTTTTATATTTTTTAATGTTTTTATATTTTTATATCACAATATTTAAAAATATAATTTATATGTGTAGGTTTATATAATGAAATAAAGGAAATAATACTAATAATTACGCAATTAGAGTGCTGAATAGAGTGACGGATAAAAATAAATTCGTGTAAGTGACAAACGAGTATAGAGACAGCAACGTTTTTAAAGCAAAAAGGTGAAATATATCGTTTGTAAAAGGGTCAACCAAGACTAGTTTTACAACGATAACATTCAATGAACTGAAACAGAATTTAGTGAGCAAGTTCTTTCCAGATTATGATCGTTATAAAGATTAGGACGACCTTCAGACTTTTGCTTGAAACTTACTTCATTTGTCCTGAGACAATAACTTTATCAATGAATTGAGACGTGTTTAGTGAAAAAATACTTGAGGTAATAATTATATATTTTTGACAACTGTGTAGTAAAGTTATTTACTACAACTAGAAGCTATTGCTTTACTTCAGTCAACTCAGCCTATCGCAGTCCACAGTGGATATAGGCCTCTCCCTGGCTGCGCCACAACACCCTGTCCTCCGCCTTCCGCATCCAGTCTGTCGCAGCTACCTTCATATATCGTCATTCTGCACTGTTACCTATTTGGTTGAAAAACCTTACAATTTAATTCTCAAGCCAAGAGTTTGTAATGTCATGATCAATAATTAAACAATAGATCACACGTGTTTGACAAGCGAGATAAACACTGATGTAGATGTAGTTTTTGTTATTTTCAATACCATTGCACAATTTGGCAATGTCTATTAGATTTGCAGACGATAGTTATGTCATTTATCATATCGTTGACACTCCCATCGGTGTCAGTACAGACAGAATGAGTTTTAAAAATAAACTTCATTATTGTCTCAATCTTTGGGCTTGAATCACTATGAAGACGGATCATTATAGAAGAATCGTGTTTCTTCATATCCTAGGATTCACAGCTTAGGATAAAACTCGTCTAGGTTGTATGTATGATTTAACCGGTTTTATGTCTATACTTGTTACGTATCAATTTATCTTTGTACATTGAATGCTTGAGAAATCAAAGCTTCTTTAACGTACATGCGATGTAGGTATGTATAATTTCATTTTATTATTAACAGTTTCCCTACAAATAGCTGTAGTTATTTTTTAACTTAGTAACTGTCACTGTAATATGAAATTAATTTCCCCAGAAATGTAATTTTCTTTCACGGCCAAGTAAATTTATTTTCAAAACCAATTGAACTTAATTACAAGTACAAAAGGATAAAAATTACGTCCTTTCAAGTTGCTTGTCCATTTTAATACAGTTAACCTTTTCGGTCTTCATGGAAACCACTTGAGTTTTAAGAGCAATTAGTTCAGGATTGCCCCAATAGATTTCAGGATCTAACATACTGGA
This sequence comes from Gortyna flavago, assembly GCA_963669345.1. Classification (NCBI taxonomy): domain Eukaryota; kingdom Metazoa; phylum Arthropoda; class Insecta; order Lepidoptera; family Noctuidae; genus Gortyna; species Gortyna flavago. The sequence goes on from OY770132.1 coordinate 5,787,308, forward strand.
ACATGTCAGCTTTACGTATTTGTAACTTTATGAATTAGTAAAGACGTAGTTTTCCGAAAACGTAGGTACCTACTACGCACTACTTTAACAAAATAAAAAAATGTAGAGCACCTCTAAGTTATGAGCTGACAAATTTAATAATTTGCAGCTGGCTCCCCATTTCTAATTCCACAAATTATAATTTTCCTGTGAAGCTTTCAGGTGCTAATCTTATATTTATTTAAATAAAATTCAAAGTCCTGACTGGCTGATATATCAACGCACAGCCTAAACCGCTGGTCCTAGATATATGAAATTTGGAGGGTGTGTTCTTTGTGAAGAGTAGATATCCACTGAGAAAGGGTTTTTCGAAATTCCACCCTTAAGAGGGTGAATGGGGGGAGGGTGAAAATTCACGCGGGCTGAAGCTAGTGCCGTATAAACTAGTTTTATCTTAGATCGACACTAATGAATTAATTTAACTATTTAGCGGCTACCTACTAGGAAGCTTAGTTTTAACTGTACTGCTGGCTAAGTGGTAATAACCCTAACTGTCGAAGGTAGTGGATTCAAAAACAGAGAGCCACTAAGTTTACTTTGAGCAATTAAAATTTATCATCAGTGGTCCAAAAATGTATTAAGGATCATTATCATCATCATCATCAGCCTATAGCAGTCCACTGCTGAACATAGGCCTCTCCTATTGCACGCCGTTCAACTCGATTTTCGGCAACTCTCACCCAGCTGCTACCGGCCATCCTACAAAGATCGTCGTTCCACCTAGCCTGTGGTCGTCCCACCTTACGTTTACCGATTCCGATACCGATTAAGGATGTATATACTATATTTATTGTGGCATAAAGTACGCCCGAGTCGTTTGTCTATGACCCGCTTCCTCTCACAAAGGGGAGGCCGAAGTCCCAATAATGAGAAGTATAACAGGCTAATATGTTTCATTAAGTGTACAAGTCGTTTCCTTTGTATTCCAGGCAACGGTTATATTACAACAGGCGTCTTAAGAGAGATCCTCAGAGAGCTGGATGACAAGATCAGTGCTGAGGAGTTAGACATGATGATTGAGGAAATTGACTCTGATGGCTCAGGAACTGTTGACTTCGATGGTAAGTCACTCTTACAATACTAACATATAAAGTGGATTAATCTTACAATACGACTAATTGAAAGATTTTCAAAATGAAGTCGTACAATTTTTGTGAGACTATCTGAAATCAGTGTTTCACAAATACAAATCCACTTTAGATACTTCACTTCACATTATTTATTAAATATTCATGTTGTAAATTATTCCATGAAACGGCATCAATAAAATCGTTTGAGAATCAGAAAAAATCTTTCGGGTTTTCAAAATTGCTTGGATTGATTGGATTTTTCTTTACGAGTATATCTTTGTTTTTCATAATAATTTTGAGGAAAGACTGCTAGGTTCCCATTTGAATATTTTAGACAAAATAAATTCTATTCACGCCATTTTATTCCTCAGGACAAAGTATTTTTTAGTAGGTAACTCAAAATTTATAAAATAATGTGAATAAATAGACGCGTTTAATTTTTTTACGTTCGTTCCCATTTTCACAGAAAATATTTTTTAAACTTTAACTCATTTATAAAATGGTAGGTATTTTATAAAAGAGTTAAAATTTTAAAAATATTGTCCATTTCCCAGCCGCGCTAAAATAATTCAGTTTATTTGTGGGATAGAACGGAGCCAATATACATTTATATAAAATTGGCTTTCCAGAGGTAATGTTAAACACGTTCAATAATTTAGGATTTTTTTTGCATTACTATAGATTAGCTTGTGTATGACTACTGCTGAATAAGACCCTACCAATGTACTATCGCGTATTCGCGTAACGGCAAGCGTAGTGTAGGACGCCCCCCAGCTAAACAGACGGACGACCTAAAGCTGGGACGGCCTGGGTGCGGAAGGCGGAGGACAGGTGTTGTTGACAGAGACCTGGGAGAGGCCTATGTCCAGCAGTGGACTGCAATAGGCTGAGTTGATGAATGTACTATCAAAGAGAAAATTGCCACGCTTAGTGTACGGGCAAATTGGTGGTAGCAACAGTCATACCCCGCAGACATATCCTTTTTTTTCACACTAGTCTTTGCCCGCGGCTTCGCCCAAGTGGAAGTCGGAAATTATCCCATGTACGTTTAACAGGGATAAACAGTATCCTATGACATGGTCTATCCATGCGCCTCCGGGTAACAGACAGACAGTCGTATAAATAATATTAGTATGGATACAATATTTTGAAGGATAATCGTACACTGCTTAGGTTGGGATTAATTATGTACCATTTTTCAAGCTTCAGTTAGGATGTCACAATCTTCTCGGTCTTCAAATAAATCTCGATAAAAAGTAACTATTACGTTTTAAATATAGGCCTAGAGGTAAGGTTAGTGACAGATTCTTAGCCAAATCTAAAGATAGTTTGCTATTACCGCAACATTCTCGTTACAGAGTCGAGTTCAGCTGGTTTGTTAGTAAATTGATTACAGCCAACTAATTTACGATCTAAAAATCGCATGTTCTGTGTAGTTTATCTCGAGGCTATAAATTATTTCACCAGTAAACTGAACCAAGATCATGTTATGTCTTGGAATAATTGAATTTAGTTAGCTTTGATTTTTTTTAATCATACTCGTAAATATATGTATATGTACGTGTGTATGTGTAATATATGTACTCTGTGTATTCTCTATGTAGGCGCGTTCTTCGCTGGTTTTTTTTTCTTTTACAACTATTACAAGACTTAGACCCTTTTTACACACATGTTTTATTTTTTGTTTTAAGCTGCGCCTTAGAAAAATCATGACGGTCAACAAGCTTCCATAGTGATTCATACAACACTGACAAACCGTGCCTACACACGGCGTGAAAACCGTGCTTTAGAAAAAACGTGTCTGTCAACAATCTTCCTTAGTACTCCATACAACGCTGACGACCGTGCCTATACACGGCGAATAAAGCGTAGTTTTTCACGGCAAGAAAAACGTGTGTAGGTACAAAGGGCCTTACAGTCAATACCTACTGTAAGTCTAGTTTTGGTTGCGTAAGTCTTCATAAGTAGGTAGGTATTCCCAAATCCGTTGGCATAACATTGCGAATTTGGCCATTTTCCACAGCGATCGCCGCTGAATTCTGCATTTTGGAGGTGTTATAACTAGAAATCTCTTTATTTCCAGAATTCATGGAAGTCATGACTGGCGGCGACGACTAAGCGACTGAATTTCCACCTAAGGGTTCTGCTCACTCCAGAATATGCAATGAAGGAATATCTTCACGGATACTGACATGATACCAAATTATCATTTGACATGTCTTCGAAAGATACCTTTATCCAACGTGAACCTTAAACATCTCCATTTATTTAATAAGTTACTAACTCGTATATTATAATAAATGATTTTACTAAAAAAATAAATCATAATTCTGTTACTGTATATTTTATCTCCTTATTATCCACATTTATGTCACAAATACATGCTTCTTTATCAGCAAAAAAACATAAAAGAATAATTATTGCAAACAATATAATGAAATAAGTTGGTATAAAATGACCTTTTCTTTTGAAATTTTCTTAATGCAAGGTATTATTAGTAGATGTCACATGTCTTGAAATTTTTGGTTCTAGGACATGCCGGTTTCCTCACGATGTGGACCAGTGGTGGTCTGGTGGTAACGGTCGCGACTTACGAATTGTAGGTCGTCGGTTCGAACCCAGTCAGGCGCTTTACTTTGTGTAAATTATTTCATCACCACTGCTCTCAAAATGGTGAAGGAAAACATCGTGAGGAATGTTTGCGAGCATTCATGGGTAATAGGGAGTGAAAATTAGTGTCAGTCTTGGTTAGGTATATGCAAGAGCATGTGGCCAAGACTACTAAGCGGTAGTGTTTAGCAATTTGCGGAAAAAGATCGGGGAAAAGTTACATCTGATGATAACCCTTCGTTAGTATGGTTACACAGAACAGATAATTAATATGGGCTCAACCTTCTTGGTAGAAGAGTCTTTGGGGACACTTGGTAGACTGAATAGTGGTGATAAGGGTTGATATAAGCCACTAATCATCATTAAGAGGAAATTTTTCTTTTCTCCTTATAAACGCTCTCGCCTGTTTGCTTTCTGGTTAATGACCATAAAGTAATCTTTTTTTACAGAATAATAAATACTAACTAGCTACTTGTATGTCCCTATGTTTTCCTTTTTGATGATACATTATTTATATAAGCACTAGAACCCTCAAAAAATGCCGATTTAAACCGCTGTCCACAGAGGCCTAGTGTACAAATTTGACAACTATTAATGAAAAAAGAAAAACATAGGGACACTGTATATATCCTCCTTATTCAGTTTATGAAATATCTTTTAAATTGGTCCAATATTGGAGGAGGAAACAGGCGAGAGCCAAACCTCGAATTATGACTTTTTATTTAGGGTTTTTCAAGTCTCTCCGACCGGTCGGAAAGACTTTTATGACGCTCACTCCTCTTTTGACATTAGCCGTGTGAATTCCGTCAACTGGGTTGCGCACCGAAAAGGGATCCTCTGTTATACAATTTACGAAACTTTATCTTCGCCCCGAACCCTACTGTTTTGATATATTTTTATGTTACTGAAAATAAAGAACTTACAGTACATATGCATTTACGTATGTTAAAAACTTACTTCTGGAAGACACTGTAGCTTGTTTAATTGTTAAGTAAATACTTGAAAATCGAAACAGCTTACTGAAAAAAATAAACAAACCCATTTTCAGAAAATCAGAGACTATTAATTTAACCATTTAAATTCCTAATTTTACTTATAATCTTGTAGTAAAAACCCTGATCGTATGGCCGTAACTTTAGATACCTATCTATTAGAATAAATACATATCGCTCATAATTGCTGACTTCAGACACATAACACAAGTTAGAATCCTTTGTTAGATAGTAAAGCCATTTGGGTTGGTATGTTCTTCGAATAATCTCGGTGTATGTGTAGGTATATACACAATACAACACAGTTAAATAACGATAAAGAATAAACACTTCCTATCACACAAACTTTTCCTCTGTTCCATCCATTGCGAAATTAGTTCAACAGCATTATGAATTTGAAAACGTAACGCAGCAACGGAATTGTATTCGTATTTTTAACCGACTTCAAAAAAAGGAGGAGGTTCTCAATTCGTCGGATTTTTATTTTATTTTTTTATTTATGTTGCCCGATTTCTCGAAGACGCCTGAACCGATTTGGAAAATTTTTCTTTTGTTTGAACGGGTATACTTCCCAAGTGGTCCCATGAGCATCAGGTCAGGATCTGATGATAGGATCCCAGGGTAATCGAGGGAAACCTTCAAATTTTATTGGCAAACCTATACCGATTTGGATATTTTTTTGAGTAACTTGAGCATTTGCTCTCGGAAATCATCATTTGGTAAAGTGGAGCTGATGATGAAGACCACAGACGGCCTTCGGAACTAATCAATGATAAATATTTCACGGGTTGCGATTCGATTACTTTAATATGGTTGCTAAGCAATTTATGCTCGTCACAATGCGTGCGGTGGTGGAGTGGAGTTCTCCAGGTTCTTACCAAGAGAACTCCTCAACAATTAACGTCCCAGCATCGGGAAAAGCAATATTTTGTAAAAGGTGATGAGCAGTTGACGTTAGGCTATTGTCACTTAGATAAATTACAAACTCTCTCACTAAAAAGTGAAAAATAAAAACTTTTTTATAAAAAAAAAACAGCCGACTTCCAAAAAAAAACTACAAAGTGATAAATAACTTTTATTTCGGAACTCGGTGTCAATAAACGAAAATGCAGAACCAACGACACCGACTTCCGGAATAAAATTTATTAATCTATTTGTAGTTTTTTTTTTGGAAGTCGGTTGTTTTTTTTTATAAAAAAGTTTTTCGGTATATTATTTGAAGATTTCTTGGTACACGGTTAGTTTCCTAGGAGACGACGCGCAGATGGGATGTCTCCGCGGAAAGCATTCAAGCAAATACAACAAGTCTGCAAATGGGCGCAATTAAAAATATTATAGATGTTTCAGCACGTTCATTCACAGCAACGATATTAACGATTCTGAAATGTTGCTTTCAAGCTTAGGAGGATTTTTTGTTGGAATTGCACATTTGGGATGGTGTGAACGTAAGTGGGGCATTTTTCTTAACTTACTCTTGAATGTACGTAAGGCTGAATTACATTTAAATAAGTTGGTTAATTGACTAAATACCCGATTTAGAATTCGTTGCTTTATTACCCACTTATTCCCAAAATTTAAGACATGTTTAGAATTTCAATGTCCACTTTGAGATTCGATACTATGAAGTTGGATGGTACCTACAAACTCAAACTCAAGTTTGAAATAATTTATTTCAATTAAACCGATTACAGGCACTTTTGAATTGGCAAGGGGTCGTTCAGTCAGAATAATGAAGCTACCCATTCCAAAGCGTAGTAGGTGCCTATGGAGAAGAACTTGCAAGAAACTCCACGAACACTCTTTTAAATCAACAATTCCTCGTAGGTACCTACCTACAGACCCTACAGTTTGTGTTGTCTGGAAAATTTCAACAGCGCAGCGATTTTCTACTGTTCACACCTGAAAACAAAAAAAAAACTGTAAATGAAAACGAGAACCATGTTTGTAAAATGGAAAAGTTACAGCTTGACAAATTTGTTTTATTTTTACACTAGTAATTTTTCAATATTTTGAAGGACAACGAGTGACATTCAATATTAACCCCGTGTATAACGGCCGAGATACGAGTTTTAGGTCGTAGGTTTGAACCCAGTCAGGCGCTTTACTTTGTGTAAATTATTACATCACCACTGCTCTCAAAACGGTGAAGGAAAACATCATGAGGAAACCGGCATGTCCTAGAGCCAAAAAATTCGAAGACATGTGACATCTACCAACCCGCACTGGGCCCGCGTGGTGGATTACGGCCCATTCCCTCTCACAAAGAGGAGACCTGTGTCCCAGCAGTGGGAACATTATAGGCTGATAATGTTATGTTATGTATAAAGTTATATTTAAATTACTTATAATAGGCTAGATTGTAATGTGAATAAAGTAACACCCTTTTTTTTTTTTTTAACGATGGGAAGTCATCAAATGACCCCTCCCGCTCTGGGTGGAGCGGAAGGGAGTGTCAGACTCTTACTGACTAAAACCCATCCGTGTTCCTTCCTTAGCCCTTTATGTTCCGGGGCAGCGGTAACCCTTTCGGACAATCCCGCTGCCCCGGCAGGCTTCGGCCCTGACGGGCCCCTCCTTGTCTGCTGACATCTCTTTGAAGCGCGCGTGGAACACATACGCGCCGTCCGGCACGGGCCTGGTCCTGATCGGACGGCTACCCATTACTCGCCGTCCGCAGGCCCGCGCCTACGGTGGCCGGGAGTCGTCACGCGGCTCCTGACGCCCGAGGCGTCTACCGCGGCGGCTGGGACGGGCGGCTCTCTCCGCTCTCTCCCTCGCCCATCCCGCCACCTCCTTCGCTAGCATGACTGCTTCGCAGAAGGAGGTGACTGCCTCCCACTCCCTCTCGCCCCGGAGCATAGCTTGGACCAGGGCCGGGCGCGAGAGGTCGCCGCCGCTGCCGATCGCCTCTACGAGGACACGGCGGTGCTCTGCAAAAGCGGGACAGACCTCCACCGTGTGCTCCACCGTGTCCTCTGGGCGATCCTCGCAGTGGTGACACCCGGGCGTTTCCTCCCGCCTGATTATGTGCAGGAACCTCCCGAAACATCCGTGTCCGGTGAGGACCTGCGTCAGGCGGTAGGTGAGGGCGCCGTAACGCCTCTCTAGCCACTCCTCAAAGAGGGGCCTTACCGCCGCTATCGCGGCGTGCCCTATAAAGTAACACCTACTGTGACAATTTACAAAAAAAAAAATGTAAAGGTAAAGGTAGGTGTGTAATGTATAGGTAAAGGTTGGAAGGGAATCAACGCGCAAACGGTAACCATGAATTCAGCACATGATTATATATACCCCCTAGCAATACAATACAATAATATAGCTTCTGTCTGCGACTTCGTCTGGGTAAAATTCTTGTTCCCCATACCTACCCCGTCGCGGCGTCGTATCGCATAACTTGCCCGCGGTATTACTGTGTTCTATTTGACTTTTTTTGTTTTTTTATGGCTCCTAAGTGTCTTAGCGTAATGTTAAGTAGCCTGTAGCCTTCCTTACGAATTGGGCTATCAAATGCTAATAGATTTTTCAAATCCGACTATTATTCGAGAGTTTAGCGCGTTGAAATAAACAAACAAACTCTTCGATAAGATAAACTGGTGCAATAGGTCGACTCGAGTCAAATCCAATAACGTATCGGTATCGGTTCATATGAGTTGGGGATTAACCCATTCGTAAGAGGTATACAAGTTTAAGGAAAAATAAATTAATAAGCTCACTTCATTGATAACGTTCTCATAATTGTCATATCTGCCGTAAGAGTAAAGACGCTTGTTAGGTTATAGTTACAACAATGTTAACTAATACTTTGTTTGTGATTATTATAGTGTGTCTATTAACGGATTTCTCACGTGAGTACTCTGGTGTTAGTTTTTTTTTTCGTTAGGTGAGTAAGCCCTCTCGGCGACTGGGGCCCAAGGCCCGGGCTCTTGCAGCGGGATTGTCCGAAAGGGTTACCGCTACCCCGGAACATAAAGGGCTAAGGAAGGAACACGGATGGGTTTTAGTCAGTAAGAGTCTGACACTCCTTTCCGCTCCACTCAGAGCGGGAGGGTCATTTGATGATTTCCCATCCTTAAAGAAATAAATAAAAAAAAGGCCCGGGTTCTCTGGGTCCGGTGACATGAATGACAATTTTGCATATTCACAAACAAATATTCGATCAGCGTAAAAAATCTAATAAACCATATTTTTTGCTCTTTTTCCTAGATGGACATGATTACACCTACATAGAAGCAATAAACAATTTCTATAAGATCCACCCGATTCCACAGACTTGGTTAGATGCAAAACGAGAGTGTGCTCGGGAAGGAGCAAGTTTGTTCTATCCAGAAAATGTCGACGAACAAAACGCCGTGATGTCGTTTCTAAACAGTACCCAGCCTGACATCAAGTGGGTGTTTGTGGGAATATCAGACATAATGTCTGAAGGAGAATATGAGACCATTGACGGTGCGTACAAAAATGAATGATTCTTGTATTTCGTTCCTTAATTGTCTCAATCCACAAATGTACCTACCTACTTCTTTTAACTTCGATTCATTAAATTTCCATAAATTGGATTGTATAAACCTAAATGTGGTACTTACTTCCCATTCTACATTTTTTAATTTTTATTGTGTGTAGGTAAGTATATAACATTTGAAAGCAAGCCCCTTTAATAATTATTTATTGCATATGTTTAGGTAAGCCAATGTCGGAGGTGTATATCAACTGGAAGTCATATGAGCCGAACAATAATAACGATGATGAAGACTGTGTGGAACAGGACAATGCTGGCAAGATGAATGATTGCAAATGCTCCAATAAGTTTTCTTTCATTTGCAAGAAGAGCTCCTTGTCACTAGAGCAGAACAATAGCTACAGCAATAACAACAATAAAGGTAGGTTATCATGTGACTTTTACTTGTAAATTCTCCCGGTACTTGAAATACCTCTCGGCGACTAGGGGCCCTGGACCCGGGCCGTCTGGTCGCGGTGCAATTTTACGTCGCGTGGCAGTACTGCTAACATTTGTGGGCCCCCTAATACGGCCCTGATGCGCCGCAACACTTTGTACCTTAGTAGTTGCGATACTTACTTATGACACTGTACGGCGTAAAAATCATATTAGCTATATTTTTGTCCTTTTTCGTAGATGGAAAGATACATAAAGAGTTTTTCCGGAATGATTACACCTACATAGAAGCAATAAACAATTTCTATAAGATCCACCCGATACCACAGACTTGGTTGGATGCAAAGCGAGAGTGTGCTCGGGAAGGAGCAAGTTTGTTCTATCCAGAAAATGTCGACGAACAAAACGCCGTGATGTCGTTTCTAAACAGTACCCAGCTTGACATCAAGTGGGTGTTTCTGGGAATATCAGACATAATGTCTGAAGGAGAATTTGAGACCATTGACGGTGCGTAAAAAATATATGAATCTTGTATTTTATTCCACAAATGTACTCACTTCTTTAACTTCTATTCATTCAATTTCCAATGGACTGTATAAACCTAAAATTTCAATACAAAATGACTTGTTAATTTGGTACTTATCTTCTATCCTACATTTTGTAAATCTTATTTACATTTTATTTTGTGTACTTAAATATAATATTTGAATAATTATTCATTTCATATTATGTTTAGGTAAGACAATCACGGAGGTGTACATCAACTGGAAGTCAGATGAGCCGAACAATAATAACGGTGATGAAGACTGTGTGGAACTGGACAATGCTGGCAAGATGAATGATTGCAAATGCTCCAATAAGTTTTCTTTCATTTGCAAGAAGAGCCCCTTGTCACTAGAGCAGACCAATAATAATAAAGGTGGGTTATTATTGGACTTTTTACTAGTAAATTCTCCCGGTACTTGAAATACCTCTCGGCGACTAGACCCGGGCCGTCTAAGCCTGGTGAAATAAATGACAATTTTGTGTCGCAAGCCAACACTGCTAACGTTTGTGGGCCCCCTAATACGGCCCTGATGCGCCGCAACACTTATACCTTAGTAGTTAAGACTCTTACATTAAAACTACTGTGCGGTCAGCGTAAAATATCAAATAAGCTATATTATTTTCCCTTTTCGTAGATGGACAGACAGATGAAGTGTTTTTCCGGAAAGACTACACGTACATAGAAGCAGTAAACAGTTTCTATAAAATCCACCTGATACCACAGACTTGGTTTGATGCAAAGCGAGAGTGTGCTCAAGAAGGAGCCATTTTATTCTACCCAGATAATGAGGACGAACAAAACGCTGTCATATCATTTCAAAACAGAACCCAGCCTGAAATTAACTGGGTGTTTCTGGGAATCTCAGACATAATGTCTGAAGGAGTATTTGAGACTATTGACGGTGCGTAAAAATATGAATATGACTAGTATTTTATTCCATTCTGAACACAAGCCGCAAAAGAATTAGTTCCATTTCTATAAATTGGACTGTATGAACCTAAAATATCAATACAAAAATTAACAAATAATTTTACACAAAAAAATTATTTTGTTTTCGTTCACGTAAACTTTTGTTCAAATGGAATGTGCCGGAGCCGGAGCAAACCCTTTGAATAAAAATACGTTTCATTTGTTTAGGTAAGGCAATGTCTGAGGTGTACAGCAACTGGAAGCTAGATGAGCCAAATGATAATGGCGGCGATGAAGACTGTGTGGAACAGGACAATACAGGCAAGATGAATGATTGCAAATGCTCCAAGAAGTTTTACTTCATTTGCAAGAAGAACCTGTCAAAGTGGAACAATATTTGCAATATAGGTAGGTTATGGTGGTGGTGGTTGGTTGTGGTGGTGGTAATGGGTTTTTTGGGCATATAATCACAGTGGGCATAGGGAAACTAATATTTTAGTAAAACAAAAACAAATTTAGCACATGTGCTAAATTGGCGTATTTAGGTAATCATTATTATTTTAATCAGGTAACAATGTCACATAGTTATAAGAAACAACGTGATAAAAACAGACACAAACACCCTTCTTTAAGGGTGCAGCCGGACTGTGGTTGAACGACAACATTGTTACATATTTTAAGACTATCATGATGGCAGACGTCCATCAACCATGGATAAGTTGCAACTTAAGGCACTGCCCAAACTTAGGACACCGTAAAACGCTCTGTTGTTTGTAGCACAGATAGAAATAAGTATATTGGTACATATTTTAACAACAAAAAAAGAATAAGAGTACCTATTGTCAAATGTTTAAAAAAGACTTGGGTACCTATTAAAAAATATTTCATAAAAATAAAATAATTATAGTAGGTATCATGATACGAGTAAATAAAAACGTAAAACCCAAATAAAAAATTTCGTCGCTTATCGAACGTAAACTATCATATTTTACGTACCTAATGATAATAAAGGGAATTCAATCATCTAAAGAAATACCTTATAATTTATTTAATGAACCGTAAATTTATTTTGTAATTTAATTAAAACTGCAAAATTATGTTTATTTTGGTGGTCATTCGATTCAATTAACATCAAACGCATCACTGTTTTGCAACTTATTTGATGCCGCTATTGTCGTTTAACTAAAAAGTTGCTTCTTACCGTGCCTTAATTAAAACTCAAATAACCAATAACATTAATTTCATTATTTTAATGTAAGCAATTTCTTGTTTTTTTTCAGATTACTCTTATAACAATAATATTGGTAAATGTTGCAAGCTGCACGAAACTCCATTGACATGGACCGGGGCATATCTAGCGTGTCGCGCTGAGCAATCCCATCTGGCAGTGATCAGCAATCGGTTGGAAGCGGATTACCTTGCAAAGTTCACGGAGTCGGCAACAAAACAAAGAATCGGAGGGGACAACCAACTTTTTAGAGGAATATATCACCTGGGCTTTTATTACAGATTTAAGGAAGGCTGGCAGACCGTTAAAGGTACGTGAGCGAGGGTATCTGCTTAGGCAACTCTGATTTTTTTCGTATCTCGAAATAAGAGTTCCGGAGTCCAATAACAAAATACATACTATGGCTGCCATTACTTAACGGGTGTCATTTTTTAGGGTTCCGTACCTCAAAAGGAAAAACGGATCCCTTATAAGATCACTTCGTTGTCCGTCTGTCTGTCCGTCAGTCAAGACACTTTTTATCAGAAACGCGTGGAGTTATCAAGTTGAAATTAATATCAAATACTCAGGGCTGCAATCCCTTGAAGCAGTGAAAAACTCAAACTGCTAAGTCAACGCAATCAAAAGATACGGATATTTATGTTCTGAAATCAAAACCTGTAGGGTACCTACTTCCCATTGACCTAGAATCATGAAATTTGGTAAGAAGCAATGTCTTATAGCACAAGTATATATAAAGTAAAAAAAATCCAAAAACCGTAAATTTGTTGTTACATTACAAAAAAAAATATTTTAAAACTATTTACATACCTACTTTGTACGGAGCCCTAGGTGAGCGAGTCAGACTCGCACTTGACCGGTTTTTTTTTCAGGAACTCCGTTTACTGTGGATGATGACGTCTGGTGGGACAACCACCAGCCTATCACAGACGAACGAGAGCAGTGCGGCTCAATGTTCTACAACGGACTTCTGAACAACATAGCCTGTGATACGAAGAGCTTCTTCATTTGTGAACACGAAGTAGACAGCTCGATGTTGTCCGAAGAAATTTTTCAATAAATCGGAACTAATTTGAGTGGGGATGTAATTATTTTTTATTATAAAATAAAACAATGCTTTGAATATATATACCCACCTCCACCCACCACCACCCACCACCATTCCACCACCACCACCTCTTAAACCTATAATATCATCTAATAAATCTTGTTCAATCTGAATTGTGTAAGTTTATTTCAGTGTTAATTATTAGAATAGAATAGAATCCTATTACATAAATCAATCAACTCGACTGCTTATTTATTAAGGATTTATTCCGGTCTGATCCCTGAACCCAGCACCGTCCCCCCTCGATCCCCTGCTAGTTCTTCTGTTTTATTTATTTATTTATTTGCTAACATTAAGTACATAATAATTATTATAATATTGATTCTAATTATTACAATTTACATTATAATAAACATTATAAAATTAACATTGATATATATTTCATTATCAATGAAAATTAAGCATAATAACAAAAACATATTAGAATTTATTTTGAAATTCATCATTAGGTACTGTCAATTCGTTCATTCATTTTAGTCACATACTCGTAGGTAAATTAGTATAGTCATTTATTATTTCACATTTACGTCAAGCATATTATTACAAGGTCGATCGATTCACAATTTGTCAATTTAAAATCCTTTAATCTCTGTCTTATCCACATGGGACGTAATAACAAAACAAAAGATACCTAACTGGAGAAATGTTGGTGTATTCATATCTGCCTTACCCTTTGGAATAGAAGCGTGATGTTATGTTATTTTATTTATGTTATAAAAACAAAATAACTACAAAGCACTTGACCCATTTGCATTTATCTGGCAGAAAAACTCACACAAGTCATAATAATATACAACACCGTCAGCGTCGTCGGGTGCCCGGGAAATGCAGTCGACCGCAATACAAACCCTGCTGGATACTACCAACCACGACTCACTGGACCACTGTTACGTGAGATTGTGACTGATACGGTATCCTATAACCAGCTATTAGGGACTTGGCCTACCGCCTAGGAGGCAGCTATTAGGCGACTAGCTATCAATGATTTTCTCGCTCAACAAATGTAGAAAAGATTGTAGGTTCCTTGAAAGTAAAAATTGATCGCTGACTGTTCACACCGCCGCCGGCGAGTAGGTACTCGTTTGTCGCAGTGAAAAGAGCTATCAAAGAGAGTAAACGCTTAGTAACACTCGCTTGGCGGGCAGAATATTCGCTGAGAGACTCACGCTTGGTTTTTAAACCAGCGAGTAATCGTTGGTCGGCAACCAGCAGCTAGCTCTACTTGGTGGGACAAGTGCCTACAGCGACCTATAGTCGGACCTATAGGCGGTCGAATGCTCATGTGGTTTCGGAATAACTGTCTTAATTTTCTGATTGGGTATATAAATATGATAGTTTATGGTTGAATTCTTACTTTCAAATGGAAATGGCATATATTACCTAATTGTTTCTCGATTATGTATTGTCACGACTTGCCTATTAAGTATTGGAGCTTTCGCCTACTGGCATACTTATTAGGAAGTCCAAGAACTAGGAAATATCAAATACATACGAAACAGAGTCATTATGAAATTGAAACATCCACCATTGTTGATGATGGACATGACATGGTTAAATTTCTTTCTATAAAGAGGAGGACTAAAATGTTAAAATGGAAACTAAAAAAGCAGTGATGACCTATTGGGATCGGCCCCGACTTACGAGTTGTAGGTAAGTTTTGGGTTCAACTGGCCAGGCACTTTACATATGTAAATAATTTCGTCACCACTGTACTGAAAACGGTGAAGGAAAAGATCGTGAGGAAGCTGGCTGGCGTAGTAGATTACCTACAGCCCATTTCCCGAAGAGGCCGCTTATGTCCCAGCATTGGGGACATTATAGGCTGATTAGTATTAAATCCACATAACAGGTTGCCTGAATAAATACGAATTTTGTCGGCATCAGCTAGCAAAAGTTCACATTTTATTGGTTTTCAATTTCTAATAAAAAATACGGAATCTAAATTACTTAAAGGTACGTAGCTTCCACTTTACCATATTTTTTTCGTATATTGTTTGGAATTTATTATTTATTCATTTAATACTTCAAGCACAAAAATGTACAGAGGCGTCCGCCTCTGTACATTTTTGTTTTTAATGCCATAGGCATTTTCTACCAGTCAACCTTAATTTATTATTCTGCATACATTTAGAGTTCTGTCCACTACTGCTTGTCAATTGTTATTCGTATCAATAATGCATAAACAATGGTAATCTCGTTTAGATGCGAGCGAGACGCTACGCTAAGTAAACATTCGAGATGTAGGATATTCTAAAAAATTTCTACGAGGGGATTCAGTTATTATTGATCTTGTTTGTAAGTAATTTCTTTGTGCAAGCACTTTTACAATATTCATGTTTTGAATTAAATTTTGCCAAAAACGAACTTACTAGAAACGCTACAATGGGGATGTTACTATCTGCCTAGCCTTTCCCAACTAAGATGGGGTCAGCTTCCAGTCTAACCAGATGCAGCTGAATACCAGTATTTTACATAGAGCGACTGCCTATCTGAAATCCGCAACACAGTTACTGGGTAATAAGATACCCCTGGGTAAGACTGGTTGTCAGACTATAGAGGTATGAGGAACAATGTGTAAAGTTCACTCATTCTCTATAGAAAAGGGGGGATCCTCCGACCAGATGTGTGTTGTGTCTGGCGGGCAACTGCCCGAAGATTCATTTCGGGCCGTTGTATCTATGCTAGTTGTGCGATAGACTCTGCTTGCGAGATGCAGGATTTCTTAAACTCTTGCACACAATGAAGTTAGCATATAATTAAATTACTTAATCTTACTCTTGTTTACGATAAAAGCGCACAAACGCCATGCAACGAGGGACGCACAGGGCGCCTGCCAACTATGTACCTACTGTCATTCAAAATAACAACCAGAATCATTATAGTCGGTTACAGATGAGTTTGTAATACTTTTTTATACGAACTTGGCAGCGTTCCTTTAGAAAACGTTAGTATTTCCGGTTGATTGTAGCGTTTAAAGGCGAGGTCATGGCTGTGGAAAGCATCTGCATAATAATAGCATACAGGGGCCAAGTTCGTAATCTCCATGGCATGTCAGAGGTCAAATGAAATGTCAAATATATAGGAGATTAATAATAGGAGATTACGATTTTTCATCATATAGGAGATTAGCAAAACTGTCAAAATCTACAATTTAATGTCAATATTCGACCATTCCGACACAATTAGTTAGTAGACTTGGCCCCATGACACAATGAATGAAACCGCTCGAAATGAACACGGCATTAGCTAAAGAATTGACGTGGTATCGATGTAAGGAATGGTCTGATGACAGTTGCTATGAATATAATATAATGACAGTCATAAAAAAATCCCATAAAATGTCATTAGGTATTCCCCATCTTTAATGACATTTTATGGGAAATTTTTATTTTGGGTTAGTTAAATTCATCATTATCAACCTATCAGTCCCCTGGCAGACAGGGTACTCTAAAGATTATCACTGAGGTGCTAATAATTCAGCACGCGATGCATGAGCACCATAGAAACGGGTTTTGAAAGAATGAAAAGCTGGCGGACTCTGAGGACTCTCGTTTCGCGGTACAGTAAATCAGTAAAGAACCGGTAGGGCTTCTTAAAAGTTACTTTAAGAAGCGCTCTCTGTGCTCTTTCGGCTTCGATCAAGTAGGTCTTTTCCGCAAAGCGATTAAGGAAGAATAGACAAAATTACAGATTACTTTAGAATCTGAAAACAACGAAGAAACAAACAAAGTAACTTTTAAGAAGCCCTACCGGTTTATTACTGATTTACTGTACCGCGAAACGAGAGTCCTCAGAGTCCGCCAGCTTTTCATTCTTTCTGCATGCACTAAAACGCACAAAAACATCATAAGCAAAATATTTATTTTAATTTTATGCAAATGGATAGGGAACCAATCCCAACACCTGACAGCACCTCATTGCTAGCAAGACGCTCCCCGGCCTACTCTCTCATTAATACGTACAATAAAGTCTGCAAACTCTGCGAAATTAAAAATACTACTTACTTCATTCAATTGCAAAAAAATTGTAACGGAAATTTTGCATAACTCTGGTTATGATGACTCGGAACAATTAATATAAAGACCCTGACCTGACAAAAAATCAAACGAAGCACAATGGAATAAACACGCACACTTTACACACACACACACCAGACACACCACACACACACAATACCTGAAATCACATCTCTTGTCTCCACTCTAGAATTCGTACTCTGAGCCCCAAGATACGGACTAAATGTCTAGTTTGGGGCTCACTAGCAAACAATATAGATATTGTAACCTAGCTATAGGTAGTATTTTAAGCTACTAAGTGAACCTGCTTACTGTCTTATTAATTGGACAATAAATATTTTCTATTCTATTCAATGAACGCTTAGCCAGCAAAATGGCCTAACAGATAAAAATGTTACTCAGATGATAACAACTTATAAAGTCTACGGTTAACGCCCAACATCGCGATAATCAACGGCGGCGTTTAGCGTTGGTGTGGCCCCAGCATTATAAGAACGGGGAAACCACTAGAAAAAAGAAATCATTACTGAATGTTTACAATTTGATTTAGTACTAATGATTTATTATTAGACTCGCTGAGGGCGGCCCTGTCGTTAACATTGGGCGTCACGGTCCAGGCATTCCCAGCAGCATATCATCGTGACAGACAGGTGCCACCAACTCGTGTAATTGATTGATTATTGATTAATTATTTTTGTTTGACTTTTCTAATAATTCGTTTCATGGAGGAAGGTACGTTAGCGTTACTGACTAAATGAGACATTAAAAGAATGAGTGGCTATGAAAAAGGAGATAAAAAGTTTTAGTACTAATATGTACATACTATACTTTACGTAATATTATAAATTTTAAAGTAGCTCTGCCTGTAGGGAAGGACAAAGGCTAGTTTTTGGCCCTAGAACGTATTATTTTAAGGGGGCGCCGACCGCACAGTGGCGCCCTCATCGTTTGATTGGTTATTTCTTTTAATTTAGAATTAAAATGCAGAAAATAAGCACGTTAAGTTGTGCTCCACAAGATTATACGATAATATTATTAGAAACGGTAGTTTTACATTGTTTAGTTTTATTATAATCCCTAAAACGGATAATAGTGGCCCCTACTCATTTTCTGCATTTTAATTCTAAAATAAAAAAATAATCAAACAAACGATGAGGGCGCCACTCTGCGGTCGGCGCCCCCTTAAAGAGTAAACAGCTCAAAGCAGTACAGCGCTGGCAAGCAATTACATTAAACGCCAAATGTAATGAATTTTCAACATGTTTCAGAAAAAATTAAATAGGATTGGTAGTCGTATGATAAGCTGTACAGTTAATTAAAAGGTCGTAGCGAAAATAACTCTGACGACGTGAATGGAACGGTTATAGGAAATGCCAAACGTTTTCGCTTTTGATGATTACATTATTTCACAACTGAAAACAAAGTTTCTGATCTCGTTTACATGAAATTGCTTTGCCCTGTATTTTCAAAGCTGTGAGGATATCTACCGTGTGTACCTATAAGGTGGGTAGTTCGCAGTTAGCAGATGTTGGCTATTGAGTCATCCATCTAAGCCGTGTCCGTACTTACGCTACTTGACGGTACAGAATGATAAATGCGTCCGATAGCCAATTAGAGTTCCTCTGCTGCATGTACTTCAACAGTCATTGGTTCGTTGTGTCAGCATAAAGGTGTCTGAAATCTTTGGGTCCAATAAGGATTGCAGGCATATCGTGTTGCAGCAGACTTCTGCACATAACATTCTATGGGTAAGAGTCAAAGTACATAAGTGTTCATATCTTCATTATATTTATTTGAAAAATAATTAGAAAAGCGTGAAATATCTAAAATAAAACTTTCAGTAAAATAATACAACATTTTCTTTTAGGCGCTTTTACGAGAGGGCTGTGGGTGGGTACATTGATTCAAGGTCAAAATCAAAAGTTATTTATTTAAACTAGGCTGATAATCAGCACTTTATGAAGATCAAAATTACATATGACAATTTCCAAAACGCCCATCTTTTTCATCCTCCTTTTTCTTCCACCTAGTGCTTTAATTGAGAAGAAGAAATGGCGCAGCTCTAGCAGCATAGCTGTCTTTTCAGTTAGAAGAACTTGATGATTATCATGGATTGCCAAAGAATGTGGTGGCGACAGGCCGTCATTTTGCCTTTTTTTTCTTATAGAGAATTAGGTTCATATTTAAAGTAATTTCTGTAAAGGTCTCATCCCACCCACCTCAACAGTTAGGTATCTTTATCATTTCTACTCAACGCCTACCTACCTATTCCAAAAATTCAAGTATCTCTCTGATAATATTTTCCATTTTAATTCATTTATTTGAGGAAACCTAGCCAATAATTTCCATAAAGTTACTGAGGACACGAATTTAATTAGTTTTTGCAGTTATTGTGCTACCCTAAAATGTCTAAACGGCTGATTTTTCAATAGTCAGATACTGGCCAGATAACTTTCATCTAAAGAATGAATCTGTCAGTTTGACATACTTATTCTCTACACAAAAGCTGTCAAACCGCAATATTTATTCCTCAAATAAAAGTTATCTGACTATTGAGAAATCAGCCCTAAGTAAATACGGAACGTCAGTCATCAATCAAATCTTCAAAAAATTCAATAACTCGTTCTCCGCAATATGTAGGTACCATTTGTTGGTCACAAACTGTATACAATGCATGGTACGCACTAACATAGAAATCATCTGTCATGTCAAACTGTCTCCGAGGAAAAGGGGCTCTGACGTCCGGACAGACAGACGGAGAATTGGTTCCATAAATATTTGGCTTTTCGCTTTTCCTATGTAATATTTTCCACATATCTGGGTAGTGTCTATGGTGATAGCAAGAAGTTGGATGAAACTATTGTTATCTATATAATATATTTAAATCGCAGATGCTAAAGCTGAATAGGTACAAACGTTACGTTACTTAAATGCAAATCACAGCTGACATTCGATGACAGTTCTATGAAATGGCTAAGGTAACACGGTCAATTGACGTTAATTGCGCTTGATCTCTCTTCGATCGTGTCGGATTGCCGTCCCATCAGACTATTAAAGTGAGGGAAGAGAGATTGCACCTGTGTCTGCGCACACACTTGTACAGTATAATATCTCCCGCGCCGAAGGCTAGTCTCCGTTGAGAATGGCCGCCATGGCCGAAATACGGTCTTTAAATTGACGTAGGGTGTCAAGTTGCTTAACATTATTTTCCCTGACTGTACAAACATCCTTTTGGTGGCGGTGACTTGGTGTCTGAATTGCTTCAAATATAACTAGCTATGCTTTCAAGTTATATCTTAGCCACGTGCCTCATAAAATAGTTATTATACTCCTTGCTCATAAAAAAAAAGCTCGAAAGGCTCGACTACGTGTGCAGTAAGTATAATTTAACTTTACCTTTGGTGTTTACAATACGTAGGTATCTACTATTTTGTATTATTATGACAATGTTTTAAATAAAAATAATTAATATTTAGTGTAACTCCTTTTTTTTAATTAGCAGCCGTTTGTGTTAAGAAGATAATTTAAGTACCGAAGTAGCTACCTACATTCTATTCATTTTTCAAATAGAAATAAGAGCTTCGTTTGATGTTAGTTTTCTTTTGAACTAAGAAAATATATTAACTTTATATTTTTGGATAAAATTAATCCAAATTGTAATATGTTACTAAAATATTTACGATTGAATAAGTAGCTAAACTAAATATAGATATCCTCCTAACAATAATAATATAGGTAACTAACAGAGTAGGTCGTCTAGTCTGAACATAGTTGTCAAATGTGGACTTTTTTACAAAGAAAACAACCGATTTCCAAAAAAAATACTACAAAGTGAAAAATAACTTTAATTTCGGAAGTCGGTCGTAATTTTTTGTAAAAAAAAAATATTTTTCACATTTTAGTTGTATCTACCCCATATAAATTCAATTATTACTACTTGTTATGTAAATATCAGTATCAGGAAGTTATTAAAACATCATCAAAGTAACTGGAAAAAAATCATATTATTGAAGCTAACTCAAAAACTACCCAAGCAAAGTTAATCGAATTTATTATATTATTGACACTACATTCACAGCTCACTTCACCTAAGTTTTTATTACGAGATTTTTACAGCTGTACCCGAAAACGTTGTGATGAGTGCCGAACTACACTGGCACAGAAACGTTGGCGATCCCTGAACTATTCCACCTAGGCGGAACTAAGTCGAACTGAACTTATATAAACAGACTACGTCTAGATAGACTCAATCAATACCGATTACGTTACCTGTTAGACTTTCAGTGCGTCTGTAACAAGGAAATAAAATGGTGTGTGCAGTGTCCATACGGGAAATGAATTGTAGTTTTGTTTACAAAATGTTGTTAATCAGTCATTATTTATTAATTCTTTTATTTTCTTTCATGCGTGGTGCGCAGGAGGAGCTTGAAAAGGATCAAATTATTCGTAAGTTAATAATACTGCCTTAATCCATACTATAAGTATAAATATTATAAATACGTAAGTGTGTCTGTTTGTCTGTCGGTTTTACCACTTCACGCTTAAGCCGCTGAACCGATTTAGATGAAATTTTATATAGAGATATTTTGAGTCCCAGGAAAGGACATAGATAGTTTTTATTCCGATATTCCCAAGGGAAACTTGTGCGGGTGAAACCACGGGGCGCTGCTAGTAATATAAACTCGAAAGTACTTACCTCTTTCTATGTTACCTTTTCACACCTAAACCACTGAACGGATTTGGATAACATTTGGCAAGGAGATACATGGCATCCTAGGGAAGAACATGGGCTACTTCACCGGTACTGTCCCTTGGGATAAGTTCCAACAAACACGCGGGCGAAGCCGCGGGCAGATGCTAGTATAATAAAATCTACTGCGTGTGGGAATATAGGTACCTACACCTCTGCCGAACCCTTTAGGGGAATATACAAGCAAAAGTTTTTGATCCATACATGCATGTTATGCTTGAGGGGCCTACTGGGAATACTGGTATTCAGCTGCAAAGGTCAGTCTGAAAATATGAAGCTAGTTGCCCATTCCAAAGCGTAGGTACCTATGGAGAAGAGCAGATGATGACATGCATGATGCTTATTAAAAAAAGCTGCCAGTATTTTTCATAATAGAGGTAAAAAAATCTATGAATGAAATCTATCTTAATTAAGCATTAATCAAAAAAAATTATAGATAGTACTCGTATCCCAAAAGTTGACTGGCAAATAATGTCTTGTGGCATTAAGTCCGTATAGTAAATACTTCTTTATGAAATTTGAACTAAATAAAAAATCTAATGAAACTAAGTAGCCAATAACCAAACAACGAATACCTTTTGATTTTCAAATTTCATAATTATATTTATTTCTTTGTGCAGTTCTGAAGAATGCCTTTGATGCGTTCGACCAAGAGAAGAAGGGAGTCATCAGTACAGACTTTATTGGCACCATCCTAGAGATGTTGGGTCACGAGGTGGATGACGACACTTTGAAGGAAATCATTGCTGAAGTCGACGTCGCTGGTAAATTCACGTATTTTTTTATAACTTTAAAACGTGGGCCCTAATTCACTATGACCACTCAATGATTCTTTACTTCGGAAACCACGTCAATTCCTTAGCTAATCAGGCTACTTCGCGATAATTTCTTTGATGATAAATTGGTAGGTATCTATTATAAGGATATTGAAAGATATGTAAATTCTACATATTTAAATATTTAACTTATAATTAATCCATTTCACACAGTAATACTATGCAAAAACACAATATTTCTCTTAGATTTTTTTCTTGTGCCTAACGATTTATACGATAGATGGCGCTAGTAATGCAGCAGTTTGCCATTTTGTTGGGAAGAACATATTACCGCAGCTAGGTGGCGCTATAAACAGAAAGAAAAGAATTTCATTGATATTTTGTTAAATATTTATTGCTAATCATTTTCAAATATATTATTTTTTATCATCGGAATAAAAACGTATAATGTTTAATAACAGGCAATTTTACATATATTTTTATATCCGTAAAATTTTACTGAAGTCTATAATTATCGTTTATTTTAGTAATGAAATAAATGAAAAGTAGCAAAAAATATCCAAAAGTAAGCCCCACCGTGACAATGTTTGCACATTGCCGTGACCAGGATTCGAACCTGGGTTACTACGGCCACAACGTAGGGTCCTAACCACTAGACGATCACGGCTATCGAGGCATGTTAAGTGATGTTGAAATTATATATTGCGTTCCACGTTGGATTTTGTTAATAGCACATAATGATGTCATCGATGTTTACAGGAACTGGCGAGCTACAATTCCAGGATTTCTGCGCATTAGCTGCTAAATTCTTGACAGAAGAGCAAGATGATGAGGAGGTGCTCAAGGAACTCAGAGAAGCCTTTAGGTTGTATGATAAGGAAGGTTTGTAAATTACACCTTCAGTTGATACCTACATAGTTTGCTTAGTATTATTATAATTACCTACTTAGTTCGTTTTAGTTTATAAACTGAAAAATCGTTGGATACCTAACTATACAATATAACTATAACTTAATTAATAACTTTTGAAAGTGTGAAAATCTAAGAAATAATTTATTAAGTAATGATTTTCATTATTTTTCCAGGAAACGGTTACATAACGACAGATGTGTTAAAAGAAATCTTCAAGGAGCTGGACAACACCATTTCGGCTGAAGACTTGAACACCATGATTGATGAAATTGACTCTGACGGCTCAGGGACCGTGGACTTTGATGGTCAGAAAACCTAGAATTCGAATCGAATTCAATAAATCATGGAACAACAAAAACATTCTTAGACATAAAAACATATATTCAAATTCAATGCAAAAATATATTCCTCAATACTTAGGTACCTACCTATCGATGAGTTTAAGATAGGTACCTATTAAATAATGGCTAGAACCAAAACAAAGGCTAATAATAATGGGTATCTAGGTACCTACTAATAGGTACACCTCTGCCTTACCCTTCGGGTCTTACAGGCGTTATGTTCTATAATGGCAGTAATGGCTCGCTCTAGTTCAAACACTGACTGATTTTTTTATTGTTTCAGAATTCCTTGAGGTAATGACTGGAGAATAAAAGAAACTGAACTGGAAACATAGGATATTATTAACTGATTAATTGTAAATAATATATAATTTAGGGAAAATTAAATAAGAAAACGACGGAACCGTGGACGGAACACAATTCCATGGGCTTTTGCTATGGAACACAACACTAAGAACGAAGGCCATGCAAGATATTTATGTGTTTCGAAAAACAAAGAAGTTATAAGTGTGATAAATTAAGCTAAATTAGGTGTATAATAACTGCGCGCAGTATTTTTATTACAAGCAATTTATTATTAACATTGTTTTATTTTTGCACACATCTACCTACTGTGAAAAGCGCCATCTGGTAATCGATTGCAGAACTATGGACAGTCAACAGATGTTTTGTTAGGTGTGATTACTACTAGGTGGCAGTACTAGTCGGTATACTCGTAGCTATAAAGTCACTCCTCACCTTTCATGATAAGCCATGCTCTATGCATGCTGAAATAGCCAACCAGAAGCTTTTTAAGGCTACCACCTATCTGAGCTTTAAAGCTCTTCGTTCTAGCAATTTATGAAACTGTTTCATTTCTTTTCTTTAATAGTTGTCAAATTTATACACGTCTCTGTTGACATCTGTTCTAAGGCTTTAAAAAAAATAACGTACCTATCATCAAAAAGAAAAACATAGGGGCATACAAGTTAGTAGTTGATATTTCTTATTCTGTAAAAAATCATTGCTTTATGGTTATTAACTAGAAAGAAAACAGGCGAGAGCGTTTCTATGGAGAAACGACCACCCGCTTTTCCTCTTACGAAGACGTACCTACAAACAACATTGATGTTTTAACTGTCTCATCAGGAGTGTACTTTGCTGACTTTGCACCTAGATGTTGTTAGTTTGATTATGGGAGATAAATAACCGTAGATATATACCCTATTACCCATACCTATACTTGTTTGTCTCCTGTTCGTTTATCAAGAAGCATTGTGAAAGAATAATATTATTATCTTTTAACTGCTGAAAAGCCTAAATTATTGTTTGATTAGATCACCTACATCATAAACTCCTCAATATTATTAAAAGTATCAATTGCCGGATTTGAAACAAGTACCTAAAACGATTTTACATCCTACTTTATTATATAGGTTCCCAGAAAAACGAATCCGGTATAGAATTACCACAAGAAATATGTTAAGAATTTGGCAAAGACACATTCACTAGATCGAAAATTTTGCACAATGTTACTGGCCCCAATATTTTTTTAAGACCGCTTGTTCTGATTTATTTAATCAGTGAGGACTAAAATTGATTCATTGTTCAAAATAAGAGAATGGAACGCCATGACGAATTCTGTTTTCTAAACAAAATTAAGTTAGTTCTTGACAAAAGTGTTAGATCGGAACAAGACTCGAACGTAACTTGGTTGAATTTCTTCACTAATTGTATAACGTTCTGTAGCAATGCTTTTACTTTTGTTGTTTAACTTTACGACACTGACGCAATAACTGTAATGCCTACAAGAAGTGTCGTTAATATCCCCTCATTTAGACGTTTTCACATTCTAATAATTTACACTTTTACTGTAAGTTGGTTCTACCATTATACGTACGCGTATCGATTGGAAATCGTGCGATCGACATAGTAAAGTAGGTACATCGGAATATCACGGTAATTTTTTTACTTAGGTAGGTACATATAATTTAGTTGTACCTGTGGAAACTGTTTCTGGATTGTGTTGAACTAATTGCATACATGTTTGTTATTGCATCTGTTTGTTTCCCTAATAAAATAAATTTATTAGATATCATTAGGTCAATTGATTGATTTAATGGCATTTAGCCAAAAGTAAATGGAAATAGAAAAATAATTCAGAGTACCTGGGTACTTATACTTAAATGACGCATATTTGGCATACTGCATCTTTGTGTGCATATCATTGCAGGCAGTATATAACAATAGAACGAGGCACAGATCCAATTGAATTCTTGGCAATCTAGATGACATATTGACAGCTAGTTGACTCCCTCTTTGGCCCGAATACAAGTTCCGCTGTCGTGTGAGGCTATAGAGGTCGTGTCGGCCGTAGGGCATTTAAAAGGTCACCCATAGGCACAGGTAGGGCTGAATTGATCTAATTTGAAAGCCTGAAGGTCTATATAAACGTAATTTAAGATTATGACTGTCATGTTAACTTAATTGACACTCATTGAAAATAAGGACATTCCATTTCTCCATTCCATAAGTCGGATTAGTAAAAGCTTAAATTTAATCATTCTGACGAGACCAGGAAGACCAATGCCACCAGGTTAATCATAGCAGAGACTATATTAAACTGAGTTATTTATAAATATATCATATTTCACATACAGTTGACCTCTATCTCGAAAATAACGAAGGGAAACTCAACCGTATCTCATTAATTAAGCATGAAGGAAAGACCCTGCATTTTTGTCAGCACATCAAGTTTGTTTGTCATAAGCATGATAATCATAACACTTCCGTTTCATTTCATGAATATTTAAACCGGCATGGTTAAACCAATTAGGTAACGCGAGAGATTTAAAAATAAATAGTAGACAAAGATCAATGGGCAAAACTCATAACCCAGTGGGTCTGAAGCTATCGTTGATTTCCTGAAATAGTCATTTAATAGGATTATATGAACTTAGATGGTTGTATTCATGTAAAATATATACTTGTTATGGTTGCGAATCGTATTATGTTCGACATACAACCTGACAGTGACCTAAAAATTGCAAAACACCGAAAGAAAATTTTAATTTTGCGGGCTACTCTAGACGGTGATGATGGGATAAGTTGGACTCCTTAACAAATAATGGTCCTTGACAGCTCTAGACAGAGCAAGATGGAACGAGAGTCCCTTGACGTGTTTGCCTTGCAGGGGGGACAATACGGGCTTGTAAAAAATAGTAGAAAACGACAAAATTATTATGTTTATGGGGCTTGCGGTGCTAACCTATAAGAAATTGTTACACTAGCTTTAGATTTGAGTAGGTAAATAATAATTAAAAAATTGCAACGGTGTAAAAATTTCTTGGTTAGCCATTAAAGAAAATAAATAAAATCAGGTAGCAGTAAAAATATCTTCTGCCAGAGGATTCTGGCGACCTGCTACAAAAAATTAAACTGAAATAACTAGACCACAGTCTACTTTTAGATCTTGTTTGCATCATAATTGCAAATGGTCAATTGCTTACAATTGCTACGTAGGTACGTGACAAGCTAGGCTATAGACGCAGCTAAATCTATTATCTAAAATGAATAAAAAAGAGAAACAAACAGTTTGTGGTTGTCCTCATTCACGTAAATGTATGGTATTTGGGTTTCAATAACTGATACTGGAATGTAGTGTTTTCACTCGTTTAACGTTATATTACGTATTGTTACTGTAAATATTGGAGCGTACCTACTGTTGCATCGTCTAACACGTTGATATCTCGCGTCGTAACTTTTAAAACATAAATACCTACTACTTTTGTAGGTAGATAGAATTTATTACTACTGGTACGGAACCCTAAAAACAATACTACTATTAAGACTCCACTACTATTACTAAGACTCCGCAGTTCGTATCCATTAGTACTACAGACACAACTTTCAGTTTTACAATGTTGACATATTATCAACCTGTCCTGCCTATGCGCAAATTGCAAAAAGGTTACATGCTCTGTGATTGCAAAACGCAAACGCAAAGGAACGAAAGCCCAACAAGATTAATGCTTCATTAAGTTCAACTAGCAGCACATATTAGGGCCCGTTTGCGGTCCAGTCTCTTTTTCAGTAGATTTCTTCCTGCTACTGAGTGAGCTCGTGTGATTGATATTTCAAGACGGAAATTGCGTGGAGAACAAATTGATCATGTAACTTTACAAATTAAGTTGTAATAGATACGTTGTTGTGCATGTTTAAGGTCGTAACTTAATTAAGGTCGGGTTGTAATTCTTTCTAAGTAATGTTGTTTAGTCATATGCTTAAAGTTAGGCTAATGATGCCAGTTAATAGTATGGTAAGTACTCAGTGTTATAGTAAGTGGAGAGATTTAGAGATAAGACATAATAAAATGTGTCTAACTCTAACATAACACTTTGTAATAAGTGTAGTTTTAATGGATATTATAATAAAAAAAACTTTTGACTGATTATCGTCATAGATGAATGTAACTTAGAACAGCTGACCTATTCTCTATTTCTGTAAAAATGTCACCGTAAAAATTTTGGTGATGTGAACTTGAGGTTAGCTGTCAATAGTCTCATTACGTAGCATCCGGTAGAACGACAGCTCACTTCACTTATGTCTTCACAGTAAGATTTTATTTTGTATTTGTAATATCCAATATCCATGCGATGATGGATGCGGAAGGCGGAGGATAGGGTGTTGAGGCGCAACCTGGGAGAGGCCTATGTCCAGCAGTGGAGTGCGCCTGAGTTGTTGTTGTATTCGTTTGCTACTACTGCACATCAAGTCGAAGTGAAAAGTGGCACTATTCTTCTAAGTTTATAGCCTGACTAGACACGAAATACATCCTGAAATTTGAGTTTCTTATTTAGGTACCGCCGATCTTTTCTGTGAAAATCTTAGGGTGGAAACTTTCAAATTAAGGATTGGCACTACGTACAGCTCACTTAATAAAGTGTGTCGTCCCACTCACTGGCGAACGATCACAAGAAAGACTGAACCAGTGGCGAGACAGTGCTTCTTTACCCAAACCATTTATTCCACCCGCTGAAGACCCCTCACCTGGACATGAGTCACCTTGGGTAACCTGGAAGTGTTTAAACAGACTCCGGGCCCATTGGCCGAAGCAAGGAAAACTTGTTCAGGTGGAGATTCACAGACGACTCCGCCTTTGAGTGTAAATATGGTACTGTTCCACAAACGATAGGACACTTAATATCATGTCCTGCGTGTCCTGTCAGCTGCACGTTACAAGAACTAATGGACCTTGGTGATGGCGCCAAACAAGAAGCCGAATTCTGGGCCGAGTCCATTTAGATTGCTATCGACACGCTAAAAATAAGACCTAAGTTTTCCGGTGAGATTTTTGCAGAATAGGTCGGCTGTTCTTATCTTATCGAATATCAGTCAACACCATCTCTCTTCACAGTAGAAGCCTAGACTTTAATGTCATAAGAGAATAGTGGCATTCTTTGCAAGAATTTATGACTGAAACATTACCCATAGAGTATACATTTCAGTGTATCAATGCATTCAGATTAAACAATATCTAGGTGTATACAATAGAATCTAGTGTAGTTTATTTCTCTTAAACGTGTCCTGATAACAACTGCACGGTGTATTTAATATTAATATATGATAATTTGATGAGGGGCCCGTGTTAAATAATAACAGCCGCACAGGTCGATCGGTCAGGTTAAGCTACGCTTGCCGCGGTTGGTCTGTGGATGGGTGACCATCTTTACATACCGAGACCCCTCCGTGCCTCGAAAAGCACGTTAAGCAGTTGGTCCCGGCTGTCATTCGTGGATCTTTGACAGTCGTTACGGGTAGTCAGAAGCCCGAAAGTCTGACAACCAGTCTTACCAAGGGGTATCGTATTACCCAGTAACTGGGTTGTGGAGGTCAGATAGGCAGTCGCTCCATGTAAAATACTGGTATACCGGTTAGACTGGAAGCCGACCCCAACATAGTTGGGAAAAGGCTAGGCAGATGATATGATAATTTTTTGCAATAAAAATTACTAAACTATTATAAAACATAAACGTCAAGGTAACTTACTATTAGAGTCGTAAAACTGTCATAAAAATGGTGTCAATCTAATTCTCTATTATTCTAAAAGATTTGCATACATTATAACAGATTTATGTTTTGATTTTTTATATAGCAAAATGAATAATTATCGTTTTCTTGGTTATCGGACTCAAGTGATCTTGAGCGTGATTTCTAGTCGCAAATTAATTTATCCCTTTACACATTTTTTTCCTTTCTTCCATAGCGAAATACCTACCTATTGAGGTGAAGGAATGTTTCAATTCAACACACGTCACCGAAAAAGGTATTCCACTGGAACAGCCAGTCTGAAACCACTAGGTAGATACATATACCCACTCCAGGACGTTATATATCTGTGCCTTTAAAGCAGGTTAAGTATATTTTAATTTAGCATTATCATATAAGTATTATCAATTTATCATATACTTAACTATGCAAAATACAGTTCTTATTTTAATTAGAGTTTATTGCTCCAATTGTATTGCTTAACGAACCAAATGATTTACAACAAATATTGATTTTAATTAATTCTTAATTCATTACTTAGGCAATTTGTCTGAACATGAACACTGGACTGGAATCTTTGGAAATGTTTCGTTGAGTTTGGAATGATTTATTGCAGGCGAGATAAGACAGATACTTAACTGGATTGGACCTTGTCATCTGTTGCAATTAACATGCAAGTTTGTTGCATTGAAATATGACGCAAACTAATGAATACACAGGTATCAAATTAGTAGGACTTGTTAGTAGTTATAAGAGAAAAAGTAAGAACATGAAATAAAATTAATCCGATCCGATACATAACATAACATAATCAGCCTATAATGTTCCCACTGCTGGGACACAGGCCTCCTCTCTGTGAGAGGGAGTGGGCCGTAATCCACCACGCGGGCCCACTGCGGTACCCTCCCCTAGCGATACATTAAAAGCCGAGGTCCGTGCCCTTGCATGTAGTCGCATAGTTTTAAAGTTTTTTTGCCGTGTCTGGAGGCCTAAATTTATGGAGGTAACCACAGGCAAGCCTGGTTAAACAGCAACCTTCTAGGTTGACCTGCGAGATGCCATTTATATATAACGGAGACGGTACGAGTATGTGTGTCTTGTTAGCTATGTGGGCGTGTCAGTGGGTAGTGTTAGTTTATGTGCAATAGAAAAACCGTTTGCAGTTCAAATCAGATTATAATTTCACGAACAAATTAATCAAACCAGCGAATCACACATTGTAGGTACAGACACAACCAGACACGGAACGCGGGACAGTTTCTGAGCGCATGTTGTATCGTATGATATCCAAAGTCCAAGAGAGGCTCCTCCAGCTCCGCTGCTCGCTTTTCTAGGCACCCCACGAACTCAGGCTAGATTCTGTCAGCGCCACCAGATGGCGCTCGCGTTCCGAATCAGTCAAACGAGTGACCGGATGCGACATATATATATATATAAAAAATTAAACAAAACTTGATTTGTTTAGTAGTAACAGTTACTACAATTTCAAAGAAATATATTGAGCCTAGAATTATAAGAAATTCGATTAGTTAGGTATTTTTAAGTGGCGTGTTTAAAACCATAAACTTATTCTTGTCAAAATTGAGTTCGTACCTAACAGTATACTAACGAATGGTAAATACATTCTTGGAAATTCTCAAGGACCATAGATCTATTTCGCTTACTAAAGAGGCTTTAAGGTTCTTTACATTGGAGTTGGGGAAATGTCAAGGGCAAGTTTAATGTTTAGTTCATGCTTTCTTTTAAAGTTTCTGATGTATTTTTAAGTTCAGACAGTATTTGCTAGAGCACACACTAGGCATTGAAATATAAAGTTTTTAGCCAGATATAGGTAGGTAAAGCATTGACTTCCACAATTTCCTATATCTGTTTTAGTGCAACTGCTCCTCATAGACACGTCTACGAAAGCAGAGAAAACTTATACGTTGGAGGTTGTACTGGATGTGTCGGACCAAAACTATCTACCGGTCAACATGGGGTAAAAGAGGCCGAACAACTAAGCACATAAAATTAAACTAGCCAAAATTAACGCCTTAGGTACGTGACTGGCAATCTTAATGTGGTGGCATTAAATCATTAAAAAATGATTGTAATAAATCTGGCATTGTCAACAGTAAGCCTTTTATAAATCACTTCATGTTCCTGTTCAAAAACCCACCGTCATGTAACATTGTATGCCGTAATTAATTCTAAAAGCATTGATAACGAGACGCCTATTATATTCACGTTTACGGATCTGTTATAAAAAGGTCGGGCAGTGAGCAGTGAACTGTTTTCTTATCAAGCATATCCTTGCAGACGGGGTTGTCTGCAAGGATATGCAGTCATTATGTTATTGAATGGGTAATTGCTTGAAACAGATACACGTGGCGGACTTACACAAATGAGGTTTTTTTTATTCATAATTCACGTAGGTACCTACATATGTGGGAAAGAGTCTAAGTATATTGAATACCTATAAGTTAATTACGATTTATTCCGGTCTGATCCCTAAAAAACCCCTCCACCCCCCCGCCTCTATCCCCTGCTAGTTCTTCTTCTGTTTTAAACTTCCTCTTATCTTTTTTTTTTTTTTTACAGAAATAGGCTCTCATAGGCTGAGTGTTAAACTCAAGTGTGCAAAGTTTTGTTGGGGTTATCCATGACGATTTTTTCAGCAGCAAAGCAGGACAGTGCCTGCGTTTTTGCTCGGTTGATGACAATAGATTCGCCCCCTATGTATTGCATGGAACTTAAACAAAAGCGGCGAAATATGAGTGTACTTATTATAAGTACTATCGCCACTCACGGACACTCCCGCCTGACCACCACTAAGTTCATTTTTGCTTGCACTCTAAAAACAGAAGCGCTCTCTAGTAAGCGCGCCAAGGTCAAATAGTTCGTCCGTAAAATTCACAAAAGGAGTACACGTGATGCGTCACTGCGCAGCGCAGGTTGCAACTAATTGCTTTATCTCTTTCCTATTAGGCGAAAACTTTATGGAAGTGTGGCTTGGCAACGCCGCGATTTAGGCGAAAAAAAATTTAAGTGATCATTCGGAAAAGGCCGCGATGGTACTCCGCTGCTGCTTTGAGGAAATTGTGAATGCTGTTATGTTGCCAAGGATGCCCAAACCCGACTAGTTTCGCATCGTAACGGATATCTTAATTATAAATTCTCGTTGTGGGAGCATAAAGTGCAATCATGAATAGAGCTTTTAAAAATGTTTTGAAAATATCCATTGGCTATCTTAATAGAATGATTGACACACTCAATATTATTAATAGAGAAGTTGAACCCCGAAAAGAACAAAGGTAACCATTTGAGGTGAGGCCAAGCCGAAGGTCACCAGATAGGCCGATAAGCTTACAGCATGACATGACCGTACCCTAACAAGGTTAAACCACAGACGACTTATTGTTCTAAGAATAAAGTTGAAATTCCCTTGAGTATGGCGACTTAATTTGGGCTGACATGTTTATTAGACCAGTCACCAGTGGGTATGAATGATTTGTATGAGATCAGATTAGACATAATGTATGGTTGCCAGGTATGTTTTAGGTGGTTCATGGTGCTAATCAGTCATTTTGTAATGGAAGGAGTTCGGGCGGATGCAGGAAATTGTTAAAAATAATACGTTATTATACCGTTCGCGCTTTTAGCACGTCGTGGTAATGTAGATATAAAGAGACTTATTTATATTATAATATTATATAGACTATAATAATAAGTATAATGGATGGGTTCCTTGAAATATTCTTTAATTGCTTTTAAGGGTTCTATACCCAACAGATACAGCCCTGTGACAGACGGACGGACAGCGGAGCCTTAGTAATAGGGTCCCGTTGGCAGGCCTACGTTGGCTCGGCTGTCCATCCGTTTTTCACAGGGCTGTACCTTTTGAAACGTAACAGGTAGACAATTGAAATTTTCACAGAGTGTGTGAGATTGTGTTACACAATTATGGTGCTTATGCGGGAATAAAATAAGAACAAATACCTAATTAGTTTAATGTCATTAATTAAGTTGATAGAGTATTGGTAACCACGGTTATCCGGTGAATAATTCTTTTGAAGAAAGCATTGTCAGTTGAATATCATTATTTTTATGAATGATCAAATAAACCTGTTCCAAATATAAAACACGTTACAATGTCATCAACAATATCTGCATTTTCATTCACAAATACACACATCAAAAGTGTCAAGGGATCAAGCATTTTTATGCGGATTTCTTGAGATTGAGATGTGGCTTTGTAATAAATTTATGATTTTATAAATTTATATGGATCCTTTTTGGTACATTTCATAATTTGAATCAGGAACTGTGAATCAAATTCGAGTAAAAGATGAAAATCAGCTGTCAATATTTTCCCTATAAAAACATACAACGCATTGAAGACATTATTAGTGCTACTGTTTCCCTACTACTGATTAAAACCAACGTTATTATGGAGCGGCGACGTCATTTAAGCAGGGAAGAAATGCTCAGAGCCGTGGGAATGATAGAAGCTGGTTCCCGGCAACGTACTGTGGCTTTAGCTCTGAATACAAGTCAGAGTGTTATCAGTCGACTTTGGACACGTTACCGAAGCACTGGTACCGTGGCTGAGCGCCATGGAGGACGGTATCGCTGCACCACACGGAGACAAGACCGATACATTCAAATCTTAACTCGAAGAGCTCCAACAATAACCGCCATGATGTTAGCCGTGAGGCTTCATCACTCTTCAGGGAACTTAATTAGCGACCAAACAGTCAGAAACCGCTTGCATGAAGTGAACCTTCATTCCCGAAGACCGCTACGGGTACCACCTATAGCAATGCACAATCGTAGGATTCGATATCAATGGGCTCTTGAACACAGAAATTGGGCAGAAGAACAATGGCGTTTCGTGTGCTTTTCTGATGAGTCTCGTTTTGGTATGAGACCGGATACAAGACGTATACGACACTGGAGAACCCCTGGACGCCAACAGCGATTAAAATCCTGCCAGGAAGTCCATCCTTATAGTGGTGGAACCATCATGGTATGGGCGGGTATTTGGATCGGCGGAAGAACTGAGTTGATTTGGATCAGAGGCAACCTCAACGCTCAAATTTATGCTGAGACGATTGTATCAGACGTCATCGTTCCTCTACAAGTGCAAATCGGTCCCTTATTTCAGTTAATGCATGATAATGCACGACCGCACACCGCAAGAGTTGTAAGACAGACTCTCGCCGCAGCTAACATCAATGTCCTGCCCTGGCCTGCTCAGTCGCCAGACTTGAACCCGATTGAGCATGCATGGGATATGCTACAGAGAAGAGCTCTGCCGAATATGGAGGGTATCCAGTCGCAAGAAGACCTTTTTTTGTTGTTGCAACGAACATGGGCGGCCATTCCACAGCGTGATTTGGATGAACTCATTTTGAGTATGCCAAACCGATGTTCTTGTGTTGTTAGTGTTCGCGGTAGAAACACGGATTATTAATTGTTTAAGTTACCCAATAAAATTTTAAAGAAAACTGTTATTTCAGTCTTTTTTTCGAACTTTTGTGTTAGTGGTTCAAATGTCAAAAATCCCTTTATTAGGAAAATGGCAAATTTCTTTATTAATGCAAAGGTGACTTGGTTTATCGTTACTGTGACAAACGAAAACACTTTATTTGATGAATCCTTAAAGAAAATTTTAATTAATATCAATCAGGAGAAAAGTTATTGCAAAAATATATGTTGATCCCTAGACACTTTTGATGTGTGTAGATATGCATATCAAACAAGAATGCAAATGCAATATTATGCATTCTTTATACTTAATGAGATTAAGAATGTAAAGTTCATTGTGGAGTGTCAAGTGTGGTTAGAGTCAATGTTGCGCGGTCACCTTTGTTTGACCCAGATCGACGCTATGTAGAGACTAGAGTATGTTCATTGTATAGGATACTAATAGAAATAACAATGGGTTTGTTATGGGATTGTAGAAAATGTTATGACTTGAATTGCAACGTTTGTGGCTTCTTGTCTAAGCTAATCATCTGCCTAGCCTTTTTCTAACTATGTTGGGGTCGGCTTCGAGTCTAACCGGATGCAGCTGAATACCAGTATTTTACATGGAGCGACTGTCTATCTGACCTCCACAACCCAGTTACTGGGTAATACGATACCCCTTGGTAAGACTGGTTGTCAAACTTTCATGAAACGTTTATTTTCTCTTGACTGTACTTACCTGTCATAAAGAGAAACCTAGATAAAATTGGATAAGAAAGATTTCAAAACAGAAGAAGAACTAGCAGGGGATCGAGGAGGGGGGGGGGTGGAGGAGGGCTCAGTGGATTAGACCGGAATAAATCCTTCTGACTACCCGTAACGACTGTCAAAGATCCGCGAGTGACAGCCGGGACCAATCCGAGGCACGGAGGGGTCTCGTATGTAAAAATGGTCACCCATCCACAGACCAACCGCGGCTAGATCGATTGACCTGTGCGGAGTGACATAACTACTGTCAAAAAATATTTTCTTTTTTCAAAATGGCGGCCATGCATGAATCCTATAAAAATCGATAGCTGACATCAATGGAAACAGAAAATGAATACTAAGACCAGACCCTGTAAAGTGTCACGTTTCCGAGATATTAACTTTCAAAGTTGATCCCACGTGAAATCCCATTTTGGTCCCGGTTGGTCCCATTACGTTTTCTGTTTGTATTGATGTCAGCTATCGATTTATATAGATTTCATGTTTCAACAAAATGGCGCGACACTATATAGGCCAGGGTCCATATAAAATCTTGAATCCCCTTTAGTGTAAGTTATAACCTGTAAACAGGTAAGTATATAAATATTTTTAAACAGGATTTGACAAAAAAATGTAGATCCGGTGTAATTATATAACCAATAAGGCGCGAACACATCATAAATCATAATTATTATGTGGTAGTAATAATTATTGTAATGAACGTAAAAACATTTCTAAGTGTTTGTTTATAATTTTTTTATCCTAGTAAGGTGTAATAAAATTAAAATAAGTGTGAAATACGATATCTAAGACATGTAGGAACATAAATTATAATCATTCTTACTTACTGCGTTTTACGGCCTTTGATACTTTGGAGCATGAGGGCTTGCTGCAGGCCATGGACGAGTGTGGGATACGGGGCCATGTAAAAGGGTGGTTCAGACAGTATCTAGACAATAGGTGTCTAAAAGTTAAGGTTAGGGGAGTAGACAGTAACCTCGGTAAAGTAGATTACGGAGTGCCGACCGGGTCAGTTTATGGGCCGATAGGTTATATCATGCACGTCAACAGTATGGTCAATGTCATCAAAAACTGTAATGCATATATGTACGCGGACGATACGTGCTTGACATACAGCGGTCGGGACTGTCAACTGATCCAATCGGCAATGCAAGAAGACTTAGATAGTGTGGTAAAATGGGCGCACGATAATGGTATCCTTATCAATATAAATAAAACCAAGTGTATGTTGATATCGTCCCCGTATAACTACATAGCTAAAAGTGCCTATATCTCGATAAAAGGCCACTCGTACGAGTGTCTTCACGATGGCTATACAAACTGCCAATGTGAGAGTATTGAGCGTGTGGCGAAATACAAATATCTAGGATTATTAATTGATGAACGATTTACTTGGGACGCACACGTAGACACTGTATGTAACAGACTGCGCTCCGTTCTGGGGAAACTAAACAATTTGAAATATATAGTTAGTAGGCGCGTACTGTATATTCTTTACCATGCACTTGCAGAAGCAACAGTAAACTACGGTTTGGGTGGTTATGGACTGACGTTTCCGGTACATTTAAATAAAATTAAATTGTTGCAAATTCGATTATTAAAATTACTAGTTAACAGGGCAACTAAAGATAGTATTAATAAGGAATACGAAAAATTATTTAAAATTTGTAGAATATTACCCATACAGAAAAAAATTAAGACAACTATAATTTTAGAACAGCACAACAAAAAGGAACACAAAGTAAAGAAAGTGTATAACCGACCAATCCGTAAAGCGACACAGAGAAACAATTACTCGGTCCCTAAGGTGACGAATTATTTTGGTCAAAGGACGAGACAATGGCTAGTTCCAACATTGTTAAACGAATTGCCTAAGGAAATTTCTACCGAAACAGTATCTAAAAATGCCTTAAAAAATATCCTGCGTAAGCACTATTTGGGTTTGTGTCCCTAGGGACACCAACGCCACGACGCTAGCGCTGGAACCTAAATTATATCTATGTTCCCTTACCTTTACAGTTATGTAATAATGTTAAGAAAAAGAGCTGTGTCCACGAGAACACTGCCGACAAACTGTCCTGCAGTTTGGCAGAAGATTTGTGAAATACTCATCTATGTAACTGTTCTTTGTTGAAATAAATAAAAAAAAAAAAAAACGGTTTTACATAATAATGGACTCACTTAAGGACATTCGATTGGTGGAATTTATTCACATTTTATTGTCGATTTAATTCAATGGTAGAGTGCTACTGAATTCTTTGGTAGGACTTATGAATGAGCATAGGTAATTATTTTATCACTTATAAGTTATATGTAATAAATTATATAAGTAGTATCAGTAAAAATATTCTAGGCCGACTCTCTTTAGATTGCCATCGATAATCTAAACAGAAAAAAAAATTGTTTTACTTTCATATACGTGTGGTCCTGTAAAATGTACATATATCACCCCTGTAAACCCTAAAGAGTTAGGGAGAGGTGTACCGTAAACCGGGGTTACTTTGATCAATATTGAACTTTCAAGGTCCATATCTTTTGAATCTCTGGTTGTAAAAAAATATATAATCGGTCTAGTAATCGATTCTATTTAAACTCGCGATTTCTGTAATAATATGTGAAAATATATGGCTTGATTCTGAAAAAAAAAATAAAAACTGTCTAATCAAAGTTATAATGAGAATGGGGTTACTTTGATTTTAGCTTTGGAATTACGCAAGAAAATAGGGCACGTTGCGTATGGGGTAACTTTGATCTAGTAAAAGACTTACGGTGCTTAAAATAGTTGGCGAATTCCCAGCGTGTCCTCTAGAAAGGATTCAACAATTCATCAATGATGTTAGACAAGAAAAAAAAAAACAAATTGCGTTTCGTTTTGCGTACTTCGCGATTTTATATGAAATAAAAGTTTCAATCAAAGTCACCCGGCTGTTCAAAGTAACCCCGGTTTACCGGTACCTATAATACCCACATATCGCCAGTTATGTTCATGTCCCATGTTATGGGACTGACCCTAATGCTATTGTAAACTTTTATAAGTTAAGTAACGTAAAAACGCCAGAAGGCAGACTGGTGTTGAATTGAATTAAAAAAATAATAACAGCAGTTGGGAATCATTGTTTTTCTGCTTTCCACCATTTCAACTATTGCAGTCGATCCTAAGAGTAATTTCTTTAAAAGCATATTTTCTAGATCAAACAACTGAAACCTTTTCGCCTCAACGATAACCCCAAGAGGTTCTTGGCGGTCAAGAGCAATTCTCTTTTCAGTAGATAAAAGGACGAGCGAGTTTATATTTCACTATGCACTATAAAATCAGTGCATCAATAATTATGTTTGAAAACGGCATAGACCGTGGGCATAGCTTTTGGGGATGTTGTTTTTTTTTTTGAGGTTTGGGATTTTGGATTTTGGAGTTTGTTTTTTATGTAATTCATTGGGAGGTGCTTGCTAATAGTCAACGCCTTTTAAGGGGAAAATCGCAAAGTTTGCACTGAAACAGTAAAATTATGGACTTGCCGCCTAAGTTCTGTCATAAGAGGTCTTTAGACCACATGCTAGACAAGTGGCAATCGCTTTCAAAGCATTTAGTTTTTTTTTCGATTCTACAACGACTTTCAAAATTCAAGATTGATATAAGTTTTTCGGTAGCTTACGTCAATCCAACACATTTTTGACTTTTCCGTCATCGTCGATAGAATGTCATTTTGTCTAGGCACTAAGGAGCCACAGATTTATTTATATGTTAAGTTTTGAACCAAGTGCTTTGTCAATAATTAAAGATAGTATTCATTCATTTCTACTTAATTATTATTTTAGGGATGCATGATGAAGCCTCCTAGTGTAGCGCAGTTTTTTCCGCCAGTTACTCAACTGAACCGAGCGCTCGGCGCATCTTGGACCGTCTCACCCAACACCTTATTTGACTGGCCAATTCTTCTCTTGCGGTGGTAGGGCTAACGCCGCCTGGTTTGCGACCAGTTCCCACCGGAGTCCGGCGTCAATCAGCCTGCTGTGTTCCGTCGATGCGTAGGAGTTCCAGTGCCTTAGACATCTTTTGGGTACGCTCGTTCCATCATAGACCACATCCATCGCTTTTCATCAGGCGTGATCGAGGTCAAGAGGGCCCATTCAGCAATAAAAAAAATATAATGTTCAACTGTAACACAACAGTAGGGTTAGGTACCACAATAGATGTTATCTCGAGTAAAGCGAGCCTCTGTGACTGAGCAATTGATATTAGACGTACATATAAGGAACTGGAAACGAGTGGAGTCGTGAGCATAGCTAGTTTATAATGACAGAGTGACTAAGTAGTAGCCACGACCTGGCAGATCTTATCTGCCTTGTAGACAAGACTAAGTTTGACTTATCTGTGTCTTGTGACACGATACATTTTAGTCACGTGAGACAGTGTTAATTTGTGAATGGATTTGTTTTAATTGTGAAACATTCGTATGATTTTTTATGCATTAGGTTACAGATAGATCAAGCGATGAACAAATCTTTAGCTGCAAAAAAAGAAGGCGTCTGCCTTGACAGACATTAAATAATTAGAAAGAAGCTAGTGAGGAAGATTTTCCAAGGTTAAATTAGGAAGCCGGTTATTAAGTTTTAAAATGTTTTCTCAGTTGTAACAGAATGTATAAAACCATTGGCAATAAACCAATAGAAGCCACAATTCAAAATTCAATTTCAATCTAAGCATTACAAAATATGAATCAATACTTTCAAATCTGAAAATGGTATCTACTGAAATATTTACTAATAGATAATTTATAATGTTATTTAGCTTTCAAAAATAAAAATTCTATTGATTCACTCTAACAAAAACCAATAAACGAACCGTGAAATATTAATCCACCTTGATATTAACCAATATTTATTACAAAGAAATCGAAATAAAGCCTCTATCGAGATCATTTCAGTAGTAAACGAGAGCACGGAATATGTCCATAATGCCTTATAGATTTAACCTACCGAGGCATAAAATGGCGTTACAGAGCTATTTTAACAATGAAATGTATACAGAGCGTTAAGCTAAAGTCAAGAGTCCATTGTACTAGACAAGGTGATGTTACGAAATGACAATAGGGTTACTAAAGATTGCCTCTGAAATAATTGTTTGTACAGTGATGAAAAACGTTTCTTAATTTCACGATTTTGTTATGTTTTTTGAACGTTGTACCTAAGTGTAGTTAAATAACTGCCAGCTCAAGTCTACGGACTAAATAGTGTGGTCTTTTTTTGTTACATAATAATAGATTATATCTTGAAACGTTTTTCTGCAATCAGTAAAAGGAGGAGCGCGAACATTTTTGGGAGCTGGAAAATACTCGTATGTATAGAGAAGATCTACTCAGCAATAAAAATCCACTTCTAATAGCTTGATAACCCTGAGTTTGCAAATTGAAAAACATAACCTAAATAGTATGACGACCGATAATAACGCGCCTTTGTTATGCTTTTTATTAAGGGTGCTGTGTGATTATTCGTTATATTTTTAAACCATAAGAGATGCCAATTAACTAGAAACCATTTTTTTTTTAAAGGTACCTTGTTAGATACTTAATTTAATGTTAAAACAAACTATTTCACCACCACAAAAAACCACCAAAAAAGTCTGAAACTTAATTTCTGAGAATTTATCGACTAATTGAATTAATTAAATGAAAAAACATTTTCTTATTACTGAAAGCATCCAGTAAATTACATAATAGCGAAAAAAGAAAAAATCTTCGTTACGTTTTGTTTTTCTATTGGTCCTACTCAACATTGAAACTGAATTTGCTTTTTGTAAACGTATTAACGCATCGTATTGACTTAGCAAAATTCATCATCCTCTCATCCTTAGGTAGCTTGTTCTCCTTCTTATTTCAGCTTTCACACCTCTTTCCAGCCATCATCTTTTCCAACCACCGATTATTTGATCTTCGCCTACTCCATAAGAAGATTGAATATGCTTTATCTTTACAAACAGTCACTTCATTTTCTAAAAGTGAATTATGACTACAAAGTATGAAAAGTTCACGTAATATGGCATCGTAAAACATCCATACTAATATAATAAATTCGAAAGTAACTCTGTCTGTCTGTCTGTCTGTCTGTATGTTACCTTTTCACGCCTAAACCACTGAATGGATTTCGATAAAATTTGGCAGAGAGATATATTGCATCCCGGGGAAGGACATAGGATAGTTTTTATCGACAAACCTCGCGGGCAAAGCCGCGGGCGGAAG
Organism: Gortyna flavago; assembly: GCA_963669345.1. NCBI lineage: Eukaryota > Metazoa > Arthropoda > Insecta > Lepidoptera > Noctuidae > Gortyna > Gortyna flavago. The sequence goes on from OY770132.1 coordinate 5,829,979, forward strand.
CTAGTACCATTATATAATTATTAATACTTAGTTGACGTTAAACGATATACCTGTGACATTATAATTAACGTTAAAATCATCGGAACCGTTGAACGAAAAACATAATAAAAAGACAACTCGCTTGCATAAGATGAAGTATAGCTAGCTAATTAAAATTCGGTCGTGGAGATGCTAACTTACTAACGCAGAGTGGTTTAGCCGACAGTGTCGCAATTATACAGTCATATTCCAGTTAGAATTAAATTGATAGTTAAATCCATATTTGGAGTGTTCAGTAGCTAAACTGCTGATCGTATCTAATCAGGAATTTAAACTGTAACGCCATCACTCCCACGTGTTGCAATAGAGTACAAGAGCACAAAAAAGTGGAGCAAGCATCAGATAATGTGATCATGGTTAAAGTTTTGATAGAAACTGCAATACACACGTAGTACGTAGTAGTTGTAAGACTATAATTATAGGCGTAGGCCTATAATGATAGTCTTACAACTAAAAATGTTCTAAATGTGGGACTTTACGTCATATTGGTATTGTCCAGTAACGGTTGGGTTAGGATGAAGCTTCAGCCAAACATAGACATATTAATGGAATTTATGGGTACATGAAGTCAAACATAGTCATTAAAAACTAGAGAACGAACACTGACACGTGACCGTGTTAGTTGTAAACTTGTAATATAAATAAAGATGGTAAAAGAAAAACGGACTCGAATATACCTACCGAGTATGATTTCAAACGATAAGCCAATATAAAAGTTTACGACACATTCAGTAGATTTATGACTAACTTCCCAAAACGGAATCTAGAAAAGACCTACAAAATACATAGATCTTTTTATTAAATGAAGTGCTCAAATCGACTACATCCGGGAAGTCGACATCCACGCGGTATCTATAACCATTGATCAACATAAAATAAGAAATGAATTCAATGAATTCGTCATAAATCAACATGGCGACTCGATTGACAACGCTGGTCACGTTTATACACCTTCACACTTCAAATTTAAAATATATGCACTCATTGTATTCAAATATTTATGCACTCAGTAATCAACAAGTAAAGAACAAAGTTCATTTTTGATTAGCAACAGTCATTTATTAAGCCTAGTCCACCTGTGCATGGGTTTGTTAGTGTCAAATTATTTGTTCACAGGATATCGTGATATTGAGAAAGACTAACGACCTTATTGTTATGGAGATATAGGTCAAGCTAGAGCATGGGTGCACAGAAATGGTCGGCAATACAATGGCCAGTTAGCCGTTTAGATATCACATCGGCGGTATTAGTTTTTGTCCAAGGATACAGTAACTGAAGGAAATGCTAGCTGTAAACCACGGTATAACTGGTAATAATTTTAATGAAAAAAATCTTTTTTACAAAAAAAACAACCGACTTACAAAAAAAAACTACAAAGTGATAAATAACTTTTATTTCGGAAGTCGGTGTCGTTGGTTTGCATTTTCGTTTATTGACACCGACTTCAGAAATAAAAGTTATTTATCACTTTGTAGTATTTTTTTGGAAGTCGGTTGTTTTTTTTGTAAAAAAGTTTTTATTTTTCACTTTTTAGTGAGAGAGTTTGTAATTTATCTACTTAAGTTACAATAGCCTAACGTCAACTGCTCATCACCTTTTACAAAATATTGCTTTTCCCGATGCTGGGACGTTAATTTTTGAGGAGTTCTCCTGGTAAGAACCTGGAGAACTCCACTCCACCACCACACGCATTGTAACGAGCATAAATTGCTTAGCAACCATATTAAAGTAATCGAATCGCATCCCGTGAAATATTTATCATTAATTATTTCCGATGGTCGTCTGTGGTCTTCATCATCAGCTCCACTTTACCAAATGATGATTTCCGAGAGCAATAATAAGATAATAAGAGATTTTTTTTTTTTTTAATATCCAAATAGCTATAGGTTTGCCAATAAAATTTGAGGGTTTCCCTCGATTTCCCTGGGATCCTATCATCAGATCCTGACCTGATGATCATGGGACCACTTGGAAAGTATACCCTTTCAAACGACAAAGAAAAATTTTCCAAATCGGTCCAAGCGTCTTCGAGACAGCGGGGAATATACATAAAAAAAAAAAAGATTCCGACGAATTGAGAACCTCCTCCTTTTTTTGAAGTCGGTTAATGATATTAATTCGTAGGAAACAAAGGCGGGTGAGTAAAGTATGAAAGAAAAAATACAGTCCACCACTGATGATTTTATTATCGATAAAACTGTCTCATTTAGTTACCAAAAAAAGTTAAAAGTCAAAGCATTTATTTCAAATAGGCATAGAAAAGGCACTTTTGAACGTCAAAAATTACAATGAAATAGAATTGATTCTAGTCGCCCCTTCCAAAAGGTAGTTTTCGTATGAAGAAGAATGGGCAAGAAACTCCACCGTTACTCTTTTAAAATGTTTTACAATATTTTGCATACATTAATTATATAATTAATAATATGTAAAGACGATGCACCTAAAATAAAATTACTATACCACAATTCAATCCAATTCAATTCAATAAAATAATTAAAAATGAAACCATGACAAATATAAATTAATAATCTGATAGATACATGGTGCTCATATATTTACAAAAATGGTACAAGTAAACGATTTTCATTAAAAAAATATATAAAAACAATTTTAACAAGTAATACTCAAAAACAATTAAATTAGCAACCAGTTTGATTTTCTCTAGACTCTAGATTGTTCTATGGAGCAGGACCAGCATGTTTCCAAGCGTTCTTATCCTGTTTTTTTTTTTTAACAATGGCATCTCACAGTTCATCCTGTATGAGGATGGCTACTGCTTAACCGGACTTTCCTGTGGATGCCTTGAATTAAGGCTCCCACTTAGGGCAAACAATAAACTTAAAAACTAAGCGACAGCGCTAAGGCACCACCCCACGGGGTTCGGACCTCGGCTCAGGGCGTCGCTGGAAGAGGACAGCAAGGGACAGGCTGGATCGGTATTATTATTATTTAGGGGCGAATTTAAAACTACAGGCTCAGCTGCGCGGGCTGGCTCGAGCGAGGGTCGGGGCGGGCACGGTGATGGTGCGGGGCGTCGCGATGGGGCTCGACGGCGAGGATGGAAGGACGGATATCGGGGCTTGTACTGTCGTCTGACAGTACTTACTGCTCTCCTGGAGGAGGGTAGTGGAGTCGTCGGGGATAGTGAGGGTATGCCTTGGTCGGCGAATCCTACTTATGCGGGAGGGAGTGTATCGGGAGGCCGCCGCAATCAGGGGATTGGGGTGCTTTATGGCAGAGTCGAAGAAGCGCTTGGAGAGGCGTTTCATGAACTGCTGGATGGTGGGGATTCTGAGATCTAGATGCAGATTCACATTTCGGACATAGAAGGGGGCTCCCGTGACCTTTCGGAGGAAACGGTTTTGGAGGGTTTGCATTTTATGCAGAAGTCGCGGCTTGGCGTGTGCGAAGACTACGCAAGCATAAGTCATGATGGGGCGGATGACCGCGGTGTAGAGGCGCAATTTGCACTTGAGTGACAATTTGGTGCGGGCAGTTGTCAGGGAGTGGAGCCTACCGAGAGCGAAAGCGGCGCGCGAACGCGCCGTCTTTATGTGCTCGTTGAAGGTGAGGTTGTGGTCTAGGATGACACCTAGGTATTTGGCTCGCTTTCCCCAGGGGATCGGCTTGCCATACATAGAGATCGGACTCGGGAGGGGGAGGGGGGGAGTTTGCGCGGTTTCGATAAGATAACCGCCTGACTCTTAACGGGGTTGACCTCGATTCTCCATTTCCGGAACCAATCGCTTAAGGCACTTGCAGAGGTTTGGAGGTTACGAGCGATGGATGACTGGTTGGCACCCGAACAGTAAATGGCAGTGTCGTCGGCGAAGAGCGCCAACTGTGCCTTTTTACTGTTCGGGATGTCACTAGAGAACACGGTGAAAATTAGGGGGCATAATACGGAACCCTGGGGGACTCCGGCACGGATAGGGTGAGGAGGGGAGAGAGCGCCCTCGATTCGGTAGCGGAAAGTGCGGTCCGACAGAAAATCTCGTAAGATGAGCACGAGACGGTCTGGCACACCTAGGCGGTACAGCTTATATAATAAGCCATTGTGCCAGACCTTGTCGAAAGCCTTCGCTATATCGAAAAATGTTCTTATCATGGATATAATCTTCTAATTTATAGTATGCTTGTTTACTAAGTGTACGTTTAATGCAAGTTTTAAATTTTCTTTCATTTAATTGCAATTTATCACAAGGTATTTTATTGTAACATTTAACACAGTACCCCATAAAAGAAGGTTAGCCAAAGTACATAACTTTGGCTAACCTGGAAAATGGTTGATGTATTTATCTTTATTTCTCGTATTAAAATTATGTCTATCGCTTATTTTATTAAAAATATGTAGATTTTTTCTTACATACATAATATTTTCATAAATGAATTGGCAAGGTATATATAATCCATTTAAAAATTTCCCTGAGAGATTCGCGGCTACGTAGATTATAAATGGCTCTGACAGCTCTCTTTTGCAAAATAAATATGGATTCAATGTCAGCAGCTCGACCCCATAGTAAAATGCCGTACGACATAATGCTGTGAAAGTAGCTAAAATAGACTAAACGCGCAGTTTCTACATCTGATAGCTGTCTTATCTTTCTAACAGCATAAGCGGCCGAGCTAAGCCGCCCCGCAAGAGATGTTATGTGAGGTGCCCATTGTAATTTCTCGTCTAGCGTGATTCCCAGAAAAACCGTTTGATCAACAAATTCCAGTTTTTCTCCATTCAGTATGATGTCACATTCGCTACTTCTAACATTAGGCAATTTAAATCTAATGCATTTGGTTTTCTTTTCATTTAGTACCAAATTATTTACCGTAAACCAATCTTGGACCTGACGAATAGAGTTATTCTCGTCGTCAAGATTTTGTGCCCGTCTGTCTATCTTAAAGATCAATGAGGTGTCATCTGCAAATAACACCATCTTCGGTTGATTTTGAAGTAATTGGGGTAAATCATTAATGTAAACTAAAAAGAAGAATGGACCCTACATTATAAAGTTTAGGAACACAAGAGAGCTAGACTTATCATTAGGAACAGTCCACAGCAAAGTGATCATGCTTATTCACAAGATAACTCGTTGTTGCTTTACATTTTACCGTAATTATATCCACGCTCCTATTCAAGTAGAAAAAAACATAAAAATCCGTTCTGAATGCGCATAAAATAAGAGCAGGTCGTAATTAATACAGCTAAGTAATCGATCACTTCCAAAAATGCATGATGGCTTCCGGATTGCCGGTTCAGTGAATTTGTTTTTTGTTACTCTTATGCACAACTAAGTGGCTATTGTATTACATACAGTTTCTAATTCATACGATTTGTTCACATTCATTTATATATATCAGTTTTCATCCAGCTTTATTCAATGATTCGTATAGCAAACTTCATTCTGAACAGCTTCTAGAAAATGATTAGCTACCTCCTTAATCAGAGGTTAGGTATCTAAGCAGTAGGTTGGCAAACAATCCTGGCTAGAACATCCCTCAATCCATCTCCCTAGCCTTTTCCCAACTATGTTGAAATTGGCTTCCAGTTTAACCGGATGCATCTGAATAGGTACCAGTATTGTACATTGAACGACTGCTTATCTGACCTCCACAACCCTGTTACTGGGTATAACGACGCCCTTTGGTAAGACTGGTTGTCAGACTTTTAGGTTTCTGACTACCCGTAGCGACTGTCAAAGATCTACGAATGATACCCGGGACCACGGTTTAACGTGGTTTTACGTGGTTTCCGAGGTAAGGAGGGATCTCGATATTTAATGGATGGTTACTCATCTACAAACCGCCCCTGGCAGGCGTACCTTCGATCGGCACGAATAGATCTAAAATACGCTTGCCGGTGTCGACTGTTATAAATTAGCCATGAGCTTTCCATATAAAGAACATCCCTAATTCATGAGCACCGTACTCAAATACATGCGCGACACGTTGTCACACACACGTTGTGACACGCGTTGACGGCTGTCGTCGACACACGTCAACGGTTGCAGTTACCTCTGTCGTCGATGTGTGTCGCTCATGTGTATGCACAATTGCACATTAAGTGAATATTAAAAGATTGTATTTATAATCCCTTTCTTAGAACCTAAATATGAACAAAACACAGATGAAGCTACTGTGATTAGCTCAACAACTTAGCCAGACTCTTTAATATCTCCCATCGACTAAAGACTCTCTTATCGATTATTTAATTCGTGTAATTATTTGCATTCCGCGACTAATGACGAGTCGCTACCAACATAATAAGGAGTAACTATTTACTTTCTTCGATCAAACAGATTAAGATTTCATTACACGCGTGCATAATGCGATGATGGGAGAAAGTGGAAGCTATAAGGCAGTCTTATAGCGCTCTATAAGATGGCTATAAGCGTAAAATTTCAGCGCACACCAGGCGTACGTACGTTGATGGATTATTGTTTAAGTTTAAGACAACCGTAAATGATACTGCCGGGTCCATTACGTATGGCATTAAATTGATAGTTGTTGCTAACCTTTATCGTTTTATTTAGCTGAGTTAGATAATTCATTTCAGGAATATATATTTAATTAATTACGCGTTTAAAGAAATTAATATTTATGCAAAGACAGGAAAAAATCTTTGCCCAAACATTAATCTCTTGAAACGTTAATGCTTAGGTACGTGTGCTTTGCAATACTGCAATAAAATTTTTTTTAAACAATTTTGTACGTGCCCAAATTCAATAGTGACTGTTTTTCAGAATCTTGTGAAAGAATGGTCTAGTTTTATTGTTTGGTCATTCCTATTTTAATTGTTGCAACAGTATATTCAGCTAACAATAACACTAATGTTATTTATTAACTGCCTGTTTTGAAACTCCTTTCGATTATTGTATCGAAAGGAAAAACAACAAGCCGATACTGGCTCGTGGTACAAATTGGCCCAGTTTTATGAAATCGATGACATAAGGTGCAGTCAGGACTCAGATAGCTATAGTCCGACAATCGCATTTAGGGCTGGGGCCTATATTAATTTCGCGATCCTTTAGCTAAACAAAGTCGATTCGACTGCAATTTAATTTTTTGAAATTTTCAGTTGGTTTATTAAAATAAAATGTCATGTTAAATTTACATATTTACTAATACTTGCTCATCTGCAATTACTCACTGCATTATCACTCATCTCATACAAAGAGAAAGAAAAAGGTATTGTTAGTCAGGTTCTGTTCCCTATGCTGATGACTGCACCTGAAAAATAAGGAGAACTGCAAGGTTATTCATTTACGTTGCTGATCAATCCAATTTTTCCAATATAAAGCAATGGCTGTCATCGTTTTACGTTTGAGATCCTTAGATGTTCTTACTAATTTATAGAATCTTAGTTTCTATTCGTCTCCGAAAACGGGAAGAGCGTTCAGGCTGGCAGCAGCCCTAATCCAATGCAGTGTTGCAAGCGCCTGTTTCGTGACCAAACACGAATGCCCGGAAGTCAATGGCCCACTTACAACTCATTTTTCGTGGCCACGATCACGTTATACACAAATAATGTATTAGCGATCAATAAAACCGATGTTTTTGCAATATTTGCTAGATCGCTTTTTCACTGACCGATCGATTAATTAAAGATGCGTAAGTACCTAATTTCTTAAGTGCATAATGCATATTTATTTGGTTCGTGCGTCATAAGATTGGTACACTGATGATCTCGAGATAAATTTTAGCTGTTATTTAGCTAGGCCATGTCATGGCCTACCACTAAATAGCTAGGTTATTAGCAAACTTTTCAAAAAACTCTACCAACAAACGACATTCTAGAATTATACCTACTCTGATACAGATCTAAAAACAAATCGGTGGTAGGTACAGACACATTAATTATTGCTTGAGGCGAACTCCTTGTTTTTAATTAATTTGGATAATACCTACCTATTATATTGTATGCATGAGTCATTACAATTATTGTTAACTAGCAGCGCCCCGCGGTTTCACCCGCATATGTTTCGATCCCGTGGAAATATCGAGATAAAAACTATCCTATATCCTTTCCCGGGACTCAAAATATCTCTATACCAAATTTCATCTAAATCGGTTCAGCGATTTAAGCGTGAAGAGACAACAGACAGACACACTTTCGCATTTACAATATTAGTATGGATGGATAGTATGGATTTTAGTTTAAAGACATCAAAGCATTAATTTAATACAAATTCAAACTCAAAGCATTTGTTTTAATTAAACCATTTACAGGCACTTTTTAATTGTTAAGTCAGTCAAACATGATGTTATTTGCCCATTCCAAAGCGTAGTGTTATCCAATGAACAAGAACGGGCAAGAAACTCCATGGAGACTTTGTAAATCAAAATCAGACCATACCTAAATTTATGAATTATATAATAATCATATTTTAGTCTTAAATACACAAATTAGGAATGAGTTAAAAATATATTTAACTACTAACGAATAATTACGAATAACAACGACGCCGACGACGTTTTGTCAACTATTGTCATCAATGTTGGGCAACGAATTTTTTTTCACCGTTATATTGTTTTATTAGGCAGGGTCGGATAACTTAGCTCTTGACATAATTACACGGTTTCGCTTACAATGGTGTTACGTTAATTATGATAGCAACAAAAAATAAAGGGTTTCGTTTTTTTTTTTAATATTGTTCTTATTTTCGTGAACTATGTTAATTATCAAGGTCTTGCTTAGATAATAATTATATTGTTTTTTTTTTGCTCTAGTTGTATGAAAAGTATAGTATTAAAATATTTTCTAAAGAAATGTTCAAAATAAAAACCACATAGTTCTTACTAGCCTACGCTTCCCCTCTCCTGGACAGAAGCCTCTTTCCACTCCTTCCATCTATTGCGAGCCCGCGCGTCCTCCTTCCAGTTTTGACGGAACCTGTTAGTCTGTTTCTAGTCTAGAACTATAAGTATCTTATAATCAGTCTACCCTTGATAGTTCTTATACCTAATTTGTAGACACAATACTACAATGTTGCCCAATAGAAAATTATTCTATCTTTATAAATGCAGTTTATTGACTTCGTGTGTCTGAAAAATTTCGCAATATTCGCTTTGAGGTCTTTAGTAAATGGTAGACACTGGGCAATAACCAAATGAGAACTCTTTATTTTTACAAATAGTTAGTTGAAATAACACTTACAAGCGGTACATTATTATTCTAAATAACAAGTGTGAAATTAGTTATTGCGTAATGTTGTATTAGCATAATGAATATCTAACGACATGAAATTCAATCGAAAGTTAGTCTGATTTCATTATGTACAGTAGGCCGCAATTCAGTGGTAACAAAACCAGTTTAAGTTGGCTATCTTATATTTATTCTATTGAAAGTCAATACTACGCTAGGCCAGCTGCTGTTCAGTTTTGTGAAGGTGGTCTACCTAAGTAAAATCTATGCAAGCAAAATATCGACTACACCATTTTGTGGTGTCATTTTTTATGTCATTATACAACTTACATTCATAAGCAGAATTCTTGAATAAATTAGTATTAACCAAATACTGTCATGTCGTTACATTTCCTTTAAGGATTTTCATTTTATTTTATTAGATCGATAAAACAGTATTAACATAAACGGAATCTCAAGAAAGGTGCGATTGCTTAATGATTTTATCATAATTTAAACAATATTACGGATTTTTATTTCTCATTTCAAAGTACCTAAACAGCTCTACAAAAAAACAAACGAAATTATTTAAGTAAATGCTACTTTACACAATATCACTTTCCAAATATCTAATATATTTACATACGGGGCGCCGTTTTTTTTCCCACGGTACCCGATGAATGACGATGAATGCCGAAGTGTAGACGGAACGCGTTCGGGCACGTGAGCGCGCGCGCAACAAATTGGCATGCCACGCGACACTTGAGAGCTGATTTATGTGCCACCATTATGTTTTCTGGGAAGCTAAGTGAGTGTGTGTGGTTTGGTTGTAATAAGAAAGAGGTGTTGGGTACTATTATTAGACCATCACTTCTAGTTGCGGTATGTAACGTAATGTACCTCAGAAAAATGTGGCCGAGCTAAAACCACTTATCCCCTAAGAGATATTTGCGAATTAATGCCATATTTCAACACAGTAAAGCATTTTTTGAAGTAGTTATTTTGGCATTCTCACCAGGATGGTCGCCCGCCTCTTTATCTTGAGGAGTATAATACCCGCGAACGGGTGAGTGGCTAAGACGAAATTCTAATCTTATCTACTAGAGTATTATATTATCTGTGTCTTATCTCTATCTACCGGCTGAATAAAACACTTATAAAACTTTTAATTAAAATATAACAACAGCGGGCCTGTTAATGTTAATATTTTTAAAAATAAAGAATGTTTGAGTTCACGAAACAATATTCGTACCGAGATACAATATAAAAGTTATTAGTAATTAACAATAGTGATTGACGTTGTAATCATATTATCGAGAAAGTTCGATTTCAGAGGAAATGATACGCGTTTTCAATGTTTAATCAGACACGAGAAATCAAAGAACCTATAAACCAATCAGGATTACTTTCTCGATTACTTAAGAAATACAAATTGGTTAGGTACATTTGTTTCTTTAATATAAATAAATATTCCTTTTTACGTTTAGGTGTATAACTTTGCACAGAGTGTTATTTCTAATTTGTTCCCACTAGTTCCACCGAACTAAAAGCTGCATCGGCTTTCATGTTAACAAAAATCTGCTGAAGTCAATCTTTTTTTTTTCTTAGTCTATACTATCTCACTGCTGGGCAAAGGTATCGCTCAAATCCTTGTAAAAACTCTTTTCCCACGCTAAAAACTCGAATTGCATTCAAAATTAAATGCTGTTCGTTGGCAAGCTGTTCGCTTGCCGTTTTTAGGGTTCCGTACCTCAAAAGGAAATAACGGAACCCTTATAGGATCACTCGTGTGTCTGTCTGTCTGTCTGTCCGTCTGTCACAGCCAATTTGCTCCGAATCTTATGGACCGATTAAGTTGAAATTTGGTACACATATGAATCTCTGTGACCCAAACACAGACGTGTAACGTAAATAAACAAATTTTGAAAATGGGAGTTATTTTTGAGGGGTAAATAGACAATTTAAAAAAAAAGTAACGCAATCTGTACCGTGTGACATATCAATGAAAGGGCTTACCGTGAGGATCTCAAATATTTTTTTTTTATAATTTTAAAGGAAATTGTATTAATGTTATGTAAGACAATAGACGGAAATTTATCATTCCCCCCCTTATCTCCGAAACTAATAAGCCTAAAATTTTGAAAAAATACTGAAAATAGTTCTATACCTATAGATTACAGGAAAATTAATAAGAAGTCTATGATCTTGAAACAACATGGTAAATCTCTCAATATTGTGCGTACAAACTTACATTTTCAGTCGGAATGTATGGGAGAACATGTTTTTCAACTACAATGTTAAGTTTGTTCTTGGGATAAATTCATTCCAACTACGGAACCCTTCATTGTGCGTGGTCCGACACGTACTTGGCCGGTTTTTTTTTTATCTTCTTTGGCTTATTTTGGTCTCTCGCACTCACCGTAGTCAACTGACAACTTACAGACAGTGTTAATAAACTATAATAATAAATTATACACTGAGTTTTATATAATACATATCCAGTATTATATAAAACTCAGTGTATAACTTATTTCTTCTCAAGTTTTCATAAAACTGCCAACATCAAACACAGCAACTACAGCACCAAACTGTCTGACCTACATCCTAAAATGTAAATACGCAATTTTACGGCACGGATATCGTGGTCTTAAACAAAAACCGTAATGCCATGGATTAGACTTTATTTACACAATTCATTTGTTCTTAATGTCACAATCGCACTGTCCAATATTGTTGTAACAGAATAGAAGGTGCAATGGAAAAAACGAAAGATAGGGCGCCCCGTTGATTTGTCATTACGGCTTAAGAGCGCTTACGCCGTATATACGGCATTTCATACAAACTTTCAAGCCGTTGTTTTTTGAAATGAATGAACCGATTTTAATGAAACTTCATACGCATAAGGAGGATACAAAGTCTAAAAAGTTAGCCGTGAACATTTTCGAAATGTCTTATATAAAAAAAGATACTGGAAATCTCTGTTTCTATGGAAACTTTAAAATCGGTCTAATTTGGCTGTAACACAATTTTTCGAAATTGTTCTCTTGCTAACTTTGTAACTTTTTAGACCTTTGTATCCTGCTTATGCGTATGAAGTTTCATTAAAATAGGTTCATTCATTTCGAAAAACAACGGCTTGAAAGTTTGTATGAAATGCCGTACGGCGTAAACGCTCTTAACGTTGGAAAAACATGCTAAATACATAATTAAGAATTTTTTTTTTAATGCTGTGTTGCTTTGCTTGGTAGTTTGGAGAATTTAAAATACGGTTTAGTTGTCTAACAATCCCATGTTAAAAATCCCTTTAATTAGTTTCTAAATAGAAATCAAGGCATGCTGCCTTGATTTCTATTTTGTTTTTAGCGTACATTGTGTCCCACTTCTTGATCTTGTGTGATCTCTGGGCATGTTGGCTCTGTAACCGTCATCATATTGCACCTTCGACGTGGTCTACCTCTACGGCTATGTCCTGCCTCAGGTGTCCAGTGAGTGACGATCTTTGCCAATCTCTCCGGGCTTATTCGTTAGAAGCCTACTCTCCCACTTAAGCTTGGCTGTTTTTTCTCCACTATCCGTTACTGAGTTATGGAGCGCAGGGTGGTATCTACTTAATAAAAAAAAGTTTTTCTGACAGATAAAACAATAATTAAGAAAATTCAAGTAGAGATATTGTATTAGGTTAAGTGTCTTACAAATAAATACATATTATTGAGATTAGTAGAGATATAACTTGAAAATAAATAACATAGGTAGATTGCTATTTTTCACAAGAACTTAACGTTCGAGAATTTAAAGTAAATATTAAGTCAACACCTAATAAGCAACTGATAAAGTTTCTTGTAATTAACAGGAAACTCGTTATATCAGTACCCACTCATTATCCTACCCTCTCATAACTTAAGGCTTATCTTAAATAATATCAGGTAAATACTTGATAGTTACTTGTTTTGTGTAAGTGTTCCGAATTAGGCAAACTGCTCGTTGTTCTAAACGGTGCTGATTACGTTTAATTATAGTTTTAAGTAAAATACATTGACGAACGTTACCTACTTAAAAGTCGTTTTATTAAGGCTCATTTACATGTATTCAGTCCTAATCTGTTATTAAAAAAAGTTACTAAAAAAATTTTAATGTTGAAACATGCAATTCTCAGATTTGTAAATTATTATTTAAATTAGGTAAATTTTAAAACTTGGTGGTTTAATAAAATAGTTGTAAAACACTATCAGTAAAAAGTCGTATCGATCTATTCAGTAAAAATTGTCACTGAAAACATAGGTGAAGGGAGCTGACATTAAACTTGATGAAGGGAATGAAACTATTGACAGCTCACGTCAAGATCACTTGGACCTAAGAGATGGAAGTAGCGAAGTTTTGGGACAACAAAATTTAAATAACTGTCGTACCAGCGACACGAAGAAGAAGACTTGACCTAAGTTTTCACGGTGAGATTTTCAGAATAGATAAGCAGAAACATAAAACGGTCGATCAATCAGGTTAACCGGTCAAGCCCCGCGCGTACCCTCTGTACTACGATACAATAGAAAATCAATTGTGTCTCATTAGCGGGGCTCAAGCGATTAAACTACGCTTGCCGCGGTTGGTCCATAGATGGATGGATAGCTTCACATACCAAGACCCCTCCGTGCCGTTGGTCCCGGCTGTCATTTGTGTTTCTTTGACAGTCGTTACGGGTCGTAAATATGAATATGAATAAGGCTAGGCAGGTCGTGATCGGCAGAAACGTGGACTTCAGGCATAAGAGCCTAAGTGAAAAAGTCCAGCACTTTTGTTACTAAAACTGGATTCTCGTAAACTAGACTTTAGGATACAGTAGTTGACATTATAAGCAACAATGTCTTACCTAATTGGAGGTATTTAATAAGACGTTTGTAATGCAACGAGCGTGTAAGTTTAGGCCATTTTCGCGCATTACGCTGGCAATAGACATTCAACCACAGGTTCAACCTCCATTAATAATGTATGGAGCGATAGTAAAATAAAGTACACGTTTATCGCTCACGTACACTATTACCATTTTTATAGTTAGAGGTTTTGGAGAAATTCTATTTCAGTAGGTACAGTGGGCTGCATCAATTGCGTACCCCCCTTGAAAGCATCTAGCAACTCCGGTAGGGTACCCAATTGATGCAGCCCACCGTACATTAAGAAGGTAAATTTTAACATTTTCATCAATCAATATTTCGTATGTAGATAGTGATATACCCGCCTCACCCAATTTCTTCTAGCCCCAGGAGCCGCCAGGACTTATAGACCCAACTTACCTGGGATTATTGACCCAACCGACACCCAGTGTAAATGCGGTGCTCCTGACTAAACCATGTCGTATATGTGTGTCCAAAGTGTCTAGACACCTACACTTCTCAGGACCTCAAAAACGCCACTGATGCCGTGTTTGGCGTAGCCACCTATTGGTCCCAACTCATCTACTTATATTTTTACTTTTGCGATCGACTCGAAAACAAGAGAAGTAGATAGGTATAATTATTGTGGTATTCTAAAGATTAAAATATCTAGTACTTAGTGATAATGTAGAGCTCTCGTCCATGATAAAGCAGTATGCGGAAATAAATCTAACCTCTAATTTCCCTACATTTTTGACAAGTTTTTGACATTTTTTTGTCGCTGACATGAGATTGCGACTAGAATTTGAACGTTTTTTATTACAGGAATTGGCCACCTGTTCTAAGACATTAAATCTACGTAAATTGGTCTTTCATTGGCCAGGTATGTAGGTACTTTAGAGCGTGCCGCAATCCAAAGCAATACTAATTAAAACATTTTCTTAAACATAACTTTCAGCTTATGAGCCATAATTTTTAACATTGATTGCCTTCACAGTGATAGTTTCCACGGCCTAATGACGAGGTTTGATCCGGAAACGGAAATCGTACAGAACTAATGACGTATTTTGTAACCATGGATAAATTAACTTGCACACATTGCTTAATCTAGTTAGGCGTTGATAATTTGTTGTGACACTTTTTTTTCTTTTGCATGGGTATCGTTCATGATAACATAACGTCACGACTATATTACTCACAGAGTTAGGCACCTATAGTACACCCACATTTCGCCAGTTATGTTTTATTCCCATTTAGCAGGGGGCGAGCCTATTGATAGCAACCGGACACAAATCCAAACTCAGGGCTGCTACTGAGAAATTCTAGATATAAAAACCCAATAACACTTTACCCGATCCGGGAATCAAACCTCAGAATCATTCATGATAGTAACAAATTATTAGTCACAAGGATGACGCGTAACTTTGATAGAGAGGGCGCTGTCTCTGATCTAAGCATAATCATATACGTAACCATATTTGTCACTCGTGTCCGTTCAGCACGTTTTGTGTTTTCTGATGAGGCTCATAATGACATACAATTTATAACCATGCGAATACTACTTAAATGGTTATTGGTAAATTTTGCAAAAATAAGCCTTTTCTCTTACTTTCTCCTCAAAAGACCAATAAAATTAAATGTGATGCAATCAAGTCTCCAAATTCAAACAACGAATTAACTAAAACATCGTGAGAAAATGTTCTAGAATCTAAAATTTGAAGATATGTGACATGTACCAATCCACACTGGGCGTGCGTTGTAGAT
This sequence comes from Gortyna flavago, assembly GCA_963669345.1. Lineage (NCBI taxonomy): Eukaryota > Metazoa > Arthropoda > Insecta > Lepidoptera > Noctuidae > Gortyna > Gortyna flavago. The sequence continues at coordinate 5,845,765 of OY770132.1, forward strand.
TACAGCCCACTCCCTCTCGAAAACAGGAGGCCTGTGTCCCAACATTATGGGAACATTATAGGTTGATTATGCAATCAAACCTGACCCTGATCAGATCTTTCATTTAAATAATAATTATGGTGACAATGTTATAACCTTCAGAATAGGTCACCATTAACGTATGAAGGAAAATTACGACAAGATCAAGACCGTATTTTAAACCGGCATTGAAGGGTTAATAAACTATTCATATAGCTTTAGGGAGTTAGTTACGAAATAGTGCTTGCATTCCTTATTCTTAATTAAAAAGTTGTTTTTAGTTTGTCTATAGAGTGAATGTATTACGAATAAATTACCTATTGCAAGAATGTATTATTAGACTAGATAACATAAAGCTAGTGTTTAAATTGATAGTCACTTCTTATCTACGGTTATGTATAGAACGGAAGCTGTAAAGGATCCGGTATGGGACATTATAAGAAATAATGGTTGAATGATGCCATTAGCCATAAGAAAGTTTTATCGAAGAAACCATTCACAGTTCGAGAAGAATATTATCTTTAATTTTAAGCGGAAAAGTAGACGAAGACTTTTTCTTTTGGGAAAACTGAGAAAAGTTTTCCAGTGAAGTCTTTTAGAAGTCAGATATCTTTCATAGGTAACGATATACCTTTCTCTCTCTAATAACCACCTTCTCTCTATCTTCTTTTCAGTCTGTCATCATTCACTGTTCTCTCTTCTGCAGTTCTCTTCTGTTAATATCTCACGGCGAAGTGGTATGTGAAGTGATCTTGCAGTGAGCTGTCAATTGTGTCAATTCCTAGCATCAAGTGTAATGACAGCTCAGTTTAAGCTCACACCGCCTTAGTTCTCACGGTGATATTTTTACATAATAGCACGGCTGTTCTCATCGATGAAGCGCTTTCATTGACCACACCGCTTGCAAGGTCGCCCACGTTAATTCCACCAGGTGACAGATCTATGGCCCTTACGTAACCTGCACAGAATTATGGAAGCTAGTCAATCTCATAACAAAATGTTAACCAGATTCCCTAAGCTTGTAATCTTGACTTTGAAATCTGTAGACTTAATACTGCTAATTAGCAGTGTTTGAGCGCCGCAAGCCACGTCCATTTGCAAACAGGTTTCATGATGTTATCGCCGTGCGTTTGTGAGGCGACGTTTCAATGGGATTTTGATGTAGAATTTGTAACATGCTGTGGTCCCAGGACAGTTATTTTGTATGCCCTCAGGCTGGAATCGTTAACCAGTATGATGGGAAAGTTATGTAAATATTTGTGTAATTCTGTGTTAGATAAACGTCCAGTTGTCCGATGGAATATGCTTTGCCATCTTGCAATGGATGTCGTAAGAGCCGGTTGTAAGATTTTATTGAGCATGCCATCCGCTTGTGTTCGTAACATCCTATGTATGCGTAAATCTGGATTCAAAATGGATTGCATAATGTTATCAAGTCATCGCATCGTAGGTAAAGGGGATTGACTGATGCGTTTGCTAAATAGTGTGCATACGCAATGGGCTCGTTTCACTTTAGTAATACAAAATCGTATACGGTAGAGACAATTTGAAGTTTAGGACGGCTTGAACTACTAAAAAGATTATAATGGTCATATTTCTAATATTCAAGTTCTGTATATTTATTTTTCATAGTTTACCGGTTAAAGCAAGGCGAATCAATACAGAACTTTGTTCACAGAGCTTTTGGCATATCTGATTACTATTTCAAAGTTCCTAATGGCCCGTGATTACCTAACTTGGCAAAATTATCTGCAATCGCGGATCCTATTTGGTATTCTATGCAAAATGACTCACTATAAATTGAAGTTTCAATGAAGACAGGTCTAGTTGCGATTGTAATATTTATTGGGTCAATTTTGTTTCGACAGCGCGACTATCCGTGTATTTCTGTTATACTGCTGTATTCTTATGTAGATCTTGTTCCCCATAAAAGGTATTTTAGCAGTTTGGCCCAGTGAAATGTTAGCCATTCCAATTGCTTCCCTTCAGAAATGTTGAAGCGAATTCCCTGAGAAGTGTTGATTTAAAACTTTTTATCAGACATTCTAATCAGGCTGTGGTTTTTAGATTGATTCATATTGAAATGTGAATATAAATTTTTATTTTGAGGTGATTCATCAAATCAACAGATTTAATAAACCAGAACGAATATACCTATACCTACCTGATGAATACAGTAGAACGACATGGTTGACATTACAGATTGTTCGTAATTTTAGCCAGTTTATTCATTTTTATGCACGACCCGTTGGTGTAACTCAAATAACTTAAGCAATTAGCTTAGACTGGTAAAATATGTGCATAAAATACATAGTTGTGAATTTGTGATCACGTCGCTGACACCTGCCAATTTGAGAAATAGTTGAGTTCCGTTAGTAATCAATATTTTTATTCAAACTAGCTATAGGTTTTATCGTAGGTACCTACTATGTCTTCGAAAGTCCTCGAATCTGTAGCGAAATAAATTGTAATCTTTACTGCAACGTGAAATGCACCTACCTCCACACATTTGAATCAGTTAATATATAACAAAACTGTGAAATAAAGCAGAACAGGGAAATAATTATTCTTATAGTAGTTGCAAATTACAATTTCACAGAATTTCGTGCTTCTGGTTTTACCAGCCAGCCAGACTTCCATGACAGATATATGTATAGTGACTCTTAAAAAGAGACAAGAAAAACACTTTTCGGACATGGAACTCTAAAACTATGTACCTAACTACATAAAAATGCATTGACATTGACGGTCGTTTTAGACTTATTGGACAGGAAATTTGCACTCACTTTAATAGTGAATATAATTTATTAAGAGTAATTATTACGTAGACGGGAATTATTCAATACGTCGTTACAATGTTATCTATTAGATAAAATTTGTAAGAAAATCACTCCTAGCAGTAACAGTTTAAACACGTTATTACTTTCTATTAGTTAATAATTTCCGACATTTACGTGACTTTGTAAGTGTGCGAGAAGAAATAAAAGGAATTGTAATTTTATTTTCCGTATTTAAAAAAGCTAGGTACTTATGTATTAACCTTGTTATTTTGCTGTTTAGCACTTAAGCTTTTAGCAGATTAGGTAGTGATGAGAGAATGCGTTCTTGACACCTGTCAATTTCATACAATGAAAAAATTTTTTGTGAATGTAATCTTTAATAGCTGCTAGTATTATCGCACTGACAGGTATCAGGAACGCAATCACTCGACGGCCGGACTGTAGTAGAACTGCTTGCCTGCTTTGAGATCAAAACTATTATGTGTTCCTAAGGCGGAAACACACGGCACAGGAGGCCTACCATGATCTATTTAAAAACGATTCAAAATCAAGACATTTCAGTTTAGGTTCTTAAACTGCATCGCTCACAGTCGTACCATGACGTCCAATACGCTCAGCGGCATTTGGATCGTTGAAAGTGAATGAGCGTTAAGAGCTCGTGGTAGGTATCCAGATGGCACGGCCTAAATTGAATCGTTAAACTGACGTCATGGTACGAATTAGAAGAACAGTTCAGTTTAGGTCCTAAAGTGGATCGTGTTAAGAGCTCGTGGTAGGTATCCAGGTTGTCTCAAACGTCATTACGGCAATTCAATCAACTTTGTTGATCAATACCGTTCTTTCTGACAGACAGCAGAATCAAACTCGCTGATTTTTGTCCCAGACCAGTGAAAAAACCTGCAACCTGCAACCTGCTAAAGGCGAGTTGTCAACATTTTAACGTATTGTCCAGCCGAAGACTGTAACTATGTTGAAAAATCTTACTAGAACGGTTTTAAGTTATCTCTACATCAAGGGAAAAATTTGGCCCGAAATGCAGTTTGAAACCGTGGAAAGATAGATTTGTTTCTTTGAAAGACAGGATGTCTTGTCGCGTGCAAACCCAGTTTCAAATCCTTTCCTAGAGTATTAACTTATGAACGATAGCCGCTACATTTACCTACAACGTTGTTTTACGTGATACTTAATTGCTATACGATTACATTCTTCCGCAATATTGCGATAGGAATGCAAGCTATTTAGATTGATCTATTAATTACATCAATAAACACTGTCTTTGGTCTTCGCTAAATAGTTACGTAATAAGGTACTTAGAGCTTTTACTTTCAGGTAATCTGGAGCACTATTTAAATTTTCTAGTCGGGTTTTACTTTTTTTGCAATATTTTTACGGAATCGCATAATAAGAAGCCTTTAACCGTGGTTACTCATTCGAATGAATGCAGCGGAATTTGATTTGTCATAGTTAAACTTTTTGTTTGTTTTGTCTGTCCGGCTTAATTTAAAAAAGAGCCTATTCGTAAGAAGTTTGTCATCAAAACGTTAAGGTTTTCCCATTGTTTGTCTTAGTTGATTTAGTTTATCTGTTTATTTATTAGTATTTATTTGTGGTTATATTTATTATAATTGAGTATAATATATATAATACTTATAGTTTTTAATAGGTATATGTATACCGTTACTTTTATATCAATATTTATTGCACAATTTTTGTTTGTCTCTGCATCACCCAAAGGTTGACTGGTAGAAAATGCCTATGACATTAAGTCCGCGTTTGATTATTTGTGTGCTTATAGTATTAAATCTTCTATGTATTTAAAACAAAGTCGGGTTAGTTACACCATTTAGGTTTAACTCAAGAACGGCTGGACCGATTTTTATAATCTCATATTTGTTGGATTTATCTTTGTCCCGAATAGTGAAATAATTATTAAAACATGGGAAAAAGTAACAAAAAAAAATCTGAGGCGGTACGAAGTTAGCCGAGTCAGCTAGTCTTCTTATAATATATAAAAATTTATCGCTAAATGTATTGCTAAGCGCGAATCTCGAGAACGGCTGGACCGATTTCCCTTATTCTTTTTTTATAATATTCCTCGAAGTACAAGGATGGTTCTTACGTAGAGAAGAAAAAATTGTTCGAAAAAAAAATTGCACCCGTGCGAAGCTGGGGCGGGCCGCTAGTAAATAAATAAAAATACCCGGTGATACTCTTTGCGACAACTGACAACCTCAATCAACGCTTATGAAAGGTATTGCTTTCATCGTGTTGTATAAAATTTTAAGCATAGATATGACCATGCATTTCGTTAGTTGACCATATAACTAGCGGGGTGTGTCCAATATAATTATATCCTGGGTTAGTTTAAGTAATTTATTTAACTGAAAGCTGGTTCAAGTCATACAGTCAGTACATCTCGGAGTTTCCGAGGTCACCCCGGTTCATTGCAACAAATCTTTTGTAAAAACAGAATGAGTTGATAATACATTGTATGTATTTTGTAGGGATGGGCCGAAATCCGTTTCACATTCAGTTTAACCGAACTTCGGCGGTTTGAAATGAACTTCGGCATTCGGCCGAAATTCGGTTCAAATGCCAACAACTAAAAAAGTAAATAAAATCATAAACATTTATTTATTGTGTTTATTAGTTGTTACTTATTTAAGAATAAAAATTCTAAAAATCATTAGAATTTTGACATCTAAACATTCAAAATCAAAAAAATCAAAAGTCATTTATTCAAACTAGGCTGAGAATCAGCACTTTTCGAACGTCAAAATTACAAAAGACAGTCCCCCAAAACGCCCGCCCTTCACCACTTCCTAGTGCTTTCGCTGGGGAGAAGAAGTGGCGCAACAAACTCCCCAGCAGCACATTGTAATGATTACCGAATTCTTATAAGTAAAAGTAGTAGCTTAGTTTTTTTTAATACTAGTATTTAATTTACCAAGGGTGATTTATGGTGCAAAGACACCAAAGATTCTGCGATGACTGGCAGGACTAATATGTTCGTTTTTGTTCGTTTACTAATTCCTACCTCTGAGAAAAATCGCTCAGAATATACGGAGCTTCTAGAAGACGTTAGGTTCAAACTACGTTTGGCCATCCCTAGTATTTTGCTGTTTAAGTTACAATTATTATCCGTACTTAATTTCAGTTTGAATTTTTTGATAATTTTTTTCTAGAGTACTTATAGCTATAATTTTGATTTAGTTTTATATTTTCATCAACTTTTATAAAATGTAGTTTCTAAACCTGAAGCCACTTTCATTTAATATTCATACCACCTAACAAGTAATTCCGATATTAATAGAATTAGTTACGTTAGTATCCTGTCAATATTAATAAGTATTGATTTATATGTTCGAACCATTGATATGGTTCGAACTATTAATTGAACTCCAAACCTGTACTTATGTGGAAATTAATTAAAATTTATACATAGAAGTCAACAAGGAGACATTAATATGTCCGATAGTTTAGTCATACAGCAGTGACTGGTTTACTTATTTTAATAAAGCAATATTACCTACAGCAGTTATGAATTCATTATTTTTAATTCTTCCTTAAAATATAGTAACTGACTTTAAGGGCAAGGCAATGCCTTGGCCAAGTAGAGGTCGTACTTACTTGTCACGGATGCCTTTGTTACTTATGAATTAGATTATTGGTTATTCAATTTATGGGTTTTCTAGTGCTAACGCCGTCAGCAGTGTCAGTACTCAACAATGTGTTGCTTGGCTATTTTAAAACTCACACACGAAGGGTTCCGTACCTCAAAGCAAAAATCGCCGAAAAAACACGTTTCTTGTATGGATACCCCCTAAAAATTTTAACTTAATTCATTTTTTATTATGATGTTTTTTTTTATAGAGGCAATAATAAATAAATAAATAAAATAAATAAAAACTTTATTCTGTTCAGAAGAAAACACAGTACAATTAAAAAAAACAAAGACTAGTAGTAGTTTACAAGGAGCCTTAGATGCTAGGTTTTTACAAATTCCCTGGTTCCCTGTGTCGTAGGGTCCAGTCTCTTCCTTAGTAAGGCAAACATTTTAATTTATGAACTTATGTGTAGTATTTATTTCGAAGAAAAATTAAACAGTAGAAACAAAAAAAATAAAAAAAAAACTAACTAACTAAGATTATCATGTTGTAGAAAGACGGTTTAATAACAGAAGTATAGGTGCTTTGACAGGGTGTGAGTGTGTGTGTACTGTGGTGTGTGTGTTATGTGCGGAGTGTATGTGGTGTGTGAGGGGGTGTATGTGATTTTATAGGTCGGATATTATGTCTGTATGTGCAAAAGGTCTTCCGTTTGGTCATAATTTTTGGGGTGCAGCCATTTAAATATTGCATTTTTACAGCTGGTGTATGTTAAGTTGAGTATAGTTATATTATGGGAATAGAATTTAGAATAGAGATAAGACCCAAGAAATGCAAAAGATCTGCGTGCAAAAGAAGAATGCACTCTTGGGCGATCCCACTTTAACGTTCTGGATGAATGGCGGGCAAGTTTTTTGGCATGCCTATGAAAGCGCAACAGTGTCGAAACAATAAACAGCTGCCTTACGCGGAGGAGGCTACATTCTGAGTAAAGTGCATCAGTAGAATATCGCCAGGGTTTTTTGTAGGCTATTTTTAGAATAGCTCGCTGAGCTCGTTCCAGCGCAAGCAGATTGGTTTTGTTTGCTGCTCCCCAGACTGATACACAGTAACTTAAAATTGACTGGCACAAGGTATAGTAAACAATACGGATAAGTTTTGGTTCTGCGATAGACTTTAATTTTTTGAATATGTGCGAGAGTTTTCTAATACGCTTCACGAGTGCATCAATATGCGCTTTCCATGTTAGATGTTTATCAATTAATATCCCTAGGTATTTTATACACGGAACCTGTTCAATTTGCGCGCAGAGACAGCTCTCATTACTAACACTACCACATACATGGATCTTTATTTTCAGTTCTTCGTCAGGTGCAGAGCGATCAGTAATGCTAAAACTCACCGACTTGGTTTTGCCGACGTTTAAGGTCAACAAATTATTTTGCAGCCAGCTAGCAACCCTCCCAAGTCCCTCCTGAGCTACACAAACGACATCACTCCAGGTTTTTGCATGAAAGATTATTGCGGTATCATCCGCAAAGGTAAAGACGCTGGCATTATGGAGTTCAAGAGAGCATAGGTCGTTAATGTAGATCAGGAACAACGTAGGGCCCAAAACACTACCTTGCGGTACGCCGTAGCCCACATCCGCAAATTCACTGACGTGCTCACCAATACGAACACGTTGTTTTCGTTCTCCTAGATAGGACCTAAACCAATCCAGAGCTAGGCCCCTCGAGTTTTTTTAGCAGGATCGGCCGGGAAACTGTGTCAAAAGCTTTTGCTAGATCCAGGAAGACGCCGACGCATCTTTGTCCTTTAAAATATAGATAATAGAAATACTTAATCTGTAAAAACCAACAGAATAAAAACAAATTTAGCAAAAATAATGAATTTACTTTAATTGTGCATTACCCCCTAAAAATTTTAACTTAATTCATTTTTTATTGTGATGTTTTTTTTATAGAGGCAATAGAAATACTTAATCTGTAAAAACCAACAGAATGAAAACAAATATAACAAAAATAATGAATTTACTTTAATTGTGCATACACACGAGTGACACGTGCCGTCGACGCTTCTCGGCGGTTGCCGTCGACAACGTGTCGCTCGTGTATTTGAATACAGTGCGTAACACACGAGCGGCATGTGTCGATGGCAGTGGTCGACACTCATCGATGGCTGCAGTTGCCTCTGCCGATGACGCGTGTCGCTCGTGTGTATGCACACTTAAAGTGAATTCATTATTAACTTACACACAACTGATACCCAATTATAGACAGTAGCATTACACTTGTCTTCCCACGCAAATTAAAAGAGATTGAGTAAAATGGATAACCAATTCACTCATGCCCCGAAGCGATTACAAAACTACCTGTCATTATTTGACCAATTGGGCAATGATGCTATGCATAAAGTCATTGACTTTGCCTACTAGTCCAGTTTCAAGAAAACTGCTCGCATTAAATCAAAAGGTCTTAGGTAAGAACTATCAACAAATCACTAAATGCATTTAACGCTATAAACGTATCTAAGGCATTCTATATCTGTCATCTTCAAACGATTGACAGAAATAGAATTTTGGTATTCCTCGAAACGCACCAACTTTGAAACGCACGAAAAGAATTCCTCGAAATAAAAATATTATAATTTTATTCCTCTAAATGCATCAACGATGAAACATAGAGAAGAGCATGAAGCATTCGTAATAAATAATATCGATAGACTTTTCATTTGGTGCGTTTTGAGGAATACCCCACAGAATTATGTATAAAATTCGTTTAGCGCTAAACGCAATTAGAGGTGTGTGGTGCAGGTGGGCCTAAGTTGAATTAATTGTTTACTGATGAAAACCTCATGTCACGTTTTGACAAAAACAGCTTTTAGAAAAAAGACCTACCTGCACACTGTACAGTCGCATGCAGAGTAACCGCTGGGCAACAGCCTTCACTCGGTGTCACCGAAGCCGGCTATGGAAAATATGCCGAGACAACCTAGACAATAGGCCGACCGCTTAACTGAGACGTTGCCTGAGGTAGCAGCGCGGTGCGGAAGGGGTGTGGTAACGTGATGTGGCTGAGATTGTAGAAAAAGGATAACTCTGGAAGAATTTGGGGGAGGCCTTTGCCCAGCAGCGGAACAGTAGCCAATGCTGTTCCTCTGCTGGGCAGCCAAGGCCTCCCCCAAATTAACGAAATAAAAATAAAAATGACCTATTCACGAGGACATACCCTTTTCGCCAATGCAGATTGTGGCAGTAGTTACAAAAGAAATATCCTTGCTTCAAAAATCTAGCTACGTTTATGAGAAAAAAAAAAGTCTATGAAAAACCACTTTATTTAAATAAAAACTTTTAGATTTTTTTTAATTTATCACTTACCCCACAAAAATTCGTATACCTTGCTATGTAAATAATAATGACAGAAAGTTATTATAACATCATACACTAAGTGAAAAAAACTTTTATATATTTATTTATCCATTTATTTCAGGCATCAAGGCCCATATGAACACACACAATACAATATTAATATAACACACACACACACACACACACATACTTACTTACGAACAGTGCAAGCTTGTAAAAATACGTAGGTATTGTTGAAGCTAACTCAAAAACCACTCATCAGAACTTAATAAAATTTATAGGAGGATCCTTCTAGCTCGCCGTCCGATCAGGACCAGGCCCGTGCTGGACGGCGCGTATGTGTTCCACGCGCTCCTCAAAGAGATGTCAGCATCAAAGGAGGGGCCCGTTAGGGCCGAAGCCTGCCGGGGGAGCGGGATTGTCCGAAAGGGTTACCGCTACCCCGGAACATAAAGGGCTAAGGAAGGAACACAAAAAAAAAGAGTATCCTTCTACAACAAAAAATAATTTTAAATAACATTGATGAAAATTCATGTTGACGAAACTACTTAATAAAAACATACAGACGACCATAAATATAACCTCCTCCTTTTTTGAAGTCGGTTAAAAAGGTAAACAACTTATGTTATTTTTATAATCGTCGTGACATTGTTGCTAATCTACATATAGTTATCACAACAGCATGGAGTGAAGTTGCCCACGATGAAGCTTTATCAATTAATACTTACAAATCGATGGTATCGCCCGGGGGTATTTTAGCCAATAAAAAAGCAATACAATCCATAACTCCAACACTGACGAGACGCTTATAGGCAGAATTAACTGTTATTTAATAAAATAAAGCGTCAATCTCAAATTATTGTTTTAAATAAACGGCCATTAGGCCAGATTGTGTCAGTTAAGGTACTTTGTTTAATAAATATTGACATTGACGGCAATACTTTGAAGTAACTTTGTAGCCCGAAGCGCAATAACGGTGTTAAGCCAAGTTAAAACTCAAGCGCGGTTTTATGAGTCAATAACGTCGATAATAGAGATATTTCATTAATTTATATGACGTAATTTTGTCTTTTTCGTACTACCGTGACTAATAGCACTGCTGGATAATTGCGTAGCACACTGACAGTAGCACTAACATTCATTTTGACAGTTGAATAACATGCATTGCGTTATTTACGTTGTCGAGCAGACAAATTTTTCGAACATATGAAGCAATGGAGTAGCAATATCTTTGATGGATTTAGCAATATCCTTCAAAATGATTCAGATTGTGATTAAAAGTGTGTTTCGCAATTTGGGTGTTGGACTAAAATGAAAAATATAAAAATGATCTGCCTATTAAATTAATCAGCATATTCAGCCTTTAAACTCAAAACTCAAAGCATTTATTTCAATTAAACCATTTACAGGCACTTTTGAATTGTCAAGAAGTCGGTCAGTTAAGCTAGTTTAATGTTCCCACTGCTGGGACACAGGCCTCCTCTAGGTGAGAGGGGTGGGCCGTAATCTACACGCGGGCCCAGTGCGGGTTGGTATATGCCACATGTCAAATTTTGATTCTGGGACATGCCGGTTTCCTTACGATGTTTTCCTTCGCCGTTTTTAAGAGCAGTGGTGATGAAATAATTTACACACAGTAAAGCGCCTGTCTGGGTTCGAACCTACAACCTACAACTCGTAAGTCGCGGCCGTTACTACTGGGCCACCAGTTGATATCTGAATTAATCAGCAGATAGACTAAATGTGAACAATAACTGCATTTCCTACTCCTATGTTGCAATATGTAATGCATGCCGTGGCAGCCTTTAATTAAGGCTACACTATAAAATGTAAAAAGGTTATGTGTATTTTAACATGTATTTTTGGTGCATGCTTTGTTGGTTGTCCTTAAATAAATAAATAAATATGAAAGCGATGGAGAGATACTTAGATGGAGTATACCGGTTTCTAAAACCTTTATCTAATCTCTGATCAGACTTTGCAATAAAATCTAACGCAAACTTTACTGTGTTGAATTTGATTGGTTGCTGGTATTTTGGCCAACCAATCACAATGATTGTTACCAAAAATCGAACTGCAATTACGCGATCGGAAATTTGATAAGGCTCCTAGAGATAAAGATGAGGGCCAATGATTGGTGCAATTTCTTTAATGGAGGCAAAAGATGAATAATGTCTTTAATATTATTATCACTCGATACCATAAAGCTCATTAGCCGTGGGCCTATATTTTTCTTTGATAAATGGTTATCTGTCAATTGGCTACTTTTTTACGAGATTCTAATCTCTTTTTATAAAATTTGGCATAAAGTTAGTGAAATCCTGTTATCGATAGAAGGAATACCTGTTTACGCCTTATCTTATCGTTGATGGAAATAACATATCAAATCTCTGGACTCTTAATACATGCTGGTTGTGGGTGTTTTTATCAACCAATCATCAGCTAACATAAGATTAGGTAACAGCAGATTTCTGATGTGCTGGCCAGGGATTTGATCGTTGGTCACTGATTGGTGGATTTCTTTTATCGATCTAGATAGAAACACTGCTGGAAACAACATTAACTTAATAGTTGGAACCACTACCATCTATCAAACTTTCTCTGGCATTTGATTTTGGCTGTGTGTTTATTCGAAACTGTTTTTACGCATAGCCTTCTCAACTGATTATGCAGATGTTTGGCAAAGAGGTACCGTGATTAATCAATAGATGGATTCAGGTTTCTAGATACCTTATCTATAATATCTTATCTTTGATCAAATCTATCTAATTTTGATGTTTGCTCAAATTGCTAGTTGTTGATGGTTTGGTCAACCAATCAACAGCTGAATTATTAATTTGAGATTTGATTAATTTCTTAGACGGGCAGGTGAGAATCAGTGACTGGAGCATTTCTTTTGATGATTATTAGAACCCAGCAGACTAGAACAAGCTTATCTATGCGGAACTAAACCTATATCCGTGTTTGCTGATATTATAACACTAATAAAACAAACATAGATTATCTAGTCAGAAACGATGCAAAGATAACAAGCACAATTATGAAACTCTTGTAACACATACCTAATCTTAATGTCAATATCTATTTACGTAGTAGACAAAAACACGTAGCTAATAAAGTAAATATAGAGAAAACCTTGACATTATTTTAAAATATGTATAATATTCATCATACTAATCACATTATAAAGGCGAAAGTTTGTGAGGATGGCTCAGACCAAATAAAAAACCAAGACAGAGCGCTGAGAACGATACTGTGAAGTATGCCAAAATTACACCTCCGCTCTGTGCATACACGCTCACACGCACACATTTACAACCATTTAGAATCAAACTACACCTCACTAAGTGCACACATGTTTATGAAACCGGCTTCACATTTCTGTTGACAGCCCTCTCGTCTTGGTTTTTTTATTTGATCTGAGGAGGATGGATGGCTGTTTGTTAGTCTTTCACGCAAAAACCACAGAACGGATTTGGATAAAATTTGGCAGAATTAACACATAGGATACTTTTTATCCCGATATTCCCACGAGATCGAAACCGCGGGGCGCAGCTAATAATTTTATATATTATGTCTGGTATTGTTTTATTTAGGGCTGATTTTTCCAACGCCAGATAACTTTATCGGAGGAATAATTTTGAATTTTTGACAGTTCTTCCATACAAAAACAGTCAGAAATCAATAAAAATGATCGGTTGATTGAAAAATCAGCCCTTTATCTAGCTTTTTTAGATTTAAATTTAAAATATAATCAATGACACACCAATTCATGTCACTACTATCATCTGCCTAGCCTTTTCCCAAATATGTTGGGGTTGGTTTCTAGTCTAACCGGATTTCGCTGATGCCACTATTTTACATAGACGCGACACTACTGCCTACACAACCCGGTTAGTGTGTAACACGATACTTCTTGAGGACACTGGTATTCAATTATTCGGGCTTCGAACTACCCGTAACAATTGTCAAAGATTTTGCTTTCCAAAGTACGCTGGGGTCAATTCATGTAACTGTGGCAGCCTTAACTAGCTTATACGTCATTGATTGCCACCGCGACCACACGGTGTCCGCCAACAATAGATTTTCTATTGTGTTTTTTGTCCGGCAGTCAACGTGCCTTTGGGTTATCAGACTAGCCTTTTACTAAATGGTGCCATTCAACTAGCGGCCTGGATGATATTCATCATAGGTTCGATTGAACTGTAACTAACTACGCACGAGTCGAATTGGTCGCAGTAACAAAGCCGGGGGCACCCCGACCAAATGGGTTAAGTTAGGTTAGAACTGTGACCAAACACGACGAACAAAAATCGCCAAAAGCTAGGTTTCTGCAATTTGCAGGTCAGTGTCTTGTTGATTAAAATATGATTCGCGAGCCTAACAAATTGACTTTACAGAATTATAATCAATAAAATCATCAATACAACCCTCTAACTTCATATAATCCTATTGAATGACTATTTCATGAAATATCATGTGGAAATCATCGTGTGGAAATCCTCATGGATGTTCACCACCCTAGGGTAGGTGGAGGGGTCTGTCAGACTCTTACTGACTAAAACCACACGGTATCCTGCAACCTTAGCGTATCGCCCATTATTAAGCTAGTAGTAGGCTGCGACATTACTCTGCAATGCTCACTTGGATACAATAAACAATGACTAAGATGAGTTCTTAACAAAGTATTCTCAAGAGCTCTAACATGTTGCACCTTGACCCCAACAAGTGCCTATTCTTATGTCTCTCTGTTATGGTAAGAACAACATGTTACAATCCGTGGGTCAGTGACATTGACACTGTTAGATGATATATGACCCATTGTGATACCCTAATGATCAATCAACTTAAGAATAGGAATGATTTTTTACATAACATAGGCCTACATAACAATAGTAGGTAATGGTTCTTATTATGATAATTATTATATTAAAATAAGATTATCTCTAATTTCGGCCAAAAGTGTATGTTGTGAACCAGATTTAGTTGATAAATCTATTATTCTATTGAGCTTCATCTACTTTAGTTCGTTATTTTTATAACTAAATATACTAAATAGAGTGGGCCGTAATCCACCACGCGGGCCCAGTGCGGGTTGGTAGATGTCACGTCTTCGAATTTTTAGTTCTAGGACATGCCCGTTTCCTCATGTTTTCCTTCACCGTTTTGAGAGCAGTGGTGATAAAATAAACTACACAAAGTAAATCTGGGTTCGATCCTACGTCCTATCAACTCGTAAGTCGTGGCCGTTACCACTGGTCCACAACTGCTCCCGTCTCTCCCTCTGATACTATGGGAGGTACTAAAATGGGCATTAAAAGTCCAAGTAGGCAAGTTCACTCACGCGAGTACAGTCACGATCAAAAATAATGCTCACACGCCCACTTGATAATTTAATTAGACGCATTAAACCTCAGCACCGATGTTAATAAAGTATTTATTCAGTGTAAGCCCTATTAAGTGTGAGATATGAGCACGACGTACACAGAATTATGTTCACTTTGCACCTGCTAAAGGACATATTCTGTCAAACCATGTAGCCGCGTAGGCCGCCTACCTTGTTTCAATCATCGGTTGCGCAAGCGCTGTCATTGCAATACCGTTGATCAATTTTTGTGTTACTTGTACAGTGAGCTACAGCAGCGTTGATTATGTTTTTTTTGTTTATATTGATTATGCTCCAGAAATGAGTCCGTTTGTGTCAAAATATTTTGAAATGTACATTGTTTGTTCCTGGGCCTCTAGTGTTTGTTTTCTTTAACTTTTTTACACATACCGTAACAATCGTCACGGGTAGCGTAAAGGTCTTACAATCAGATGAATCCTGTACCATTGGTAACTTATACTGTGTTGTCATCATAAAAGGCTAAGCAGCTCCCTTCACTACAGTTCAACAGCAATAATGGTGATGAAAGAGATTTTTGTCATTGAATGTACATTTTAGACAGGATCTGCGGGTCAACTTGAATCAATTGGTCAATGTCTAACTAGAACCATTTCCAAGTGATAGCCAAGCATATTAAAGCCAGCAAGGTTGTTGGCGGAGTTGACTGGCCAGAGTGCGCCAGATATATGTATTAGGTCCTTACATATGAAATTGGCGTTTTGTACGGGAGGAATATAAAGTCATTTTTTTTTTTTTGTAAAATATATTTTATTAGTCAAAGTATGCACCGTTGTTATCTATGGACTTTTGCCATATCATAGGTAGTTCATTGATCCCTTTACTAAAAAAACCATGGGGGCGAGAATCAATAAACTCTTTGAAGGCGGCGTGGACTGCCGCATCGGAGTTGAATTTTTTTCCTTGTAAGAAGTTGTCCAAATTCCGGAAAAAATGGTAATCTGTTAGAGCAAGGTCCGGGGAGTACGGTGGATGTCGCAGACATTCCAATTGTAGCTCATCTAACTTAGTGGTTGTTTGTTGAGCAGTGTGTGGTCTTGCGTTGTCGTGAAGCAGCAGTGGCCTAGAGTGATTGTACAATCTCGGTTGTTTAGGCAGCACCGGTGCCACGGTAGAACTCGTACTCGTAAATATACCTATATTTCATGTTTTCCATTGTGCGGTAATAAGCGACGCCAAAGAAAAAAATAATGAGGAAAAAACAAATTAATGACTGTTTTCAAAACTCAAATGTACGTACCAGCTAAATGAATTTATAAATTTGAATTTGGAATTCTTAACCAAAGAGGAGATATTTCAGATCAAGCTGGTCAGTACGACAAAACGCTAATTTCATATGTAAGGACCTAATATTTAAATATGAGTAATTTAAAAATATTCTTTACTGACGACACCCTGGCGACCCCCTGCTACACATGGTTTTTATGACTTGTCAACACATCGTCATTTCTTTATTTGTAAGCTTAATTTTATTTATGAACCTTGCGGAACAAATTCTCCAAATGATGGTGAATACTGCATCAAAGTCCGTTGCATAGTTTAGAAGAACAACGCGGTCACGCAGACACGAAAAGCGACTTTTATTTTTAACTAGCGACCCGCCCCTGCTTTGCACGGTTTTTAGTACTTGACAAAACATCGAGATTTCAAAATGTTAGTTTAATATTAATGCATTACCTAAATGTAAAATCCGTTGCGTAGTTTAGATATACAACGTCGTCACACAGACAGACACGACAAGTGAATTTAATTTACAATAATTATGTATATATACAGGGTGTCCAGTAAATAATACGAAATAGTGCAGAGGGTGATAGCTTTGGTCAATACCTACCAGAACAATATAATATGTGTTCAATGAACAATTTAATATGTGTTGTGTGTGTGTAAGTATAATGTACAATATAGCTTGGCTTTATCAATGCACCCTCTCATTAGAAAGCAGTAGCGTTAACGCATATTTATTTATTAAATTAAATTAATGAATTAAACATAAATAATTGATTTCGTGCAAGATTAGAAAGCGTAAAGTCATATATGTAGGAGAAATTAATACATTGTTAGGTACGTATAATTAATTACAAAGTTACTTGTACGCTTACATGTCATTGAGCTTTCGTTCTCTTGGGATTCTGTTCACAATCTACATTTAGCTGATGTAAAGATAAGCTGTCAGCATTGTCACGTTTTAAACGTAAACTGGTCCAACTCCCAAGGTTACCAACTGACCCATTTTCGCACAATAATATTACAATAACCAGCGGGGTAATTGCGTAACAGACTATCAATAGCAATAGGTTTCATTTTGACAGTTCAACAACATTCATTGCTTTGTTTACGTTGTTGAGCTGACACATTTTTCGAACATATGAAGCAATGGAGTAGCAATATCCTTCAAAATGATTGAGATTGAGATTGATAGTGTGATACGCAATTAGAGTGCAGCTTTTGTCCGCGGCTACGCCCGCGTGGATGTCGGAAATTATCCCACGGGAACGTGCTACCGGGAAAAAGCCTATTATGTTACTCCATAACATCAGGTATCTGCCAGTCAAAGTCCCGTCAAAATTGATCCAGCCGTTTCGGAGATTAGCCGGAACAAACAGACAGACAAAAATTCAAAGAAAGATTTTTGTTAGAAGTAGCGTATGTACCTACCTACTTTCATATTATGCATTTAGTAAAAAGCTATTATTTTGATATTACAAACAGACATTTCAATTGTATTTATTAGTATGCATATGTATAGATAACAACATCATTGCACGGTTCAAACCGAGCAGAATGCCTAAGCAGGTTATCGTTTCACTTTCAAAATAGAAGGTACTGAAGCTGAAGACGATTATTGCGATTATACACTAGATTTTTTTATTTCAACCTCATTTAATCTATCAAAGAAACTGTGTTGTCCTACTGTTATGCAGGGCAAAGGCCTTCCCCTCCTTTTCCCAGACACCGTCCTTTGTTAATATTTATACTATGTACTATCGCGGACACTCCCGCCTGTGCACCACTAAGTTCATTTGCACTTTTCAAGTTTACTTGCACTCAAAAAATAGAAGCGCTCTCTAAAAAGGGCGCAAAGGTCAAATAGTTCGTCCGCAAAATTCACAAAGGAGTACACGTGATGCGTCGCCAAGCTGCGCAGTGCATGTTGCAACTAATTGCGTTATCGCTTACCTAATATGGGAAAATTTTAAGGGGGCGTGTTTTGGCGGCACCGCAGGATTTAGGCGAAATTTTTTTTAAGTGATCTGTCAGAAAAGGCCGCTGTGGTAACTACATATTAAAGAATATAATTCTATTCTATAGGCCAGTCCTTTCTGTAGATTCAGTTGTTGACGTCGAAATATGCAGCAGCCCAATCTGATAAACAAAGAGATCATTTCATCATCAATTCAATTCTACTTCATCGAACCAGAGATCACAATCTTGTTCAAGCTTCAAACAACATAATCGTAACGATATTATCGATTTATCGTTACGTTACTATTACCAACAAGTGAATTTACCAATGGAATTCTTTATGGAGTGATTATCGCGTGGGTGGCGCACGCGCATAATGCCCTTGAACTGATTATTGTATCGACTATTATTCATAAATTTTTGGCCAGAACCATTTGATTAGATAATTGAGATTAACCGGATACGTACCTACTTAGCTGGTTGCAAAATCGCTGTCTGACGTCTGTATTTATAAATGACATTGATTTCATGTCAGGGTTAGGGGTAGGGCAACAGAAGACGGGGTCTTGTGAGCAATAACGTAATTAGTTAGATTTATTTTGACCGTGCAAGCACGCAGGTCTAAATTGGAGTGTGGCTCTTGCTTTGGTGTCTATGAAAAGGGGTATTGTTAGTTTAAAGCTCACTGTCACAGACAATATGCTCACTATCACAGGGTGATTTTTTGGAATTTTCTAGAAAAATTGATCAAACTTTACCGAGTCAAATTAAACATACCTAGTAAAATTGATTGATCAGTCACGTCTTGAAAGTCTGTACAGGGTTAGTTTTAAAAGACCAGCCAAATTTAAGGGTGTGATACCTATAGGTATAGACCATGAAACTGAAAAATATTGTCCATGCGACCAACGTCGTAATCGCGACTGAAAATTCATCCGTCCCATACCTTTAGGTCGGTATTGAAGTTTTCTATGGGACAGTTGATATTTTTTTTACGATTACGATATTTGTCCCATATAGAAAATTTTTCAGTTTGATGGTCTGTACCGCACCCTTAAATTTGGCTGGCCTTTGAAAATAAACCCTGTATAGGTCCCGTAATTAAGTAGACTCAATAAAACATTGGGCTGTAAATCTGAATTTTCTAGCAGGTAAGTTAAACAGTGAAAATTGCACATATCCAAGTAAAACTAAACATAATAAAATTTATTAATCTCGATCAGTCACGTCGCAAAAGTTTATATCTGTATCTCGAATGATCACGTCATAAGTATAGACACAGAATAACTAATAGTACTCAGGTATAGACCAGAAATACGACTTCCTCCATAATAAGTGATAAGTAATTTAAGTTAAAACTGCCCGTAAAGTGTGTTTAAATCAAATAGTCGTCCTTGCAATATCCTTGTAATACACTATTAAACTCTCGTTATAACAAGAATGTGACACTTTTACATTAAAATTTAAACAAGGCCGTAGGTATTTAAAAAGTAAACCTTTTACGTTGCAATAACGTTTTTAATTATTTCGTTTATTTTACACATGAAGTTGGCGGCCATGATAAAAAAATAATAACGTAATTGTATATTACAATATATACGTAAGTATACCTATACATTTAATAGGTACTGGTCGACAAATCTGGTCTAGTTTTTATTGCAGCACTAGTTAACTATAATTTTTGACCAATCAATTTTGGAGTTGCAAAGTAACTAATAAAAAATCTTTGTATTTTTTCTGTCTATTTGTTTTGATTTAATTAATCAATCTAGGAAGCAATTATAAAAAAATCAAATGCCTGGTGGTACGAAATAACAGTAGATAATTGATTTTGTTCAGCAATAAAACTCTATTAGTACCTAAGTATAGTTTCCTTATATTATAATTTTACTATTATTTCATAGAGAGCTTTTGTTAACCTAGCTTTTAGTGTAATAAATAATCGCATGCTGGATTTAGAACCAGACACCTCTGCTTTTGAGCTGAACAATACTCACAGATAATGAGCACACAACATAAATCATTTTACTACAACTTCTTAAGAAATCAATCCTTCTTGCATGGGAACATCTCTACTCAATGAATCCTAAAACAAATGAACACTAAATGAAATTTTGCAACTCGGCGTATTGTGCATACTTATACAATACACTAGCTTTACCGACTTGTTTTATTTATCACTCGCACATACAAAGAAACTTTATAAAACACAAATCTGTAATTTGAATGTCATAGAAGTCAATCAATCTGTATTAGGGGCTTATCTTTTAATCCACCTGTTCATTACATTGAAATAATTACATTGAACGATAAAAATTTATGAGCAATATTATCTGTTTCCTACGCCTCTGACATGAGGCAAAAGCAATGTATATGCTAATCAATCTATGAAGCAACAGCTTGCCAGATTCTACTGCTGGATTCAAAAAATTTACTCAGTATATCGTATATGCCTTCCCCATGCAGCGCCACAACAGCCTGTCCTCCACTTTCCACATCCAGCCTGTCCCTAACTAAGCATGAGCATTGATTATCTCGTTACAATATAACCGATCCAGTAGAGTAATTGCGTATCACACTTACAGTGGCATTACCATTAATTTTGGCAGTACATTCATTGCGTTATTTACTTTGAAGCAGACGAATTTTTCAAAGATATGAAGCAATGTATTAGGATTTTTTTTTTAATACTTCGGATTGAAAGTGTGTCATGCTTAGCAGCCGATTTTCGAAAATTCCTATTGCTTACAATAAAGCTGAAAGGGGAAACAATATTTGAACTAAGATGCTGTCTTTGGCACTCACAGTTTTGGAGATTCAATCATGCAGTTTCATGAGGACCTTCTTCTTTTTTGGTCGGTTAAAAATCTGAGCTATAGCGCCAAATCCACCGAAGCCCATTCAACTCCGGTGTAGTCATAAGGAAAACATCTATCAAAAACAAGAACTTCACAGTTAAACTATGAATAAGTTATCAAATCAACCGACAATCATATCCGAATGAGCTTGCTAAGTAATGCGGTAAGCTGATTGCAGGTTACGTCAAGTTATGAGATATGTATGTATCCTCTACGCGAGATGCGTTTGAAGATATTAAACAACGATCTAACTGACATGAGACAGCTCGATGGTCTGACAATAAATTTTTGTTTTTCTTTTAAATGGTTCAACTCAGTAGCTGTGTAATAATATTTCAATAATAGTATGACGTAATGATTTGATCACGTAGGTATGAAGAGTTTAGAGCCAATAACAAATTAAAAACTATAATAGGCGAATGAAAAGTTTCTACTGGCGGGAAGGGATTGTGTTTTGTTTTTGTCGTGTTTGATGAGAGGGGTAGGCAAGGAGGCGCGGGTGAAACTTGATTTTTTTCTGTCATTATGCGTGAGACTCGAGTGCAGGCGCAACATGAAATTTGCTAATCCTCAATGCACTCGTAGGTATTAAGGAATGATTAATATAATGAGACACAATATGTCAAAAGAGCCTCCAGGTCATTATCTTTATCTTAGTTGATAAAATACAAACAATAGCCAAAAATCAAAACCTTCAAATCTTATCTCCTAAAAAATCGAGCGGAGCCACGGGCAGAGCCATTAATGTACATACCGCAGTTATACCATATGGGGAAGCAATGTTTGCTCTAGAACTATCATTTGGCAGATCAATTATCTTCAATCATATCGCAATCCACGCGGCTTGGTTACTCGTGAGGTGATTACCAAATAGGCTGAGATGTGGACGCCGCGTGCGCCACCCACCTCGTATCGTAACTTACACATAATTTAAGTATTAAATGTTAAAGGGAAGTTTTAGTTTCGGGCTCAGAGATTATAAAATAATTTGTCAATCTTTTAAGTATTTGGTATTTTTCTTTACACGAGTATCGCCGAAGTTTAATTTCTTACACATTTTGGTAGGTTTCTTAGCGAGCTTTCATAGTAATACTTGTCTTGTGGTCCTTTTTTTAAATGGTAGAATTGGAGTACAACCAAAATCAGATCAGATTTTATTTATCGCTGACCTAGAATTTCTTGCTAATAAATATTTTTTTCCTTAACATTTACGGTTTATTATTCATGAAAATGTCACATAATATTCTTCTTACGTTGTTATAGATTAATAAAAAAAAAAACATCAAAATGCCTTATCATTTTAAACAATCAGTTTTTTTCTATACTTAAACAGGCTTCACCTTAACAGGTTATTCAAAGATTCCATTATAAGCCGCACCTTATAAAAAAGTCTTTAAATATTGCGGCATCTATTTACCTAACTTATTGTACATATTTTATTTACATAACCCCACATTTGCGACAGAGTCCGTTAATAGTTGTCGTATGAAATAATAATTAACTAAAGCAAGTTTGCGTTACTCGTAGTATAAATGGCAAATAATTGAGTTTTCACTTCTCATGCTCTAAAAGTTCGTCTTTATGTTGTGCGTAGGGGGCATAAAGTCGCTTTTTATGTTGTAGTGCATAAAGTTTTTTTATTCTAAGCCTAAGATAATCAGGCCCAACATCCACATGCACAATAAAACATCGCAGATTAAAGTTGTTATTTTATTTCATTTGCTTTAATTTATATCACTTCCGTGTTTTCTATCGTTAATTTAATAAAACCAGATTAAATAGTTGTCATTTATTAAGTGTTTAAAAACGGAAAGAAAAATTTTTTATGACTTGGCAGTATGAAGTAGGCACCGAAGTCGAATGGCATATATGTTAAAAGTTTCGTGGGGGGAATTAGCTATTCTCTTCTTCAATTTTGCGACATTTTTGAAAAGTGATAATACTGTTATATGCTTTATGCTTGTTTCATTTTCTCGCAATCGAAGTGAAAACCAGTGTATAACTCGGGCATAAACGAGGCATTTAGTCATAAATTGTATAATTTTATGACAATTATTATGTAGGCTCACAGTATTTCTTGTAATGGACGTGGGGCTTAAAGATACTATAGACCGAGGACACAATGTTTAACACAAAGCCTTTCTAGGGTCCGCCTTAGTTCTGGAGAGGCCCCACGGCCGCGGCGTCCTCACCTTCCGCCTGACGCAGGTCCTCACCGGACACGGTTGCTTCGGGAGGTTCCTTTTCCATATAAGGCGGGAGGAAACGCCGCAGGAGACGCCCTGGGTGTCGGGAGTCGAGAGCCGATTCCCGGCCACCGTAGGCGCGGGCTTGCGGATGGCGAGCAATAGGCAGCTCGCCGTCCGGTAAGGACCAGACCCGGGTTCCTACATCAAGGAGAATTTTGTAAAAACAACTCGAGCTGAATAGAACCACACTCGCAATCTCGGATGCTTTCCACACGTTTTTTCCTATAGAAAACTATTAAAAACCGACTCTGTTTCTCAATCAGTTTCTATCACCACACCATACTTATCTGCATACGCATTCTTAAACAGAAAGTGGTTTGCAATTACTGCCGAGATACGTCATATAAAAAGATAAAAAGACAGCAGGAAACAGTCTACATAATAAACAATCAACGCCCTGCGGTGGGAAACAATCAGAAATGGTTGTTTCAAATGTTTTATAAGATTTTGCTCAGATGAACAGACAGTTGGAGTAATGACCCTCGGGGATTGCCAAAGGTGCGTACGCCATGTGGTGTTTAGTCGGTAGCAGTCAAAACATCCGTTGAGGAAGGATAAAACGTATGTAATTAAAGATAGTAATGCATATGAATGCTGGTGGATGGAGAGAGAGAGGATGATCAAAGAAAATATGAATGGATTGTGTGAGGGATGATATGAAAGAAAAAAGAAATGGATGATAGATTGACGGCTGTCAAGGGTGAAAACAACATGTTGTTCCGACCCCAAGTAACATGGGACAAAGGCTGAAAGATGATGAGTCCAAGCATCACTGCCGCAGTAGAAAAAATGTAGAAGAAAACGATTTAGTCTGAGAGAACAATTAACAAATTCGAAAGAATCGTCAGAAAAGTAATACTCGAAGGCTTTTGAGAACTTCGCTGTCTTTAATTGTGTGATGGTTACTGCAACTCAAATTAAATAGATGTCTGATATTCTAAACATTCCATTATATAAATTCATTATACTCAAATATCTCCAATCACATGGCAACTGCGTAACACAAGAATGCTCTATAAACGATTTCGAAGTTAACAATTCACATACAGCTCTCAAATCGAACCGCTAGTGTTGCCTTTCACTACATGTTTTCTTCAAGAGTTTATTCTTTTTGGCATACGTAGAGAAATAATATCGATGACAATCTCTTAGCTTTCTATCTAGATTGATAGTGAATTGTTGGGATAATTATGAAGGTATAATAAAGAATCGATTGTAGAAATCTTGGTTCTGATAAAAGATTCATTTGCATTTTGATGGTATGGCCATTAATGCGTAGCATTTCAGAAGCACTATTTGTGTTGAATTAATGAATAGATAGCTATGTATAAAAGTAAACAAATTTCTGATGGCCTGATGAAATACATACAAACGCCATTACATTATCTTATGTCATAGACCCAGTTTTTGTTTTGATTTGGAATAGAAAGGTCAATTTACGAGCTTTTGGTCAATTAACACATTTTTAAGTCATTGTTTGAAAGGAACCAACAAGTAGATATGATTACGAAAATGATTGATTGTTGTTTGTGTGATACAAGAATGTTTGCACCACAGAATCAAATAAATATTGGATCACTCATTCGAAGATTAATCATTCAGCTATTACACACTATTGAAGAGCTCTCATAGCTACCAGTAAAAAGGCATTTTTTTTTTCAAATCATTTCGGGTTTTGCGCTAGGTAGATGATGAAATAATTTTTTTTTTCTTATATGCTCGCTAATTTTACAAAGGACTTAAACACATCTGACGAATTATGGGTGTACACACCCCTGGATAGCCTTAGAGGAATACAGTCGTGATGTTTGTTTTGTGTGTTTTATTTTTGATTTGGGTGCTTAGGAGCTTCCTAAACATGTTCATCGCCACTATTAATATTAAACCTACTAACCTTTCACCTTAGACCCACGACGTCGACCACATCGCTAACGACAGTTTACAAATCAATTAACAACATACGATCAATGGACCGTAAGCAGCCGGCGCACGCGCTCCGCTACGCACGACTAGCTACCGGCATGCGCGTAAAGCCTTATTTAACAAGTATTATACTACACATTACCTACATCTTAACTAAACCTAGGAATATGGTATTGAATGGCATATTTATTGTACCTACTCATTTGAAGAATCGATTTACCGTCATCAATTCAGCCAAAAGCCGTACTCTGCAGAAAAAAAGGCTGTACCGCCACTTCGACCGGTTCTGTGCTTCTCGCATTCAGCGGATTCCTGCGGCCTTCACCAGGTCATCGGTCCACCTTGTATGAGGTTTTCCAACACTACGTCTTCCGGCACGCGGTCGCCACTCCAGAACCTTCCGGCCCCATTGGCAATCTGTTCAGCGAGTAATAGAATTGATTTCCTTCGATCAATCGATCTTCATATATTTTAGCGAAAAAAATCTAAAACTGCTCACCTTTTTCTCTATCTAACAATCAAGATTCACAAATTAATCGATTATTTATCGGTCAAACGCACCGACTGGAATTAGATATCGAGGCTTTTCGAATGCTTAACTATCCTAAGCTAAGTAGAATCTAATTAATTAACTACCTCTTTTTAAAATAAGCGGTAGTAGGCTTTAAACGAATCTGAGGTTATTGAAAATGTCTCTATAGTTTGCGGTTAACAAAAGGTCACAGGTTAATCTATGGTTAATTTTGGGTTATTTACTTCTTGTGGTTAATTGCTGCTTCATCCGATTAGTGCTCTATATTCATAGAAATATTAGGTTGTTGTAAAAGTTTCAATTAAGTTGCAAAAGAAAATTAACGATTTCGAACGCTGTGTGCCTATGCACACGGCGTTCGAAATCGTTAATTTTCTTTTATAAGTCTATACTTATAATAAAAGATGGACTCCGCGCCACGCATATCGAAAGTGAAGCACAGTAAGTATGCTGGGACCGTATGTACAAACACGCCTCACGCTCACATTTCCATCATAGTATGCCGACCGGCCGCCATTACGTGACACGACAGCGTCAATCGTCAATCACGCACACATAGATCGGTACGGTGCTTCACTTTCGATATGCGTGGCGCGGAGTCCATCTTTTTTTATAAGTCTATGGCTGTGTGGAATCTATTTATATCCAAATATTAGTTTTTTTCCCTTCGTTTTGAAAAACTTATACCATTACAATATTGTAGCTAATAAGACAGTTAGATTGCAAACATCGCTTTGGCATAACAAATAAAAACACATAACAAATAAACAAAAGTTATTTATAGTGCAGCAGCACTCAACTGAACTATAGTCGAACTTTTAATTAGCTGCAGTAAAATGACAGCTTATGTGTTACTTAAATGACAGAAATTGGCGTATTTTTGTTTTTTTGGGACCAAAAACCAAACCTTGGTTCTCTAGACAGAATAGTGTAACAAACGAATCTTATTTGACATGCTTAACTCTAAATGCAGTCCGAAATGAGTTAATAAGTGTAATTTTACTGCAGAAACTTAAAAGTCGGAGTATACATATTATATAACTTAAAAATACGTAAATCAACGAGGAACGACAGTAAAACGTATAGTAGGTACAGGAGACGCCCTACATCAATTTGCCATGTTATAGCAATTTCATACTGTCAATTACAGCTGCCAAAATAAATTGTTGTGATTTGTATATATTATGAACAATTTAAGTTGGTAGCTAATCTGCTTTACAATTAATTCCGCTGACCTTACATGGTCGTCAAGAGTCCTTAATTCAATTAACTAGTTATTTAGTTCATTATGCAATTTAATAGCACAAAGTACGACAAAGAGTAAGACATCGCCGTTACAGATCCATGATTAACTATGATACTATAATTAACATAGTTATAGGTATTCATATTGTTTAATAGAGACTTTTAGTAGGTCTGTCACGATTATTATGAGCTATTAAACAAAATTGTGTAATACAGGTAATTCTTGTATTCTGATCACATGCATTTAACTTAAATGCTGTTTACGTAATAATATAAAGGAAAATATTATAGAAATATAGGATGTACAGAATATGACTTACATATTTGTTAGTTTTTTGGTGAGAGATTGTTAATTCGTTAGATTTTAAATGAGAAGATAATATCGAATAATATAAAATTGTGTAGATATTGTGACCTAGGAACACTTTTGTGATGACAATAATTATGTGACACATATAGGTGAGTGCAGTGATGGCCCGGTAGTAACGGCCCCGACTTACGAGTTGTAGGTCGTGGGTTCAAACCCAGACAGGCGCTTTAGTTTGTGTAACTTATTTCAGCATCACTGCTCTCAAAGCAGTAAAGGAAAACATCGTGAGGAAATCGGCTGTCCTAGAACCAAAAATTCGAAGACTTGTGCCATCTACCAACTCGCACTGGGCCCGTGTGGTGCATTACGGCCCACTCCCTCTCGAAGACAGGAGGCCTGTGTCCCAGCAGTGGGAACATTATAGGCTGATTGTGCTTAAGCTACACATAGGTAGATATATATATAACAAATAAACAAACAACAGATTCTCTACAAAGTGCATAGTTGATCTGAGTGCCACACTCAGTACCTCTAGGTACGTCTTTTTGTTCAACTACAGCTTGAAATATCTCACATTAATTGCCAATATTTCTGATTGACGTCTAAAAGTGCGTATTAACAGCTATCAGTAATTAATAAACTGTAATTAAACTCAAATATTCAACAAAGTACTGTTCAGTCCATTATGAAGAAAATATTTTTTATTTCACTAGACTTGTTGAAACTGGGCTATAAACACTTAATGCGGCAATTTTCCTACAAAACGTTGCAATAGGTGTAAACGCTGATTATTATCTGAGCACTGCAGCCGTATGCACATAATTATTGAAGTTACTAATGATTTTTTACGAAATATTTCAAACACTTACCTTTTTCACGCAAACTTACCTCTTTACAAAATATTCAAGACTACCAAGTGATTTAAACAATAATTAGTTTCAAACTAATTAACGAAGTACAGACGCCAGCAAATCAATCTACTACAATCTGTCAAATTTCTTAAATAGATTTTCAAGTTTATCGCTAAAGCATTACGTTCAAGGTTGATTGGGAAAATTTTACAGTTTCGGGTAGCTTGATGTGCTGGCGTCTGCACATAGAAACACGTAGGTACCAACAAGCTTATTTGAGACAAATACATGTGGGATCAGTGGTGGCCAAGTGGTAACGGCCGCGACTTACGAGTTGGGTCGTAGGTTCGAACTCAGACTCACTTTTTGTAAATTATTTCATCACCACTGCTCTCAAAACGGTTCAGGAAAACATCTTCAGGAAACCGGCATTTTGTTGAACCAAAAAATTTAAAGACATGTGACATCTAACATCTACCAATCTGAATTAGGCCCGCGTGGTGGAACGCGCTCAATCTCACAGAGAGGAGGCCTGTGTCCCGGCTGTGGGAACATTATATGCTGATTATACATAGTTATAGCGACTGGGACCAAGACTTCATAAATATTACTAAAAAGTGGAAACTATAACCAATATTTATGTAAATGTCTTCTCATTTACTTTTCATCAATCGCTTGCGCCAGTGCCATAACTAGTCTTACTTGTTGTTGTTGTTGTTGTTGTATCTATCCACCATATAAAGAACGATTTGTGACTCTATCTACTGAGGAAATGTGGAAATTTTATAAAATGTGTCCAGTTGCAAAAGCATTTCCTCGTTTTAATTTAGTGTTCCGTTGATAACTTGTTAATCAGAATACTCAGATTGATTAAAAACAGATTTATATTGCGGATTATATTGTACAACGTCTTTAAATATTGCTATAGGTAGTGCCAGGATGAGTCATTTTAAAAGCCGTTCTTAATATTTCTAGTAAAGGATATCTACCTTTTAATCTCTCAAGGGAAATATATAACTGATCCTCTAAAAACTGATTGGCCTTTTAATGGTTTACTTACACTTTAAAATTAATGAACCATGAAAAAAAAACCTTTTTTGGCCTTTTTAGACACGCATTTTTTTTCTTTATTGCTGCGGCAGGAGCCGGCGAGCGCTGCATCCTAGTTGGTCGCATTTACTTGGCTATTTAGTATTTTTAAGACAGCAAAATGGGAATTATTTGAGCTTTAATTAAATACATGCCTTTCTCAATATTGTTTCTATTTTACTAAGCAGCTCTGGATTTCCTTTATTTATGAAACAAGAACACAAGATAAAGATTAGATCATTGAGAACAATTCAGATTCTAATGCTCAAACGCATGCTGCCTGCAACTGCATGCCATAATGCATGAGTGCCTTAATAAAATACAACGAGGAGAGTTACAAATAACAGACTAATAACATAGTGGTGTATTCGCATCACGATGCCTGTAAATGGCACAATGAGAAACATAACTGTGCTTAATAACGTAGGTACTGAAGAAATAATATCTACATAAATCTTTCTAATTACGAATCCATTTTAAAGTGAAATTTTTGCTGATATGATAAATAGCATGTCAAATGGAACTGAATTTTTTGATAGTTCCGTTCAAAATAGTCTTGGTTTAATAACAAAGCCATGCTATGATAGATTAATATTACAAGCTTATCTTTACCTTTTCCATTATGAATACATATAGTTTGCGTTAGGAGAGACCGTGGGGTTCCGCACATAATTATGATCCCAACTGTCATTGGCCCGCCATGAGTTTCAGCTTGCCCCGTCGCTATTTAGGGACTCTCCTACGGCTAACCTAGCATCCTTTATCCTCCTGCTGTTATCTACGTTAATTTAATAAAGCAAGCAACCCCTTCCTCCTCCTATTTTAATTATTTTTTTTACTTTCTGTGCTGCCAGTGCGTGTTCCAAATAATACAGGGTGGCGAGAGATCGACGCGCAAACTGAAACTATGAATTCAGCACATGATTCTCTAAAAATTTCTAGAGCAAAAATGTTGCGTCGGTTATCAAAAACAAAAATCTGCTGTTTCATAGAAAAGTACAATACTTACGTGGTAAAAATGTATGGAAATAACATTTTATTTTTTTATATCTGACGAAAATGTCAACGCCCCCTGCGTTGAATTTTTTCTTTTCGTTTATAATCATGTAAGTTTCATTGCCCAGGAGTGGGACAGCGAAGGCTAGTAAAAAAAACGTATAAGTACTGAACCCATGGTTGGTTGGTTACCCAGGTTGTGCGTCGATGTACCTGCCACCCTGTTTATTTTTCTTCCTTTCTTAACTTTATAGGTACAACATATCATATTTAGGTAGGTACCCAATTCTAAAAGGAAACCCTACAGGAGCAATACTTTTAATTATAAGTACCTACTTCAATGTGTATCCAAACAGGTATTTGGTTACAAATCTAATGGTTTTTTCGCCTTCTATTACGTATGTGTCCACGGTAGCCCCTTAAAGTTTTTAAATACTTATACTATGATTATTAAACTGTCGATTGTAAAACTCCGATAATTTGCTCTCATTTCACTCGGTTAAAACCGTGTATTATTTGACATTTGCAATATTGCCTAAAAAGTAAATTGAAATCGTGTATGCATTTTATGAACTCATTACTTGTTACGCAAGTTTTATATAACATTGGTTCCGTATATCACGATATTGTGTTGATCACATTGATATTGAACAAGTTCCAATTTAAATTAGAATTTGTTTCCTACAAAATTGTTTAATTCGAAGTTATTTTGTAATTGGGCTCTCTATTGATTGAAAATCAGGAACCTGTATCTAAGTCGTGTTATTTCACAATTCTACCACTATAATTGCCATTTATATTTATGGAACTAAGCTGTGCATAATAAAACCATTTTTGTTTTTACTTTTGCATATATCATTTTAGAATTTTTATTTAAATGATTAACGGGTTATTCATGAATTTCTTTTTAGTCAAACAGTTTTGGTGACCTTGATAACCGAAAACAACAAAGTTAATTCAATTAAACAAATACCTACCTTAGCTTTGGATCGTGAGTAAAAGTTGTAATAATCAATTATATTTAGATCAAATAGAATTATATTGATTGATTAAACGGATTGATGAAACAAAACGTTGCTCCTCCAACGCCTGTGCGTGAGATTACACAATCACATGCTTATGTTGAAAGTTAGAAACAAAATAAGTTACAATTGCATACCTTTACGTCTGACCACTGCTCTAGCTTAGCACCTCATTTGTTAGGCTAGTTGCTCAGATAGATTTAGTATCAATCATAAACCCAGTTGTTGTAACATTTAGTTGAACAAAATATTTCATTATCTATTTTTGTATCAGATCTTTTCAGAGCTGTCATTGCAACATTCTTAATAATATTGGCTGCAAAAGTTAGTGAAATACTAATACAATTAAGTGCGAATGTTATTATTTAAATTATTGAGTCTAACAGGCTAAGGCCGTGGTGCCAACAATTACTTATGTTTGTAACTCGACATAGTTTAGATGCAGTTTTTATACTGAAACAAAACGTTCGTAGATAACTATGACGTGGTTGTGAAACAAAAATGTATCGCTTGTTATTATTTCGTAATGAACGTCGACGCCGGCGTCGTCGTTTCGGTCGTTCGGCGTCGTCGTTATTGA
Source organism: Gortyna flavago (assembly GCA_963669345.1). Lineage (NCBI taxonomy): Eukaryota > Metazoa > Arthropoda > Insecta > Lepidoptera > Noctuidae > Gortyna > Gortyna flavago. Next base: position 5,877,786 of record OY770132.1, read on the forward strand.
CTTTGGTAAAGAATTGACAATAGAGAATGGGAGAAGAATGTTGGGCTGACCCCAAGTTGTAGTAGCTCAACTGTGGCTAATGAGACACAATTGAATTTCTATTGTTATAAATCAAATTTTGATTTTTCATCCGTTGAGCGGATAAGGGACAAGAGCACGAAGATGATGATGATGATGTTGGTACAGAATTTTGTTTAGAAGTTGATTTGCTGTGGCGCTGCACCAGCCAAAGCAATCATCAAATCTACAACGATTCCAAAACAAAGCTCTCAGGGCGTTTATGAATAAAGGGGTTTGACAATATGATCTTAGACTACCGAGGTATAAATTTAGGTATCTATTGACTTTGATTAAAAGCACCTGCCTACCTAACCAACTATCGCTAGCACCTAATACTAGCTTAATAATACTTACCTTTAGGAGCCCGCTGACATATCAATTTATCATTTACGCCGCTCGAGGCAAATGTGCTGTTTACTTATTTCAAATTCATGTTATTTGTCTTATTTCATTAGTTGCTATTAGTCACATGATATCGGATTTACAGATCGTTTTGTTAAGAGTATCATTTGTTATAAAGTTATGATAAGTATGCCTACTGGCAGCGATAGCGGTGCAGCAACGCAGACAATATGCATTAAGGTAGGTACTGCAGCAGCTCTTTTGTACAAGATATGGTAAGCAAGATATTTTCCTGATCTTTTCTGAAGATACTTCCAATAAATACCTAATTCCAATTTTACTATCGTGTTTGTTTTGTGTGCAATTTTGATGAGAATGGCAGAATAGAAACTCGATGTTTTTCATGTTTGAAAATTACAACGTTTTAGGTTGAGGCGAAGGGTGTCCGACATAACCTTAGATAAACTATGAAAATAAACATGTACCTACCTACCAAGTTTTTATAATATGTAAATACTCTATTAATATATAAAGAGGCATCCTTGAAAGAATGTTTGATAAATTATAAATAGAACTAGAACATAACAGAACTCAGTATTAAAATATTTAATGTCCAATGACACTACTGTTATTGAAAAGTGCTTTAAGTAATAGGTACTAAGTTCTCACAAAAATTACATAATGAATACGATAAGACTGACTGATTCATTCATATCATGCAATGACCGAGTTTCACCTTCAATAAAAAAATTTGCGTTTCTCAAAAAAACATCTCAAAAAGTAAAAAGTGCGTCAAAAAATATAAATATTCAATACCACAGCCTTTTACACTCCGGTTAACACAATATCATTAAATAACCAATGCTTTAAATATTCTAACTTAGACCGAAACTATTTCAAGAACGACCTGATAAATCTTAAATACTATAGGTACCTGAATTCCTTTTTTGGAGTTCTGTATTAAGGGCAATAATCACCTTAGTTTGTTTCGTTATGTGTCACAGAAATCTGTCAAATTCATTTTAGAAGTATTGCACGCAACAGTGACATCCGCACTTGGTTGATGTCACGGCCAGTCGTAAGTACTCAGCGCTCCTCCATCACTTTTATTATCAGCATAACTGTGGAACTCTCTGCCAGCTTCTGCATTCCTTCCACATGTGACCCGTGAGTCAGCCATCAAAGCAAGAGTGATCAGGCATCTTCTGAGCACGAACATCGTAAACCTCATCCATCGTTTTCCATTAAGCAAGATTGAGGACAAAACCAAGCCAATTCCGCAAAAAAAAAAAAACTATAGCATTACAGTTGATAAATTAGATACTTCAACCAGATTTTATAAAAAGATGATAAAGATCACGCAATCACTGTCCATTCCAAGGTTGCCTGGAAGAGATCGCAGAAAGCGTTAAGGTCGCTCATTGTATGTTTTGTAGTGGTAATCGTATGTATTTTTTTAATCTATTTTCTGGTGTACAATAAAGTAAATAAACAATAAATAATATTACCTAAAATTGATGAGAACATCAAGTTTTTAGTCAATTGGTTTTATACGTTAAGTTCAGTTTAAGTTTTTTTAGTTGCACACAATAATAATAATTTGAGCATGACTTTATTTACCTAAATGAATGGTGCGGCACCCTACTCTATCCGTTTTTAGACACGAACTTAACTGGTTTTTAAATACTCGTATTTTTTGCATCGTATTTAACCATATGTTGCTCTTGATTCACAGACTTCTAAGTTATGCACATAAGTAGATCGATATCTGTTTGACAGAGATTATAATGCAAGACATAGATACGTTACAAAATCGACATACGACAAGAAAATTGGAGTGTTTGAGTGTGTATTTCAACAATTAACACGCTTGTCAGTCGTCGAATATAATTAGACCACCTAACTTAGAACTGGCAACTGGCTGGACACGTTTTGTAAACATGTTTTATGACTGAACGAGGCATAGGACAGTCCGGCATTCTGGTTCATGAACACCTACACTAAAATGGGATACTGGCACTAAGCTGTCCAGAAAATCTGTGCTTAACCTGCAGATTTGTAATTTTAGAAAATTTCAAGTCAAAGTCATTAAAGAACATTTTTACCTATCGTTTATGTTAAATGCGTATATAAATGCTCTCCTATAGAAATATAGTAGGTCAGACTTATATTTTTTTTCTCTTTTCTTTCTCAGTTCCTGTTTTCAGGCATGGAATGTTGTAGATTGTTGGACAGTGGTGGCGTCTATTTGCCCTTGAACACGCTTGAGTGAAACTCCAAAATTAATTCCATGTTTTAAAAGGTAAGGATTTTGTGGTAATAGTGCTTGGAAGTGGTCTGTGAGCCCTTCCCTGGTTGTTAAAAGGATATTCTCGTGATCCATGGATATTTATTACTGGACTCCAAATTGCGCATACGCAGACACCTTTCCAGCCAGTCGAGGATCAAGTGTTTTTCCCTAAGACAACCGTGAGTATTTCACCCGCTGACTATTTACCACAGATATGCCATAGGATATTCTATATTATAGGAGGGGCCCGTGGCTAAATAATAAAAGCCGCACAGGTCGATCGATCAGGTTAAGCTACGCTTGCCGCGGTTGGTCTGTGGATGGGTGACCATCTTTACATATCGAGACCCCTCCGTGCCTCGGAAAGCACGTTAAGCCGTTGGTCCCGGCTGTCATTCGTGGATCTTTGACAGTCGTTACGGGTAGTCAGAAGCCCGAAAGTCTGACAACCAGTCTTACCAAGGGGTATCGTATTACCCAGTAACTGGGTTGTGGAGGTCAGATAGGCAGTCGCTTCATGTAAAATACTGGTATTCAGCTGCATCCGGTTAGACTGGAAGCCGACCCCAACATAGTTGGGAAAAGGCTAGGCAGATGATGATTATGTTAAATGCGTATAATAAACAAGTTTATATATCATTATAAAATTTCTATCGCCTTTTTTACTAACAAAAGCACTAAATAATAAACCATAGAACTATCGGCTAGTGAAAGCAAACATGAATTTAGGATAAACGAGATTGTTCCAAATAACACTAAATTCATTTGTAGACATTCAATTTATAATTTAGTTTCAAACTAGCAATTGCTGGGTTTACTTTTAACTAAAGACTTAGTCCTAGAACTTGTCGTGAATGGAATTAATGATGTATTTAAATAGAAAGGTGTTCGCATGAAAGGACACTAAACGCGATCTACGTTGGGTACAAATTAAATAGCCTTGTTTTTGGTTTCTTGTGTATTTGGTGGAGACCAATTTCCCAGGAACTACGGACAGAACCCTCTATCTACCGATAGGAGTTTTCGTATAAATATAACATAAATTATTAATAGTAAAAATAGGAATTTGGCGCCCGAATAAAAATAATATAGATAGATACCTAAACAAAAACAAGTGATTCGAAAAACATAATTACGGTAATTAGCGAGGCTGTAATAACTTCAAAAATCTTTGTGTTTAAATTGGTACCTAGTATTACAATTTAATGAAAAATTAAAGTTTTTATTGCATTGAGGTACTTACCCCTTATAATTCACAATAAATAACATAGGCATTTCATAAAAAGATATCAATAAATTATTATTCAAGTGTCCATTTAAAAATCAATCTATATTCAATAAAGTTTTTTTTTCAAGCGCAATTTAGAGGACTTCATTAATTGAAATATTGTAAAAAGTAAAGTCTCATAATTCATTGCTGATTGGTACCAAAACGGCGCGCACTGCTTATGTACTACATATGTAAGTGTAATATATAATCCTCTTCACCGTATGACAGACAGCGAGCCAGACAAATTTATTTTCTTTCATGAGCTGTCTGATGACTTGCAAAATCAAATTAAGTTTTGAAAACCCGAGCGCCCAATACACCAAAGTCGCCCAAAGGACAAAGCCTTCATATAACTACGTGTGCAGTGGTCTGATTGTCATACATTTGATTAGTATACCTTAGCAGGCAAATTAGCAGGTGTTAATACTTAAAAAAAATACATTCAAAGCTCTCTAAGAGCCTAACTAACACTGTATAAATGTTTATATAAACCATATAAGCAACAAATTAAACATATTTCTTGCTCATTACCTGAAAGTGATCGGGTAGGCTCCAATCGGGCGTTGTCAAAGACCTTGGTTAACTGTGGCAGTGTCATTGGAGCATTTAGGTAGGCATGTGGTAATAATGACCAGTTTAGCCGCGTTGTGCACGACTGGGGACAGACCCCAATGTTAGCGATACATTTTTTTCAAGCTTAGGTACTATTTCGCAAAACGTTTGCATGTTTTCGTGTCTGGTTTGGGTTACGAACCTAAACGTGCCTGAAAACTTTATCTAGAAAGGAATTAAATAATTTATGAGTATCCAGATCTAAAAGACGTGACGAATATTTTTCCTCTCCGTACGTCAGCGGGGGAGAGGTCGGCCACCGAGGAGCTTGGCACATAGGGCCCAACCGGCCCCGAGCCGAGTCCTCGCTGCTGGTGGTTGTGTGCAGCGCATGAGATGGACTCGGTCTATGAACAAAACGTCATGCGCACATACTTCGGGTCTACCACAATTCTCTCCAAGAAATCTGGTTACTGCATGCATAATCTTACAGCAAAAACGTTATACGGGTAGTATAACGTTTTTGTACACAGAGTAAGTAATAATGATAAAAATAATTTGGTTTTGCGTTTCTAATTAGGTATTCCGTGAGAAACAGATAATGGACAAATCGTTTATAAATAAATTGCCATTCAAGAATCTAACTCTCCGCTAACAGTGAGACCAAACCCGAAACGCTCGCATTAGAATTCTCACGCGCCACCTGACGACCGCAGCACCTCATATTCGGGAGCAGTTACGTCACAACGTATCATTTTTGTGACGTGGTATACAATTTCACTTTGATTGAAGTATGTGGGTCAGTGAATAACTTATACACACTTACACAATCGGGAGCGACTACCTTCAGTTAATGGAAAAAAACAACATAATTAAAAGGAGATGAATGACACCAAACACCACTAATTATTAGTTATTAATTAATATTATGAATTCAAATGGTAAGATTTCAATACCGTAAAACAAGACGACATATATTATTAAATCAGAAATGTAGGTTATAGGGTACAGTTCTTTGGTTACAAGACTGCCAAATTTAAGTTAATTAATATGCGTATAAATATTACTGTAATGTGTCGTCTGGCCTCAGTCATTAAGTACTACACCTGTTCTCATAAATGATTATTACACGGTAATAAAGAGATTGCCACATATCGACAGGTTCCAGTATCTATCGATCACATCCAAATCACAATAAAATATTGGGTTGCCTTGGAAAAAGGGCGGACACCATAATACATATTAATGTTATAGGAACTAGTTATGATTTTATTTTTTGTTCAAACGGTTGTAGGTATGCATTCTTAAGTAATATACCTACTGTCTAGAATTGGTGATGTTCTTCGAAAGCTCAAGTGCGCAGTACTCGTAACCAGAGTGAATCAACGTAAACGCAGCAAAAGGAGTATGTAAGGATCATAGCAGGTGGCGTTCTGTAGTTTCTGCCTACCCCACATGGCAAGAAGGCGTGAGTTTATTGTATATGTATGTATGTAGATGTAGGTAATTTTCTTAAATGTGTATCATTTTAGTCGAACCGGCAACCGCCTTGCTCACCTGTTACTGGAGGCTCTGACATGCTAAAATAAGGTTTCTTGTCAAACTTTTGAGCATCTGATTGCCCAGAACAATGGTTGAAGTGTATCATTACTTGTAAATACAGTTCTAATAAAGGCCTACCGGAAAAAGATTCATGAACATATTTAGTATTTTGGATGAATTTGATTGATCAAAGTACATCCTGTGCGGGCTGTAAAAGGCAGCAGCATGTTCAGCATAAAATTAGAGCATATTTACCAAAATGTCCAGCACATAATAACACTGGTCATTGAATGTATCTAAGTACCTAACTAGTTAATTGTGACTAAGTTCAGCTCGCGGCATTGCTCGCATTTACTTTGGAACGGGGCAAAAATATTTACGACCCGTTTGCGATAATTTATAATAGATTAGATTTCGCACGCCTTAAGGGCCGTAAAATAGTCAAAGCAATAAAATATGTCTTGTGGTTCATATTGAACAGTTAGTAAGTAACATAATATTATTTTTTTAGTCTTGCTTAGCAACAAAAAATAATGAATACGTAAACATTCACGTCATCGTTCATGCGTCCTCCCGGAAACAGGTGTTAAGCAAATGTAGCCTTAATTTATTGCGTTCGCGTTCTACCGCATTCACTCTTCTTCACCTACATTTAATATCTGCGTAGGAGCACTAATTGCCGGAATGTGCCACTTTCGACCGCATCCGCCTAACATAATGTGAAACAGTGGTCAAACAGAAACCTGGGTAGCATAAAGAAAAAAATCACAACTATTCAAACTTGAACTACCTACCTATAATTGTTGGATTAATGAGTTATACCAAATGATTAATTAATATTTTATTAATTTATATGACGAATGCGTAACCCATTTGTCATATAAATTGACAATCAAACTGTAACTGGATAAAACCGGCATTACTTTAAAATATAAAGTCAAAGTCGTACTGCGAGATATTTCGCAAATAAAAACCTTTAAATTGAAAGTAAGTAAAGTCTATTAACACAGTTATACGTAAAGGATTGTTACTCAACAATGGCGCTTGGGCCCTACCATTGTTCCAATACGTTCACTGTTCGTAACTCGTTAAAACAATGTGGTCAAAGCTTCCTATCTGTCGCGGCCTACCACGGATTTGTTTTTGAACGGACAACTGCAACAGTTGTGCAATTGTCAATTTAAACGTGCTCGGACACTGAATATCGTGTTTCTGGGTTTTATTCTACGTGTTCAATACGGTCGGTGGATAAAACCTATAGTACCTATTAAACTACATTGGGGTTCGCAAAAAACAGATTCACAAAACACTCGACGATTTGGTCGCATTTGTCGTGTCATAATTTTGTATAATAAGTTTATGTATTGTTGTAATGTTTATGTAATGTTACCGAATGTTCAGTACTTCATGCTACGCTTTAATAATATTTTGTTACGCTAGCTTCTTATAAGACTTTTATTTTATAAAAATATTTATTCGTTTATCTTAAAAAATTTGAGCATTAGTGAGCATTCCTCTACTCAGTCATCCCACAGAACCGCACACGCATTTTAGTTTTATTACCTGTTTGATTACCTACCTAACTGAATATGTGTGTAGCTCATGGCTAATTAATAACAGCCGCGGCTGGTCCGTTAATGGATTACCATCTTTCATTACATATACCAAGACCCCTCCGTGCCTCGGAAAGCACGTTAAGCCTTTGGTCCCGGCTGTCATTCGTAAATCTTTGACAGTCGTTATGGGTCGTCAGAAGCCCGAAAGTCTCAACCAGTCTTACCAAGGGGTTTTTACCCAGTAACTGGGTTGTGGCGGTCAAAAAGGCAGTCGCTCCATTTAAAATACCGGTACTCAGCTGCATCTAGTTAGACTGCAAGCCGACGCCAACATGGGAAAATGCTAGGCAGATGATGTTTATTTATGTCTACAACACTAAAATCGAAATACCTACTTAAACTAAATACCTAACCACCATGTTAAGGACAAATTTAAGACACGACTCAATCATAACACTCGGTTCGAAATCGACGAATCGATCGACATAAAAGGCGCAGAATATTTTTGCGAAATGTATTATTGTGTAACAAATGACTTGATTTATTTAGACTCATCGGAGATTACGAGAAGCGCTATAAATGTCTAATGCGCCGTAAATTAAACAAATCATTAATTGGTAGTAGGTAGAGTAATTCGGGGTAAAACGACGCAGTGGGAAAAAGTAGGCAGTGCTTTTTTCCTCGTCAAATATTTGTTGCGTTTTAGGAGTCTGATAGTTATACTACAGATAGCACAAGTAAACGATGCTATTATTTTATTAGTTTCGGTTCATTGGAGACAAATAAGAAAAAGTGCATCCTTTTTGCCCCGAATGACTATTACGGCATTCTCATAGTCTACTACGATATCAGTGTTGTTGTTCGTGTCACCAGAAATATGTAAAGCTCTAATGGTCTTAAATATACAACTACGAATTTTGATCGACTTTGTGCTCCACCATTTTAAAAGTAATAGGTCCTTAGACAGTCTAAAACTGAACAATAACACAGTAATCAACGAATACGTTACTATTATTTCTAGATAACACTTTTACGTGTGTTGATGTTGAAGGTTGGAAAGCGGCTTAACAATTATAAAAACGTTCGCTTTATCTACTTAAATATCAGTTGCGAAATTATAAAGACTAAATCACATTGTGTCGATACAAGTGTTCTTAAAATATAAACATAGTATTATTAATTAACTAGCGACCCGCCCCTGCTTCGCGCGGCTTTTACGACTTTACAAAACATCGAGATTTCTTTTTTTATAATATGTAAGTACACATAAATCATCCGGAATGAATTTGATAAACGATGGTAAAAACCGCATCAAAATTCGAATAGAATAGAAGAATAACGCCGCGCCGTCTCATTGATATACACGAAAAGCGACTTTTAAAATATAAAATGTACCTACCTACAATAGTCAACAAAACAGTCATAATTATTATCTTAAACTAATGAGAGAGAAATGAATAATAGACGGTTCTAGTATTTTCGGAAGTAATACCTACTTATGATTATGACACTTAATATTTTATTAATAATATTATTATGAATGCACCAAAAATTCGGATGCGATAACCATTAACCGGTCAATCTGGATGAGGTTACCGTAGGTTATGAACATATGACTCTCGACTACCTACTTATTTTGCATATTTTCTTATAACAGGTATATAATATTGATTTTTCTGTTATGTAGGGTTTAATAAATTCACTCTAATTTAAGGAATATTATCTGATAAAATACATTATTTTAATTTCAAATAAAAGTTGGTCGAAATTAAAAGTTAAGAGACTGATAGACCAGAGTACTTTATTGCACAATAATATAATGCAAAACCCTGTTTCTGCTCTATCCTTAGAGTGACTTTTTAATGTTTAAAAAAACGGATGTTACAGGGAAATCTAGTGATGTGTGCGTATAACACTTTCTGGCTTTTGTAGAACCTTCATAATAAGTTCGCACATTTTACATACGTCTACTTCTGTGTTTAATGTAACAGGTATACCTACCTAAATTACTGAAACTGAAAATAACTACTGAAACTACAGTGCTTTTGTCAAAGTAAGGTATACAAGACATCACATTTGCCCTTTGTAGGTATAACAGGTATTCCAAACATGTTCCCACAGATATGTGAACTAACACATAATTCAACAAAGGCTTTGATGACAGCATATTATTACGTGTCTCCCGACATATAGGGCGTTGTAAGGTAAAACAAATGAGTTACATTATCGCCAATATGTCAACGCAATTTCGTAAGGGCGCGGAACAAATGCCAAACGATACGATACCGCTGTAAATGGCCGACAGAACAATACCGACTGATATCGCAGAGTAGGCGCGGAGACAGTAACTCTGTTGGTAACCTTACAAAAATATGTTTTCCTAAAACCTGTTTTCATCCTCTCTCCTATTATCAGTTAACTTTGCTGTGCCCGACAGGGTCCCAATTGCTTCGATGTTTTAACATATACCAACTATCATATATACACATTATGGAATGCAATCAAGTATTGAGTATTGAGGTTTTTGTTGTGAAATATTTGCAAACTAATGATATTTTAATCACTTGTACAGCCCGATTCAAACCTTATGGCGGCCTGGAACGTGACAAATTCATGTGTCAGCGGGGATGAGGGTACTGCACAGCGAATAGCGCACTCCAGAGCCGCCATAAAGTTTGATATGGGCTGTAGAACTTGGCAATGGGATGCTTCTTGATGTGAGGAGAACATCAAGAGCGTTTCAACTACCGCTCATTAAAAGTTTCACGGTATTTTTATTAGTAGATACTAAAGTAACAGTAAAATTATTGCATCAATTTAAGTTGGCAATAATAACCAGTGTCGACACTGTAGTAGTTTATCTACATGTAAATCTGATTGCCCACCAAATTAAATAGCCAAAATAATAATGCTATTTAACTGCTCAACTTTTTCACTTGCACTAATCAAAACCGTAATGACTCCTAGACTATTATATCTTGAAATTTATTGTCATTCTATGTTCTATGTTCTATGTTATGGGTTTGGTTTCCGCACTTAGTCCTTCAGTGGACCATTGTGCGTGGGCCATGGCGGCCGTTGGCGGTTATTCCAACCAGCCCACCTCCCTCCAGAAGCTGATTAGGTCTCCTGGTCTTTTGAGAACATCTGTGTACGATCTGGGTGTCCCGAGGGTTTGTGTCCTGATCTGGGTGACGCCTGTGCACTCAAAGAGCACATGCGCAATGGTTTCATCAGCCACCATGCAAGCTCTGCACAGGGGGCTGTCCGTTATGCCTATAGTGTGAAAGTGTTTGTTTAGCGAGCAGTGTCCCGTGATGGTCCCCGTCACCAGGCGCAGGCCTTTCCTGTCCAATCGTAGTAAGCGACTGCTTAGCTTGCCATCCAGTGATGGCATAGCTTCCTTGGACTGCCTGCAGCCTGGTGACGACGTCCACCAGCTTTCTGCTTGTGTGTGGGTGTACTCCTGTAGCCACCTGCGTAGTTGGTTGAAGGGGATGGGCACGATAGGTTCCGGTCCACAGACTGGCATGCTCGATGCCCTTCTGGCCAGCTCGTCAGCTGCGTCGTTACCTAGCGATCCACTGTGTCCTTTTATCCATTGTAGTGTCACTATATTGCGGTTCAATACAGTTGCCTGTTCAAGCGCATTGTGACATTCTAGTATTAGTTTCGATGTGATGCATTTTTTATCTAAGGATTGGAGGACTGAGGCGCTGTCAGAGAGTATGCGAATATGGGTGTCCGCAACTCCTCTGGCTGCTATGGCATAAGCCGCTTGTGTTATGCCCACACACTCCGCTTGGTAGACCGTGTTGCGCTTTCCCAGCGGTTTGGATATTCTTATGTTGAGGTCGTGTGAGAAGACTCCGACTCCAGTTCCGCAGTCGGTCTTTGAACCGTCAGTGTAAATTCTCAGTTCCTTCGAACCTGAGTAGTCGCACTGCTCCTCTTTAAGCATTATGTTGTAGTGCTTTTGGAAGCAGTATTGTTTCGGGGCTTTGTCGCAGGGTGATGCCATCATTGGCTGCCATTTGATCGCATTTTCTTTTAAGCGTATGTGTTTGACCCTAGAGTCTTTGCTCAGGGTTCCTGATGTAGAGAGCCTGAAGGCAGCCAAGGCCGCTTCTTCCCGCACTACAAGGTGTAGAGGCGGTAGTCCGAGCATGGTCTGTAGGGCAGCAGTGGGTGTAGTTCTCATGCAGCCGGTGATTGCCACACACGCGAGCCGCTGCAGCTTTTCAAGGTCTTTTTGGGCTGTGCTCAGGTCTGTTCTGGGCCACCAGACTAGTGAGCCGTATGTGATGATTGGTCGGATAACTGTGGTGTATAGCCAGTGAGTGACCCTGGGGCTAATCCCCCAATTTTTTCCAAGCATTCGCTTGCATTGCCACAGTGATATGCTGGCTTTCGTAGTAATGTAGTTGGTGTGTTTTGCCCAATTCAGCTGTTTGTCCAAAAATATGCCGAGGTATTTGGTTTCAGTTGATAGGCTTAGGGTTGTACCAAAGAAACGTGGTAGTTGTAGTGTCGTCAGTTTCCTCTTTTTTGTGAAGAGAACCAATTCGGTTTTTGTGGGGTTCACTGATAGTTGGTGTTTACCACACCAATTTTCTATTATTTTCAGGGCCTGGCGCATTAGGTTGCACAGTGTGTTTTCGTGGGTGCCATTTATTATTATGGTTATGTCGTCGGCGTATCCTACAGTAAAGTAACCTTTGTCATTGAGATCTTTTATTAGACTGTCCACGACCAGGTTCCATAGAAGCGGCGAAAGGACGCCACCTTGGGGGCAGCCCTTCGCCACGATGGCCCTTGTGATGTCGTTTACGGTCACTTGTACTGCCCTCTGTTTGAGCATGTTGGTGATCCAGCCGCTCAGGGTCGGGTCTATGTTGTGTCTTTCTAGAGCCGTGCTGATGCTTTTGAAGTTGGTTTTGTCAAAGGCGCCCTCGATGTCAATGAAGGCAGCCAGTGCTGAGCATTTGTGGTCCACTGCGCATTCAATTTTGGATATCACACTATGCAGTGCGGATTCTGTTGATTTGCCTGTGGAGTACGCATGCTGTTTTTTGTGGAGTGGCTTTGCCCGAAGAGGTCCGTCTCGGATGTGTCGATCACAGAGTCTCTCTAGGGTCTTTAGTAGAAAGGATGTGAGGCTTATGGGTCTGTACGCCTTGGGTTGTGTGTAGTCCGCTTTTCCCGGTTTTGGTATGAAGATGACTTTCACTTCGCGCCAGGCTAGAGGTACGTATCTTAGTGCTATGCAGGCCCGATAAATTTCTACCAGGCATGGTGTGATATGGTCAACCCCCCATTGTAGTAGGGCTGGGAAAATGCCATCTAGTCCTGCAGACTTGTAAGGCTGGAAGGTGTTGATAGCCCACTTTATTCGGTCCTGTGTTACTAGACTGTGGGCACTGGACCAGTCCTGTTCCGTTGGGGTCCAATTGGGCACAGCTTCCCAGGTCCTGTCCTCTAGGAGTTTGCAGTCTGGGAAGTGAGTCTCGAGAAGGACCTTGCTGGTTTCCTGGTCCGTTAGTGTGTATGAGTTGTCGGGTTTTTTCAGCGCGCCAAGGGTTCGGTCCTGATCTGTTGATAGGATCTTCCTTATTCTTGCGGCTTTACTATTGGTTTCGATGGATTCGCAGAATTTCCGCCATGCTGTCCTTCTGGCAGTTCTGATTCGCTTTTTGTATGTGTATTGGGTTTCTTTGTATCGCTCCCAGTCTTCCGGGAGTCGGGTGTTTTTGGCTTTATTGAATTGCTTCCGTAGTGTGTTTCTGAGCTTACCAAGTTCGGCGTTCCACCAGGGATTTCTCTCACTGTTGGTTTTTGGTGCTCTTAGTTTACAGCATGCATGGTATGCTTCGGTTATGTATTCTGACAGCTTTGTCACAGTGTATTCCAGTTGTGCCGGTTCTGTTATGGTTATTTGTGATAGGTGCCTAGCTAGCATAAAGGCTAGGAGGCGCTTGTACCCGGGCACATCGGTGCGCCGTGGGTTACGTCTCGGTTCGGGTCTCCTTGTGTTAGTAGTTAGTGTGAAGCGGATCCTTCTATGATCTGAGCAAGAAGGTTCGTCCGATACATGCCAGTTTGCTATAAGATTAGTCGCGTTTTCTGTAGCAAGAGTTAAGTCAATGATCGTTTGTCCTCGGACTGTGACCCAAGTGGGTTCAGAGCCTCGGTTAACGATGTTTAGGTTAGTAGAGAATAAATAGGTGGATAGTACCTCTCCTCTGGAGTTCGATGCCTCGCTACCCCAGAGCGGGTGATGGGCGTTTGAGTCGGTGCAGATGATCAGGTCCAGATCGGTGCTCTCGCAGTGCTGCACCAGGTCGGCCATTTCTTTTGGTGGACAGTCTATGTCCTCGCCCGGCATGTATACCGAGGCGAGTACAACATCTGGGAGTTCACCTACGGTGTGGAGCCTGACAGCTGTCAGATCTCTGGAACAGAATTGAGTGAGCAGCGTGGTAGGGATATCTTTGGGTATATAGACACAGGATCTGGGTTTGTCTGAGCTGTGTGTGTTGAGGATTAGCTTACCTCCGATGTTACTGAGGCCGCATATTCTGTTGTTCCTGATCCACGGCTCTTGGATCAGTGCAATTGTTCGGGGGTAAACCTCCAGTGCCCTGCGTAAGCTAGCCGTGGCAGTCTGGCTATGTTGGAGGTTTGTTTGGATGACGTTGAGTGGTGGTGACGGTGATGAGGGGGAGGGTTTAGTCGGTGGTGGATCCATCGGACAAAACCCCCGCCGCCTCCTCTCTGTACTGGCCTTCGTGCTGATCCCCCGGCGACGAAGCAAGAAGTTGCTCGCACCAGCCGGGAGATGCGGGTGGAATGCTGGCTGCGTCATCAGCCATCGCCGCGCGGGCCATGACCTCCTCCAGTTGGGCGATGTCTGTGTCGTCCGTCTGTGTCGCTGTCGGTGTCGTCGTCGGGTCCGTCGTGTTGTCCGAGGGCTGGGTCGTGGGCCAGAAGCGCACGTATATCGAACCTAGTAGGTACGATATCCGTCGCTCCCGTTCCATGACCCTTTTCACTTCCTCCGGTGGCACACCTAGGGTCAAATGAGTCCCGTAGTTGTCGCCACCGACGGCAGTTGCCCTGTATAGGGACCACCTGGCCATGTCATACCACGTGTTCTGACGAATCAGAACACTGTGGAGCCTCCTTATGTCACCTCTATAGCGAGGGACGAAAAGCGAGGCTCTGACACGGGTGGGCACGTCCGATTGTCTCAGTACCGTCAGTGTGAGGTCAGTGTTGGGGAGTTTGAGGAGGGGTACGTTATTGGTCAACCAGGTCAGGGCGTGGTCGTCCTCGCACCATATTTGTACTGTGCCCTCCGCTACCCGTGGGTATCCGCGGAAGGCAGGGAGTGGTGCTGTCGAGTCCGTGTCCATTAGTGCGTCCTCCAGGCCTGCTTTGACCAGCTCGGCCTCGTCTTGCGTCAAGTCTCTAGAGGGGGGAGGGAAGCAGATTGCTACGGCGAGCCGCGCAGGAATGTCCTTTGTGGCCCCCGCGTAGGTCCTCGGCTCCCCCTGGGCGGAGTGGACCCTTACACGCTTGGCGTCCCCCTGGAGCGTGCTCGGTGAAGCCGAGTCATCAGGGCGCTCCCTCTTCGCCGGCCCTGTACCGCTCGGTCCAGGCTGCGACGTTGAGATGCCAGGCTGGGTGGTGACGTCAGGGCGCAAGGATCCACCTCGCCTTCCTCTGTGGTGTCTCGGTCGGGATTTGTCGCGGGATGCGTCTGTGTTTGAGTGTTGGGGTCGCTTGGCGTCCCCGGCAGACTCTGTCGTGTGCAAGGGCTTTTCGCGCTGGGTTGCCCCTTCGCGGACCTGCCCCTGCACGCGTGGTTCCGCGTCCGGCTGCTTTTCGCGCTGGGTTACCCCATCGCGGACTTGCAGCTGGTCGCGTGTTTCCACGTTTGGCCGCTTTTCGCGCTGGGTTTCCCCTTCGCGGACTTGCGGCCGTTCTCTTTTTTCCGCGTCCGGCCCCTTTTCGCGCCTGGTTTCCCCGTCGCGGTCTCGGGGCTGGTCGCGTACTACCTCTTCGGCGTCCGATCGCGCTTCGCGCCGGCTAGTGCCTTCGCGGGTGCCGCGCTTTCGGTCGCCTACTTTCCTCTCCCGGTTTGTGATTTTTCCGCGCTTCTTCAGCAGTCGTACTCTATCAACCGGGAGAGTGGTAGGGTCGTGAGGTTCGTTAGCCTTCCCCAGCACTCCCTGTCCGTGTCTGTCATAGTCTGGGTTGGTGGTGCTGTTCCGCACGATGCTCTGATCCCAGAGGCTCGAGGGAGGCAAGCACTTCGTCGTGGGTAAAGGCGCGTGGGTCGCAGCCGTGGTTGTTGTTTTTGGCGCGTTGGTCGCAGCCGGAGTTGTGTTTGCAGGCGCGTTAGTCGCTGCCTGTGTGTTGGGCGCTAAATCAGCAGCCGGCCGCGCTGAGAAGCACGGCAAGGTTTCGCAGGTAGTTGCCCCCCCCAGAATACGTTGGGGGCTGACCGCCGTAGCGGTGTGGGATTCCCCGGCTTGGCCGGAACCCACCTGGGTAGTTTCTTTGACTCTCTGCATTTTTTCATTGACGAGGGGGGGTGGGCTTTTTTTGGAATCGAGGTTGCCCGTCCTCTGGGACCGATGGGATGTAGGGATGGGAGGGAGGATGTTTGTTGGTAGGGTAAAGGTCATTGGGGGTCACCCTAGGTCTGGGATTTGGCCTAGGGATTTGGGGAATTGATGGGATTTTTATGGATAGGGAAGGGTTGGAATGATTAGGATTAATTGGTACATGGGATGAGGTGAGTGGGTTACCCTAAACCTGGGACTTGGTGTTCGGGCACTTCTCTTGTCCGGGATCTCTTTCGAGATGCTCCAGGTGCGAGATCGACTGCAGTCGGTCCCGCAGCCGGAGTTGGGCTATCCGCAACCTGCCCACCCGCTCGGTTGCAAGAGAAGAAGTGCCCGGCAGTCTGAGTCGCTCCACCACGGATGTACGTATACATACATGTTGGTTCGGCCCAGCTAGCCCCGAGATTGTCATTCTATAATAATAGTAAACGGATAGTGATTAAAAGCTTTCGTTTCCTTTACAATTGGACCAAGGACTATTGACTTGTAACAGTTGTTCAGCTCGAAACGTGTGGGTAAACAATGATTTTAATTACAGATTACGCCTAAGAATTTATTTTAACTAAGCAGGATTGTATTACTGTCATGCTATATTATAGAAACGCCTTTGTTTTATGTATAAGTAATGAAGAGGACGCAAGTAACTTGCGTTCTCTATACATGAAACAACACTGGAATAATACTAGTATTGCCATCAACACAACACCATCCACATTGCTCGGCTCACACAAATGCAGAAATTGGCCGAATGAATATGGCGCAAAACGTGTGCGTACAAGCAAGCAAAAAGCTCCATAGGAACCTCCATTATATTGCTATTGAAAAGGCAATTATAGTAACTTTAATAGCTATTGACTTCTGAATTACCACCTTTATTCGCTAATTAATAGTTACTTATTGAAAACGGACATACAAAGTGAAACTCCTGTCGTTTGCTTCAAAGGGTGCCAACGGCTGAGTCCAGCGGAGAACAGTCACAATGTTGATTGAAGGTTATTTACCACAGATGATACCTGCCTTTCTATTACTCTCAGATCATAGATAATAACAGCAATCAAACAAAATCAAATTTCCTCAGAGAAATATCTTTCTATGGATCATAGTAATTTTCTCTTTCTCAACACTGACAGTGTGACATTGTCGATCACATTAGCACAAAACTGATTGGTACACGTCACTTTTACATGAACCCAGTCACGATGCAAAAGTTATTGCTTTGCTTGTAAAGCTGGCTATTAGAGAAATTGCTTTATTGATTATACCTCAAAGATATACACTGACACGATAAACTGAGTTCAGCATGGTGCAGCATGGTGCAGCTTTCATTGTGAGGCTCACCTATTGATTCCGTAACGTGCAAACATGGCATTACCGGCAGTAATGTTGATTTATATACGGCTTCTGAGTAAATAACTCGTTGCCGGAATATCATGCTGATAAATGCTATCGTAAATCATGATTTTCTCACAAATCATCTTATCGCACACAACTACAGATGCTATCACAATGACATTAGCTTCAGGATGTTTAGAAAATTACATAAATAAAAATATAGGGAAAAAAACTAATCAGTGCGTAATCTGTAAATATGAATTCAGCATAATTATGATTCTAGAGTCCCTATAAAGCAGAAATGTTTCGTCGGTTATCCAAAAATGGGTCATGAATTATGCGCTGAATTCATAGCTACAGTTTACGCACTGGTTAAATCTTTTTCCTGTATGTTCTCGGTTAAAATTTAGCCGACTGGCATAAAATAAGGGTATCAGAAACATGCACAGTTTACAAGATTTAAGAAAACCAGTCGATTAGAAATAATACCTTATTTTAGCATCATCCACAACATTTTACGCAATCCAACGCATTGTAGCAAGACACAGTGACAAACATACAATTCCATTTAATTTGTATAAAGCACACGTATCATCATCTAGATCCGTTAGAACTTTCGTTTTGTATCTGAATGTTGCGCACGATCTGTACTATTGATTAGAAATTGCCACTCGGCGGGCTGATGTCACTAGCACGCAATGCGATTATGTTGCTCCGGTTACTACATATAAAAGAAATGCTCGAGTTGCATAAACACGTAAGAATGCACTCTGAGGATATAAACAAATGGTTACGCAGCGCAGTTTGACCATCTGTTCAGATGTTGTACACACATCGTAATTTGCATAGATTCATAACGGGGCAGAAACTAAAATATTTAATGCTTATGTACGGTCAAGAAACGAAGGATGGACTTGTGTGCTAGGAAGGGGATGACTACCGAGATGACGATTAGTAGAGAAGTATGGAAGGCAAAGACATGTTGCGCCGAGCACAAATAAATTGGGATGAGGGCAATAGAATGATGATGATACCATGTACGGTCAAGGAGCGATAGTGTTAATCAATTTTCAAACAAATTTCTTTCCCTCGTAACGGGCGAACTGTCGTTTTCATTAAAAATTTTGGCAATGTCAAAGTCGGAAAAACAATAAGGCGTACAATAAAAAAAATATGACCCTAATTATTGCTTAACATATTTATTTCTTGACTATGCCTATTTAATATCTCGAAGAAGCTAGTCCAACAATGTTGTTTGATTGAATAAACATCAATTCACTTGCGGAGATGTTGACAGTTTGTTTTGATGGGTTTTGTTTTCACGGGAAGAGTTTAATTCTAAATATTCTGGCTTCGTCACCCTCCTTACCCGTCTATATTTTTTTCTATTAGAAGGTATGTTACTGAGTAGCCTTGTTTACAATCTATGTTCTAATATTATAAACTGTAAAAATTTGTGAGTTTATGTATGTGTCTTTTGTGTTTGTGTTGTGTGTTGTTGGCCGCCGTAGCCGAAATGCGGTCTGGAATACTTAATTTTTTATATCATAATATTCTACACCGATACTCTTAAAAATTATGGGTTAGCCTATTTCTGATAATTATAACCATTTTAGCTTACATAGAAAAGTACCTGATGGGTAAGATTTATGCAACACTTCATTTACTCTGTAAGTATGTAGATACGAAACTGTATCACAGAAATTCTATTATTGGAAACTCAACCCACGTCCCGCTAGAGGGCAAATAACTAGTTTGAGATAAGATGTATCTTTTAGTATTTGTTGTGTCACTCTTGCGCATAGCCGCTAGTGTTCAGTACACGCCTCTTGTCCGATTTAATCTGATGACGGCAAAGAAATTTACGTAATATGCTTAGATTTTGTTTTCGATTTCAATTTCAATGAATCGGATAAACAGTGTAACAATTGTAGATAGGCCAATAAATAAATACCTTTTTGGTTGTTTTTAGTGGCTTTTGTGGACATTTTATCTACTCGGATTTGTTAGTTGTAATGACAATCATGTCATT
The DNA here is from genome assembly GCA_963669345.1 of Gortyna flavago. Lineage (NCBI taxonomy): Eukaryota > Metazoa > Arthropoda > Insecta > Lepidoptera > Noctuidae > Gortyna > Gortyna flavago. The sequence goes on from OY770132.1 coordinate 5,897,395, forward strand.
TGTTTAAAATGACGTTTTTTTTTTTTTATTATTTAGCTTTGATGTATAGATTATCTTCTATTTTGTGAATGTGAGAACGTTGTAGGCCTTGTTGTCTTATAATAATAATAATAACACAGTCCTCCCAATTTTCCAACAAAACATTGTAAGCCAATGCAATGCAATGGACATTGTTGTTGTTGATTGCATTGTTATTTTTGAAAGAGTAACCGTGGAGTTTCATGCCAGCTCTTATGGATAGGAGACAACCAATTGGAAATGTGCACCTAGTTTCTGACGTATCATAAGTGCTCATATAGGTTTAAATGTGAAATAAAATATATTGATTTGGGATTTACTAACCTTCTGTCATTCATCTCTGTCTGTTGTGTTATGGGATCTTCCAAGCCACTTTTAATGAAGATCAACACCTGAAACAGATCACAACAGAGCTTAACTACAACTTTACTTTGAACAGATGATATCAATCTGCCAACCCTTTCCCCGCCATGTTGGGGCCGGCTTCCAGTTTGACCTATCCACTACCTTCCCCTTCACCTATCTATCTGTTACTGCCTATCTGACCTCCGCAATCCAGTAGTTACTGGGTAACAAGATACCTCTTGGATAGAATGGTTGTCAGAATTTGGGCTTTTGACTACCCGAAACAACTGTCAAAGATCTACGAATGACAGCCGGAACCAACGGATTGGTGTGCTTACCGAGGCACAGAGAGATATCGATGTAATAAATGGTCACCCATCCACGAATCGAACGCGACAAAAGTAGATTAACCTTCGATCGGCCCGTACGACTGTTATTATTTAGCCACGATCCCCTACAAAAAGGCGCGACGCGAAAACCCGATGCGACTCTAGTAGAACACTATTATAATTTAACGAAATTTTTTTTACCAAAATTGCTTCGCACTTTCACGTCGCACTGTCGCGTTTCGCTTCGCGCTTGTCTGCGACATCCTTTACTTTGGACAGAGGCATGGGCAGAAAATAATACTCATGTTTAATAACTATCAACGAGATAAACTATTACCTTTTTAATTGCAATATCGATAACTGCTCGTAATCCCAGCTATCCGAATCACCCAAGTCATTATTAGCACACTGTTATTTAGTCAATTAATGAACATTTAAGGAATTCGTTCTCGCTAAGTGAAATAGCTCAAATGCCAATGGAAAGTGATACAATCTCACTGAGCTCGCCTTTTTGAATTGGTGAAATTGAAGAATTGGTGCATTCAGAAATATCGCGGTGCCGTAAACGATCTGTGGTTAAATTCTACTAATGCGTAATAATCTAGGCTTAAAAGGCAAAGAAAATTTATTAGGTAACCTACTTACCTACATGGTAGCTTAGTTTCACAGAAACAAGTGCTGAAATTGAAACGTTCCACAAATAATCATTTTTACACACAAATACATACATAAACTCACGCCTTCTTCCCATGGGGGTAAGCAGAAAATACAGAGCGCCACCTGCTACGATCCTTACAAAAATCCTAAATAATCTTAATTCTGGAACATAATTACCTATTTAGCTTCGTTATTAATTCTGTAGTCAATTTAAACAAACACATACCTAAATAAATGTTCGAACGCTAACCAAAGTTCATTTGTTTTTCTTGACATTTGAGTTTCGAATCCCTTTTTTTTTAAATCAATCATGGAACCAATATTCAAAACATGCAACGAGGTTGAATGTCAATATTAAAATCCTGCCAAATATGAAATGTTTTTTTTTATTTCGTTGAAACATGAATAAGAAAATTTACTTGCGCATTTTATGCATGCCTGGCACAATTCATTGATCTACATAGAACAGGTTAACCCAATGGTGACCTTAAACGCAATCCGTTTCCTATACTTGCTTTCCTTTAAACGACTTGCGTAAAAACAAGTCAATCATACACGAATTATGCATGCTTTGCATAATAATTAGGTGGGCGGTGTAAAATTGTATGTCGTTTCTAATTAGATTGCAAATTAACATAATCACCTAGGCTTTAACTGTAGGTTAATTTTAATACGATCGAAAAAGTTGACGGAATTGGTGCGTACGCACTTATGTGTTAAGGCTGTGTGTTACCCACAAGCGTAACAGCGTGATAAGTAACCTTGTACAAACTAACCTGAAGAAGTAAAATGAAATTAAAGCCTGGCTTATTAGCATAATGATAAAATGATGAAACAATAATTCAAAAAAAAACGAAATGGTCGTAAATAGTTAGTAAAAGTTTCTTCAATTTTAATTTAATTTGTAACTTAACGCCTGTAATCTCCGAAGAGTTAGGCAGAGGTATACTACGATAGTAGGTACCTACGCCCACATTTCGTCAGTTATGTTTAAAAGTCCCATGTAATAGGGGGCGAGCTTGTTGCTATCAACGGGACACAAATCCAGACTCTGGGCTACTATTGAGAAATTCTTATTATAATTTAATAATATTATTTTAAGTGGCAAAGTTATTGGCCAACAAGATCTAAAGTACAGTCGCGCCAGCGACAAAAAGAAGAAGAAAAAGCGACCACAAGACCAACGAGGATGACTAATTTAATAATTTATTTATTTAATTAAAATGGTTAACAACCAATTACAGAAATTAAAGACCGTTTAATGAACGAATAATGTAAAAAAAATATATAACCACGAACAAGCGATTAGCTATGTTTTGTAAAGCGCCCTTAGGCCAACTTTACACAAAGCTTTCCGTATAAGATTGGCGCTGTACATTGTGGGAAAAAAATCCTTTGACTACAATTTAATAAGAGTATTTCTTGCCGCTATAATATTGAAGTATTACAATAATCATGTTTGACAAGCTTCCTACTTAAAGATCAGTATCAATTTTGAACAACTAGGAAAGACTCAAGGTCTGGGCTTTCGAGCTATATCCGTAAACGATTCGACAAGATTGATATAACGACTGACAGTTTAGGGAACGTTTAGTTAAGCCTACCGGCATTTTATACGATACGGCCATACGGCCAATTAGAATTATAATAAATGGTAATAAAAAACGTTATGAACGACTTTTGTGTAATGCTTGTTGATTTCTAAATCAACAAGTAAGTGTTTTTATATCTATCTACTTATTTATTGCTGAATGGGCCCGCTCTTGACCTCGATCATGCCTGATAGAAAGCGTTGGATGAGGTCTATGATGGAACGAGCGTGCCCAGAAGATGCCTAATTCACTGGAACTGCCACGCGTCGACGAAATACAGCAGGCTGTTTGACGCCGGACTCCGGTGGCAGTGTGGTCGCAAACCAGGCGGGCGTTAGCCCTACCACAGCAATTGGACAAATTGGCCAGTCTAATAAGGTGTTTCGTGTGACTGTCCAGGATACGCCGAGCGCTCGGTTCAGTTGAGTAACAAACTGCGCTACACGTTATGAAGGCAATACAGGGTGACAGGGACATCGACGCACCACCTATTAAGTACCATGGATTCAGTACAATTTTCTGTTAATTTCGTCAACTATAAAAAAAAATACAGCTATTTCGTACAAAAGTGCAATACCTCCACGGTAAATATATGTATGAAACAGCTAATATTCTTTTTAATAACTGACGAAAAATGTCAACACAGGTAGGTGCAGAATCATGACGTTTCAGTCACTAACTTTTGTACTTACAACATATTAACTTTTTAAGACAATATTTTAATCCACAAAGCCACGAAGGCCTTCTAACCCAATCTATCCGAGTCGAATTACTCTGAATCGGGGTGTTAACCATAATGACGGTATCAATATATATTTTATACGATAGACCTAATGATTTTCGATTAAATAAACGTTATATCCAATAATGTTATACGAAATAAGTTTTAGAGTAAGTATATAAATGTTATATGTAAAGAAATGATATCAACAGTTGGTATATTTTACGTTTATTATATTTTGTGAACGTTATTGAAATGAAAATATACCAAATAATTAACTTTACATGATATGAGACGCACCCGCATTGCTAACGCAGGAAAAAGCTTCCCGTGAGACGACCATTTGTTGCAAACAAAAGAGTGACAGATTTACTTTAAAAAAATATATTTTAAAAAGAACTACACATAGGTGGCCAATGATTTTCAGCAACGAGATTTGTATTGAAATTAGCCGTCTATTCAAAATAGTTTTAGAAAAAAGAGATATTAAAGAGTATTTGTTCTGTAGCTAACAATTTTCGGAACAGCCCACGTATTTCGACAAATGAAATTATTACCTTTTCTAACACATAATTATCCCCATTAACTGGCTGGTAAGCGGAAGGCTTCGAATTTATAATTTTATTCTGATTTATTTATTACATTAATTTCCTAAACATGTCATTTCCATTATAACTTAATATTCCTATTAAAATATTCCATAAAATAATTTTATGAGATGATATTATCTAATCCATTTCTTATGTCACCGTCCGTATAATTTAACCATTTAAAAAGTTATATTTAATGCCTAAAAGGCGTCAAAAATATTGACGTTAGACCGGTCCAAATGCAATAAAATGGTGCATGTTTATTAGTTTTGAATAAGTTTAGGACTAGATAGCTAAATCAGATAACGCATAGAGAAATCGTTCGAAATCGAAATTGCATAAATATGTCTATATAAAACCTCTCTAAATTATTCTCTAAATTATTATCACTTCCTGAAAAAAAGAAGTTATTCAATGAGATCTATAAAGCAATATTGGAGAAGAAAAAAAAATGAGTTGTTTTGGTAGGTACCCTAATGCATTTCGCTGAATTGATCATCTGACACCATAAAGTAATAATAATTTTGGACGAATTTTGGACACCTGTGATGTTAAACGATACCTCTTTTATTAAACGCTATACAGAGAACCACCAAGGCGGACGCAGCCATAAAATTAAAACGCTTTAAATTGCAATTTCGAAATCCGGAAAAAAGTTTGCATACCTATAGCCTCAAAACTGTTAATTGCACTGAGTGCGTAATGCGTAAAAGTTGATAAAAAAATTATTAATTTAAAGCGAAATAAATATTCGACATCCTACGACGGCTCTATTAACATGCCTTATACTGCTACTGTTAACGTGCCCCTTAAATTACTTATTTTAGTCAATTATTAAACTGCATAGTTCGACCAATTAAAAACTGCAACCTGGTGAGTTGCAGTTTTTAATTGGCACATTGAAATTAGAATAAATTTGATGGTAGTTAAAAATGTGAAGTACTACAGTATAATAACTTTATTTGAAGTGTAAAGGCGAGTCTTCATCGCAAGCTTAGTAAATTGCTGGACCCAACTGTGAGAAACTTTTTGAACGCCAGTAGCTACCTATCAACTCAGCCTATCGCAGTCCACTGCTGGACATAGGCCACCCCCAAACTGCGACACAACACCCTATCCTCCGCCTTCCGCATCCAGTCAACTCCAGCCACCTTCTTTAGGTCGTCCGTCCATCTAGCTGGGGGGCGTTCCACAGTACGGTGCTGAAATGTGGACACTGACGGTCGGGCTAGTCCACAGATTCAAGGTCGCTCAGTGCGCTATGGAGCGAACTATGCTTGGAGTCTCTTTGAAGGATACCGACATAGCTACCTATATTGTAATGAAAATATGAAATGTCGCTGGTAGCCTCTGTGTAACGCCTATTGACACACAACAACACATATTAATGACAAAGAATGAATAAATAATCAAAAAAAAATACTATGGCTATACATTTTCCAAATAAATCCATGTGCATGTGCGTGCGTTAGTCATTTTAAGAGTTAATTTTGCATAAAGTCATAGTTGCGAAAATTTGTATTATAAGTCACACCGATCAATTCTGTTGATATCTCACTTTGTCATTCTACGAAGCTACAGATTGACACTATTGACAGCTCACGTCAAGCTCACTTCACCTTAGTTTTCACCGTGAGATTTTTGACAGAATATTCTACTGAATGTAAATGTAAAACAGAACGTCGTAAAATGTTGCTTGTTAGTCTACCCTCCGCTCCGTTTACCGTAGAGCCATAGCCTTACCCTCCGATGCGCTCTAGGATTTCTTCATGAATTCCAAAATGAGCTGAATACGTAACGTGATATGTAATTTATACCGCGCACTATGATTTCGCTTGCGTTAACTGTTAGAGATCTGTCTTGATACCCTGGTGATGATGGTTTTATTATTGTAAGCCTGTATTGTAAGGCGTTAATTACGGAAATACATATACAAAGTCAGCCGTTGTTTTAAAATTATTACATAGTATAATATATTCATACGTTAATTTTTGCGTTAAGATCTGTTAAAACTGAGTAGTTAATAGGTACTCAGTTTTAACTAATCCTGCAGTCAAATAATATAATATAATTTATTTAAGCACAAAAAGGTTAGGTTAGGTATTAATAACATGCTCTAGGTACAACGAATTGAGTTAATCACTGCTCTCCTAGCTAGATCATTGAGTAATCTGCATTTAGGATTGACAAAAAATGGCGAATGAGGGAATAATGGCCTATGTATGATTACCGTTTAAGATAGCGAACGAGTATTAAAATTTAAAGAATTTGCATTTACTTATCATGGCTTTGAGAGGTAAAGTAGAAAATATGAAATTAGTGCCAAAACTTGGCATAACATGAGACGACACCAAGCATTACATATTTCATTAAAATATTATCATAATTATGTAACCACACAAAATTATGCGAGAAACCGTTATAATGCAGCAAAATATGATTAAAATCATTAGATCATGCTTATCTGCAAATTATACAAGTTAACTGTTTATAATAAAATGAAATTCTGTTGGTAAACGCATCAACCACGTAATAGTCCGAATTCGGGTTTTATTTATTAAATACTTCAAGCACATAAATGGACAGAGGCGGATTAATGCCATTGGCATTTTTTACAAGTCAACCTTTGAGTGATGCAGAGACAAAAAGTGATAGGTGCAATCATGAAAATTGAAGAATACCTAAATATTTTAAATATAAAGATACGCATAAACCTATTAAAACTATGAATATAATATATACCTAATTACGTATAAATATAAGCACAAATAAATATACATATTTAAATATATGATTATACTTACCAAAAAGAAATAATACAAACAATGAGAAAATATTACCTACCGTTGTGATGATACTGCCAGCTTCTTGCGAATGTGCTCGCGAACATTAACTTTAAAGGATAATCGGTTAGTTGCCATCCTGATTTTCATTACACAGAGAAACAGACTGAACGAAGAAGGAAGAGTGAATGAAGTCTGTGCGGTGAGTAGGACATTTTAGAAGACGATTAGATTGGTTTTATGGAAAGATTTGGAAGGGTTTCTCGAAAAATTTTTAAATTCGGGAAAAACTGAACGTGCTATTTATTATAGAACTAGTTCCTGCCCGCGACTTTGTCCGCGTAAAATTTATTGATCCCCGACCCAACCTGTCGCATCGCATCGCCCGCCCGCGCTATTATTTAGTTTTCACGTTATTTCTTACTTTTCTATTTTTGCTCGGTTCCTTAGAGTCTTAGCGCGCATCTTAGTCTATAGTTTTCCTCAAGAATTGAGCTATCAAATGCAAAGAATTATTCAAATCCGACTAGTTGTTCCAGACATTAACGCGTTCAAACAAACAAACTATTATATTGGTATAGAAGATATAGATATTGATACTGTGGACAGTTTAATTTATCTGGGCTCTAATATTAATAATGAAGGCAGCTGCGTCCCAGAAATAAAACGACGGATAGCCATGGCTAAAGATGTTATGACACGCCTCCAGAACATCTGGAAAAATCGTTCAATAAGTTATAAAACTAAAGCCCGGTTGGTCAGAGCGTTGGTTTTCCCGATTTTCCTCTATGGAGTTGAGACGTGGACAATCCGAGCAAGAGAAAGACAGAGGATAGATGCATTCGAAATGTGGTGCTGGAGGCGAATGCTCCGAATGTAATGGACAGCCAAACGCACAAATGTGTCTATCCTTTCCCAACTCGATGTCAAGACCCGATTGTCGACATTATGCCTACAGCGTATTCTGACCTATTTTGGCCACATAATGCGAAGGGGAGATAGCAGTCTTGAAAAGCTGGTTATTGTTGGCAATACCGAAGGAAAGAGAGCACGAGGCCGGTCGCCAACACGATGGTCCGACCAAGTAAAAGAAGCTACGTCCTCAAGCAATTTTCAGCAGGTGGTGACGGCAACTTTGGACCGGAGTAGATGGAGGCAGATTGTCCGCTTAAAAGGGTCCAGTGACCACGATCCTCAGTAATGAGGGACCGATTTGAAGAAGAAGAAGATATAGAGTTTTGTATCGGACAGGACGACGTCTGTCGGGTAAGCTAGTTTACCATAAATATTAAAATTACAAGAAATTCTGTATCTTGACCGAATGAAGGTTGTTCTGTAACTCAATATGTGACATAAGGAAGCGATCAAATTTATATACAACTTAAGTATCGAATGTATGGAATATTACAAGTAAAAGTTCTATTGTTTCTTATTCAACTAATCTATATAACTATACAAATAAATAAAATTTAATAATCTGTTTGAAATGTCAAAATAACAGCTTTTTACTAAATGCATATAAAGTAGGATACAATACGGTATTTAGAACATAAAAACAATTTTTTTAAATTTTTGACTGTCTATCTGTCAGACTGTTTATTCCAGCTAATCTCAGAAACGCTGTACCGATTTTGTTAAAATTTGGTTTTGAACCCTGGGGTAGGCTATAGGCATGTTTATCGACATAACACGCGGTCAAAGCCCCGTGCGGAAACTAGTATAAAATATATTTGGTAATTGATATCCGAGGCAATGTTGCGTAGGTTTCCGTTGCCGCCAAGGATGCTTGCGTGCCATGATATGCCTATAGCAACAAGTTAATTATTTCATTTTAATTATTAGTAACTAAGCTGTTTATGGCCAGTCATTTATCATTCCAGTGCGGTATTAACAGGTGCTTGACAATTGTTGTCCTTCTGTAATTGGTGATGTGGTTCAACTTGACTGTGCATTTAGCTATTGAGTGTAATGGGTGGAGTTACAATACACATGAGCGGCACACGTCAGCAGCAGAGGCAACTGCAGCCATCGGAAACGTGCCGCTTGTGTCTTTAAGCACCAGTCCGATCACTATGTATGGCGATCCCTTGGGGGAAGCGAGCTAAATACTTAGGTGTTATCCTCGACCACCATCTTACTTTCAGTGAGCGGCTCGTACGTGCGCCTCTTTCGCTCCACTTCATACTGACCGCCAGTAGCAAATTGTGACTCAAGCGCAATTTGCTCTTCTAAACCGCGCTCATCCGTCCCATCATGACCTATGCTTGCAGACCCTCCAGAACCCTTTAATCAGAAAGGTCACGGGAGGCCCCTAATATGTCCGCAATGAGGGTCTACACTTAGATCTCAGAATGACCACCGTCCAGCAGTTCATGAAACGCCATTCCAAGCGTTTCTTTGATACTGTTATAAAGCACCCCAATCCCTTAATTGCGACGGCCGCCCGATACATTCCCTCCCGCATAAGTAGGATTTGCCGACCGAATCATACCTGATCCTTGACGACGCCACGATCCTTCTACAGGAGAGTATTAAGGCCACCTTTACTCTCAGAAAGTACAAGTCCCGACGGCCGTCCTTCTTTACTCGTCGTCGAGGCCCTTCGCGACGCCCCATACCATGTCCGCCCCAACCCTTGCTCGAGCGCCACTGAGCCTGTAGCTTTAAAGTCGTCCCAAAATAATTCCGATCCAGCCTGTCCCTTGCTGCCCTCTCCCACCGATGCCCTAAGTCGAGGTGCGTACCTCTCAGGGGGTGCCCTTAGCGTGCAGTCACATAGTTTTTAAGTTTTTTAAGCCCTGGCTGGAGACCTTAATTTATTGAAGCACCCACAGGCAACTACTGTTACCCAGACGACAACCTTCTAGGTATACCCCCGAGATGCCATTAAAAAAATACATGAGCGGCACGTTGTCTGCTGCAGTTGCCTCAACCGTGGGCTCGTTCCACTCGCGTATGTATGCTCACTGAAATCAATTTTGTAAGTAAATACGGTACGAAATTAAGAAAATATTTAAATTATTTGATGAGGAAAACAATTTCGTTGAATGCTATTTGTAGTAACACACAAACAGTAAGTTAACAACCTTAAAGCAAAATAAGCTTTAAAAGTTAAATAAAATTAACACTTACTTAATTACACGGGTAATTGTGGTATTTTCCTTATGCGAGTACCTACTGATTAATTCGTACAAGGTAAATACATACCTACAGCTGTAGCTATTATACCTACCCAAAATAAATCAACACAAACCCAGAACAAAAAACTTAACTACAAATTCCCACAACTCAACATTCTCTACATCCTTCAAAGTTCGTAGAAATGTTACTATATAACAAAGAGTTCATAAAGGCTCCTGCAGACCGATGCGACGCGACAGCGCGACGACGCGCCTAGAGTAGAACAGTTTATAAGTAAACTTCATGGATATTGTTCAACTAGAGTCGCGTCGCCTCTCTGCGGAAGCCTTAAAGCGATCAAGACCGAACCGAACTCAAAACGCACTTCACCTTGGTTACGTAACACCAATCACTCAGTTATGCTGACGTAAGCATTTTACCCTTAGGGGCATGCACCAGTTCGGAGAAAACTGTAGCAGACTTGCTTCAATTTTCGTAACTTGATAGAAGTATTTTTTAAAGTTAATTTTGTATTTCTTTTTTGGTTAATACTTTTTACGTAAACGTTTACAAGAAAGTGTGACAAATTATATATTTTTTTCAGATTCAAGGAGAAACTACTTTTTCAGGGTTCTCTCTATTAAACAACTAGCGAGCCGTCTTGGCTTCGCATTAGTGTTATTTACATGTGACGATGCACGATGGGAATATTTTCACGACACGTTGTGCAAAAGTTCTGAGCAGCAACCTAAAGAAAAGTACTAGGCTTGCACGAATTCAAGATAGTATTTTATTTGTATTATTAAGTACCTTTTTTAAAAACCTATGTTCATCTGGAATAAAGTACTTTTCATATGATGAAAAAATCTTAGATTACCCTCCAGTTAAAGATATACACAAGCTAACTTTTTTTTTTATTTCGTGGTTTATATTAATAAGTATAAAAAGAGTTTATAATTATAACAAGATAATTAGTTTTGCATTATTGTCTCAGTGAGATTAAACTGTTAAAGAAAAAGTTAAAAACGAAAATGTTGGCTCGTAATAATTTTTTATCAAAAATCTGGCAGCTGCAACACAATACGAGCGGCCATCAAAATATTTCGTGAAATAAAGCGGCATCAAAGGCGTTTTCGAAATTTGAATACAATAATAATGTACGACCGGTAGAACAACGAAGTCCGCTCGTTCCGACCACAGATAACATCAGCCACATTTCTATTTACACACAATACAGATAATGTGCAAATAAAGAGAGTAATGTGTTTTGTCATTTCGTGGGAAATAAGCAAGCTAACTGTGTGAACTATGGCGCTGGCAGTAAGCTAATGTCATGCGCACGAAGCAATGTGGTGAAATATTTTATCTTTTATATTAATTTTTGTTTCGGCACAGGTATTGTAAATGATTTATGGCAAAGATAAAAGTTTTATGAATTTCACTTGACAAGGTCGTTCTTATGTTTTTTTTATTTTTGACTTCGAAATGTCGATTAGATTATGCTTTTTCTACAACAAGAAGTAGGTAAAGGGGAGTTAATTTTTTACTTAATATGTAAATTGGCATTTGATTTTTTAATAAGACGTTTTAATGGTATTAATGGTATTTAAATGTCAATACAAAACAAATCGAATAAAATGTTAATTTGTTTGCTATTTTATTGCTAATCGTAATAAAAGGCTAAATAACTCAGTTTTGACACGACACCTACTTACTAAGTCAGTATTAATTAACATTTTCATCAGCTATCATGTTTAGATGGCCTCCCCATCTAAACATGATAACTAATGATAAACATCTTTACGGGCTTAAGTTTATGTAAGTAAGGACAACCAGGGCAGCGGGATTGTCCGAAGGGGTTAGCTCTACCCCGGAACATAAAGGGCTAAGGAAGGACACGGATGGGTTTTAGTCAGTAAGAGTCTGACACTCCCTTCCGCTCCACCCAGAGCGGGAGGGGTCATTTGATGATTTCACATCCTTAAAAAAAAAAAGTAAGTACTACCGAAATGAAGTAGTATCATTACTGTTCCACACTAAAGGCCTATTCAAATCTAAGCGGCATTCGCTACCGTCTGTGTATGTGGTATGCGGTACCTAATATTACTGTTCACACCAAAGCGGATTTCATGCTCTAGCTGCGGAACTTGATAGGTACTAAATACCTGAGCGAAACCCGCGCGGTATGCACTTCTACCCACAGCGGCAGCGAATACCGCTCAAGTCACTCTAGCCGCGGAACTTGATACTAAGTACCTGAGCGAAACCCGCACGGTATGTACCTCTACCCACAGCGGCAGCGAATACCACTTAGGTTTGAATAGACCTTTACATACATAATTATAAACTCACGCCTTCTTCTCATGGGGATAGGCAGCAACTAGGTACATAAGGCCACCTGCTACGATCCTTACATACATCTTTTGCTTCGTTTACGTTCATACATCAGCGGGGTAATTGTGTAACACACTATCATCATTCACTGCATCATTTGACAATGATTCATTCATTTGATTTGATTTTTTCATTTGTTCATTCGGCTGTCATTTTGACAGCTTAACCACATTATTTACGTTGTTGAGTAGACAAATTTTAGAACTTATGAAGCAAGGATTAGCAATATCCTTCAAAATAATTCAGATTGTGATTGATAATGTGTTACGCAATTAGTGTGCTGTTCAAACAAGCACGACGGTTACGAGTACTTACTCACCAGACCTTTCTGAAGAACATCACCAATATTTGTACCATTTAGGAATAAATTAGTCAACGAAATGAATATAAGATTATGTTTAACAGCTATGTTAAACACAATCATAAACCCGTCAATTACCATTCATTTAAACTATTACATTTATTTCTACGGTCCAGTGTCTTGCTCAACGACAACCAGCCACTATTTCACTGAATATACAATTAATGGTGCTGTATTATTATTTTTTATCGTCACTAATTGCGTACAAGTACATTCGCTTGCTCAAGACATTTAATTTACAAGTGCTCTTAATTTCATTACACCATCATACTAAACTCTAAGTGCGTATTAGCCTCAAATTTATAGTTTTCTGAAATTTAAATGGCAAATGGCTAAAGAGCGGCCAGCGGACTGTAAACACTTATTTAGTAAATTGGATTGTTCAAGATTGCGATCAATTAGTAAGCTTGGATTTACTGAGGAAATTTGAGTTAATAACTTTATTAAAGTTATTAACTCAATTAGCTTTTGTTCAAACTGTGTGTAATTACCAAAACTGTATTGTCGGTTAAGTTATTTTAAACTACTCAAAGTGTTGCCATATTCAAAATTGTAGGCTCAGGCTCTATGTTCTATCGCGGCAATGCATATAATTATCGGCGTGTCCCCTTCCTGTACACTCAACACTGCAACTGTTAAATACAAAACGTTTTGGACCATTTGAAATGCCATAATGATAACAACGTAGATTTAACGACAACTGATTGGGTGCGGTTCTGGATAGGAAATATTACGATTAACTAATCTGTTATCACCTAAAGGAGTAAAAGATTAATTGAATGACCATACCATACATATATTCCTAAAACACTTTGAAGAGATGGCAGGCATAAATTATTTCACCATAATTTCATCATCTATTTGATCTGCAAAGTTTACACGATGATCTAATCTGAACACTTTCCATTGCCCAAACATATTCAAAGAGAAACTCTAGGCAGAAAAATGTTAAGGTATAAGATAGGCTTTTAAACTAATCTCAGAACACTCATGAAATAAACGAAAAAAAACCTACCGATATAATTTTGGCCACTGTGCCAATCTCAACAGAGATTAAGCCACTTGGCTAATCTGCGTTGTGGAAATCCGACACGACCGGGGAAAGATCAGGCGCAGGACCAACGGCTTTACGTGCTATCCAAGGCACGGGGGTATCACACCGCCAACTTCCACCTACCCTTCCACCGCTACTGATAAATTCTTAATAGAAATACCCAATAATGAACAAACATAAATAAAATAAAAAATAAGCAAAATTAACTACCATTGCAGCAGGCGTAGAGCGGTTAAAAGGAACTCTTATGGTGTGTGGTCTGTCTGTGTGTCTGTCTGTCACAGCTGGATATCTCAAGAACTACTAATGCTATCAATTTGAATAGCTTTAGATAACGTTTGCCCAATTATTTTGCAAATAAGAAAGAAATATTTATTTATTTATATATACTTTATTGTACACCAGAAAATACATAACAAAAAATACGATTATTAATACAAAACATACAATGGGCGGCCTTATCGCTTTCTGCGATCTCTTTCAGGCAACCTTGGAATGGACAGTGATTGCGTGGATATAAAAAATGGGGTTGTCAGTGGTGCAAAATAATATAGGCACTAAAATAGATATATATATATATAATGCTGTATAATAGATACATAAATAAATACATATTGAATATACATATAAACAACGAAAATAAATGATGACTACAGATTAATGCAGCTATACGAAAACAAGATCACAACAACAAGTAATGCTCCTTTACGAGTCTTTTAAATACCTACAGGTAACGAAAAATAAATAAATATATATCTTTTTTTTTTGCAACATGGACAGAAAGGGGGTCTTCAAAATTCGAAGTGGGGCTACTAGGGCATGTGGGGTATCACATGAAAGAGCGTAGTTTGCACATTCTCAAACATTCTTTTTTTTATTTTTGAGCCGCGTAGTTTTCGACATTTGATGAAAAATGTAAAAACAATACCGTTCCCCATATCTCCGAAGTTTGCAAAGAGAAATATCTGAAATTATTCTATGTGATGGAAGTATATGTAAAGATTACAGGAAAAATAAAACTATGTCTCTAAATAGCACACTTTTTCAGAAATCATCAACAAAAGTTACATTAGTTCCACTATCGGTCAAGAGATGGCGCTGACCTAAAATTGCAATATTTTAAAATTATTATTGTTAAAATTCTCTGACGATTAAAGGCCTCGCCGATAAAAATTGAAAAACGTATGATAAATGATAAATGATAAATGATAAATGATTTTTATTTTGTAAGTAGGTTTGCACAAACACTTTTACACGTCATTCATATTTTTTATAAAACTAGATGAGGTCGGCGTTTCCTATCTGACTACTCTGAGAAGAAAGGCCGAAACAAACTCAGAGGTCACAGTCTCTTTTAAAGTCCAGACATAATCTTGGTCAGGTTATATGAAGACCATGTAGATCAATGTCTGAGATGGTCTTTTGAGGAAAGAACCACACAGATTGAGAGGACCTGTCCAGTCAGTGCAAGCATTTGTCAGAAATCGTGCAGCTCAACTCAAAACTTAAGGAGCTCAACGATTCGACGAACAATACCAAAGAAAGGACATTTGGGTAGGCCACATAAATTCCTCAAACTGCCAGACCTAGAAAAAAAACTAACAGAACAAAGAGAATAATAAAAATTAAACAAAAAAAATAATCATAAAATGACCCACATTGTCTTCACATGCACAATAATTAAAATAATATAATACTTTACAAAGTAAGCAAATGTCAATGTTTATATAAAATTCATTAATTAATGTCAATGTGTATATAGAAAAAAAAAAAATAATAATAAAAACATTCAAAATGTAAAAATTGGAAGCAACTCAATCCCAAGCCTTTTTGTCCTCAATATAATCCTTAACAGTATAAAAGGCTTTCTGGCACAACTTACGTTTAATGAATGATTTGAATTTATTAAGGCTTAGATCTTGAACGTGGCTTGGTAGTTTATTATAAAAGCGTATACATTGGCATCTGAAAGAGCCACCTATTTTCTTGAGCCTTGTTGTAGGTACAACAAATTTGTGTTTGTTCCTCGTATTTATATTATGGATATCACTGTATTTTTTAAACAATTTTATATTTTTATGGGCATATAAAAGATTTTCATAAATATACTGAGAGGGCACAGTCATCACATTAAACTCTTTAAATTTTTCTCTGAGAGAGTGTCTCGGACTTAGTTTATAAATTGATCGAACAGCTCGCTTCTGCAAAACAAAGATAGTCTGAATATCGGCAGCATTTCCCCACAATAAAATACCGTACGACATTACATTGATGGTACGGAACCCTCGGTGCGCGAGTCCGACCCGCTCTTGATCGTTTTTTTTTTTTTAAAGCGTACACCTATTAACACACTTATAATAACTCCAAATTACCACAACATTGCTAATATTTACAATGGAGATTTCATTTTTGCATAACGGAACAGGATTTATTGAAACAACTTTGAAATCTGGTCACGATACCACGACATAAAAACGGCTGCAATAAAAAAAAAATATACGGATTTGCCTGCGGCGACGCTTGCAACCAAATTATAGCTTCAGATGATAAGATGTGATAAATTACTAATTATAATTATTCTAATTAAATATAGATTTGTGATTATGAGTAAATAAAGTAGGCCACCCAGAACATTAATTATCGTGGATATTGGTAATGGTGACTAAGAAGGCGTTTAGAGAATGGTCAATAAACAGCTACATAACTTCATGGTAAAATCGGCCTAACCTTTTTAGCAGGGGCCAGCGGCTTAACGTGCACTTTTCGAAGCACGGAGAGCTCTCGATATGTATATTGTGTTGGTATGTTCACCCATCCACGAACCGGCCGCGGCAAGGAACTTGTTTTTCACCCATAATCATCTAACCTAGCCTTTTCCCAACTATATTGAGGTCAGTTTTCAGTCTTACTAGGTGCAGCTGAATTCCATTTTGAATTGTTAATATATTGACTCGCCGGTACTTTATCTTCTTCGAAAAATTAAAATTGCCGAATACCGAAACAAAATTCAGTCGGACTCTACATATCAGGAGTGCCAATTATTATCAAAAGCTGTCTGTTACGCGATGAAAGGAACTCCCTGACTTTTTACATAGAGCGACTGCCTATCTGAACTCCACAACCCAGTTACTAGGTAACACGATACCCTTCGGCAAAACTGGTTGTAAGACTTTTTTGGGCATCTGAGTACATGTAACGAATTGACGATAACAACGATGACTTGCACACCACCCAATAGTAATGAAAAAGTTAGGGTAAGCACGACGATATACCTACAGGATGATGATGATTCCATTGCACTTAAGAACACCAGAGAAAACAGCGAAAACCATAAACCTCCTTTAGTTACCGATAACTGAAGAAAATTAGTTTTTTGTTCATACTTTACATAACACACGAACCATCAAACCTGCATTCGCTGAGCGGTTTCCTAAGAGTTAACAGAAAAACGTCACTATGTCACACACACACAAGCCAATGACATAATATTATTGTTATTAGCATGTGCATTATTATGATTGAGAGCGGCAATAATTATAGTTCCCGTGATACAAATAATGTTTAATAATAATTAGTCTGACCGGTAGACTGTGTCTATAACTAGACATAAATCAAATTAATTAGGTTTTATAAGTTTTGTCGTATTAAAAACAAGAACTGAAAAACGAATGGGCGCATAAATAATGTGTCAATTCATGTCCACAGATTTTATAGACAGTTAAATAAGGAAACGGTAGTGACCAGCTGCTCTAATCTGTTAATATCTCACCGTCAAACCTTAGGTGAAGTGAGCTTGAAGTGAACTGTCAATAGGATTAAACCGTATCACCACAGGGGCAATTCTCGTGATTTTAAGGACTTTCACAGTCTGATCTCAGTCTCAATCTGTAAAAAAATCCTGTAATTTCTCTACCTTTTTGACAAGTTTTTGACACTAATTTTCGCTGAGACGGGATTGCGACTAGATTATGAATGTCTTTAATTACGGAAATTGGTGACAGGTGGATTGACAGCTCACTTCATCTTAGTTTTCATGGTGAGATTTTTACAGAATAGCTGCTGTCAGTAGGTACAGTCAGCCTCAATAAGATGTATCCATTGACACCAAAAAGTCATTTATTTGTCTATAATCTTTGTTCTATGTTATTGTGTCAATGTATAGCTATAACATGTTGTAGAACGAAGTTCCTTATCGCACGATATACAGATGTTCCACGACTACTCACGACTATTTTTGTATAACACAATTAGACCCTTAATTGTAGCAACACATTGATACGATATTATGTATTAAATATCCCATACTTTGTTGTAGGTAAATTCCATACTTATGATCCTCGGGTATATTGTCTCAGCTCAATGGGAAATACTGCCGCTGTGGACGCTCGAGCGCGAACTAGTGGTGCAAGACATCGTCGCAGAGATTACTTATATCAAAAATTTTAGACAATGAAATGAACCATTGTAATGTTTATATCGTGCCTGTATTTGGTGTCATTCAAAATCAGTTGAGTGTGGCTCAAACTACTTTCCGTATGAAACCTGATGCCAGTTACTTTTATCGACAGATTTCGAGTGGAAAAATGACTTTAGATTATGATATCTGTCTTATTTGTAGCAAATAGGAGGTGAATTTGAAATGAAACGAATTGATCGAAATGAAATGATTTTTTTTTTCAGTAGCGCCTTCTGAAGTGCCCAGATTAACTAGCCACGCGATGTGCCTACCTACCAATACCTACATGAAGATAATTAAAGTTTCTATTATAACACCC
Source organism: Gortyna flavago (assembly GCA_963669345.1). Classification (NCBI taxonomy): domain Eukaryota; kingdom Metazoa; phylum Arthropoda; class Insecta; order Lepidoptera; family Noctuidae; genus Gortyna; species Gortyna flavago. The sequence goes on from OY770132.1 coordinate 5,916,134, forward strand.
ATATTATTTTGATTATCTCTCAGCTGTAATTATTCTTGTCTAATAGCTATTATTAATCTAGAACAACAAACGGGTGGCATATTTGCATTACAATTTGCGGAGACTAAACTATTACATACCTATATCTATCACAGTAGAATGGTACCTAAGTCATAATAATCAAGGTAATAAGCAACTAAATTACCGTCAATTTACTTTTATAGGGTTCCGAACCCAAAGGGTGCCAACGGAACCCTTTTACTAAGCATCCGACTGACTGACAGCGGGCTGGCTGTATCTCATATGAACCTGAATAGGTAGACAGTTAAAATTAATTCTGCGGCACTATAAATTTACAGAGTGTGTATTTCTAATGTCGCTATAACAAAAAATAATAAAAATTTAATAAATTTAAAAATTAAAGGGGGTATCCATACAAGAAACGTGTTTTTTTTTGGCGTTTTTTGCCTTGTGTTACGCAACCCTTCGTGTGCGAGTCCGACTCTCACTTGGCCATTTTTTTTTATTATTTCTTTATCGTAGACCTCAAAAACACATAACAACAAAAAATGTATCGAACCCTACAAATATACCATGGGTGGCCTTATCGCTTTCTGCGATCTCTTCCAGGCAACCTTGGAATGGACAGTGATTTGCCTGAACATAATTTATAGTTCTTATAAATCCTACTATTTTAGCACTGCTGTACAAGCTTTATTGTGTTGTGTATTATTTAATTTACTATCCTGTAGGTATTATTTCACTTCAGGGTACAGAGCCGGACTCTGTTTACTTTTGACTTTTCTTAGAGATTTCTCCACCATACATCATCCATGATGTCATAGAAACCAAGAGGGCAAGCAGAGAGATCTTAGCACGTGTTTATGATAACAATGTGAATTCTATAACAGTTCAGTTTCAACAGTTCAACGCGAAATCTATAGGTCATATTTATTCATCGTGTCTTTATAATGTAGATTAACTTCGCCCAATCACCATTCAGATCTGCAAATTCTAAGGGCCGCAACAAATCCGCGACACGACATTGGCTGACAACTATGATATAAGTCCTTACAACAATTAAATCATGTTTTATAATAAAACTGTTTACCTCTAAATATGCCAACATCTGGCTGGCCTTCAAATGGCCTTGTCACAACACTTTCTATGACAGCAAACCAAAGCATATTAATTAGAAATAACGTGACACCTAATTTCAATATTTTCCGTTATTCATTAGTTCATTTGTTCGGGTTTCAATCAAAATCAAAGCTGATTTCAATTAAATAATATTTACCTAGAGTTAGTTTTTAACTCATAAATGGTCGGTCAATTAGTCAGAATCGTCAGATTGTTGAAATTAGTTGTCGGTTCCAAAGCATCCTAAGGAACTCAAAACGGAAAAAAATCATGAAACTATTTTGAGTTCCGAACTACTTTGAATCGGCGACAGTTCACTGTGTAAGAAGACTTTAATGAAGCTGAGTTAGGAGTCTGTATACATTATAATTAAATTACGTAAGTACTGTTATTGTAAGTGCCGTACTCACAGATACCCATAGACATTAACGAAGCATATACTGATCTAATACTCAAGAGTAATTAAGTAGTACTTCAATCTTGCCTAGTGAAATGAGGAACAAAATTTAAGTGGATCGAACTGACTACAAGATACCCAGCGGCTACACTTATTTCTAAGTTATTAAACTTTTGTGACTCTAGAGATTATTTCTATTATTCTTTCAATTAGTCTTATGGGAATAGCATGACGTTTCTAAATATTTCTTTTTGTACCTAATATAGAAGCTTTTGTAACAAACGCAATAGAGTCACGTTCTGTATTAATAACGTAATGGTAGATATCGAATAAAACGAAATAGTTTTTTTTATTTTATATTGAATAAAACTTTCATCTTATGCTATTATCAAAGTTGGTTTGATGATTTGATTCAAAAAAATGCTGCTACAGTTTATTTCGTTTATGCTTGTATCATACTTTTTTACATCAAGATGGAACGGCTAGGTTAGTTTTAACGGGGGTTCTTTCAGGTGATAATTATGCTAACTGAAAAAACCAGTATCAACTGCATCTTAGAAAGGCACAATTAGGTACTTATAAATACTCAATCTTAAGAGGGGTAGGAAACAGTCAAAAATTAAATGAATTATTTCTAATTAAGATACAACGAAACCAAAGTCTATTACAAACACAGAACTCTAAACGAACTCGTTTTTGACGCGAACTTGACCAAAATTGTAACTAAAGATTTAGGTATCTAGAAACTATCAGGAAAGAGATCTAAAGACGGACTGAAGTAGGTAAGTATCTGCATTAGTCGGCCATTGTAGCATAAATAGAGTTTAAGATAAAGTTTAGCATTGTACTTGTTTTTTTTTACGTTCTACTGTTGAGCCTGAGGTCATGTGTTCGATTCCCAGGTCGGGCGAATGTTACTGGGATTTTCATCAGAAATTTCTAGTAGCAGCGGTTGATAGCAATTGGCTCGCCTCTTGTTACATGGGACTTAAACGTAGGACCTTCACCTCTGAATTACCATTCTGGGAAACCAAGCGTGATGTTATGTTTGATTGTAGAGCGTCGCTTCTGTCACTTTAAGATCTGAATTCCTGTTACGCTGACGTCGGTCGCGCGTGTGAATATACATTGTGTTCTATATAGCACCATATGCGACGCTGACATCAGCAGCGCATATGTTGGTACTGACCGTACGCGACCGACCGTACGCGACCGACCGTACGCGACCGACCGTACGCGACCGACCGTACGCGACTGACCGTACGCGACCGACCGTACGCGACCAACGTCAGTCTAACAGGAATTCAGGCCTTACAAATGTGACAGTTGTTACACTTGTTACGTCAAAAGCATTACTGAAATATTTTGTGCCTATCATGTAAGGCAAATTGTCTCACCTCATTTTGCTTATGTAATGTCATTTAAATATCTTGGATTCGTTACGTTTTCCTCGATTATTATGTGTTACTTAATAACTTTAATTTGATTGTAATGACAACAATTTAGAGCAATGATATTATAATCGACCTAAATATTATGTATTATATGTTAGGTACTGATTATATTTATTAAGCTAAGAGCTCAGCCACATACAATCATAATTAGGTACCTATATCCGATTGCCTTATTGTTACAAAGTGAGAACATTTTTGGTATACCTTTGCAATGTATTAATTTCGTTATTAATTTTAGCGAATTAATTGTTTGGTAGATGGTGTTAGAGAGAGAGAGGCGATTTAGGTAGATATGAAAGAAGACTGAAGAAGAAGAGACAGCGGAGAGGGCAGTATAGGTAAAGGCTGGAGTAAGACACTTAGGTAGGTATTAAAGTCAAGTCGTCAAGTGTATATAAGAAAAAGTGTTTGAAATGTCAACGGTACACCAAGTGTACACGACATTATTATTGTTCTATTGTCATTGTTAAAACAATGACTTTAATGCGCCCATTCAACCACTCCGACGCGTGGGGTGTTTCGACAAGTAGGCGCCATACGTGTAAGAGGTTAAAGCATGTATTGCGACAACCTCATATAATTATGGTAGGCAAATAAAGACAGGAGCAAGACACAATCTAATAAATACTTAGGAAGAAATATAAACAAGTTAAAACACCAACTAATCATGAGAAATCTGGGATTTTTGCGAATCAATGAACGAAAGAGATTTTTTTTTTTTGTGAACAAAAAATTGTTTAGATTTTTTATCGAAGAATTCTGGCTTATGGATTGACGGCACAATTTTTGTCAGAAGGAAGCGAACTTAGTCATGGCTTTCACAGATAAAACTAACTTCGAAATGGCCTTCCACAAATAAAACAAATAAAATCTGCAAGTTAACAGTACAATAATCAAGTCAAGCTCGGTTTACCTTACAATAAATATCTAGATACACAACGCGATAAGAACATAGCTAGTTTAAAACAGGCACTGCAATATATCACGCTGCGCCGGCGATCAGCGGGCTTGTTATAAAATGAACCCGCTCGAGATTTACACGTTATTTATGTCAATGAGCTATGAAACCATTTTGAAAGTTGGATATTTCCAAAAAAGGTAGTTTTCTCGTAATTTGTTAAGGAATTCCCACGTTTATAGGGCTTAATTTGTTCCTAAGATTAATAATATTGAATCTTAAAACATAACCAAGCTCTTACCTGTGACGAAATTTAATTTAATATGATGTTAATTGACAGTTTAATTTGCATTACTCCTTGAGCCAGTACCTACTTCTGAAACCTTAGTAAAAATTCTATTGATAAAACAGTAGGTGGTATCAATTTACACCAAGTAGTGAATTGTTCTTTTCCTGATGTCAATTGCTGCGGCTTAGAAGACCATGCCAACTCCTAAATGACCCGCCTTTGATGCTGCACACTGAACAAATAGCCTTTGTCATTGCAGAATGCGCTACCATTCAGTAGGAGAGATTCCTCCTACACCTCCACCTTGTGACAGATTTGTCACAAGTTTTATTCCGCCATTTTTGCATGGATTCCTCCATTATTCCGATCCAGTTTGTCCCTTGCTGCCCTCCCCCAGCGACACCCTAAACCAAGGTCTGTACCCCATAGGGACTGCCTTTAGCGTGTAGTCGCTTAGTTTTTAAGTTTTTAAGCCCTGGCTGGAGGCCTTAATTTATTGAAGCACCCACATGCGAACCCGGTTAAACAGCGGGCAACCTCCTCCTAGGTTTATTCCTCCTGTTAAACCACCATTATTCAAGTCACAGTTGCAATTTGCATAGGCACCATAAAATCCATCATCAGCCACGTTCCGGTAATATTTTCTCAAGCATCATTGGGTTGGTTGATAGAAATCTCACGGCGTATTTTTCCATAAGGGCCCGGCCCTTTTTATTAACCTTGACAACTAAGTAAGTAAGTACAAGGTCCGAAAGTAAAAAGTCGTTTCTTCATAAAAAGTTTTTATCTGTAATGGTCTTCGATCAATATTACTGATCGAAGGTAATGGTCCACTTTTTAAAACTGGCATTATTTGTTAAGACTTATGTAAGCAGAATTAAGAAGCTTGTTAAAAAAAGCGGTGGCAAAATTAATAAAGAACAGTGATAATACTTAATAGTGACAATTAATGTCACTGAAACTTTTTATCAATATTATCATTTCAGCCCGGTATCACCCACTACTGTATGGAGGCCTATCCTTTCTTCTGCCATACTTCCCGGTAAACCCTTTGTAGTAGTATTAAAAACAATATAATTATGTATATTCAATCTAACTAATGCGTCCCCGTATTCAGCTCCATGATTAAAACTCCACAGCTCTTCAATACAAATAACATTCAATAAATAATTCCGGACGATACGTCTGCGTTGCACGTTGGGGACATTATATGAATGTGTCGAACACGACCATGTGTTGTCAATTTCCTCAACAAATGTTCCTCAAATGTGTCGTGCATACAAGCGCGCACATGCGTGTGAGCATGTATGTTAAACACCTGTTGGACAACAATATTGATCGCTACATGAAACAAAATTACCGGTTTTTTGTCAACAGTTCCAACACTTATGCTAATAATATGTCTTCGGATGGTCATACTTCATACTAATTTAATTCCAGAAGCTCGTGCGTGGTTAATGACTACCGAGCTGACCGATTTATTGCAATTTTGTCAACTTTTTTTTTTTTTGCTTTGGTCTCGGTGGGTCCCCATACTATTTAAAAAATAGTTGGAAACGCAGCAGTTCATAGCGAAACTCCTCCTTTATTTAGATTACGATTTATTTTCGTTGGATCCCACTTTTGAATACCAGTTTAATATTTTTGGCGTTGGATCCCACAAAACATTATTATGTATTTCCGTTGGATCCCAAATTTAAAAAATGCAAGAGAATTACGTTTTATTGCCGTTGAATCCCAAAAACTATTTCCGTTGGATCCCAAACGTTTAAGTCTGGTTATAAGAACTAAACAGAAACTTCTGAGCGATAGCTTGGAGATCCACTGCATCCCATCAGAGATCCTGAAATCTTTGTCAGAAGGCGCTTACTGGGGGTTTCTGGAACAATACACAATGTCCTGTCCCAAAAAATTAAGACACCAAATATAACAAGAATGATTCTTCATAGATCAAAATAATACAAACTGTTATTTAATGTATTACTTCAGAAAACAATACTATATTAGCACACACGCACAGAAAGTGCATGTATGATTAGTAGCTCCACGTCGCTGGCAATTTGGCGAATTCAGTCACTATTACCGACCAGAAGAAATTTATCACTACCGCTGTTATTTAAATCACATACCTTCCAGCCACACCGCATTGGGTAACAACTGCTGCGTTACATTTTCTTTATTGGATGGCGGCCTACTATATATACCTAAGTATATTTAAGGTATATCTGCTTTTTAGTCGATTGATTGGAGCTGTTTCGTATTTACCTAAGTATTCTGTACCAAGACACTTGAGTGTGGATCTCAAAATAAATAAATCGTTGGAGGTATTCCACTCAGAGCACTGATTTGAACAGCACTTGGACGAACGGCACCTGAGCACTTCCACTAACCGCACTCAAACAAAATTTTGTAACCTGCGGTTCGGTGGAACAATTTATCGTTATTTTTATCGTTATTTTTTTAGTGATGGGATATACTTTTTTGTTCAAAGCATTATCAAGCAAAACATATCGATACAAATCAGCAGAAGTCTTGTAACGGATGATTCCATCTTGTTCATGTATCTTACTCGTAATGCGTGTTTCCCGGGCGTTTTTTTGAAACATTAAACATTTGTTTTCAAACACAAGCTGTCTCCTGGGTAGGTATTAAAATATTTTTAGGTTAATAACACATTTTGTTTAGATATCGTAATGAGTTCCGACGAGGAATACCTGCAATCAGTTTAAGCAATTATAGACTCAATATCAAGGAGAAGATAGATTTCAAGCCAGACCGTTTTTACGACTTCGTAATTTTGACATTTTATCAAGAGCCCCGGATTGATGACCGGTTTGAATTTGGCAATTTCTTTCGTGTTTCTGAAACGATTTCGTCGAATTGTTTTTTCTTATACGATCCGATCTGCAGATGTGATGTGATTAGATGTGCATGGTGCACGCCCAATTGAAAATTAAACAAACCCTTTCCCTCTCCACCCGCGCGGGGTATGTTTTCCATGTAGCTCAGAAAACAAAACCATCGTGTTTGCGTACACAAATTTGTGTGACCACGCCATTTTGTTTCGATTTTTATGTGTAATGTTTCGAAAAAACACGCGCAGGAGACATGACGTCATTATGTATAAAAAAATATTTTTGTAATATAATTATATTCAGACATCGCCATTGTAGTATTATTATTTATAGGTAAGTATTTTGATATTTTTTCGGACCCTAGGGTCCTGAACCTTTGGAAGGCGCACGAGGGGCCGAAGCCAACTCCCAGAAGGCCGTTAAACGTTTTAAGTTAAATGAGGCACCAACCGACGATTATCCCTGTTCGCACTATGCAAGTACAACCAACAATAACTGTTAATGTCAAAAGTGTTCAAGTTTTTTGTCATAGGTGTTGATTTCGTAGTTTTCTAGGGTGTTAAAACCGATGGTGAGGTCAAAATTAAAATCCAAGATGGCGGATGTCAAAAATGTTGAAATTTTTCTTCATGGGTGTCGATTTTGTGGTTTTCTAGGGTGCTAAAACCGATGCCGTGGTCAAAATGAAAATCCAAGATGGCGGATGTCATGCGGTGTTGTACTTTTTAAGTACCTACGGCGCTCGGGTTCACCTCGCCTTAAAATAAATTATGAATAGCTTTTAGCCACAATCTACTAATCTTACGGTATTTCGGAAAATGGTGGAGTATTTACGAACACAACAACGAGTAATTTTTGCATAAATAGCATAGAACTAAGTACCTTAAACGCGATTTGAATCCAATATTAATCAAGTTACATTCGTAAACATTTAACCGCATTCATAACGACAACGGTGACCTTTACCGTCCGTGGTTCTACACGCACTTGCCGATCGATACGTTGGTAATTAAATGTCCTGAACAAAGAATATTTACGTCCCATCACTACAAACTGTATGCAAGTGCCGTTCGGAGACTGAAAACAATAACGATAAATTGTTCCACCGAACCGCACGTTACAGAATTTTGTTTGAGTGCGGTTAGTGGAAGTGCTCAGGTGCCGTTCGTCCAAGTGCGGTTCAAATCAGTGCTCTGAGTGGAATACCCCAATCGTTGTAGGTAACTACCGCATGAACGATGAGAAAATTCAAATGAAGAAACGATTGAAAGTAGATACCGAAGAGGCAAGAATAAAACATCCCTATTTGTGTTTCATAGTAAAAATTGTTTCATCTTTTTCTTGGCCGGCCTTGGTAGCGTCGAACATCTTCAGGCATCCATTGTGTGCACACTTTTGTCCAGCGGGCATCCTGCATGCGGCTGACTTTTTTTTTCTAGGTTACATGCACAACATTACAGAATTGAATCCCAAGAGAGAGAGAGCAAAAACAAACTAAAAAGTGACACAAAAAACATACTTAAGTACTTAAGATGAGTTAAAAAAAAATTTGACAAGGAAAACAAAATTAACAAACAAATTATCCTGTATTCCCGTTGTCCCCGTAGGCCATGTCCCCGTTAAAGGGGACAAAGGGAATTTAATAAAATAATTAAAATTATTTATAATTGAGGTTATATACTTTTCAAGTTCCCAATCCCATTTGAGGTGAGGTAGTGCGGAAAAAGAGTTCCTGGAAGGATTTGGGGAGTACGTTGCCCAGCAGAAACAGAATAGGATAAAAAAAAATCTTTACTATAAAATAATCTTTACAATTTGTATTTAAAAAAAACTTGTTTACAAAAAAAACAACCGACTTCCAAAAAAAAACTATCGGAAAAATTTCGGAAGTCGGTGTCATTGGTTCTGCATTTTCGTTTATTGACACAGACTCCACTCAATACGCATAATACGTATTGTGACGAGCATAAATTGCTTAGCAACCATATTAATGTAATCGAATCGCAACCCGTGAAATATTTATCATTGATTAGTTCCGATGGCCGTCTGTGGTCTTCATCATCAGCTCCACTTTACCAAATGAAGATTTCCGAGAGCAAATAATGCTCAAGTTACTCTAAAAAATATCCAAATCGCTATAGGTTTGTCAATAAAATTTGAGGGTTTCCCTCGATTTCCATGGGATCCACTCATCAGATTCCAACTTGCTGACAATGGGACCACCTTGGGAACATTATTTTAAAAAAATATTTTCAAAATCGATCCACAATTGACGGAGAAATCGGTGAACATACAAAAAAAAAACATACATAAAGTCGAACATATTATTATAACCTCCTCCTTTTTGGAATTCGGTTAAAAATCACAACAGAGAAAACAATAAGTGTTTAACTAATAAGTGCAGCTGCCTATTCCATGATTTATTCACCGTCAAAAAATCCACCGTCCACACCTTCAAATTGACCGGAAACTGCTCAATAAAATATTAATTGATTTATTTCATTATTACGTACTTAAACAGGTTTTAAACAAGTAACATTAAAATAATATACTTGACTGAATTATATGAAATGTTTAGTACTTACATAAATCAACGACTAGATTGTACAGTTAACAATAAACTATACAGTGTTAACTATTATTTGATTAGGTTGAATAAATTATAATATTGATTATTGATTAATTGAAGTTACATGGTGAGCTTTCTGTTATCTATAAGTAGGTACTATAATTATAAAGCTGAAGAGATTGTTTTCTTGTTTGAACGCGCTAATCTGGAAGTACCCGTCGGATTTGAAAAATATTCTTTATTTTTAATAGCCCAATTTTTTTAGTTTTTTAGGGTTCCGTAACTGAAAAGGAAAAACGGAACCCATATAAGAAAGATCACTACGTTGTCCGTCTGTCAAGACCCTTTTTCTCAGGAACGCTTGGAGTTATCAAGTTGAAATCTATATTAAATACTCATGGCTGCAATTTTTTGAAGCAGTGAAAAAATCGAACTTCTAAGTCAACGCAATCTAAAGATATGGGCGTTTATGTTCCGTTTATTCCGCATATTTTGACACTCACAAGGGAATCAAAAACTATAGGGTACTCCCCGTTGACCTAGAATCATGAAATTTGACAAGAAGCTATGTCATGTAGCACAAGTAAAGGAAAAATCCGAAAGCCGTAAAAAATGTAGTTACATTACAAAAAAATATTTTCCTGTGATAAACTATTTACATACATATAAATTTTTACGGAACCCTAGGTGCGCGAGTCCGACTCGCACGAATTCTTTACTTCATTTCTACAACATTTTTATCGTAGAGAGCGTATCAACATGAGTAGTTTAGGTAATGCAACTGCATTTATGCAAGATTACGGCTGTAATTCAGTTCAATATACTTGCTATAGCTCTATCAGCCTACCCTATTATCAGTTCCCCATTACCTAACTGTCATAATTAGACAATTAGCCACACCCGATAAAAAAACAGCATGGCGATAAAGTCTTTACGTCGAGCATCACATAACATCTACCGAGTCGATGGACCATTTAATAATAGATTACGTTTGCTTTTACGGCTATGTATCGAGTTATCAAGTTAGCAAGTCTGTAATTGAGCATATTATATGTATCGTTATGCTGAGAAGTGATTGGTAGAGTATCATTGCCTAATTTTAGAATAGTATCGATCACTACATATATCACTATCACTGTCAACAGCCCCGTTGGTCACATGGTCGTAAGCGCGACTACTGAGCGTGGGATCCCGGGCTCGATTCTGAGAATCGACAAACTGTTATTGGGTTTTTCCATTAGAAATTTCTCAGTAATAGCCCGGAGTTTGGATGTTGGCGGTGGAAACCCGTGCCCAGGAAAGCGCGGTTGGTGCTGCGCCTGATCTCTCTCCGATTATGTCGGATTGCCGTCCCTTCGGACTATGAGAGTGAGGGTAGAGTGAGTGTCTACGCACAAATTTGTGCACTATAATATCTCCTGCGCCGAAGGTTATAATCTCCGTTGAGATTAGCCGCCATGGCTGAAATACGGTCTGGAGGACTATTATTAATTACATATCACTACATAAGTAAGTAGAGGGCCCGTGGCTAAATAATAACAGCCGCACAGGTCGATCGATCAGGTTAAGCTACGCTTACCGCGGTTGGTCTCTGGATGGGTGACCATCTTTACATACCGAGACCCCTCCGTGCCTCGGAAAGCACGTTAAGCCCTTGGTCCCGGCTGTCATTCGTGGATCTTTGACAGTCGTTACGGGTAGTCAAAAGCCCAAAAGTCTGATAACCAGTCTTACCAAGGGGTATCGTATTACCCAGTAACTGGGTTGTGGAGGTCAGATAGGCAGTCGCTCCATGTAAAATACTGGTATTCAGCTGCATCCGGTTAGACTGGAAGCCGACCCCAACATAGTTGGGAAAAGGCTAGGCAGATGATGACACTACATAGGTAATTATAAAGCGAAGTCCCCCGCCGCGGCTGTGTTTCTGTCTGAACGCGATACACTGAAAAACTACCGGAATGTATTTTCATACGGTTTTCACCAATTGAAATGGACGGAGTGATTCATGAGGAGGGTGTCATTAGGTGTATTAAGGTTCACTCATTCAGGTTTTGTGGAAATTGGCTGAAATATGACGATGACTGTTGGAGATGTCGAAAAAAATCGTAGTAAACCTATGAATAAAATTTGGCACACAGATAGTTTATAACCTGGATTAACACATAGGGTACTTTGGATCCTGGAAGTACGTTCCCGTGAGATATTTTCCGACATCCACGCAAGTGAAACCGCTGACAAGAGCTAGTATAATTTATAGGTATCAGGGGTTTATGTACCAGATACAATCCTAGGCAAATGATAATTAACCGCGTTTAACTTCGTTCTTGTCAATTTTATGCCAGTGTCAGGTAGAGATTTATTGTTCAAGTCAGTATATCAAGATTGGTCAAAAGATCAATCTCAATTAGGAGAACTGAGATGTAACTGATTAATACAGTCCCTTTGGCTATATAAATACGCCAACAAGGGGTCATTTGTTGGCAGCGAATGAATAATCAAACTAGTACTAAATGGTGCTGGAATAACGGAGAGTTTTACGACCAACATTCTACCAATTTCGTCCGCTCAGCAGTATTGCTCTGTTCCAATGCTGGTGTAATTACAGGCACATAAGACATTTTAGCTTTGTCTCGAAGATGATAACGCACCTCAAAGTCAAATAATTTATATCAAGTAGGCTATTAAAAAAGCACTTTTAAACGTCAAAATTTACAATAAAATAGAATATATAATTATTATTCGAGGCCCTTCCAAAAGGTAGTTTTATATTTATAACAATGAGCAAGAAACTATGGAATTTAAAGGTAAATGTTTTTACTTTAATTTGTGTACCTATATCTACGATGCTTCTATCATTGCAGAGTTTCATGGTGGCTATGACCACTCCTAATTAAATTCTAAACCGCGATAAATAGAGGTTTTATACCAATTTCGCTCCTGAAAGGCCGAAGCAACGTGGTCGTAAAAGTAAAACAGTTGGCTTTTATTACTATTATTTAATAACCATTGCATCATTACGACAAAGTAGTATCTACCTGCAGTATCAGAGTAGGTAATCGAACACTCGAATACGACTGCACGACCGAATATTTGACACTTGAACTTTTTGATTTGACCGCAGAGACTGTAACACTTGAGTTGCTATCTACTTTGTGAATGCGATATTATTTCGGTGTTACGTATATATTGCAGGATAGGGTTTCATGATTTTACGATTAGCTGAACAGTAAAGAACTTCTCTCTTTTTATTTTCATTAGTCAGGAAGTTTTTTTTTTTCTTTAGTTGCCTTACTCCGAACTAATTCCAATTATCTGCTTCAAATGTTGTTAACATTCACGTAAATAAACAGACGATAAATTACAAAATGGTTTGTCAAAATGATGAAGAAAGAATATAAAACACAATAGCTACGCATTCAGTCCGGCCACCCGGGATTGCATGCACTTAAGCAACTAATTAGCTACGGAACCCAATCCTTCACCTATATTCATAGAAATCTGATTTCAGCGGCGTGACTAAAAGGGAGACACAGTTTCATTGTGAGTATTATAAAACGTTACCGCGCTTGCGCTCTATATCAGCCAGTTTCGTCAAATTATGATTTCGCGGTCTCGCACATTTTCGTGTCGCCAGCGCTGGCGCACCAAGGCCGATATAATAAAAGACGGAATCGGCCAAAAAACTGTAGCAATCGTTACGTAAACGAGTGAGAAAGTTGGGTGTGAGGTTGGGAAGTGAATAATCCACACACTCGGCCGCCCCATTAGCCGCCAGAGTGGAATGGCCGCGTGAAACAATACACCGGACAACCGGTCATTATAAATACATAATGTTCACAACTGTGTGCGGAACTAATATTTTAATGAGCGTACCAGTTAGTGCTGAATTTGATTCAAGTCGAGAGTATTTACAGAATGAGATTACGTCACGCTGTCAATCGACAGCTGGTTTAATGTATTTTGCACGTAGCAAAGTGGTTTCAGTTACAATTTATGATATGTGGGGGAGTATCGGCCGCATAGTTGAAGCAAATCCTATGAATTCTGACGCATCTCATTGAAAATTGGTTTCCACAGTGTTGCTAATACGAAAAACAAAAACCGTATTACATATGCGTGAACTAACGACAGCCAAGTTTTGTATAATATCTACCTAAGTAAAATAATTAAGTAGGACTATAATTTGAATCTCTTACAAGGGATCTTACCGAAAAAGCACAAAGATAATTATAAAAAGGTTTAATACATATGACACAATCTAGGGCAGTCATAACAGTAAAGTTTTGCAACCAACAGCCTGGTCTAGATAGACACGGCTTATGTATTGCCAAGTAATAAAAACAAACTTTATTACCTGAATGCTTGATTAGCTCCCCTTTCATTTTTGACATTTGTGTTACACAAATAGATATGAATATCAATGTACTTACATGTTTCACTTATGCATTATTGCGTACTTAAAGTTACATGTTTTTGCTGCATACTTGTCTTCAAACGCACCGCTGAAAGCCTTATTGCAGGGATATACTTATCAGTAAAAGCGTCAATCCACGTTTGGTTATGATGTTTTGATTACGCTTATAAGCGTATCGTGGGTTAGCGGTAAGTTCAGCCTACATCACCATTAGGTACATGACTGTAAAGATAATATATGAAAGTTTTAATATTTGAGAAAAGTACGAAGTTGAAATCACACATATGAGCACTGATAGTCACACTCTTACACAGTGCTTACAATCATAAGCATAATCAACCTATAGGTAATGTTCCCACTGCTGGGACGCAGGCCTCCTCTCTGTGAGAGGGAGTGGGCCGTCATCCACCACGCGGGCCTAGTGCGGGTTGATAGATGTCACATGTTTTCGAATTTATGGTTCTAGGACATTCCGGTTTCCTCACAATACTTGCAAAAGCTCACTAAATAGTTATTCTGGAGGATTGTTGATGTTTTAGTTAATTTTTCTTTTCAGCAACGTATCATTTAATAACACTTTGCTTAGCTTGGGACTAAATGGCGTTGTGTAAATTGTCCAAGGATATTATTATTATTATATTACTTAATTTGCTTCATCACGATACCTAGCTATTAAAATATTTGCTACAAGATTGGTTAGTTAAATTGTCTGAGAATTAAATTAGTTTGCAACCAACAGGTAAGCAAAAAACTTTGGTTAACCTTAACCTTTTGTTTAATCTGCCATTGCATCGTAACTTTTACGGTCTAGACACAATTTTTCATGAGATTTCGTAGTTCAATAACAACTCGAGTTGAATCTAATTGCAAAATATTTCACTGATTTAAACTTAGCAGGTGTTTTTGTCTTCTTCTGTAACTTAATTAATTTCGTACAAAGGCAGACATGCGCCGCGCGACTCTAGTAGAACAATTGCCATGATGTTTTCATAGAAATTGTTCTTCTAGTTGCGTCGCTCTGTCGCGTCGCGCCTGTCTCCGGAGCTTTAACTTTGCTTGAATAAAAGATGGTTAACAGAAATATAATATCACAAAAATGCTAAGTCCTGTGGTAATCTTATAAGTGTTCTGCCTAATGTTTTAAGAGGAAAATGTACAACAATAACTACTTAGTTTACATTATTGCCATTACATTTGCAAACATTAAATGTTGCGACATGTAATGATTGTTGAGTGTTTTATAATAATGTACCTACTAACTTATCTCAAAAATGTGTGTTGAAATAAAAATTAACAAATTGTTTCGTATGTTCTGAATGAAAAAAAAAAACAGAAACCATTCTAATGTAGATATGCCTTATATTGTTTAATGCATTATTAATTTATCAAAATACCGGTTTAGTTTAATATTACTACATAGTTATAAAACTTTTCTCAAAAACAGTGTAAAAAATTCTTTGCCCTTTGGCCGAGTAGCGTCAACATAAAAATGTATACGTACCTAATACTGTGTCGAAAGCACTAGATAGGATTATCACTTAATTTCTGATTTTCCTAATGAAATTGTGAAATTAAAATACTCTGGTACATTTCAAATACAAGTTGAGAGGAGTATGTAAGGATCGCGGCAGGTGGCGTCCAGCCGGTCGATTCTGTAAAAATCTCACCGTAAAAACTTAGGTGAAGTGAGCTTTTATTCCACCTGATGCTAGGGAATGACATTATTGACAGCTCACTTCAAGCTCGCTTCACCAAAATTCCATTCAAACTTATGTTTCAAATTATTATTATTTCAAGTTAAACAAATATCAACCTTATATTGATGGTTATTAAATTGATTTCAGAGTGACTAGCACTATGTAAAAAGTTATAAAAATGTTTGAAGTTGTAGCGTAAACTGAACTTTATGGTGTAGGATTTAAAGTAATTTTTCCATTAACTCATATTTGTTTACTTATTGGCAAACAAATCGCGAATGCAGATCAAGTTTCCACGGGGATATAGTTACAAAATAACTCGGCTGTACTTTTGCCTACCCATGGGAAAAAGGCGTGAGTATAAGTAAACTGATTGACCATTCAATGTGGGGTTAAGATTGAAATCTAATAAGTATGCAAATGACAGTTCTGCATAGTCAATAGGCAAATAGAAGCGGTCTGGGCAAGTTGTTTTCTTACGGGGTGCTATAATAAGGACAACTTAGGCAACGACTTTTAATTACAGTACTAAAACAATCGTAAAACTAGGTACTTTTAATTGGCATGCCAATCATAGCTATTATAGAATTCAAGTAAATATAAACATTAATGTTTTCGTAATTCAACAACTATAGAATTCCAAAAAACCACTCTAGCTACATAGTAACAAATATTTTTATATTCATAAATATTTGAAATAATTATTAAATAGGATACAAACACGGTGACACAATTATTCTGTTCTGTTTCGTGCGGCTTAAGATTTATCTGGGCACCGGTGATTGTAACAAGTATTACCATAAACCTAACCGACCTTACTTTGTACTTGTATACCTATATATTACGTATATATTATATATTATGTAACTGCAGCACCTATTTTAGCGCATACCAAGTTTTTATTAAGAGCGGCTTTGAGATTTATTAATATTATACAAGTAGGTATTTTTATTTGCTTTCCTTTTAAGTAACGTGTTGCTTTTTATCAACGAGTTTATTGTATTGGCCCAGATTTAATATAATACTGTATAACTAAACTGTATCAAGATTTGTTTCATAATGGACACTTCAGCTGTCAAGTATGCCTGAGAGACATGTATTAGAGAGTTGCCGAGAATCGAGTTGAATGTCTGCACCCATGGGGGGTAGGCCTAAGTCCAGCAGTGGACAGCTGTAGGCTGTTAATGATGTCTGTCTATTTATTAGTAAATACACTTTTACAGCTAAACCACAAACTCAAAATCATTCATTTCAATTAAACCATTTACAGGCACTTTTGAACTGTCAAAGAGTCAGTCAGAAAGTTGAAGCTAGTTGCACATAATCACACAGCAAAGACTGGGAAAAGCAAATAGACTTACTTACTTTATGTACTTTTCATTCTAAACAGTCAAAAAGTTTTCCAGTGTAATGTTGCGAACATTGCTAATGTAAAAAATGTAACTATAGGTAAGATATAAAAAAAAAACAAAAGATATTTGTTATTGAAACATAGAAATACCATTCTATCACCTTGGCCTTAAATAACATGACTTTATTAATCTACACAAAAAATACATTACCTATTTCGTCAAAGCAATGTACACAAAAACATCGTAAGTACATTAAACAAATTAACTTGTCTAAAGTAATTGAGATTTTTACTTGATGTTGATGACATACGCTATTTGTGAATGGTCAGCACTTATTATGATACTGACATTATCTTGATCAAATTAAGGAGACAAAGTATGTATTTTATTCAAAAAGCTTTTTAGGTTGACCTGAGAATCTGGGGGAAAATAAACAGCAAAGAGCTTAATTTGTAACTTAGCTCCATTGTCTCAGTCGAGTGCAAAGTCAATTCCCTCGGTATTCTCAGTTATAAATTCAAAGTTTGTTAAGCACCAAATAACTTGTAGGAGTCTTCGGATAGATAAATTGTAATAGGTACTAATACACACATAAACTGAAGTCTTTTCCCTATGAGGGGTAGGTACAAACTATGTACAGAACGCCACTTGCTACGATTCTGACGATCCAATCCGAAATGCACCCTAATAGCGTAACACACTATCAATCACAATCTGTATCATTTCGAAGGATATTGCTAATCCATTGCTTCATATGTTCGAAAAATGTGTCGCCTCAAACACTTAAATAACGCAATGAATGTTGTTGAACAGACAAAATTAAATCTACGAGTATTATTGTTAGAGTGTTACGCAATTACCCCGCCGGTCTTGATGAATAATAATGTATCTGGATATGTATGTGTCTGTTGCCCACTTTTCTAAACTAGCTGCTCTTAACACGCCATGAGCATCGGGTTAGACCACTGCAGTTAGTTGTATCCTGAGCAGAAATAGGATGAATCTACCTATTGCACTGTTTTTAAGTAGTTCTTACCACAATTTCCAGCTAAACCCTAATTCACAGTCACAAATTATTAAATACATTATGCTTACAAACCATTAATTGGACCTCCTGCAGCGTTTAATACTGAAGACATTTGTACACACGGCTACACATCAAGCTATACATAACCAGTATAAGCTGACTTCTGATTGTACGAAAGACCTATACAATGCGAGGTCAGCTAAAACTGGAAATGTATAGCTTGATGTGTAGCCGTGTGTACTTCTAGGGTCAGCATGACATAGTTTTACGCTTTCCAGCAATTGACTGTATGAACTGAGGTAAGGTTTTGCGTGACAAGCCTAAAATTACCTGACATGTGAAAAAAAGCGTTATTACCTGTGAAAATTCATTTAATTGCAATATAATTATTTATTAACAAAAGAAAGACTTCAGTATCACATAATTTACATTATTTTAATCTGACTGTCCCACGAATTAAAATTAAAACTTTCGACATAAAATAATACGCTATTTCCTCGAAGTAAAAGCGTCCATGTTGCATGGCTCTGAAAGTAGCGATAAAATAAGCGATCATGGCTAGTTTCACATTTATTACAGTGACTTGTTTATGGGATGTGTATGAGTTGCATATTCAACCAGTGCAGTTACGTTTCAATTAAGTGTAGGAGGTTCTGTATAAGTGTTCGCCACATTAGGTAATAGTTTTTACAAAATTCTACAGGTAGGTAGGTATGTAGGTATGTAGGTAGGTATGTATAATCTATAAAATCTTACTTCTTCGTTACTAACATTTTGAATAAAATAATTTAATGATTGACATTTTCAGTCTAAGGTCAAAAGATCATTGTTAGTGAACAAAACGAGAGTTTTTAGACTAACTGAGTTAACCCGTTTTCTTTTTTTAAGGATATTTTATTATCATTGACACATTTTTTTTCTTTAAGTATATGAACTATCGATAAAATTATTGTAACCCGTTCTACTGTAATGTAAGAAAAAAGTACACGTTTTATAATATTTAATTATTCCTTATCCCTTCTGTGCGCTATAGTGTCCTTTTTTCTATACTTATTGCATATAATTCAAAACGTGCCAATTGCCTAATACATATTTCAGGAGTAGCAAACTCGCCCACAAATATATAACTTCGTGCGAGTTGCCTATAGAAAACATAATATTATTTCAAAGTGACGATTCGCCCGTTTGTACGAAATGCCTTACGTTACGTCGTTAACGCTCTTAATCTCCGATTATCGCTTGCCCCGGGGCGCAACACCACCAATTTATAACGTCTTTGTTTCCGATTTTTCTAACTTGTAAGCCATTAACAACTTCATATACTAACAAATATCAATAACAAACGTTTATTTACACACTTCCTCATACAAGTTTCATAACTAGGTATGAAATTATGAACATACTTGCTAAATTGTGTGTTTAACCGCCGCTTGTCTGCTGTTTATTATCACTTTATATTGTTGGAATATTTATCAAGAATTTTGTTAGAACTTATGTAACAATCACGGCTAGATCTAAAGCGATACCAAACAGTAAAAGATTGTTTCGCTGATTTAGCTGGGAACATTATAAATAATTAGGTATTATAATATCGAATTACTGAAAGTACTCTCATATTAAACTTAGCAAAGCTGTCATGCATTAAATACAAATTGAATATCACACCTGTAGGAAGTTTTAAACTTATTTTATAAACACACATAACACACACCTTAAGTCCAATAAAAGACCTCCTCCTCCTCCTCCTCTAATGCCGGGGTACACCAACGGGAAACACCGTTGATTATCGCGATTTTGGGCTTTTGGGATTGTTGGCTTTATATTGTATTCATAGGTTTTATAGGTTTATGCGTATCTTTATATTTAAAATATTAATTCCTCAATTTTCATGATTGCACCTACCATTGTTTGTCTATGCATCACCCAAAGGTTGACTGGTAGAAAATGCCTATGGCATTAAATCCGCCTCTGTACATTTTTGTGCTTGAAGTATTAAATAAATAAAGTCTAATCGCGATAATCAACGGCGTTTCCCGTTGTTGTGGCCCCGGATAACTGCATAAAGAGCGCAACTCCGAAATCGTCGGCTCCCATCTACCCATACGTCAATCATAAGAGACAACACAGCACCGCTTCCACTTTTATTTTCCAACAAAACAATGCTTAACACTGTGAAAACGAAATTCAGACAGCATTCATCAAAATGTCAGAGAACATTCCTTAAATTCAAACAAAACTCGTAAATAATATAAATCTGAATGCTGGTCGCCTAAGAACACGGATTTGGTATACATTGCACACTACCCACGACAGCTTAACAAGTCTAATAAACTAGAATACGTATTGTACATATACATTTATGGTATATCCAGTATACCAGTACATTTTCCTTTAGACCTGTGAGAGAGATCTCACACAAAACAATATACCTTTGTTTAATAAAAAGTTCACAATTAGTTCATTATTTAAACATAGAGATTGTCGGATTACATCTTTAAACGAAACTTTTCAAGTGAAATTTTCTAATACAAATCACAGTTAAAAACATTTGTAATAATTTTAATGTGAGATTTTTTCGCAAAGAAAGAAATTGTGTAAATTGAAAATGGCGGCAGAATGTAATGTCTGGTGCATGTATTATTCGAAAAAAATGTTAATTTCTTAAAGATCTTAGCAGGATAGTGCACCTACTCGTGCAAGGAAACGAGGAAAATTATTATCATTGTAGTGGAAATTTATTCTTACAGGCTGCTTCTAAAAGGGCTAATTACCGGTGACAGCAAACCCAATACTGTAGTCAATATACCTACTGATGAGCCCATTATTGCACTCAATGAGCATAGCCAGTCTGGTAAGGTGTTGGTAAATCGAACAACCTTAAGGGAGCAAATAATTCGTCCCGCAGTTTCAAACTCATTTACCGACATAGACTTAGCTGGGCAGACTTAGCTACACAGTGAAAATCAACACATGCAATAATTTATGTTCTCACTTCAATGTCAAATTCGAGTAAAAATTCAAAAGTTGTTGACATAAATATTTTTCACAATCAACATTTTTTTTAAATCTACAATTCTTGCATTAATCTTAACTCAACCTCAAATATTAATAAGATCATTTAATTAATTAAAACCTTGTTATGTTACTTTATTTTTCGAAACATGGCGCAAACTGGGACAACTTCACTGCGTAATACCTGAAAGTTTTTACGTCGTTTTCGAGTTCACTTTGCTGCAATTACGACACTTTTCTTTTCAACAACGTCAGCCATTTTATTTTATACTTGATGAAAATATGCTTTGAAATGTTCTACCAATGAATGAATACCACGGAGAGTATCAACTGTCATATTTTAGAGGTAGCTGAAAGTACTTTTCCAACAGTTTATTGTTATCATTAGGTATTTATCCCAAAATGTCATCAACGTCAAAGATTTTTTTTTTAATGCCCTATACCTACTGTTCCATTGCTGGGCAAAGGCCGTACCCAAGTCCTTTGAATCAATGTTTAACAAATGGAATAATGATGTACCTACTACTCGTGCATGCTTGTTATATTTCTGAATGTTATACAAAACTGCTGCTGTCCAATATATTATCGGCCTAGTAGTATTTTACGAAATGCGTGCAAATATTGATTTATTGCTAATATTCAAACTATCGACATGAAAAAAATAACTGCGTCAAATCTAACCTATCAGTTAACGTCAACTTCATAACGAAACCACGAGCTAACCCCAAGCATCCCAACGTAACAAACCACACAGTGAACCAATTTATCTTGAATACAACCGCATTCCGTGAAAGTGTTGGTGTTATCATAATGGTCGTGGTGCATGTAACAACCCCTGCGGCTCCCACTCTGTGATACCATCGGTTTACTAGGAACCGAACCGGCCGGGTGGTCTCACACCTACTGCTTTGCGCAAAGGTAATTTATTTGATAATAGTTTAAAGGCACTTTATTGATGACGCGAGCTATTATGTTTGGGTTCTATTCTTTGGACCAGAAAAAGTACTTTTACTAATGAGATGAATAGTTAATCTTATTGCATAAAATTCTAAATGGATACCAATTGCCTAATACATATTTCTATAGTTGTCTTTCGTTGTTGAATTTGTGGTCGAGTCCACGGAGTAAAAACAAAGAATAAATTAACTTCGTGCGAGTCGCCTGTAGAAAAAATAATTATGTGTAATTTAAAAGTGACAATTTGCCCGTTTCAAGCGAGTAAATTCGTGTGAATCGACTAATAAGCCTGAAAAGTAAAATTTTTTTTTTTACTTTTCTAGGAATTTC
Organism: Gortyna flavago; assembly: GCA_963669345.1. Taxonomy (NCBI): domain Eukaryota; kingdom Metazoa; phylum Arthropoda; class Insecta; order Lepidoptera; family Noctuidae; genus Gortyna; species Gortyna flavago. The sequence goes on from OY770132.1 coordinate 5,938,504, forward strand.
TCTGGTATCGTAGGTGCAAACCCATAACAAACATTCACAAAGCCCTATGACACATGTAAAAAGTATTTCATTGATTGAAACACAAAATATTGACGTAGGTAATTAAAATTAAAAGCAATGTAGCGACAGCTGCTATTAACATGTCTCGCTGACAAAAAGGTGTTATCACGAATTTGTACTAAGGAAGTAATATATTTAGCTACAAACAGAATGTGCTTAGCAACGTATAATTAAACCAAGTATTTTCTATTGTTAAATAAAGTCGGACCTCTAAAATACATAAATGTAACAGATACCTGTGTTACCTTTATCGATGTAAGTGCGGCGGTCACGCAAACCGCGGAGATTTGCCTAAAGGTTACATGTATTTGATTTTTTAATAACCGTTTCAAGAATTTTTATTGTTATTTCCTTGGTGATCAATGTCGAATAATTTATGCTATAATTTGAATGCTTGCAATAAGAAAATAGAGAGATTTGAAGGAAATTATACGGTAGTTTTAGCGTAGCAATGCTTTAAATGTTTTGGTGTATGTAACCTTGTAATTTGACTCTATCTCATTAGTAAACACATAAAAGTTCCATTAAGTATGTTGCAAAAGTTTAAAACTTGTTCCAAATTACTCGCTAGGCAAATAAGTATAATGATCAACAGCTCTTACTCAAATGATAGCTTACGCTTATCCTCCAAAATTACTCTTATTCTTCAAAAAAAAGCTTAAAAATAAGAGTTAATTTTAAGTAAAGACCTAGAACCAAACTGGCCAACATAACCTTAACCAATCACTTCTGTATTATATACCTACTAAATCAGCGTACAATACGAACTGCAGGTCTGTACTGCCCGATAAGGAGCAAGTGTACACGCTTTACAAATGTCAATACCTGACCCTATTATTGACCCCAACACAGATTATACCCCCTTTAGGTCAGGATATGTTAATGTGGAACTAATTTACTAATACTAACTGACTTTATTTGAGCCAATTCCGCTATTGTTCGAACCATGGTATTTACATTATCGAAATGTTTCCAGTCTCGAAGTGTTACAGGTTAGGCTGTAAGAAACAGAGCATAGATAATTGTGAATTCGTTCTAGGTAGGCTGGCTCTGTACTGAAAATAATACAAAACTGAGCTTCCACTATAATTTAATAACAAAAAGAGGCTGTTGGTAACTTTCTCTCGGTATAAAATTTTTTATTCAATTTTAAATTAAGTGACAGAATCTGTTGAATGAAACCTGTACTGTGTCACTGTATCGTTTGATTAATTTAATAATACCTTTGTCGAAAATGATTCTATGGAAATGCTTGAAATTATACCACAGGTCAGCGTAACATATTATCAACTAGAGCAACGTTCCATAAGTTATTAACCTTGGGAATTCCATAAAAAATCAAGCCCTATAACTTTTGGCCTACATACTAACGTTTTCATATTAACTTATTTATAAACCAAGCCCTTCTGGGCTTCATTTTCCACCTAGAAAGTTTTCGCTTACTAACAATTATCATATCTTATGCAGTATTACTATTATTATTAGTATTACACCTAGATTCTCTTATTTACGAAGCTGCGCCCGCGGAATCGGGAAAAAAGTATTCTATACCCTAAATCCAGATCATGGTCTACGCATGTGCCAAACAAATTTCATGCAAATCCGTTGGTCTGTTTTATCGTGAAAGTGTAACAAATATTTTCTCTTTATAATATTAGCTTCAGATAAACAGAAAATAATTTTCAAATCCACGTAATACTAGTAATAGCAATTTCAGAGGACTTACGCAATCTTTTGTTTGTAAAAATATTAGAAAACATTCTGTAAAACTACACCTATAATTAGCATACAAATGTGTAGTTCCTGTATTAAATAACTGAAAATAAAAAGACACACATTCATTATAATTACGTAGTTTATTCTCTGAGAGCCTTGTCTGCATAGACGGCCATTAACGAAACAATGTAAACTTGACAAGCCGTAATTTTACGTTATGACGTCATAATTCAATCACTCGTGGTCGTGATAATCAATTGCTAGCTCCAAATTGATCACATAGATCATGGAATCGGGGCAGGCGCAGTTGCCAAGTTTAAGCGATCAATTATAGCGTGGGTTTGGAACGGCAATTTTCTTGCCTAGGGTAAGAAAATGTGGGCAATGAATCACTGATAAATTTTTTTTATTATTTTTTGTATTTGTTCTTTTTTTTGCGTCATGTTCGCCGCGAATAAACGTTTTTTCTTTCTTTCTTCTTTCTTTCTTTAAGGGTTACGTAATAAGGTCGGATATGGCATTAGAAACATGATGCCACAGTTCAGACTTATAACCGTTAAAAGAACATGAAAGAGTGGACTGAACCAACTGACTTTTACTCTCTGTCATAATGCGAGTCTGTGTTCCCAAAAGGGGAAGGCAGAGTTCAGTAGACGTAATGAAATGAAATGAAATTGTTTATTCTGTAAATAGGATATCGGAAAGGTTTTTACAAGTAATATTATTAAAAAAAAAAACGAGATGGAGTCGACATTTCCTATCTGACTATCCTTGAAAAGAAATGGCGAAACAAACACAAGGGCCAAACTATCTCTTAAAGTCCAGACATAATCTTAGACAGATCATGTGAGGACCATATAGATTAGTGACTTAAATGGTCCTTTTAAGAAAGAACCACACAGATTATAGTGGTCCTGTCCAGTCAGTGCAAGCATTTATCAGTAATCGTGTAGCTCAACAAGGCAAGCCTATAACTGCCATCAACCGGGCACAGACTTCATGCTGCTACTGATTTCGTAATGGAAAAACCTAGGGAACAAATCCAGGATGACCCCCAGGAAGGCCCAGCAGTCGCACGACTACCAGACCATCGAAGTTAACACACGCTCATATTTATTTTATTTTATTTATTTATTTGGTACACCAACAACAGTACACACACAGAATTAATAGAACACAGAATAAAATTAAAGTGCTTGTATACGCAGCATTTATTTATTTATTAATGAAGACCAACAGCATAAACATGCAACATTTTTTAAACAAAAGTATTTAGAAAAGGCATTATTATTTGCTAACTTAAAAACAAATTATAGGTGTACATAACATAGCATTCACAATAAAGACTAGATAATGTGACAAAAACTTTTTAATTTCACCTCTAGCTGACAAAAAACCTATCTACCAGTTAATCGCTAATAGTGGCACCGACCTTAACGTCACTCGGCCTTTGTTCCAGTCCATTGCATTACGTCACGAAACTATTCCAAGTATGTGACCTTATCAAAAATATAATAAGCACATATAATGTGCACATGAAGTGTCCTACCTAGGTCTTCAAAACTACTCACTTTTCATACGACCAGACGTGTTCAATTAGTTAGCTTAATTATAATTTTGCTGGCATTTACAACAAACAGCTGGAAGCTTTTTCTAGTCGAAAAAGCTTCCAGCTTTTTGTATTTTATTAGAAAGATAACAATAAAAAATTCATGGTAGGACTTTATTGTTTTGATTGAAAAGAAAGTATTTGCTAAGTTACTAAGCGTAACGTCAAGAACGTTAATGAACTCTGCTAATTAAAAAATAGTAGGTACCTAGCGTTTAAACAATCATTTAAATAACTGAATAATACTTTCTAAATTGGTTGACAACAAGCCTTTTGTCAAAATTATTTAATCAGAGATCACACAACACGCACATACATACATGAGATGAGTAAAATCTGGCTTCAGTTTCACTCGTACATTTCAGCTAGAACTTGTATTGTGTATTTATTTTATTTTGCTTTTTGTATCTCATTGTATGCTGCACCGGATGACGTCATCACGTCAATGCCGGCTGTCGCTGAAAACCAGCGCTTAGGCCTGTGGCTCTGCCTCACGTAGTGTCACAGCATATTTTCCCGTGTTTTTGTTTGCGTCATGCTCCACCGCAAATAAAGACCAATTTTTTTTCTTCTTTCTTTCTAACTCGATATAATTTGTCCACTACATATTTCGATTCATAATTCTGAGTCTTTAAAACCTCATCTACTATCTAACCAAATACCAACTAAGTTTAAGAAATCTCCATATGCAAATGGATGTAGGTACATACAGACACAATGTGTGTCAGTTAAAGGGTAAACATTTCGAAGGTAACAACCATAGCACCATAGATTACCGTGACCATGGGAAGCAGTCTACATAAACAAAACGCTTATTTAATTGTCTATGATACTATGTATCACAATTGAACTGATTGAACCGAATCACGCGAGCTAATGGTAGCTATTGAGTTGGTAACCTTACTGAACTAAGTGCACGACATTTGGGTGTCCGTCGTTCGACGGATTCAAGAGAATAAACAGAAGATTGTTTTAATAGTCGTATCAAGGACTGTTTTATAGACATATCTATGTACGTCCAGTCAGTGGCAAAAGTCGATAAAAATTGTAAAATAACTCCTAGCTATTAAAGTATATGAATGCTGAAATACAATAAATCGAATAGTTTTATGTCACTGATGTGTAAAGTAGCAGTATTGATCGACTTTGGTCGCTGACCATCCTATTTGTGCATATGTCTTATTTAATTAAAGTTACTATCCTACTAATAATATAATATATATACTATAATCCTACTAATAATATAACATATAATATAATTATATAAAATAATATTATAAACGCGAAAGTTTGTGAAGATGGATGTTTGTTACTCTTTCACTCAAAAAGTACTTAACGGATTTTGATTAAACTTTACAGTAATTTAGCTTATACATCAGAATAACACATAGAATATTTTTTATCCCGATATTCCCACGGGATCGACACACAGCTAGTATAATAAATTTAACAAGAAGAAAGTCCTCAGCACCATTTTTTTTATTTAATACTTCAAGCTCACATATTTACAGAGGAGGACTTTCTCGACTTTCAGATTTCCTAACCTATTTAAGGAGAAATCGTGGAAAAAAATCCTCCTGTACGGTGTACCTATATCGATTTTCAGCAACGTAGTGAAATATTGCGTGACAAAAAGCAATACATTTCTACTCAACAACATTAAGCAAATCCCTATCATCAAAATGCAAAACATCAACTTAGCTATTATAACATACAGTAGGTAGTATCTAATTAAAACACTTCCTATTCCATAATTTCCACAGATTTACCCCGGATTACATACGGAGCCGGAACTACAATACCCGGTACAATGAAAACACTTAGATTTCGCGGTCAACTATCTACGATCGGAGATCATACCTGGGGCCTTACCTTGAAGTTGTAATAGTGACCTGTACAACTGGACATGTCGACCGGTTATCGACAGTCAACATGTTGCCTACAACAATAACATGTTTAGGTTACGTTACTAGGGTCACGTAGCCGAAAGTATGAGCTGCTGTTGCTGACTTTGGGTACCTACCGAAAAACAAATGAATGACAATTTACATTTGCTTCTGTAGAGTCTATTATGACGCGACTTAGACTGCATTGTTGGTCTAGTGGTTGGAAGCGCTACTGCTGAGCACGAGGTTCGATTCCCGGGTCGGGAAAAGTGTTATTGGGTTTTTCAATCTTGACTTTCTCAGTAGTAGCTCGGAGTCTCCATTTTGTGGCCGGTTGATGGCAATAGGCTCGTACCTTTTACATGGGACTTAAAAATAACTGGCAAAATGTAGGTACCTATAGCTGCGCCTCTGCCTAGCCCATACTGGCGTGATGTTAAGTTTTATTATGACGTGTATTAACCGCAGCGTCTGTATCAATACAACCTGGCTTTGTACAGGCGCATCAAGCTACTATACAACTTTATCGCTAAAGCATAAGATTCTAGTTGATTGGAAAAATTTTACAGTTTCGGGTGGCTTCTGTACATAATGGTTGCATAGTTAAAAGTAGACGAAGATCTTTAATTCATTAGGGAAAACTAAGTCCAAAGTTCAAGGAATAAAAAGTAATTTCAGCTATTTTAATAAATGTGATCAGCACGTGTGCTCATGTGCTTGCATTAAAACTTAACAACAGATCCTCAAACTCATAGATCACTTATCTTGTAACAACACAACCTTGTAACACAAGCTACATATAATTCATCGCACAGTATCAATGAACATATCGGCATGACTCTCAGTACGACATTAATTACAGTTTTTAACAATTCAAAACGCATACCTCTCGGGCACCTGTAATAACGCCAACGCTAATGGCTGAACAGCCTTCGAACAACAATAAATCGAAACGGTTCCTTTGATTCGACCTACGAACATTATCAGTTTATAATTAATCGGCTACAATGCCGGCTGCACACCCACTTATGACTTGTGTTTATGTACTTCGGTAAATCCGTGTGAGTCAGATAGTTGCTTGAATTGTAAAAAAATATATTACACGCTTGCTTATATTTTTTTTTGTGAGGGCATAGACCCCTATGTTGGTATTTAATTGTTTCTGTCCGACTTTTAAATACGGGAAGTGGTGGCCGAGAGAGATTGGCCGCCACTAACTAGTAACAGGTTCGAACCCAGGCAGGCGTTTTACTTTATGTAAGTTATTTTCATCACCACTGCTCTCAAAATGGGTGAAGGAAAACATCGTCAATCACACCGGCAATCTTCTACAACCAAAAATTTGAAGACAATATATTCTTGAAGGCCTTTGCCCTGCAGTGGGATAACACAGGCATATAATAAAAAAAAAAAAAAAAAAAAAAATTCGTTGAATCTACCTACAGACAATGGTGTAGGTATAAAATATTGGACTAAAGCCAGACCATTCTGCAAAACCGAAAACCATGACAACTAAGATGAAGTGAGGTTGAAGTGAGCTGTCATTACACTCAATCTCTAGCATCACGTTGAATAACAGCTTACTTCAAGCTCACTTCACCTAAGTTTTCACGGTGATATTTTTACGGGAAAGATTGCCAGATATTTATTGTGATGCTCTACCATGTAATAGAATTTGATATTTTCTTTTTCCACTAAAACTGACCTGTCGGAATGTTTCTCACTCCTGTTTTCTAGATACTTCCACAAATCCTACACGCAAACCACCTCTGATATGCAGGGTCAAATTAAAATAGCTAACGAAACTCTGCATACATGGTGGGTAACCGATATATGTAAACATGATAAAAAAAAGAAAAACATACATAAAGTTGAACATATAACCTCCTCCTTTTTGGAAGTCGGTTAATAATGTATTTTTGGGTGTCAATGACCACTGTTGTGACTGTGAGTGTTGTTACTTAAAGTATGTGTTGAGAAAATCTGTTTTCTTTTGATTTATCATGTTTAGATGTCGATATCCATCACATCTGTGGAGTTTCGCTAACCAATTTAATTTGACCCTGTAATATTATATGTTTCAACTAAATACATCAATCACTTCCCTTTCAGATTGAAACTAAGGTACTGAATAATATGCAATATTTTTTCGTTAATAAGCCTTGACGTGCGGAATCCGGTTTGAATAACATTTTCCTCATAAACTAGGCTCGTCCGTACACCGAGGGCGTAACGTACGTAACGTATTTACATAATTAAAAACAACTGGATGTGTACGATAAGCGAGTTGATTACTTAATGATCCTTTTCACTTCATGAAACTTAATTAAATATGATTTATATTAGTAACTGATTTGTTATTTATGATGAAAATAACTCAAGTTTCAGAGCGCTGAAATGTCTTTCAGCAAGGAATATTTTTCACAGGTATCGTTTTAATCTTTTAAGCGAATATGTAACGAAAAAGAGCGGCAGCATTATCTCTTCTTGTCTGCGAATATAACGTTATTATTAACATCCAATTTTTAATAACGGCTTCCGTGAACTTACACCGGTCATTTGAAGGTCAAAAATGGGTGTAATTTTGTGTCTGATTATACCCACGAAGCTTATTGTATACTATGTTGTTAAATTTTTCTACATTAAATCTTTAACTAACACAAAAACTCGTACCTACTTAACAGGTCGGAGTTCGGCTTTTTAAAACTTCATCTAAGTTTTGCAACGAGGCACTGATCTACTCGCAACAATTTGTAAGTAATAAAAGTTTCATAATTTACAGAGGAAATTAAAAGCTAGTTAGTGTGTGCAATCACTTAGAAGACCCATTCACAAAAAGCCCGTTAATTACTGTAACAAAAGATAGACCACCACCAGCCGTCCGCAACGTTGTAAGGTTCGTGATGGTCCATCCTGGGAAACAATACAATACACTGATGAAGCAATTTTTTTTCGTCGTCAGTGTATAAATGTAAAAGGGACAGTCAGTAAGTAGTAATCCAGAAATGTCTTTTGTTGTGAAAGATCCAGCCTAACAAGATGACGGACAGTATGCAAAGAGGCTACCACCGCAACTTTAGTGAGAACACTATACTTCATCATCTATCACGTTGCACGTTGAGGTCACACAAGCGTCAGACTTCCTCTTAGTTGCTCAAGACAGGACCGCGCCGGAACGCAGCGCACGCCACATCGCGTGCCACCATAGATACTCTATGACTCAATGGCTTACTGGCTAAATTGAGCACTATGACGCCATCTTTTATAGCTGATGTGCTTCTGAGTTATTGCACCGAACTCGTCTTTAAGATGTGGACATGTATCGGTGTCCCTAATTTCTATTGATGTGCATTATGTGCAATGGATATTAAATTTCATATGGAAATATTACTCGTACCTGTCAAGCCTGAGCTGTGGAAATGTAGAAATCTAACGTTTTGACACGAACTTACTCTGCACCATTTGCCCGTTAAGTAGTACTATGCTAAGTAAGCAAGCTGAAGTGGCAGAGGACTGGCATATGGCTAGTCCACCGCCACTGCTGATGATGGCCGGTGAAGTAGACGAGTCCTGGAGTGGTGACCGCGTATCGGCAAGCGTAGTGTGGGACGCCCCCCAGCTATATGGACCGACGACCTTAAAAAGGTGGCTGGGACAGACTAGTTGCGGAAGGTGTAGGATATAGGGTGTAGGGTGTGTCGTGGCACAGCCAGGGAGACGCCTATGTCCTGCAGAGGACTGCTATAACTAAGTTGATCTGAATCTACGACGACTTTTAATCTGAAAGAAACATCGTTCTCATTTCAAAGAAGAGAGAAAAACATATTTTAAAACGCACTTAACCCAACTGTATGGCTGTTACTATATTTTATCAATTAATGTACTTTCGTACACAGGAAAACAATGAACGCAACTACCAGTAAATATCAGTTGTCTGACTCACTGGAAAAACAGTCTTCAGAAGGAAATAGGGAAGTTTGACTCATATGAAAAAGAATTTGGTGTTTTATTAACTTCTTATATTTCAAACCTAATAATGAATCAGGTATGAATCAAACTGTACCTTTTTTTTTTGTTTTCGTGGGGAAACCTGCCAAAGGCACCCGCCCTCCGGGGAGGTTGGGGAGTGTGGGATTAATACCTCACTAAAACCACCCCGGTGATCACCATCAGCACATAGGGGTGGCCGGGATTCAAACTCCGGGATTAAAAGAATTTTGTCAAGGTTTTCAGTCTAGTTCGTAATATTTACTGGCATTTGACCTTTGAGAGCAGTGGTGGCCTAGCGGTAACGGCCGCGGCTTACGACTTGTAGGTCGTAGGTTAGGTTAGGTAAACCTAAACAGGCGCTTTACTTTGTGTAAATTATTTCATCACCACTAACTACTCTTAAATACAGCGAAGGAAAATATCGTGATGTTCTAGAACCAAAATTCGACATGTGACATCTACGAGTACCAACACGCACTGGGCCCGCGTGGTAGATTACGCCCACTCCCTCCCAAAGAGAGGAGGCCTGTGTCCCAACAGTGAGAACATTATAAGCTGATAATGGGTATATGACCTTATAACTTTCAAATAGAACTAGAACTATTGAAAGCCACGAGTTATTTTCTAACCAAATAATAAACTCATTCTATCACAGGCATATTGGATAACATACATAGGTGATACTTATCAAGTTACACCGCAACACCTGCTTCCTCACCTTAATTAAAAAGACTAATTAACGTCTATAATAGATTACTTTTGTTCCTAATTATTTGTTAATTAATGATCAATAATTAATAAATATTTAAATAACAGACAAAACATATTATAAAGCCAACATTAATTTGTATTTTATTATTCTAGCTGTAATTTGTTGTATTTTTAAATAGATAGTTGTGCAATACATACTGGGGTTTTCGTGTCTACAAAGCTCTTGAAGATGTTGCAACAATGGTTAAGGTAATCTGATGTATTTTCTGGGTAAATAAGAAAAAAGTGTTTTAATTAAACCTGTTGTACATAAAATTGAGAAGGCAATCAGTACATTATTATAGTAAAAACAATATAAGAATCTGTATCAATGCTGATAAGAGTTAGTGTTTTGTTATTAAAACTACATTCAGATAGTCCAAGCTTAATCAGCGGCAAAATATGCAAAGCACTTCACGGCCGTAATTACAATATCGTACTTAAATGAAAGGTGACTTAACGTTCTAACACAAACATGATATTGTGATAATGAAAGATAAGCAAATAAACGACGCCAGACTTACGTAAGTCAAAAGCGTAGCAGTTGAGTTTATTACTTTTTTTACCAAAGTTACGAATTATACAAAATAAACGTATTAAATAAAATACTTCCGGCGAATATTTTCAGAACAATGTAATCTAATTTAATATTATAAAAAAAAACAGGTTTTTTGTATGTTTGTTTGTTACGCTTTCACGCTAAAACGGCTGAACAGATTTAGATGAAATTTGGCACATGGGTAGACCACGACCTGGATTAGGACACATAATACTTTTTGTCTTGATATTCCCACGGGATCGAGACTTACGCAGATGAAATCGCGGGACGTAGTTAGTAATTAATAACTTATTTCAAGAATTCGGGAACTGTGGATTCAACATTAAATCTTCAAAAAAGTTCCAGTGCGTTAGGCATCTTCTGGGCACGCTCGTTCCATCATAGACCTCATCCATTGTTTTCCATCAGGCGTGAGCGAGGTCAGGAAAAAGCCCAAAACTAAAGCATTTTTTTTTTTTTTTTTTACTGTTACCCTGCATCATCCCACTGCTGAGTACAGGCCTCTTCCAATGACTCCCAGCTCTTTCGATCCAGGGCTAAAGTGGACCACTGGTCGTTTGTATCTCCATATCTCCAGGTCGTCTCGTCGTCTTCTACGTGGGTAAGTGGGTTCGCCTCGACGCCTTCTAGCTGTGTCAGGGCTCCACGTGGTGGTTTTTTGTGATGCTTGACATCAGCTTGGTCTTAGACATGTCATCATCGCCAGTCCAACCTCAAGGCTTTGCATCACTGAGTTTTTATTACAAGCAGTTTATTTCTACACCAAGGGACCTAGGATTTAGTTTCTCTGAAGACACATGTACGAGTAAGTTTTTTATTTAATAATACAAAAATCACACAGGAGGTGCCTGTCAATCTAATTATAGAGTTTCAGTATCTAATAAAATACTCAAACGTACAGTATTAAAACACTTATACTAATTATAGAGATATTAATAAAATTGCAACAATTCACATAAGTATGTTAAACGAAATACTCGTAAACTTAAATATCGCTATTAGTACTAAAATAGAACAATTTTCATGTTTGTTTAATGTCTGACTTTTGCCGGAACACACTTTATAATTTTATTATTGATTATGGTTTTTTTGTGAAATAAGGTGTGTTGGGGTAAGTTCAGCGCTGGGCTAAGGCGGTACGAATCTTTTCAGTTAATTTGGCAATATTTGGCCAAGTTTACCGCAACTACCATATGATTCGTACGAACATGCTATTAACTGCCTTGTTGGTCTAGCGATAGCAAGCGCTACTACCAATCATGAGAACCTAAGTTCGATTCCCAGGTCAGGCAACGTGTTATTGGCTTTTTCCATCTTGAATTTCTTAGTAGCAGCCCCGAGGCTGGATTTGTGCTCGGATGATGACAATAGGCTCGTCCGTATATGGGACTTAAACATAACTGGCGAATGGATGGATGTACTTACTTACTATAAGTGCACCTCTGCCTTTTCCTTTCGAGGAATACGATTCATGATTTGTGAAATAAAGTAGGAATTACAACAAAATACAAAGTAATTATTGCAAAGAAGTATTGGGGATAAATTGTTTCAGGTTGAAAGTTGTTAATTTCAGCACATAAATTACAACAACCTTAATTCCGAAGATTGATTTTGAATAATTATGAAATCGACCATTCAAAAGCCCTTGCACTTTCATGTCACCTCGTTTTGTTATTTCGTAACAGAATTCCTGTTTTTAAATAATAATTCGAGCAAAAATCTCGAGCAGTTGAAAGTTTTGTGTTGCGTTGTCGAAAAACCGGACACTACTACATTCACTGACTTTTGTTTAATAAACCCAATTATACCTACTTACTTATATGCAGGTGTTACGTATGTATTGATACGCAGTTGTTATTGATCAGATTTTTACAAAAATGGACTTCATTATTTAGTGGAAGGCGTAAAGTTATTTTCTACCAGCATAGTGACGATTGATCGATATAATATAATAATATTGATATAGACAGACTGACGGTACCATCGCCACTGTCAATTTTTCCATACAGTTTTTGATTTCTAAATGACTGCCAGCAATATTTTCAAAATCAGATGAAGACGTAAACGACGACAAAAAACAAAAACACTTTGCTATTTCAATCATTGTAATGAAGCAAGATATCCTTCTAAGGCTAACTCAATCGTTCACTGAATTCGCTTTCACCTAAAATAAAACTAACCAAAACGTCGCCACATATGCAATAAGTGCATTGCTTCATAATAAATACTTTGACAAAACAGCTCTTTAAAACGCTTGACGACATCTTGAACTAGAGAGCACCACAGATATGACTGAAATATTTTATGTGAATTAAGCCGTTTTTAGAATTTGGAAAGTGTTCTATGTTGCATTTTAGTATTGCAAGTCCGTATCATCACGAAATATTTTAATGTCCACTTTCCAACTATAATTTGAGATGAATACACTAGAAAAAATGTTTTGATGACCATCTGCCGTCTAATTTATTGCTGTTGCATTTGAAGTGAATAAAGAAAAACCACTAACGGATCTCAAATTAAAAAATATTAACTTTCAAGCCAAATAAAACAAGAAGGTATAGACTCAAAAACTAGTATAGGACAATGTGCTGCGAATTATTGTGACTTCTAAGTACTGAAAACAAGTGTATCTAAATTATGAGGTGTTACTCCGTAGGTGGTGATTTAACTCTAATAAATTGCTCAGTAATTTATAGCGTGATTGCCCTTAATGTGGCGCACGTTCCTACCTATTTCTTAGATGCCTGAGAATTTCCCATAAGCTTCACTTGTAGTATTTTTTTACTGGGAACGGGTCGTGTTGCTGCAGATGAAATGGAAATCAAAACGTCATCTGACGTCACTCCAGAAAAAAAATACAAAGCTTTCAATGAAACGTTCAAATTGTGCGCTTTCTCGCTGGCTTTCGCTTTCCTCTACCCGAATAGGACCACCACTATCAAGAGATGTGCTACTATTACTGCAATCGTTACCTTCTGCGGTGGCCAGCTCTTCTGGTTCATCACCTACACGTTCAAATGTCTCTACACCTTGGACATCTACAATTTCGCCAGGAACATGACATTGGCCGTCGTTCTTGTTCTCTTCTTTATCAAAACGTATTACGTTATCTATGCGACGAGCAAATTTGCGCCATTGCTAGACAAAATATCTGAAGATCTTTTAGAGGCCAATAATCTAGGAGAGGAATTTCAGACGCTATACGATGAACACATTAAAATAGCAAAAGTTGGCGAGATTTCCTGGTTGCTAATCCCGACAATCTTGAGTGCTTTATTTCCTATTTATGCTGGAGCATTGATGACCATCGAAAGTATTAAAACTGATGACTACGAGAGACGCATGGTGCACGACATGGAGCTACTCTTTGTTGAGGATATTCAGAGTGAAACGCCTTTTTTTCAATGCATGTTCGCGTACAATTGCGTGCAATGCGTTGTTCTCGTGCCTAATTACTGCGGATTCGACGGTTCCTTCTGTATAGCAACGACGCATCTTCGACTCAAATTGACGTTACTGACTCTTAAAGTAGACAAGGCCTTCAAACATTCAAGCACCCGACATGAATTACGGATGAAAATGAATGAAGCAATCAGAGATCACCAGAACGCGCTGGATTTCTATGTTCAGCTGCAAAATGTGTATGGGCCCTGGTTGTTTGCCGTGTTTATGCTTACGTCTTTCATGATATCGTTTAATTTGTACCAAATATATCTGTTGCAACGGATAGACCCGAAGTATACGTCATTCGGGGTGGTCGGCGTCCTACACATTTACTTGCCCTGTCACTATGCGAGCGAATTGACGAAGGTAAAGTGATTGATTTCTTTTATTAATTGGATTCGAGTATTACTTGTATAATTGTTACCCGTAGGCAACTGTTAATCGGCGGAAGTACTGCCTGTGATTTAATGTAATTGATACCGTGACCTTGGATGTTTGTAGGCAATTCAAATGTCCTTCTATTTTCTATTTTTCGGTAAAACAGAGATTTCTTGGCGTTCGTGGTTTATGCGGTGCTTGGGCTGCGTAGGCGCCACGTTAGCTCTGAGCATTGGTTTGGAAGACAAGCTGGATAAACGATAGCGTCTTTTTTCACTTTAAATTTTACTAATAATGTCAAAAAACTAATCATATTCTGGTTATAACTGTGCGCTCGCAATTCATCATTAAAACACTATCAGACTGACAAGGATACTATATAACCCGACGCTGTTAGATCAAATAGATAGTATTTATCCAGTAGCTAATGATTACTTGCTGGTAATGAGAACATTAGGAAGACCGTAAGCTATGTGTTCATAACAACTATCAAGATGTGAGAACCAGCTTTATTTGCGCCGTGATTTATTAAATTAAGTACCCTTTTATGATACTTGGTGTTTGATTATAAGCAAATTTAATAAATATGCCCGAAAATATGGTTGTCTTAGGTACGTAAACACGTTTGGCTAAGCCCTGGCTAAAACCCGTTTTGTAAAAAAAGTATACCTACAGAAAATAGTATGGCCAAATTTGCCAGTTCGTGGGTTTGCCAATTCCATCTAATCTAAAGTTAAGAAGAAATCGCCAACCGTTTGAAATGATGATCGCAGTTTATTGTGACTTATACCAACAAGAAGACCACTCCTGTACCCTAATTCTTAGTAGAGTTTCGGTAATCGAATCTATGTTTCTTATCTAATATAAATACTAATACACTGTCTGACCAAAACGAAATCTCAAAAACTATTAAACCTACCTACTAACTTATTTTTTTGTATTTTTCATATTTCAGACGAGCGAAGAGACACCACTCGACCTTTACTTGGTTCCATGGGAGGCCTGGGCCGACAATGACGTGACCAAGCTGCTTATATTCATGATCGCCAGGGCTCAGAAGGGAATGATCGTCACCGGGATGGGCCTCATCGTCTTCAACATGGAGCTGTTCAAGTCTATTCTGCAAACTTCTTTCTCGTTCTTCAATTTGATTACTGCTTAAATACAATATCTTTTTATTTAATTACTAGCAGCCCGTCCCGGCTTCGCACGGGGTAGACAATTATTTATTTTTGGAAATTTGGAAATAAAACACTTTTTTTCACAAATATTTTTATTTATTAAAAAATTTTTGTTTACTGTTTGAATTTTTTAATTCGTAATATCTTTTGAATGGAAAGTCCAATTTAAATAATTTAAAAACTATTTTATAGGTAGTTAAATGGTCTTGACCATAAAATAATTTATTTGGATAAAGATTAATATAAACACATAAAGAGCATGGTTTGAATTTGGTTAGCATTTTCATTAATGTTTAAAATGAAAAAAGTTGTTGTAGTGACATAACTACAATAGTTGGACATATGCTACCGCGGAGTTTTTTGTAGACATTATGATGTTCTTCAATATTGTTGTACATTATTTTGTTCTATCGCTAATAGTTTCGCCAGCGCATTCGACGAAAGACATTTCAAGACTCATTTTTCTACACCTTCGGTTAAATTGTTCAAATTTTACCAAGGATCCCTAATTTTTTTCAAAATGAAATGTAGCCTATGTCAAATTGGAAGAATGTAGCATTCTATTGGTGAAAGAATTTTTTAAATCGGCCCAGTACTTTTTGAGCCTATTCATTACAAACATACAAACATACAAAAATAGGTACAAATCTTTCCTCTTTATAATATTAGTGTAGATTTCTGAGGCACTATTGGAAAAAAAATATGTTATCACGCTTATTATAATAAATAAAGTAATGAAACTATAAATACGTAAATCAAAGTATTAACAGTCAGAAACTACTTCACATCTTTTGTTTCATTAATAAAATAAACTATAATAGCACTGAGAGTTGCCGAAAATCGAGTTAAATGGCATGCAGTAGGAGAGGCTTATGTCCTGCAGTGGACTGCTATAGGCTGATTAAAAAATTAAGTAATTTCCGAACACTTGCTTGGTTTGAAAAGGTCATAGTACGTTAGTACTATTAGTTATTCTATTATCATAGTGACTTTGTATTTTTATTGGTATTAAGTCGTATTTTAACGCTGTGCGACTTACTACGAAAGTAAAGATTATTTAAAAAACGTTATTTTTATTTGTCCCGTACTATGTTTTGATATGGGGCAGATGAAATGTTTGAGTGTGTACTGTTATAATTTACAAGCCAAAAAGACGTGCTAAACATTTCAATATTTAATATTCATTGCTACCTAAGTGCACGAAAAAACAAAGGATATGCTGTATCATAATATTATTATGATGATATTAATGAGTGCACAATTCCAGCACATTATCTTTATGCTAGTGCATAATGTGAGAGCTATGAAGGCTAATTGCACTGTCATTACGAGCTGATTAGATCACAACAGGCATTGAATGATGTTACGTCTTTTTGTCTAGTACCAATTATTTGCTTCTTTTAGCTCTATTTTGTCATTATTTTGATACCTGTTAAGGAGTAGATACAAAGCTACAAAGCGCATTGAACATAAAATTTAATCTTATAGAAAACGCGGGTGATTTTTTATGCAAGCAAGCGTATGAAATTCCCTGCTCTAGACTCATGGTCACATACTAGAACCGGAACCCCATGGGGTTCTAGTTAGTAAGAATCTCCCAACACTTAAGGCAGGGATAAAAAAATAATTTAGTTTGCAACAGCAGAAGTCGCACTGTTGTCATTTTTTTTTTTTTAATATTCACATTAGTCCTACACCTACCAGGGGTTGTCCTTAGGTGTACTTGCATAGTGCGAAGAGAGATAATCGTCGGTTGGTGTCCAAAAACGTCTAACGGGCCTCTACAATTTGATTTCGGCCCCTCGTACACCTTCCAACGCCCTTTGGAACTCCAGAGTCCCGAGAAATGCCAAAAGAGATTAAAAATAATAATAATTATGCAAAAGTACATAGTTTTTCCAGCATTCACTAAGCCAAGATTGTTTATTTGCATGATACGGCCGCATTTAATATTTATTTGGGAAAAATAGCACGTTTACGTATACAGGTTCGTCAACCCTAACGTAAGGCATCAATGAGAAAGTCCCAACGAAAACCAAAAGGGGTCAGTGCAATGAAAAGAAGGCTTCTTTCATTACATTGCTCCCCTTTGGTTCTCAGGGTTGCCCCTGAGCAACGTATCTACAAAGCCTCTATACGTCCGACGCACCCTGGGCAATCAGAAAGTTTCCAAGCTGGTTGGCTAATCCTTTCACTATGGCCACAACAGGCTAAGAAGAAGAAGACTGCAATGAGCATTCATCATTGTCCTGTTTTGCTCGCAACAAAATTGCATTTGGCCTTCTCTGTACGTAATATTTGCGTTGCAGTCATTGATAAACAAGTTACAGTAGACAATTGCACGCTGATATTATTATTAACTAATAAAGATATCATCAGAACCCATCCATTTAGTATATTGTTTTTGTATCACGGTGACTAAGCGAGTTTCACATTAATTCAATTAAAACTGATAATATCAAATAAAAGCATCGCGGAAGTATAAACCATTGTTATAAACTTAAGAATGGAGATTAAAACTTCGACCAAATAAACATAAAGATTAAAATAATTAAAACTAAAATGAACTGTAAAAGGAGGTGTGAGCGTCTACAGTTGTTTAATTTAAACATTTAAAATAAAAACCCTGTCTTCCCATAGCTAATGCCCGGGATATCCCAGGCTAGTGTTTCAATCTAAGGAGTCTCATTACCTACGAATTGTTTGAGAATTTTTTTTTGCGATTTCTTACTTTTCTAGTACTCTAACCTCAGTTGGTCCAGTAGAGGTTTTCGATCCTTCTATGAAACAGGATAGATTCGCTTTGTTTTTTTTGGAAAAATTGCTCACTTTCCTGCTGACTCTACAGTTTTTTCAAAATCTGTGAATACTAATCAAAATTTCTCAAAAAGTTAATGAAAGTCTCCTAAGACCGTTTTCCTGTGAATACAGCTGGTAAGGTAGCTGCCCTTACTGCCCCATCTCAAAAATCCACCATGTATAGATAAAAGATCAGTGCCGCAAATTGCACCTGAGAACATAAATATGATTGATTACGTCACTTTGTTTATGCTTTGTCGTAGCTCGTGGCGTTCAATAGTTTCGGTCTGCCGCAACAGCAAAAAGCGTTTATGTATCTTGTTTCATACATAAACTAAGTAAAAGTACCTAACTGATTAAGATTCTTAAAAATAAAAGTAAAAACTGCGAAATTGCTCACACAAAACATTTTTAATTACATTGATTACGCGAGCACACTATTTTGTAGTAAAACTACTCAATGACGAAGCGAATTTATTTACTCACAAAAATACGAGTATCTGAGTGTTTAAAAGTATAATTGTTGAGGAGACGAAACATCTCACCTCACTTTGCGCATACGCATTTACGCTTCAAATTACGTAAATACACTTCCTGGCTCTTGTGTTTTTTTACGATTTTCTGTGAGCATTAATTGATATAATATGTTCATTTTAGTATGTAGGTTCCGTATTTTTTTTAGTCCATGCGGGAGAAATTAAAGATAAGTAGTTAATTAATTAAAGGTAAGTCTATCTACTCATTATAATGTGTGAGGGGCTTGTGGCTAGATAATAACAGCCGCACGGGTCGATCGATCAGGGCCCCAATTCTGTATTATTCCCCGCGAAATCTTACCACCTGCAAACCACGTCAATATCGTGTTTTGTTCACGGCAAGGAATCGAAATGTCAACCGTACGGACATGTACAAGTATTTTCACAGTTCAAACCACGCCATTGTGTCATAGAGAATTCGTTGATAGCAAATGTCGTGATTAACTAAGGCACCATTAAGTGGTCATAGTGAATTACGACCCTGGTTAAGCTACGCTTATCGCGGTCGGTAGAGGGTTGGTGGATCTTCGACAGTCATTACGGGTCGTCAGAAGCCCGAAAGTCTGACCAGTCTAACCAAGAGGTATCGTATCGTATTACCTAGTAACTGGGTTGTGAAGGTCAGATGAACGGTCGCTCCATGTAAAATACTGGTATTTAGCTGCATCCGGTTAGACTGGAAGCCGACCCCAACATGGTTGGGAAAAGGCTAGGCAGATGATGACCTATAAGTGTAGTGTAATTTGTAAATGTTATCAGAGTGTTAACCCTTCAAAACTGCCTTTAAGTTTAAGAGACTTATGGTGAGAAACTGGATGATTTTAGTTATAAATTAGACTGACCATCCTTGCTGACTTGATTATGGAACAGAGGATTTTCAGAAACTCTTTATTTCAAAACATAATGTTTAATAAAGTTAATGGACTATATGATCCTTCAACGGTTGTATGACAGTCTTGCTTTCATGGGATATTGTAAATTCACATAAGAGCAGTTTGATCACGAGTGTGACCATTTCACTTTTTTATTTTGAAATTCTTGTTTTATAAACTGTTTCCAAATAAGTTTTATTCTTTATTTCTTCAGTAGCTTCTAAAATAAAAATCAAATATGATGTTTATAAAAAAAAAAAAAATTTAAACATCCGAATTGAGAAACTCCTCTTTTTTTTTAAGTCGGTTAAATTTATAGACTTTATTTCAGGGTTCATTATGTTTATAGTGTGATTTCCCATCCTAAACAAAAAATATATGTTTATAGTAGTATAAGTAGTTACTTATCTCTCTCTACTCAATTGTTCATTTATCCTTTTTTTAGTTTCATCACCGAGCTTCACTTTTTTTTCTTATCCAATGTCTTATGCCTCAATCGATTCGTATTAGCACGTCAGTCGCTCGATCGAGTGACGTAATAATCGGAGCACAACGGTACAGCCTCTAGAGCATGATAGCTATCGCACGCCGTCGATAGCAAAAGTGTCTGCCGACCCTGGCGTGCCCCCTCTACAGGTGGAGGGGGCCACTCCAGCTCCCTTCACCTTCGGGCCGCACGCCGCGCGCGACCAATGACCGCCCGCCCCGGCCCGGCGAAAGGTTTTATATACAAGTGGAATTCGCACTGCCAAATTGCTATAAGTCAAAATATAGGGTAGTCGGGCGGTTGACTCGTTCGTAGAGCACTCGACGCGCATGAGTCCGTACCGACGTCTTCATCGACAAGTTAGTGCTTCGTGTGATCGCGAGCTGGGATTATACGCGTCCTGAACACTCAGCCAACGGGCCAATGCACGGGCTCTGGAGGCCTTTGTAGTCATTTGTTATAAACAGGCATCAGACTTTGTGTGATAACATGGGGTGCAGTGGAAGATATATTTTTCTGACTCTGGTTTTGTGCATAGTGACTGAACTTGCGAACGGTGTGAGAGTGATGCCCAAGAGAAAGAAAGGTAAATATTTTTTTTTATTTTTATTAATGATAAAACTTCCTGCATTTGCGCTAAAATTATGTTTTAATTGTGTAAAGTTTATTAATGTTGCTGTACGTAATGTTTTATTATGAGAGGCTATAAATTCATCGTTATGCACTAAAACGTATTTTAAAGCCTTACCACATGTACTCAGACTCGTAGATAAATGTGCAGATTTCATATTGCAGCTGTATGAACCAAATGCAGCCACTCTTACACAATGTTATGGTTCGTTATTTAACTCGACATATTCAAAATGCACGTTACAACTAAATGAACAGTACCCTACCTATAAAAATCTATCCCAAACGTTGCAGAATTGTTAAAACCACATGCATTCTGTAAAACATTTGAAAAGTAGTTTATTTATAAGGAGATTTTCTATGCAAATATCCTCGTTTCCAAAAATATTATACATGTACGTAAACTTTATAGAGACTTTAATGTCTTTTATAGAGAAATTTAACAGAAAGAACAAGTGGTCATATAAATTAATCGGTAAAAGTCGTGCAACAACAATATTCTATTAATCACGATTTCCATTTCGCATTAATTGAAGCTTATGTCCCCGCCCACTGTCTCTGTGATGGCTGTAAACATGTTTTTTGTTACTGTATAACTCTAGAACCATTACCTACATTTTTACAGGCAAAAAATTACATTTAAAATAAATAGAAATGTACCTAAAGTGACTTGCCGAAACTAACGAATAACACAACTAGTCACTTTTAACTCAATTATATTATATTGTGAAGAAAAAAGAACTATAAAAGCATAGCGTACACGAATGTTCCGTTACCTGCCCCAATTATACGAAATTCAAATTATGTGTACTCACCTTGACAACTAACATTGTTATCTTTCCACATAAAAATGCTCTAAAACAATGCTCATAGTAAATTACTGTTATATGAACAACTGCTGTTGAGTTTTTTTTTTAGTTTTTTGCCATTTTAACTGGACTGCGGAGTTCGGAAGTAAAAAATTAGGTTAGTGAATAAAGTCATTCTCCATACAAGCTATAGAAATAACTACAATAGGCTTCTTTCCCACGGAATGCGTGACTAACTGTCACAGTTAAATCTTCAATTCCGTATTTTTTGCTGACTACTCTTTTAACTGCGTCTTCAACTAAAAAACCTGCTGAGGAACCTATTCCGGTACTTTTTAGATTGTAACAAGTTCCAATTTCTCTTCAAACTCTTCTTTATCATTACTACAGTAGGACCCAAAGTACTAGAAAAAAAACAATATTCCTAAAAATTACTTAATTTTTTTAAATTTTATCTAACTATAATTATAGTAACTTGGACACAATTTCAAATTAACAAAAAAAAACATGTAAAAATTCTACCTACATTCATTTTCTAACCGCAGTGCTCTAAAAACTAGCGTCAAAATTAACTCTAAAATAAATTAAAGTACTAATTATTTACTTACGGTAACTTAGTAAGAAATATGCAAAAACTTTGCCTACATTTTAGAGTTTTTGCTCTAAGCAAGAAACTCTACATACATAATTTAAAGAATGCACGCGCAGCGCACACGCGCTGGAACGTGGAGAACCTCAAACCATGTTTGGTATTTGCTGTATTCAGCTAAAAGAAACATTCTGGATAGCACACATACAGGAAAGGTGTATTTATTAAATAAATGGCAAAACGAGGTACCCACATAAAAAATCTGCAGAGTATCAAGAAGACAAGCTATATATTAGAACAGCTCGATTCATCCAAAATGACAACTCGATCAAATGCAATCAGTGTTATTTAATCAATGTACAGTTTTTACAAAAAATTTTATCATTACACAAATTATGTCAAATGTTGCGCAATAAGGTGGGAGACTGAAATCAACACCCGAGTTCAAGCTGATTGCTAGAATACTTCAAAAGGATTAAAAACTCCAAAAACATAATGTGCAACGCATCTAAAGAAGTAGCCACAAAATAACTGCTCACACCTGTAGCAAAGTTTACGCAAGCTACCACTCATAGCATAGCTTTAAATAACTAGTCTAATTCACTCAAGTCCCACCATAATTAATGGTGAATTTTTGACGTTACTCTCATTTTCTCACTTCACTAATGAACACTGCAAGGTTGCGCGTAAAGTGTGGCAACTCGGATTTCTCAAGTTCCACGGCAGTTCTCACACATCCTGTATCGATTGAACATTGCTACATGCTCGTGAGATTCGTAATTTCCGATTTAATTATCAGTTTCTCGGTATAATACTTGCGAGAGTACTTACTAATTAATGTAGTTAAGCAAATTCTGAGCGAAATCTCCGGTCCTGTGTTCAATATGGCTCATTCTCGCTTTTATTGCAAAATTAATCCCGTTTTAACTGTATCATACCTGTAGATTTCAATATTTTGTAATTGCCTTTTGATAATAAAGGCAATTCTTTAAACTTGAAACATTTTCTGATGTTGTGTCTGCATTTTCACCTGCAATCAATCCACATTTTTCAAAATTTCTTGACATAAATGGATCAGTTAGTCCCCTTTACCATTTAGTCTTTATGTGTTTCTATTAGCACAGAATTTCCCATATATTATGGCTGTATTGCATAGACTACATGTCCAGCATTATTTCTGTACATTTCTGTTCAAACAGTTTTTCCAACTGCGCGACAATGTATCTTAGAAAACGTCCTTCATAGACAACTGCTACGGGCCTTAAACACTAGTTTTTAATCTAGTTTCTAGAGTAGATTGTAGCAACTATGCATCCGAAGTCCGGTGGTCTGTATCCCGTGTCCGGAACTTAGCATCCGGTGACTAATCACGCTGCGTTTTCGTAAGACTCGTGACATCTCTCACTTTTCTTAGCAAAAGTGTGAGAGAGAAAATGTTGACGTCATGAACTTACCAAGTGAGATTTAAAGATCTGTGAGAGTATCCCGGGTCTCGAACGGCTCTCGCGTGCCTCGTCCGATTTTCCACGTTTTCAAAATAATTAGTCTCAATTGCATCTTCGCAATGCAACTACTGGAAAATTAGTATGAGCTAGCTTTGAAAACACCGCCTTCTGATGTGTTCTAACTCTCCCCTTAAGTGATTAATGACAATTTATTGTGTTAATGTAAGTGATTAATAACATCATGAAGCATATTAATCTTAGCAACGATTGTACCTACTAAAGGGTTTCTTATATTTTGCGTTCAAAAATAATGTGCTACTACTAGGTAACATCGTTAAAACTTCGCTTATCATCGATCAATGTTGTTGAAAATTGGCTTCCAATCACCGCCTTTTTTTAAGGATTAGAAATCATCAAATGACTCCTCCCGCTCTGGGTGGAGCGGAAGGGAGTGTCAGACTCTGACTGACTAAAACCCATCCATGTTCCTTTCTTAGCCTTTTATGTTCCGGCGCAGCGGTAACCCTTTCGGACAATCCCGCTGACCCGGCAGGCTTCGGCTCTGACGGGCCCCTACACTGCTGTTGACATCTCATTGAGGCGCGCGTGGAACACGTACGCGCTGTCTAATTACCGCCTAAACTGACACTATCTTCCAACACTGTGTTATGCTAATCATGAGGGCGTAATTGTACCTCAACGATATTATGAAATCGCTAATTTATTCAAATCCAAAGCAATCACTAGTTCCGTAGCCGGAAGACGGGCAGTCAATAAAAGAAGCGCTGCCCGCATAAAATAGCCATTACTACGCTATCTGTGCTGATGCCGCTAAATTCAAGCTTGGTTAGCATGTTTAGAAATAATTTACTAACGAACTGTTAATTGCGTTTATCTTTTACATTGTTACCCTGAAGTTTTAGTGGTTCTTACCTAAGTGTGGTTAAGCGATCTGTGTGAGTCGTTTCCTGACGAGAGTATTATGGCTAAAAATTAATGTGTTTTTGTGGAAAACTGGAAAATCCTCACTTTTTTAGAACGATATTGGATGAACTGCGTAAGTTTTTCTTCTGGTTTCGATTGTCCACACAGATAACTTTCAGTTAACTTACAACATCATCACAAATAAATTATGTACCTATAGAAAATTAAGCATACAAATATGCGTCAAACTTATAGATTTAGAAGAAATCCGCATTACGCCATTGGCCTATTATTTTAATGAAGTGACCAATGTATCATTGTGTAATCCGAAAGAGAAATTAAATGAAAACGCGCCTTAGCTACTTATATACGTTTTCCATAAATAAAACGGGTAGTAAACATGAATTTACATTGTATGACATCGTCGAGTACCGTGCTTGGTATATTCTATTATGCCATTAATGTATCTACGTATATTAGGTATATCTAACAAGAAATTAATCGAGCGTGGAGAAAACTTATTCAATAGGTAATAAACAAATGAATTAACGTTAAATACAAACAAGCAGTGAAGAAGAGATTAAATAGGAAGAAACAGAGGAAAATTGTGCAGGAAATCCGTGAGGAAAATAGATTATTATACACAGCAAAACAGCCTGATAAAATAAAGAAACCTACATTGAAACATTACATTACATTGAAAAAAATTTGAGTAGGACTTCTGCCGCCTGAAGTCCTTACTGACATCTATAATATGATGTTGAAAGCTAACATTTTTCCTGCCTACTTACGTTTATTTTACTGTTGAAATAACTAGGCTAGTTGAACTGGTTAAGGTCGTAGCAACAAAACATCAACACTAGTGTCAATATCAGCTGTAATTTGTTGAATCGCATACATTTTTTGTTCTCTCCAACGTGTCGTATCGTAACAGCTAGGTAGCTAATATGAGTAATGCCATTATCTGGATTGACCACGTGTGAGTTACAAAAAGGCTCAATTAGATTCACTTTGCAAACCAGTAATGGAATCGACTTTTGATTGTTTATGGACGATTAAAATGTTGGATACATTACGTCAGGAAAAAATATTTACTTACTATGTGGAAAATGCTAGATTTCCTCATGCTCCTGAAGTTTCTCCTTAGATACCCTTTTCAGTAAATTTATATGGCCTATATTGATTAAGGCACAACGGTATAGCCCTCTCCAGCCTCTCTCCATTTTGTGCAACGGTTAAAAATGTTCTACTCCAATTTACTCAGTGACCTCACTACGTCTTATTAGTTCGCCTAAGTCATAATTTTAAATGGTTTTCTAGATACCTACCTACGATCATTTAGTTGTAGCTACCTATAAGCAATGAAGCTAAAGTTTGATTGAAAGTAAGTATTCAATAAAACAAAACGATGGACTTAATAACATACGCGGAGTTAAAAACTTTCATGTCATAATTCATTCGAATACCAAAAATAGCCGTACATAGTTATTTAAATTCTATTTGCAGTCTAATTATCACTTACAAGGCTGATCACTTAAGCTCTAGTTGAAATAAAAGTATACAAAAAACTAGATCTTACCAACAGTTTGGCTGAAAATTAACTGACACTTAAATTGTGCATGCATTCATGCAAATAAACTGCCACAACAACTTTTAGATAAGTGCAAAAAATAAATCTTCAATTATTTCTATTAAGTTTAAAATTACTAATCAATTAAACTTATGAGCAAAAACACGCCTAAAATAACATTTCGTTCACATTTTCTCGAGCAAAATCAGGCAAAAACTTTATATAATAACTGTACAGAGTGAACTAACGCCATTATTAATGTGTGTCGATAGTTAATGGAATGGTTTTTGCTGATATTTGAGCAACGTCCTCTGCATCCGCTCAGAACCGGCCGGCCGCGTGCCACAGATCACCAAACCGTCTGCATTAGCCATACTGACCTACTTGCAGGATCATTGATGGCTCTCGCTATGTCAACGAAGTTTATTTTAGTTTATATTGTTAAATCTAATGCATTAATTATGTATTAAATTTGTAGGTTCGAACCCAGAAATGCGCTATATATGTGTAAATTATTTCATCACGGCTCAAAACGTTGGAGGAAAACATCATTAGGAAGCCGGCATGTCCTAAAACCAAAAATTCGAAGACATGTGACATCTACTAACCCACACTGGGTCCGCGTGGTGGATTACGGCCCACTCCCTCTCACAGAGGGGAGGCCTGTGTCCCAGCAGTGTAAACATTATAGGCTGATTATACTATTATATTATATTAACATAATTTACAAACAATAAACCAGTCATAATTCTGTTCTACTGATGGCGTTCACAATTTATGTTTCATAAGCTGTCGGACTCACAGTTTTCCTTTAATTTACCAGTCTAGGAAAGTGAATTTATTGATCGTAAACTAAGCTTTAAATCGAGTTTAAAAAACGATTACGTTTTGGCCAATCGATCATATAATATTAGATAAGCATCAGGTAATTAAGTTTAACGTCTGAATGGACGATTCCAAACCTGAACTTATGTTTTGATGGGTCGTGATAGGCTATAAATAACCTAACGGGTTAGGTTGGTGCGCGCACGCAAATGTGAGCTCCTCGTTCTTACACGATTTAGTAGGGAGGGATCTGCGTAACATTTATTTATTAATAGCTTTTGCCCTCGGGTTCACCCGTGTGGACGTCGGAAATTATCCCACGGGAACCCTAACCCAGCCCATGGTTTATCCATGTGCCTCCAAATCCGTTCAGCCATTAAAGCTTAAAAAGTTAACAGACAGTCAGAGTTACGTTCGCATTCATATAATACGCATATCTTTAAATGGATTAATTAAGTACGTAAAAGAGATCGTAAGAATCCTAGTTTACCTTGCGAATTAGGATTTCTTAATATTTGTGAAGTAATTTTTGACATCAAATTAATCTATATTGCACAACAAAGTAATTGATGGCTCTCATTAGGTAGCTATTAGGAAATACTTAGTACCTTGAATGTTTTAAAAATACCTCTACAAACATCCTCAGTGTTCTTTAAATATTATACTTGTCTAAGTCATTTAATATTATTATCACACAAAATGTTGTTTGTTTTCTTAAAAATTTATATTATTACTTTATCTTTAGTAACTTCAGGACCTACATTTTCAAAGGTCGCAATATACAAACAAACCTTAAATTATGTCAAATATTTGCCTTGAATTGATAAATATTTATATAGGTACCTTCTGAAGATTACCCTTTACGAAATAAATAGAGACACTAAGGTAATAGAGACACTGATAACATTATCAGTGATATTTTTACGTGGTTATTAATTAATATCTGATCGTTACACCAAACCCGGCGAAAATCATAAATTCCGAATTAACGATTAGTATACAATTAATTAAAAGTATTGTATATAATTAGGGGAAAATTAATCGCTCGAAAAGCAGATAGATGGCTGAAAGATGTAGAATGGACTTCCTTTCTATTTCTTTCTCAACCTCATCATCATCTGCCTAGCTTTTTCCCAACTATGTTGGAGTCGGTTCCCGGATGCAGCTGAATACCAGTATTCTACATGGAGCGACTGCCTATCTGACCTCCACAACTCAGTTACTGGGTAATACGATACCCTTCGGTAACACATGTTGTCAGACTTTCGGGCTTCTGACGAACGTAACGAATGTCAAAGATCCACGACTGACAGCCGAGACCAACGGCTTAACGTGCTTTCCGAGGCACGGACGAGTCTTGGTATGTAAAAATGGTCACCCATGGACCAACCGCGGCAAGCGCAGCTTAACCTGATCGATCGACCTGTGCGGCTGTTGTTACTTAGTCATAAGCCCCCTCCTCCTTATTTCTTTCTCAACCTATACCTACTAATACAATAAAAATGTATAATTTGAGAGTTTGTATGTAGGAGGTAATCTTCGGTACCTACTAGTGATCCGATTCCGAAAATTCGTACACATTTGTGTCCATCAGCTTCTAATTATGGAAGCTACAGTATTGCCGAGTGTCATAGAATATTATTTTATATTGAAGTCGGGGGCAGAAGCAAGTAGGTAGTATAAAATAATCTGAAGCCATAAGCACCCTTGAACACTTACCATCAGTTTGGCTGTCTGTTTGTTTACCACTCAATGTCATTAAAAAGATAAAAAGAAAAAAAATATAGGGATAAACTGTAAACAAAAGACAAGACTAGGAAAATAATCTTTCATTGAAAAGATAAGAGAATGTTTCTTAAGACTGCCGTTGATAAGAATCTTGACAACTTTTGAAGGTAACTATTACTAGTAGACTAATTTTTGAAGGTAGGTATATGACCTCGTAATTAGTTTGTCACCCTGAATTTCACTATCATATCATAAATCGACAAAGTTTTTTATGTATGTGACAGTTTTAAAATTAAATGCACATACATATCAAGTTATACCTACCTTCTTAACTAATATATAAAATAAAAATATAATACCTTAACTTATCTAAAACTATTAAGAAACTAAAATATGGCGTCGAAAAATTCCTCCGCATCGCTTTCGACTGGTAACATACCCAAGAGACTGGCGGCATTGCCAGATTGCATAGCAATGCTCAGCCTCGGGCTGAGATAAAAGCCAGCCTTTGAGTCACGGGAAGCGTTAACCAGCCATTCGGCGAGACCATGAGCACTCAGACCTCAAGGCCTGAAGGTTTCAACCTTGAAACTGCTCGATAATTTCATCTGTATCACCTTATAAAGTTTCAATTTACTGGATTATTTTGTCAAAAGTGGTAAACAATTACGAGATCGACTATACTTCGTTACGTTAAGTACCTATCAGTAGCAATTTATGTTCTTCAGCCAACCGCGTCGTAATTGATCTATTTGATAATTACATGTATAACACTGATTGCTATCAAGCTATATATACCTACCTATGTTCAATCATACATCATCACATTTTTTCCTGTCAGAGAAACATGCAATTTTTTCGTCATAATTATTTAAACTACAGAAATTACAATAAATCATTTCACAACAAAAATAATAATCAATTATTATTATTTAAATTAGTTAGGTATTTATGAATAAAAAACTTGTAACTCTTACTTGATATAAGCGTATTATTATAATTTATTTATTAATTTCTAAAAATGAAAATAAATAAAATGGAAAGTTCTATTTACCAATGCGTTTTGTGTTAAACAGAGACATTTATGTGTATTTAACGAATGTATTTCATCCAAATTATGATAGCATCATAATTTTTTTATGTTGCTGTCATCATTTTATCACTAAATGCAAAAATAATAATCATAAAATCAGATGGTATATTATCATTATATTGACAGTTTCCGCAATTTCATTCATAATGTCGTAAATGAAGAAATACTATTCATGCCAAATCCAATTAACACCATTATATCAAACATTAGTAGCTCGTTAATTAAGTGTGTTTATCTGTTTGTATTACATCAATCAATCATTTTATAGGCGAAAGAGATCATTTAAAAAAAAGATTATAAGAAATTCGTTACGTAATCAAGTTACAGTATCTAGATACCTAACGACCAAAATCCTGTTTACAGGACATAATCAATCATCAATATTGCCAAAACTTTGTAATTAAACCAAAGCTATCAGAACGAAAAATAAGGTCAATAAGTTTATAAAATCCGACAGAAAATTTTGTAAAACACAAAATACTGAAGTGGAATCTTAATCACTAGGTAGTAGACCATTATTACCAACACTCCAGTTAAAATCTACGGAGGTACATGAAGCAACCAGCAATTTCCAATTAATTCTCAAACTATGCAACATCAACCTGATTCACTATATTATTTTTCTTACATACACACTAGACATTATCCCAATGACTACTTGCGACACAATATCACGTTAATTATTGTTCTTAGAGTTCGCAACTAGTCAAATAATGGTCTTAGTCTTACCCCACACACGTACATGTAAATAAGCTATTAGTCGGTTTGTCCGTCTGTACAAAACCCCAGATTAATGGCTTGTTCAGACTTGACTGGGTAATTCGTCACGTAATGCTCACAGCAACGAATTAGACACTTTCTTTTGATCGATGTCGATATTCTAATCACATTTCGCGTTTTCACCGAAAAACTGATAAAATACGCCTTTCTAGTTAATGGTTATTCATCGCTCGTTGCTGCTAACGATATGATAAGAGAAAGCTTTTACAGGATATGCTAAAACAGACGAAAATAGATTCGAAAATGAGTATTATATAGAGCCATAGAAACAATACCTCACATATGCTTCTTTTTTAATTCTATTATTAAGTAATAGTAAGTCTAAAATTATGTTTCCATCGGAAGAGCGAGGCTTTCCCAACACAAGTATCATTCGATTACTTTCTGGGAAGCCCCGGCAACTTACATGTAAAACTTACTGAAATAGATGCATTTTTTTTTTCTTTTTTTTTTATTTGTTCAATGTATCCTCTAGCAGCACAAACTATTAATCTATTACAGAGGAAAAAGGCTTCAACGCTAAACCTTTTTTCAGTCAGTAATAATCCACACGACCACTATTTACCTTGGATTAGAAATACAGGTTACTAAACCCGTATTTTTAATCCAAGGTAAACAGTTTATAGAAATTAAATTAAATAAATTTAGTAAGTACAAAATTGGTTGCATTTTCCAATTATTTAGGTTATCAGCACCTAAATAATTAGAAAATGCAAATAATTTGCCACTGTTTGTTTACGTACTCTATCTAAAGAGCACACACTAGCTTACGTAAATATATTACATATGAAGCCAACTAGTTCATACTTTATTAGAATTAATTTGTTTTTAATGAGAATTAGATGCATTTGACTTCTATAGCTTTGATAGGTATATGAATTAATGTAATGTACGTGTAATTTATAGACGACTAGGCTGTAAATTTGTTTATTCTTATTAGCTGAAAATGTTGAATGAACAGGTTGCTAAGCGAATTTGAGCCTACGCATATTTTATTGGATACTTATACATCATCCGTCAATTATGCCAAAATGTACTTAAATTATGTAAATATTCCTGAACAATGTTGCGTTACTTATTGCACCGCTCCTGCCGATTACTCTAAAGAATGCTTATAGATTCTAATTAGGATATTAATCAGCTTTTCACGGCTTAGTAATAAATAGGAATACCTGCCTTGTAGATAAGAATTAATTGGCGTGTCTAATATCTGTGAAAGATTATCACAACACTGGATCTATAATATCCTTACTAGCTTACGAATTAATTACTTTTAAAAGTACCTAGCTACTAGCAATAGATAGTAATCTTCAAGATATCTTGAGACTTCACTACGTTTGAATAACTTCATCTATATAAAGTCAGATGTTAACTTTAGATTCCAGCTACATTTCCAACTATAAAGGGACACAAAACAATATCAATATTTGTTCTATCGTTGAATAATTATGACACAAGCCACTGAATGAACGTACAATGGCGCTGCGGTCAGCACAGGGCGGCGCGGGCGCAGCCGAACCGCGACTATATTGCGCAACGCGCGTACCTAATCATACATAACACGTGTCAACTTATGCAGATTGATGGAACACACTCGCTTGATTCATTAAACCGTGTTTTATTTTCGACTCATTATTGAAAGAGAAAATCTGACGTAACAAAACGTAAATGTAAGTACCTCTATGTCTAATTAAAACATTTGGTTTCCTAATAATATTAATAAGCGTTTTTTAATAAAGTTATTCGTCTCAATTAACATAACTGACAGGTGACATTGTGCAATGGTACCCGCCTTTATGTAACGAACTAGAGATGGCGACAACAATAGAATTATCACGGAAACTACTGCCGTATCCTGATTTAATTATAACGATAACATCAAAACTGGCTTTACAATTACGAAAGAAGTTAAGCTATTAAAGAAAATTTACTGAAACACTGTTGGAAATTTACTCAAATATTGTTAGTTTATCTATCGGTAGCCCTTAAAAACACCTTATATATTGTTATTCTGGCATACATTACATAAACTATTCTCAATCAAGTGTGGCTCACCGTCACTGACAAGACTCACATCAATCAACCTTACTGTCACATCGGATCACGTAACAAACAAACATTTTTTGTCAAGTTTAATACACAGCAACACATTCGTGACGTACGCCTAGCCTACATAAACGCACGAAAGCAATATATCATTAACTTATACAACAAAGTCAATATCGCTATAAACGTGTTTATTCGGATGCTTAATTAATGTTCCCAATCGATACAGGACATAACTCTACGCGTGTCAAACAGAGCAACTTGCATAACATCGAGATCTCCGCTTTCTACGCGTTAACGAACATCGCAAGCTTTGAGAGATACAGTGAAATTATTAGTGGATTGCATCGGTTTTGAGAGTACGAGTATATATCAATAATGTCCTTATTACGGATTTGCATTCCGTTCCACTTGATGAGAAGTCGAATGAAATGATATGCAGTTATTCCGGTTTAGAATATTTCCGGAATCAGTAACAAATTGTTGATGGACGATTTGCAAGCAGCCTAGATTTTGAATATTGATAAAATCAAGCTTAATGAAATCGATGAAACGTGTAATCATTGATATTGAATTTCATTTACGCCTATGAATGTATAACCGAATGAGTATATTCATGTTTGAACTAATATTCTTGAGTGAGTATTTTATGGAGTGTCTAGAATAGTTATGAGCTACGTATGGCATCAGTTGCGGTGTTGGCATCCGTCGCCTGCGCGTGGTCTTGTCGCCGTCAATGTTACCAGTTCACTTACGTATAATTTAAAACTTTCTAAAGAGACCGCTCCATCTAGGTAAGTAGCTGCCATTGCCTCTGTCAGATTTCCCTTTCGTACGACGAGCTTCATCGGCTTATTATTTTAATATTATTAGTTAAGCGATAATACGATGTTCCCAAGTTCGCAGCTAGGCAACCGGTTCGCCAGTTATAATGTGCATAATAGCAAGAAACTGTGAAATGAGAAAACCTTGCGCCAGTACGCGACTAGTCGTTATTATAGGTATGACTCTGCTATATTTCTAATTTCCGATATTAAACTGTAGAGGTACCTTTATTCGATTCATTTTATTGTAAGAATAGTTTTTGCAATCGATTAACTAATTGATTAAATGCAAGTCACAATAAAGAAGTTATAAAAAAATAAACAACACCGCGGAAGTTGAATAAAAGACTCGTACCTCATTTAGTGTGCCTATCAAATAAAATATAATATAATATAAATTATATCGCAGTTAATTAAAATTATTATTTTATTAACTGTGCGCATACACGCGGATATGAGCGGACATAGGTATATTAGGTATTCCAAGCATTCACTTTGATTGTTATTCGAGGCGCATTCTGAAATATTTTTTGTCTAGAAGCATGCCGAACATGTTATATTTGTTCTTAGGCTAGACTATAAACATGTTTAACGTCAACAACAAACAGACAGTAGATTCCGAAACATTTTTTTTTTCATTGTCTATGACCTATTTTTGGAGCTGGTTTTCTATCATTAGTTTTTATGAATGCCTATGTAGATCGAGATTTAGAATTCCAAATTAAAATAGTCTGCGAAATATCTGTCAAATATTCAGCCTATTAGAAAATAGTACTGTATCTATTAATACAGATAACCGTTTAATGAGAACTACAAATAATCTTAGAAAGCAATGTCAAGTTCAGCTACCATCCTATCGGTTGAAGAATCGATTATAATAATATTGCGGATTAAATCGATTGTTTACGACTGGATGGTACGATTCTTTCTGTGCCTACGCATCGGTGCAGGCGTGGTGTAGGTCAAGATCGACGGCTCGGCCGTGGCATCGAATGCTATAGTTCTCGTTGTCTCGTCTCGGCTGTCATCGAACTCGATTTGACAACATAATTGCGATTGCGTACGTAAATAGTACGAGACTCGGTCGCAATTTGTGTCGGAAATGCAGATAATTATATGCATGGAGACCAGATTTTATTTAGGATAAATATTAGATTAGGTAATTTGTGCGAACTGTTTACATTCCATTAAAGATTAAGGCTCACGCAATGCGAATTGTTGTAGCGTAAAGCCATGTATTCGCCAGAGTACTGTCTCTAGATTACGCGGGAAGTCGGTCGTCGAAAACATGGCTGAAAGGGTGAAACAATATAAACGTAGGCACTTAGTTGTCACCCAAGAGTACCTATTTTCACTTTGAAAGTTTATAATGTATGTATGTTTATTGCACTAATTGGGAAATGCAATAAGAACACAGCACGTTTCATAAATGTTTAAAAGTAGTTTGAACCAAAATGGACTCAAAAGATAAAAAAATTATAGCAAGATCGTGATGTTTACCAATTTAAAACCAATAACATACTTTTTTTTTTAAAGATGGGAAATCATCAAAAGACCCCTCCCGCTCTGGGTGGAGCGGAAGGGAGTGTCAGACTCTTACTGACTAAAACCCATCCGTGTTCCTTCCGTAGCCCTTTATGTTCCGGGGTAGCGGTAACCCTTTCGGACAATCCCGCTGCCCCGGCAGAAAAAAAACACTACCGGCAAAATACTTAAAATGGTGTTTATTCCCGCAACCCACACGAACCAACTCAGTACATACATTGTGTTTATTTCGTAATTGGCATCTGGTCACATAAAAGGCATTAAATTCAATTCATTAATGCGATTCGGTATTTATTGGAGCGATCTACTAGCTTTACAATATTGAGAACAACTGGTGCGCTAAAACGCTGTTCCCATGATTACTAACTTACATACATTCCACACAATGTCCTGCCGAGCTGTACATTACCTGTTATCCTGAACGAAAGCAATAGACAAATCGACAGCGACCGGTAATGGATAGCGAACATGGGAATTTGTTGATATTTATCAAATCTAGGTCTTGGTGTTGTGTAGCAACAACCTACGACAATTCGTAGGCAATTCAACTGGTATTAAGTACTCCAAGTATTATTATTAGCGCTTTCACCACTTAATGTTCTACAATTTGACGCAATAACGTCTTATCAGAAGTAAACAATGGAAATTCTCTTTCGATAAGTGTTTATTCAGGAAACATAAAACAGTCAAGTGTTTATTGAAACGAAAACATAGGTTTGAGTGTTTGTCAAATACTTAATAATAAAGTTAGCGGAACGTGTAAGCACTTGGATGCTATCAGCTGGTAAGTAGATCACTTGACACACATGTTGATCAGACAACATTAACTAAAAGTCCTATAATTTTGTCGATAAAATTCCCCGAAGAAAAATGGTTCAACGTCCTTTTAATTACGACATGACACACATACGTAGTTGTTCCAATTTCAATTCCTCGTATTTCTATTTTTGCCTCACTGATCTAGTTGTCGGAAGCGTTACTGTTGAGCTGAGGTCCTGGGTACGATCCGCAAGTCCGGCAAAGTGTTATTGGGTTTTTCCATCTGAAATCTCTAAGTAGCAACCAGGAGTCTGGATTCGTGCCTACTTCACACAATCGTTATCATAACTAACGAAATTCTGGTGTACTATAGGCACACCTCTGCCTAAATGTAATGTTTATTGAGCTGTTTCCAACATGCCGTCATCTCAGATACGTTAAGCGAAAGTGAAATGAGAAATAAAAATGTAAGGAGTTACGCAACGTAATTTTAACATAAAACGAGTCAATTGTTAAACTCGGTTCATGAAACGTTATGTTGAAATGTCTATAATAGTTTTTTTGTGTAAACTAAAAGTAAAAAAAAAAACATTGAAACCAATAATCGAAGGTTTGTTGGTCTATTGGTCGCAAGCGCTTCGATTGAGCATGAGTTCCCGGGTTCGATTCCCGGGTCGTGGTTTATAATGGGTTTTTTCCTTTAGGAATTCAAAGTAACACGGAGTCTGGATTTGTACTCGGTTAATGAAAGAAAGAAAAGAAAATATGTTAATTTAGCACAGACTAAAAGACACACAATATAAAACAGATAAAAAAAAATAAAGATCAAATGAAAAGTGTAAAAGTCTGATGTAAGAAATTAACAGGAAAGTGTGCCTCACGGCTGCGCCAAAAAGGCCCAGTTCAGCAAAAATACCAGACAACTAGTGCCTGACGCTGGTATTCAACTGGACCTGATGATGGCAATAGGCTCGCCTCTTATTACATAGGTCTTAAACATTACTGGCGTAATGTGAGTGTAGATACTATGTTACACCTCTCTTCCTAACCCTTCGGCGAAAACAAGCATGATTTCTGCTTATGTTATAATCGAAGGAAAAGCTAGTACCTTTTTCAAGTCTGTTGTTCTGTGGATAGGTGACCGTCTTTACATACCGAGACCCTCCATGCCTCGATTCAATCCACACGCAAAATACGCGCATTGACGTGGAGTTGCGGACAACAGCCCGTATTACCTATTACCTATGATTCAATCCATAATCTTGGAATGGTAAATTTTTATTTGCCGCTGCAATTGAAAGTTAACTTAGTCGAGAAAGTTTTATATTCTATACAAGTAGGTATTCTAAAGAATTTCTCATAATTTTAACAAACAAGATAATAGTTTAGTATTGTTTGTAACTTTCGGAGCCATTCTAAAAATTCATTATCATTTTGATGCTTTGTTTATACGAGTTATAATGTTAATCTGAAAGTTAGCTTACGACATCGAGGCGAATAATAAAACGGTGAATTTGTTTCAATGATAAATTATTTCATATCTGTAAGTAGGTTTGTACAAACACTTTTACACGTCAATCATATTTTAAAAACTAGATGAGGTCGGCGTTTCCTATCTGACTACTCTGCGAAGAAAGGCCGAAACAAACTCTTTTAAAGTCTAGTTATAATCTTGGTCAGTTACAACAATCTTTTATTAAACTACTTTCTGTCCACTATTGCCTATTTAGCTTCTCTATCTTAACAGGATATAATTTATGACTTATTTCCACACAATTTAGGCATCCTACAGTAGGCATTAGAATTAAATAATTTTGTAACGCTCGTTTACAGTTTTTTTTAATATCATTGCCCAATTAAGCAAAATAAATCAGCCTTTATTTATTCGGTATTGGAAAATTTATTCAAATATTATTCAAATTCGCCTATTAAATTACTGTAAATCATTTTTATGTTGTAGGCATCATCTGATTCATTAGCTACCGAGAGCTTAAACATCTCTATTAACCTGTATTTAAATGTCATTGAAAATCTGTCCTCTCTCTAATTTCCTGTAGTTAGACTACGAAAGCGTTTAATTGACTGGTCTAGCTGCTTTATAATTTCTATTTAATGGGTACTGGTCTAACGGGTGCAAGGTGCAACCTTAATCACGAAAGTCGCAGTACATTTATTTCAACGTATTATAAATCAATCAGTTTTCAACTTTCGTGGTTGGTTCCCATCTGGTACTAGTTGAAGAGAAAAACAGTGCTCAGGATGGTCCTTCACGAATAGCTTTACCGATTTAGAAAAAGGATTACCATCAGCATCGGCAGCATCCCGTTTAATTCTCCTTTTTTCTTTT
Organism: Gortyna flavago; assembly: GCA_963669345.1. Classification (NCBI taxonomy): domain Eukaryota; kingdom Metazoa; phylum Arthropoda; class Insecta; order Lepidoptera; family Noctuidae; genus Gortyna; species Gortyna flavago. The sequence continues at coordinate 5,976,685 of OY770132.1, forward strand.
ACCTTTAAATACATATCTATCCTATCCTACTAATCCTACTAATATTATAAATGCGAAAGTTTGTGATGATGGATGAATGGATGGATGGATGTTTGTTACATTTTGACGCAAAAACTACTGAACGGATTTTAATGAAACTATACAGTAATAGCTTATGCATCAGAATAACACATAGGATACTTTTTATCCCGATATTCCCACGGGATCGACTTTTAAGCGAGTGAAACCGCGGGGCGCTGCTAGTCCTAAATAAAGAAGCGGGAAGCACAAAACCGGTCCAAGTGGCGATGCCTAGGGAAGCCTATATCCAGCAATGGACGTCTTTCGGCTGAAATGACGATGATAATGATCCTAAATAAAATGTCAAAATTTCAAGCAACTTTTTAGCTCAGTTAATCCATGCAAATAACTCGCCAATACAGAGTCAATGTACTATTTGGATGCCATATCCAGTTTCAACGCAGCGGTGAGAACGTATTGTTTTCATAGACCAATATTATGGTCTGATATGGCCCAGTAAACTTCACGCATTGACTATTGTCAATGTGTGAGTCAAGTTTACTAGTCAACAGTAGGATACCCATTTCCTTTCCTAGATTGGTAATGAGTCGAGATGAGAAGTAGGTAAAAAGGATGTGCCCGCTGTGTTTTGAAATCGAGTTTGTAAAATAAAAAGCATTATAACGTTAAGTGTACCTACTGCAGTGGACAGTTACAGCACTGGTTCAAGAACGAGTGCGTTCGCAGTGACTTTTACTTTCGCCAAACTGGTGCACTGGAGTGCAATAACTGGTGGCGCAACGGGTTTGAGCACTGGAGCACTGGCGACAAGGTTGAGAAATAACATGAAACTGGTCTTACGCACGTTATGTTAACGTTAGGTACCTTTACATTTACTAATTCCTAACGCAACCAACAAAAAATAAGAGCTCAAGAAATGTACTACCTACTTTTTCTGATTCATTAAAAACCCGTTAGAATTTATAGAAATAAGTTATTATCTGAAATGTTTAGAGTGTTGACATAGCTACTGCTGTACTTTTAATGTAATTGTTACTAATTAACTTTAGTTTTTAGTCCATTAACTAACTAGGTTTTCATTTGAAGAATTTTCCAATGGTGAATTACGATCTCCTTAAGAAAACAGTTGAAGTTTTGTAATGAATCCTGTGGCGTACAAAAAGTACCTATGCTAATGATCAGTATAACTCAGAGCATACTAATACAATTTTTAGTTTGGTTACGAAATCGTTCACCTATCCAATTCCGGCGGCGGCCAGCGCGGCGCAGGCGCAACTACAACCGCAAAAACTAAAATTATATTATACCGAATGTATATTACACGACAAAAGCTTTATAATTTCCGGACCATTAATGGTGTAGCTCATTGTAGACAAGGCCACGTACCGTGAATGTGCCGGCCGCGGTTCACGACAATTGCATTCCACATTACTTCTCCACGAACGAATTTAGCAACTCGGCCTCAGGTGTTAAAGTTAATTTTATTATGACACGTCACGGTATCGAAACCTTTCGTTGTATGACAATTTTAAAAGCGAATCTAATCGATTTGAGATCGCAAATACGGATGTCGACAACGCCCTTGTCAAAGTAATATTGATCAGGCTTGATAGTTGATAGCTATTCAGATCACTCGCCGTTACTGACAGTCATTTAGATCACTGATACGCTAGTTTTGCAACTAAATCGAAGTGATCTGTATTGGTACTTTTTGAATGTATTAATACGAAATATCTGGCGCCACCTGGCTTACGCAAAAACGTACAAGTTGGTATGTGCCATGCCGTAACACTGCCTATTCGGAAATTATTAATATTAGCAAGTTTTCAAAAAGCCCCAGATTTCTAAAAGATCTGGGTTTTTATCTTGGAACCAATAAATCATTCACCCAGATTCCGGTATTACCCACTCGCTGCTAAATCTAACTGGACCTTATTTTCTATTCTACTACTTTATGCATAAACCAAATGTGATTCGAATCCATTATTATTATAATTTGCAAACATTTCAACGATTACTTAAACCACTTTTAACGGATTTATTGTACAAGAATTAAATTCAATTAAGTGGAAAACCGGAGGCTGGCTGATAATTGTAATGATTCATTATGGAAACGGAACGTTCGGTCGAGTTCAGTAGAACGTGATCGCGGCCCACCTATTGTAATGTTTTCGACTCTGGCGCAGTCTCATTAACATCTCTCAGTTCCTTAATTAGATTGTGGCAATACGAGTAATAGAAAACAAACTTTCTTGAAAAATATTGAAAGAAGTTTTTAATTAAGTATATTTTTTCAACGTTTTCCTTCACCGTTTTGATAGCAGTGGTGATTAAATAATTTAAGTACACAAAGTAAAGTGCCTGGTCCTTTAGTGGAGGCCTATGTCCAGCGAACGTCTTTCGGCTAAAATGACGCTGATGATGATGAAAGTGCCTGGTTGGTAAGAACTAAAAATATTTAAATACCTATATGCCCAAAATGGACTTCGTCCATTTTTCCGATTTCCTTCACATTAGAATAGCATACAATAGAATACTTTTATTTTCAGACAAAGTCCATTAGTAACAATCACATTACGTACCTACATCTACGTTCCCATCGCCTTAGGTTTTGCACTCTACCACATAACTATCATATTTATAATTCAAAGGTTACTATGCCCATTTAATATGCATTCAAAGGCTTCAACACCATTAAAACAAATCAAACGGCTAATATTCTATTAGCAAAAGGGCCCATATTTAATCTCATTCTGACATTCTGATTAAGATATGGACCATTGTTTTGTATAAAATACGCCATTGGGAATGCAATCAATCCTTTTTGTTTACCTTGCTCTGGCATTTATTTACATAAATTTAATGTTATCTGGTGGATAACACGGCCATCTGTCTTTGAAGGGTATTTCAGTGACCACAGGAATAACTGTATAGCTATAAGCTATATGAGAACTTATAATAAATTGGCACATTGGATTTGCTATGACTGAAACACCTACCAATTCAAATATTTCATTTCAGTTTTTTATTTTTATTGCTGTATGCCCGCTCTTGACCTCGTTCACACCTGATGGAAAGCGATGTATGAGGTCTAGATGCCTAAGGCACTGGAACTCCCACGCATCGACGAAACATAGCAGGCTGCTTGACGCCGGACTCCAGAGGGAGGGTGAAAAATATGCTTCTTATTCTAAATGGTCTTGTAAAATATACTTTTATATACCAACAATGTTCACGTAAACTTTTTTCATCATTCTTCTGCCGTTATTCCAATGTATTTGCGATCGGCGCAGCATGTCTTCTTCCATACTTCTCTATAGTTCGTAAACTACAACAGCAGCAACAGTTGTTATATTACTACATATATTCATATTTTCTTTAGTACCTACCTACTAACTTATTGAATGAAAGGTGCAAGCATACATAGGCGTTATGCAAGCTTAACATTAATAAAATAAATAAACAAGTATGTTATAAGTTCACCTAAATTCAAGGTGGGTCGCAAATCTAACAATCAACTTCACCTCGAATACAATGGCTATATGTTATATCTAAAAGCACTTTGTAATCAAATGTCAACATGGGTTATAAGTCATAGTCAGACAATTGCGCCATTTATAAGTGGCAGTGCCATTGCACACTGACATTCATATCACGTGATGGAGACATGTGAATCGCAAATTATCCGAAATGCGTTCACAAGTTGACGTGAACACGACAGACAGACAATGTGACAGACTTTCTTGTGTTATTTCGCAAAATAATAACACTGTGAAGAAGCCACGTAATTAGTGTTACGTCTGGATAGTGAAAATGTTCAAGAAAATCTTTCCGACATTTCTTATGGACGTGCTAAATAGTCTTAACGTAATCTTAGACTAATTGCAAGTCCAAAACTATCTCCGTAATACATTTTGCTTTTATTAGTGAAGTAATATAATCACCTATTACTACTTATTGTATTTTTAAATTACTACTGTTTCTTAACGTTCACTTTCCAATCTTTCTTCATAATACGTATTTAATAAGCATAAAGATCGTGTTTATCTTTGACAAGCGACGCCGCCGCACACGTGAAAGATCTTCTGCTATATCACAGCGATAATTTGGGGCAGCTCAAATAGGCTACTTGCTTATATTAAAACAGGAAAAATGTAGGCAAGAAACATTTCTCAGCCATGCATAACCGATTATGTCAATATTCCGTAATGTTAAGTTATTATAATCTCGTGATGATAACTACAAATTATAAGTTGCTTGTATTCTATGATTCGTTTAATACGTGGTTGGGTTGAAACAACAATCGTGGCCGTATCTGATGCGCTCCGTACCATGAAAATCTGAGACAGCGGATAACCGTAAATCATATGAATTTACAAGCTAAATACGCTTAAAAATACACAACGAATAATTATGTTCAGAATGGTCTTTGAACTATGCTTCATATATCTAATTTTGTTAGGCTTCGTTGAGACATCAGATAATCCGATGACATTACAACATCCAAAACAAATGCAAAAATACGGAGAAATCTCTGAATGCAAAACAAAAGACTGGCGGAATTGCTAATTGTGAAAGCAGACTCTACGGTTTTGGGATAGGTAAATAGATGCGGAAAAAAGCCGCACATAATTTTATTATCTAAATGTAAAAGACCAACTTCAAAACAAACAAGGCACAAATTGCCTTGCAGCAACCGGCCACCATAATCCGTTCAGTCAAATCCCTTACGAATGCAACCTTGACATATGGTTGAGATAATACTAAGTGAAAACCAAAACACAAGAAAAGGACTACACGCACAATACAATGTTGCACAATAAGTCGTGGGGCACAGCCTATTAACCTGTAGCTACTGAGTATAGGTATGCAAAAACTCTTAAACTTCATAGTTACAGGTGTACATTTTTCTGCCATACTATATGAATATTGAGATGACAGTTGATGTATAGAAAAGAAGATATGCTGCGCCGATCTCATGCATTTTTGATAAAGGCTGGGCTGGTGGATGGTGACAAAATTACGAGGTCAATAGGATAATGTCTGACCAGCCGTAGACTTTCTAACTGCCTTCTGGTCTTCATATCCTTACCTAGCTGTAAAAACAGCGAATTTTTGTTGTAATTGAACCCCTCACAAATAAATTCTACAGTTCCTCAAGGAAGATCGCCCCAATTTAAGTACACCATTATTTCGTCATGCGTTGATGTCTTTTGTATCGACGGCCAGAAAAAATACGAGCAAATGGGAATTTTCAACTTTGTCTCTAAATTCGTCAGAAATGCAAGCTTCAAAAGTTTACTCTGACCACATGGTTGGTGGAATATTTTCAGATAATAGACTGGAATTTCTTAAATGCTATGAGTGCTTTTGTGAGATGATTATCATAGTGGTAATGGTCGAATATAACACATATTGACAATTCTTAGTTATAATTGACATCGTATCTCATGATTTCAGTTGAACTAAATGCGTCCAACTCCTTCCTTGTTTCGTACCCACGCCAGTTTTTCGTCTGATCGCAATTTCACCATAACAACAGTAATTAATACGGACATTTCGCACTCAGCAACATGTTAAGGGACCTGTTTCGAACCGATAGGTGACATACGAACAACTTTTACTACAGCCACCCAAACTGGGAGTTACAGGTCCATTTGAGCTTGTAAGTTGACTTAGAACTAATTAGTATTCTTATAAACGGCGCTTAGAACATGGCATGTCGAAACATGGTGACATGTTTGAGTGCTCGTACAAATAGCTGATCATGACATTTTTTCCTGATGCTTTGAGAGGTTGCGCCGAGGAGATTTCTTTTTGTTTTTTTTTTTTGTTTTTTTTTGAACGTTTTCTAAAAGAAACACTTTCAGAACGACATCCTCCTCTCACTGTCAGTTACAGGCGATATTCTCAGATTTGCTTTTTTTTTTGTTAGTTATTTTTGATGTACTGACAGAAGCTTTATTAAAAATAAATAAATGCATTTCTAGAAATATTTGTTTTTTTTTTATTGAGTGCTGAAGTAGATAACGGCAATAAAACACGAAGTTTATCGTGTTTTTAACCAAAACATGATCATAAAGTGAATGAACCTGATAAATGGAGATAAAAAAAACACATAAAACAAAAAAACCTGAAAAATGAACACATAAAGATCAAGACTCGATAAAAAGAAACAAACGGCATGCAAATCGATATTTGATATTGATTTATCAATAGTTTATAATCGACGTCCCCTGATTAGCAGAACAAGACCGGATGAATGTAGATCAAATCATAATGTACCGTTATCGAATAACTTTATTCATGTTTTGTCGTAAATAACATAATCTCATGAATATTCAACGTTTGCGTGCGCGCCGATCGATCATGTATTGTGTTTGAGATTTATTGGACTGTCAATTTAGGAGCCAATACCTGTTTATTAGAGCATGGATTGGAAACTATGTATAGTAAAATGGTGTTATTTAAACTTCAGTCGAGTCCTGGGATTCTATAGGTTAGGATATCCGCTCTATATGGCAGAACCTTCCATTGGTGACAAAAATAAGCAGCCAATAAGTTCAATAATCTTTGTTAATATTATATGTGAAAATTTTACACAATGATTGAATGCTGAAAATTTAAAGAAAAACTTATAATTCGATGAAACGCTGTTGACTTACAACTAATTTGTGCAAATCAATCAACCGAGAGTTATGACACTTAAATTGTAACACAATTGACTAATACAAATTGTGTGAGACGTTGCAGCTTTTATAATACGGTACCCAGACGTAACGTACGTCGTATAATACACACCTACATACAGGCAGTTTTTATATCGAGTCATTTATTATACCTAGTAGCTATCAGGAAGAAAACTATGTAGCAACCGCTGTGAAAGTTAATATATAACGTAAAACATTAATAGAGAAAGAATTAAATAATCTTAACATACATTAATAGACTCCGTAACAAGGCATAAAACAACAAGAGAGAAAATGTATAGATAACTGACATAAAATATCGGTAAATATACATTATAACTTTATGCTTCAGTTTATTAGAAATGACGTTATAAAGAAAACGCGAGTGGTGCTATTTTATTTAACAAAACAGAAATCGTAAACGTTCATATTACTATGTGCGGCTGCGGTGACGAGTGAGTTCGTAAAGTATGAACAGTATCGTCCACATCGGTCCCACATCCCTCACGTCGTCATCATTTACATAATTATATTTCCCACAACATGAACTTCACGTTTTCCTTCCTATTTTCTAATATTTCAAGTCATGTTAGTTACGAGGAAATTATGCGATTATTTAAAGAAGCTAAGCTGCAGGAAAACCGATTTGCTTTGTCAATTGCCGTTTATCAGCAATTTATCTCATGGTTTATGGTGTAAACCAAACCAGGTCGAGTGAAAGTAAAACAAACAATAAGCTTAATAAAATCCGATCTTCGTGGAATTATTATAAAAAGACAAAAAAAGGGCCGCAGAGTTTCCGCTCGGACCAGACCAAACACTTGGAGAAAAAAGACATAACACCACTACAGCGAAAGTTAATACTCGCTCCAGATACAAAAATAATGTGTCTATCGAACAGTGAAACCACTTGGCTAAAGAACGCGCTCAGAAAACTAAACAATACGGCGAACGTGCCAGTCACGTTCTGCGGCTGCTCTTGAACATGTGAACATACGAATACGTGGCTAATTTACTGAGAGAACCGAGCTATTCGAACTAATGCTATAAAGTTTAAATCGTTCAGTAAAGTTTACTGCACCAATCCATATTACAGAAAATTCGCATGTTCATTCTGTATAAGAAACATGATTACAAAGCAACTAGTTTAACTTTTATAGGTATTTATCAGACTTGCAATTTATTGAAAGCTAGAATTCTGAATGCGGAATAGAAAATCTATTGTATGTAAGTAACGTCATTTAGTTACCAACTATTCCATTACTGAGTAAGCTTAAATGGTTTCTGTAAACATAAATACGAGGTTACATACGGAAACAATAGGGTTGGTAGTTACTCGTACTGTGGACTAACAGAAGTGAAAATGATACATATTATCCAAGAGTAACACGATAAGGCTCTCTAGCTCAGCGTCATCATGTGGCAACTCAGGCGTGAAACGTTCATTATTTCGACTTAAGTAATATTAATTGCTATTCGAGTTTATAAAGAAAAGATTGTGTTGCCAGTTTGCAACCGATTAGTCTGACGCTCGTTAACCGAACAGTTGATGCAACGCAACAGTTGCGAAACTCTTATTGTTGTTAGAAAAATTGATTAACAAATACGGATTTAAGGACTTCTGATCAAACTATGATCTTGTTAATGATAGGCCTCGACATCCTACAGATTTAATTACAGAATGCAGTTATTATCTCCGACACGCTGGTTGTTTCAATTTCAATTGCATTAGTGCTTGACTCCTCGACACCGGAATGACATTGCATTGTATTTGTAAGTAATTGTTGCATTCGATTTTTCTTCTTTAAGACCCGTTTCTGTAATTAATACCCACATAGCTAGCCAATTTTGTTTTCAAATAGATCCTGTATCCTTAATAATGAAATTGACTCGTGTCATAATAGTATCCACATTTCAAAAAACGATTATAGCCAATTTCAGCGCACTTAGCAAACTAATTGTACGTAACGTTTATGTTTTTACGTGTTTATTGAACCATCCATATGTATTACAATTGATTCAAGTACATGCTTCATTAGTTGATTTCTAGCTACACTTATTATTTTGCCTTTTTATACAAAAGCGTCTCTTATTTCGTAATTCCTTACGCAATATTTTTTTTTTTTTTTACCTACATATCAAATAACTGGTTATGTGTTACTATTTTTACCGCAATTTTGTTTCACTTGATTATGTTTGTTCCGCTTTCAAAAGAGGTGAAACAATTAACGTTTGATTCCGATAGTTTTGAGTCATAAGTCCTAAATGAGTCGTGGTTAGGTTTGGAATTGATGTCAATGCAAGTGTCACGTCTTTAAAAGGTGAGACGAGTTCATTAAGTTGAAAATCTTGAGGGAATAGTGAATTAAATACATGTATTGCAAAACTAGTTTCCGTTAGTAGTACCTATCCGTGGTTACACGCACTGCCGTAACATATACGCGCTGGTGTCGGCCGAATGTCTGCGGCCATCTCACGTGACTTAGTTAGTAGTCGCATTCCCGACATGATTTTCAATGAGATTTGCTTTGAATAAGTGAGTTAGCTTTCAATTTCCTCGCGACGAACAAATGGATGTAGATTAAGTTTGTAAGTGATTCTAAACCACTTTCTTGAATACTTAAAATGTCCATTAACATGAATGCCTCACTGGTAACCCAAGAAACCGATATCGAATATCACAATCTTTAATTACCTACTTAATAAACCAGCAATAATTAAACACAAGCCAACTATGTCAATAGTACAAGACATTATCTTATTCGAATCAAACAGCAGCCCGTCAGACGACTTTGGAGCTAATAAAGTTATCATGCAGTGTAAATAACAACGTTGCTACACTTTCCCACGCTCCAAAGGAAAAGGAAACAACAAAAACCACGTGAATTACAAATATTACAATACAGAAAATGGCCAATTATCATGTGTAGGTAATCATTTCATCACCTTTAATGAAATTGGTCGGCTAAGTCCGGCCTTAGTCCGTGGCCTTCGTAGCCGACTTATGGTCGCTTTGTTTTCATATAATACATAACGTGTGAATGGTTTTGCAACTGTGTTATTGTGCATTCTTCAAGGTGGTAGCATGTCTACTGCAGATGAAGGGCTAGAAAATCTTCAGGACTGCAAACTGTAGGTACTGGTCTTCTGTTTTGCTGGTCACGCAGCGCTAATTGGTTAGTTTCAACAACTTTGCAAACCTATGTGATAGCAGTAGAAGTCAGGTTTAGACATAATTCTAAGACTGTATCAGTTTTTCATTTCCACTTCCTTTTAAAACGTAATTTCCTATGCTCCTATCTAACATTCACATCCCACACTAAACAAGCTTTGTATCGCGATGTTTAACTACTAGAGTATTATATTATCTGTGACAGCGTGCACGCTTCCAACTAATCCGTACTTCTGTGTTCTATGATATGCCTTCACCAGCCAGCTTCACGCGTTGTTAACCCCCATTACTTGGATGGCCGTATCAAGTAGATTAACTAATGTCTTCACAGTGTTTCGCTGGCGAAGCAAGGAGCCCACGGCCGGTCGTGCCGTCGCAAGCGGTTGACAACGTTATGACAACTTCCGCTGTTGCTATATTTTCCAGCGATGCGTGCTTTGTACGCAATGTACGCCGCCTCTTAATTCATATTTGATATGTAAGTTCGTCATTATCATTATGTATGTCTTCATGTTTGTGTCCTTTGGATGCGGCATTGTCAACACACAATCACCAGATCCTTAACTTCGCTAAGCATCTTCGCTACGTAGCTCGTAGGTATCTTTTTTTACGTGATTCATGACAAATCGATTTGGTCTAATGTGACAACTGTGTTTATTAGTATCCGGTCAGTGAGTCAGTGACTAGAAATAAAAGCAATTTGATATGACGGATAAACTTGGATAATTCGTATACGTATCAGTATGACATATTGCTGTATTTACGTCCGCGTCTGACCTAGTATACCTACATCCTGTCCATTGTCTTATTTGGTGACATGACATGTATTATTACTTAATAATTATGTCACTGATGTTCTACATACTCATATATGATCAGGATCGTGCCAATAAAATCGATACAATCAATGTGCTTTCGCAAAACGCCCACGTTGATTCAAATGTATGTCACATCACAATGACCAAAATTTTAGCCAATAACGTGTGTTGTGTAGTTTCATTTTTAGATCGACAGTTTGTTTTGGTTTTTTCCTATGAGTCAGCTAATTAGCTACCACTGAACTTCCTACATAAAAACAAGTGTAATTGCCCGTTTTTCGTGATAAATGAACTTACTTGGCATATCTTTGTACACCCATTGTTTGACGCCACTTGCTGGAAAACGAGGAAAACTCATTATGGCAAGTTCAAGATTTTTCCGTCATTCCATGACCACTATTGTTTTCTTGTGTTTCAACATCATTAAACTGTTATCTTAACACATTTTGACCCATTTCAGTACAGCTTACATTTACATTGTTCTGCAACGAAACCAAACATAAACTTACATCATATCTTGTAAGGAAATAAATCTGTAGTTCATCAGGTGAAACTTCTGTTGCAATTTGAAGACAATAAAGGAATTTCGCACCTGACTTAGTGTTGTAGTGATTGTGTTTACATCAGCGATGATATTTGCTTTATGCATTATAAATTAGAACTCCTGACCCAACACTGTACTTGTGCAAAAAATCTACTTTACCAAGATAATGGAATGTTGTGGTTATTCTTACACAAATAAATTATGATTTGTTCTTATGATGTAGATATAATGTTCATACTACTCGTAATTTCACAAAGAGTGCGCACAGTTTAATGTAATAGCAGTTACAGTGTGTTTAATATTTAACTTGTTGCGTCAATTTACTTCATTAGGTCGACATTTCAATTTAAGCGTCTTATTATATTAGATATTTAAAATATTACTGTAACAGACCAATAAGAAAACAATTATCTAAGTACTCATAAAGGTGGCTGGGACAGAATTAATGCAGAAAGCATTGCAAGCAAAGAATTTGGTGGTTTGGTGCCACTTCAGAGAGATTTAGGTCTAGCAATGGACTACAATAGGCTGTGTTGATTAGTTGATTAATGATTGTCATTCCTCCTCTTTCAATAGCCATATCTATGTTCTATCTTGACGATTAATGACTCCAATAGATAACAAGACACATAATACTACACAACTCGTGCTGTCCCATACAACAGGCAACTAATCGTACAAACGATAGTAATCTAGACCCTTTTTTTTTTTTTTTTTTTAAGGATGGGAAATCATCCAATGACCCCTCCCGCTCTGGGTGGAGCGGAAGGGAGTGTCAGACTCTTACTGACTAAAACCCATCCGTGTTCCTTCCTTAGCCCTTTATGTTCCGGGGCAGCGGTAACCCTTTCGGACAATCCCGCTGCCCCGGCAGGCTTCGGCCCTAACGGGCCCCTCCATGTCTGCTGACATCTCTTTGAGGCGCGCGTGAAACACATACGCGCCGTCCGGCACGGGCCTGGTCCTGATCGGACGGCGAGCTACCCATTACTCGCCGTCCGCAGGCCCGCGCCTACGGTGGCCGGGAGTCGTCACGCGGCTCCCGACGCCCGGAGCGTCTACCGCGGCGGCTGGGACGGGCGGCCCTCTCGGCTCTCTCCCTCTCCCATCCCGCCACCTCCTTCGCTAGCATGACTGCTTCGCAGAAGGAGGTTAATCTAGACCCTTGATCACCATTTTCCCTGTCTGAGATGTCATATAAATTCCCATTAGTATTGAGGTATACGTGCTCAGGCGCAGTTCCTATAAGGGCCAGCTACGTAATTGTCGATATCTGTAGAAATTGAATAATTTTCCATGTTATAGTTCCCCTTGAATAACCAAGAGGAACTATAACATAAAATAATAGAATATAAATTCTAGTACCTACTTACTAACATAATTATTCGAAAATAAACTTTCAAGCTATCGACCACTTAATTTTTTCTAATTTAAACAATTTCCGTTTGGCTCTATTCACTGCTAAATAATTAAGATGACTTAATATTTGTCTCACAATTTTTTTTTTTCATTCACCTTAATTTTTACCTAAATAATTAGTTGAAAATGCCTGAAAAGTTAAATATATTTAGCCAGAATAGCTAGTAGAGCGTGTGGTAACAATTTGCAACATATGAAAATAACTAACCACCGCAATAATTACGTACTTTTGCATGCCAACAATGAAAAAATTGTTCAGAATTACCTAATCCTACTTTTTCCCGGAATTCTTAATTATTATATTGCTTATAAAATAACCTATTAACTTTGAAAATACACTTACAAGGTTAAAACTAAGTATCAGTGTTAGTTTCACTGCCACCAATTATTTCAGTTTTAAACTAGGTAAGCTGTTAACGAATAATCTAATTGCATTTGTCGCCATTTTATTTACGAGATATGAAAATTATGTACTTTAGCCTTTAGCCGATATATCTGGCTTTTAAACAAAAAAAAAATGTATTGTATAACGTTTTAATTTTGAGGACAGCCGCTAGTGTCCCTATGGCCGGATTATTGAACGAACGAACATAAGTTTTTGCTCAACCTCTTTTTCACTATATTTAGCCAATAAAGGACTCACCTAATAAGACACATAATGGTAACAATCATTATTAAAGGCGAACAATGACGCTAAATAATAGTAATTTTCAATGTTTCCAATGCGACCTTTATTATAAATCGAAATTAGATCGTGTACGTATACTCATTATTATCGAAGTAGCGCGTAGCGGAAGGGAAACCAAAATTGTTTATTTGTTCTTAGATTGCCGACGGCAACGGCCAGTTCAACGGGTTCCTAACTATGAATCACTGTAAAGGCTTTCATATTGGTCCCCAGTCCCCACGGGTAATTGTTGGAGGCCTGCGAGGCGTAATTGTGTGAACACAAACCTAAGCTAAGGTTACCACCCACTAAGACAGCCAAGGAGCTGTTTACATTTGAACATTACCAAATATCTCACAAAGACAAAGGAGAATTATTACCTATTATTTTATAAGATAATGATATACCATATCGCAAATCTAAAATTCTAATATATTACCTCAAAACTGAATCAGACTCCACAAAACAGTGTGGGCTGGCAGCCCTACACAAAGGACGTCTAATATTATTATATCATTATACGAACACTAAGGCGCTCATTATTTTATTATCGTGCTAGGGTCGTAATTTATATCGATAGCCGAATGGACTAAAGCTGTGACGTTAATTTGATATCGACTTATCACGACTGAATTAAATATTTCGCTCGGGGCGTGTCGCTACTTACAGAATTGTGCTTTAAATTAAAATGGAACGAACATTGTCCGATACAGATTCCTGATGCTGATAGCACGTGAACTTTATATCGAATTGCTATTAAGTTTAAACCGATCTAACACCACTATCTTATTACGTATTCACTCCAGTTTTGTGGGCGGAATCAATTAACATCGAACACGATCCAACATCTCGATTATATATCAAATGGCGGACAGAACGCATGTTGCGTTCTGTCTCATCAGAGAAATCGATACATCACATAACAATCTTATTTACATTACGTCGAAGCCGTCAATGAAATATGTATTTTTTATGACAATTCAATTCAAAGGGAAGGCGAATCGAACATGATATGCATGTAACTTTGCGAATAATGTCCTGAATGACTTGTAAGTAAAGATATTGACAAGCCTAGTTAGTTTCATTCAGATACACATCTTCGTTATGTGGAGTTTTACCCATCGACGTACGCACAATCTGTATTTTATATTTTTTATTAAATTTCTCTTGGCACTGTCCGCTTTTACACACATTCAAAACTTCTCTTTAAAACGCAAGAGATATGATCTCTTGCCAATATGTTTTCCTTCACCGTTTTCAAAGCAGTGGTGATGAAATAATTTACACAAAGTGAAGCACCTGTCTAGGTTCGAACCTACGACCTACAATTCGTAAGTCGCGGCCTTTTCGAATATGATAGCCTCTAATTTACATTAATTATATTCTAGACAGCGTGCAGACGAATCTACAAAAAAGATAACAGATGACGCAAGATTTTCAGACAAATTATACTCTACCGTCATTCCTAAGCAAATAAGATAAAGGCGGTGTCGCATGCCACTCACATTCCTACACATTTCCCATGCAAGCACCGAGGCCATGACGAATCGATGGTGACCATAAAACAATGCCCATGAACCACGGAACCGTGTAATTACTAATAAGCGACTTTATTAATTGCATGTACTATATAAAACTGGCGCAAATATAAGGGTGACCGTGAGTTGCGAAAGCAATGGCCGTCGTGTCATGGTCGCGATACAATCGATATGACAAACGATTGATATTGAACGATATTTCGATTCGATAGCGTATCGCTTATACTTTTGTATTGTCAATTAATTTGTCCGACACAATGCATAGTCGTCCTAAACTAGGAATTGGCTGCCGCTGGCTAGATCCGGTTTTTATTTACTTTGATAAAAAATTGTACATATTTGAATCACGAACCTATGTTTTTATAAGCGTTTTCTGTAAGAAAATTGTTCCTTACAAAACTCCGTCGGTTTATCACAAAGCGCATGCTAATGGCACGCATTGTTTCCTTTAAAATATCATTGTTTCTTTGCGAAGCAAAGAGGTGGGGCAAACACCATACAAAATTCTAATCACATTTAATCAGAGCTATAAGGCGTCCTAAAAATACTACAAAGAAATTGGTGCCCGCGAAATCTGCATTATTTTCATAACGCAGTCATTTGCTGAGTCGACGGCAGCACCTTTCCACAATGGTTTGGGACCTTTTTTTTTTTTTTTTTAATAACTATGGCATCTCGCAGTTCATCCTTTATGAGGATGGCTACTGCTTAACCGGACTTTCCTGTGGATGCCTCGAATTAAGGCCTCCAGCCAGGGCATACAATAACTTAAAAACTAAGCGACAACGCTAAGGGTAACCCCTTGCGGGGTTCGGACCTCGGCTCAGGGCGTCGCTGGAAGAGGACAGCAAGGGACAGGCTGGATCGGTATTATTATTAGTGTTTAGGGGCGAATTTAAAACTACAGGCTCAGCTGCGCGGGCTGGCTCGAGCAAGGGTCGGGGCGGGGGTTTGGGAGCTACTGAACATATCCTATATATACGAAAACCGAATCAAGGTTGAGGACGGTGGTTACTTACGAAACACAAGCTAGTTATTTTTTTTTTTTTTGTAAAAAGTAGTCGACCTCAACTCAGAAGCAATTTTTAACAATATAATTATTGTAATTTAACGTGACTTTTGTATACCTTGGGACATTTGGACGAAACTAAACGAGAATGCCATTTGCCTTAGCCGGGCCATGTTACATTGGCAATTTTCACACACGTTCTTATCTTGACACGCAGCTGAATTATTTCTTTCCTGAACCTATTAAACTAAACGTCTTTTGTTTCGCCAAAAACAATTGCAAAGCGCAGAGAACGATCACGCTTCTTAAAATGAAAATGACGGCCTCCTACACACGATCAGAGGGGCAATTCTGGTAATTTTAAGAATGTTCACAGTCTGGTCTCAGTCTCAAACTGTCAAAAATATCTCTAATTTCCCTACATTTTGATCAGTTTTTGACATTTTTTGTCGCCGAGATGAGATTGCGACTAGATTTTGAACGTTTTAAATTACAAGAATTGTCCTTCAGGAGATTAACCCTCGTTAGTCTACCTTAAAGGTACAATAAAGTGACGAAATCACTTAAAACGTGTGTGTTGTACGTATGTGTTCTTATTACAAAGTAGAGCAATAAAATAGCTAAGCGCCATAATGGGTTTAAAGCTCATTATTTGATGCAAGCGCTTCCCTTTATACCTATGTTTCCTAACAGTTTAGCTCCTTTGTTTCTGTACAATGGGAGACAAGATAAAGGTGGCAAGCGATAATGTGTGAATTAATCATCTTTAGAGAGCTTACATCTTCTTATCCTTGTTAATTTCGTAATGCTCTAGCAAAACGTCTCGTTACGAATTTAAAATGTACGATTATTAAACTAAGCTTTTATAGGTTATTTAAACTTTATAACTGAGATTCTTATTTCGAAAGTGAAATAAGTAAGAACTTGATTCATGACTCCAAAAATAAATTCTTATTCATACAAATCACATCTTTCTCCAATACGCGGCTTAAGTCCACCTCTGTGCATTTGTGTGCTTGAAGTATAAAGTGGTAAATAATTATTCATAACACATACTCCTTTCATTTATACACCGTTCCGCTCCCTCTACCGCTCATGCTTCACGCTGTCCGCTCGGACACAGTGCGCGACCACAATTTCACGCATGTTACGCATACGCACGCCTACCTACCGCCACTCGTTACAAAATGTCATAATACCCACTTGTAACACCTTTATATAGATAAACATGCAAATTAACTACTGAAATAATTTATATTTTGAAATCAATCTTAATAGGCCTATTTCATAAACACACAAAACCTTTCACTGTTTATGATTACAATAAAATTTTAACTTGGAGTCATCATCATCATTATCAGCCTATAATGTTCCCACTGCTGGGACACAGGCCTACTCTCTGTAAGAGAGAGTGGGCCGTAATAGACTACGCGGACCCAGTGCGGGTTGGTAGATGTCACGTCTTCGAATTTTGGTTCTAGGACATGCCGGTTTCCTCACAATGTTTTCCATGAGCTTGGTGTAATTAACGTAATATTAGGATCTATCTAGAGTAGGTATTTATAAAATTAAAAAGTCCTGACTGACAGATATATCAACGCACAGCCTACACCGCTGGTCCTAGAGACATAAAATTTGGGGGGGGGTGTTCTTTGTGAAGAGTAGGTATCTACTAAGATAGGGTTTTTTGAAATTCCACCCCTAAGAGGGTGAACAGGGGGAGGGTGAAATTTCATGCTGACGAAGTCGCGGACAGAAGCTAGTTTCAATATAATTGAGTAGTGATGTGACCTTTGTTAGTCTACTTCAAGTTCACCGCATAATTATGGTTGTAATGGTCTGCGAATTCATTGTGTTAACTAAACAACGTTTGAGAAATTAAATAAAAAAGCTAGTTCACATTAAACTAATGACTTAAGCTTATTTATCTGCGCGATAGTCATCTTAACGATTAATTGTAACAATTTTATGAACTATTCAGCCATGGAAATAATTTTATGATTTGTTTACATTTTTCCATTCAATTCACTAGACAACAAAGAAGATTTGTAGATTAAGTCCCGTAAAAAACTAGACATCTTCATCTGCCTAGCCTTTTCCTAATTACGTTGGGGTCGGCTTCTAGTCTAACCGGATGCAGCTCTGAATAGGTCAAACATTAGACTTAAATTGAATAAATATCTAATGAAACTTTTTTTACAGGTACTTTTATGGCCAATATCTCAACTCCACGCAGTTTTTGGTGAGATCATACCATGACTACAGCAAATTATTTATATGGAAAGTAGACAAACTCTGACCGTCAAAAACTTTCATTTAAAACCACTGAAATCCTTCCCACAAACGTAAGGAAACATTTGCAGGTAGCCTACATTACATTAGCACTACGAAAGCACAAAAACTTACTTAGATCACAAATACCGCCCACTCATCATTTACCGCACAACTTCATTCACAAACAAGCCGTACATGTATCATTCATTCTAAGCATAATATTGACATTAGCCGCAATAGAGCTGCGCCTTCCGAGAAACCACTAAACTGCCAGGTTCTCATACCGACATTTTCATTAACTAAAACAGTAGCAAATCAGACCAAATAGGTGAGCATTAATGCGACGTATCCCTGCTAATTGCCGGACCCGTGAGAACGCAACGGTGGCCTAGTAGAGAACAAATTGTAATATTCCAAGTTTGAACTTTTTAAACATGGCTGACTTAAGTTAATTACGCGTGTCCTTAAATTACTGGTTAATATTTCAAGATGACCTTGTTTTCCGTTACCGTTTTTCTTTAAGGAAAGTAATCTCCTGTGACATTATTTAATAATGATTGTAAAAAATGTAGGTGGTCTTTTTTGCTGCTAATTGTCGAGGGACCGGTACGTGGCTATGAATAACTTTTAAATGACTCGCTTAAGAAACAGCATTCTGGTAAATTTATCAAACAAATCTGCGGTCAAGAAAAAATTCTGAGTCAACGTATCCTGTAAGTTTAAGTAGGTTTATTAACTATGCGGTTTTGTAGGAAGTGTTAAATACTAAAACTTGTTCAAATTGACACGCCCAAGTTTCCGGATTTATTTTATCAATAAAGTTGCCACTTAGCTAATGGAAAGCAAGGTTTCGCAAGCTTTGGAATTCACATAAAAATATTTAATTGCAAGTGAGTAAGTAAACTTGGAGTTTAAGAGAGCAGGTATTTTAAGTAGGCCATTTATGTTACAATATTTTATTATGTAATGGATGTAATTAAAATAGATTATGTTAATTTCACTTAAACAAATAAGAAGTAGACCATGAACCACTCTTAGACGTAACACATAAATACTTTAGTTTACAAGAATAATGAATGAGTCAATAAAAATAAAACCTAAAATAAATAAGTCTATGAATAAAAGCTAATTCTTCAGCAATTTTCTACCCGGAAACGAAGGAAACAAGTTTGCACATAATTTAGTGCTCCGAGCTAAGTCGGGGCGTGAAATTGCCCGTCAGGCGTCCGGACCTGGCTATTATTTAGAATAAACATTTTCACGACCTTAAAATTGTTAATAATAGCAATTAGCGAAACGTAATTAAGTTCAGCAGTGGAAGTTACATAGCAACAGTGTTTGGACAATGGTCCGTCGTTGCTCGGTACGAAGGAGGTCTGCTAGTATTAACGGCATTGACTCACATTAGGTATCTATGCATAGTTGAGCTTTAATTAAGCATCTAGATTTATGAGACAGAATTCTCGTTATTAGACAAGAAAGCTAAATTAAAGAGCTGTGGTCTAAATTAATATTATAAAGAGAAAAGATTTGATTTTTTGTGTGTTTGTTTGTTACGCTTTTACACTGAAACGGCTGAACGGATTTGGATTACATTTGGCACATAGGTAGATCATGACCTGGATTATGACTAAGAATACTTTTTATCCCGATATTTCTATGGGTTCGAGACTTATGCGGGTGACACTGCGGGACGCAGCTAGTAACATAAAAAGACAGTGTAACCGCGAACTTCCACTGCTGTATATTGGCTGTCTTTTCTTTAACCGCTGAGACTTCTCAAGAATAATGCTTAGATAACCATACGCAAAAGCATTTTCAATGTTGTTGTTGTTGCCTATTCTCGGTGATGAAGATACAGCTACTGTTTATGTACTCTTCGATCTAGTAGAAGAGATAAAGAAGATTTTCTTCATCCCTTTGTTTACGACTAGCTTCTGCCCGTGAATTCTCCCGCTTTACAGTTAACTGTGCTATAAAAAAGCTGAATAGTGAAAGAATTTCCGAAATCGGATCAGTAGTTACTTCCAGATATTACCTCCTACATTCAAACTTAAAAACTTTATCACTTTATAATATTATTAAATAATAGTAATAGTGTAGATTCACAAAGCACGGAAATGCATCGACGCATGGAAAGAGGCTAAATTTGTAATTTTGACTTCGAAATATTAAATTTCAATATATGTAGCGCGTGTTCATTAGTAACAACCAAAATTTATTTACGATTATATTCTCAGCAACCTTCCTTAAAGGTTATTTGTACACGATTAATTCCTATGATCTGAAGCTTAGATCTTGTAAATGTCTAAATCTAAATCTAATCGTGAATCTGCATCAAATATCAGTAGGTGACGCCATCGTCATAAAACACATTTTTTATTGGATCAATAACATGAATTATAGTTACAAGTTTTATTGACAGAGCTGCTACGCCGCGCCATCTTTACTAGCTCAACTGTGGCTAATGAGACACAATTGAATTACTATTGTAATAAATCAAATTTAGATTTTTCAACAGTTGAGTATAACGGGTGGCAGGGACGTGACAATGTGCAGGAACTGTAACTATGATTTCAGCACACGATTCTAAACACTCTAGAGTGGATTTTGTTCGTAGGTTATCAAAAAGAAACAGCTGTTTCATAGAAAAGTGCAATACCCTACGCGGTCTAAATGTACGGACAGCAATTTTTTTTTTTATAATTTACGGAAAATTTAGACACAGAATCCAGGTTGCGCGTCGATAGTGGCACATAATATGTCAAAAAGTTAATTAAAGTTTAAATACCAAGTGTGAACAAAAATTCTCATTTCCAGTATTCCCATACTGCACCTTAAAATTCTATCAAATTCACTTCCGTCAGTCAAAAAATTTAACGGTCAAAGTGAATTTTCTAAGAAGACTCACGCGCATAATCCGTGCTTATTAAAAATTTGTTCTGTATAATTTGGTTCCTTGAATAGTATCTACATGCATGTATTATAGCTATGTTCACTCGCTCTAGTGACCATCATGGTAAATAGTGCATGTAATATTAATGAATGAGTTGCCGAATGAATATTTTATTTATTCAGAGTTGAATTAAAGTATCGCGTAGGTAGGTACTTCGGGATATAAATATAATTTGCCTATATACTTGATATATTTATAACAGGTATAAATAATTTTATATGCCTCATAAACTGTTTGATTTATGTTAAACATCAATCTATTACATAAGCTATACTTATGTCGCACTATACTCGTATTTCACGGATGAAACGTTGCTTATGAATTATGAAACCATGGTGAAACTTCGTCATGAAATCTAGTTGAAATATAGTCCAAATATTAATAGAATATTTCCAAAACGGAACGTAATTTCTGTCCTACCTAACCACAATACTATTGCGTGGTAAAATTAATAATATTTAGACTTACAAAACAAAATGCCTAACAATTCGTGCGTACGCACTTCTTTAGCAACATTTGAGATCAGATAGTAAAACCTACTTTAAGGAGACCGCTCCAATGACTTGTGTTTGTTTCATACACAGAGCATGTGCGACTGCTGGTGGAGGCGCTATTGTCAATATCTTCTATACAAACCAAGCGTGTCACTGATTACTCGCACTTCGACAAAAATGACGTAAAGAAACCGATAACCGACAGCTTTGCAGGCGGTTCGTGATGCTCGTAGAAGTTGTGCACTCAGCGCACTTTCGGCGTCACGAATTTGAATAGTACTGCCAGTGCGGCGATTCTACGCTCTGTGGTACGCACGACAACATATCAAGCTATACATTTCCAGTATTTAATAAGCTGACTTGTCATTGTACGAAAAGCCTAAACAATGCGAGGTCACCTTAAACTGGAAATGTATAGCTTGATATGTCGTCGTCTGTACCATAAGTACTATTGAAAATCGGGTTTGCTCCACAGTTTCGGACAGTTTCCGAATAAAAGATCAACTTTGTCAGATAAGTGACCACAAAAGACCACGTGCCTCCAAATTAGTTACGTTTTCCTATCGATCTATTCTATTTTGAAAGTCACTTTCATTGGCTTTCTTTCAACAGTTTGACGTCTACACTAAAGTACACTAACTTTCTATCAAAAATGTTACATTTAATTTGTTGCAATGTATCAGAATCACGTGCTTTAAGTTTATATGCACTAGACACGGCACAGACACATAAATTTGATGAAAGTGAAACATGCTTTATAAAAAGTGCAGCTACATGTCATACTTCATTTGACGCAGCTGTCCGTCAACTACGTATGTGTAAATTTACTGGATGGGTGAACTGGAAATACTTGCTAAGCACAACTAGATCACAAAAAAAAAGCTTTCAAGACAAAATTCTCTCGATGCTTGATATTGATTTAATTTATAGAATTTATGCTCAAATGAAAATTAGTTTCTTTGTTTTTAAATTAGTAAGTAATAATTATAATATAAGAACTGGAACAAAAAAAAACGAAAATGCGGAACCAACGACACCGACTGCCGAAATTAAAGTTATTTTTCACTTAGTACTTTTTTTGGAAGTCGGTTGTTTTTTTTTTTGTTTTTTTTACTTATATTTCGCTTTTTAGTTAGAGAGTTTGTAATGTATATAAGTTACAGTAGCCTAATGTCAACTGTTCATCACCTTTTACAAAATATAGCTTTTCTCGATGCTGGGATGTTAATACCCCCCCACACTACGCATTGTGACGAGCATAAATTGCTTAGCAACCATATTAAAGTAATCGAATCGCAACCCGTGAAATATTTATCATTGAGTAGTTCCGATGGCCATCTGTGGTCTTCATCATCAGCTCCACTTTATCAAATGATGATTTCCGAGAGTAAATGCTCAAGTTACTTTAAAAAATACTACCCAAATCGCAATAGGTTTGCCTATAAAATTTAGGGCCTCCCTCGATTTCCATGGGATCTTCTCATCAGATTCCAACTTAATGACAACAGCATCACCTTTCAACAAAAAAATAAATAGGTCCACAATTGACGGAGAAATCGGTGAACATACATAAAAATAAAAACATATAACCTCCTCCTTTTTGGGAGTCGGTTAAAAACAAATGAGATAACACTATAACTTTTAAATTCGTTCGCAAGTTTCCAAATGTACATTTCGAAAATCATATAACTAGAAAAGTTGCAAGTACGTCTCGTCAATGTCAATAACAGTCAAAGTTACATTCAATTTCTTACTGAAACTGATTTAGTTAGTGTAGGTAAATTAAAAACAACAAATTAACTGTACTAGTTGCTATATTAAGTGATTCACTTATACAAACTTACGCAATTTGGAGGAACAATGCGCTAACAAGAAACGTTATTCTAGTGAAAGTACGGTGATGATAGTAAACAGCCACCGGGTGCGTGCGCGCAGCTAACAGATCGTAATTATGCGCCATGCTGTTCGCGTTGAATATTAATGGCGACATTAAACGTAAGCTCTTAAACACATGATATATTCGCCGACAATTAACTTGGAGATAATAAGTCGTAGACAGCGGATTAAGAAATCATTTTTTTTTCTTCTTTTTTTTATTTGGGAGTTTTCTATTCTTAATCTTTGTGTGAATTTCTTTGGTAACAATTTGTGGTTACGTAGTTATTGTGAGAATATATTAAACATGTTAGCTGCTTTTCTATATGAAAGGAGGATTTTTTCCTACTAGACTAGTAATAGTTACCTACAGGCTAACATTATTGGTAATCGTATTACCTAGATTAATCTTGATGTTCTTAAATCTTGCATACATATATCTTACTAGCAGCGCCCCGCGGTTACATCCGCATAAGTTTAGATCCCTTGGGAATATCTTATATGTTAATCCATGGTGTCAGCTACCTCCGTACCAAATTTTATCAAAATTGGTCCAGCCGTTTGTGCGTGAAGAAGTACCAAACACACTCACAAACTTTCGCCTTTATAATATTTGTGTGATTACTTCTCTTTGCTTCAAAAGCAAACTAACTATGATAACAAAATAAATCGTATTGTACTCCTATCTTTAACGTTTAAAAATAGCGACACATAATTACAATCTGAAACATTACACTCTTCACCATATCAGAAAAAATCGTACTTCCGTTACAACATCCGCTAGTCATTCTATACTTTCCTCTCTAGCTATGGTGCGAAGATTCTTCTACTTTGTAATAAATTCTATGAACTAAAATGCATTGATTCTGCTTTCCTTCCAGCATCATCTTTTTTAAGAATAACATAAAATGGGAGCGAGCCTATTATGACCTACCAGGCACAAATTCAGACTTCGGGCCGCTAGTGAGAAACTCCAGATGGAAAACCCAATAACACTTTGCCCGACCCGGGAATCGAACCCAGAAGGTCATGCTCACTTGCTCAACAGTAGTGCTTGCGCCCACTAGACCAACGACGAATATAGTTTATAATTCTAAATATCCTCGGTTGAACTTAAGATTCGTATGGACACTTTTCAATCATGAAGTCATATTCCCATAAGAATCTAACCATTAACAACTCAGCCTATCGCAGTCCACTGTTGGAGATAGGCCTCTCTCAGGCTGCGCCACAACACCCTGTCTTCCGCCTTCCGCATCCAGTCTGTCCCAGCCACCTTCTTAAGGTCGTCGGTCCATCTAGCAATGTATGATGAGGGCGCCACTGCGCGGTCGGCATTTGGTCGACGCCGTCTTAACCTAACATCCGGTATAAAATAATCACTGATTCCTATTACTAATAGGTACCACATTACATGAACCACAATGTAATGAAAACGAAAATTTATTAAAAAAGAAAGTTGCCATCTAAACTTTCCCTCGATTGTGATCAGAATCAATTTAATTGTTAACTTGCATAAAATAAGATTTAATTTGATCAAAGTGTGTCAGCCCTGTTGAATTTCACCATATTTGCACAGTAAACTGACGATTATTATTTTTATTTAACTTTCTGTTAGATTATGCTAATATGATTTCACTGATTCAGTTATGCGTATCTGTTTAAATATGGATATTTTAATAAGACAGCCTACAGCATAACATGCAAAACGAACTGTTTCCTTTGACTAGAATAAGGAGTTTGTCGATCTTGAATAGATTCTAGTTTAGGAAGCATTTAATTGTGAAAGGTTACGTTAAAAAATACGAAATACAGTGCATATTAGTTAAGCTCTAAATATTTTAGAACCGCAAGTGGTCATGAAACACTAGATTTAAATAAAAAACGTTGCGATAGAAGCAAAAAACTACAACAAAATTTTATTCCCTCATTCACGAGCTGTATGGGAAAAAGCTCGGTTTGGCAAAAGACAAGATGCTGAAATTCCCTTAGTATCCTCACAATTCGTGGGCTCTTCTAATATTCCCTAGGAACATTAGGCAACATACATAGTTACAGAATGTTTTTGAACCTAAACTTATGAGTTAAACCTTGTAGCACACGATCTGACGTGTGAACTTGCCCAACGCTACTCGTGCGCAGATCATGAACTTACTCGGCTAAGGTCACTACTTCATTATCAGATTACAGAATTCCACGCATAGATGAAAGATAAAGTAAGTTGAAATATTATTGTGTTACTGCACTAAGTATTACTTACGAACTGTCAATCACGCCAGATACTCTTAGATCAGTATTGTATGTAAGCAAAATAAATACCAAACATTAAGTTTAGAGCTCCAGAATAAAATTTGGATAATACCACGAACAGAAAATAATACAGGTAAGTAGTAGTATATTATGTAGAATAAATAAAAACTTTATTGCTAAGAAGATTACAGAGATTTTACATTGGCCCCAAACTAGGCTAAGAATGCAAACATAAATCTCTAAATGCAGAACAGTTGTAAACCTACAAAAAATAACATTCAATAATCATCGTAAGGCAATAAATAGGCAATAAATACTCACAAAAAAATATATAAAAATATATAAAATATAGGATATTCCAAATTATTTTTTCCTCAACGCGGGCAATTATAGAAAAATATCGGCTTCCGTGACTGTTACTCATATTCATAAACAGAGGCATACCAACTATTAGCACTAAGAAACTGATTAATTCAGAATTGGAACATTCCTTCATGCTAACGATCATAAACGTCGATGAAACTGGACTATTATGCCACTTCCAGCACAACGCGTGCGATTAAGTCGTATTCGTACATACATACATAATTTATTAGCTACACCTCGTATGCCCACTAATAAGGGTCTGAAGGCTGTCTGTCAGATCATAATGCTGATTTTGACAGCTGCAGTCACTAATAAATTGGCTTCTGGTTTATTTAATTTTATTTCGACAGAAGCAATCAAGCAGGTTATATGTAGATACGTGAAGAAACTTAGTCTTTCTAATATAGTATCGCCTGACTTCATCGTTGTAGTACTGAGTGTTATGCCTACGACTGTAGTGCACGGCATTGTGAAACTACGTCATAAAATTTTAGCGATTTCTGTAAATAAGGAAGTAGGTATGACATTCTAGAATGCAAGCATTCAATTCCGAAACGCAGGAACTTGAATAAACGGACAAAACAAACACTAAAGTTCCCGAAACGTGCCGATCTGTTCTCTGTTACATAAACCGCGCTAAATACACCTCTCGCTAGTGAGGCTGTGATTTAAATCGTTTATTTGTAATCGATACTTGTGGCCAATCGGCGTGACAGTCGCTTGACATGGGACAGCGAACAAATATATCACGTTACGGACATGTCATTAAGCTGAGAGTTACTCCGTTTGCGTCTAAAGCGACAGTTAAAGTTAACTTTCACTGTTTCCGCACCAACGAGCTCGATTGTTAGGTATCAGGCAGGGAAACTCCTATTCCTTACTTAGTTATAACACTTAATCCCGACTCAATGACTATTAACAAAACGAGGCGCTTGTAATGCATAAGCATTGACTTTCTATAAAGGTTGGGTTTTCCAAAATGACTGGCAACATTAGAAAGATATCAATGTTGAACTCTAAATGAAACCTACTCATCTTTGTCATCATTTCCTAGTTACATCTCCGCGCAACTTGTAAATCTCTTTGTAATGATCTGTATGTCAAAAGATTCAATCATATGCAGTGTACTTTGAACTTCTAATAATTTCCTTCACAAGATCGACTGCTGGAAACGAACGAGAAAAATAAGTGAAAAAATTCCCAAGTGCATACATTTGTTAATTACTTTTTCATAATATAAACCAGTAACCAAATAAGTCGCCAATTAGCGAAAATCTAATACAAGTAGTGCACTACCGCGATGTAGCAATAAATACCTTATTGATATACAAAGTTTCAATGTGTTATACAACGTTAAAGCAAACCTTTAATTACCGTTTGACGTTATCTTGGTACTCTGGTTTTAATTTATGGTTTCTAGGATAATCATCGATTTCAACGCGAGCGAAGCCGTGGGCAGAAAGATAGCCGAGGTTTATCGTTAACGCAATAAACAGTCGAAACGAGGAACTTAGTGTATTTAATTTTCCATTTTAGTTCCTATAAAATATAAATACAGGAAATTATTAAAATAAACTGAAATTACTTTAGATTATTAGAACAAAAGATTAAATACGTGTAGTGTAATGTCGTTTGAGGCATTAAACTAATTACTTACCTACTTTATTATTTTCTATCGTAATCTTAGCTAAAAGGCGTGTAATAAAATGTTCAGTGCTACAATTAGGTAAGTGGCTTAGTAATTGTAAAAACAAAGCTAAACTATAAATTAATAGTAACGTTGCAATTAATCAGCAATTGATTATTTACCTACCTAGTTACGGAGCACAGACTCAGTAAATGTTAATTGATATATCAATTTTTTTTTTTCATGTGATGATAATCTATGGTCTCCCTTATTCGTGTTTATTTATATATACTTCATTGTGCACCAGAAAATACATTTAACACTACAAATCAAATCATTCAATGCGATCTCTTACCTAGGCAACTTTGTAATGGACAATGATTACCTACGTCGACATAAAAATGTTACATGTTTACATTGTTATTACGTTTCCACAGACAGCTCTTCTTGCTAGCTCACTGCCCTATAGGCAAATGAAGACATAACTTTTATAGGCAGAACCACTCACTGAATCTTGTTTTATACGTGACTGGAAGCACTATGCAAAAAGCTGTATCTGTCAGTTGTCTTTTTTTATCCCAACCTAACTGCACCTGGCCGACTCTAAGTAGACGTAATTCATGGATTTCAGTTGTACGCATTCTACACACAATAGTAGTATACATGCTTTGATATAGGCGTGTAAGTCAGCATAAAAAGAGTCTAATGTAATACATTCGTAACTTCTATGTTTTTTCGTCACCGCGCCTCATAAACCAGAGTGGTTAACGGCGTATATAAAGGGGCTGATCGAAACAATCGTGTGTAACGATCGATGATTGATTCATTGCACAAACTCGACAAACATATTGTTCTATCAACAAGTGGGTTGCACACAATACACGCTACTTAAGTTTTTTCATCATGCAACGTCACTAAGTGGGCCGTTAATTGAAAGTCAGTTATACGAAGTTACGACCTTTTATTCTCAAAAACGGATATCAATCAATTGCCGCCTACGATTTTATGTACGCGGTAATCGCACTTATGATCATTCAATTGATAATATTAATGATCTTATCAGTGTGAATACGAAAATATATTGCCGATTTAATCGCCAGTTCATTTTTATAGTCACACTTTTAAGTCCGTTTATCAACCAGTTTTGCCAAAGACTAGGTTGCCTAAGGCTATTTAATGCATATAACGGGTCTCCTTACATAATTCTTTAAAGATAGAGAACAAAGTTGCATTCAACATAATCTATTGCTACAAACTACTGTCACTGCTACCATTAGCACATAGTAGGGTTAATAAATTATCAGATACGATACGAACAAGCACTGTGTTTGAAGCTGAAGTATTGTTTTGTCATTCTGTATCTAACATAATATTGGCAATGCTGCCAGCCTTCTGGACACGTTTCTGGATGACAGCGATGCGGACGAGTACTTGACGCCTAAGTGACCAAAAATCAAAAGGATTTTTGGTATTCAAAAATCAAAAGGATTTTTGTATATTTAATTAGTCATTTAATTTAGTACCTGGTGTAAATAGTTAGTTGCGTATTGTATATAATCATTTTAATGATTATGAAATAAAGTAGTAATTATAATATTGTTTTATACTAATAATAAAAACGCACCCTCTAGTACATTATAGTTTTAGTGAAACATAACCGACGTATTTCGAGCTATCAGATCATTAAGCCTCATTTAAAACCATTACATAAAAATCATGAGTGCATCAGGAAAAGCATTTTATTAAGCTACATATTTCCAAATGATCTAAGTACATAAAAACATAACTGTGGTTACACGCACGCGGTAATGTTATCATTTAACCAAACACATACTGTAATCGCGTAACGGAACAGTAATAATACTAATAATCCGGTGAACAGATGTGCTCACGAAGGCGATTAGATGAACGGAACGAGTCATCGCCGAGGCGAATTGCAAATAACATGATTGAATGCAAACGCGATTCTATAAGCGAGCCCACTGAATTGCACCAACAGCGCCAATGCGCAAATGTTTGGATGCCAATGGCCAACTCACTGCATTGTTTAAGATGTGAAAATGTTTTTATTTTTACATAAAAATAAAAACATTTTCACATCTTATATTATTACACATAACATAATGAAAGGGTAGGCAGGCAGAGGTGGTCCAATAATAGTACAGCCACATTTCACCAGTTATGTTTAAGTCCCATGCAATAGGAGGTGAATTATAATTGTAATTAAATTGACGTTCAAAAGTGCCTTTTCTGTGCCTGTTTGAAATAAATGCTTTGACTTTGACTTTGAATTTATTCTTTACCTAAATAATTTTGCCAATATTTCATTTTTCATGTGGGTGTTTCATTATGTTTAAACGCGCTAGTTTCAAAACATTACCACAAAGACCCAAAATTTTGCAAGTAATGAACTAATCAATCGTGTCTTAATCAATTTAGCACTGAAATAATTTTGTAAACCAGAAAATCAGAAACAGAAACAAAAACGTTGCTTAAACGTGACCGTTTTAAAATCGAACATATTTCACTGAAAATGATGTGCGATTACATTGAAATAGTGTGACTTGAACACGTATGTTTCAAAATTATAGATGTTTAAGTAACTATAATACCTATTATAGATTAGTCATGTGCAATTTTTCTGTAATCATGCCGTGATCATTTTTAAACATTTCCGTGGTATGTTTTACGCACATTATGCTGCTACATAACATCTAATGTTTTACTTGAAAAGAGAAATTCTCGGGGGCTTATTGCAAACCACAGAGCGACCGCAGCAGCTGGTACTAAATTAATCTGTGATTAGATAGCAACGATAGCAACAATTTATAGGCCTTATAAATAAGCAATAAACTAGGTCTGAGTAGCGGCAACAAACTTATTAGGTGGCATATTTATGCGACTAATGAGAGGTTTCGTGGTACATAGTTTCAGAGTTCTGATAACTTACTTCCAAAAGGTGTAAATCGCTTGGTAGCGTTTTATAGTTTCTGCTTTCTGCAACGCAACGCCACGAGCAGCACTGCAGATGTGCGTTAAGGAGTGAGTGAGTTAAGTGTTAATACATCGCGTTAATGTTAACTAAAGACACTAATAGCTACAGAAGAATGTTTAAACGTCTCATTCATTGAACATTTGCTAGAATCAGACCTTTTCACAGATAGACTTTTATTGCCTATGCAATACAAGAAGTAATCTTCACTAAAATTACAACAACACACACGATCCACCTATTTGGAAGACCCAACACTCGACTCGTATTTTGAAATAATAACCCTTCTGATAACCCGCCTGTAATCGCCGGCGCCCGCGCCGCAGCTAATCGCTAAGCAATTTTAGTGTTTACCAATAAGGAAATAAAAGTATAGTCACCTCAAGGCTCTCAGACCTAAACGGTCTCACAAAAAATAGCCATGTTCGTATACAGCACGTATTGTTATGTTCCGCAACCAGAAAATAAAATTGAACAGTTTTTGTTGTATATCTACGAGCTAACGTTATTGCAAAATGCAAGCAAGAACAACGTATTCGGTATGCAAACAATTTTACGAAGCACCCATTTGCAGAGAACCCTAAAAGGTATTGTACAAAAGCAGGTACACATCACTACAAATATTGAGTAAGCAATTATAATAATGTGGTAACTGTGCGATCGTATCAGACTGCGTAATATTCAATTAATGCTTTGAGAAAACTGTAACAGCCGACAGGGAAGTAAAAGTCCTTTAATTTAAGGACGCCGTCCCTGGTCCAGTGTTGCGAAAACATCGTGACAACACAGTCTTGCGACCAATATACGAGTGGCTACAAGGTACACTACAGAATTTACATTAACGCACCTGTCGAGAGCTACTACCAACTTATCTAATAAACTAATCGATTGGTTACTTTCAGCTACTGTCAGTTCTTGGGAAAATCGTTACTGATTCGCGATCGTTCGTTCCACTTGAAATAGCTTCGGAACGTTTGTAATTTACACATCTTTTATCTTTATTGTGTAATCTCGATTCATGAGTAATGTTTGCGAGTCATTTATCTTTCGTTCTAAGGTTTGATGTTATGATAGCTTTACTTGGATATTTAGGTTTCGGCGAGTAGGCTGTGAGAAATAGTAGTGTAGGATTGTGCATGCTATTGTGGTAGTGTAGGATTGTGCATGCTATTGTGGTAGTGTAGGATTGTGCATGCTATTGTGGTAGTGTAGGATTGTGCATGCTATTGTGGTAGTGTAGGATTGTGCATGCTATTGTGGTAGTGTAGGATTGTGCATGCTATTGTGGTAGTGTAGGATTGTGCATGCTATTGTGGTAGTGTAGGATTGTGCATGCTATTGTGGTATTCATCTTGGCCTATATTCTTCCACATTGTACTTGGTTGTACTTGTAGAGAATAATCTATACCTGCCAAGCTTTTCTATATACAACATAGCTAATTTAACATATTATTTTAATCTTTCTTGTAAAACATTTCGTTTTGAAAGTGACATTGACCTATTGGTCGGCCTTGCTTCAAATATTTAGATACAAAGTGGAAATTGTGATCTGCACCAATTTCTATTGTGGTCACTAACCGAAAATGGTCATTTGAATCTATTATGTTTACACTATTCTGACCACTGAGTGAAGACAAAAAATGGGTAATTTAAATGAACTTCCAAACAGACCGAAACGACCTCCGTCCGTAACCTTGTGCCCAACATTCAGGCCAAGTATAGAGATGACATTATGTCCTACGAGTAAGAAAAAAATATTAAGATCTAGTTAAAAAACAAAGAAAAACTTATTTGTTAAAAGACTGAATCAAAACTCACCAGCTGTTTTTTCTGTTCCACAGAAGCCATCAGCACAGCCGACGACCAATCGACGTCAGCGTCATGGTGGCAGGCGGGCACAGCCACACCGTTCCGCGAGAGTTCCAGCAGCGCCTTCTCCTCCACCCACGGCCTCGTTCAGACGCACCCCTCGGGCAGCGATCCCTTCGCGTCCTTCGGTAGCATCGGCAGCACCTCCGGACCAGCATCCAACCCATTCGCGTCCAGCGGCAGCGGTCCGTTAAGCGGTGGCGTTCGAAACAACCCTCTGCCTTCTCTGGCGAGGAACGCTAATGGGAAACCTTCCCTGAAGCATCTGGACTTCACGAGCAGTGCGACAGCTGAGCTAAGGAGAAACCCAGCGCTGTCGGCCCCTGATGAGTGCGCCCGCGCCTGCAGGGAGAACGAACCACCGAGGATCTGCTACTACCACTTCACTTTGGAATTGTACACGGTTTTGGGAGCGTAAGTATTTTTTTATTTGTATTTTTATCGACCTAGAGATTGTTAGATGCGCTGCGATATTATTTAGCGAATTCTGCCCATTAAACATGAACAGTATTTTACAAACGTATTCATTTTCTGTCGTCACGTTGCATTATCAAGCTCAAAAGGTAAACCGAGCTAAAAAAAGTAATGTAAACATAATAAATGTAGGTGCCTATGGTAAATTATATTTCGACATAATTTGATTACATTTTCAACTAGAACGGAAAACAATTCACCTAAACAAATAAGAAAAATTCGAAGTAGATTTCCTGTCGCTCTACTGCTCTACTGCTAATGAAGTTTGTTTCCTTTGCACCTACGGATACAGACGAATCATAGTGTTTTTTCAACGGAAATAGACTGTTTCGAAACCGAGCTCTGAAATTGCGGTAGATCACCCAGTGACATTGAATGACTCATCGTAATTACAGGCTCTTCATTTCTCATTAAAAATGCAAGCTGCTGCTAACGGAGTCGGAAGTCTATTCAATTGTACCACTATAATTGCACGAATTAGACGTTTACTTTACAATCACTGTTATCGACTTATATCACAGCAGTTTAAAAAAAGGCTTTAGGCTTGAGTAATTCCTTACCTCACTGTATTTCGTAAGAGCTGCGCCGTTCGCACCAAGATCCAGAGATAGTCCAAATATTTTCGAGATGCTCACGCAAAGTCGTGCTAAAGAAAAAACCGACCCAGCGACCGACTTTTCCATTTCGCACATTTTACGCTTTGTTTCACACGAAATGTTAGCGGCATCGGATTCAATGCCGTACTTAAATACAATAAGTGATCCAAATTCCGTCAGGCCATGTAATTTATAGGTGACGACAGGACTTATGCAAACAAGTTATTTCACAATAGACTACGTGCTACCTGTAGAAATTATGGTGTAAAATATATTGATAAGGAAATAGAGCATAGTTTATGTCATACTAAAATGCATTCAAATGATTGCAGGGCGTGTCAAGTATGCACACCAAACGCGACGAACGTGGTGTGGTCTCATTGCCAATGTGTGTTGGCCGATGGAGTCGAGCGAGGAATCCTCACAGCCAACAGAATGTTGCCGGGACCTTCCATCCAAGTGTGCGAGAACGACAAGGTAGTCATTGACGTAGAGAACCACATGGAGGGTATGGAGGTGACCATCCACTGGCACGGAATCTGGCAGAGAGGCTCCCAGTACTACGACGGTGTACCGTTTGTGACGCAGTGCCCCATCCAACAAGGAAATACTTTCAGGTACACATCAACCTTAGAATACGTAATTCTTGGTAAAACTATGTTAAAGTATTCATTTGATAGCAATGCTTAATATTCTCCACAAATTATTACAGATATCAATGGCAAGGTAACGCGGGTACCCACTTCTGGCACGCTCACACTGGACTCCAAAAGCTTGACGGTTTATACGGAAGCATCGTCGTGCGTCAGCCTCCTTCCAAAGATCCTAACAGTCACCTGTACGACTACGACTTGACCACACACGTCATGCTGCTCAGCGATTGGCTGCACGAAGACGCGGCCGAAAGATACCCTGGTCGTCTGGCCGTCAACACC
Source organism: Gortyna flavago (assembly GCA_963669345.1). Taxonomy (NCBI): domain Eukaryota; kingdom Metazoa; phylum Arthropoda; class Insecta; order Lepidoptera; family Noctuidae; genus Gortyna; species Gortyna flavago. The sequence continues at coordinate 6,011,270 of OY770132.1, forward strand.
GGACAAGATCCCGAAAACGTACTGATTAACGGAAAGGGTCAGTTCAGAGACCCCAACACTGGCTTCATGACCAACACGCCCCTGGAAGTTTTCACGATCACGCCTGGCAGAAGATACAGATTCAGAATGATCAACGCTTTCGCTTCGGTGTGCCCCGCGCAGGTCACTTTCGAAGGCCACAATTTAACCGTTATAGCGACTGACGGCGAGCCCGTGCATCCGGTACAAGTAAACACCATCATCTCGTTCTCAGGTAAGCTACGCACAAGGAAGCAATAAACATACCAGTTTACTATTTAGCTTTCGAACAATGGCAAGTTGTAATGTGTGGAGGATGTTTCGTAACGACTGTTCGAAGCGGCTTTGTGACACCCACACTCATTCAAATTTGATATCATGAAGATTAATAGAATTGTATATATCCCATATTCTGTTAATTTTCATAACATCAAATGTTTATTCGTCCAATTTCATCAATAAATTCATGTAAGTAAATATCATCATCATCTGCCTAGCCTTTTCCCAACTATGTTGGGGTCGGCTTCCAGTCTAACCCGATGCAGCTGTAAGTAAATATATCTACAAAAATATTTTATTGATTTTAAAAAGTATAGAAATCTACTAATCGTTATAATAGGTGCATAATAATAATTTATGATAATCGGTTGCGATTTTTATAAGACACGCCTATGTGTTGTAATAATGTCTAATTAGGTTGTGCGCCCAGTCGAGCAAAAACATTGTATAACATACATACGTGCTTCCTCTTTTACAACATTTGCAAATTATCTAGATCCTAATGAAATTCTTACAAAAATGTTATAACGCGTGTTACAGGCGAACGATACGACTTCGTAATCGAAGCAAACAACATTCCTGGAGCCTACTGGATCCAGGTTCGAGGTCTCGGCGAGTGCGGTATTAAGAGAGCTCAGCAGCTAGGTATCCTCAGATACGCGAGAGGACCATACCAGCCCTCCTCGCAGCCACCCACCTACGATGTCGGCATCCCTCAAGGAGTGGTGAGTTGTAGTGGCCGGTGTAACATACTAAGATACTGTAATGTATTATATACCACCAGTAGATTCAGTAGAAGATTGATACTATGATAATGTAAATATTCTTACATTGCCTGTATGTTGGTAGTAATTTAACTGAGATGAATGAAGAACACGTAATTGTGGTGCTGAGTTCTAGTTGGTGTTCCATGCGAGGTGTACGGAGTACGTAGCCCGTGTCACGAGACCACCCGCCTCATGATTAAACAGCGGATATTGCATACGGAATTCTTGGTGCCGGCACGACAGCCTCGATTAAACATGCTCGAAGTGTCGACTTTATACCAACTCGTTGCTCAAACATAAATACTGGTATACAGCTGATATGAAACAAATTTCGTAGCAGCGAATAAATTAAAACGAAAAATTAAATTATAGCTGTTGACGAATTAGACCATGTACAGTCAGGTGAAATAGCTACCGGTACATTTACCGGTTCTGTAAATATATAATCAATACCAACTTGTCTCTGTAGCAATTTTAAAATCGACCACATACCAATGCAGCAATGGAACGGTTTATTATAAGGTGTGTGTTTGCACTTATATTGAATTTCTGCAAGAGTGCAAATAATTTTCCAACTAGTAGTTTTAGTAACCGTAGTCAACTGAGTAGTGAATAATGTATATTTGCACGTAATATTAGTAATTGCACGTACCTTTCTCCTCACTAACTATTCAGGTGATGAACCCGTTGGACGCGAGGTGTAATATTACAAGGAACGACGCTATTTGCGTCAGTCAGCTGAAGAACGCCAAGCACATTGACCCGGCCATCCTTCAAGAGAGGCCTGATGTTAAAATCTTCTTGCCTTTCCGTTTCTTCGTCTATAGGCCTGAGATGTTGTTCCAGCCAAATACTTATAACAGATATTTAGGTAAGCTTCTCATATAAATGGTGTTCTCTTGTTCAATGAGATAAGAAAGGAAGAACCAACAATAACATGACGTCATGATGTGTTTCCAGTTGCCCCTGGAGGAGATCACGTAATCAGTTTGATAGACGAAATTTCATACATGGCCCCTCCCGCGCCTCTGATCAGTCAGTATGACGACATCAACCCCGAACAGTTCTGTAACGGTGATAACCGTCCCGCTAACTGTGGACAGAATTGCATGTGCACCCACAAGGTCGACATACCACTGAATGCTGTTGTCGAAGTTGTACTTGTAGACGAAGGTATGTTTATTACACGTTACATTTAATGACTCGCGAAAATTGGCTTATTGAGCTTGGTATAATTAGACCAATTTGAACCTTATTTGCCGATGTTATCATCACGTAAATCGATTTATTTCTTCGGTAATTATACCAGGCTGAATACAATAACGGGAAGTTATGCATCACGTATAGATTACGGTAATTATAGATGCTAATTCTTGATTGTACTTTCCATTTTCCAGTTCAAATCGCAAACTTATCCCACCCGTTCCACTTGCACGGATATGCCTACAACGTCATTGGTATCGGCCGATCCCCCGACCAGAACGTGAAGAAAATTAACTTGAAGCACGCTCTCGACCTCGACAGAAGAGGTCTGCTTGAGCGTCATCTGAAACAGGGTGACCTCCCACCAGCGAAGGACACCATCGCCGTCCCCAACAACGGCTACGTCATCATCCGTTTCCGAGCCAACAACCCCGGCTTCTGGCTGTTCCACTGCCACTTCCTCTTCCACATCGTCATCGGCATGAACCTCGTGCTGCAAGTGGGCACCCAGGCCGACCTACCGCCCGTCCCCCCCAACTTCCCCACATGTGGCGACCACCTCCCTCCCATCGCGCTAAACTAAATTGGTTCCTAGACAAATTGCCCAGTTTTTGCATGATGTGCAAATAAAAGTACAGCACACAGCTAATGTACAGTTGATTTAAATATGTTAACTAAGTGTAAATTTATGTTTGTTTTGTGTGATGTGTCCGGTAGATTCGAAGTGCTCGATTCTGCCGTTTGTGTTTATTTTTTTTTACAAGAGTGATTCAATGGGAGTTAATGATGGTTTGTGATTTTATTTAACGATGATGCACTGTTTCTACGAGTTGACTTCAATTTTAATTTTATGCCATATTCGGTGATATTTTCTTAATTACGTTTTAATTATTGATATCGCCTATAATATGTACCTTGAGGCTCTTGAACCAACAATTTATTTTCGCGATATATTGAGTATAGTTTTAACAAGACTTGTTCGTCCTGTAACTAACAACTTGCCATTATAATTTTATTTTCACCAATGATATATTTATTACTTGTATATATTTTAAAATTACTTATTAGGCCTACTTGCTTAGAATTTTAAGACATTTGAAACATTCCCAACCCAATTTTGCATGCACTACCTACCTACCTACCTACATAAGATAAAATGTAAATAACGTTCCGCGGAATTTATGTAAATACACACACAGTAGTCTGATCACTCCGTAGCACACTCCGTACACGAACGAAGACTGTATATTATTACGTAGACTATATATATATATACAGAGAAGCACACTTGAAGTTACCATTAATTAAGAGATGTTATTTGTTACGACTACTAGAAGTCAGTGTGATTGTGCCAACGGAAATTCCAAAAAGTAAATGTCGGTGTGTCCAAGTCGACTGAGAACGACAACACAGCTTACAACGAACATAATTATCCCGCAGCGAAGTAGGTATATTTTGCTACGAAGTAAAGAAAAGCAAAACGTTACGATTTATCATAATAATATAAAATTACTATAAGAATGTAAAATTTTATACCTTTAATAAAATCTATGAAAAATAGCGGACTATTTTATTTTCCTTGAAAGCATGAGTACTCGTAGTTTGAGGATTTGATTGTACAATTAGTTGGTACATCGATGTTATAATCACACACATCAGTTGAAAAGCTGTTGTATATATTTGTATATAAAGCACAATAGAATGACTATTTTAGATATTAAGTAGATGACTCGCATGAGATGTCTTGTGCATGAATTTGGAGGGCATCAAGTAGACTGCTACTTGGCAAGAAATATACAGGTTGTACATCTTTTCTATTTCCTTGCATCTTCTTAATTATTGTGTACATAATGACGCTACTAAACAAATTCTTTTTGTAAAGCTTTTCAGCACGAGATCGAAAAAATGCTTTAAAAATTCAGCTGAACTAATAAAATATAAAGCGCATTGCTTAATGACTCCAGAATTTGAAAAACAGCAATGCTATAAAAAAATGTTTTATTTAAAACGATTTATAACTTCTGCACATTGCTTGACATAAACTTTTTTTAAACCATGTCTTTAACCCTCAAAATGTTATAGATTCTTAACCCCTTGGACGCTATCTGCAATGTTAAAAGAAATGACGCTGTTTGCGTTAGTAACTTGAAGTCAGCGAGGCCGGTAGACCCGGCCATATTGCAGGAGAGGCCCGACGTCAAGATCTTTCTGCCATTCAGGTTCCACTTCTACAAGCCAAAGGACCTGTTCAAGGAAAACACGTACAGGAACTACTTAGGTAAGATTTTCAGGTTACTAGATAATTATATATTTTTGACAGCTCTTCGTTTAGGTTTTAAAACGTGTTGTGTCTCTACTTCGGATATATTATAACGTACATTTTTTTATTAACACTATGAGCTTGACTCATACCGAAAAGTCTGGCTGGCACTAGTAAAAGACAGAATTGTGTGGAAAAGGGTGACGGGAGGCCTTTGTTCTGCAATGAGACAATACAGGCTAGTTAGATTAGATAGATGCCTCTGCCCCTTTTGAACCATTTTCAGTATAGTAATACATTATATCTGCATATTTCATAATAATGTCATACTTCACCAAATAGTATACCTAATATACAGAGTGGCGAGGAGGTTATCACGTTAGATAGTATATCAACTTGTATTAACCGCTGTATACAGTGGTTAATACAAGTTGATATAATTATGTCACATGGATAGACCAAGGCCTGGACTAAGATATTTACCGTATTTCTACGATGCCGTGAACATCACAAAACCAATCGTATTACGTCTCGTAGCTCATCACTTTTTAGGCGTGTAGAATATTTTCCAGCAAAAACTAATATTATATAAAATTAAAAATATGTAATGTTTTTCCAATTCCAGTGGCTCCCGGCGGCGATCATGTGCTAAGTTTGGTGGATGAGATCTCCTACAGAGCGGCCCCCGCGCCTCCCCTCTCGCAGATGCATGACTTATCCCCGGATCTCTTCTGTAACGGCGACAACAGACCTGCCAACTGCGCCGTCGACTGCCGCTGCACACACATGATTGATGTACCACTTAACTCCATAGTGGAAATCGTGCTTGTCGATGAAGGTAGATACAAAGAAATACTAACGTCAAGATTTTTTATCGAATGCAGTCAAACAATCCAGTGTCTATGGCCTATGTCTCTCAAACGGCCAGCAAAAAACACTGGACTGACTGTTTAAATTAGCATTTCATTGTGCTGATATACCTTTTGATAAAATAGGATATATTTATTTGCTCAAACATGGTGTACACATAAAATAATAAATTGCATGCAGGATAACATAATAACATATAAAGGATCAGACATGTTTGCCAAGTAAAAACGAAGTCAACTAGCATTTTTACAAATAATCCTTTGAATTCCAGTGCAATCACCGAACTTGTCTCACCCGTTCCACCTTCACGGCACTCCATACAATGTGATCGGTATCGGCAGATCTCCCGACAAGAACATCAAGAAGATTAACCTGAAACACGCTCTGGATCTCGACAGAAAGGGTCTGCTGCACAGGCAGTACAACCTTCCACCCTTCAAGGACACTCTTGCCGTACCCAATAATGGTTACGTCGTTTTAAGGCTAAAGGCAGATAACCCAGGTAATATTTCCCAATATATACACACATACTTAATCAGCTTACCTATAATGTCCCCATTGCTGGGAGACAGGCTTCCTCTCTGTGCGAGGGAGTGGGCCAAAATCAACCACACGGCCCTAGAGCGGGTTCGTGGATGTCACATGTTTTCGATTTTTTTGGTTCTAGGACATGCCTTTTTCGAACAAAACAACAATAACTGTTTTTTTTTATTCGGCTGATTTAAAACAATAACGACTACAGTGTAACATTTAATATTCGATTCTAGACTTTTTTCTTGATTTTAACTTTATGTTTTCTTTTCAGGATACTGGTTGTTCCACTGTCATTTCATCTATCACATCGTAATAGGAATGAACTTGATTCTTCATATCGGCACGCAGGGGGACCTGCCCCCCGTGCCTCCGAACTTCCCTCGATGCGGCGACCACCTACCGACGATCACTCCGCCATACTTCCCGATACACTGACACTATCGAGAATTCATTGTAATCGATATTCGTAATCGATTCATGAAAACCAAACAGGAGTGAAAAGCATCGCGTACTGCCATATTTTGTTCTGTTGTTGAAATATGAACAACGTGCGAATGGGATAAAAAATATTTGTTAATGTTATCTTGTAAATAATATTCTAAACTTAAGGTGCTGTTCTAAATAACTAACCTTCAAATGTATCGCATTAGAGACCAAAGTATTTAATCAGATCACTATAATAATTTATAGATTTAAGTATTCGACCAGCCTTGTGATCGAAATGGCGATTAGACTCGCCATTCAATTTAATTCCTTTGATATAGTTAAATGTTATTGTTACTCGTTTTATAATTTTGTACATAAAGTTAGATTAGAATATTTTAAGCTTTATCTTAGAAACGAGACGATTGTAATTGTAGTGTTATACCTAAATGAATTTAAACGTTAAAGGGGTTAAGTGCAAATACGTAATTACCAACTCGCAATATGTAGATTGATAATCATATTACAATTAGAGCTCCATCCGACACAACTGCACAGTTTCTTTTTTGTCTGAATCAAGTTACTACAAACCACTTCGCCTTAAATTGATTATTTCCATCATGTGTCGGTGGAGGTTGATAGATCTTTTAATATTATAAAAGCATGTTAAAATCATTTTAACTCAAGTTAGTTAACATCTCTCTAACTTGAGACCGTAATTCGTGTTACGGTATTGTATGTATCTCTCTGCCACAGTCGCAATGATATCGTAAGTTTGTATCGTCATTCATAGTGTTTTAGTTCGTTAACAATCCATGTTCACTCTTTAAGATGGATGCAACGTGCTCACGAGGTAGTCTTTCACTTAAGATAAATCATACTCTTGAAAACATTTTCACGCAGAATGCGTTGCCTGATCAAGAACTCGACATACCTGCATAATTTTCAACTTTTATAGCATAGCCAACAATTAATCATCTCTAATAAATGATTAGAAAGAAGTATATTTGTAATGTACTAATCAAATTGTTGAGTGTTGTATGTTCTTATTTGCTTATCAAATATTTATTTATTTATTTCTTCTTTCAATTTATTTATTTATTTTAATTATTTTTAGTTTTTGCTAACTTTGCTTTTTACCTTGTTTACTTCAATTACTACTTATTTATACCCTATACACTTATCTCTTTCCCATATTCCCCTTTTTTTGTTGTTCTGATTACGCTGAATTTTTTGGCGTCCTGTAACTTTACTTCTCTCTTCGTTATGTTAGATAAGTAGAAGGATAACAAACAACTTACCTACTATATTTAAAATGTTCGTTTATAGTTAAACGTAACATTTTTTTATTGTTAATTAACAATTATTGGGTGCATAAACAAAGTAGGTTTACTCCATAGTATTTATCTTAATTGAAAGATTATCTCTAAGCTATTAACAATAAGGCACAGGGTAATATTTTGTTTTAAAGTATACACCTGTGTTAGGTCTGTAACATGGAAAGATTTCACTTTTTTCCATCTTAACTCTTTTAAATTATTATCATTAAACTCTTCGTACACAATGTCGTATATTTAGGAAACAGTCATTTTATATTGAAAATAAACGTTTTATAAAATATTACCAATTGTTCTTCTCAATTATCCTCTTAACTTTAGGAATATTCCGACACCTCTTACGAAAGCGAATTAAGACAGGGGTAAAAACATATAAGGGTCGAAATTAATGGCGATCTTATAATACCTACCTACACACACATACATAAAAATATACTTAATTGAATATTCTCTACGATTTCTTTCATTACAGTAAGATCAAAAACCAATATAGAGCGCTTGAAATATAAACTTACTTACCCAATGCTCTGATAAGGGGGCCTAAAAAGGCCACTTTGGCAGAAACATAAAACAATTCATATCACGCAATTTCATCTGTATGACAGTTTTTTATGGAGATTCGTAAAATGCTATAGATACACCTCTGCCTAACCCTTCAGGGATATATAGGTGTGAAACTGTCAAACAGATGAATTGCGTGATATGAATTGTTTTATGATTCTGCCAAAGTGGCCTTTTTAGGCCGCCAGATCTCATTTTAGACACCAGCCACAGCATGCCAGCATGACACGAATTACTTAACGTACAGTACATGACCACTCAGAATTATAGATGACTCTAGATGGATGTACTCATTTCCGAACGGAACAATAAAGGTATACATACTCATCATCTGCCTAAAATTTTTCCAGCTATGGCTTCCAGTATCCGGATGCAGCTAAATACAAATATTTTACATAGAGCGACTGCCTATCTGACCTCCACATTCCAGTTACTGACTAATACGATACCTACACCATCGACATACATACTAACAGATGCATATATAGTTAGTTGGTATAGTTAAATACTAGGAACTACAAATTTTAACATTTTTAGACGATTATCTGAACATAAATCTACAAATTAGTTCACATTGACAACATACAGAAGCTCATTACCTATGAAGGCGATAGCACAACCTATTCCAATATTGTAATAACCCGTATGTATGATGAAATACTATTGTCAAGGTACATATCATTTTTTCAGGAGCTCTGAACTAGACATTGTTTTTCTATATATTTCAGACACAAATCTACCTGGTCTTCACATGATCTGACCAAGATTATATCAGAGGGGTAATTCTCGTAATTTTAAGAACGTTCACAGTCAGAAGGCCAATTCATGTAATTTAAAACGTTCAAAATCTAGTCGCTGTCTCATTTCAGCGACAAAGAAACGTCAGACTGAGATCAGACTGTGAACGTTCTTAAAATTACGAGAATTGGCCCTCTGATCTCAGTCTCAATCTGTCAAAAATACCTCTAATTTCCCTACATTTTGACAAGTTTTTGACATTTGTTTGTCGCTGAGATGAGACTGCGACTAAATTTTGAGCGTTTTAAATTACGAGAATTGGCCTTCTGGACTTTAAAAGAGGCTATGACCTCTGAGTTTGTTTCGGCCTTTCTTCTCAGAGTAGTGAGATAGGAAACGCCGACTCATCAAGTTTTTGAAATATGATTGACGTGCAATATCATAGTACATATCATAGAAGTCCAGATTTGGTTGCCTTTTCTAAAGCCTTTGTTTCCTAAGAAAGCGGTGAACGGTCACACAATAACGGTTGTCCAAACAGAGCGTTTTGACATCATAATTTGAAATACTGGTGAAAATTACAGATTTTTATGATGGCCGTTATTATATGATGGAACCCTTGCATAAATGGAAATTACCTTTACGATAGTGTTCCAAAAATATATGCAGTAGCAAATCGAAAGTTATCAAGCCAGAGCAACTATTAGCCTTGAACAGCGACCTCTGGGTTGATAATTATACAGTATCGTGTTCTTTATTCACCCCTAATATACATATGGTCTGCAAAACGCACAATGGTCCACCGAAGGACTAGCTGCGGAAACCAAACCCATAACATAGAACATATACATATGGTCTGTAAACTTAAAGGTTGAGAAGCAGTTGCCCTATAAAAAACACAAATAACAGTCACGAACATAAATAGTAAATACCTACCTTACTTTCACGTCTCAAAAGTGTTTTTCTCGTAAATAACAATTGCATAACTTTGAGAAAAGACCCATTTCGTAATGGTAATGTAACTCGTAGTAGGTTTCGAAAATACTATGTAACACCATAAAATTTCTATGAATACTTTAGGAAAAAATCGATTTTGAATTTTGCGTAAATTTTAGGTATTTACGATCGTGGCTCTACATCTTGTGCACTCCGGGTACGTTGCCCTGGTAGCGGGGCAACGTACCTTACTGATAGCAATTTTTCATGCCACAGCATAAGCGCTATTCGTACTCATACGAGAAAAGACAATTCTTATCCGGCCTTCAAAGCCTACTGCAGCATGAAAATAAACTACATACTAGTGATTTTCATTAAATGTACTTAAAAGTAAACAAACAAAAGGTTGAACTTCTGCAAATATGAGCACTGATAAGGATTTAACTAAGCTCAATGTTATATAACACGAAAATAACAATATTCCACAAGACAACTCATACACCGAATATATCGCTATGAAGTTCACTGTGAAACTCCTCTTAATTTTAATAATATTATGTTCATTTCTGGCCACAGGTAGGTCAGTTATTTTGTTTATTCAGTTATTGATGAAGAACTAAGCATTATTAATGTAAATATTCATAAAATTTGAAAATCGTTTTGAAGAATTAATGCAGAAATTCATGAACTGCGGTGTGGACTCACGAAGCTTATTAATTTGATGATTACCAATAGATCTCAATCTATTTAATCCAAGTTACATAGAAAACAGACTGATTTGGATGTTGGACTTATCGACATGTCGGTCAGTGAGTCGTCTTAGGGGCGGTTTCTTCAGTAGATAAATTGTTTGTATGTTTCCTAGTGAACTCAAAAAGTTTGAAGCCTGAAAGTAAAATCGTGGGTGGTCACGAGGCGAAACCGCATAGCCACCCCTATCTCGTGTCGCTGCAGACCAGATTCCTATGGGTGCGAGTACACACTTGTGCTGGAGCGATCCTCAATGAGAGATGGGTAAGTTTCAAAATTATAATTATTTTAAAAATGACTATATTTCCTACGAATATTATAAACGCGGAAGTTTGTGAGGATGGATGGATGTTTGTTACTCTTTCACGCAAAAACTGCTGCACGGATTTGAATGAAATTTCGCACACAGATAATTTATAACCAGGACTAACACATAGAACTTTCACTTTTTATCCCGTATTCCCACGGGATCGAAACTTATGAGGGTGAAACCGCGGGACGCTGCTAGTTGTAATATATAAAGATTGAGATGCACTAGCTACTTACCTATTTCGGCCAACGCATCGAAAGCTCCTATACTCTCGCTTTAGCAAATTATCAGAAAGGCGACTACGTCCTCAAGAGATCCAAAGTATTTTGCATGTTTAAAATAGGTCTGCTGAAGATTATGTTTATGTTACGAAAACATAATCTTGACCTTATACTGCAACCGCGTGGTGGATTACAGTTTACTCCCTCCTACAAAAGAGGCCTGAGTGTCAGCAGTTGGTACCTATGCGTCCTCAAACCTGGTTTTAAGGAAGCCTTAAGCCTGTATTGTCAGACAGCTGGGCAAAGGCACCCTCTCCTTTTTCCACAGCCGGGCTATTCAATACTGTCTTCGAGCTAGTTGATGGCAGTAGGTAGCTAGGGTGCGATCTTCAAACTAAAGGGTTTAGTTATCTACTATGTTTAAAATATGTAAAATATGTATATTATAAGACATTTCGTTGTTTGAAGGGTAAATTGAAAAAAAATAGGATATTTAAAGTAAAATTATGCTAGTTACCTTATTTTCAAAGCTGATTCTCGTTCCAAAAATGTATAAACACACAATTAGGAAGAAGAGTGGGGCGCGTCAACGTGGATGGCGCTATCTGCAACAGTAGCAATGGCTTTCATTTGACAGTTCAACAACATTCATTGCGTTATTAAAGTTGTTGTGCAGACAATTTTTTTGAACATATGAAGCAATGGCTTAGCAATGTCTTTCAAAATGATTCAGATTATTATAGTGTGTTACGCAACTTAGCCTGCTTATTTAATTTTGATTAAATTATTTTTTACAGATTTTATCTGCTGCCCACTGTGCCGTTGAGTCTTGGTTGATAAGATGGCTGCCACTGGAAGCAGTCGCTGGTATACATGACGTCAATACCTTTGGAACTCAGTCTCAAGTTATCAAGATCAGTGAACGAATACACCATCCTTTATATGAGGGGTAACCATTTATATCCTTATCAGTGATACCATATCTTGATAGTCAGATTCCTTATGTGTGAATCTCTATTAAAAATATTCTTAGTTTAATTAAAAGAAGGTGGTTGGGACAGACTGGATGCGAAAAGCGTGTGGTGCAGTCTGGGAGAGGCCTTTGTCCAGCAGTGGACAATGTTTAAGAGTTATAAAAAATGCTTCGTTAATTCATTAATTTAATTAATTCATGAACAACAGTTACATTGTACTTTAATTCCAGTGGTATTGGGCCCTACGACATAGCTGTTTTCAGCACAGAAACACCTATTTTATTCACAAAGTGGGTGCAGCCTGTTAAACTGCCAAGTAACTACAAATTTGGTGGAGACCAAATGAAATTGGCTGGTTGGGGTGCTCTGAGAACAACCCTTTTTTTCCCTGACCTTCCGAGCAGACTGCAAGAAGTTAAAGTAACATACATACCGTATGATGGTAAGACAATCACTTTTTAAAACTTCATTTGTAGAAAATGTTGCTATTATATTATCACTTTTAATTATGACATCATTATCCTACTCACCTTAAAGTTTAAGAATGTCATCAAAATGAGATCCAAATAATTGTTTTACTTATATTTCATAGAATGTTACGCAGCAATCGAAAACTTGAAAGAAGATGACGAATCCAACCCATTGAACAAAGACGCAAACATATGCACTGGGCCCACTACCGGAGGTGTCGCGGCCTGCAGTGGAGACTCAGGTGGTCCTCTCATACAGTACGTTCCAAATGGCATCTTCGATCCTAACGACCCCGTAGAAGACAATACAGAGAAATACAATGCAAGTAACTATGTTTGTTGTAATGAACAAGCAACAGAGACAATTGAAGGTGCAACTTCTCAAGACAGACAGTATGTGGAAGAATTCATTCCTGTTGTAATAGGCGTAGTGTCATGGGGTGTGTCTCCTTGTGGAGAGGTAGGTGCACCCACGATTTATACTAATGTGTCTACCTACCTTGATTTTATTAATTACAATATCAGGGATGTTTAATAAGAGTAATTTTGTTTTTACTATCCTTTAATTCGTTTCAATAAATAATTTACATTTTTATAGATAACTTCGCTCTGATATCTTTCGGTCTTACTGTAACATAATATTATATCCTTCCAGTAATAACTGTAATTGTATGCGTCGTACGGCTACATTCAATATTATTGAAACTACGAGTCTATTTAATATTCTTACGATCACTCATTATTTCTATATGATTAACGATATTGTATTGAGTATTATTATGATATGTATAGTTTCATAGTCCTCCAGGCCGTATTTCCGCCATGGCTTCCAACCTCAATGGACCTTTCGACGCGAGAGATATTATGTGCACAAGTGCGTGCGCAGACACCGGTCGCAATAGCGTTGTATTGTAGCCACTATAAGACAGATTTATTTTAGAACATTTGGAATTTGCTGTAGATATTGACTAACACTTGATGCAGAAGACTCCCAAAAGTCTCTCTTGATTTATCAACTCTGTTCTATACCAATTGAGTATCCACACAAAACCACTATACTAAACCTAAGTTACGTATAACAATTCTTTACTTTAAAATTACGAGTCCAATTGTACACTATCAGTCTATTCGAAAATTTAGTTGAGCAGGACATCAGGTGGCCTGTAGTTCCCGCACTTGGGTAACGAGTCGACCACAACCTTGGGTATCGCTTCGGGTACCCGGATCATGATGGCAACAGGTATCGAGGAGAGTGCACAGGATCTACACTCCAGCAGCCAGGTTCCTCCACGGTCTATCTTTATCCTGACGATCGTGTAGCCTTTGTTTGGTACAGTAATTGTGTCTTTTACTGGTGGATTTTGGAGATTTCTGAAATGGTTATAAGAATAAAATTAGTCCTACCAATAATGATTATATTTCGGTCAAGACGGCTGCATTCTATGCCTTCCGGTCATGGTGGTTGAGAGTGTCAAATGTGCTTTCATATAACAAGCATATCCTTATTAAGATCCAAAGCCATTAATGGAATAATTGTAAATCTAGTCTCAGGACAAGGTTGACTAGTAAGTACTCCCATAATAAATAAAATAAATAAATTCTTTATTGGCATAAAAAATATGTACAAACAAAGTAAAGCCCTGACTCCTGCGCTAGGTAACAACACCTGTGTTAGAGAAGCCATATTTTAATAGCACTAGCGTTCAAACGTTTCATTGCTAAGATAATTATTTTGTCGATGCTGTTACTATTTACCGCTACAGTAGAAAGACTTATATCTACAGGCTTATATGCACAAGGAACGAACATATAGGGTTATTATCAATGCTTTTTCACTGAGTATAGATAATTTTAGACCAGTTAAGCCTATATTATAACGTCATAATGTTTTTTGAACCCAAAACTTGATGGGGCTAGAAAACCACCATAACTTAATTTGCTTTATAATCGTTAATACTAATGTGGATTGCTTACACAGACCACACAATAATTTCCCTTAAATGACTAGAAATTCAGGTAAATAACTCTACAACACGTGACATTAGAAACTCTTGAGTTATAATGACTCGTTCAGATTGCCACAACACAGCTTCAACATAAAAGAGAAAGTGTTAGAAATCAAATGCAGGCTAAAGAAAGGTTTTATAGCTTCATTCATTATTATTCGTGAAGTTTCCATAAACTTTCATACTAATTATAAAATAAATTGTCCGCGAAGTTTTTCTTGTGATATCTAGATAGATACTGCTATAACTGGTTACCGTCATAGAATAATGCCAGTGTGTGGCTATGGAGAAGAAATAATCTGCTCTTGTGCTAGTAACAAGTCTACCTACCATAATCAAACGCAATTTCTCCACTTAAGGAGGCATCTGATTAAAATTAATTTGCAGATATGATAACTGCGGTAACTAATGGATATCACCACCATTTAAATTGATATGTAGATACCCTGGTAAAGCTTAACCACATAATCGCCAAATAAATTTCTGCATTGTAGGTCCATAAAAAATCTTTACATAATTACTAGCTTTTGTAGCGGTTCAGCCCGCATCATCATCTGCCTAGACTTTTCCGAACTATGTTGGGGTCGGCTTCCAGTCTAACCAGATGCAGCTGAGTACCAGTATTTTACATGGAGCGACTGCCTATCTGACCTGCACAACCCAGTTACTGGGTAATACGAAACCCCTTCGTAAATCATGCCACGGGAACGTACTATCGGGATAAAAAGTCGTAAGTGTATTAATCCAGGTTATAAACTATCTGTGTGCCAAATTTGTCCAAATCGGTTTCGCTGTTTTCGCGTGATTGAATAACAAACATCCAAACATATAAAGTTTTACATAAATTATATTAGGAGTAGGATATCTCAGGATGGCAACCTCTTTGGTGCAACTAGTCCACCTCAAGGCTTCTGCATAGCTATTAATAGTTGTGCTATTCGACAGGTTCTCGTATCGAAAATGATATTCAATGATTACCTTGATACTTGATACTTACTTTGATCCCTAGAGCAAATAGCTGTAGGAAGAAGACGGTCGTCTATTTAATTTAAACTGACAAAATTTACATGTTTTGGATTTATGAGCAGCCTTTTGAGGACTCTTCTGATAACATTAATTGATGTTCGAACGGTTGTGAATTTCTATGCTGAACCGTGGAGATCGGTAGCGTATAACGATCACGAGCTGACGTAGTACCTACACCGTTAGCTTCTTGGGGGTAATGAACTTTATTTCCTCTAGTTATTATTCAGATAAACGTAAAATAGTCATATTTACCTTAAAATTTTGCCATTTTTATTTAGCCTCTGGAAGTCTTTCTTCGAGATCGGCTTGTTGTTAGGATTCTGCCACGTGGCGATAACTTGCATGTTGTAGCCATGCATGTGGAATGTGTACGAGTCGTTGCTACCGAAACCTGGAAATAAAAAGTATTACGAATCAAGAACACAAATTAATATGATATGACTATTTTTAATGTATATTTAAGAAGAAATTTGGTTCATTTCGAAACATCAGTAAAAACCCTTCTGCTTATTGAATTGATTTTTACAATCGACGCAAAAGACGTCAGTATTTGTACCTTCCTTACTTTGCAAAACAGTTACCTATATTATTTGCGGTATCTACAGGAATGACTAAATTCATCAATAATAATTCATCTCTCACGAAAGAGAGGGGGTTTTCTTGCGTAACCTACAGAAAAGAGTAACCCATGTCTCAGAAAACAGGGTGTTAAAAATACACTCACCTTCATTTACCAGGGCGATTTCTAGCATTTCTTCCTCAACAGCATCTAATACTTGCACACACTGTGTCTCCACCTGCTTGTCTTCCTCTCCTACTTTGCAATACATGTCCTGTTTGACGTCACGTGGTCGTAATAATATCGGTACGTTTGGGTACAGGAAGCTCTTGCCATTTATTTGGACCACTCCGTTTTCTTGAAGAGCTGGAATTCATATGAAAAATGGATAAGTTAAAGTTACAAAATCTTAATCTCGCTAAAACCACAGAACGGCTTCATATGCATTTCATAACATAATGGAATCATAAACACAATTATATTAAATAACTACTTCTTGTCAAAATAAATAATATTGTTGAATTTCAAAACGACCGAAAATAATATTTATTCTTAAAACCATAATAGGTACCTATAATAAACATAACTTAAATTAATTCATCCATTGTGAAAGGTCAAAGCAAATAAGTATTTATCTTCAGCACCACTACTGTTGTTGACAAAACACTTCAGCTGCGTACTATGCACCTAGCATTACACGAATATGTGCAAAGAATATTGAGATAATCCTACGCATTATTTGCAAATATCTAATTGATCTATACACATCTTTGTACTTACATAAAGGGTGTAACAAAACCCTTCACGATGCCGTCATCTACGCATTCTGTACATCAAACAAAGGATTTATTCCGGTCGGATCCCCTGAACTGATCCCCTGCTAGTTATATTTTGTGCAAAATAAAAATAACCGCTAGGAAACGACTATAATTTTTGGTGCGAAAATTCACTGTTTACTGTTAGTTCGCAAAAAATTATCATAGTAACGGGAAGAACTAGTCCGGCTTCGTTAGGAATGTTTTTACACCCGATATTTTCAAATATTGCAACTTTGCTTTAGTGCTCAGACACACGAGCGACAGGCGTCAACGATGGAGACAACTGCATCCGTTGACACACGTCGACGGCAGCGGTCGATGCGTTGGCAGCTGCCGCCGACAACGTGTCACTTGTGTATTTTAGTACGGTGCTCAATACATGAGCATTATATTGTCGACGGCTGTCGCCGACGATGACGTTTGCTGTTGTCTCTGTCGTCTACGTGTGTCGCTCGTGTGTATGCACACTTAGGTAAAGTAAAACAATTACAATTCTAAAACATGCTTACCAAATGCAGCAGGGAAGAAAGGCTTTTTAGGGATAGCATCACTAATATATCTGAAATCGACGTCACCGTCCTTGACTTTGACCACATTCCTGTCGATACCCAAATATACCGATTTCACCTCTGACGAATGACTCTGATCTTGAAGGGACTCCAACATTTGACCTCCTACTACTAATTCCGATTCCCAACTCGTTTTGATATACTCATTCTGCAATAAAAATTGGAATTTTACATTGGTTGAGCATAACAATTGAAAAGGTTTTTTGGGTACCGTTACTTGCGAATACTTATAAAAGTTTTCACGAGTAGTACGAGTAGTACCCCAAGAGTGAGCAAACTGCCCATGTTTTAGACATTACATTTCATTTAATATTAAACGTGAGTTATTATCTTCCTTGTCCCATGTTACTTGGGGTCGACGCAACAAGTTTTCTTCTTCCCTAATACCTAGCAAAAGTTTACCACTTTTGATATGTATTAGGGAAGAAGAAAGTCGTTCATTCGTTATTAGGTAGTTTTAACAATTGAGTCTATCCAAGACTGATTAGAATCATAATAATAATAATAGGTATGTATTCATTCGGATTGTCCTTCACAATAACAATTTTATTATAATTGCGGTTCTTTCAACAGTTTTAAACAATAAAGAATCTCATAGTTACCTGGTTTTCTTGTAACATGGCGGTGTAGTTAAAGCCAGAATAGATGAGCATCGCGTTGGCGACGAGGCCTGCGCAGGCGCCAGTACCGTGCGTCCTCACCCAATAACCGCCACCCTCTTCAGAAGAACGGACTACGACGTCCATACGTTCACCTGAAATTTAGAAATAATACTAAAAGAAAAGAAAGAAAATACATTTATTTACTAGAAGACACACAATACATACATCAGAAACTACTAAACATTATAAAATTTAAAAGAAGATACGAAAATAATGTACCATAAACGAAAGGTAACAATTACTTTATAATGAGGATAAAGTAGAAACTATAAATCCACTAATGTTTATGCATTTTGTGATCTTGAATTCGCTTTCAAACGCTACCAATGACCTCGTTTCCATTCAGTTGAAAACATATATTTTAAATGTAAAATTGTAGGTACCTACGTTCGATATCAAAGGAACTCATTAATATTTATTAAAATAACACTAACAATCAAACAGCTAATACAAAGAATCTGCACCCTAACAACTTATGTTTCAGACATTGTTTTTCATTAAAAGGTCCTAAGCCTAATGTTAAATTTCATCAAAGTTTAAACAAAAAAGCAATAGAAAGTGAAATCATAACAAACGAAACTGGTTAGTAGCGGTGACCTTAAACTAAGCAAAAAGTAACGCAACCAAGACGCACCTTTCTCCTCTAGTGAAAACAAATTAAAAATTATCTCGACCATCGTCCAACCAAATAACTTCATCCACAATGGACCAAAGTGACGAAATACTGATGAAGTTAGACAAGATACATGTTTCTATTCATTAATATTAATGAACAGAAACCAATTTTCTGAACTAAGTTGGGATCGTCTTTCAGTCTAACCGGATGCAGCTGAATACTATTATTTTACTTGGAGCGACTGCCTATCTGACCTTCACAATCCAGTTACTGGGTAATACGATACCCCTTGGTAAGACTAGCTATCAGACTTTCGGGCTTCTGACGACCCGTAACGACTGTCAAAGATCGAAGAATGACAGCCGGTACCAACGGCTTAACGTGCTTTCAGAGGGTCTCGGTATGTATAGATGGTCACCCATCCACGGACCTACCGCGGCAAGCGTAGCTTATTAACCTGATCGATCGACCTGTGCGGCTGTTATTACTTAGCCACCAGCCCCTCAGACTAATAGAGAAGTACGTAAGAAAATTAGATAATTATGATCGGTGATGTCATATCTACGAGTAACCTACCTACACGTCCATGGATTTATTCGATCGACCCGAACACCTCGCGAAAGGACAGCAAGCACGTAACCCAATTATGATGGGTTTTACCGAGACAAAATATTTAAAAAAATTACGGCAGAAGCTATATTTATAAAACCAGTTTCTTCAAAATGTTATCGAATCGCACAGTAGCTTACCATGTATTCGTAAGTCATCCATACTCTATAATATTATAAAGGGGTAAAATTTGAGTTTGTATGTAGGGTAACTTCGGAATTGCTCAACCGATTTTAAAAATTATTTCACTTATAGAAAGCTACGCTATTGCCTTACTACATCGCACATTTGAAGAAATATATGTATTGCGTAAATGTATGTTTTTCCCAAAAATTTGTTGAACATGCCAAAAGCACTTAGAAAGCGTTTTTACGTTAGGAAAGCGTAGACGTAAAAAAACAAAAAGTACCAGTTACTTACATCGATGTTTCTCAAAATAAGCGACATGTTAAAACACGTGAACGAAGTCGCGGGCACAAGCTAGTTATCAATAAAGCTGCAGGTGATGAGATTATTAAATCAATATTGTTTGATTTGGTGACTCATGCAATTTAAGGACGTTCTCTCGCAGATGCATAAGTACCTGTCTACCAAATGCAAATTGAAAACTTTACAACGAAATATCAACAGAAATTCACTCTCAGACAGCCACTTGATATTCACATATAAATGAAAACTGGTATTTTCGATTATTTGAGATACAAAATTTGTAGCGACTGGCAAATCATCCATCCAAATGTAGTAGATGCCACTTTCTCCGAAGTAAAAGCTTTTGTCATATAAGTAGATGGCTAGTTGCGTTCACTCTCTCGCTATTAAAGGTCGTATAGTTAATGGTATCTGTAAGAAATTGCATAGGCCGTAAAACAAGCAATAAAAGGTAGTTTCCTATGTTATGTAAGGTTGGGTGCATGTCCGAAAAAATACAATTGATCATTTATAATCTTATGGAAAATAATAAGAGACTGCAGCCGTACTGGTCAACATACCGACAGTTGTGGACATAATTATGATTAGGAGCGACTGATAAAAAAGTCACTTTTGGATAAACAAGGGTTTTACTTTTGTATCAACTTACAGATAACAACTTTGTACCACATAAATTAATAACTTTATTAGTAGGTTTTAATGATTCATATTCAATAATCAAATTAATTTGCATTTCCCTTTAAAATCAATTTATCGTAATAATACTGTAAGTATTTCAAAAGTCCTAGCCGCTGGACAAATAAAAAAATTATGTTCTCAATTTTAAATTTCAAGAACAAAAGCTCATTTTTGATATCCCGTCTATCTATCCTATAGTTACTTTCTCCTACGTATTTTCCGAAAAAACTGCATAATTATTTCAAAATCATGGGTAAACAAGCAAGTTGTGATCAATCAACCTGGAAAACGATTTTTTTATTTTATTTGAAATTGGTTGCTCTTGACTCTAGTCTAGGTCAGATGATGATGGCACTGTATGAACAGGATTGGTCGTATAAAAAGATTGCTGATCTTGGAGTGTTCCAAAACTAAGGTTTTTAACGCTCTGTAAATGACGCCAAGAAATTTTCGAAAACCTAAATCTAGAAAAATAATTTTTGGCAATGTAATGATGGTGTATCAGCGCATACAGTAGGAAGACGCTTAAGGGATGCAAAATTTATTAGTAGCTCAGAGAGTACCACTTCTCAAGAAGGTGCGTCGAAAAGCAAGATTAGATTTCGCTAGAAAGTATGGCTACTGGACATAAAGTCATCAAAAATATATTATTTTATAATAGACTAGGTTCTGGCGGTAAACAGTATGTGCGTCGACCGACTAAGCAGGCATTAAATCCTAAGTTCACGAAAAAAATAGTAAAGCATAAAAGTTTAGGGATGTTTCTTAGGGCATGGTGTTGGTAGGCAGTCGCTTCATGTAAAATACTGTTATTCATGTGCATCCGGTTAGACTGGAAGCCGACCCCATCATAGTTGGGAAAAGGCTAGGCAGACGATGAATATATCAAAATTATATACTATATACTCGTATATAGTACCTAGTTACGATATTTCAATGTCAAATGTCATGGCTATGGTTTAAAGAAAGTGTAGTATGAAGTGTAGTATGATATTAGGTATATTTCCGAAATTCGAATATTGTGCATGCGCTTACGTACATACAATTTATTCTAGATAATGTTGCAACACCCATCCAATGTTGCAGTGTTTACCTAATCTGAAATAATGTCAGCCTTACCTGGGTACAGTTCCACGTTTCTAGCCAAAACTGGTTTGGTGGGTTTCCCGTCGGTTGCAATAACTATCACTTCATGGTTTTCTATGTTCACAATGACAGGGCACTCGATTGCAATTGCATTAATTATCCTCAGCCTATACGCGAATCCTGCCATGACAAATATCCTGAAATATATACAAATGCATTTAGGGAAATCAAGAAATAAAACACAAACCTTACTTCCACAAAACAGTGTTTATCAGTTGTTTAGGCTAAACACCTTTTATACACGACATATTGAACTTTGACGTAACACTGACATTAGACACACGTAGAACAAGTGTTTAAGTTTTTGTAATAAGACCCTAAGGAGCTATTGCTGAAGACCAAAAAGCAGTTTATGAAAGGAATATTAATAGAAAGGCCAAGTGTTGGCGGGCACTGAACACAAGGCAATGTGCAAACCGCAATAATTCAATGCCGAATGCAATTTCATGTACATGCGTTAGAAGGCACTAATAATAACATCGTGGTTGTGATCTTGAAACAACATTAAAGCTAGTAATATATTACTAGATTTCTGTGTTTGCAGCATAGTGACAGAATCCTGTCACTTTTACCGCAGAATAGCTAATAGGTAGTCGTTTGATAATTGAAAAAGAAAACTAATAAGAATGAATACTTTTGGCACTACTGTGGATTTATAAAAAGTTGAAAATTACCTGTTTGTGTAGAAGGCAGTTTATTACTAACCTACAAGTATTTTCAAACCTGTTACTTTTCCTTGTTATGTGCTTAGTAACGTAATAAACCATTTGAAATCAGTTACTTAGGATACTTCGTCGATACGTAATAGTTTTTTAATTGCCTTAATAACTTCTGATTATATTAATGACGAGTAAAGTGTTTATACAAAGGATGATGCTTATTTCTGTGCATATCCTTTAAATAAATCAAAGCATTTATCATTTATATCTCATTCCGAGATATTATTAGGTAGAAAAAAAATACCAATTAACTCATGGAAATCCTGATTGTAAAACTAATATTCTAACTACTCTAGAATTGCTTGTTCTGTATAACAGACACTTCAGCTTGCCATTTCATGATTACGTTAGTTACGCATTTACAGCACTATACGAGTAGTCTCATCCGGTTGTGTTTTTTTTATTTCAACCAAATGATTATTATTTGTTTATTTGGAACTAAAACTAACAATGTATCAAACACTTACTTTGAAATATCTCCATCGCCATTTATAATAAGTGCATCAGGTTTCAGTCGGCTGACATCCTCAAGTTTAGCAGTTAACAGTTCAGGGAATTTAGCGGCTATAGTTAGAGTGTTCTCGCCACTTCTGTCGTAATCGTACAGAGATGAATGAGGCTCCAGTGGCTGCGGCTGATTGATGATCAGTGACCCGTAAACGCCATCACTTTGATGAGGCACTGCAACAAAACACTAAGACATTGAAGGATATAAATGAGACATGTCTTGGACCGCACTTGGAACAATAACATCAGGGTATATTAGGAAACCGATGGATTGATGGAGTCCAGAAGGTGGAGAACCTGGTGTTGTAGCACCTCACAACTTGCGAGAGGCCAATGACCAGTGCAGTGGACTGCAAAAGGCTGTGTTGATTGCTGTTAGGAAACAAGAATGTATGTTTGTAAATACCTGCTCTCTTATTAGTAATGTTTCCGGCAAATTATAGGATTTACTTTTATTGATTTAGCAGGCTTTGTGGACAAAAATCTGATTTTGGCCAGAGTTAGGCGCGTTGCTCACTGGTAAGTCAGTAAGGAGCGTCACTGCACGGTCGAGGCATGGTCTCTACATAAAATATTATGTAGATTAAAATTATTCCTAAAGAAAACGTAGATGCGGCGCGCCGCTTGGCGGCGCCGCATTTGACGCCCGCCTCGACTCTAGCTCATTTGTGAGCGATCGGCTTTAGAGCTATCTATGTCGGAACAAACACTTCGAGATTTCCTGTCTTATACCTACGTCATCGCACTTCTGACCTGAGTGCAGTGACTGTAATCTTGTGCAAATAAAGCAATAATAATATTACCTGAATCAGCATGGTAGAAGAAAGTTCCTGGGGAGGACGCAACAAACGCATACTTGAACGTTTGTCCATATCCAATCGGACACTGAGTCACCATCGGAACTCCATCCATGTACGGAGTTCCCTTCTGCTCAACTCCATGCCAATGGATACTTATATCTTGATTCAGGATACTATTCTGTACTTCTACGACGATGATGTCGTTCACACAAGCTTGTATGGGTGGTCCTGGAGTCATTCCATTGATGGTAATAGCTGGCCGGCCATCTTCTTGGATAGTTGGCTCCACTTTGAAGCTGTAGTGACATCGCTTGGGCTTGACGTTAAATTTGCAAGGTCGGTAGCATGATGCTTTGTCTGCAAGGTAATCATGTTCTATGATTAATTTGATATGTTTGTTAGATTTATGAGCGTTCTTAATTGTATAGTTTATTTTCGTGTGTTTGTGTACCTTATTCGATAAAAATGATTAGGTGATTAACTTTAATGTTTATTCATTTCCAATACTAATGTGTATCTACTACTAATGTAGGAACAACAACAACAACTATACTAGGTACAAAATATTCAGTGTTATTAGTAATAGGACTGCGTAAATGTATTCATGAAATTATGTGCTTTTATTAATTTTATCAAAAAGTTCCCTTACCTAAATTTTTCGTAGTATCTTCAAAAAGTATATTAGCCCCACTGGGCGCAAAACTCTCAAGAGAGGCTTTTCCATTATTGCTAATATTGACTATAATAAAAAGGCAGCAAACAAACACTTTCATTTTCACAGAAAATCTATACTGTCAGCTACCTCAACATTTATTAAAAGGTATATTGTAATAAATAGTTCGTGTCACAACACTACCGGTCACACACCGCGCGCGGACGCTGCGACAGACGTTCGGTACGCAACTAAACCCAAACGACGAAAACGCGGTTCCACAGACATGTGCTCTCGACCCCTTACCACGAAAGGTAATTGGAACTCGCTGCTCACTTTTCGCATCAAACAACTTGGAATAAAACGGTACAAGCGCGAAATATGTCCGTTCCTCGGCAAACATTATTGGTAGGAGGACAGGAACTGTTTGCAAGCCGTTCCGTTTGCTTGCACCGTAGACCCAAATACGTTGCCATTAGTATTGCTGAAATATGAAACTAAAGAAAAAGTTGCTGAACTGTTTCATGGTACCAATGCAATGAGAGAGATCATGGTAAGACTTTTTCATACATTCTAATTACCTAAACACAAAATCAATTTAACATGCAATGTAGACAAGCTCACTGTTTAACACCTTCGAAAAATTAAGGTTCTATCTATTTAATTTTCAATTAGATTTTCATCGTTTCTATTATCTCTTTATTACATAATTCCGTAAGGAACGAGATTCTAATTTATTCAACAAACATTTAGTACAGCTACTTTATACTTTGTTTAATTTTGTATTTAAGAAACTTTTCGGTTATATAAAATTATATTACGGCAAACCTTTTTTATACAGGTAGATCTTGAGTATTTATAGACAGGTTATACACAAATTCCAGTGGAACATAAAATGTAACGCATTTTGCAACGTTCGTTCCGTACTTGCAATCTTCGATGGAAACCATTTCAAAACTTTCAATGTTTATAATGTGTGTTAAGGTCAACTTAGAGTGCTAGAAGGAATGTTACTTACGTTTTTGGAGATCTGTAATTCGGACATCGGAAGGAACCCGAAAAAGAAATGTCATTCTTATATTCCTATCCTCACCCCAATGCCCTATGCAAGCTTTCTCTTCAGACAGGCTTTCTCCGATTCGTATTAGGTTCGGGTTGAAATTGTATCTACCATTTTACTCTATACCAATGCTGGTATATATGGCTTTTTAAGAATTAGGCATTTCCAGAAATAGGTATTTTCAGAGCAAGGTATTTAGCGAATTAGTCCTGTTGGGCATTTTACGAATTGGGCATTCATCGACTAAGCCAGCCTGCACCATGGCCAGGGTATGCCGTGGGAACTTAGCCTTAGGTCTGTCAAGGAATTCTAGAATATTTTCTATATTTAAATCATTATTGCAATTTTTGCTTGATAGAGGATCTGTATTGTAGTGGACTTATATAAAATAATGATGTATCATAAACATGAATTCTGGAAAATTCGTTTGGGTCTTCTAAATTCATATCAAAATATGGTTATTAGGCATGTAGATACATACCTACTTTAGAATTCACTGTAGGTACCTACAGTACCGTGACCTCAAGTTCATATTTTGTTGTCTTCTATTTTTGTCGTATGTTCGAATTTTTTATTATATAGGTATCTGAAACATTTCAACAAAATAAAAGTCCGGAGTTCTGAAATCATTAGGTATTATTAAATAAAACCAAACCATATGATTATTAACATCAATGCTACAAATAGGTACACAAATCATAACTTCTTCTTCAATTACCTTTTATCACAGTGGATAAAACTGTGCTTTTACGCAAAACACATTTTTTATAAATACATCATTGCAGAACAAACACAATATATAATGTGAATTTTATATGCTTTAATGTTACTTGGATATTTATAGTGCTTTTTGTTTTAAACAGACAGGGTGGCAGCGACATCAACGTGCAGACTGTTACCATGAATTCAGCACATCATTCTAGATTAGAATTAGGTAGAATTTTTTCGTCGATTATAAAAAAAAATACTATATCATAGAAAAATGCAGCACCTACACGGTCAAGATGTAATGAACAGCAAATTTTTATTAAATATCTTTTTCATAATAGTATTTTAACAATGCATTAATTAAGTACAGTCAGCAAAAGAGATAAGTATGCAGGATCGTCGGATATAGTTGAAGTTTAGTAAGACACCGATGTATGTTGTCGTCTGAAAGGAGATGCAAAATGGGCCAGGTCTATGTACAGTAACTCAAAAAAAAGAGAAAAATCCATAGAATTCAGGAAAAATACAGATAATTCAATTAAATGTATACTGTTCTGGTAGTGAATTGATACTTATCAATTATTTTTATCGACTGTCAACATGGCGTCTCACCGATTTAGTTACTCTGTGCTTAAAAACAAGGACAATTAACCATTGATCATAGAAATAGAACTGTTAGCTGTCACAAAAGTGTCAATTCAGTCACTTTCGTCTTATCGTCGGTCGTGATTGTGTTCGTTTTGTTTTGAGTTTCTGGAGTTCTTTTTAACAACCTCGCTTTCGTTTTTTGGATTTAATACCGTTTCTTTCCCATCTGTTTACCTAGCTTTCGTTTTTGGACTGTTACCCGGCTTGTGTTGTAAGGACTTCGACTTTCTTGTGTGGTTTCCTCCACAGAAATAAACATGTCAAACGTCATTAATCAATCAAAATGACAGTTTACCGCCATGACGGGTTTTTGTTGTGTGTTGCAATTTCAAGTGTAATTTCTTGTGTTTACCGGCAAAACAAGCCATTTAAAAGTAATTGGACAGTTGAGAACTGTTTTAAATGAATTTTCCAATTTTTTTGTATAGTGTACAAGGACCTGGCCCAGGCTCCATACATTTTGAAACATCTCCTTTAATTTGATAAATGAGCTGTTTGTTTTCTATTAATAAAATTTAATTTTATTCGAGAACATCCATCGGTTTCTTACTAAACCTCAACTATATCCGACTAATAAACATAATATGTTCTCACGATATTTGCATATGTATTAAATTAAATTCACTATATTGAAACGGCCTCTACATGGGAACTAACTTACCTAAACATGACTAAATCGTTCTACATAATTTATTAAGTAGGACAGCTAAATTATTGTACTCTAATATTCTTTTTTTACATATTCTGCGTTCTCCGTAAATTAGAACGTTATTAAAACTTTACTACAGTTATAAATTTAAACATTGCCTGCAATGTAGTTGCAAAAGTATAGATATGTTCTATGTTCTATGTTATGGGTTTGGTTTCCGCACTTAGTCCTTCAGTGGACCATTGTGCGTGGGCCATGGCGGCCGTTGGCGGTTATTCCAACCAGCCCACCTCCCTCCAGAAGCTGATTAGGTCTCCTGGTCTTTTGAGAACATCTGTGTACGATCTGGGTGTCCCGAGGGTTTGTGTCCTGATCTGGGTGACGCCTGTGCACTCAAAGAGCACATGCGCAATGGTTTCATCAGCCACCATGCAAGCTCTGCACAGGGGGCTGTCCGTTATGCCTATAGTGTGAAAGTGTTTGTTTAGCGAGCAGTGTCCCGTGATGGTCCCCGTCACCAGGCGCAGGCCTTTCCTGTCCAATCGTAGTAAGCGACTGCTTAGCTTGCCATCCAGTGATGGCATAGCTTCCTTGGACTGCCTGCAGCCTGGTGACGACGTCCACCAGCTTTCTGCTTGTGTGTGGGTGTACTCCTGTAGCCACCTGCGTAGTTGGTTGAAGGGGATGGGCACGATAGGTTCCGGTCCACAGACTGGCATGCTCGATGCCCTTCTGGCCAGCTCGTCAGCTGCGTCGTTACCTAGCGATCCACTGTGTCCTTTTATCCATTGTAGTGTCACTATATTGCGGTTCAATACAGTTGCCTGTTCAAGCGCATTGTGACATTCTAGTATTAGTTTCGATGTGATGCATTTTTTATCTAAGGATTGGAGGACTGAGGCGCTGTCAGAGAGTATGCGAATATGGGTGTCCGCAACTCCTCTGGCTGCTATGGCATAAGCCGCTTGTGTTATGCCCACACACTCCGCTTGGTAGACCGTGTTGCGCTTTCCCAGCGGTTTGGATATTCTTATGTTGAGGTCGTGTGAGAAGACTCCGACTCCAGTTCCGCAGTCGGTCTTTGAACCGTCAGTGTAAATTCTCAGTTCCTTCGAACCTGAGTAGTCGCACTGCTCCTCTTTAAGCATTATGTTGTAGTGCTTTTGGAAGCAGTATTGTTTCGGGGCTTTGTCGCAGGGTGATGCCATCATTGGCTGCCATTTGATCGCATTTTCTTTTAAGCGTATGTGTTTGACCCTAGAGTCTTTGCTCAGGGTTCCTGATGTAGAGAGCCTGAAGGCAGCCAAGGCCGCTTCTTCCCGCACTACAAGGTGTAGAGGCGGTAGTCCGAGCATGGTCTGTAGGGCAGCAGTGGGTGTAGTTCTCATGCAGCCGGTGATTGCCACACACGCGAGCCGCTGCAGCTTTTCAAGGTCTTTTTGGGCTGTGCTCAGGTCTGTTCTGGGCCACCAGACTAGTGAGCCGTATGTGATGATTGGTCGGATAACTGTGGTGTATAGCCAGTGAGTGACCCTGGGGCTAATCCCCCAATTTTTTCCAAGCATTCGCTTGCATTGCCACAGTGATATGCTGGCTTTCGTAGTAATGTAGTTGGTGTGTTTTGCCCAATTCAGCTGTTTGTCCAAAAATATGCCGAGGTATTTGGTTTCAGTTGATAGGCTTAGGGTTGTACCAAAGAAACGTGGTAGTTGTAGTGTCGTCAGTTTCCTCTTTTTTGTGAAGAGAACCAATTCGGTTTTTGTGGGGTTCACTGATAGTTGGTGTTTACCACACCAATTTTCTATTATTTTCAGGGCCTGGCGCATTAGGTTGCACAGTGTGTTTTCGTGGGTGCCATTTATTATTATGGTTATGTCGTCGGCGTATCCTACAGTAAAGTAACCTTTGTCATTGAGATCTTTTATTAGACTGTCCACGACCAGGTTCCATAGAAGCGGCGAAAGGACGCCACCTTGGGGGCAGCCCTTCGCCACGATGGCCCTTGTGATGTCGTTTACGGTCACTTGTACTGCCCTCTGTTTGAGCATGTTGGTGATCCAGCCGCTCAGGGTCGGGTCTATGTTGTGTAAAAGTATAGATATTGACTGGTATGATATCCGCTGCCAGCAGGTCCACCCGTTTCTGTGACTGACGCAGCATCACGAACACCAGTTTCTTCTCCTTCAAATCGAAGTTCTCCCACCCACAGCAGTATACTATTACTACCTATCAAAGACTTCCGAAGAGTTTATCAACCTCTGGCAAAGATAACAGTACAAAAAGAACACTAGGAAACAGTAAACAAAAATCGGCATGAACTGGAGCCATTCCTGAAGCGGTAAGTAGAAAAATAAGGATATGCAGACAGCATTTGAGCCAAAGTTAACTCCTAAGGGGACGCTATACAGAGATTTCAGTTTATCAACCACGTCCAAGGTTAGGGAATGTCTGTCGATTAGGAATAATAGAATCTCATTAGCCAGTCCCTTGTTCTCCTCTCTGTTGTAGTTGTCTTCGAGAGCCGTCATCTCGTAGGCCATCATTTGGTACATGGCGGCTATGAGGAACGAACAGCAGTAGAGCTTGGTAGTTGAGAACCACGACCATGATAGTTAAGTCTTGCGTGGCGAGGATTGTGAGGCAGACCTCCCGGCTCGGAGACACTGTCAGTGGCTCCAGACCTAACACAAATTGCGAAGGTATTATTGTAGAGTTAGTAGTACCTCATAGAATTAGTAGAGTTGGTGACAACAAAGGGAAAATACTTATGGAATAGTGGGTGAGCTGCTCTTGAAAACCCAATTTGGAACGTACTACGAGGAATATTTTGAGCTAAAATTATAGAAACACATTTAGATAAGTTTGTACAATTATTTTCTAATTAATAAAGGGCTGATTTTTCAATCGACAGATATTTTTTTTTCGAGGAATAAAATTGACGTCTGGCAGTTTTTGTATGGAAGAAATGTCATTATTTCAAAATTATTCCTCGGATAAAATTATCTGGCGTTGGAAAAATCAGCCCTTATTCATTTATTTTATTTATTTATTTGTGCTTAATTTATTATCTTATTTATAGGTACTGTTGATATTGCAATATAATTATAAGGCTGCCACCAGTAACAGTAATTAACAAAAACGTGTCAAAACGTGATCGAAAGACGTATTTTATTTTGGTGTTATGTAATGCTAAATTGTTTGCGAGTTACCAGCGTGACTAGGAAACATTTAATAATTGGCTTGTAAACAAATCGTCAACAATTTACCAAGTACCAGATACTATTCTGAAAGACTAACTTTCTCTTCCGTAAACTAACATAACTAAGATGACTAAATAACAATTATGTTGTAATAAACTAAGCTGTCTTAAGCATTGAAGACACAAAATTGATAAACGACTAGCTGGAGGACCTATGTGCCAAATTTCATCCAAATTCGTCCAGCCGTTTTAGCGTGAAAGCGTAACAAACAAACTAAAATATAAAATAAAAATAATCAAATCTTTCTCTTCTATATTTATACTCGTAGGTAGGTAATTATTGTTGCATTGCGAACTGTCAGTAATCCGTTCCTAATGAAATGTGATAGAATGCGATTGACTGAAAAAAATAGTAGTAGTAACTTCGTGTCACTCTCGAGGACACTTTCCGAATGCAACTTTTAAATACGAGTAATTCTAGGCAGAAATGCAGATGCCGGTTTTATATCTACACAACCAAAACTGTCAAACCACGACACTCAGCAATGCTACTTGCAGCAGAAATAGCCATGATGGATGTATGTACAGACGCCAGCACATCAGGCTACAAAAAACCGTCAAATTTTTCCTTCATCAATCAACCTTGAACCTTATGCTTTTTATTATTTAGCGATAAAGTTGAAAATCTATTAAAGAAATTTGAGAGATTGTAGTAACTTGATATGCTGGCATCTGTACTTACGATCGCATGCGCATGATAGGGAACTTCTGGAGGAAATGCGGTCGGAGAGACTTTTGAAAAAGCCTACGTAAAAAGTCATAATTCGAGGTAAGGCTCTCGCCTGTTTCCTCCTCCAATATTAGACCAATTTAAAGGATATTTCATTAACTGAATAAGAAGGATATATACTGTGTCCACTAGGCCTCTGTTGAGGGCGGTTTAAATCGGCAATTTTGAGCATTTTTTGAGGGTTTTAGTGCTTATAAAAATAATCTATCATCAAAAAGGAAAACATAGGGACATACAAGTAGTTAATATTTATTATTCTGTAAAAAATCATTGCAATTTCGCCAGTTTTCTTTTCTGGTAAATGATATGGTATGATTCTATGAAGAAAAAACCACCCGACACGAGTCAACGGCATAGGCAACGCGTGTCGATGTCGGCGCCTGCTGTCAACAACATGCTGCTCGTGTATTTGAGCACCGTACTCAAACACAGCCACCGACGACGCGTCGACGGCGGGCGTCGACGACTGCAGTTGCCTCTACCGTTGACGCATGTCGCTCGTGTGCATGCACACTAAGATTAATACAACATTTGTGTAATTCGAAAATGTCAATAATTTGCACACTTATCGTCAGATGAATAATATATAATTCGCTGAAGAAACAAACAGACAAACCTAGACTACAAACTTTATAAAATTTAGTTAAAATGTTTAAATCGTTACAAGGCGACGCGGAAGCTCTAATTATATGCTAACCCTCTTTCATTAAAATCTGAACACCTTACATTTGAATAGTTTACATCGTGATAATATAGGTTACTTAAAGGCTGATATTAATTTATAATAAATGAAACTCCAATGTATAACCCCGTGTCCTAACAAAAGTGATCGACGCGTCAATTCGCAATCGTCCCGTTAATTTGTCTCTCATTTGTTTGGAAAACTGGAAGGCGCCTTATGTCGGAACTTCGATCAAAAATACCAACGATCGAAGTGTCGGAACGACGCCGTGTTCGCCAAGCAAAATGAACCCGACGATTGCTTACGTTAGGACACGGGATAAAAAGGGTAAACTATTGAAGACAAAAAAGAATTTATTACGTTTATTTATGTTTTTTCACTTTTATCTGTTCTTCACTGAGATTAATTCTAATAGAGTATGTTGCTAATATTGTACTTAACAAAGCAAAGAATAACGAAAGCTTAAATCATAATTATTATGTTCTACTCTACTTGCTTGGCGCTAGACATATTTTCAAAAATCTAAACATAATTTGAGATCATAAAGAAACACAACATATTTTTATATTCCTACACCTTAAATATAGTAACAAACTTGTAAATAGACTGCATAGTGCTCGCGAAAGTATGAATACGAATCGGAATGACGTGTGCGGCGTACACTATGACAGGTTTTTGAGCTTGTTTCAACATCAGGAGCACTTGTCTCCGCTCTTTCACACGCAAATTCTCCCAACCGCAACAGTACACAGCCATTTCAAATTTTTCCGAAGCTGTCGTAAGCCTCTGACCTTGAAAACAATACAAGAAAAATATGAAAAGGCTGTGGTAAATCAGCGGAGCGAAGTTGAGACAGACGTCCAGTGGCAACACGAAGAATAAACACATAGAAATGGCGTCCAAACCGAATCCTATACCGATAGCGACACTGTATATAGCTTCCAGTTTACGTACAGTGTCCAAAGCTAGAGCATGACGAAAAATAATGTTCTTCAGACGATCTTCGATTTCGCAATAGGCTTCATCAGATCTTTGACAAGTTTTTGCAATGACGCTAAAGTTCGTCATCTCTTCATAAAGGATTTGAAATACCGCAGTGGTGTGAGAGAACAAGAACAGTAGGGCGACGTCATAGCTGCATACTGCCACAATCGCTGTTAGTTCTTGAAGTGCTAATAACACCATGCACGCTTCGCGGTTGGGACTAGCGCTGATTGGTTCTAGACCTAGAATGAAATATCAAATAGTGTTTTTTTTTTTACCAAAACCTATGATATCTGGCTCAGTATACATACCAACACAAGAAACAACGGAGAAGTCATCCATTCCCAATGTTCTAGTGGGTATAAAGACCATGACGTCATTGACTAAATGGAACATGTAGCACATGATGACAGTGATCTTGATGCTCTTCAACAGTTTCTGGTGGACATCTAGAAAGCTGCCCGTTTCGATGATCACATCGTCATTATTTTTCACCACTTTCAAGAGATCTTTCAAATCGTTTCTGCAAAACATAACATTGAAAAAGATGAATGAAGCACAACCAAGATAGTACAAGAAAACATGATAAAAAAAATACCTTTTATTAATTAGCCACCAGCTATCATTGGAAATAAGAATGAAAACCGAAATGTTGAAGAAGCTGTTGATATAGTCAATAAAACCGGCAGCAAAGTACATCTGGTATACCACTGTTCCCAGAACGTACACGTAGAAGAGAAGGACCGTGTGGATTATCCAAAACATGACTGCAATCATTCAAAAACAAATGAGACAAAACTATATTTTATGATATTGAAAATTATATATCTTCGGTGGGTCCTGCAGCAAATTTTTCGCCACTATCTGAATTACAGTGATACTCAGTTAAAAACATCTAAAATCCAACATCATTTTGGCACTTGGAAAATGGATTACTGGTGATTAATGTTGTGTGTTATCGATAGATATATCAGTGCTCCAATAACTTACAGTTAAACTGTTTACTATGCAGAGGAAAACCAGCAAGGGTTGGCAAAAAGTTAATAAGCCAGATCAAATTCAAACACGAATTTTGTTCCAAACGCAGCCTGCAATTTTTGACCCAATCGCATAAGCTGTCTGCCATTTTAGCTAAATTTTATGTCCGTTTTCGACAAAGTTAATGCACACAATGTTAATTTCCAGTAGAATGCAGTTATGTACCAAGCTGTGAAGTGATTATAAATTGAATAATTAATCAAGTCTTGTTAGTTGCATCGGCAACTAATAAAGGAGACAGATATGTGGTTAAACCCTTGCGTGAATTGTACCTGGGTGTTAGACAGAATAATAAATTTGTTAATTATTAAGTAAAAGGTGTCGACGTAATGAGGACTATAGAATATAAATTCATATAATTCACAGCAACCAAAGACTTTTTGGAAAATGCAGAAAAAATAGGTATGTATCATTTGTATAAAAACTAATTTACTTTGTGTACGGGACTGATTCGGTATGTTAATACCTACAGCCTACAGTATCGCTAGAGCCTGTAATATCACTTCATATTATTATATGAAGTGTGGTTTATTCCCTGACAATTTTGACGCTATTTATTGGAGGAGAGGATTTAGGATCGTAGCAGGTGGCGTTTTGTAGTTCCTGCCTGTTTCTGCTGTTTTTTTAAATTGATTTATAGGCTTTTGTCTACGCTGTATATTTATATTTTATGTCTCTTTGCTTTTTCAATTTTACTTTTTTTTTTATTATTTGTAGTGTGCGTTTTGTTTGTGCAGAATAAATAGTTTTTCTTTCTTTCTTTCTTTCTCCATAAGAAGATGGCGTGAGTTTGGGTGAGTATGTGTGTGTATTATGTTGTTTAAATAAAGCTTGTTTTTATTTTTAGTATGGTAATTATATTACCTATTATTAACCGCTGTACTATTTTAATTAGGGATGGGCCGAATATTCGTTTTATATTCGATATTCGGCATATTCGGCAAGTTTACCGAACATTCGTATTCGGCTGATTATTGGACAAAAATGCCGACCATTCTACCGAATAATATTGTTTTAATAAAAAGAGTTGCCTCATAAGTCTATAAGTATTTATGAAGTAGAAAGAAATAAAATACGTTTATTTGCGGCAAACATGACGCATCAAAAGAAAAAACAAAAACACAATAAACAATTTGGGAGAAAACAAAAAAAAAATTTTTGAGCGCGCAAAATCCCGCCGAATATTCGGTTCGGTAAACTTTTAACCGAATATTCCATTGATTATTCGTATTCGGTAAAACCCGTGTTCGGCCTATCAGAATGTGATAAACTCATCGTCATTTTGAATAAAAACGTGTTATTTTAAGCAAGATGTAGGTAATCTCACTATGGCAAAACCTTTCCTTTACTAGGTTGTAACACTTGTAAGAATCAAGCATGCTTAATGCAATCATAACACCTAGAGTAAGACTTGTTTTATTGCTAACTTGCGTAATGCTATTAACAAGGTGGGGCCAACAATACGAAAATAAATTAAACTTCATAATTATTCCTATCTTCTGACGTTCCCAGTCTGCATACAGGAATTCAATCAAAAGCCAATAGTTTAGTCACGATAGCTAGTCAAAGATTGGCAAAATCCATAGTCGGCACTTTTTTAATTTCGATATTAGGATTTGTTGATAGTTCCAAAATACACGCTTATGTATTGGCAGTGTTTTCATTTGTTGTCGTTTTGTCGTCTCCACACTGAATGTATAATATATCGTGGTCCGATCGTAGAAATGGCCATATCGTGATCTGCCTGGGTATTTTTTTTTTTTTTGGAAAGTGACTCTTTTTACGTCTTCCTGCCAAACACTTTACACGTGCACCCTGTGGGTTAACTACACACTTGGGTCATACAACGCCTTACGTGTTCAATACAACAACGCATTTAGGGTGCTGCTGGGGCTACCACGATTCTGCAGTGCTTCGACTATGTTCGCAGAAGCGCACACTGATGGGTTTCATGCTCTTATAAGGAAGCAGTGTGCGTCGCTGTTGAGTCGTGTTAGGTCCAGTAGCAACAGTATAATAAGCGTGTTTGCGGACAGGTGGGACTCTCCACTGCAGCTGCGCCATTGGATACATTTGCATACTGCGCTGTGAGCAGTGGACAGTTCCTCTCCGGTCCTAACGTATGTAACAGTTAAAGAAGCAGGCGATGTAGGTTGCCCGTACTTAGTTCAAATCAAAATTTAATATAGTTTAATTATAAGTAATTTTAATTGTATGAGTGTAAAACTATGGACTAGAATTATGTCTGAAATAAATAAACTATTATTATTTCATGATTTGGCTCGTTATATCCATTTATATGCAACTTATCTATGTTATATTTTAGTGACTTTTATAACTTGACTTGTAGAACCGAACTATCGCAACTGAAAGTTTCAGTAGTTCAAATTCGCAATCGGTCAAGTGACTGAAAAACCGTCAAAATCGCGCTTCGTCAAAATAGCGATTGGTCCATATCGCAAATGGTCAAAATAGCGATTGCTCAACCGGACTAACAACCGAACTACTGCTACTAGAGGGAGATAAAAGCTTTAGAAGAAATACAATGAAGGCGATACGTCATTAAAGCTTATGACGTATCGCCTTCATTGTATTTCTTCTTTTAGTTTCCTGTTTTGGTAATAAAAGTGTTTGTTATTTGTTGGCCTGCAGACGTGACTCTCTCCAAAAGTTTTGCTAATGATCGTTCTAGAATTATTATATCCAGTTTCTTCAATTTCGGTGTTTGGTCTATTGCAGGATTTGTAGTTAGAAAGAGAGAAGCAACCATCTGCAGAACTTTAATTGCAGCCTTGTTATAAGTAAGAATCAATTTATTTAAGTTATGCATAATTATACCATACCAGAACCTACTAATTTCATTGCACCAGCCAGTGACGTAATGTGAGAGACCATTCCTGTGCTCAAATTCTAATCGTGGATTCATTCCCAATGGCTCTTTAAAGTATCACATTGAAAGTACCTAGTGATGATTTATAAAAGGAATGAAAATATCGTTTCGTCGCGTATGGTCAATTTCGCAATCGGTCAAAATCATGAAAATCTCAATCCTTCAAAATAGCAAAGCGTCAAAATAGAATATTACGAGGATGACAAAATCTTCAACACTGCTGTCTATGCAACGTTTGTTGAACTACCAACATTAGGAACTTGGTAGCGTAAAAACTATTCCAAGGGAGAACGTAGCGCATTTCGGACTGTATCTAAAGTAGTTCTGATAAGCTTCCAGAGATGGCGCTGTTTTACACGAAGCAAAAGCAAATATTTTTAAGTCACTTGACGACAGATTAGAAGGTCGTCTGCAAGACTTATTATAAACCTAAACCAACAGGTAAACAGGTTTCCACAATGTCTGGTTCGTTCTGCGAAATGGAATCGACGTTGCAGAATAGCTATAGGTACGGTACTTACCTAACATTGTTTCCATTCATTGCAAAGTAATCTGACGCAGTAAAACGATTAAAACTCAGGTAGCAAGGTAAAAATATCAAGTAAACAAAAACTTTATACCTAAAAACTGCAATCTGCAAACTTTAAGAATCTTTGATATGGACATTGGATGGTTTTAAGTTCCAGTCACAGTGAATTTTGCTCATTATACATAACGTTACATAGACTATTGAGATTCTTTGCAGTTTTTATTGCCAATAAACGATTAGGTAGGTAGGTACTTATTTTCGCACATATCGGTATAGCAAGTGTGAACGTTGTTGTACCTAACCTATTAACTAGTTATGAAATGCGTTGGCAAACTTGAGTTAAGCCTTTACTCGGTAAGACCATGGAAATTGTGAGAAATCACGTACCGGTAAACCGGGGTTACTTTGAACAGCCGGATGACTTTTATTGAAACTTTTATTTCATATAAAATCGCGAAGTACGTAAAACGAAACGCAATTTGTTTTTTTTTTTTCTTGTCTAACATCATTGATGAACTGTTGAATCCTTTCTAGAGGACACGCTGGGAATTCGCCAACTATTTTAAGCACCGCCCGTAAGCTTAACACCGTAAGTCTTTTACTAGATCAAAGTTACCCCATACGCAACGTGCCCTATTTTCTTGCGTAATTCCAAAGCTATCAAAGTAACCCCATTCTCATTATAACTTTGATTAGACAGTTTTTATTTTTTTTCTCAGAATCAAGCCATATTTTTTCACATAAGTATTATTACAGAAATCGCGGGTTTAAAAAGAATCGATAACTAGACCGATTATATATTTTTTTTACAACCAGAGATTCAAAAGATATGGACCTTGAAAGTTCAATATTGATCAAAGTAACCCCGGTTTACGGTACCTAGTTTAGAATTAAATTATCTCACTATAGTGCCATGACATTTTAGGAACGTCCAGTTGGTTTAAACCTTACCTACCTTCTTGGATTACTACACAAATTAAAAAGTTTACAAAAACCTCTGTGTCAATTGTCAACCTTTAATGACATTTATGTAGGTAGGTACCTAGGTACCTGCATTTCATTATAATTTTTACTTGTATGTAAGAATCAACTTCGTCCGCTTGATTTTAAACATAAGAGTATTAGCTTTCTATTAGAAAAAAAAAAGATTTCGACGAATTGAGAACCTCCTCCTTTTTTTGAAGTCGGTTAAAAATGATTTCTAACATTGATCCAAGCTTCCTTGTTTTTGTAATTCGAACCTTACTTGGTCTGCCTTAAGGTGAAAACGCCAGGATAGCCCGCGAAATTCAATTTATTTTACGTTTTTTGCAATTTACTGGCCAGTACTAAGTTTTACGTTGATTAAAATATGATTCGCGGCCGTAACAAAAATGTATTTACAGAATTATGATCATTAAAGTCATCAACACAACTCTCTAAGACCAAGTAATCCTACCGAATGACTATTTCATGAAATCTTGACATTTTAGGATTACACTAACATATCAAGTTGTATTACTAATTGTAATGATTATAATTCTGTAAATACATATTTGTTACGGCCGCGAATCATATTTTAATTAACGTACAACTTTATACTGACCAGCAAATTGCAAAAAACGTAAGAAAATTCGCGGCCTACCTTACCTCAATCTTAGGACCGTTCACATCAGTGCTGGTAAAAAACAAACACCAACACGTTATTGACAAATTTTTCTAAAAGACACGTCATTAGTCCTCCACGCACTTAAATTGACGGATCGTTCAGTAGCTATTCGTGTTCCAACGTATTTGATTGAATATCTATTATTGGATTCATTGATGTCAAGGCTTTTCAGACTGTTGTTCTAAGTATAAAAGCAATTCTAAAGGAAGATGTGATAATAATCATATTAAAATGGTGATAAATGAGAATATCAGACTCCAATTATTAACCTTGATTCTTTTGAACGAGTAATATCCTGCACCCTGATTGCGTCGCACTATCAATCATAATCTGAATCATTTTGAAAGATTTTGCTACTCCGTTGCTTCATATGTTAGAAAAATTTGTCTGTTCAACAATATTGTTGAACTACCAATATGAAAGCCATCCCTACTATTAGTGTGTTACCTACGCTACGCAATTACCCCGCTGTTCATTGTTTACAGGTAACATAGTTCAGACACTCATCATACGAGTACCTAGTGTTAGACAAGATGTAAGCTGTTTATGTGCGGATAACTTTGCAACTTCAGATTTGTCCGTTTGTCCCTTATTAAAAGTTGTTCATACTGATGACTACAAAACAAACATACAAACGTATTTTCTTTCTTTCTTTTCTTTCTACAATGACCCGTGAAGAGGTTTTCAGTTATTTGAATTTCTTACAACTTGCATATTTAAACCTTTTAAAAATGCAACGCTGTTTCGTCCTATCTTTGAAAGTACACAGTGAACCAGTGAACAGTGTTCATCAGCTGATTATAACTACGCACAACAACAGTGAGTCACAGCTAGAGAACGTAAGAAATACGTCATAGCCTTCCTACTTAGCTAGTTTCACTAGTTGCGCTTCATGATGCAACATGCACTTCCACAATATTGCTTTCATAGATTGGCTTAAACTTAAGCCGAAAATTCACCTTTATTTCTTGTTTAGGAAACTCTTCTTCGTGAGTCGATAGTACGGCGCGGCGTCGTCGGCGTCGGTGGCAGCGCAGAGGTCACTTTGTCTGCATGTTTTGGGACACAGAGGTCAGGATAGGAGTATTGGGCCAACAAGATCTAAACTACAGTCGAGCAACAGGAAGAAAAATAAGATAGTAGCTAGGTAATTCAAATTGCATCGTCCCAGAACTAACATTGCGCTACTAGACTTTACACATAAATTATTTTTAGTTTCCGAAGTTCCGGAAAACACACACATAGGTAACACGCCTGGTTTCTCCGATGGGTGTGTCAGAGGTGTACCTACCTATAATACACCCACATTTCACCAGTTACGTTTAACTCCCATGTAATAGGGGGCGAGCCTAAGGCGGATGGCCATCAACCGGGCACACAGAAAAACAGCGCCAAAACAAAGCCTTTGACATTCACGATTAAAAAAAGAATCCGTGTATTACTACTGTACTCTTCAATTGCTTTTAAACTGGAATAGGAGTAGTCATCGTCATTCTCATTATAAATGAACTCATCATTGTTTAATCACTACTTAGGTAGGTACGTGCTAACAAACGTCTCTGGTAAACATGGGCCTCCTAATAGATCACTTCAATTCGGTGCACACGCATATTTACTGTTATAAATGTGAGTACAATGTCAAAGTATTTATAAATCCGGACAAACATCTTCGGACATGACCTTAGATTTCGACCGGTGATTTCTCAACATTATAACAATACAACAGTTGCATATATAAAACTATTACGTAGGTATAAATATTTCTAAACGCAGTATCATTTTTCTCGTATTATTTATTGGTAACATTTTCTGGAAATTCCGTATCCCTTGTACCTACATAGACTTCCACAACCATAGCATCATAAAAATAGACAATTTATCATCACGAATACACAATGCCATAGTGTACCTATTCGTACAACACGAGCCACACAATATAATCAACTAATAACATGCTCTAGCTGTCTATAGTGTTTTTATAACTCTTACAAAATATCGGAAACCCCCGTAACATTTTTTTTATGAGGATAACGCTAAATACGAGTATACACTAGATAATAATATATTATATAACTGTAAACTGGATAATAATATATGTATGTAATGTGGTATATCTCTAACAACAGATATGACGAAACGATAGTCGAGTACAGTTAGTACAGACATTTATTGTTTTTTTTTCGTGTAGCAATTCTCATGGATGTCCTCCATCTGGGGAGAAGGGAGTGTCATGTCCAACCAACTGAAAACCTTCAGTGGTTCTCCTGCAGCGTAAGCCGGGTGAGCGACATG
This sequence comes from Gortyna flavago, assembly GCA_963669345.1. Lineage (NCBI taxonomy): Eukaryota > Metazoa > Arthropoda > Insecta > Lepidoptera > Noctuidae > Gortyna > Gortyna flavago. The sequence goes on from OY770132.1 coordinate 6,052,834, forward strand.
CTCCGTGTCCTATTTTCTCCATGAATGCTTCTTCCCGCGGCTTCGCTCGCGTTGATGTCGGAAATTATCCCACGGGAACGTGCTAACGAGACAAAAAGTAGTCTATGTCCTTCCCCATGATGCCATCTATCTCCTTGCCAAATTTTATCAAAATCCGTTAAGTCGTTTAGGCGTGAAAAGGTAACATACAGAGAGTTGCCTTGGAATTTAAAATATTACTAACAGCGCCCCGCGCATTTACCCGCATAAGTTTCGATCCCGTGGGAATATCTGGATAAAAAGTATCCTGTGTTAATCCTGGTTATAAACTAGGTATCTGGGTGCCAAATTTCATCCAAATCCGTTCAGTAGTTTTTGCGTGAAAGAGTAACAAACATACAAACACAGTCACAAACTTTTTTTGCCTATATATTATACTAGCTTCCGCCCGCGGCTTCGCCCGCGAGGTTTGTCGATAAAAACTATTCTATGTCCTTCCCCGGGATGCAATCTATCTCTCTGCAAATTTTTATCGAAATCCGTTCAGTGGTTTAGGCGTGAAAAGGTAACATACAGACAGACAGAGTTACTTTCGAATTTATAATATTAGTATGGATTAGTGTGGTAACTAGCTGTTGCCCGCGACTTCGTCTGCGATCAAGACAAAAGACACGTGGCGCCATCTATTATCATAATAACGTTATTGTTGTTTCCTCGGGAACAGCACCTTTTCGGGATGAAAGGTACCTATGTTCGTTTCTGTACACCTGACAACGTATAATATGCAAAAAATCAGGATAATGGGTTCAGTGGTTTAGGCGTGAAAAGGTAACAAACAAACTCACTTTCACATTTATAATATTATAGATTATAATTAGGATTATATGTATATTATGGTTAGGATGAGGATAGTGTGAAGTTTGGATCGCCCAATGAGGTTGCAATGAGGTACGCTTCTTTCTACCGCTGGGCAAACATGGGTATGTGCCAAACCAAGTTCTACAAAACTTAAATGGACAATAGGTACCTAATTAATTTTACATTGGTACTCATTCAATAACACAAAAGGTGTCGCAGAACTAGCGCAGCGAATCGTAAACATACTCCATAAAATTACACTTGAATATAAATATGTTAGGCATCACGAAAACAGATGTGTGTGTGCCTCTGATATTAAATGGTCTAAATGATTTACAATTTACACTGTACAAAAACGTTGTTTTGACCATTTAGGGCTGATTTTACCAAAGTCAGATTTCTTTTATCTGTGGAATAAAATTGACGTCTGACAGTTGGATAGAATGATAAAACTGTCAAAAACATTTTAAAAACTTTCAGTGGACATAAGCCCGTTTTCACCATCGTTCCCTAAATTTACGGAGGCCCTTATGTAAGAAATTTTAAGTGTTAGTTTCGTTTCCACCATCACTTAAGGGACATTTATGGACCTAAGGGATCCCTTAAATACAGGGACCCGATATTCGGCATCTAAGCGCTAAGTGACAGTTTATTTTGTTGTTAAAAGTTCATAATTGCTACGAAATGGATGATTTTATTGAGAGTTTAGAAGCTGTCGAAACTGTGGGTTTAGTTACGAATCAAAGTTTATTCAGACAGCCACATAGAGAGTCGGTCAGAGCGACCCAAGCGTGGGAAATTGCCTCGTTCGTTGTTCCATCTGTTTTTATTTTATTTAATACTAGCTTCCGCCCGCGGCTTCGCCCGCGAGGTATGTCGATAAAAACTATCCTATGTCCTTCCTCGGGATGCAATCTATCACACTGCCAAATTTTATCAAAATCCGTTCAGTGGTTTAGGCGTGAAAAGGTAACATACAGAAAGACAGACAGACAGACAGAGTTACTTTCGAATGTATAATAAAATAATAATATTATAAGTATGGACTAGCGTCGAAGATCAATTTTATTTCGTCACTGTTATAATTTAGAAAGAAAGAAAAAAATATTTATTGCGACTCGTACAAGAAGATTACAAACAAAACTAAATACAGTAAAAAATAATTTTGCCGCGTTTTCCGTTTGTCTGCCGTTTCTTTAGAATAAAATAGTACCTATACCTACCTATTACACGACAAGACAACACGAATACACGATAAAAAATCCAAAGAGTATAACTAATAAATATGGAGTTATAATATACATATTATAAATTAATTATAATATTAATGGAGAGGCACTAAGGTAGCCCGCGAAATTCAAGAGCCCATACTACCTCAACTAAAATTCAGTCTTTGTCTCACTCGCACTATACTGTTCGCGGACTAAGTGTGAGCGAGACAGAGTGCGGTGCTGGGCGGCAGGCAGCGCCAATAGTTTAGGTTTTTGCTTTTTACGGCAAAAATAATTGTAATAAAAAAAAATTAAAACACATAGTCGCTGCTTTATAGTTAGTTTAGTTATTATACAAAGTTTCCTGATCAAATTTGAAGTATTTTTTTAATACCAGCGGTTTATTGTTCAGTTTCGAGGTAACTTTGGATTTTTTTTCTATCGAGAAAATTTTATGGAATCGTGTTATCGTCACACATAGTACCTTACATTAATCCTCAACTTTACCATATATTTATTTCAAAATTAATGCTGCAGTATTTTCGACATACGGAGGATCATGCTAAGCAATTTGAGGTAGTACAGGCCCTATTTTCTGGTCAGAATTAAATTGTACGTTGATTTAAATTATGATTCGCGGCCGTAATAAATATGTATTTACAGAATTATAATCATTAGAATCAGTAACACAACTTGTTAAGTTAGTCATCTGCCTAGCCTTTTCCCAACTATGTTGGGGTCGGCTTCCAGTCTAACCGGATGCAGCTGAATACCAGTATTTTACAGGTCAACTTGTTAAGTTAGTATAATCCTAAAATGTTAAGATATCATGAACTAGTCATTCAGTAGGATTACTTGGTCTTAGAGAATTGTGTTGATGACTTTATTGATTATTATTCTGTAAATACATATTCGTTACGGTCGCGAATCATATTTTAATCAACGTACAACTTAATACTGACCAGCAAATTGAAAAAACGTAAAATAAAAATTTAATTTCATAATTGCATAAATATCCCTTAATCTGGTGAAAACAAACTTAGGTAAGGGTAGTCTCTTATGGTAAGTGACCCTTAGATAAGGAGTGTTTGAGGGAACGATGGTGAAAACGGGCATTACTCTAGAGGTATTTTTTTTTTAAGGATGGGAAATCATCAAATGACCCCTCCCGCTCTGGGTGGAGCGGAAGGGAGTGTCAGACTCTTACTGACTAAAACCCATCCGTGTTCCTTCCTTAGCCCTTTATATTCCGGGGCAGCGGTAACCCTTTCGGACAATCCCGCTGCCCCGGCAGGACTCTAGAGGCATTAAGTTGAAATTCGCCCCATAGACGTAGGTAGGATCACCAGTGGACCTTTACGAGCTCTTCATTCCTCTGAAGCGCAGTAACAGTTCGATTTAAGCAACCATACTTACGTAATAGTATAAGCTCGTTTGAAAAATATTATCAGAAATCATTACCTCGAAGAAATCAAGCATGGTATTACACGGCTCTTATTGTACTACCATTGTTATCGTACGTTGCCGGCTATTAAAACCTGTTTATAAAACAAACGCATAAACGGACCTCGGAAATTTCTTTCACAAGTTGCCGAGCTGCTAGTAATAATAATTATGTGCTGCTACAACCGGATTGGACGTATAAATGGTCATTCACAGTTATTATTTCTCTGACTGCAGCAACCTAACAGCAACCATATTTTAACGAGAATAAAGATCACAATGAATTTGACAGACTTGTCAGTGGCAGCAACGCAACAGCAACCTTATTTGAATGAGTATAAAGACCACTGTGACTTGAACAGTGATGGAAAATCACCGGTAAAATAACTGAAAGGTCTGTGCTCACTACTTTCTTCTTTCTTTGAATTCTTTGTAAAGTGCCTATTAGATACATGCCTATAATGTCTCATAATGAGTACCTATGCTGTATACCTACTTGAATGTTTTCTCCACAGAAACTCAAACATTGAACTCCACCGAAAAATGTTCCCAATCAACTTTGAACCTTATGCTTTAGCCATATAAATCTATTAAAGAAATTTGACAGATTGTAGTAGCCTTCTTCCTATTACATAACAAACCGCATATTTTCCCTGAAGGGTTAGGCAGAGGAGTACTATAGAGCACCCACATTTCGCTGGTTATGTTTACCTCCTACAACCGGGCAAAAATCCAGAATCCGGGCTGCTACTGAGAAGCTGATAGAAAAACCCAATAACACTGCGGGACCTGAAAATTAAACCCAGGACCTCATGCTCACCAGTAGCGCTTATGACCACTCGACCAACGGCCTTTTTCCTCTATGCAATAGGGTTTTACTATTCTATATAGTAGGTTAAATGAGTTATGTCCGAACACAATTTTCCAATCTCTGTGTGTCATACGTTCCAAAAGTCCCTACTTATATTATTCAAACAACTTGCGTCTTGAGGAAAATGGTTGCTGCGGTTACCTCGACGCTTAATGAATTTTCCACAATGTCCGTATCTCATAAGTAAATATAACGTATGAGGAAGCTTGGTTACGGGGCACAATCCGATGCACTGTGACGTAACACGTGTAATTAATAACGGAGCCTGGCCGTATGTAATCGGCTGAATAAATAGTTAAATACCTGCGTTATGTTTACCCAGTGATGACTGTTATTGAGTTGGAGTTTGTTTATTGTGCAAACTCAAACCATTTATTACAGGCACTTTTGAATTGTCAGGGAGTTGGTTAGTCAGAAATATGAAACTAGTTGCCCATTCCAAAATGTAGTATTTACCTATGGAGAACGGGCAAGAAACTCCATGAAACTGCAAGCTGTGGTCTCTTATAATAAGTGAAGGAGTAGATACACATCATGTATTGTGGAAATCTTTTGTTGGAGATAAAATTATAAATAAACATAACTCTGATATATTACCTTAACCTGTTAGCATTCACTTAGACACAAAAATAAATCCGTTTTAATAAAATAAGTTGAACGAGTCTTGTCGAATCGGTCGATTTTACACTTGTTTACAATAATAAACCTACTTAGTTCGAAATGCTCGAATACCTACTAGCAAAGAACCTTCACAATTGTAATTAGTCATACAGACACTCAGTTTACCAAACTTCTAAGTGATTATTTCAAGTCAATAACACATATGTAACCAGTAAGTAAACTTACAGCCAAACCAACTCACCTTGCAGTGTGACATCGAAATTCTGGTCACAGGTAGGTAGAGGAAGTGCGGATCTATACATAAGTACATGCCGATATACAGCCTGGTATACAATTAGTACATCACATACAGTAGTATAGCAACTGTAGAGGACGCTGAGCTCTCTTATAAGTTACCTCATTAAGTAGTTCCTGCACGTACTCGATTAACTTAATTACTTAATTGTTGCGTCGAGGAACTTATATTAGCATGCGGTTCAGTGGTAGTTATACCTTTCTTATCCGTAGCATAATCAGCCTATAATGTTCCCACTGCTGGGACTCAGGCCTCTCTTTGAGAAGGAGTGGACCATAATCCACCATGCACGCGGGCCCAGTACGGATTGGTGGATGTCCCATATCTTGGACTTTTTTTAATGTAGGACATACCGGTTTCCTCACGATATTTTGCTTCACCGTTTTAAGAGCAGTAGTGATGAAATTAAATACACAATTTTACACAAAGTAAAGTACCTGCCTGGGTTCGAACTCACGACCTACAAAGTCAGTGCCGATACTAAAGGGCACAACTGCTCTTATCAGTAGCAATGTTCACATTATCCAAAGTTAGCTCTGAATGACGTTATCCACTGGCTTGATGGATTCTTGCACTTTATTTCATTCCATCACAATCAACTGTTATCCTTTCGAGTTGCTACCGTTTAGGACCCGACCTTGCTGCACAATATCATGCAGTTACTTTACATAAAGGATCGAATCAGTTTTTACCGTCTAATCTAGCTAATAGCGTCTAATCGTCTAATATAGAAAAGAATCACGTCTCTATAGCATTATTTAGATTGACATACAGATAGTAAGCGAGCCGGCTAGACCACACATCAAATACAATTACATCATTAAATCTAATTATAGTGTGAACGATTTAGTCGCATACGGGTCGCCAACCTTGATTTTCATTGTAGCATAAAGTGTAGGCAGTGTACAAGCCGCTGATGACGTCACGGTGGAAAGCGCGACCAAGTGGACCGCGGCACACTGCGCTTGGTTACACAGCGGTCAACCAGCTTCCTGTCAACGGTTTTAAATACAACGAGATCCACAGATTGACAAGAGCTGCAGCTGCATGAATATTTTCGAGTTCTGTGATACTACTAGAGTATTATATTATCTGTGGCGATAGGCAGTTTAGCTCAGAGCTCAGTGCACGCTGTTGAGAGTTTCAACCACAAAATCAAAAGATAGGTTCTAATGCTTGCAGAAAAAAAATTGGTACCTAAGTAAAGGAGATGTTTCAAAATGGGCCAGGTCTATGTACAGTAACTCAAAAAAAAGAAAAAAATCCATAGAATTCAGGAAAAATACAGATAATTCAATTAAATGTATACTGTTCTGGTAGTGAATTCATATTTATCAATTATTTTTATCGACTTTCAACATGGCGTCTCACCGATTTAGTTACTCTGTGCTTAAAAACAAGGACAATTAACCATTGATCATAGAAATAGAACTGTTAGCTGTCAAAAAGTGTCACTTCAGTCACTTTCGTCTTGTCGTCGGTCGTGATTGTGTTCGTTTTGTTTTGAGTTTCTGGAGTTCTTTTTAACAGCCTGGCTTTCGTTTTTTGGATTTAATACCGTTTCTTTCCCATCTGTTTACCTGGCTTTCGTTTTTGGACTGTTACCCGGCTTGTGTTGTAAGGACTTCGACTTTCTTGTGTGGTTTCCTCCACAGAAATAAACATGTCAAACGTCATTAATCAATCAAAATGACAGTTTACCGCCATGACGGGTTTTTGTTGTGTGTTGCAATTTCAAGTGTAATTTCTTGTGTTTACCAACAAAACAAGCCACTTTAAAGTAATTGGACAGTTGAGAACTGTTTTAAATGAATTTTTCTATTTTTTTGTATAGTGTACAAGGACCTGGCCCAGGCTCCATACATTTTGAAACATCTCCTTTACCCAATCTACGAGTACTTATACTTACGAGTATTATGATTATGTATCGTGCATTTGATAAACAAAAATTCTGCAATTAGACTGGTAAAATATTTGCATTGTTCAATTGTCCATCTATTCAGCCGAAATCATGTTATCAGTAAGAAATATTTGACAGTCTGCGCACCCTTAAAGGCGCAGACCCACCGCGGCGGCGCAAGCTGTGCACTGGCATGCGGCGCATTTTAGCTACGTGGTTTCATTTGTTTGACAACGTGGTTCTTCGTTTCCACTGCAGTACACACCGACAACTATGTACAACTGTAGCGTGGCTCACCGCAGCGCACTGTGCTGTGCTGTATCGCAGCATATAGTCGTGTGTAAAATCCGTGTATAGTTTGTATCTAGTAACGACGACCTAAAGAAAGTGGCTGGGACGGCCTGAATGCGGAAGGCGGAGGACAGGATGTTGTGGCGCAGCCTGAGAGAGGCCTATGACCAGCAGTGGACTGCAATAGGCTGAGTTGATTGTTGATTGTGTACCCAACCCTCCCGGATTGCCCGGAAGACTCTGGTAATAATGGTTAACCTCCCGACCTCCCGAGGTGCAATAATTAGCATCCGTCGCTCGCAACACTCGCACGTCGCTACTCCGCACGTTTGTTCTTTCCATTCCTGTCTCTAATGCTTCTTGCGAGCGCGTATTCAGCATGATGAAACAAGAAGGTATGGAGCAAGGAAAGAAACCGAATGAATATTTCTTTAGTAACAGAAGTGTTAGGTACACTAACAAACTTCGATTTTTCATGTAAAACGTTTATGATTTTGTGGTAAAATACCGTCAATTATTTATTTATTAGATGCTGCTCGAAAGCAAAGTAAATATAAATTTAAAAACCGGTCAAGTGCGAGTTGAACTCGCGTGGAGAGGGTTCCGTACGATAAATATTTTATCTACCATGTTTTTTTAAAGAACGTGACACCGACATTCCAACTGAAAATGTAAGTTTGTACGCACAATATTGAGAGATATAACATGTTGTCTCAAGATCATAGACTTCTTATTATTTTTTCTGTAATCTATAGGTATAGAACTATTTTCTGTATTTTTTTCAAAATTTTAGGCTCAGTAGTTTCGGAGATAAGGGGGGGAATGGTAAATTTCCGTCTATTGTCTTAAATAACTTTAATACTTTGATATGTCACACGGTACAGATTGCGATTTTTTTTTTTCTATTTACCCCTCAAAAATGACTCCCATTTTCAAAACTCTTTTATTTACGTTACACGTCTGTGTTTGGGTCACAGAGATTCATATTGTGTACCAAATTTCAACTCAATCGGTCCATAAGATTCGGAGCAAATTGGCTGTGACAGACGGACTGACAGACAGACACACGAGTGATCCTATAAGGGTTCCGTTTTTTCCTTTTGAGGTACGGAACCCTAAAAACGAATAAGTTATTGAGATTTTCTTTCAACTCCCCTCCCCCCTACTTGATTTTTAGGGTTCCGTACCAAAATGGTAAAAAGGATGGTAGGTGTTAATTTCAAGACGTTTATTGTTTTTGTGTTACAATCTTTGTGGACGGTAAAATATGGATTGACAAAAGAGACAAAAAAGGAAGAAAAAATGGCGCGTGCGACCCGCGACCTCTGCAAAAATCTACCACGTGAAGTTGGTGGGCGACGCTCCGCGATGATTGGCAGACACGCTTGACACTATTTGGTTGATGTCGTTTGCAAACACGCCGTCAGCGGCAACTTCAGGTCGCCATCTTGCCTCTTCGTGCCGAAAGATGGCGCAGGCGGTAACAGTAGGAAGGAAGGGAAAAGGAGAACTACTAATGCTATCAACTTGAAATTTGGAATAGTTTTAGATGAGGTTTGCCCAACCATTTTGGATATAAGAAAGTTTTTTTTTTGCAACAGTTCTGAAAGGGGTTGTGAAAAATTCTAAGCGGGGCTATTGGGGTATCATAATTAATTTTAATTACTCTGACGAATATAGGCCTCTCCGATGAAAATTTCAAAACATATTATTATGATGGTACGGAACACTCGGTGCGCGAGTCCGACTCGCTCATGACCGGTTTTTTTAATTCTCCCTGTTTGGTCCTTTCGAGAGTGTACCGCATGCACAGCGTGCATGGCGTTGATAGCGTTGAGCTTTGTGACTTTATGTGAATGCCATATTCGAGCATGCCACGCATGTGGCTATCCGTGTGCCGCGGTGGGGCTGCGCCTTAATACGGACCTAACGACATTCCGCGTCCCTCTAGGGAACGAACCGACCGGATAAATCATATTCCTATCCTACATTTGGGCGGTTCGAATCAAATCTGGAATGAGGGCAACCTTGTCACAGCGACATTTCCACTATGTGTATGTACCTTATGGTAAATTGGACGCAAATTACTATTCACGTTGACCTTAGGGCCCGATCACACGTACCACAAACACATCACAACGACACCACGTGGACTGGCGCTAATTTGTATGAAAATGAATAGTATTCACACGGACCACAATTGTGGCGGTCAAAATAAACCGTGTGGACGGTACCGACCGCATCAAGACAACATCGTACCCACAACGCAACCTCAACGTTGCGTCGATGCGATGAAACTGTCACAGCCGGAGGTAATCTGACAAACACTAGCCACAACGTAACCACATCGCAACTACTAGCGACAACGCAACCACAACGCGACTGCAAAAAGTTGAAGCGACACTATTCACACGTAACCACTGCTTCCGCACATTTTGTGGCTGCGATTTGTTGTGGTTGCGGTACGTGTGAACGGACCCACAAAATATATTATCAATGTCACATAATGTCTCTTCAAATAAAGGGGAATATATTTTGGGTAAAATTGGAATTTCCGCTCATCTTTTTAGAACATAGAATAATTTATCATAATCTAGCAGTTGTTACCAAGTTATTGCAATAATACGCACGTGGCAACCTTAGTGAGTGTCAACTTTTTATATGTTTGAATACGAGGCTTTTGACTCTTGGTAATGTGCATTTTGTTTTGTGCAGAATCTTTATTTTCTTTCAACACTTTTTATATCACATCATTACAGCATAAATCCAAAGATGTTATTTAAACTTGAACAACGTAGCATGATTGGCTTTTAGAGTTTTGTGGACATGTTTGCAATGATATTGATGAAGCAGTCGTGTGCTCATCTCAAGTCATCTCTAAACAGATACTCGAAACAATGATCACTCTTTTTACAATAAAAAAACGGTTTTGAAAGGGGTTCGTGGCTAAGTAATAATAGCCACACGGGTCGATCGATCAGGTTCAGCTACGCTTGCCGCGGTTGGTCCGTGGATGGGCGGACCGCTCCGTGCCACGGAAAGCACGTTGGTCACGGCTGTCATTAGTGTGGATCGTTGACAGTCGTTACGGGTCGTCAGAAGGTCGAAAGTCTGACAACCAGTCTCACCAAGGGGTATCGTATTACCCAGTAACTGGGTTATGGAGGTTAGATAGGTAGTAGCTCTATGTAAAATACTGGTATTCAGCTGCATCCGGTTAGACTGAAAGCGGACCCCAACATAGTTGGGAAAAGCCTCGGCAGATGATGATGAAATCATTATTCATTTATTTTTCAGACAAAGTCCATTCCATTATTACTTTAGAAAAAACATGAAATTAATATAATAATCACACACACACACACAATAAACTAATAATACTCAGACATTCAAATCAAATAAAATAAAAATACATACAAATGTCATTATTATTGAATTGCTTATTTTTTGCATTATTGAATTGTTTACATTACTAAATGCTTTGTTTTTACCATAACAAAACAAAAAATCTTGTGGTCTGTGGTATTGATATCAAACAGCCTAAACGTATGTGTACTAGGTAAAGTACCTATTCTTTCAATGAGTGTCCACAGTTAACCTAATAGGCATTTAATTGTCCTGTATATGCACGTAAATGGTTGCTTGGATCTGGGGGTCTACTCCCTAACTCTGACCGTCCGTCCGTCGGCCCGTCCGACAGTAGCCCGATACGACGGCGTGAACCCTACTCCCTAACGATCACAGAGTACTTTTGTATAGTATGGAATAGAGGTCTAACTCAGCGATCAAAATGGGAAACGTCAAGTGTCGCCCTCTGGACGCGGGTTTTGGAGCTAATGCCAACACAATCCTACGCTATAGCTAGGTAGGTACATACAATTCGCACGTCGTCGCCTACTTACAGATTTATTTATTTTTAGGGTATTTTAAAATGTGAATTACAATTCGCTTGTAGATAAGCGAATGGTAATTCACATTATCAAACAATAAAACAATGTTAGGTAATATTCGATTTAATTATTTATTACTTTCTTTTGAAACATTTCATAGTAAGTTTTTTAGCTTTAACTTTATACGAATCCGTATCATCATCACATTCTCTCTTATTTATTAATATCTTTACAATAGTTATAAATGAAAAATCTGCACTATATTTTTATTACATACATGATAAATGAATGAATACAAATCACAAGACCGTAAACTTAGAGAGAACACTAGAAGAAAAGTAATAGAAAATAAAATTGCACCTAACCTTATTATTGCTAAACATTTCTCTAAATACCAAGCAGTAGAATTAATATGTTGCCTACTGACTTAAGATCATCGATTTACAAGGGTACTCTATTCAAAACAAAACTTAAAGCATTCCTATTAGATAAAATTAAATGTTTGTATTCTCTAACTGAATTGGTGACAGATGATGGTAAATAGTTTTTATATTTTAGTAATTTACATTCTTGCACCTGCCATTCACTTATGACTCAGTTATGACATTAAATATATTTAAAAAATTAAATATTAGTTATTTTTTTCTTTTTGGATAGATTTATACTCAAACTCAAAGCATTTATTTCAACTAAACTAATTACAGGCACTTTTGAATTGTCAAGGGGTCGGTCAGTCAGAAAGATAAAGCTAGTTGCCCATTCCAAAGCGTAGGTACATAAGGAGAAGAATGGGCAAAAAACTCCATGGACACTCTTTTAAATCAAATAATATGGTTACAAAGACTTGGTTACATCATTCATGTTAAAAATTATGCATGTGAGAACGATTTAAAACTTTAAAAGCGTCCGTAATGAAAAGACGTAAAAAAACAATTCAAATATTAAATTAAAATAAGCCATGGCAGCAAAGAGATGACCAGTCCCTACTGACAGCGCCCGTTCACGAACATGACGCATGTATTAGCACCATTCAGCTCAACCATTTTGAAAGGAGCTAAATGATCCAACACATGCGCCACCATCAGCGAGACATTTGAGTGAGCATGACATACCGTCAGCCGCCAGGGCACATTCAAGTCAATGAAAGACGTACCCAGTAAATGGTAGCTTTGTAGTATGACATATACTCACATGTGCTATGCAATTATACAATACTAGCAGATTGAATTTATATAATGCAAAAATTATATTTTAAAATCTTCAGCAGCTCCAACAGTATTTTCCAATGATAATCAATTTATTTGTGCGTCCTTATGGAGCAGGGCCATCGTTTACCCAAGCATTTTTATCAGCGATGTAATCACCCAATTTATAATAGGTATGCCTGGCTGCATAGTGTGCGTTTTATACAAGATTTAAACTTCGATTCATTCAGTTCAAGTGTGGGTAGGTATTTTATTGTAACTTTTTAAACAGTAGCCAATGAAAGATGAATCTACTTTAGCCAGCCTGAAACCTGGTTGAACTAATTGGTCCCTATTTCTAGATAAATAATTGTGTCTTTCACCTCTTTTACTAAAAAGATATAGATTTTTCCATACGTACACACGGCTACACATCAAGCTATACATAACCAGTTTTAGCTGAACTCGCATTGCATAGGTTTTTCTTACAATCAAAAGTCAGCTTATACTGGTTATGTATAGCTTGATGTGTAGACGTGTGTACATGATATTTTCATAGATATGTATATTGACAAGGTACCGTCATGATGTTAATATCTTTAAACAGCTCCCTTAGAGTCACGCCTGCGGAGGCTATATATGGCTCTGATGACTCTTTTCTGCAGAATAAAAATAGAATTGATGTCTGCAGCCCGTCCCCATAGTAAAATACTGTACGACATAATACTATGAAAGTAACTAAAATAGACTAGTCTCGCAGTATCAACATCAGTAAATTGACGGATTTTTCTCACAGCATATGCTGCTGACGTCCTGCAGGAGATGTTAATTGAGGACCCCATTGAAGCCTTGAGTCGAGCGTGATTCCCAGGAAAACAGTTATCGACGAATTCTAGTATCATAATCCAATATATATATAATCAATTGACATAATAATATCGCACATTTATAAGAAAAGTGACACTAACCAAAAATGCTATTTTTTCAGTAGAAGCATTTAAAGTTTTACCAAACGGTAATTAAGAGTTTTAACCACCAGAAAGTAAAACTACTACTACTAACTAACTAGTGGTACTTTTTTTTTAATTTTTTTTTTTTGGTAAAACCTTAAATGCTTCTACTGAAAAAATAGATTTTTTGGTTAGTGTCACTCTTCTTAACAATGTGCGATATTTACAATAATTTATATAATAACTATTTACAATCTATTGACATGATATTTATCATAGGTTATTGATTTGAAATTCAGTATTAATAATTTTTAGCTGTAATAAATTAATTAGTGTACTACATTCAATAACAATGCGAATTGATAATGAATAATTAAACTAAAAAAATCTATTAATTTTCCATTGTGTTGAGCATTTTAAGAATGAGAAGTCTACAGCTACAAAAATTATTGTTGTTATTAATTATTTTAAATGGTTTTAAACTTTCTTTTAATATTGTATAATTTATATCCTGAAGATTAGATATACAATTTAAGAGAGCGTCGCTGGGACTGCAAAGCCATTTTTTATTTGCGTATTCCCGATATCTTAAATATTCGTGGTCACTGTTTGATATTAAATCTTTTTTACATTGACCTTGTTGCGGCACTTGCTTAGTTTTGCTCGAAATAGCACAAGTTTTCTACAGAGCATGCTCAGATTGAGTTACAGCAACGCGTTTCACCCGCCTTCTGGTAATGATCCGTTGTTCGTCCGTTGTTGCTTTTTGCGATGCTCTGTAAGAAAATGAAACATTATTATAGACAATTATTTGGTACTTATACAATTTAGCACTTTACTACTGATGTTGTTTTGATGACCAAATGAGTTTTTTTACTATAAATAATTGGGCGTAATATAAGAGTGTGTATTGAAATGCATATTATTTTTATTTTGTTATAATAAATAGCATTCTTATTGAGTTATTTTGTTATGTAAGTAGTGCAACATTTGAAAGTAATACTATTATAATTTATACAATAGAAAAGTAGGTACACACTACTCACATTGCTGCAGTGGCAGATATTTTTATAGCACCTCATGGATAATTAAATACCTATTCTAATATTACAATAATGGTATTTAGTATTTTAAGTTGTATAAATAACGCCGTTTAATTATTTCAAATGGCAAAATTCATAAAAGACACATGCCAAGATTGTTTACTAAATAAGGAAAAATACACGTAAGATGATAATTATCTTTACTTACCAAGATTTTTTTTTATTTGTACATCTTCCGCAGCTATTATGGCATGTAGATGTATAGGCTCAGCCATGGATACCGTGTCACATCTGTGTGAAGTAATAGGTTCTGGAATGACAATTAATTTATTATTTAGTTATAATAAATGTGTTAATAGATAATCAATTATGTATTAGGTACAGTCTCAGACAATATTGAAAGTATTTAAGTATGTTTAATCATTATAATGTATACTTAGAGCAATATTAATCTTCTGTATGATGAACATAAATTAATTTACACTACACAATAAACTTTTATAATAGAATCTATGATTTTGATTTTGAATAGAATCGAGGACCAGAGGAAAATTAAAAAAATACTAATGGTAATGCTGTTATGATTATATCTTCACTTACCTAGATTTTCCTTTAATTGTAGGTATTCCCACAGCACTTTGAGTGTGTGGCTGCATATCCACAGAGTCCAAATGTGAAGTAACAGGTTCTGGAATGACAATTAATCTATTATTTCAGTAAGCAGCGATAACCCTCATAGGACTAGACACTATCGATTTTCCATTGTGTCTCATTAGCACTGCTTGACAGGTTAAGTGTGACCTGCTATCATATTATTATGTAAAGCGTTGGTCTAGCATTTGCAGAAACAACCACTGGGTTTCAGGTATTAGGTTTGATTCTCAACTTGGGGCAATTTGTTATTAGGTATTTCACCAAACATTATAGCATACCAGTTAAGACACCCGTGTCCAGCAGACGAGGCATAAGAGCTTTTGATGGGACATTTAATTTACTCATAAATGGGATGATAAATATACTTATTATTAATTACAAGTACATGGCAACAAATGGATTAATGCAATGGATTAGCTGTTTTATTTGGTACATTTTGTGAATAGTGTGTTATTAACAAGACATTACAACACCAATTGAAGGAATACTAGCATTTGCCCGCAGCTCTGCCCACATGGGAAGTAGCCGATGCCACTTTCGGGTCCATAAACTTATCACTGAGCAAAAAATAAAATTGATCCATTGCTCCGTTGTTGTGTGAAAGGTCAAACCAATATTTGATACACCGTAAAATCACCATCTGCCAATATATTTCAATATTAATCTTAAAGGCAGACGCCGTTTCCCTCCGGATAAAGAAGTTATTTACCAATCCATTAAACATCTCTCCCCATAGAGTAATTTTAGTTTCCATAGTTAGGAAAATAATATAAATCTTTTGGCACCCATGATTATAAGTAATAATAAAACTAATAACCTAAATCTATATTCTTTGAGTTTATTAGATATTTTATTATAACTAACCTGGCATCTTAGACGACAAACTGACCCATGTTTGTTGTTGGTACAGCTTCTTTGCTGAGTCGATTATTACGGCACGAGTACTTTTGTTCGAAGTGTACACGGCATACACGGCGGTATTTGTGCTACAGGTCACCACCAATGGAATAAACCCATGTATTAAATAACTCCATATCCTTAGCAGGGTAAGGAAACTTATGCAAATTCGCATTGTTATCTGAAATAAGTAAGTAATCAGTGGAGTTGGATGTCAAAACCTGAAATTTACGGGCGGCGGACTTTGCACTGCTTATAAAGGCTTAGCCCAGTGGCCTGTTCATTATGAAAAAAAAAAGACACTTACCCAAGTTATCTAAACATCCGGGGACGCAACGCTTTTTGTTAGACATGATAAATTAGGTGGATATCAATGTCACAAACCCTAAAGTTAGCTCTAAACGGGTAGTCAAGAGTCCTCTCTCAATATTTAGATTTTAACAATTAGCACGAGTACAAAATCAAAACCAATCAAAACGGCCGAAGGAGCAGAGGCTCTACCCCGTTAGGGTAATAGTGTTCTGTGGGGTCTACTCAACGGACTTGGATGGAAAAGCACTTTTAGACGATTGAAATCTAGAAAAAGCAGATAAAAACAAGCAAGACGCGGAAAATGCGCACAAGCAAACCGGCGGCCATGGCCAAGTTTGTTGTAGTGTTACATACAAAAATAAATTCACTTAAAATGTCTTGAAATTATTTTCAAATTTTTTTATTTCGATTGTATACTATTGATATATTGAGCTTAGATGTAGGAAATATTTTCTCGTTGTATTATTTTAATTACTTATGTAGGTAGATCGAGGATATAATATATTGTTCATGGAAATTTAACGAGGGCTGGTCACACCGAAGAGCTAAAATGCATGACTGTTTTCATGCCATCTTGCGTACCGTTGTAGAACTATCTCGTCACAAAATTATGAAGACTGCCATCTCTAAGTGGGTTTCAGAATAGTGACACATTATAATGACACCAAATTATCATGTTAGTTTCAAGTGTAGGTCGGCAATACTTTTAGTGTCCATCCATATTTTTTATACTTATACGAGAACGATTACCCGCTTGCCACTACTGAGATTGTCAACCCTGCTAACGATTTCGGACTCATCAGATTCAAACGGAATCATAGACAATATTCGTGAACGAACGACGCATGGCGATACAGTTGCACTATTTTACCGGTCGATTACCGGTTTACTTATTTTGTAGTTTTCTAGCTTATTAAACAAAAATTAATACTTTTGTCGTTAGAAAATGACCACATTTAAAAAATATACCTTTTATTATGTCTATAAATATAGAATTGAATTATTTTTGCCATTTTTGTCTGGAAAGTGGCATCATCCTGTTATACCTTTGCCTGTTACTTTTTTGAAGGAAATTTTCTAATGAAATGTCAAAGGCCGCATTCCGAATTTAGTTTGTCTCATAGTCTCACATGCGTTCCGATTTAGTTATTACGATTATGACAGCTAAGAGCTGTCAACAATTCGAAACGCTCCTCGTGAACGCGCTCACAGTGATACTCAATGTCAAAACGATATTATTACAGTATTTCTTTGTATAAACACCACATTTCTTCTTCAGTTCTTCTTCTTTAGTTAGGTGGCGACAGCCAGCCAGAAGAAAAAAAAAATACCTCTACATTTAAAAATAATTTTGACACAACTAAATCGAATTTGACAATCGCGACACCACGTGGAAAATATTTTATTTTGTTTTTAGAAGATATTTTATTTTTATATGGAATTTTTCTCTTTTTGTATGGAAAATATGAAAAATTATTACCTACGTGTTGAGTTTTAGGGGTTTATGAGTTTTATAAAGGGGGTCGAAATTTTCATTATTTTTACGATAGGACACACCGTTTTCGAGATATAAGCAAAAGAAAAGAAAAAAGATACAGTACTGTTTTTGTTGGTTTGCCAACTAATTTTATTCCACACCTTTTTAGTCGCGATTAAAAATAGTAAGATTTAATTAGAAAATCTAATCCTTATCGCGCACGCTAATTCGGTACGGGTTTAGGCACGCTCAAATTCCTGTAAAGCTTCTTTAATATTTAAAAAAACAGCCGTACTTAGTTTGAATTCTTTTAAATTGGTAACTTTCGTCGACAGCACGAGAACTATTTTGATGTCGTATCAACTGACATAAATATCCGTCTAAACCAGTGTCAACTTTAATTGTTCGGACGGGCTAAAACACATCGGGGGTAGGGACAACTATCAAATCGCGTTGTCATTCATTCTTCGCTCGGGCCTCGAACGAATCATCCGTCCGTAGGGCATAGGGAGTAGGAAACGCCCGTAACGAAGGCCGAAACGACGGACTTCGTGCTTAGGGAGTAGACCCCCTGGTTCAGTCTCATGACATCATTCACCGATATCTTTTCTAATGACAGCTGTGGCAAATGTGAACAGACTGATAGGAACATGGATTTTCCAATGAAGATTCTTTGGAGGCCGAAAACAGGGTAATATTATATTATCTGTGGTTAAGGCATCAACCACAGAGTACTTTTTAATAGAGTGAGAATCAACATGCCGACATCATTCGTCATACGGGTTTTTCGGGCTCGTTACGCAATATTTATCGCGATTGGTACGGTAAAAACGGTGGGTTGTATTTTATTTGCCTTTTCAACACTCAATCAATTGGCGGAATAGAAACCATTCAGTTTTAGTGACGCTGAAGTTCTAGTAGAGATAAAAAATTGTAATAAATCAATCGTCAAATTTTCCAGTATATTCTCCAACCGGAAAATATCTTCCTCAATTGTATACCTTATGGTGGGAACGCCGAGACCGACGCCCTAGAAAGACTTGTGTCGTTATTCAGATAGGTCAGCATAGCTATTCACAACCCTCCGACAGGCTATCGTATCGAAAATGACACATTTCGATAACGATTTTTCTTGAAGAATAGCGGTTGTCTCATAATCAGCCCATAATGTTCCCACTGCTGGGACACAGGCCTCTTCTCTTCAAGAGGGAGTGGGCTATAATCTACCACGCGTTCCCAGTGCGGGTTGGTAGATGTCACATGTCTTCGAATTTTTGATTCCAGGACATGCCGGTTTCCTCACGATGTTTTCCTTCATGGTTTTGAGAGCAGTGGTGATGAAATAATTTACACAACGTAAAGCGCCTACCTGGTTTCGAATCTACGACCTACAACTCGTAAGTCGCGGCCGTTACCAGTGTACACACAGCGCACCATAATTAATTTAAAAGGGTTGTACTTCATGAGCCCTTACCTATCATAATTTAGTCCAAATTCATGTAGCTCCTGTATAATTTAGTCCAAATTCATTTAGCTCCTGTATAATTTAGCTCCTGTATAATTTCATTACTCCAATTTCATGTTAATTTACTGACGGAGCTGCCTGTTCTTAAATTCGCTTGAATTTATTTATAGTTCATTCATTGAATGGCTCAGTGATACCATTCATTTATCATGGTCGCTGGTAGGTCTATATGGTTTAGTGTTTTATTGTTTAATCCTGTGTTCAATTACAACGACCTCGCCATTGTATCCATGACTCGTTTCATGTAAAATCCAATTGATCCAGTAAACCCAGTTTATATAATAATGAAGCTAATGTACCTACTACTCTCGGGACCGCCCTGTTCCTGGTTCTATCAGATTTTTATTCATCACCATGCATCCATTATTTTTTATTAAGGTATCATCATAACCAAAAGCTTTTTCCTCCCTTCTTTAGAGCATAAGCCTCTTCCCTATTCCGTTTCTTGATATACAAGGCATTAAGAAAATTCGAGGTTTTTCTCATTTTCATAACTTCCTTTATAAGTATCTTTAGATCATTTGTCGATTTTGCTTCGTTTTGTTCACAAGGGATGAAATGAAATGAAATTATGAAATGAAAAATGTTTGTTTTTGTAGTAGATCTTCTAATTCTAAGGCACTTTAATTTGTGATAATCTTATTGATCTCTTTCATTCGTTGATAATTTTGTGTGACATTGTATGACATTCTACCGACACAGGTCATTGCCAATTAATAAATAATTTATCAATTTTTTAATGTACAAGCCACGCATTGTTTCATGCAGCTGTTGTTGATGTTATGCCACATGTAGGTATTATTAAAACCAGCATGCAACGATGATAAGGCATAGGATATGAATAAAGGGGGCGGGGTGGAGCAGCTACGCCTACGAGTGTGTAAAACATAATTACTGTCATAGATAATGACATGAAGTGTCGGTCAATGTTCTTTCTAGGGCCTAATCGAAATCTGAAATCATCATTAATTTTTTTATGATCTCCAATAAAATATATACCTACGCCAAACATATAGACGACAAAGTATTTGGTAGGTGTACGCTTTTAATTTCAGGAGACAACAGCATGCACAATAAAATTAACAACTCAGCTAACAAATTAAATAAGTACCTAATCCTACTTCCTACTAATCCTACTATCCTACTAAGTAATATAATAAACGCGAAAGTTTGTGAGGATGGATGGATGTTTGTTACTCTTTCACGAAAAAACTACTGAACGGATTTTGACGAAACTTTACAGTATCTAATATGAGTAGCTTATACTTCAGAATAATACAGAGGATACTTTTTATTTCGATACTCCCATGCTTTCGACACTTATGTGGGAGAAACCGCGGGGCACTGCTAGTATTATTATAAATGTGAAATTTTGTGAAGATGTTTTGATGTTTGTTACTCAATCACGCAAAAACCACTGAACGGATTTGGATGAAATTTCTAATCAGGATTAACACATAAATTACTTTTTATCCCGATATTCCCACGGGATCCTGTGGATCTCTTCATTTATGATCCGATCACGTAGGGAAATTCCAAGCATAGCCCTCTCCATGTGAGCGACCACGTTTCAGTGCCATAGGTAGACACTTGCAACACGCACTGGTCATTGAAGACTTTCGTCTTGAGACACGTTGCAGGAGGAACAGCGGGTGGTTTAAGTCAATTCGTCCCGCCCCAGGCTGTAGGATATTTGTGAAGATTTCCTAAATAGATGGGAACACAAAAGATACAAAATACATAAAGTTTTTCAAGTACGTAAGTCGTGTTCGAGACTCAATGCGTTCCAATTGTGAGTTGTTACACCGAAGCTCGGAAGTTCATCAACCTAACAATTTAATTGGTGTAGCCACGGTATAGCTCACTAATTGAAAGGAAGCTTAGAGTTGTCAATTGCTTTGCGGACAATTCCAATATTCAGTCTTATCTTGATCAAACTCAGTATGGACACGGTAACATTACCATAGTATGGAACCAAACATGGTAGGAAAAAGTCTTATAACGAATCAAACCTTGCCTACTTAGTAACAATAAATACTTATCATATAATTTTTTTTTATACGGGACGACGTTCACTGCTGAGAGCCTCTCACAAAAATAATTACATTGTTTATTTCTGGGCCCCTCGTATCCCGAGTACCCGTGATCTTCACCGCTCTATCTGGAGGCAAGACTTATTTAAATAAAAATAACAAAAAAGTATAAATAAGTAGGTATATATAAATAAATAAATTAAAAATTAAATTCTTATTACTTTCTCATTCTCCAATACGTTAGTCGTACACTACACAAGTGAACCGTAAATATTTACTAACCTTATCAGCAAACATTTTTAGTTGAACTGTGATAAAATTCCCGAGTCCAGCAGTGATAAGGATAACTGATAACATTCCCAATGAATATAACACTCGGTTTTTATATGTGGGCTTACAAAACACATATTCATAGTTGGAATGTTACCAGACGACTTACTACTAGTTTCTAGGTAATTGAAGTGGAGCAGATAAAAATAATACCTACCTAAATATTTATGTGAATACAGCATGTTTGCATAACATCCAACGATTTATTAGCCAAGTTCCTCTGAAGGAGTAGGTAGGTATTCAGAATTGCCAACTTACCTTGTTATCTGATTATGTGTATTCAGATTCAGATTCAGATAATTTTATTTGCTCAAACATGTGTGTACATACAATACAATGCATGCAAGGTGTTACAAGTACCAAGATGGAATTGTGCTAACATGTTTACCATATTGTAATGGTGTGCAAATATTAATATAAGATTAGAACTAACACAAAATAATAATTAATTAATGAGTTACTTACAACATTCATTAACATTGACAATGCTGACATAAGTAAATAAATTGAATTAAATTGATTGATTAACATAATTGATTCTTATAGAAATAGATAGGAGTTACATACAAACATGATTCACTGCCCGACCCTTGCTCGACAAGCCAGCCCGCGAGGCTGAGCAAGTAGCTTTAAACTCCCCAATTAAAAATAACCAGACCCAGCCTGACCATTGCTGTCCTCCCCTCAATGACTCACTAAGCCGAGGCCCGAACCCCACAGGGGGTGCCCTTAGTGTAGCTCATTTAAATTAATATCCTTAGTTTGTAAGCCCTGGCTGGGGGCCTTAAAGTAATTTTTGGCCACCACAGGATAGTCCGGTTAAGCAGAAAGGCAACCTTAGCGAGTTGCAACTGCGAGTGGTCACGTCAAAAAAAAAAAAAAAATACAAACATGACAAATATTCAATGACCAAAAATAAAAACATATAAAAATGTCAATACAATAAAATGTAGGTACATTTAGGTAGGTACCCCCAGTCACATGACATATTCCACATTGGGCACACGCTTAAATGGCACCTGCCTGACACACAGCGGCACATTCACTCAGGTGCCATTTAAGCGGGTGCCCAATGTGGAATACGTCAGTCACATCACCCATGACAACTACTCAAGTTAAGGATAAATCTATTGCCACTTATTGGGCTCAATTCCAAGTTCCTGGCTGCTAATGATAAAGCATTTTATTAATTTTTTTTTTTTAGCCTATACTGTCCCATTGCTGGTCAATGGTATAGAAAGACATCAGGATAGGAACCAAAAATTATACCTGACACGGATCTACTTTGAATTTGAATTCCATTGACATAAACAACATCCATTCATAACATTCTCTATGAATATTATTTGCGAATGAACTTGTATTCCATTCTCTAGTAAACGCATTGTGTAGGAAATAATACATTTTGTTTCAGATTTGTTTCCTATTCTATTTCCTATTCCTATTCATTGATTGTATGGTCCTGGTCAAACACAAAAACATCTAAATAACAATTTGTTGACTATCTATTTATTTACACAGGTAAAAGAGATATTTCACTATCATAATTATACATAATATCTAGAATCATAAATGAAACGATATGTTATGATTAGTATGAATATAGTCTTTGTAAGACAGCGATGGGGAGAGTACATACCTACTTCGCCGCCTTGTGTTTCATCTGGCTGACTTTGTTACCGTCTGGACAAAAAAACAGGGTATACCTAAAACGTGAACGGAGTAGAAAGAAGCCTATAGCACAGATTTTTTTTTCACAAAAAGTAATAAAATTAATAAAATCTCCTTTTTTACATTCAATCCTTTGATTAAAGCCAGCGGATGGGAAATGGGTTCAATCAAAGTCGTTGAATGTCGCTACAGATTCATTGAGAAGGGTACTTTTTAGGGTTCCGTACCCAAAGGGTAAAACGGGACCCTATTACTAAGACTCCGCTGTCCGTCCGTCCGTCCGTCTGTCACCAGGCTGTACCTGTATCTCATGAACCGTGATAGTTAGACAGTTGAAATTTTCACAGAATGTGTATTTCTGTTGCCCAAAAAATATTGAAAACAGAATAAAATTAATATTTAAGGGGAGCTCCCATATAACGAACGTGATTTTTTGACGTTATTTTATATGTAGTGTTAAATGTTGTATGGTGGTACGGAACCCTTCGTATGCGACTCCAACTCGCACTTGGCCGGTTTTTTTATATTATTTGTAGATTTTTCCGTTTTTAGATTTCTATGCCATAGGTTTCTACTCCGTTCACCGTTTATGCCCTGTTTTTGTCCAGACGGTAAAAAAGTCAGCCGGTATTTGTATAAGTTATTTAATTAGTACCTCCTAGTGTAAACAGTTAGTTGTATAATAATGTTGTACATAATTAACATTACTATATACACTACAAAACTTAAACATAGACATATTACTATGAATCTTTAAGTTCTTCAAATACTTTTTAATTTATTTCGCAAAGGATTAAAGATTATGATCCTAGATATATGATAGTATTTTATTCCCTAAATTTTAGTGCCTAAGTACGCGTTTCTGATGAGCATGACGCATCGGGATTGGGAATCAGTCTGGTTCACCATCCCGACTGTTTGTTTCCCAATCCCGATGTGTCATCAGAATGTGTCAGTTGAACCGAATCGTTTGACGCGTGTGACTCAAAACGATTGAAGTTAATTGACTGCTCAAAAGTGCCGTTATTGAAAGATTAAAGATCATACTCGTAACACACATATCAACTCTAAAAGGGATCGTCACTGTTTCGCTTTTGGCCCGCCGTCAAACAGACATGTCTGTTTACATGAAAGTTAAAGAAAGGAAAAACGCATCGCTAACGACTTTTCCCAAGTTACGTGCCGGGGACTGTAAGCGCCGGCACCCGGGGACAACGAGCTGTTGCGCGGAAACTGCAAGTTGACCACGCACCGCACCGCGGTTTGTGATTTATTTTAAAACATAGAGAATTATCATATCAAAGTTTACTCAAAGTAGTTTTAAATTTAATTGATTTAAGTATTTGTAAAAAAAGGAGTAAATTCGTTTTGGCACAGACGTCGTTTTATTCCGAGCGCACGCACATTATAGCTATTACTCTTCTTTTGCGTTTCAAAAGTATTTGCATCACTTTCGCTCGCTTACTAGGTTTTCCTGGATTTTAGATTTTCGAGGTAGCGCCTTAACTGTCGTGCTGCCGGTACCCTACCATGGGTAGGTACTGCCGTCGCGGGTAATCGGTGCAGTGTCCTCATAGAACACTAGAACGTATACCCAATCTCCAAGATTACCTGGATATAGAAATATCTCTCCCGTAAGATACTATTAGTACGATAATATTTCAGGAATCAGACGGTGTGTTGCTATAATATTAATAAAAATTAACCCTTCGTAACGCGGATCCACGCGAGACACAATGACTATTTAATTGTTTCTGTAATTACGGCATACGATCGATTAAATCTCTGCAACAAACAGGAAAAAATGATGAATCAGCCAGCATAATAATTTAACTTTGTCTGTTTTACAAATTCCCAAGTGAAGTTACGAGAATTAAGTACCTATAGCTTAGTAAAATAACATAACAAAGGAATATTAAAACAATGAAGTGCTGAAATGCCACATTTGAAAACATCTTCCAACTGAACGAAGACACGTGTACAACAAATCAACTAATTTTCATAAATTAAATACGTTTCAGATAGTTAAAGAAATCATTTTCGTTCCACGTTGGTACAGAGGCCAGCACATCAACCTACCCCAATCTGTCAAATTTTCCCAATTGAATATGAACCTTATTCGTTTGTGGTAAAGTTGAAAATCTATCAAAGAAATTTGACAGATTGGGGTAACTTGATGTGCTGGCCTCTGTACCAACGTGGAACGAAAATGATTTCTTTAACTATCTGAAACTTATTTAATTTATGAAAATTAGTTGATTTGTATTCGTTTCCTCTCAACATGATGTTGATTGATGAATTGGGCTAAACAACATATGCTAACTGTAATACCCACGGAACAGATAATTGTCTGTTCCGTGGTAATACCTATCTGGAATTTATTGAATTCACGTTGAAAGCCGCCAATCCATATTCTAGTTGGAAAGTACCTAAGTTCTTTAAAATTTATTGCTAGTCTGTAGGCTGCACTAATTAATTTATAAAATTCTGAAAAAAAAAAAACTAATAGTACAGACGCCAGCACATCAAGCTAACCGAAACTGTTAAATTTTCCCAATCGATTTTGAACCTTATACTTTAGCGATAAAGTTGAAAAACTATTAAAGAAATTTGACAGATTGTAGTAGCTTGATGTGCTGGCGTCTGTAAGTACATTACGATACTTGTAAGTACTATTTTATAGCTCGCGTGACCTAAACCCGCACATAAGTCACGCTATTCTGTTTAAAAAATTTACTATTAAGTCACAGAAAAGCGTGACGGGCGTGCGGATATAATATAATTATGTCATCTACTATAAAAATCATTATCGGAATTATAAAGTCACCAGAATAAATTTGTCGACCCTGTCGTAGGTGATAATATAGGCTAATAATATCTTTAATAATGTCCTTACCGTGATATATAGTGACAGTTAGGTAAACCCACGTTCGTACGGACTTAAAAATATCCCGGGGCGGGCTTTTATCGTGCACTGGATTTTCAAATCTCGGTGGAGAGCTGAGCATTGAGAATGCCACAGAGCACATCCCAGCGCGTCAAATAAACAGACTGTTAGATTTTCAACTCTCGGCGCTAGAAATTTGTCACGGGAAAAACGCGCCCCTGCGAACCTGCTAAGTCTGATTTATTTAAGTACTAGCAGCGCCCCGCGATTTCACCCGCATAAGTTTCGATCCCGTGGGAATATCGGGATAAAAACTATCCTATGTTCTTTCCCGGGAGTTAAACGATCGCTATACCAAATTTCATCTAAATCGGTTCTGCAGTTTAAGCGTGAAAAGGTAACAGACAGACAGACACACTTTCGCATTTATGATTTAGTATGGATCGTATCTGTTATCCACGACCACAACAAAATACGATTCATTCCGAACAATGTAAAGTCTGTTTTCAGCTGTTTATATATTTACACACAACTTTTCATATAATTCTGGTGACTCACTCACTGAGTTGGCTAAGTACTTACTGTTTTGTTATATTATTATGTTATGTTTGGTATAATTATCATATTGTAGTGATAGCAGCCTATCCACTATTTACATTGCTACTCAGCACTTGTTTTGTAAGTCGTTTCAAAGCAACTACTCAGGTATTATTGTATGAATTGATATTATTCCTTCTACATATAATATGGATGTGATATGCCTTATTTACTAACAAAATCAGACAATAATATAAGTGGAAACAGTCTCCCAGTCTGGAATCCTGAAGCCGCAAGTTCATGATGTTATATTACTAAGAGATCCGTACCTCAAAAGGAAAAACGGAACCCTTATTAGATCACTTCGTTGTCCGGCTGTCTGTCCGTCAGTCAAGGTCCTTTTTCTCAGGAACGCGTGGAGTTATCAAGTTGAAATTAATATCAAGTACCTACTTAGGGCTGCAATCCCTTGAATCAGTGAAAAAATCAAGCTTCTAAGTCAACGTGGTCAACACAATCAAAAGGTACGGGCGTTTGTGTTCCGAAATCAAATCCTATAGGGTACTTCCCGTTGACCAAGAATCATGAAATTTGGCAAGAAGTAATGTCATGTAGCACAAGTAAAGGCGGTTTTCGGATTTTTTATCCGAAAACCGCTTTGTAGTTACATTACAATAAAAATATTTTGTAACAATTTACATACCATACCTACAAATTTGTACGGAGCCCTCGGTGCCCGAGTCCGACTCGCACTTGACCGGTTTTTTCTTAATATCATTATGTAGGTAATGCTAGTGATAGTAGGTAGTTGAAATCCAATCCTAAACTTTAAGCATTCCATTGGGAGGAAGTGACAAAGCGGAGTCACCCAAAATTATCATTTAGCTGGAAGCGAGCATTGTCACAATAATTCATATAAAGCCGCCTCGCTGCGAGATCTCCACTGTTCAATGAATGATTCAATAATAATGGTTGCGCTTGCGAGTAGTCCGAGTCCCCTACGTCATAGAGCAAAAAACTTTCCCCTTTGTCACTAGCGACACTCGTGCGCAAGTATTATTCAGAAAGACATTCAATTTGATTAGGTAACCCAGTCTGCTTGTTTTAGTCACATTATGACGTACTAGATTCTACGAAATTTAAGGACTATTAGACGTATCTAATATACCTACGCTAAGTTTGAACCTGCTAGAACGCTTCGGCTAGAACTAATTACGGTAAGGTAGCTAGATTTTAGGATAAGTATGGACAATACCGTCACCTAGCTACGCCGACTTCAAATGATGTAAACAAGCCAAGCAAGATAACTGATTCCCTTCGTTGATTGTTACATCTTATGATGTACATGTTACACTCATTATTGTTTTATAGCTACAATTTATAGCCCTGTGACAAAGAAATGTATTGGACTGGATAGCGAGATTATTACTATACAGGGTGTCCCGTAATTTGACTTCAAGCCGGAATCGGATAATAGGCCAAGTCATAATAATTATTAGAACAATAATATACCTATGCTACGAGTAAATGTGCCAACTTTTAATGTTACTTGCCAAACTAGCATAGTACATTTTTTTTCCAGTACAGTCAGTCAAAGTTTGGCAAAGTATTAATTTTGAATATTTGGTTGGGCAAAAAGTGACATTTAAATGCCAACAATTTTAATAAATACACAACTTAGATTTTTTTAAATATTTTTCTGATAACTATTATGAATTGGCCTAATACCCGATTCCGGCTTGACGTCGACTTACGGGAAATACAGGGTTGTATTTATGATCTCCAACAAAAGATATACACAATATCTACATGACACATAAATAATATGGAACATTAGTAAGTAAAAATTCCTTCATTTATAGTTATAAGGAGACCACAGCACGCTACTAATTCCTACTTTCCTGGCGAAAGTTTGTGATTGTGTTTGTTACTTCTTCACGCACAAACGGCTGGACCAATTTTGACAAAATTTGGTATTTAGGTAGCTGACACCCTGGATTAACGCATAGAATATTTTTAACCCGATATTCCCACGAAACAACTAAGGTAACAGTTAAAATATGAATAGTTAAATAATAGCGCATGATGACGAACATGTTCACTTGTTCAGAGATGTCATAAGTTCGAACTCAACCTGCAACCAATTGCAAATTTTAGATCAGAACCACACTTTCTTGTACTTATCTCAAATTATAATTAAACACATCATTGATCGAACCGTTGGTTGCTTGCATGTAATGAAGCCAAGCATGGAATGTGGAAAAGAATGCTAATTAAATTATTCAGTTAGAAAATTCCGCGCGTATTGTATGAATACTCACGTCAATGAGACAAGGTAAACTTCGATTACAGCTGACTCTAACCGAATTATACCTTGTCTCTGTCTTGTGTTGTTGTCTTGTATATCATTTGACCAGAGAGTGATACAATAGGTACCTACAAGGTATTTTCCTTAGTTGATTGATTCACACAATGCGGCGGGTAGTTCCAATTCTGGGAATAACAAAATTCAAGATGTGTTTATACATGGCTCCGTATGTAAATACCTATCTATTAAAGTAGATGATAGTCAACGTTTTGGAATAAAAGAATTTTATATTTAAATTATTTTTAATTATAAACATAAATATCACAATAAATTTTTCTTACAGGAATCTCCTTCAAAATTGTAAAATATGGATTAGCTTTAGTAATTGGATGGAGATAAGATATCTCCAAAAAGAAAAGAATTGATTATATTTAGAGTGAGCTAAAAATATACAAAAGTTTAATTATGTAAAATGGAAAGGTCCTAGCAAGTTCAACATTAAATCAACAACAGGAAATAGTTACAAAAAGTTATTTATAATGATAAAATTGACATTATCACACCTAGATGTATGACAGGTATCTTGTCTCCAAGAGTACAATCAAATATTCCATTCATCACTTCTCATTTTTAGACATACATAATTTTTTTGTCAAATTATTGACTTTCATCATAAGATTATCCTTCTTAAATTTAAAATCAGCCATGTAATTTCAGTTCTTCAAATGAATAATTTTACAAGACGTCTTTCGGCTGTAATGATGAAATGAATATTTTTGACAGCACCTAATATAAAATAAGTTTCCAAGTGTTTCGCTGATCAATAAGTACCTCCCAAATTGAGCAATTTCTGGCAGAAATGTTCAGCAAACAAACTATACAGGATGAAATTGAATACATGCGACAAATCGAAATGGGAGATTGTACTCATCATTATGAACAACTTTTACTATGCGACCAAACCCGAAATCGCGAAAAAAAAATCTGCTGTTTCCTACATTTATGTTCGCATAACTCGTCAAAATGTAGGGAACAGCTGTTTTTTTTTTTTCGCGATTTCAGATGAATATATGTCCCATTTTGATTTGTCGCATGTATTCAATTTCATCCTGTATAATTATACAATACTACATAATAAAAATAAGGTACCGGTACACAAAATACTAAACTAACAGATCTGTTTTGGGTTTTAGTTGCATAATCATATAAGGAACAATTGCTATTGAGATCTCAAATGTTCATAGCAAACTTCTAGAAGTATCTTTGCAAATTACCTCATTAGAAGAAACTGAATCATGTTTATACTTAAAATATCTTTGAATGAGACTTATTACATTCATACTGTCATTAAAATTCTTATACAAAACACCAGAAAATGCAAATAGAGATACTCGGCTGCTTGTTATTAAGCCAATCACAAAATTGTGGTGTTTTAGCTAGAAACCTTGAAATTATCTTAATAAGCTATACAAAAAGCTAAAATAGCCGCTACTATTGTAAACATAGGTACATTGCGAGCTGCCGAATTTTTACGTTGTATCGACTTATCAGCGTAAGTCTGTAATAGACCACATGGCACACTCTTCCTCATGTTGTGTGTTGAACTGTTACGAATCAAGAAGCACTGCATCCCTGGTGTCACTTCCACGGCCTTTCCTTTCACATCCAAAGCGTTTACGAGTGTCGTATTTGTCGTAGTGGTCGTTACTACTGAAGAACTGACAACCCCGTTTTGCGCCAGCGCACCTGTTACATTTTGGGTAGCATTTAAAGGACTACCGGGTACCACGGGAACACCAGGTACTCCTGTCGTATTCACGGGGACTAACGTTCCGTTAGGTAGCATTGCGTACAGAACGTTACCCGTCGCCGGCGGCGTCACGGGTCCCGGCGTCGGCGGGTGTTCCGCCGTCATAGTCGTATTCACAACAGTAGTATTTGTCACTGTGACCAGTGATGTTTGTGTATTGGTGCCAGGAGTGCGTGCTTGCGCTTGATCTTGTAAAATGAAGCTGCTTATAATCTGGCAATCTATTTTTGTCTCCTCGTAGTCACCGTTGTCTTTTTTCACTGCAAATTTGCACACTTCGCCCGGTTGTGGCGTGTAATGCGTTCTACTCGCTGAATGCCCACTGGCTGCATAAGCGGCGACGCCGAGAGTTCCAAGGTTGAGTAGCGCCAGACCGGCCAGCAGTGTACCGTATTTACTGCCAGAGTTTTTGTATTGGTAAACATAAGTCGGGGGAGTGCCATGATACACCGGGTAGTGCTGCGGTGGTCCACCGCGGACAGGACTGTAGGAGATCTGCTGGGGCGGGGCGTAGTTATAGTTGTGAATATTCGTTGTGTGATGTACAGCAGGTTTGCTTTGTCCGTGACCAGATAGACCGCTGCCAGAAGATGGGTAGCCGTGACTGCTGCCGCCAGATGGATAGCCAGGTTTTGCTCCAGGTGATGGATATGAAGAACCACCTCCAGACAAACCGCCACCTGCCGGATATCCATGAGTACCGCCGGGGCGTGCACCTCCTGACGGGGGATATCCATGTCCCCCTGACGAGGGATATCCATGTCCCCCTGACGAGGGATACCCATGTCCAGACCCCCCGCCAGACAGCCCTCCTGTGCGGTGACCTCCGCCAGATAAGCCGCCTGATTTAGGATAACTGTGTCCACCACTAAAACCTCTCCTCCCCGATATTGGTTCTAATAACACTGCTACTAGAAAAGCGTACAACAACGCACGCTTTGGGTTAAACATTTTGAAAGTCACAATAACTACACAACACGTCCACCATCAACACTCGTGCGCACTGAACTGAAGTAAGGCGCGGGCGCGCGCTTGTTGCACTTCGATAGTTCGACTTCGATGACGACACGAATACTAACTCGTTTTATTTTGTAAAAATGTTGCCACACTCTAGATATAATGCTCCCTTAAAACATATTCTATTTACTTTTTGCTCTATAGCAAAATGGCGATTGGGAAACAATAATTTATTCGAATAAAAATAGATATTATATTTATTGCGCTTTTTGTTTTGGCTTCAAGGTTGTAGATTACCGATGACATTTGGGTGACAATGACAGTATATGTAAGCCAAACTTGTTTAGTAGAGGTCAGTGATGCCAAACAAAAGGAAAAGTCTGTGCTCCATTTTTCCAGTCGAGTCTATAAATTAAAGCAGTTCATACAAAAAAGGTTATTTCAGTAAGTACATATTTTAGAACAATAGTATATTTCAATCATTTGTAAAAACGCTAGTGTACGTAGGAAATATAACTAGATAGGTAAAATGTGTCGTCTAGCCACGTCTAGCCAATTCATGGACGTGAAGTTCGTTTTTTAATCCCAGAGACTAATCTGACATTCAAGTCTTTTGTGTTTGCGTTTTTTTAGTAAGTATAGATGTTTGACATTACACCTGTCAGATTAGTCTCTGGGATTAAAAAACGAACTATATAAAAGTGAAGTAAATCCATAATGACAATTACTCCAATCCCTATAGGTACTTATTTATAATTATTTTTCTCAAACAAGACCTTTTTTTATAAGTCTTTGAACAAGACATACATTTTCTATCAACCACAAAAGTGAGTTTACCTCAAACTCAGGGAGAAATAAAAAATGCATGAATCAACACAACAGTCATCATTAAAAAAAGAGTCGTTGTCGTTGCTGGAACAGGCAAACAGACGCAGATGGGTATCGAGCAAAGTTATCGAAGGGAAACACAAAGGTGACGTCTTACCCTCCCAGTATTCGTCATTCACATTTCATAAATCCACTGTCGTCATTGGCAGGTACACACGGCTACACATCAAGCTATACATAACCAGTTTAAACCGAGTTCTGATTGTACAAAAAACCTATACAATGCGAGGACAGCTAAAACTGGAAATAGATAGCTTGATGTGTAGCTGTGTGTACCTACCGTGAGACGTATTTAGAACAGTGCGTAGATATTGCTGTCCTGCTCTCCTCTCCCCTTCATGACGTGAAGATGTAGCGGCATGATCTGTTTCCAATACAAAGGATTTCCCCTGTAGCCCCTGGGCTGCTTACTAACAATAATGTAGTTATTGATAGTGGGTCGTAGACTTGTAGTGACATCTAGCGACTTCGGCGCGAAGTGCCAAACCACCAACAGAATTTAGAGTATGTATAATACCGCTACGGAGGGTTCGTCTTTAGTAAGGCAGAGGCCTCTCTCTGATTTCCAAGAAAAGTGCCGATGATTTTTAATAGAATTCCTTGCGTTCTTATTTATTGCAAAAAGGTAAGTATTTAAAAGTAAACGAGTCCCATAATTATAATTATCTTTTAAGTAGGTTCCTCACTAATAACTGTCGAAGTTAATTATCTAGTTACCAAAACTAATTTAGTTAAACCTAATGTAAACAAGTCATATCGGTAGCTGGTACAGTTACACAGCTGTGTATGTAGGTTCTAACTTATTTTTTTAACTGCCCCATTGGTGTCGTTCTGGGTTTGAATCCCGGGCCGGGAAAAATGTTATTGGGTTTTTCCATTTAGAATTTCTTAGTAACAGCCCGGAGTTTGGAAGTTGGCGGTGTGATAACCCCTGTGCCTCGGAAAGCCTTTTTTTTAATATGGGGAATCATCAAATGACTCCTCCGGCTCTGGGTGGAGCTGGAGCGGAAGGGCCGCCTGATCTCTCGCGGTTCGTGTCGGATTGCGTGCCGTCCCATCCGATAAGAGTGAGGGAAGAGAAAGTGTATCTAATCGGAGCACGAACTTGTGCACTCTACTATAATGTCTCTCGCGCCGAAGGCTAGTCTCTGTTGAGATTAATTACCTACTTGTCTATTCGAATGATTTGAATCACTAGAATTCCACAAAGGTGGCCGAGCCAATACGGCACTTATTAAATCTTCAGTCGTCTGCGGCATGTCCGAATAAATCGAGCGGGAAACGCAAACTGACTTGCGTCCACCCGCCCCGCTCGCGACATCCGCTTGTCCCGCTGCGATTCCCGCTCACCCGTCCCGCCCGCACTTGGTGCACCTTGGTCAAAAACTATGCGTTTGCGTTACCCGCCAGCGGATTCCGCTGCCCGCCCCGCTGCCACTGTAATTTCACACTTCTGTGTTCATCCATGGAAATGTGCGTTTTCCGCTTGACCCGCCACCCGCTCCCGCTGCCCGCCCCGCGCCACTGTAATTTCACACTAAAAAGAGAGTGATTGTAGTCACTAAGCACTTAGTAGCGCACGGAACATCGTTGATCACACAGCTCAATATTTTCAGATATTTTTCAATAATACGCATTAAAATGACATCTTGTGCAGCTAAGAAAAATAAGACACAAGGGATTACTTACTATAGGTAAATACAGCCATGAATGTTAATTTGTTCGGTCTAAAAACAGAAAATTAAATTTTTTTCAGAGCATATTTCTCAAAATCTTAAGTTATCTAGTTCTTTTTTTTAAATACACCTACTTATCTAGTAAGTGTCCAAAATTTATATTTAATTTGTATTTTTAATTAAATTTATTTTTTGGAGTGCGGTGTGATGCAGGGTGGTTTGTCGTCTCCCCGGCTCTTCTTCTAGTCATTGACGAGCTCAGCAGCGTGCATGTTGATGCACAGTACCTAAATGGTATTAGCAGCATGCATATTAATGCAGAGGAAAAGTATGTCTTTAATGCCAAAAAATTAATTAATGGTCATTGGGGTCGCTGGTAAGTGCCGTGAAAATACACTCGAACTTCCCATAAACGGAACGCCAATACGTATTAGTTACATACATACATAATCAGCCTATAATGTTCCCACTGCTGGGACAAAGGCCTCCTCTCTGTGAGAGGGAGTGGGTCGTAAAGCCGTAATCCACCACGCGGGCCCAGTGCGGGTTGGTAGATGTCAAATGTCTTCGAATTTTTTGTTCTAGGACATGCTATTACTTTGACATCATTTTGATAAAAAAATATTAATATTTTATACATTTTATTGGAAAAAAAATCAGCTGTTCCCTACATTTCATGTTCGCATAGCTCGTCAAAATATAGGCAACAGCTGATTTTTTTTTTTTGTGATTTCATGTTTGGTCCCATAGTAAAAGTTGTTCATAATGATGAGTACAATGACCCCTTAAGAGGAAAACAGTGATTAAAATGTCACCGTGTATAGTTAGCTTAGTTTCAATTTATTCTTCTAGTTCTTGGGTGGTTTTCTCATGAATTCGTCTTTAATAAGTTACTAACAACAGTATTTTAAGCGCAAACCGTTTATTGAGAAATAAAATGATTTTATTAAGTATTTAATATTATTATTGGCTTTGCCGAATTGGCGTCCATTATGTGTTAGCCAAATCAGCACCACCATAACAGAATTAGCATTGGCATAAACCCAATTGAAAATAAATAGAATTCACTCCCATGTTGCCTTTTGCCATAACCTCATAATTTCTCAGATATATGATTAGTGTGAGGTAGGTAGGTACGCTGGATTAAAATAAACGGATAGGTACACATAAATATATAGATCATTTAATTTTATATTTCCATAAGCTACAACTTATAACAACCATACAAGCAACAAATAGTTATCTACATTCAGCTAGTACATATTTACCTCAATGCATTCAGCACATTAACTTAAATATTTTTAACTTTAACATAAAATATCCATTCAACTTCATCTTTAAATACGATAAATTTTAACAGTTACAAAATTATCTATTGCAAGAGACCGTGACTTTCAAATACTTAGCAAAAATCACTACAAGCGACTTTAAATATTTACAATCTACTTTCTTCTACTCTTAGGAATGTTTGTTATATCTGATGTCTCCTTAAGTGACACTATACGCCGGGAAGCCCCGGCAAGGCTCCTGTCAGCTGTGATCCGCACTGACGCTTCGCACGCGCCGAATCAATTCCTCAACCCTTCTGTACGGACTTTGGCACCTCTCCTCATTAGTTTCTATAAGGTACGGCCCAGCCTCACTGTCTCTGCCCTCAGGAGTGTGGCACCCACTGGAACCGTCTGCTACTCTGTTTATGAATGGTTCCACGTCTGGCACTACCGGTGTTGCTACTGCCACAGCTCTACTCTCCTCCGTGATGCTCACCTCCGCTTCCTTCTGCCGCAGCCACACTGGGGAGTTCACGTATACTTTTGGTCTCTCTCTCAGAGCGTTGCATCTCTCTAAAGCTTGTCTCCTAACAGGTATCGGTGGTCTATATGCTGCTTGGATGGTCACCCCTCTGCCTACAATGGAGCAGAGGAGACCTTTCAGCGCTGCTCTAAAATCTTTCAAGTGATATGCGTACAGGAAGGGATTTATGGCAGAGTTTAAGTGGGAGACTATGATACAGATATATGTAAGGGGGTTTGGAATGTCCAGGTCAGGCATGAAGGCTTTGATTGCGTTTACAGTGTATAGTGGGATCCAGCAAATTATGAAGAAAAATACTATGATGGCGAGATTCTGTGTGGCTTTGACTTCTCGTTTCTGGGCGGCTCCTAGCACCCTTAGCATGGTGCCGCCCCCGGGGATACGCCCCCGACAGCCATCTACTGTCATCACCTCGCTTAGCTGAAAATGTAGAAAAAAATTTTTTTTTATTGCTAAGAATAGTAACCAATAGCATTTCAAATAGGCAAAATGCCAATACTTTCTGAGCCGAAGGTCATCTAATAATTCGAATGATTTGAAACTATACACGTGGTTCAAATGAAATTCACTATCTCCATGGTCAATGCCTTCTGGCTAGCTATTTGGACGAAATAAAGAGTTCTTATACATTTTTTTTATCATTTATTTGATGGTCTATTAATATTCTTTCGCCACAGTCACTATCCCATAAGACAACAGGATAAAAATGTTTGTGTCGAGTAGCTATTGTACTCGTATTTTTGTATGGGACAGCTGATTATTCTTTTGCCATTACGATACTGGTCCTATAATGGAAGTTGTTCAGTTTCATTCATCACCCTTAAATAAGCCACACATTTTCTGATACACGATATATTTCCGATTTAAATGTTCATACGTAAATTACCTGTTTAACAACAACGCGGTAGATGTGAGCATAGAAGGCCGCGAGCAGTACGCTGGGCGTCACAATGGTGGCGAAGTAGAGGAAGAGCAGGTAGTTGTAGTCCATGACCTCGACGAAGTAGCAGCCGGGCATGTTGTTGCCGGCATGCCAGCCGAAGAGTGGCAGAAGACCCACTCCGGCGCCCGACACCCAACACACTGAGATAATACCTGAAACGGGAAAAGGTGCCTTTAATAAAATAACTGGTAAATTGTATGATGCACAAGTCTGAGTATTGATTAGGACTTTGTATAAAGATTTTCAAAATCTCTAGCATTCTCTAACCAACGTTTTGTATGCGGAAAGTAGAAGAAGACTAATTGTTGTAGCGCAACTTAGG
Organism: Gortyna flavago; assembly: GCA_963669345.1. Classification (NCBI taxonomy): domain Eukaryota; kingdom Metazoa; phylum Arthropoda; class Insecta; order Lepidoptera; family Noctuidae; genus Gortyna; species Gortyna flavago. The sequence goes on from OY770132.1 coordinate 6,090,412, forward strand.
AAAGGCATAGATCAACTTATAGATATGTGTGCAAGGTGTTAATATAAGTTGATTATTTATAAACAAATAAATAACGTATTGACTTCAATAACCTGAATTTAAGAATTGTTGAAAATTTGCCTTTAAATCGTAAGGATCCTTAGAGCTTATAATCATGCAGAGCCTTCATTCAGACAGACATGTTATACAGAATTTCAACACATGTTCAAAGTCAAAGTCAAAGTCAAAACTTTATTGCGAACTAAGTGTACAATGTTGGTGTTATGTTAAAGGTATGTTGTAGGTATGCTAAGTTTGTGAATTTTCTAGATCCGCTAAACTTATCTATGCGCAATCAACCCACTGCTGCACTGCAAGACCTAACTAGAGAGGTTTTCTAAAAAATTTTTTTTTTTTACAATGACCACTATTGTATGATAGATATATGTGAACATAACTACGTCACGATACATTCTAATCAACACTACCTATATTCATAATCATGTAGGCACCTAGCGAGAATAAATCTAGTTTTTTACGGTATATTTATAAGTTTTTCCTTGTTATGCCACAGAATAACTAATAGGATATATCTACTACGACTATAGAGGTTAGTTCTTGAAATAATTATTAGACTGCTTATTAATAAAAAACCTTGCTTTTATTGTTATATCTTTGTAATATGCATTATCGTCATTTCAGCCGCCATCCATCGCAGCACCCGTCACCACTTTGACCAGTTCTGTGCATCTCGCATCCTACGAATTCCTGCGGCCTTCACCAGGTCATCGGTCCTCCTTGTGGGCGGCCTTCTAACGCTACGTGTTCCAGTAATCTGTTCTGCAAGCAATGTGCTCTGCCCACTGCCACTTAAGTTTGATAATTCTTCGGGATATGTCGATTACTTTGGTTCTTCTACGGATCGCCTCATTTCTGATTCGATCACGAAGCAGACTCCAAGCATATCCCGCTTCAATGCCCTTTGGATGACTTTCAACCTTGTTATGAGGCCACCTGATGACAATTGGCAATTATTTTGAACTATAGCGCAGGCTGAGCAGACACTGCAGTATTAGTAAATTCTTTTGGGTATCTAACTACATACTTACACGGTTTTTTATAAACCAAGTCTAGGTTTAAACTTACGTAAGGCTATCATGTCCTAAAACAATCCAACGTACCAAACATCTATTAGATCTTTGAAATGTTAGGCGTGCAGTTAAAATGACAGTAGGTAATGGCTACGGACGCCATTGTATAATTATGGTGTAACAGGCATGAGAACGGTTCATAAAAACATACATTTAAGGTCACTATTAATAACAAAAAACTGCCACGACCAGACTCTGCTGATAAGCTCCGAATAAGGCTCGTTTTGTTATGTCAGCACGTTCAAAAGAAATTGATAAATTAACAGACCGGGGTATTGGAGCGCAAAGGCTTTTCAAGATAGGAGCAAATCTTCGCAATAGATCGTAATAGTCCATTTCAAAAGCATTTTGGTCAAATCATCGAATGTGAAAGGTTTCAAGAGAGGCGCCTGTCGGAATATTGCGAGTGATGGTTTGTTAATAATTCGGTTGCTTGGCTTCTATTGTAACCTAGGTTACATTATTATTATCACGATACTATAAATCTAGGGTATTAAAACATAGATTTTAGCAATCATTTAATCTGATACGCGAGATTTACATGCATAGATAGATACTTCACAGAGATAATATAAGATACACACTTAACACGTCCCACTTTTGCCTCGCCTTCTATGTAAGTAGGTACAAAGAATTTTGAGTAGCTTAGATAGATTGGTATCTTGATTGCAAATCTCAAGCATTTTATTTATAACTAGCTAATGCCTAATACGTTTTTTGGTACGAACCGTCTCCGGCCGTGCACACATCAACTTACCAAATTTTCATCAAAATCGATCGAGCCATTTTAGAGTTGTTGCGAGACTAAGGAACGGCAATTGATTTTTATATAGATAGATAAACCTTACTTATACCTAAAGTACATAAATTTAATTAAATCAATACAATACATAGTATATAAAATGAAGTCGCTTTTCGTGTCTGTGTGACCACTTACTTCTAAACTACGCAATGGATTTGGATTCGATTTTCGTTACCATTTAGAGACCTTATTCTAAAAGATTTATGTGTATAATAAATCAATATTTAACTTAGATATAGCCCAGAAATCTTAATGTATTGTTTATGCACAAATCACCACATTAATAAATTGCACCCGAGCGTAGCTTATGCGGGTCGATGGCTGTCAAAAAATACTTAGCCATTAGTACCACATAAGCAGAACTATAGCAAAACACAACAGATAGGCGCAACACTTAACGGCCATGTTTTCATTATTCAGTCATGTATTATGATAACATGTCAGCTGAAACCAGGCTGAAACCTGTTAAAATTAAAACTGATTCTTCTACAAACATCTGGCATTTCTAAAAATAATTACTTATAGGCAAAGTTTTTTCTGCTTTCGTAGAAGGTATTTCATCGCTTATACCTTTGCTAACCTGAATTTCGCCTCAAAACAGACAGAGAAGTATGCAGTCTAAACTTTCATTTTTGAAGCACGTTGTGGGCTTCTGCCCGCAACCTTGTCTGCGTTAAACTTGTTGTTCCCCATCACATCGCATCGCATCGCATCGCCTGCCCGCGCCCGTACCCACTTCGTTTTCGCTTAGCGTTCTTTCTGACTTTTTCTTTATGGTCGGCTTAGGATCCCAGCGTAATATTATACAGGATGAAATTGAATACATGCGACAAATCGAAATGGGAGATTGTACTCATCATTATGAACAACTTTTACTATGGGACCAAAGCTGAAATCGCGAAAAAAAAAACAGCTGTTCCCTACATTTTGACGAGTTATGCGAACATAAATGTAGGGAACAGCTATTTTTTTTTCGCGTTGTTCATAATGATGAGTACAATCTCCCATTTCGATTTGTCGCATGTATTCAATTTCATCCTGTATACCGTACAATAGCCTTCCTCAAGAATATCAAATGCAAAAAAAGAATTCAAATCCTACTGGAAGTTGCAAGAGATTGCCCCCTACATACAAACTTTACGTGTTTATAATATTAGTATAGATAACAGCGTGAAAACTTACTGACCAACTATACTCCGACTTTTAATTAGCTGCAGTAAAATGACACTTCTTACTAGCTCATTTCGGACTGCATTTAGAGTTATGAATGTCAAATAAGTTTCGTTTGTTACACTATTCTGTACTAGAAAAACAAGATTTGGTTGATGGCCGCGAAAAAACAAAAAGTCGCCAATTGTAACACATAAGCTGTCATTTAACTGCAGCTAATTAAAAGTGCCACTATAAGGTCGTTGGTTTGAAATAAAACAAGCGCTTCACTTTATGTAAATAATTTCATCACCACTGCTCTCAAAACGGTGAAGGAAAACATCGTGTGGAAACCGGCATGTCCTAGAACCAAAAATTCGAAGACATGTAACATCTACCAACCAGCACTGGGCCCGCGTGTTGGATTATGACCCACTCTCTCTCACCGGGAGGAGGCCGACTGTGACTGTGTCCCAGCAGTGGGAACATTATAGGCTGATTTCCCTATATGAATATCGGCCAACTAATGACAATTCGACAACATAGTAATACTAACGCCTGTTTGTTTTTCAGCACTAGCCTTCACTCCACGGCAGACTGCACATGTTACTGAAACGCAGACGTCCTACACGTGACCACAATATAAAAACAATCATCTGTGCAAGGACAACGTGGACATCGGACATTCACATCCAATTAAACTTGAATCAAAGACGCTGATGCGAATGTTTACAACTAGATATTTGCTCCCAAGGTGACCAAAACTGTCGCTGTATCATAATGCAGATAAATAGTGCGTATGCCCCTTTCTTTGGACAGAAATACTATATATTCATATAACAATTATTATCTATCAAAATGCTACAGTATTTCACTTTTGCGATAAAACGAGTACGAGGTTACAACAGGCTTCATTAAAAAAAACAGGTAAAGTGCGACTCGGACTGGCGCACCGAGGGTTCCGTACTAATTATTTTGTAGGTAGTAGGTTTCGGATTATTTCCTTTACTTGTACTACTTGACATTGCTTCTTGCAAAGTTTCATGATTCTAGGTCAACGGGAAGTACCCTTATAGGTTTTGATTTCGGAACGTAAACGACCGTATCTTTTGATTGCGTTGACTTAGAAGTTTGATTTTTCACTGGTTCAACGGATTGCAGCACTGGGTAGGTACTTCATATTAATTTCAACTTGATAATTCCACGCGTTCCTGTGAAAAAAGGTTTGGACTGACGGACAGACAGACGGACAACGAAGTGATCTTATAAGGGTTCCGTTTTTCATTTTGAGATACGGAACTCTAAAAATCATATTAATCCATATCCATACTTAATATAATATTATGAACGCAATAGTAACTCTGACTGTCTGTCTGTCACCTATTCATTCCACAGAACCAAGAGATAGGTTGCCTGCGACCTGGAGAAGGATATGGGACACTTTCATCCTGGATATTTAAAAAAAAATATAAGCAGACGAAGTCACCAGCAACAGCTAGTATACTTAATATAATCTTCATTAAAAGAGCTATCTCTTGTTTATATTCTAGAGAATATTAAAAAAAATCGAACATAGGCGATATCAATGTCATGCACATTCAGAGCATTTTATCAGTATTCAACGTTAGGTACTCGTTAATTATCTTAATGAGTAGAACCTAGTGGACCACACAAATTAACTCAAGTCAATTAATAACTGAGTACTAATTGTATACATGTGAGATGCTTATATAACAGAAATAAATTGTTCTATGTTTTTCATCTGTACATTTATAATTACACTTGTGATTTTTCCTTGTATTCTATGAGTGCATATAAATGTTTAATACGAAATTAGACTTGTTAACGAAACAATAGAACTAGCCCATACGCATTATTATAACTAAACTTGGCATGTACGGTCTAATGAGTATTTTGAGAAAATATTCATAACAAAGAGATTGAAGTGAAAGGCAAACACTATTTTATTAACATCTTTATTAACATAAAGAAAGTTTCCTTACAAAATATTATGGTACATAAATGCAGCAAATGGCACATCTTAACCAAATAAATTATTCATTTGAACACAAAAAATAACAAAACAGATCTATAAAAATACATTTCAAAAATTAAAGTTTGCACACACTAATATGTTTTAAGTATAGTATGTATAGTGTGCTGAGTTTAATTACAACATTATCGACACAGTAACAGCAAAACTAAGTACATAGTTTCTTGTGTAACACATTATAAACTAAGATATAATTCTACAATATCCCCCTTACTATTAAACGTACGAGATTATATCAGATGAACAGTTACACACCGATTTCTCTCTTTCAGTCGTCAGTAATTTGACTTTCGACAGAAGAAGACAAAGCGTTGTGTAACTATACAGACGCTATACAACGTTTATTAGTGAGGGGGTAACAATATTGTTACCCCCATAATAACGTATATACGTTTTGTACATAGATTACACAGCTATAAATAAGGACATCCACCAAGGCGGATTAGCCAACCATGACTTAAGTTTAGCTCTTTCAGGTAGTATTCCGGTATCTTTCTTTGGTTCAGGCATTTTCGCATACGCTATTAGTGTGCTACAATCAATAACATTACTCAAGAAACTATCTCTTGTTTGGATCTCTACGATACATTCCATGTCTTTAGCATTGACTGGAGGCCCTTGCACGGTCAACGGATCGACAAGTGAGGAGTTTGTAGTACATACTGTGACGTTTACCGTAGTTGCATTAACTGTTGTCACAGTCCTCGTAACGTTGATTGATGAACCATTGACTGGTAATGTAGTAGTAGTCACAACAGGGTTAGCAGACGAGACATTAGCAGTTGGCACCGTAAGATTCATACCTGGCACAGAGGTACCATTTACTGGTACTGCACCGTCCATAACGGTCTTCATAGCATTAAGAGAGGAAGCATTCATTCCCAGTGCCTTCAACCATAAGTTAGAATCAAATCCGTCCACTTGCCCAGTTTTGTTAGCTGTCACCGTAGAGTTAACTGAAGAACCATTAACTGCCGCGGCTGGTAACACTGATAGCACTGGCACCACAGGCGCTGCTGGCGCCGTGGACACGGTTTTGTTAATCGTTGTAGTGGTTGTCGTACACACTGTTTTGTTCACTTGAGTTTGTTGTGATGGAGCCAACTTTTTGCTTCCTTGGGTGAAAGTCGACACGATTTCACAAGGAATTTTTAACACTTCAACTCGTCCGTTTTCTTTCACTTTCAATATGCAGTTAGCTTGGTCTTGAGGTTTGTTTTTCTGCCTGTATGAAGAAGAGCTCGGGTTGTCGTACCTGCGCCTGTAGTAGTCATCATAGTAGTAATGGTCGTGATAGTGACTATGTGATCGACCAAGATTGTATAAAGACAAGCCTGTCAGTAAGTCTCCATAACGACTGTTGGAGTTTCTGTACTCATGGATGTAAACGTACTGTGGTGCGGTGTAATACGTTGGCACGGCGTAAGGTACCGTGTTATGGTAATAATGTGTCGTATGATGAACTGAAGTTCCACTGTTCGTTTTGTACGTGTGGGTCTGTTTATATTTATTATTGTGGTTTGATTTAGATCCCGACAGTCCGGTTCCAAATGGATAAGAATGAGTTCCGGAGCCAGATGATGGTTTGTTGTAGGTAGATCCAGAGCCAGACATTCCTGAAGAACTTGACGGGTAACTATGAGATCCCGATGATCCAGATCCAGACCATGTTGGGATTTTACTTCCTGTTCCTGAAAGTCCAGTGGAAGATGAGGGATATCCGTGTGATGAACTTGATCCAGATCCAGACAGTCCTGATGAGGACGAGGGGTAACTAGACGATCCAAAATTCCATGACGATCCTGAAGATGATGAAGGTTTATTGAAAGAGCTTGATCCAGATCCAGACAGTCCTGATGACGATGAGGGGTAACTAGAGGAACCAAAATTCCACCACGATCCTGAAGATGACGATGGTTTATTGTAAGAGCTAGATCCAGAGCCGGACAGCCCTGATGATGATGAAGGGTAACTAGAGGAACCGTGATTCCATCCCGATGATCCTGATAATCCTGACGATGATGAAGGATAGCTGTGAGATCCTGATGATCCCGAGAGACCCGATGACGACGAGGGGTAGCTGTGTGACGATGAGCTTCCCCAGTGACTCGATGACGATGAACTTGGTTTACTCCAGCTTGAACCCCAGCTCTTGCCGAAGGAAGAGGAGCTGCTTCCCCAGCCCCTGCTTCCACCGCCGCTGCTCCTGCTGCTACTGCCTCTGCTGCTGCCTCTTGAACCGCCTCTCCCTTCTATATAACTCACAGTTAGTACCGAAACTAAAAGGCACAACAGAAATATTCTGTTGGCCATTTTGCATGACGTATACATGCGAGAGCTCAGACGCGTTTGATTCCATGCTCGTTGATTGGTTTTATTTTAAACAAGTTCGCGCATCAATGTGTGCGTGTATGACGTAAACGACTATTCAGGGAACCTCAATTGCCGTCTCTTTCACCCGCGCAGACAACAGATAAGAGAAGGCTAGAGGTGAAGTAAACATCAAACTAATTCTTACATTTGGCCAGATAAGTGTAGCACAACAGGCAATTAAGCAGAATTTAGTTTAATACGGGACCAGTTTAATATTTATTTTTGTACAAAACAATGCGATTACGCAATGGGAAGTCCATAATTAATTGAAAAAGTACCTTACTAGTTTGATAATTAGAATAACATTTAGAAACAGACGTGCAGTTCATGAGAGTAGCTAAATTAATGATCAATAAGTCAAAATACATTAGGTTTTACCACAGATGACTCCGATTTTCTCGATCAACCAACGACGTTTCGTACGAAACTTACCTGATACTGAGAAACTGGTTCGTCTTAGACGTCAATGTGACTCATGCGCAGACATAGTGACGTACACTCTAACGAGTGAGCCAGGTAGTTCGGTATGTGATAAGAGGCTCCTAATCATTTCCGTAATTAATGGATGCTGTAAATAACAACTAAAAAATATGTAAATAACTGTATCTAGAACCCATACGCAATAGGTAAATACATTAATTTTCTAAGTGCATGTATAAGAAAACCTTATTTCCATTACGAACAAAGGTATACAAATTTTATTCTTAGCTGCAGAGGTGTTTTAAAACAGGTGCTAGAGCAGGGTAGCCCAGTGGTAACGGCCGCGACTTACGAGTTGTATCTCGTGGGTTCGAACACTGACAGGTGCTTTACTTTGTGTATTTCATCACCACTACTTTCAAAATGGTGAAGGAAAATATCGTGAGGAAACCGGTATGTCCTAAAAAAAAATTCAAAGACATGCGTCATCTACCAACCCGCACTGGGCCCGCGTGGTGGGTTACGGTCCACTCCCTCTCACAGAGAGCAGGGTGCTTACTCTAAAATATAATTCCGATAGATCGACATTGGAATTGTCAGTCAAACGTCAGGGATTGGCTGGACTCACTGAGTCTAGCCAAAACCTGACGTTTAACAAATGTCGATCTATCGGAATTATATGCGAGAGTAAGCACCCAGGCCTGTCCCAGCAGTAGGAATATTATAGGCTGATTATGTACTCTTTATTATGAACAAAGAACAACAATCAGCTGCTCCACACATAGGTTCGCATAACTCGGCCTAATGTAAGGATCAGCTGATATTTTTTGAGTTGGCCCGACTAGGACCCGTTTTTAGGTCTTCAGTTATTTCTAGAACCCCTTGTCACAACCACATAAAGGAAACTTCGGAATATAAATGGCGTCATTAGAGTTATTTCCAGTTTTCAGTTAACATTAAAACAAAATTCTAGACATTTTACAACAACAATAGCAGCCCATCATTAGTATAATTTTTAAGATATTTTCCTGATTGACTGAACTTTGTCACTGTCTGTATTTAATTAACGGAAATTAATATTATTCTCGTACCTATAGGTATGTTTGTTTTCCCGTTTACGCACACAAGCCGATTATGTGTCACTGTTTTAATTGTATCATTCCAAGAAATGTCTGGAAATGGGAAAGAATAACAAAAGCATATTCAACATACATACATATCTAACATACATACATAAATATCTAAACATAAAACTTATTTATCATCCCAGAATCCTACTTTTATAAGGGGCAATTATTATTAGAAATATACATTACAGTCCTCCAGACCGGATTTCGGTCATGGGTCTCAACGCAGGAGCAACGGCGGTTTTGCACCGCCAACTTCCAAACTACGGGCTGCTATTAAGAAATTCTAGATGGAAAAACCCAATAACACTTTGCCCGACCTGGGAAGCGAACCCAGGACCCCACGCTCAGAAGTCACGCTTGCGACCGCGAGACTAACGGGGCAGTCAGTATTAGGATGGTAAGGTAACTATGCTACATTTATATAAGAAAAACAATATCCTATAGATAACGAAATACCTCCTCTTTTCAGGCTTCTAAATTTCTGGACTGCCTGCAACGATTCTGTCCTAGAGACGAAAACTTCATTCAAGCCAAGTGTTACAAATAACTACTTTACTCTCATTTATAGCATGAGAAAGAAATATCGTTCTATAGTGTCTATAGAACTTAAGCGAAAAATATACATCGTCAGGGCACTGATATTCCCTATTTATTTTTATTTTTTTCATTTTGATTATGACGGGAATCCTGGACCATCAATGCAGCAAACCGACGCTCGACTACGCATTTGAGATGAGCATACAAGACGAATGTATCCATTTAAAAGAACTCCGATTAGGCCAAAGGCTTAGGAGTATCTGTCTGCAGAGAGAGCTGCAATACGTCACAACCTGGAAAGATTTATAGTACCGGAAACCTGGAAGGAAAGATACCCGGCCATCAGAGCCCTTTATGCGATGACGGTCTGACCAAGTAAAATAACAAGTAAACACCAAGATCTCCAACGCAATACAACAAGCCAAAGAACGTCACAAATGGAGGGAGATCGTCAAAAAGTTTAGTCGGGCACATCACGACGCTCAGCAATGAGCAAACGACTTAAAAAGGATTATCTACAGACTCAGAATAACACAAAATGTAAAATCACACCAGAATATAACATTCTATGAAAAACTCAAAACTTGCCATAATATAATAATAATATAATAATAATATCCTTGGACATTTCACACAACGCCATATAGTACCAAGCTAAGCAACTTAATGCTTGTGTTATGGTAACGAGATCCACTTGCTCAAAAAAGTGACATTCTATGCCACAAAAAGCGAACATATAATAATAGAGAGGCGGCACGCAAACTTAACATCGTTTGGGGTGGGGTGTCCATTGAGCACAGCAACTCCCCTAAATATCTTGGTGTTACCCTGGACAGGTCTTTAACATTCAGCAAAAACTGCAAGAATATCAAGCAGAAGGTGCACACTCGCAACAGTCTGCTTCGTCGACTGGTCTCATCGAAGTGGGGTGCTTCACCTGACGTTATGCGGACTACTGGACTGGCGCTATCTTTTTCTGCGGGAGAATTCGCATGCCCCATGTGGAGTCGTTCTGCCCATGCTAAGCTGGTGGATACAGCTTTGAATGAAACGTGCCGAATCATCACCGGTTGCCTTAAACCGACACCGGTACAAATGCTGTATCCACTAGCAGGAATAGCGCCACCTGTAAAAAGTAGTGCTAAACGCTATGGTGGCCTAACACTCCTTTCTCGTATTGATAGGATATGGTTAATATGGTAAAAGTCAAAGTCTCGAATTGTAAGGGAATAAGCTGTATATTAAATCACTATAACACTTAGTTACAAGACAATGGTAGTGGTAATGGTTTTGAGTACGTGGTGTCTCCAATGAGATCTGAACGCGAACTGGCCCACATTTTGGTGGACGAGCGAATGTGCATACTTGCGTTCGATGCAATTATGCATTTTCGCTTAGTGTTCGATTAAAACTCGAACACCACCAGTGGTTCGCAGGGCAGTGGCAAGCTCCAGCGAAAGAGCCAAAATGGTCTCCGACACACGACATCCTTTGCACAACAACATCCTTGTGCCACAAAGGCTGAAAAGCCGAAACAGTTTTTTAAAGTGTCGTCCCACACACTGACGAACCGTCACAACAAAGACTGAAGCTGTGGCGAGACAGTGCTTCTTTACCCAATCCGTTCGTTCTACCCGCTGAACACCTCCCACCTGGACATGAGTTAACTTGGGCGACCTGGAAGTCTTTAAACAGACTTCGGACACAGGATGGCCGAAGCAAGGAAAACCTGTTCAGGTAGAGATTCATAGACGACTCTGCCTTGGAGTGTAAATGTGGTGCTGTTCCACAAACGATGGGACACATAACATCGTGTCCTGCGTGTCCTGTCAGCTGCACGTTACAGGAACTGATTCTGGGCCGAGTTCATTTAGATTGCTATCGACACGCTAAGAAGAAGAAGCGAACATAACAATAGTCATTTTTAATCTGTTAAAAACAGGGAAAGAAAATTGTACTGAATTTCATTCATCCTCTAGGGGGAGAATGTGATTTAAATTTGGAATACTTACCGAAATTTATACTGAACTACAGTGTTTACACCATTGAGTTTGTATACAGCGTGTAAGGGAAACGCTTCCGAAAACGAAGACAGGTGATAGGGCTAGTGATTCTCGATACGATACCATCAAAAAATTTGGAAAAAAATATGAACAATTTTACCTATTTTTTTTTTGCATTTTTCGTACACTGTGCTGTGAGAACAGTTAAATTAAACCATTATTTGCGATTAAACACATTTTTTTTCTTTACAACTCTAACAAGCAATGTATTCGTAAATAAAATCATCTGACGCTCGCGCATGACCTAGAGTTCAAATCCACGCGACGCGCGACGCGACGACAGCTGGCGGCGGCGGGCGGGGTGCCATGTGATCCTATCCTCCTAACCTTTACTCGATCGCTTGAAGCGTATGTCTTTTCAGTTCACTTCTACCTAGTTGTGGGATATCTGGTTTCGAATTCCATTCATGCAAGGATCGTAATGATTTTCCCCTTGAACAGGGTTTCAATTTTATTTTGATCCGAATGTTCGCAAATTTTGCTATCAAATTAGAAAAATCAAGTTTACTTTTCTTAACCTTGAGACCCTTACCGAGGTTTGAACCCGGGTCACCTAGTTTGAGAGAGAGGCGTCCACGGCTCCTATGCGGCGCGTGGCGGTGCGGGGCGGCGCGGCGGCGACCTTAGGCATCCTTTGTAAAGCGCCGCCGCCGCCGCCGCCAAAATAAATAAGAAGAAACATTACAGAGGCGTCAACAGTTTTAAATTGATGCACTGTGTCGTGCAATTACTGTTTTGTATGTAAGTCGATAATCGATAGTAAATAAAATAAAGTCGCGACCGCAACTTTAGCCGTGATTGACTAAAACATTTTCATCGCGTGTAGGTACAGTTTGAAGCAACTAGTGCGCGTGAATCAATTGAATTTGAACTTTATGTCAATGTAATTAGTCACACGACACGCGCTAGTTTATTGCAATAAAAGTATCCTTAATTTAGTAAGTAAACCCAATCAATTTAAAGTGGATAATTAAATTAGTTTAATCTTAGAAACCCGTTAAATCTTATTAAAAAAGTTTGATAATGAAAACAGTTTAGTAAGCTTAGCAGTTTAGTAAAGCATAAGTACAATTTCCTGACAATTAAAATTAATTGGTTTCTGATTTCATAATTATTCTTTAACATTTTCTCCTCTGTAATTTGTTGATCTTTGCACATCAAAAGACACCGCTATAGCGGCGTCCGCGCGGCGGCACCGTTTGTCAGCCGACACCGCACGCAGGCGGCATCCGCGGCATGTTTGATCTTCTTAGTACTTCTTTAGTAATCTAGTTAGTACTTAGTTAGTTCCTTTCCGACTCGGTTCGTGAGCGAATGTGCGTTACGTTACGTGAATCGATCAATAGCTATTGAATCGTATTTAATACTGTTTTGTTAGTTTTCAATTTATTTAAACTTTTCGCACAAAAAGGTACAAAGGCGGACTTAATACCTTAGGCAGGCTTAATTTGTGTTATTGTTACGTTTTTAGTGCTGTTTTATTGTGTTTTAGTTATTATTTTTTGTTGTATTAAACAATGCCTGAGTCATACGTGTACAGTGCTTGTGAATACGACAACATGGTGATCGAGAATGTGACAGTGCTGATGAAATGCGGGGCAGAATACTGAGCATTTCTAATAAACTACGTGCAGAATGTGTTGAGGATCCTACACTAATGCCTCGTGTTCACGGGTCGACACAGCGGCCTGGCATTGTATTGAAATGGATGGAGCGCAGTTCGAGACTTCGAGCCATACATCATAAGGTCGCAAAGGATTTAGACAGGTACTTACGTAAAATGGCTCTGTCAACTTTAATTTTTAACAGTGGGCTATTTATGCGATAAAAATTCATAATTTTGTGAAGTGTTGTAGGGGTAGGCATTTTGAAAGTGGTGTTTGTAAATTCCGTATAAATCCCGTGACTCGGCCGTACGGAGCGCTAGGCGCCCGCGACGAAGCTGGGCGCGCGGCCACGTGGTAGCGCGACGTTGCCTTGCGTGTCAGCGACCTCACGTGTTGTACGGTTTCCATTGCGCGTTTACGAAATATGAAGTCTTGAAAATAACCAATATAAAGCGAAAGGTAATTGGTATCCGTTTGTATTTAGGTTGTATATAATCTACGTTCTGGCTTCGGAAGCGTTCTCCTTACACCCTGTATAAAGCATTATACATCTTTTTGAAAAAGGAATACGCATTTATTATGCAGTTATGATTATTAAATAAAATTACGAAAACCGACGAGGCCGTATGAGCTTGATTGATGCCTTTGCTTTTCCGCCAAAAAATATTAGTCTAGGAATTTGCCGCGTTTTTGTTTTCTTCGAATACATAAACGTTAAGTTTATTTTAATTTATTTTTATAAATACGTTAATGTTCTAAAAATACGTTACGATGTTAAATCAAAGCGACAGTGACAGTGAATTGTCGGATTCCGTCAGTGCAAATGCTGCCGCAATTTTAAATAATTTGCTTCAACAAAATCCAAGGAAAATTATTTAAAAACTTATGAAGAATTTTCAACGTGTCTTCTCCACGTTGAAAATTCTTGCGAAAGGCCTATCAATTTCAGAATCAGTACTTCTTGTCTATTTTGATTATTTATCCAAGACAAAGAATCCGAATACACTTTGGTACATATACTCAAAACTGAAAGCATTGAAATAAATAGATTCACGAAATTACTGGCTTTTTTTAAAAGAAAATCAGAAGGGCATTGCGCAAAGAAGTCTAAAATTTTTACGGCTCAAAATGTGGAAAAATTTCTTAATGAAGCTCCTGACGAAATTTTTCTGGCCACAAAAGTAAGTACACATGATTTAACTATGAATATTTCGTATCTTAGTAATGGTAATTATTCTATATATTTACTTGTTTTTTATCTTTGTTATAGGTGGCCTTAATTTTTGGACTCAATGGTGCTTGCCGCGGATGTGAACTTGTAAACTTAAAGGTGGAGGACGTTGAAAATCATTCCAATGAGTTACTGCTGATTAATATAAAGGAAACTAAGACAAAGAAAAATCGGTCATTCATTGTACAAGGACAATATACTAAAATCATTCATAAATACCAAGCATTACGTCCCACCAACATGGAAAACAATAAATTTTTACTTTTAATTGTCATTATCCTACTAATATTATAAACGCGAATGTTTGTAAGGATGTTTGTCACTCTTTCACGCAAAAACTACTGAACGGATTTCGATGAAACTTCACAGTAATATAGCTTATACATCAGAATAACACATAGGCTACAATTTATAAAGATTTTGTGTAATTTTTTTTTTGCCCATACGATAAGTATCAAGTAAGTCGGAAAAATTCCTGCCCTCTGAGAGCTATTTTGGCGTGCGCTGCCTAAACCGTTACAGCTACACGAAGATAATGTATCGTGGGACTGTTTGTCTTAAATAGTTCTAAATAAAAGTCCGCGACAGCATATATCTACCTTTTATGTGGAAGCCATTATATCCAAAATAGTGATCCATAAATACATTTAAATCGGATACTTTTTTTACAATGCACGTTTTAGAGTACTTAGTTAATTCTTATGAAAATTAATACATTTATCGTTTTCGGTATTTAATGTAGATAAACTTTGTCTTTTACACCAAGCAATTTGGACAAATTCTTTAAAAGTTATCACGATAAGATTGACCTGAGGTAGAGCGCCATAGGAATTGGCGGCGCGGCGGCGCACAGAGCGGTGAAGGGGGGGGGGGGGGGGGACCCGAAGTCCCGAACGCGGGCAGGCAGTCGCGTGAGGCACAGAGCACTTTTACAATACCTACGCTCAATCTGAATCATTTTGAAGGATATCGCTAATCCATCGCTTTACCTGTATATGTTCGAAAAATTTGTCTGCTCAACAACGTAAATAAATAACGCAATGAATGTTGTTGAACTGCCAAAATGAAATGAATGAGTAGGCATAATTATAATTTTTAGGTAGTATATTTTAAGAAGAGCCCGAGGGTCCCGTAGCTAAATAATGAAAGCCGCACAGGTCGATCGGTCAGGTTAAGCTACGCTTGCCGCGGTTGGTCTGTGGATGGATGACCATCTTTACATACCGAGACCCCTCCGTGCCTCGGAAAGCAAGGTTAAGTGTAAGCCGACCCCAACATAGTTGGGAAAAGGCTATGCAGATGATATTTTAAAAAGAAATATCAAATCAAATCATATCACATTTCATTACTTAGATTATTACAATTGTTTTTTTTTTTTGTTAGTTTAAGATTAACGTATAGGTTTAGGTTGTGTTGTAAGTAGGAAGAACATAGATTCGTTTTCCTCATAATTGGCTATTGGAATTGTTTTAGTTAGTTTGAAAATTACTACGGATTTTGTGATTTTTTAAATAGTACTTACAATAATGACTCGAAAGCGTAAGTCTAATATTTCATAAAGCTCTAATAAAGCTCGAGCTATAAAAAAAGCTAGACTTAACGAGACGTCTCAACAAACTGAGCTGCGAAGGTTTGAGCAGGCGGTGCGTCAGGCGCACACAGAGCTACTGAGACAGACACCAGAACCGTTCCAAGATCGTCGTCAACAACATGCTGAGTATCTGGCATTTCAACGAGCTGCTGAAACTTCAGAACAGTGTCAACCTAGACGTCAACGGCATGCTGAGTATCTGGTGTCTCAACTGGCTGCAGAACACCAGAACAGTCCCAAGATCGGCATCAATAGCATGCTGAGCATCTGGTGTCTCAAGAGGCTGCATAAACACCGGAACAGTCCCAAGATCGGCATCAATAGCATGATGAGTATCTGATGTCTCAAAGGGCAGCGGAGTCACCGGAATAGTTCCAAGATCAGCGTCAACAGCGTGCTTAGTATCTGGTGTCTCAACGGGCCGCAGAAACACCGGAACAGCCCCAAGATCGGCGTCAACAGCATGCTGAGTATAGTGGTGTCTCAAAGAGCAGCGGAGTCACCGGAATAGTCCCAAGATCAGCGTCAACAGCATGTTTAGAATCTTTGGCAAGGAGATAGATAGCATCCCAGGGAAGGACATGGGCTACTTCACCGGTACTGTCCCGTGGATAATTTCCGATATCCACGCGGGCGAAGCCGCGGGCAGAAGCTAGTGTTTAATAAATGCTTATCTCATATTATTATTGTGTTAATTTTTTCGCAAATGGTACAAAAAGTAGAGTATTTTCCTCGGTGATAAAACTGTCTTAGTCTTGGGTGAACTTAAATCCCTCGCTACACTCAGGACTCGTCTTAAATCCCTCGCTTCGCTCGTGATTTAAGTTTTTAACACCCTCGCTACGCTCGGGAGTAAACCTCGACTCCTTCGTTACGCTCGCGATTTAAATCGTCACCCGCGACAGAAGACACTGCTTTATCCCCTTGGTTAATAACCTACTAATATAACTACATTTTTTTTTTATAAATACATACATATTATAGATAAAACACCAATATAATATAATATATATAATATCAAACAAGTTTTGAAACAAAGTATCCAGACATAAAATCAATACAGGATTAAAAACTTTTAAAATTGACTAACGACTAACAATAACACAACAATGAAAGAAAATCCTTAAAACACCTTCCTTTTACAGCTTCCACGTGCTCAAATTTAGAGAAGAAAATAAATAAGGAATTAGAAAGCAAGGATTAACTTGCGAAAGATTTTTGTCGCCCGTCCTATGGTTATTTTTAAGAGATTTTTTTTTTTTAAACGGACAAAGGCAGAGGGATGCGATAAGGAGCGATTCATAATTTAAAATACATTAATGCATCAAAAAAATCTTCAAATATAACACCTCTTACATGTCTTTAAAAGCAGTTTATCCCTTCATTAACAATTTTAATTATAATTAAAAATATATCATTAAATTAAATTGCTATTGCCAAACTGCATTCAGTGATGGATTATTTATTATTAAGCAGTTTGTAAATAGATAATTGTTTCATATTTTGCAATAAATTACCAGCGTTGTGTCATCGCGCTTCTCTTTCTTTTCTATGCAGTCCGATAGTGACCGCGCCTTAGGTCATGTAATACTTGTGGTACGTGTGAGGTGATTCCAATAATGCAACTGCTATGGTTCGTACTCTTGATCTCTTGACCGCCGCCCGAGCCTGCACCTCTAGGGGGGACATTGGGTCATTGCTGCATAAAACTGAAACTAATCAATTGCACCATCCTGCCTCACTCAAGCCACTTGCACTGCAGAGAAATAGGTATTGCAGCACTGGCTAAAATGGCGTGAGCACGAAGCGTCACGCGTCATTTAGATCTATAAGAAGTCCATAATCGTCCCCTGCTGAATATGGGCCTCATGAAGATTTAATGCGTTAGAAATGCATAGGTAGGTACCTATTATATTTCCAGCAATATTTTTTTCTTTGTTGTATTTAATGTTAATGGTTTCATTAAACAATATTTAATATGTAGACTGCAAATATGGATCTACAAGTTATTACTTATTTATTACACAGTGCAATGCCAACCAACCTTATAGGTACCTAGTAACGATAATTCCTATCCACATTCCTTATAAGCACTATAAGGAACAAAACCTCCTGTATATTATATTAATATAACTGAGGAAACACCGTACTAGTTTAGTAGTTTATATTGATAATACGAGCAGAACAATTACAAATAACTAAGTATGTTCAATTGTTTCAACTAATGGCAACCATTCAATCACGTGGATTTCGTTCCCACAACAATGAGTTGTAAATTGCAATCTAATAATCATTTTTAACCTGTAATTACGTTTATGAAGGCAGCTAGTCGTTCTGCAACGCTTTGTAGCGACACCGAGCCGTCACGATGTCGTTTAGTTACAATCATGACGTCGTCACTGCAGCACATTTAAAATGTTACTCGAAGTCATCGGCGCCACTCTGTTGCAAGCACTCGTGTTGTGCTCCGAAGTGGCCGCGAAAGATGTGAAACCCTACGCGTTCCCCATCCCTTTCGAATTGCCGAACCGGAACGACCGCGCCGACCAGTGCTGGCTCAGAATAGAAGACGTCGAGTTGGTGGAGACCGTCGCCATATATTGTGACATCGCTCATGCGTTTCTCAGCAACTATATTCACGACTACAACACGAGGAAGATGACGGAGGACGGTGTCGACGTGAGCCTGTGGAGCGAGAAGGCCAGGCGTCGTGATACGGAGATCCTGCCTCCAGAGAGCTCTCAGCACGAGATCAAAGACTGGCGAGTGACGACGGTGCTAGACCCCATCACTCACATGCGACTGTACGTTACCAAGAATGCGGACTGCAGACTGATTATGTACAGCAGAGAAGGAATGACCAACTATCTAGCGGAATGTGAAAGAATTCTTTATTTTATCAATGTCCGTATGAGTGGAAGTGCAGTGTTATCCCTAAAACAAAACTTAAGACTTTTAGTAGCAAGTATTTTCCTGGTGTATTTATTTGTGTAGTGTTGATAACGTTGAGTATAATTTATTTATTCTTATATTGTTTAAAAACTTGTTACAGTTATGTCGTAGACATTAAATTATGTTTTTCAAAAGTGTTACATTTTCTCTGTAATGTAATGGTGATTATTTGTTCAGCACAATAAGACCGTGTTATCTGGTTCATTAAGGTCGGAATGTTAACAATTAGTTTAAATTCTTTTATACCTTTACATCGTACCTTGCGAATGAAAATGTTTTTGGGAATGTTCATAAACATGAAAAACATTTGGGATTCACTTGCCAATGTTCCTTTAAAAACATTTCTTGAGCCCAAAATCATCGTTTTGTTTACTCTCTTTTGCATTAAGTAATTGAAGACGACAACGCTTCTAACCGCTGATTCCCTTTGACAATTCAAGTTGACTAAGCTCCCGAATAGTAAGATTATTTTTAACCAATAGGTAGGTAGGTACTTACGTACCTAATGACCAATGTGACAACATAAAGACAAACAATCGAGCATAAAAAATCTAAACAAAGTACAACAATAGGTATTAAAGCCAACCAACAACAACACCAACCAACCAGCAGCCTGAATCGACAATAATATTATAAATTATAATACTAAATAATATTATTAACCTCCTGGCATTTTATTAATCTCATTTTATCTGTAAATGTTATACTGTCATTGGTCAGGCATGAGACATAGTCCTTCCATAGTTCAAGGTTACCGATCCACTATAGCCAACCCAAAACCATAGCCCAATTTATTTTGTTCCCATGTTCTGCAACAGTCCTGCACCAACCGGAGGTTGTCCTCGGGGCACTTGCATAATGCATTTTTTTGTTACTGAATGGGCCCGCTCTTGACCTCGATCACGCCTGATGGAGAGCGATGGATGAGGTCTATGATGGAACGAGCGATACTGTATACGTACAATTTATTAAGTAGGTATACGTTAACTTATCATTTAAAATTGTCTAAGGGGCCTCTGCGATTTGGCTTCGGCCCCTGGTAAGCAGGGTGGCAGGGTCCCGATATAATATACATTTAATATTAAATAATACTTCACTTCGTAAAAATAATACCAAAACAATAAGACAAGTTTAGGTAGGAATTCAGAATTTCCTCAAAGATGAAGTATTTTCCTTGTAAATGAATATTTATTCATGGGGTATTCCAAAAACCTATCAAGACAAGGCCATTGACGTAGACTTTCACAACGATGATCCAAGATGATTAGTTATGTAGGTAGGTATCAAAAACAAAATAAACCATTTTGTTTTGTTTACAGCCACAATACTATCAAAAGTTACGAAAGCTAGATTTATGAATGAAAACTTGCTAATTATTACTTGTTTGTAACTTCCACTTAGAGGACTGACTTTTAAAACTATTTTATTGTGATTAATTTAAAACAAACAATAACGGTATATGAAACATCGTAAAAAAACCCGGCATGTCCTAGAACCAAAAATTCGAAAACATGTGACATCTACCAATCCGCACTGGGCCCGCGGCCCACTCCCATCACCGAGAGGAGGCCTGTGTCCCAGCAGTGGGAACATTATAGGCTAATTATGCGATCTATATAAAACAATAATTAAGTAGCCAGGAGGTTCTTTATTTTTTGCGAAATTACTGTCAAAGTCGCTGTCTGACGACAGTGCAATTTTAACGTACTCCTCGTAAAACATAGTGAATTAGCTCATTATTTATACTTTTAACGTGGTGTTTAACTAGCTGGTTCTACAGACTGCGACAGAGCGCGAGCGGCCCAACGAACCGTGTCTTCTCCATGTTTGTATTAACGCAGCTGCACTATTGTTTTGGAAAAAAAACACCACGAGAATCTAACATTTACGAGTAGAGTAGAATCTAACATTTACGAGTAGGTAGTAAAATTTACTAAGCGACATATAATGGCTAACTTTACAGGAACACATGGTTCAAAGTTTATCTTTTCTTTAAAAAAAACTGATTCATTATGATTTTTTATTATGAAAAGTTAAACTATGAATTATGCCTGTAGGACGATTACAAGAATAATGTGTTTAATTTTTTTCTGAAAGTTAATCTTTAAACTGTGTTCCTGTAAAGTAAGCCCTATGTCGCTTAGTCATTTTGCCTTTCCAGGAAACACATACACTACATACATTTACGCTACATGATTTTCAGAAGATTTTTATTAGTGCAACTCTGCATTCTGATCAAGCACAAATTCCTGAGAAACAACAGTTGAGAAACAGTACCTATCTAAAACTATGGTTTCCTAGGAAAGCGGTTCCGTCATAATTTACCGGCCGTAGTGTAAATCTGTCATTTTCACCAGAATTTGACATTCATCTGCCTAGCCTTTTCCCAACTATGTTGGAGTCGGCTTCCAGTCTAACCAGATGCAGCTGAATACCAGTATTTTACATGGAGCGATTGCCTATCTGACCTCCACAATCCAGTTACTGGGTAATACGATACCCCTTGGTAAGACTGGAATTTTAATAAATATTTGACATTCATTTGCCTAGCCTTTTCTTAACTATGTTGGAGTCAGCTTCCAGTCTAACCAGATGCAGCTGACTACTAGTATTTTACATGGAGCGACTGCCTATCTGACCTCCACAACCCAGTTACTGGGTAATACGATACCCCTTGGTAAGACAAGTACTTGAAATTATGGTGTTAAAAAAACGCTCTGTATTTGGACAACCGTTATTGTGTGACCGTTCTCCGCTTTCATAAGAAAATAAAGCTTGACTAATCAATGGTTCCTGCAATACGAAATGTTGCTGAATCAGTGTTGCAATTTTTGTTTCCTATAAAACAGTTAGTACTTGTAAAAAAATAACTTTCCCATTTTTCACTGCCACTAGGCAACACCTAAATGCAAGAGTGTTGGATTTTCAACTCTCGGTGCTGAGCCGAGCTATTAAAATCCAACAGGTGTCGTGTAATATTGGTGAAAACGGGCGTTTGACTGTCAAATATTAAATTTTTAGCTACAGTTATTCAGACTGTGCGTAAAAGTTGGTTAGTTAGTCATTCACCGAAGTTTTATATGTATAATTAAAAGTCATAACTGTCTACTTATTCATTTGAATAACATACGTACAGTTATAATCTACGAGTATACTAATAATAAAGCTGAAGAGTTTGTTTGCTTGAACGCGCCAAACTCAGGAACTACCTTTTGGATTTGATTTTTTTTTAATATGATAACCCAATCCTTGAAGAAGGCTATATGGCTATTTAATATCACGCTACGACTCTTGGGAGCTGAGCCAAAAGAAAAACAGTAAGAAAAAAACGCTAAGCATAACAAAGTAATAACACAGGCAAGCGATGCGATGCGACGGGGTGCAGAGTCGGGGAAAAATAAATTTCACGCGGACGAAGCCGCGGACAGAAGCTATTGGTATATTATAACGATAAACATATTAATAAGCATTTTCTATTGCTAAGCATTATAAACTTGCTGTATAATGTAACAGCAGATAGGTACCTAATAAATATACTCATCACACACATTAAAATTAAACGATGATAACATCGCAGATATAACAGGTTTCATTATTTTGCAGTCACGAGTTTTTCTTATTTTATTATGTAAATAAATAATATCAGCAGACAGTCTTTACACGTGCTTACAAACTTTAGATACTTAGCCATTTTAAAAGAACATAAATATTAATATTATCGTAATGATACTTTTTACTACTGGTAATCACTAAGCTGCGTTGTACCGTGTGACTGAAGGCAAAGTTTCAGAGCTCAGGAGCCTGGGTTCCATATCCAGGTTTTGTTTAAATTTTTACTAGCTGTGCCCGCGATAACGGAAAACAGTCATAATGTTTCTGTATTCATAATTTTTCTAAAATAAAAATAGCCAAGTTACTCCTTATAACATTAGCTATCTGCCAGAGAAAGTCCCGTCAGAGATTAGCCAGAACAAACAGACAGAAAGTTTTTTTTTTTTCATTCATACCAACATTTCGTTGCATGCATTATGGCCATTGCCCAATACTCATGACCAGATTCAACAGAATCGAATCGAATCTCTAGACTATTTCCGGACTGAAAATCTTTAGAATCTTTACATCTACCTATACAAATAAATAAAATTAAAGTGTGTGTTACAAGCTGCTATTTTGACATTACAAATGTCAAAATAACAGCTTTTTACTAAATTCGTATGAATGAAAAAAAAAAAACTTTCTGTCTGTTTGTTCTGGCTAATCTCTGACGGGACTTTCTCTGGCAGATAGCTAATGTTATAAGGAGTTAGCCAGAACAAACAGACAGAAAGTTTTTTTTTTTTTCATTCATACGAATTTAGTAAAAAGCTGTTATTTTGACATTTGTAATGTCAAAATAGCAGCTTGTAACACACACTTTAATTTTATTTATTTGTATAGGTAGATGTAAAGATTCTAACGATTTTCAGTCCGGAAATAGTCTAGAGATTCGATTCGATTCTGTTGAATCTGGTCATGAGTATTGGGCAATGGCCATAATGCATGCAACGAAATGTTGGTGTAACTAAAATGACCGATAGAATAATGGATTATATTTTAGTAGGTTTTATCCTCAAATTAACGCGGGTGAAACTGCGGGACACAGCTATATAGTAAGAAGTATGTGAATAGGGTGCAAAAGCGTAAGGTTACCACTTGTTAGTTTAAAAAATACATTATTACCAGTAATTTCTTGAAACGAACGACTTTGAAGATAAATGGAGTAACCGTGAGCGATGAAAAACAATTGAACGGGGGAAATTACCTTCAGTCTATAGATAGGTTCTATTTGCGATTGTTTTGCATTATATTGGTTAAGGACACTGGATATAATTAGCTTACTCTGACGCCATAGGGGTACCTAATTCTCGTAATTTTAAGAACGTTTACAGCCTGATCTCAGTCTCAATCTGTCAAAAATACCTCTTAATTTCCCTATATTTTGAAAAGTTTTTGACATTTGTTTGTCGCTGAGATGAAACTGCGGCTAGATGTTGAACGTTTTAAATTAAAAGAATTATATTCTTTCTTACCATTCCGTCTTGTGAAGTAAGCTATAGTTGAGAGCAGAATTGACAGTTTCACAATATCACTTAGGTACAGATTATTACAATATGGTGAAATCTAACTTGCAAAAGGTTTCATCATTATAGCTCAGGCTACAATGTATCCTGCCTAGACGCGTCGGATGAACTTTGTCTCCTAGGTTTTTCTCCTCAGTGGCAGCCCAGAGTCCGATTGTACAGTAGATTTTCAACTTTAATGCTAAAGCGTAAGGTTTAAAGTTGATTGGGTAAATTTTACAGTTTCGGGTAGCTTGATTTGCTGGCGTCTGTACAGTAGGCCGCACATCAGTGGTATAAAAACCAGTAACTACAAGCTGGCCTCTTGTCCTCCCCGCTCAAGGTCAAAGTGTTTCACTGACATTAAAATGCGGTCGATTCCATCATCTGCCTAGCCTTTTCCCAACTATGTTGGGGTCGGCTTCCAGTCTAACCGGATGCAGCTGAATACCAGTATTTTACATGGAGCGACTGCCTATCTGACCTCCACAACCCAGTTACTGGGTAATACGATACCCCTTGGTATGACTGGTTGTCAGACTTTCGGGCTGCTGACTACCCGTAACGACTGTCAAAGAACCACGAATGACAGCCGGGACCAACGGCTTAACGTGCTTTCCGAGGCACGGAGGGGACACGGTATGTAAAGATGGTCACCCATCCACAGACCAACCGCGGCAAGCGTAGCTTAACCTGATCGATCGACCTGTGCGGCTGTTATTATTTAGCCACGGGCCCCCCCGCGAAATGCGGTCGATTGTATGTGGGTATTTTTTTTTCTCAATAAAGGACAGAATACTCCGAAGATGCGCTGATTGTGTCCTATCTCACGTTTTAGCTTGTAGGTGTATCTGACCGGTCTAGTGAGTTCATTTCATTATTCACGCCTGACCGGTTTCCGTATATTTTTGTATGACTACGTTTTCCTCAATCTAATTGTATTGCCTGCAAACGGCAGCCAATCGTGACGTCCAAGGAAAGATTTCGGCTGTATTAGCTCAACTGTGGCTCATGAGACATAATTGAATTTGTATTGTTATAAATCAAATATTGATTTTTCCACAGTGGTATTTGAAATCCATGTCTAGCCATCCATCAGCAAACCATAAGTGTACGCAGCCTAAATGAAGATTTAGGCAGTTGTGCAATTCACAAAAAAGCCAGTCAGTCTGGGTGGATGTTGGTTTGGTCCCGTTACAAGCTAACACCCCTAAAATTATTCAGTAGATTGTAGTGACATCTCAACAAGTCAAGTTTAGTCTAAACCCTTTTCTTATACAGAAGGTCAAATCAATTTCTATTCTATGTAGGTACCTATATTAAAATTTTAGACTACTTAACATTGTCAACCATTCTTAGAAAATGTGTAACAAACTGCGCTCAAGGATGGTCAGCCCTTCGTACTTTACAATGCGAGTATTAGATGTCCAACCTTCACCGCTCCAGCGCACAATATATTGTCCCTTTTATAAAGTATTAAACGTAGTTTTAAGGATCGCCTTTGTACTGGCCCCATGCCAATAACTTTTATAACAAGACTTAGCTGAATAAGCATTTAGGTCTTGTTTAGCGTTTATCGATGGCTACAAATTCATATAATAGAAACATATTAAGTATATGATGAGATATGAATTTTTGAGCCATTTTTTTGAGGTGAATTTTGACAAAAAATTTCCCAAATTTCAGGTACGCGAACTGCACTCAGTGATGCAGTCATAAGGTAATCAGGTCATGTGGCGCAAGTAAATCTGCGAGACAGCCCTAGAAAAAAGCCTTGAAGTAAGTCCTAAAAATAAGTCAACCATGGCCTTTTTGATGAGCTGAATTGATAACTGCACGTGTCATACTTCTTGACAAATTAACAGCAACAACGCGATCGCGGCAGCCTTTCAACGTACACTACCGAAAATAATATTACGGTATTTCTTAAATAATATACCTCTTTATTTATATACGTTGCTTGAAGTTAAGTGACGTTTAAAAGTCAAGAAAGTCGCTAATCATTAGTTAATTTTAAGTAACGTTTATAAATAAACACCTTAAAATTACATAGGTATAGGTACTTACATTAGTTTAAGAACTTAGTTGTTAAGGTTAAATAAAAAAGGTTTATTATTTTTTGGTTTTCATTTTTTTCGGCGGTTTAATTTTTTTGGTTCAAAAGTGCCTTTAATGCGCCTATTTGAAATAAATGATTTGATAAATGATAAATGATTTATTTTCTGTAAGTAGGTTTATACAAACACTTTTACATTTGACTTTGACTTTGATTAGTCAACAGATCTTGAAAAACTATCTCAGACATGAACTCACGCCTTCTTTCCATGAAAATAGGCAGACACTATGGCACCTGCTACGATCCTTACATACTCCTTTTGCTTCGCTTACGTTCATACATCTGGCCGTGCATAACATATCTAATTAGCCTATAATGTTCCCACTGCTGGGACACAGGCCTCCTCTCTGTGAGAGGGAGTGGGCCGTAATCCACTACGCAGGCCCAGTGCAGGTTAGTAAGTAGATGTCACATGTCTTCGAATTTTTGGTTTTTGGAATTTTTGTCTGGCCGTGCATGCACGATCAAAAAAGATCACATTTTTTTTAACACTTTGCGGGATACTTTACGCCCCTCGACGTTATAACAATAAAACTTCTATTGTGTCTCGTTCAGAGCGTTTGCCCGTGGCATCGGCCACGTGGAGGTCGGAAATTATCCCACGAGAACGTACTACATTGATAAAAAAAAGGACCCAGGTCATAGTCTATCCGTGTGGCAAACATCTGAATCCATTCAGGTGAGGCGTGATAAGTTAGCAGACAGACAGAATTACATTCGCATTCATAATATTAGTATGGATGGCGGCTTAGGTACTAGCGAACCTTTCAATAATAAAAAGAATCAGTACCTACCTACCTTGTACCTACTTACCTACTAGTTACAAGGCAAAATTAGAATCATAATTATGCTAATAACAAGCCATCTGGCCAATGGGATTTCCCATCGGCGCCTCACCTATAACGTAATCGTGAAAAAATTATCCTCTGTCCCATACAAAACTCCAAAACTCACCTACTCGACACAAATGTATGGGACGACTGATTACGATGTTGGTCCCATCTGACAATTTTTAAGTCCCATGGAGGAGAAAGTTCAGTTTGATTGTCTGTTATACCACACCCTTAAATTTGACCACACATTTCTGATACATGCTGTTTTATAAGGAACTTTTGTTCAAAATTAATTCTTCAAGACCCAGCGGGCATTGTCTGTCAGTGAATGAATGAATGTAAGGTAGATGTGGATACTAAAACATAACAATAAATAAATACAATAAGGCCACGACTATCTAATAACCCATAAAATAGCATCGTCATCTGCCACCAGAGTACAATTGTTGGTCGAAGCACCAGAGGGTTATAATGACATTGTAATGACATTATGAATCTCTAATTCATTAGGATTTATGTCATAGTAGCTGACCCGACAAACGTTGTCATGTCCGTTTTTCAATCATTCATACGAAAATCTCATATAAATAAGGACGTTAATTTTTTCCCAAATTTTTACATTTTCGGGGAAACGTTTCCAATTTTTCATTCCATGAAAACCTTATTCGTACTATTACGAATATTTCAGAACAAAAATTGTCAAATCAGTCCAACCGTTCTCAAGTGATGAGCTTACCAACAAAACAGTATTTCATTTTTATTTAACCCCACTAATATTTAAAAACACGAAAGTGTAGGGTTTTATAGATTTTAATAATTCGTTTTTAATGTTTGAGAAATGGCAACACCGAGCAACCGTCAATTTGGTAGGGTAGTGGTAGGAAATGGGAGTATTTAAATAAGCGGACTTGGCCGAGAGGTCTCTTTTTTTGGTGTTAAGTAACTGAGGTGATTGTATCTGCGAATCTGTGAAGAGAAAATAAATTATCAGTGTCTACATTTAGTGAGTTTTATTACACTTCAGAAGTGGGATAAGAAAGGTAAAGTAATTTGAATTTCTTTACGCTAAAATTAACATGTGGTAGCCTTAAGCTCGCTGTCCTATTTGGTCGGGGTACTCCCCGATAATAAGACAATGAAAACTGGGTTTCTAACATGTTCTATAGCCTTGTGGTGTGATTTTATTTGGTCAGGGTACACCCTGATAATACGATTACAAAATAAGGTTATGATTATTGTGAATCTTTTCTGTTTTTGTTACCACTTGGTCTGGGTAATCCTTGATAGTGGTGGCATGCTTATATAGCAACCTTAAGTCGTGGTTTTATGCGATCGGGGCACTCCCCGATAATACGGCTGCGAAATGAGGTTGTGATTTATTGTGAATATTGTGAACCTTTTACAATAGGTTAAAATTAAGCAAGGTTTGTTATTATGGGTCGGGACACGCCCCGGCAGTAATAACATGCTTCTACCGTAACCTTTGGTTGCAGTTTTATTTGGTTGGGGTACTCCCCAATAATATAACTGTCATTATTAAAGGTTACTTTTAATATTTTATTTAGGAACAACCGTTAGAAAGGGCATAATTTGCTAATATTTGGTCAGGGTACCCCCTGACAATGTTGGTTAATAGCTCTGAAGCCTGGTTGTGTTAATCGGGGCACTCCCTGATGGTGTGGATATATAGCTGGGTTTTACAACGTATTGCTGTGGCTTTCTGTATTTTTCTACGTTATACAATTTGTTATATCGAACATTTATGTCGTTAAATGTGATCAATTCCAGTTTCACAATGGAAAAAGATAACGGCTACGTCCGGTCGTTGGATGCTTCTCCTCGTGGTCGCAAAGAGAGCCGCCGGCGCCTGCTCACTCCAATAAGGGGCTCGTCGCATCATCGACGTGATATTTCCGGTGCACACTGCGGTGGTACTCGAAGTCGCAGCAAGTCACGGAGGCAAAGTTTTCGTGAGAAAGAGCTTGAGGTTGAGCAAGAACGAGAGCGGCTACGGGTACTCGAACAGGAACTACGCCGGGAACGTGAGAAGATAACAGAGGCGCATGGGAATCGATCTGCTGGAAGTTACATGAGGAGTACGAGCCGTCATCACTCCAAGAGCCGACAGCACAGCTGCAGCCCGAGCCGTTCACGTCAACGTGAGCACCAAGCTACACGAGCCAAGCGGAGACGAGGTTCACGTGAGCAGAGCAACGATTGTCTACGTGTTGACGGCGCATCAGAAAATAAAAGGTCACGTACTCCTTCTTTTACCGTTAAAGATGTCATGGACTTGGTGCATTCTATTAAACATGGTTTTACATCTCAGCCGTCTACAAGTGCATCAAATTCCAAGAATATTGATCATAAAAACATTCTCCCCAATTTTGACCCTTCAGCGAAAAACCAGCGAGTTGACATTTGGCTGCGTAAAGTAAATGAATGTGCTACCGTATACGGCTGGGATGATAGAACAACGATACATTTTGCAATGCAAAAACTACAGGGTTTGGCCAAAGTTTGGTATGAGGGCCTGAACACAATTTTGCATACTTGGAAAGAATGGCAAGGGAAGTTAATGAGTGCTTTCCCTTGCGAGCAAAACTATGGCCAAATCCTGGAAGATATGCTTAAGAGAAAAAGTAAGTTTGGCGAACCAATTGAAGTATACTATTATGAAAAACTTGCGTTGTTAACTCAGTGTGACATTACGGGTAAACGCGCAGTAGATTGTATTATCCACGGTATCTCTGATAGGACTATGAAATCAAGCGCATTGGCACTTTGTTGTTCTCAGCCTGATCAGCTTCTCCAATTCCTAATGAGCAACAAAGAAAGCCAAACTTTAGATCGTAGTTTTGGTAAAAATAACTCTAACCAATCCAATTCTAAAACAAATCAAAATAAATCCAATCAGTCTCAGGGTCCTTTGTTCTGCTTTAATTGTAAGGAGCGAGGTCATCCTTACTTACATTGTCCGAAGCCACTAATCAAATGCAATAAATGCAATAAAATCGGTCACAAAGTCGAAAATTGCTCGCAAGATCCTAAACCCGACAATATAGTAGGTAAACCTGGAGCACCATCTAAAACAATGTGCATTTCAAGCTCCAGTCCCAACTCAAAATTCATAAAGCGGGTCACAGTGAATGGTAGAACTGTAGATGCATTTATTGATTTCGGTAGCGAAGTGACGTTGGTTAAGGAGTCTATAATCTCGAGCCTAAATCTGATGCATGATCAGGTCCCGTCGGTCATGAAAGGATTCGGGAATGAGGTCGTTCAATCGTTAGGTAATGTGTTGCTAGATATAGTGGTAGATGGAGTTGAAGCGAGGGTAGCTTGCAGAGTTGTCAAAAATAATCTGTTAGATAAACCTATATTAATAGGGCAGTCCTACACGGAGCAACCACATATTCTTGTGTTCAAAAATTCCCAGACTTTGCAATTTCGAAAGTTGCACACTGAAATTCCATTGGTTTATCCCGATGCTAATAACATTCAATCTGTTGAAGTTATAATTGCTGCTGACATCGAGCTTCATGGACCTGCATCCATAAAGGCTCGCGTAGGTTCAGAATTTAGTGGGTGTTTAATGCTGAGCAACAACATCGTGGGAGGTCCAAATCAAGAGGTTGTTGTTTATGGTGGTGTTTACCAAGTCCAGCGCGGGAATTTAGACATTCTTGTTTATCCATTTTCTATCCCCTGTAGATTGCGAAAGGAATTTGTTGCTAGTAGAGGAGAAAAAGTAGATTTTGTCCAGAGGATAGTAATACAGTCCCCAGGAGTTGCAGAGTCTGCAGATATTCAAGATAGTAACTGTGAACATGACATTCAGGAGAAAGACGTTCGCATAGGTGACTCTGTATCAAAGGACGATAGACAAAGGCTTATGACCATACTTAAAGAATATAAACATTGTTTCGCCTCAAATTTGAAAAAATTGGGTTGTACAGATGTTACGCAGATGACAATTGAGTTGAACAGTCAACGTCCTATTGTCTATCGCCCTTACAGGCTGTCACATCACGAACGTGAAAAAGTGCAGTCTATGTTAGGTGAAATGTTGGACGCAGGGATCGTTAGAGAATCAGTATCGGAGTATGCAAGTCCTATTATATTAGTACGTAAGAAAGACGGCAGTTTTCGAATGTGTATTGATTATAGAATGTTGAACTCTGTAACAGTAAAGGAAAGATACCCGATGCCGATTATAGACGATGAGATAGCTAGGTTGTCGGGGCAAGCGTGTTTCATAACTCTTGATTTGGCATCTGGGTATTATCAGGTGCCAATCTCGGAACCATGCAAACATTTAACTGCGTTTGTCACTCCAGATGGTTTATACGAATTTAACCGTATGCCATTTGGTTTGGCAAACGCACCAGCAATTTTTCAGAGAATGATTAATAAGGTCTTAGGGTCAGCTCGATTCACCCATGCTACAGCGTACATGGATGATGTGCTTGTTTTTGGCAAAAATGCAGCTGAATGTCTTGATAGGCTCGAACAAATTCTGAAGCTGTTAGAAGACGCAAACCTTACATTAAATTTGTCGAAATGTAATTTTTTGCACGATGATATTGATTATCTTGGGTACGAGATTAGCTCATCAGGAATTCGGCCAGGTGAAAAGAAAATTCAGTCAGTTATGAATTTTCCACGGCCAGTTAACATTCACGGTGTTAGGCAATTCCTTGGGCTTGCTAGTTATTTTCGAAAATTTATTAAAAATTTTGCTCAATTAGCGTCACCAATAATGCAATTATTAAAAAAGGACTCCACATGGATGTGGGGCCAAGAACAAGAAAATGCATTCCAGGTGCTTAAATCACAATTAATAGATAGACCAGTTTTAGCTATTTATGATCGCGACGCGGAGACTGAATTGCATACCGATGCCAGCAAGGATGGTGTTGGAGGCATACTTTTGCAAAGGTGTAAGGATAGTGGTTTTCTTCGGCCGATTGCTTATTGTAGTAGGCGAACGTCACCGGAGGAAAAATATTATCACTCCTACGAATTAGAAACGCTGGCTGTTATTCGTTCATTAGAGAAATTTCGGGTCTATTTACTAGGCAAGGAATTCAAAATAGTTACCGATTGTAGTGCTCTTCGTTCCACGTTCATGAAACGCGATCTCATACCTAGGATAGCGCGCTGGTGGCTTTTATTGCAAGAATTTAATTGTTCAATTGAATATCGACCAGGCGCTAAAATGTCCCACGTAGACGCGTTATCTCGCAATCCTATTTCGAATGACTCCATATCCGATTCCTCTAGTCTGTGTGCTCAAGTTATGGTTATTAGTAGCGAAGACTGGCTACATACCCTTCAGCTGGGGGACTCGGAATTGGAACGTATTAAAAAGGTGTTAGAAAAGGATTTAGATCCCAAGAATCTCCAATATATCAAAGACAATTATGTTGTTCGAGATAATAAGTTATATAGGTATGTTAATGGCAATAAGGATAATGTTCGCTGGGCAGTCCCAAAGGGAGCGAGGTGGCAAATATGCAGGATGAATCACGACGATATTGGTCATCTAGGATTAGAAAAAACTTTAGAAAGGATTAAAAATAATTATTGGTTTCCAAAAATGTCAAGGTTTATCAAAAAGTATGTATCCGCCTGTATTGATTGTGCTTACGCTAAGAAGTCCACCAGTAAAAACGAAGGTTTATTACATCCAATTGAAAAAGTAGAGTCACCGTTTCACACCCTGCATATTGACCACCTTGGCCCCTTTGTCAGATCCAAACGAGGATACTCTTACATTTTAGTAGTGGTAGACTCATTTACTAAGTTTGTGTTTATAAAGCCCGTCCGAAACACGAACACACAAAATGTGATTCGTGCCCTGAATGACATATTCTATACATTTAGAATGCCTGACCGTTTGATCAGTGATCGTGGCAGTTGTTTCACTTCCAATCTATTTAAAAGATACTGTTATGATAAAGGTATAAAACACATCTTGAATGCTGTCGCGAGTCCCAAATCAAACGGCCAGGTAGAGCGATATAACCGGACAATCCTAAATTCATTGAAAGCGCTAAACCTGAGACATGATGAGAAGGATTGGGACAACCAGTTAGGGAAAATACAATGGGGGCTGAATAACACTGTCCAAAAGACAACAGCTAGGAGACCATCTGAAGTCATGTTCGGTACGCTCATGAACAGTGAAATCAATCCCAATTTAAATGAGATAGCAGATGTGACTAGGGAAAATATAGATGTGACCACTATCCGAAGTCAAGTTAAAGAAAGAATAGACACTGAACAAGCTAAGCAGAAGCTACGTTACGATCAGAACAGACGCCCTGCTAAGGTATACAATAAGGGCGATTTAGTCAAAATTACTAAAGTTACTTTTAATAATGATGGGAAGAGTAAGAAACTTCTCCCATCTTACATAGGACCATACCGGGTCACAGAAGTTTTAGGCCAAGATAGATATAAGATAGCGGCTATTCCCGGTTTCAGTAATAGTACAAATGAACGCACTACCACCGTAGCAGCTGATCGAATGCTGCCGTGGGTACATGT
Source organism: Gortyna flavago (assembly GCA_963669345.1). Classification (NCBI taxonomy): domain Eukaryota; kingdom Metazoa; phylum Arthropoda; class Insecta; order Lepidoptera; family Noctuidae; genus Gortyna; species Gortyna flavago. The sequence goes on from OY770132.1 coordinate 6,124,053, forward strand.
AGCTGCGTTACAACTAAATAAATCGGATTCTAGCGGATCTAGTGATGAGAGCGAACATAGTGATGCATAGTGGTCATCAATGTAGGATTCTACAGAACAATTATTACAGAATGTTTAATATTATTGTTTCAGACCGAACGTGAGAATTGATTGGTTCACGTCATCGGTTATTACGAGACCTGACGTGAGAATTGATTGGTTCATGTCATCAGTCGGAGACCGAGGTAGCGTGAGAATTGATTGGTTCACGTTATCGGTTATTGGAGGCAAGAATTGATTGGTTTGCCCTAGGTTTTTGGTGTCTCAGATCAGGCGTGAGAATTGATTGGTTCACAACCTGACAGAGTACACAAGTTCAGTAGCGAGAATTGATTGGTTCGCACAAGCTTAAGCATAAATATTTTAAAGTTTTGAATGATTGATAAATAGTTCCTAATTTGAGATTAAAACTAGTCCTTTAGATCTAAGTATTTTTGGCGAGAATTGATTGGTTCGCCATAATCTTATGATTTTTTTTGTAGAAAGAGATGTTATAATTATAACTTGTATTCAATTATGGTAGTACTACGGAATTCATAAAATTAGTTAAATCAAATAATATTTATGGTTTAATGATAACTGCTGTAACAAAATTAATACCTACTTAGTTCTTAAGTTTTAGTATGATATATAAGGATGTGGTCTAATTTCTGAAACAAAACATTTTCTTATTTCTGTAAATGTTTAAAACTAAACTGTACAACATTTTTTTTTTTTCTTTATGTTGTTATCAAGATTCCTCTCAGCCAAGAGTGTAGGGTATTTTAGTTACCACCTGGGGCGTGTATGAGGGCACACACGTCGTCAGGACGGTCGAGTGTAGGGTTTTATAGATTTTAATAATTCGTTTTTAATGTTTGAGAAATGGCAACACCGAGCAACCGTCAATTTGGTAGGGTAGTGGTAGGAAATGGGAGTATTTAAATAAGCGGACTTGGCCGAGAGGTCTCTTTTTTTGGTGTTAAGTAACTGAGGTGATTGTATCTGCGAATCTGTGAAGAGAAAATAAATTATCAGTGTCTACATTTAGTGAGTTTTATTACAAAAGTTTGTGAGGATTTGGATGGAAGATTGTTACTCTTTCAAGCAAAAACTACTAAACGGAATTGGATTAAATTTATAATCAGGATAAACACATAAGATACTTTTTATCCCGATATTCCCACGGGATCGAAAGTTATGCGGGTGAAACCGCGGGAAGCAGCTAGTATACTCTATTATCCTCTAGGTATTTGTCCTTTATCAATGTTAAGTGACATGGCCCAAACAAAATAATCAGGGTGCGTTCTCATCTGTCACGTATTATCAACAATATTTTTCGACCTATAATATTTTTTTTTTTTAAATGAACAACTTCTTCACTTGTCCCATTTTCTCGGTCGTGTTTGCAGATAACAGTAATTGCTTCTCAGTAGTATGATTCATTATCATTAGTGTACTCAGAAAAGATATAATATTATGTTGTTAATAGATACAGCTGTTTGGGATTACACAGTGAAACTATTTAACCGACTTCCAAAAAGGAGGAGGTTATGTGTTCGACTTTATGTATGTTTTTTTTTTTGTATGTTCACCGATTTCTCCGTCAATTGTGGATCGATTTTGAAAATTATTTTTTTAGTTTGAAAGGGTATACTCCCAAGGTGGTCCCATTGTCAGCAAGTTCGAGTCTGATGAGAGGATCTCATGGAAATCGAGGGAAACCCTCAAATTTTATTAGCAAAACTATAGCGATTTGGATATTTTTTTGAGTAACTTGAGCATTATTTGTCCTTGGAAGTCATCATTTGGTAAAGTGTAGCTGATGATGAAGACCACAGACTGCCATCTGAACTAATCAATGATAAATATTTCACGGGTTGCGATTCGATTACTTTAATATAGTTGCTAAGCAATTTATGCTCGTTACAATGCGTGTGGTGGTGGAGTGGAGTTCTCCAGGTTCTTACCAGGAGAACTCCTCAACAATTAACGTCCCAGCATCGGGAAAAGCAATATTTTGTAAAAGGTGATGAGCAGTTGACGTTAGGCCATTGTAACTTAGACAAATAACAAACTCTCTCACTAAAAAGTGAAAAATTAAAACTTTTTTACAAAAAAAAAACAACCCACTTCCAAAAAAAAACTACAAAGTGATATATAATTTTTATTTTGGAAGTCGGTGTCAATAAACGAAAATGCAGAACCAATGACACCGACTTCCGAAATCAAAGTTATTTATCACTTTGTAGTTTTATTTCGGAAGTTGGTGTCGTTGGTTGTCGATTTTCATGGGATCCTCTCATCAGATTCTAATTTGCTGACAATGGGACCACCTTGGGAGTATACCCTTTCAAACAAAAAAATAATTTTCAAAATCGATCCACAATTGACGGAGTAATTGGTGAACATACAAAAAAAAAAAAACATACATAAAGTCGAACATATAACCTCCTCCTTTTTGGAAGTCGGTTAAAAATAATAATGAATAGGTACACACGGCTACACATCAAGCTATACATTTCCAGTTTTAGCTGACCTTGCAGTGTATAGATTTTTCTTACAATCAGAGATCAGCTTATACTGGTAATGTAAAGCTTGATATGTGGCCGTGTGTACATACACAATTCATTTTTTTTTTCCTATTGGCATCTCGTAGTTGACCTTTAGAGGTCGTGACTACTTAACCGGACTATCCTGTGGCTGCCTTAAGTGAAACTCAAAGCCTCCAGCCAGGGGCATAAAACTAACTACATTATGCTAAGCGACTACGCACTAAGGGCACCCCCTGTGGGGTACGAACCTCGGCTTAGGGCGTCGCTGGAGAGGGCAGCAAGATGGGACAGGCTGGATCACAATTATATTATTTAAGCTACACAATTCATACTTAATTATGTATGAATTGTGTAGCTTAAATATAGAATTCTATAAATACATACTTGATACGGTTGCGAATCACATTTCGTTCAACACACAACCTGAAACTGACCTGCAAATTGCAAAAAACGTAAGAAATAATGATTTTCCCGGGCTAACCTAGCGCTTCCCCCATAAGTCATGATATTTCGTTTATCCATAGATAAAATAATGATCTACAGAATCTAGGTACTGAACATAATTTATCTGTCTATCTTCTTAATATATTATAAATTACGTGTCACGATGTTTGTCCGCGATGGACTCCTAAACTACTTAACCGATTTCAATCAAATTTGTACATCGTGTGCAGTTTGATCCAACTTGAAAGATAGGACAGAAAAAAAAAATTTAAAAAAATATGACAAAAACGTTAACCACAGCAACGCGTGGCCGAGTCAGCTAGTAGTTTATAAAATAAGTTTGCTAAAAATGTCACGTGACTAACGTCAATGTCAAATATCACGTTGTGATTATAAAGTGCTAAGCTATCAACTTGTTGACCCCTTATATAACCTTTGCCAAAAATCGTGGCTTGGCCTTTGTCCAAAATAACTTTTTCGCTTCTATGTGTGATGTTGGACACTATTCGACGAAGCTTAATTTAATTTCATCAATTTCTACTAGGTAGAAATGATTTTTCTGGCCCTGTCTGGCTGGAACCAAGGGTGCAAATACGTTATGATTGAGTGCGTGAACACGCACACAGCGTGTTTGGACCCGGACGAGTAGCGTCAGCACGTAACACACACTTCCGACTTCGCTATTGTCTTGGACGGTACCGATAGCAACTGCACTTACACACACATTTACAGTGTGTTTCTACTTGCTCTTGTGTGGACTTGGACTCCGAAGGAAAGAGCAAGAAGAAGTAAATGTAAGGGGTCTCCCTTGTTTCATCGAAAAGAAATTGCCAAATTATCACTTCCCAAACAATTTTCCGCATAAGTTCATTATCCAAATTATTACTTAGCAAAAAATCTCTTCACAAATAATTGTAACGCAAACCTAATGTTTGGCAAGTGAACGTTTAAACAATAACTTATTTACCAACTAGTACCTACTTTTACCAATTTTTATGTGCCAAATATTTAATTTTTATGTTGCTCTTGCATCCAATGTCGCCCCAATGTAGCCCCGCTTCGCGTTTCTGTAAAAAGGGTTTAAAGTAACCTAACCAAACCGAACCTCGGGGTGCCCTGACATTATACGATAATATTGTAGCAAGTAAAAATTTGACCAAATGAAAATGTGCGTACTAAAATCATTCCAAACATTGCATTGGTATGAAAAAAGGTTGCTAAAATTTGTTTGGGTAGTAAAATTATGGCAAAATGTTTGTGAGTCGTATAGTATGTTTATATAGTAATATAAACTGTAAATTGCATAAAAATGAGTATCGGAAGCACTGAGATAAAGTACGCTAGTAATAATAGTTCTATGATCGTAAGTGATCTATTAGATAAGTAGATATCTAAACACTTAATATGTAGAGGAAAGGATGGTAATTTGGCATACCATTTTGGCAACATCACTTCAGGTTTTCCAAATTAGCAACAAGACGTAGTTGCACATAACATCAATTTATGTATTTTTAACTATACAAATTGTTGAAATCAATGCTAATATGCTAAATTAATTATCTATTTTACACACACACAAACAGCAAGCTACACAACACACACAAAGCATCAACACACATACAGCTAAACAGCACAATCATAAGGAAAAGCGATGGGAATGGGTTAGACACGTACCTCAAAAATTTTCTTACGCGCTGTTCCACGTTTTAATCCCTGGTCGTCATCTTAGAAAAATGACAGACATATCGATAGACGATGCTACTTGTGAACATTTTATGATCCGTAAAACGTGATGGTGCTTTTCGTTTTTGTGAAACCGTGCTATCCCAAATTAACAACAGTTAACCTATTTTTATACCCAGTTAACCTATTCGATGCTATAGGCAGTCATCTATCATTCATAATAGTAAGTATTCTGTATTTACGCTGCTAATTATGTACATTCAATTGGTACGCCTTTAAGAATAAAGGAGCAACATGTGTTTGAATATTCATTGCTATCCAGTTTTTATCAGTGATTTTAAAAGTAAAGGATTTTTTTTTAATGTGTTAGATGGTTGTTACCTAAGTAAATCCAAAACCCTGAAGTTTAATATTAAACGAGAATTTGCGTGACTTTCTTCATTCGAATCATAGCCTTCTGAATTGCTACTTTAGCTACGTGAACAGCTAATATAAAATTAGTTTTAGTACTTACATAAAGTGAAAAAACAAACACAACAAATCGATTGTTTTTGGATATTTCGCTACCACAATTATAAAGGACACTCTCGACAACAATTTCAATGTATACCCTGAAATACTCTTGTTAAGGTAATGACCTGTACAAAATAAAATTGTATTGTAAGATTTGTAAGTAATAAAACCCCACCTGTTTAAGTAACACCACAGGTAGGTAGGTAGTACATACCTATGGGGCGATAAGCTCAGTGATAAGCTGAACAAGTGACGTTGATTGAATGAAAAGCTTTCTATCTGACAGAAGTTGATCGTTTTTTATTATATTCATCATGATACCGGCTTGGCATGTAGGTATTTTACAAAAAAATTGGTGGATATAAATTAACACAATTGTTCTGATGAAAGGTGTATTTAATTTTCGCACCAGCTTTAATTTAGCGTCATCAATCATTCGTTGTTTGGATGCGAAACTCGTTTTAAATTTTATCATGAACTTAATACAAATATTTTGAAAATGTTTATTGTGGTTGATGGGAAAAACATATATGATATATGGCTCCAAATTCTCTGCATTGTAATCATTCCTAATTGCAGCCTTTCATAACTTTTAAAATATTTATAGAATAGTTTAATGACAAAACTTTTAAATTCCCTACTGAACAGTTAACTTCTAAGAAATACCTAGTTTTCTATTTTGATTTTAGTCGTATATTTGTCTATGTACTTACTGAAGTTCTACCCACTAAACACATGCATAGTTAACTATTGATTGCTAAGCACAATTCTCGTAATTATAACTGTTGGCAGCGCGTCGGGGAGTCATCAGAGCTATCACGTCGCCGTCGCTCCGCGGCTGGAGGCGGCGCACAATTAATCTACGTTAGCGAGGACATTGCTCACCGACAGTCTTATGCCAGCTACTACTTCTGATGTGTAATTTATGTTATCTTAACAACACGTTTCATGCCTGTTTTCCTGAAAGCGGGTAAGGTACTTTTAGCATAATCATCGTAATGCTACTAAGTATTTTTAGAACAAACACCAAAAGAATTACTATGACTAGGGCTCTAAGGAGCATTAGGATAGCATAATCAGCCTATATTGTTCCCACTGCTGGGACACAGGCCTCCTCTCGGTGAGAGGGATGGGCCATACTCCTTCACACGGGCCCAGTGCGGGTTGGTAGCATTAGCATAGAGTAGAGGGTAATCTATGTTATAGTGGTCTATAAACCACTCACCATTGTAACAATTAATTATAGCTACGAGCTGTTTAATTCCAATCGAACAACTCACCCTATTGCGATCCACTACTGTAATGAGACAAACATAAAAATCGTATGCTTTCAAAAGCAGCTTTCAAAACCTGCAAAACTTGTCAGTTTTAGTTTTCGCTAGGCATCGCGGGGTTAAATGGACATTTAACATGAAATTCCTACGTAAACCCAAGCAAGAATAACGAGAACTCCTACCCACAAGAAGTCGTAAAATAAATAAATTAAGTATACAATACAATATCTGTTTATGGGATGGCCAACAACGCCTTTACGTCTAATAAGAGCAGCATGTAGCAGTCGCTAATTCCCATTTATGAGGCACTGTCACGGAGGGCGCTGTCAATATGCTAGCTGTGCCACTTAATAGGTGTACGAGTTGTAGGTTGTAAATTGTAACCCAGAAAACCGCTTTACTTTGTGTCAATTATTTAATCACTACAGTTCTGAAAACGGTGAAGGAAAACATCGTGAGGAAACCGGCATGTCCAATAGAAGCAAAAAATTCAAAGACATGTGACATCTACCAACCCGCACTGGGCCCGCGTTGCAGTAGACGGTAGTAGTTGCAGTTGCAGTAGCAGTAGACGGTACCTAACACAATTATTTAAATTCACAAGCCGCCATTCTCTTGCTCTTAACGCAATTTATTTTAGGTCGGCGCGACGTGACTATTTTTCCATACTTTCTCTATTAGAGTCAACCCCTTTCTAACTATAATAACCATCTTTCACACATTTAGATTCTCTAGTTGTGTAATAAATAAAATTTATAAACTTATCTATGTTCCCGTAGTTTTTAATTGCCACATTTTCGTTAAATGCATCTTTGTGAAACTTTTCTTGTTAGCAAGATTTCTTTACAAAGTTACAGGTACTCATTGTAAGTAGAAGCTTTTTATTATCAGTGTTTTCGTGTTTTCATTCTGGCGGCGAAAATCAGCAGCGTCAAATCCTCAGACGACGAAAGTTTTGTCAAAGAATCAATTATGTGATGTAAATTGCTCTTTAGAGACCGCTTTTTTTTATTTTACGCTAGTAGGCAGTACCTGCCTACTAGCGTAAAATAAATAATCAGGATAATATTATGGTGGTATAAGTTGGAATATTTTCTTCAAGGTAACACATCAAAGATAACACATTCCCAAACCTTTTAAATAAAAAAATACTAGTTAAAATAAGTATTACAGACAACATAAAAATGAATCCATATTACAAACGTTAATTTAATTAATGCCTTATTCAAACAGCAGTGAAAAGGCAGATATTCTAACAAAAAAAACGTACAGTCCCTACTTATGCATAAATTATGTGTAAGTACTCACATGTGATGAATTAATGGATTAAATACTTGGAAAAAGGCCACGGTCATCAGTGATGCTAATCTGTCATTGTTCGCTATAAAATGTATTACGCCAATTTGTATGTTCTAGCTTTGTTCAGTACAATGTGGACACAAATATAAGGGGAGAGTATAGAATAACAACAATGTTTTCGCGTATAAGCCGTATTGAAAAGGTCACCCGAGTTAAGGGTGTTAGGAATTCTATTTTAAATTTAGACCATTAAAATCACAGTGCGTAAACTTCTGTAGGTAAAATCAGCTGTAGATATACCAGATTTAAGTCGTTACTAGACGCAGATTCTTCTTTTTAGATACTAACGGGATTATGGAACCCTATTAGGTACAAAGGCTCTGAACCCTTCGTGTGCGAGTCCAGGTCGCACTTAGCCGCTCTTAGCACTCCCCGAATATGTTCAGTGCATAGCGTTCAGTCGTTGTATCTAGCTTCCGAAAGTAACTAATTCGCTGATCAGTAATGCTAAAAGTAGCATGTTTGCTAACATAATCAGCCTATAATATAATGTTCTTACTTCTGGGACTCAGGCCTCCTCTCTTCAAGAGGGAGTGGGCTGTAATCTACCACGCGGCCCCAGTTCGGGTCTGTAGAGGTCACATGTTATCGAATTTTTGGTTCTAGGACATGCCGGTTTCCTCTCGATGTTTTCCTTCACCGTTTTGAGAGGAGTGGTGATGAAATTATTTACCCAACGTAAAGCGCCTGTCTGGATTCAAACCCACGACCAACTCGCTAGTCGGGGCCACTAGGCAACCACTGCTCTCTGTCTGCTAAGACTCTTAAATTCCTTTTCTGATACCAGTCCAGATAAACACAGCCAGTTTTACTAATGCTAGACCAAATAAAACGTAATCTATGTTTATTTCTGTCTTCCTGTTTCAGCGAGGAGTGCCGTGTGGAACAGTGTTCAAACACTAGCAGATTGCTTGTCGCACCTTTCAAGACAAACGTTGCTTTCCTCTGTTTATTATTACTATTACACTGTAAAGGCTACCATATACGGTACGTTCTATCTTCATATCCGTCGGATCTGACCATTTACGGCCTCAAGATTGATCGCCTTCAACCGGCCGTAGCGGGTATTAGTAGAAGCCACAGCACAGGGGCTCGTGGAAAAATAACAGCCGCAAAGTTCGATCGATCAAGGTTAAGCTACGCTTGCCGCGGTCGGTGCGTGCGGGTGACCAAATCCTTTCATACCAAAACCCCTGCGTGCCTCGGAAAGCACGTTAAGCGACACTGGACACCAAGCTGAACCACAATGTAGTTGGTAATTATAAAAAGGTAAGGTAGATGACAGAGCTCGACGACGCTTCGACACCCGCTGCTAGAGGTTAGTATTGTCAACACTTTCCATACAAACAAAGCGTGTTACCATTTACTCGCACTACGACATACCTTATTGTCGTATGGAGACGGACGGCTTTTAAGGTGGTCCGTGACAAAAGTTGTGTGCTCAACACAGTTTCGCCGACACGAACCTTATTAATTATATAGAGGTATGAGGAACAGGATGTAAAGGTCATTCATCCTCCATTAAAAAGGGAGGATCCTCCGACCAGACGGGTGTTGTGTTTGGTGGGCTAATGCCCGACGATTGATGTCGGGTCCTTGTTTAGATATATGCTAGTTCATGGCAAACTCTGCTTGCGCGATACATGATTTTTGCGTGACGTCAGTCTTATGCGTAATTCATATGTAGCGATGTAAATGCTCCCACAGTTCTGCCGTCTCCAGATGCTACTGCAACGGCGATTCCGCTCTGTGGTAGAAACAAATCGTTAAAACTGAAAGGGCTAATAGTTTCGTGTTGTGCACGAAACCCGTGGGATCAGATTTGTCAGTTCAGTTCTGCCTTAGCTTCTCTTTGATATCGGAAAAGTTTTATAAAAATAGAAGTACTAGGTATCTAATTTGTCCACTTATTGCGTAAGATTAATGACCATTACCGAAATTGAAGTGCGCAGAAACACTATCGACTAACTACCTAATCGTCATTAAAAAAGCATTAGTCGTTTGCTATCGTAACTGAAAACTATATTTAGGCATGCAATGACGCATTGCGCACGATAGTCTTGGATAGGTAAGTAATAAATTGTGGAACTTACTAAACTTGGTCTCATAAAAAAGTTTTTAATTACAAGTCTTGGCAATACTAATTACCCTATAGGGGTATAGGGATTTGTAAGTTGAATAGGTATCCAGGACAGCTGAATATGCCATCGAACATATTCAATAGAAAGATGGTTAAAAAAATATCAATTTGTTAAAAATGTTTATTTGATCCTGTCCCGAGGGAGTATCAGGGCAGGTACTAGCATGATAGGATCATGATCAAAAAGATAAAATTCAAAATTAAGGCATGTAGTTCAGTATGGCTTAATTTTTAATTTAAATCTGTTTCTTTTTGTTATAGATCCCCGATCCAAATCTTGATTTTTCTTTCTTTTTGAATATAAATTCGTTCGTTGACATCACATCACACCGAAATGAACTAGAACGTACTTCCTACACAATAATATAATAGTTACCTCCGGACAATCTTCGCCCTCCAACTACAAAACTATTTCAAACCTCTTAAGTAACTTCGCCGTGATAAACAGTAACTCGTACTCTCAATTTGTAATTAATGTCTCTAACCCCCTCATGGCCGGAGCGCCAGCCCACCAACTGATTAAACTTCACGTCACTCAACGTCAGTCCAAGGCAATGAGATAGCCTTGTCAACCATGTGTGGCTGTCGTACACCGCATGCTAAACACAAATAGTTTTACGAGTTCAATCGGAAATATTAAATTTCGTTTATATACACAGTTTCCTTTAGTTAAGCTAAAATTCACTGTAGTAATTTTTAGCTGTTAAACTCTTCTAAACATTCTTACAAGTCTTAGCTGGCATGTTAATTGCTAGCTTCAGACTTGAAAGAATGTCTGTGTATTTGGGGTTAAAGCATCAATCTCGTGGCTAGAAAATGCAATCATTCCATGCACTTATCTGGGAAATTAGCATCACTCGTAACGTTTAACGTACATACAAGTGAAACTGAAGTGGGATGTTACAAATCAAATTAAGGGCTTAGAGAGTAATTTTCCTCGAAAATTAGCAATTTTGAACTCTCCGTAGCACGCGTAATACTGTTTTCTAATTATGTTTACGTAATTTGTCGTCTTGAATTGAACAAGACGGATAAACAAAAGAGCTCTGAACTTATGAATAATAATAATCAAAGTGTGTCACGAACATGGCTCCCTGAAATTATATCCTTTTGGTGTAAAGTTATGAAAAGTTTGACCGTATCCCGTATCATCAACTACACTCTTGTTGTTCTTGGCACTAGTCCTTGAATGACCTACTTGGCTATCAAAAACAAACGCCCTTCGAAAATTCCCTTCAAGTTTAAAGGTCCCTTTCCAGGTCAACACCATTTTAATGATTCATAAAATCAAATCAGAAAGGTACGCATGACTTAACTCAAGATTACAACGTCACAACTTCAATTCTCCGCCTACGTGATCAATTTTCATTTTCAAAAGGTATCTGGAACCCAAAGGAGCCATACACATCACTAGTTTAAGTGGGATCTAAGAAGGAATCAAGAGAAGTAGTGGTCAACAAGTGACGCCGTAAAGATTGTGATTTGTTTGACATCTGCGACCCTGCGCGGGTGGAAAGGTCACGGATTCGTAAAAATGGCGGCCAAGATAAGGTTCTAAAGACAAAATAAGGTGTCGACTTTGTAATCTAAATTAATACGCAATTAAACAGGATGAGAAAAATGATGTCAGAAATTAAAAGGTCTCGGAAAATTTAAACAGCCTTAACTTAGATTTAGATGTGATCCTGGAATTTAAAAACTTATTACTAAATTAAGCATTGTGTCCTAAGAAATAAGAATGATAAAGTCGTTATTCTAGGTTTGAGATTATATTTCTGTGTTTTTATGTGTGATACACAAACATCATCAGACCAAAAATAATAATAATAGCCTCCCGACCTACGAATAAGTATATTCGTAGCTCCCAACCGATTTCGGTCACGGTGGCCAATCTCAGGAGATATTATAGTGTGCAAGTGTGTGCGTAAACACAGGTGCTCTTTCTGCTGTTCCTTTACTATCATAATCCGATGGGACGGCAATCCGACACGACCGGGAAGAGATCAGGCGCAGGACTAACAGCTTTACGTGCTTTCCGAGGCACGGGGTGCTAAACGCCAACTTCCAAACTCCGGACTTTTACTAAGAAATTCCTAATGGAAAACCCAATAACACTTTGTCCGACCCGGGAATCGAACCCAACACCCCACGTTTAGCAGTTGCGCTTGTAACCACGAGACCAACGGAGCAGTCAAACGACAAAAAATATACGTCATATAAAACCGTACCGATTACGTATGACTCCGGCTGTACGAAAACCGATTTTATTTTATGTATTAGGTATATTGAGACTGTGTGTACTCCCCGTCACTTTTTCCTATAGGTTCATTAGAAAACCAGCATGAAATTAACCTTTTTGGCGCAGCGTGCAACGGTGGGGCACACACTATTGTTGTTTGATACATGACTTTTATTTTGTTAATTTTGTATTTTGTGTTTCACGAACTGTGTCCAAATAAAGTTTTTTCTTTCTTTCATTCTATTTATACCTTTTTAGTTGACGATTTTTTCGTATTTTTTCGATTATTGAGGGCGGGTAGCAAATGGTATTTAACGCCTATGGTTGGTAATCAGCCTAATAAACATTTTAAAAGGGTTTTTCATGTTAAAATGTGTAAATGGCATTTATATATAATAATATTAATTATAAGTAATTATATATGACCAATATATTTTCAGAAAGTTCTCCGTAAGACCATTTATTAGATACCAAACAAGATAATAAATCAGTTTTTTTTTATGTAATCTATCATATTAATTTTTTTCGTATAAAATGTAACCTATATCAACCGGACCATAATAACAAATCGATTGACGTCTCATTCGTCAAAGTCGGATGAGCAGTTTAGGGGTCGATTTCAATTTTGGGGCCAAAAAAATGGGAATTGCATGATATTTAAAAATGTTAAAAATTGTAATGTTTAAATATCTAGGTGCATTCATTAATTAAAAAAACACATGCTAATCAAACAAACCTTTAATTTCTTCCAATAACAGGGAAAATACAAATTTTTGAGTGACACGAATGAGCAACATAATTTCTCTAATGATATTTTGTGATTTACTAATGAGATCTCTGGTTACACTAATGAAAGTATATATTTTTTATTTTTCTACGTTACTAAATAATCAACAAAACATAAAATATTTGTCATTAACGTTATTTGTAGCAGGTGCAGTGGCCAACACATCAACCTACCCTCAACCTACTGTCAATTTTTTGTAAACCTCTGTTTTCTAAATTCTAGATATGCAGAATCGGCAGCCCAAACAACCTGAAAGAAAAAAAAAGTATTATTATTTTTTTGTATAAACATATACCTGATGAACTGTCATAGTTCCCTTGAAAGTAGCAATATCTTTAGGCAACATTAATTCCTTTAATTTGATTTCGTGCTCCTGAATAATACCCATATCTACGTTTTCATATTTCTTCGAATGATGTTAACAAAAGCATCAAAATCTCCGACATCCTGATGACACCTTAATTAATAATCCGCAGTCCTTTTGATCACTGCTCCAATGCCATCAGGAGCACCCTTGCCGTGCCCAGTTTCTTGATAATTCCATGTGACAAGATTTAATTCTGGGAAGTCATTTCTTAATTGGGTTAAAATATATATTTATTTCTATACTGGCTAGAGGGGCTATCCGTTAAAAAATGAATGCGATTAATTTGCGATGATCTGTTAAACACAAATTTAATTAAATAATTTAGATGAGCCCACACTGCCGCTGCATCATGACGGGTGCATTCACTGGCTGTGCAAATAGAGTAAGCTTGAGTAGCATTGGAATCATTTTTTAAATAAACCACTGCTGTATGAAGTGAGACTTGACTACGGCTGCCACCAAAGTGCATGCTTTGTACTTCCTCCGCATATTTATAAGAATAGTTTTCTGAAAAATCCATATGGATCAAAGCTTCATTGATGATATGTGTGATAAAAAATTTGGCAGCATATTTTCCAGTTCAATTATCAGGTTACGTGGATCAGATCTCTTTGCTTTCTTCTTGATTATTTTTATTTCTTTAGTATCTACTCTCTTTGTATCTCTTTCCCATACCATGTACTGTATTTCTTTATCATTTCAGAATTCTTTATATGGCACGGTTTTATCCTTACATGAAGCGCATTTGCGATTAAGACAATCTAGGCTATATTTATCACAACAGATTTCCTTTGTCAAATTCTGACTATCTTTTACACGAAGAATATCATTCTTGTTAAGAGCCGTTATTAATAAATTAAAATTTGTGTGCAACAAGCAGGCACACGTATCACGGTCGTCATGTGGAAGACAGACCCAAAATGGTCTGAGTCTTGTAAAAGTCGAATAACTGATTTTATGTTTGTATTTTCAGCCAAAAATTTAAGGTGTAAGTTTTTCATAGAATCTAAAAGGTATCTGACTTGTTTAACTGTTCCATGTTTCTTCTTGTACTGTTTTTTTCCTGGTGTAATTCGACTGTTTATGTCGTCTTCGTAAAACTTTTGCACTAACTGTTGAACGTTGATGCTATTTCGTGCATTTTTCTTAAATCGTTCTCGGAGATGAACTTTGCGAAGGTCAGTAGCAACCTTAAATTTTTTAAACTTCTGTTTATCAATTAAGTTAGTGATAACGCTTTTGTCCTTCCTGTTTCTAGTTGTAGCAAATTTCCGTGTTATTTCAGTGCTTATAAGTCTATCAAATAATTGTTTCTTGTCTTCATTTTTTGTATTTTCTGATTCATTACTTATTTCACTTGTTAGTGTAGATATTTTTCTTTTTAAATAATTTACCCTGAACCTGTATCTGTTTAATAATAATATATATTTTCGCTTCTCTTTTTCGTGCTGCATTTTCATTGTTTTGATTTTTTTAATTAGTTTTTATTCACGCATACTTAGTTTAGATTTTATTTCTTGTTTTTCTATGTTTAAGGGATCTGTATTCAAGTTTACATTTTCAATATGACAACTTTCTTCACTTACTGCAACGTTTTCTATCATTCTTTGACTTTCTTTCTATAAAACTTTTTGGCACTCTCTTTCCATTTTCGTCTTTGAATTGTTTGCTCGCGTGGACTCATTTCGTTAATACTTTTAAATTTTTTATTTTCCTTCGCTTTTAAGTAATATCGTCTTTTTTTTTCTTACTCAGCAGCATATAACTCAGGATTTTTTTTAATAGTTTGATATTTTTGTCTTCTAGCTATTCTACGTCTCTCTAATTCTTCCTCACTTTTTTGTTTTTTTGGTTTCGCCATTTTAATACTTAATCTAGAAGAAAAAAAAATGTATATCATTAGTGTGACTTTCAATATAATTCGTGTGACTCGTGAATCGACACAAATGAGAGTGACACGAATGAGATTTTTGGTAGTAATTCGAATTTATTTCGTAAATGGAACGTTCTAGAATATACCGTACATTAGAAACAAAATATGCTCTCAATGGTTTATTAGGCAGCCAAATCAAAAACAAAAAACAAATTTAATTAAACACGATATGTGACAAAACACTAATGATATAATTTTTTTACAAAAGTCAAAATCTTACCTGACATTTGGAATTTCTCTTAAAATAACGCCACACACAAATGTCGACCACGCGCGTTCGGCCACTCTGAGCACACGGGAAGTGCGCGGGGCAAAGGGCAGGGTAAATCAGGGACAAATTCTGTTTACTCATGCATTTGGAAACGGTCACACAAATGATACTTTAAAAACAAACAGTTTTAGAATGCTAAAAAAAACAATTTTTTATTACCCAGCATTGGTTTCAATCTCTAATTATTCATCTTTGAAGTGTATACAAAACAGTAATACGTTAAAATTTGATTTTCCTCAACGCGTTTTCGTTTTTTAGAGAAATGAAGAAAAATATAAGACTTTGGAGCATTAACACTAATGAGAAATAGGTACTAATTTATTTTTTAATTTTTTTATTTACAATCATAAAAGGTTCGTTCTAATCGGCGTTTGGGCGTCACATAAGACTACATGATTTAAAATATTTTTACTTACGATAAATTCTAAACCATGAGAAATAAATGAAAATATATGCTTTTGGCCCCAAATTTGAAATCGACCCTTAGCCGACGCGACGGTAGAACATATGTAAATACAAACAGGTAGGTACACTAGCTTCTGCCCGCGGCTTCGTCCGCGTGAAATTTCTTGTTCCCCCGACCCACCCCGTCACATCGCATCGCCTGCCCGCGCTCGCATTTTTTCTGACTTTTTGGTTTTTGCTCGGCTCCTAAGGGTCCTAGCGTGATATTATGTAGTCTTCCTCAAGAATTTTGGGCTATCAAAAGCA
The DNA here is from genome assembly GCA_963669345.1 of Gortyna flavago. NCBI lineage: Eukaryota > Metazoa > Arthropoda > Insecta > Lepidoptera > Noctuidae > Gortyna > Gortyna flavago. Next base: position 6,140,347 of record OY770132.1, read on the forward strand.
AGAAATAATTTTTAGCAAGCAGCAAATTAATAGCAAGAAAAGATTTGAGCGTTCATACAAACAAACTCTTCAGCTTTATTGTTAGTATAGATATCCTTCTAAAAAGCAATGTTCCTAATCATTTCGCAGTACTACCGACATCGATGGGGGTAGACACCACTTTTCGCCAAAGAAACACAAAGACGCAAAATCTGTTGAAAGAGGTAACGCCTTCTGTCACAGCCTAGTTATTTATTGCCAGTTTATCAAACTGCGGAAATGAAAGGGTTCACCTACCGCGACCTTGCGCTTTGAACGTGACGACTATTCATTATCCTGTGGCATTTGTACTGAAATTATCACCTGGATTACTGCGTGATACTGTTGGGTCACTATTTCGTTAGATATTAGTAATTGCGTTATCATTGTAATGTGAGAGAACCTTACTCATTAGGAGTGAATAATAAAAATATATATTACCTGTGTTGAGGAAATACACAATTGAAAGTATATGATTTACCTTAAATGGTTTTGGTATCAGCGTAGGGTCCGTCTTACTAAAGAAGTCCCTTCAACCCTTCTTTTTTTTTTTTCGGGTGGAAGCCTTCCAAAGGCCTGGACTTTGGGGAAAAAGACCAGGGAGTGTGGGATTCTTACCTCACTAACACCACACCGGCGATCACCATCAGCACATGGAGGGGGTCCCGTTACCTCTTAATAGACCAATCCGGAACCCCCTCAGAGCAACGCCTGTTACGGCACGTCTCTGGGGAGACTATAAAGGGATCTCCCCTGAGCCTCGCTATGCAACAACAACCTTCCTACCTCAGACACCTTTCTCTATGTAAGATTGATTTATGTGCATTTTATTAACCAGTTATTACTGGTTAATAAAATGCTGTTGAGATAAATAAAGAATTATGTCTCCGTCATGCCTGTGGCACATCTGACTTTGTCGTGATGGAGTTTAAAAGTATCTCAATTGACAGTTACCGCTAAAACACTGTTTTTTTAAAGGAAAGGAATGGAAACTTCACTAGTTTCTAAGTTAGTTCTCTTCGAGCTTTGAAACCGAAACGTTGTCTTCAAGAAGTCCATATTGATATTAAATTGTACTACCTAATTGAACACTTTATAAGTACCTAATTTGTATGTGTGCAAGAATATAAATACAGAAATATTTATACTGGAAAAGCCGTGATCATTTCACAACAGTAATAAAATAATTCAATTTCCACATAGTCTGCAAAATAATTGTGAAAAAGAAGGTGTACTCGTACTGTATATAAAAGCCGTATCTCCCGCGACCTCGCCTGGTCTACATGATTTACTGTTTGGTTTACGGGATGTTACGTACACTATGTGTTAATCCTGGATATATTCTACCTCTGTAGGTACTAAATTTTGTTATATCTTCTGAGCCTGGGCAGTCAGATTGAGTAATAAACACCTAGGCACCTAACTAACATTTGCATTTTATGCATGACTTTCCCATTTACCTATAATCCATACAATGTAAATATTAGGTAAGTAAGTAATAACTGAAAAAAAAACAATAACTAAGTAGCCCTACGTACTTTTTTTTTTAAGGATGGGAAATCATCAAATGACCCCTCCCGCTCTGGGTGGAGCGGAAGGGAGTGTCAGACTCTTACTGACTAAAACCCATCCGTGTTCCTTCCTTAGCCCTTTATGTTCCGGGGCAGCCGTAACCCTTTCGGACAATCCCGCTGCCCCGGCAGGCTTCGGCCCTATCGGGCCCCTCCTTACATGTTGACCCCATGCATGCTTGCATGCTGGCTCCTTGCATGGGCCCCAGGGCCCGACGGCTTGCCGGGTAAAGCCTGGGCCCTGGCCTCGACGGCTCTCGGACCCCGACTGGAGGCGCTCTTAAGCGCATGCATAGAGAGAGGCCAGTTTCCACTCCGTTGGAAGACGGGGAAGCTGGTCCTCATTCGGAAGCCAGGGCGCCCTGCGGACTCTCCGTCCGCATTCCGGCCCATCGTGCTGCTCGACGAGGTCGGCAAGCTCTTTGAAAGAGTGATTGCGGGCCCTACGTACTTTACGTAATTAAAATTGAGTTCTCGTTCTCGTTATTTTCTCTTTTATTTTATTGCGCTGAGCTACAACATTTGAGATTGGTCGCAGTCCTAAGCTAAAGTTAAATCAGATCGGATTATAAAAAGGTGAGCGGAGGCGTTAACCTTTAAACGAGTAACTAAAACAAATATCTTGTGCTCAAAATGTATGCCATATTACTCTATAAATTCTAAAATTCTCATAAACTAAGCACTATCTCTAAACTAACAAAACCGCAGCGAATTGTAAAAACGTGCCAATCGCCTATTATTATCGCAATATTTGTTCCCAAACTGATGTTAAAGTACCTAAGTATTCCACTTGTTTACATAGCTTGGCACCTTGCTACATATTAATTACATAAACTGATATGAATACTTCATTTGAGAAGGGCTGAGTCCGCTACACGTAGAACGATAATTCGCGCTATTGGTATACATAAACCAGTTCAGAAGTCTGCAGATAATGCTGATAATGTAATCATTGTAAGACAGACAGTCTCTACGAATGATCTTAACTGATATATTATCGATTAGCTTCGTAAAATAAAGGATAAAACAAATAGAAATCACACAATCGACTAAAATGTAACAATAAATAGAACAAAATCACTGACTAATGAATCTGAGATAGCTTTGCGTTTCACTCGACCGCAACTTACTGACACAGTTGCAATGCATTTTGTAGAATGGAGAATGTAACCGCAACTAACGACTACGGACATAAAGGCTATCTACAATGATCGTAACAGAAGGCTACGAAATTGCTACGAATTATCATGAAGGGTTGTTACAGGGTCGTAACGGAGTGCTACGATCACGAACAGTCTACGAAATATGACAAAGGTACGCTACAGATTAACAAGAAGTTTCAGTACAAAAATTATCATAATGAAGCGCTACGAATTATTACAATAGTTTGCTACGAAATATTATAAAGCTTCGCTACCAATTAACAAAAAGTTTCACTACAAAAATAATTGTAACGGAGCGCTCCAGATCATTACGAAGGTTTTCTACGAATTATTCTAAAGGTTTGCTACATGTGATCGTAGCGGAGCGCTACGAAGTATGTTTCTAGATTGCTACGAATTTATGTAACGATGCTACGAGGCATCGTAAAGGTTGTGGGTGGCCCTTTGCGGATACAGAACCAAATACAGCAGAACTTTTATTTTTATGACGACGAATGTTGTAAGTTTAGAATTTTTGTGAAATGCAGGAACCTTTACTTACTAAAATGTAATTTTGCAGTTGTCAAAGCAAGAGTCTTCTCTATCACGTATGAAGTGATTGATTTATCCATTTACTGTGAAAGAAATAAAGCACTACCACGGAAATCCGAATGGTGTCATTAATCATGGGTTCGCTTGATGGATGGCAATGGGAACTAGTCTCCTCTAAAGTGCTTTAAAGTGCAACGGGCAACGAATGAGGACAGTATTTGTATGAAAATAGAGAGCTTTCCTAGGATTTGTGCCCTAGGATTAAATGTGTATGTATGTAGGTACGTAATATACTTTACCCTGTGTGCCACTTTATGTACAGAGCAAGGTTAATTCATGAGAAATAACTTTAAACGAACCTAATTTTCATTAAGAATCAAGATTAAGATAAAGGGGTTAATTACGGCACCCATTTCTTTAAATAGTGATTATCGACTGTGTACCTATCCATACATTTTGATGTTTAAACGTCGCATAACTTTAATCTACGTTTATAAATAAACCCCATCATCTGAAGCTTCTGAGCTAGATTTCGTATAACATTTTAAATGTACAGCAGCATTATATCATTATATGTCCTTATACCAGCTGATTTTGTTACAACGTCAACAGTTTTACGAAGCAGGCAGCTCGTAGCCTCACATGGGTATTTACTTTCCTAAACATACAAGGTTAGCCATTTGAACACAACCTTTAAGCAAACAATCAGAAGCAATAACGAGAAAGTGCAAAAGCGTTCAAAGCTCAGTAATAGTAGCGCAATTATCGGTTTGTTGACCCCAAAAGGGTAACAGGGACACAGCCAGGGGTAAAGGCGTAATTGATCGGAATGAACCAACGTTACTCTGTGTACCTGTTTAAACCTTAAATTAAACTACTCGTTACTTGCACTTCAGTGCAGACCGCATTGAACATATATTATATAGAATCCTTTTAAAGGTGGCACGCGGGAACGACGTGCACTTAGCAAGTTAATTAGTAGAATTGATCTGAGGATTCAGTATATGATTCTGAACCTGCGACGAAAATTGTATGTCTGTGTTAAAAATAAAAATAAAATTGCCGCTCCATACATTTTAACCGCGTAGGTACCGAGTGCACTTTTCTATGAAAAAGCTGTTTTTTGTTTTAAATCATGTGCTTCAACCATGTATAGCCTTGCCAGCCTGTATAGCTTAAGCTTTGTATATAGCTGAACTTCAATGAAGCTTTTTAAAATCAGATATATCATAGTAGAAGCTAAGATCGCTTCTACTATGATATATCTGATTTTAAAAAGGGATTGAAGAAGCACGATAGCCTAGGCAATATCTATGTTCAATACGTAACTTAACAAACTGTCCTTCATTGTTTAGGAGTTCAAGGAGATGTCTCATAACAGGTAAACATGGATAAATGATAAAAGTTACGTAGTTTTTATTAAAGTTTTATAAATCAAGCGAATGTTCCGGTTCTTATCTACAGAACACTTCAATGGCTAGGCACATAAACTGTCACTTTTATAACACGCACGAATAACGTTATGTTACTAGCTAGTTTCTTCTTCAGCAAAACATAATTTATCATCTCCGGCTGTCTGTCCCTTGTCCTCGCTATGTCACATTATTCCCAGAGAATTGACTGAAACACGGATTGGGGAACATTCTGCTACCAAATCTCGCATTTGCTGTATAAATTCGGTGTGCGAATTCGAAATGTAGAATTAAATAAAGGGAAGTCCGCTGAACTCTTTTGAACTCTGTGTTTAAAGGTTAAACCTGAATGCTGAAGCTGAAAGGAACACAACATACTCGTAAGTAATAAAAAAAAAAGTGTCATAAACAATACTTATAGCACTAGATTAACTTTACTGAAACTGCATAAAAACAATCTATACGTTACAACGTAAGTATAAATTGTTAATAATAAGTAGTTTGCTGTGAATAGTCTTGATATAATTTTTTTTTTCTGAAAAATTATGTTGGGGTAAAAAAATTTATATCAGAACTATTCTGCCAATACAAGTAATAAAACCGGCGCAGCTTGCAGCACGTGCTCCAAACTTCGACAATGGCACTTGTAAAAGTTTTCCGGTAAACCTAATGTAACAGCCACAGATGCGAAACTTGGAAACTCGACTAGAAAAGAGTTTCGATTGGACCTAACTATTCTAAAAATATCAAACAAATGTTTACCTGGTAAATCGTTGAGTTTCTTGCCGGCTCTTCTGCATAGGAAAAGGCTAATTGGAATCTTGCGCCTAGCTTATAACGTTACATAAATCCCCATGTAGGTTTATGAAAACAAAATATCTTGATTTTGAAATTTAAAAAAATGTTCAGCAGTAGTAGGGCTTGCGACGGTTGTGAGGCACTAGATTACGTTCACAGATCTGGAGGTGCCCTCCCAATTGTAAATAATACTAATAAATAAATCTACTAACATAGTTATAACTAGATACTATTTACTAACAATGTATGGAATGTAAATTTATTTCTGAAATAAAATGATTAATAATAATAATTATACCAACAAGACAGTCAGCATGCATAAACATCCAAAATAAACGTAAGCTAAAGTAACTTTGATACTAACTTTGGAGATGAAAGACATGTTCAATATTACCAGATGCGTCATGTTTACTTCGTCAGAATGTAGAACCAATCATCGAGATGTCAAATATTCCGTTTGTCTGGATTCAACCACAAATACTTATTGATTTGATTGATTAATTATTTATATTGTTTTAATCTTTGGTGGACGTAGCGTAGAATTTAGATATTTGAACAACATGAGCACACGTAACATCATTCCTTATTGAAGGTTAGGATAAATTGGGTTATATCCTGTAACTAGCTGACTTCATACCGGGGGCCAGCCGCTCCGCCCTCGCTTTTTAAATCTCTGATATCTTCTAAGTATTAATTTTAATGATATGCTGTAAATGGCAATTTTGATCTACATGAAATATACAACGTATCTAATGTATTTAATTGGATATGGAATAACATTGTATTGTTTAAAATAGCTTGGTAAATAACCCTTTTTTTTGTAATATGTAAAAGATAATAATGGTTACTGAAGGTTATCCTTAGGAGATAAACATCGGGAGACGCCCCGGGCGTCGGGAGCCGCGTGACGACTCCCGGCCACCGTAGGCGCAGGCCTGCGGACGGCGAGTAAGTAATGGGTAGCTCGCCGTCCAGGACCAGGCCCGTGCCGGACGGCGCGTATGTTTTCCACGCGCGCCTCAAAGAGATGTCAGCATCGAAGGAGGGGCCCGTCAGGGCCGAAGCCTGCCGGGGCAGCGAGATTGTCCGAAAGGGTTACCGTTACCCCGGAATATAAAGGGCTAAGGAAGGAACATGGATGGGTTTTAGTCAGTGTCTGACACTCCCTTCCGCTCCACCCAGAGCGGGAGGGGTCATTTGATGATTTCCCATCCTTAAAAAAAAAGGAGATAAACATATATCATCGGGGACTTTTTATCGATGTTTTTAAGATATACAATTCTGTAGTACATTTATTCTATTTAATATATATAGGTATTAACTAACTTATTTTATAAATAAATACATTAATTTAATCTATCGTAAGGTTTAGCCAGCGTTTGCAATGCAAAAAATATATTTGTTACGATATCACGTTACAAATCATTGAATTTTTTGGCTTTTCTCTGCTATAATATGCATGTATTGTACATATAAACCTTCCTCTTGAATCACTCTATCTACTGCTGAAAACTGCATTAAAATCTGTTGCGCATTTTAATAGATCTAAGCTTACTGACAGCGGGAGCGACTTTGTTTTATACTATGTAAAGATGGTACATGTAAGTAGATAAATGAATAAATAGCGTACTTCTATATAAAAAATATAAATATTCATAACTAAGCCGAGAGTCACTAGTTCTTTCCAGTATTATGATCATGTTTTGTACTGGACCATACCTAGGCTAGGTTACTTAGACATTGAAGGTAAAAGTTCCAACTGTTTTGTAGTTTTTTTTATTTTTTTTTATTGATGGACTGGCGTGACTAGTTAATTTTGCATTGTTATCTTACTCTCATTAATGCTCCCGATAAGTAGGAAGTGATATCATAAGTCAGCACTTGCTTTAGTTATCCATTTTTAAAATGTCGACACTTCTTTTAACTCATTAGTGAAGGCCATCGAGAGATTCAAAGAAAGTGCTGACTTGTTTTAAATTCTCTACCAAGAACTCATCGATAATCTTCTTTTTAGGCAAAGTTTGCAAAATACTATAAAATGATAGACGACAAGACGTGCGCCCCAAGACGCGCGAACTTATATTATATTATGCACACCTTTATCCCCTATTTAAAAATCTTTTAGGGAATGAATTTTCGAAAATCCTTCTTTAATGCTCTCTTGTTATAGATATTTATGCTCACTCTTGTGCAAAATTTCATGCTTGTACACCCAGCGGTTGGGGCAGTGCGTTGTCTGGCAGTAAATTAATGAATTCGTAAGTAGATTTTCAGCAAGGAGATGAAATATATCTAAGAATGCCATGATTTTCAGTGACTACGTCCATTTCTTGATTTACTTTACAGGCTCGACCTTATTGTTACTTTCTAAAAACACATGTGTACCTACCTAATGAAATAACAGTGAAAGTAATGCAATACACACACTCGTACTCGTGTACTCGTGTCCTCTCGTATATTCGTGTGTAGTCACATACTCGTTACGTAAGCTCCAAATTGTCTTTATTTATGTAGATACTCCGGAGAAAACGTGCATCGAATATCAACGCATTGTTTGTAATTCTTTTACGTTACAAATTTTAATTTAATGTGGCAAAATTATTATGGCGAACGCTAAAACGACGTAACAGCATGAAAATATCCACTTAGACAAAGATTCGCGGTTAGGATACGCGTTTGGCGTGAATATAATCCATATAAGGTAGAAAACAAGTCATTATTAAGCAATTCAATTCACATTCGTGTCTGTGTATCACTCGCATTGGAATTGGAAACGTGTGAAGACTAACATCAAACTGTGTGTTGTTGACAGCTTGACCTAAAAAAATATAGATAGGAATTAGTACCTAAGTGCAGCAGCTATAAGTAAGTATCTTCATTTTAATCTACTATAATTGAGTAGGTGGATAATTGAGCAGTGGTGGCTAAGTGGTAACAACGGCCCCGACTTACGAGTTGTGGGTCGTGGGTTCGAACACAGACAGGTGCTTTACTTTGTGTAAATAATTTCATCACCACTGCTATTAAAACGGTGAAGTAAAACATCGCGAGGAAACCGGCAGGTACCTACTAGAACCAAAAATTCGAAGACATGTGACATCTACCAACCCGCACTGGGCCCGCGTAGTGGATCACGGCCCACTCCCTCTCACCAGCAGTGGGAACATTATAGGCTGATTATGATTAGATGGACTGACTCGTTTGTTTAGTACTCGCAATCGCTACTGCTGAACATCAGGTCCTGGAATCGATTTCCAGGTCAGACAAAGTGTTCGGTATTGGGTTTTTCCATCAGGATTTTTTTAGTAGCAATCGTGTCCGGTTGATGGCATTAGACTCATCCCTTATAACAATTTGTGAAATATAGGTGTAAGTACTATCGGTAAGTACCTACACCTCTGCCTAACCCTTTCGGCATTGCATGCGTGATGTAATTGAGTGCTCTTACAACGTTGTTTATAAAACATATTAAGGTTTTTTTTTTGCCCATATAAAAAAAGTTAACTTTGCAGAAAAAGCACGATGTAAAGATATTATTTGCGACTGTTCGTTCTCTAGAGCTTGATTTCTTTGTTTACGATCCTTTTTATTATTACCGAGTAACGTGCGACAGAGCCAAGTAAATGCATTTTAGAGTGCACTTACTTGTTTCTCCTTAAATGTTTTCACACTAATGACTGGGTAAGTGTGTAGTGTGTGTAAAAGGAGAAAAAGGAAAATTGATATCAGGTATTGAGGCAGAGCACACACAGTATAACGCGCCGCGACGCGGGGCGTAGGAAATGGAGCCAAATTCCCCACGTTTTCATTGAATTTGTATGTAAAAAATCACGCGCACAGGCGCATCATCTGCGCCCCGTTACGTGGCGCGTTGTATACTATGATCCGCCTAACGATGTTACTAAGAAAGTAACAGCTTGAACTAGATGGCTATTGAGAAACTTTTTTATTTCAGACATTGCCATGTTTCATGCATATGTGCCCTAGCATCTGTGTCCTATATCAGACACTCGCTGACTAAAACAACACTGTTTTCGCCACAGCACAGTAAGATTCCCCACCATTGAGATAACCAGTGAAATCCACTTTCACTAGGGAATTACAATTTGCATACAGAATGTTTCATGGCAGCAATTTCTGCAAAAGTTGAAAATCTCTTGCGAATTATTCGAACAGGAATACTTTTTATATACCAAGCTTTTTTAGCTCTCAAAACGATGAAGGAAAACATCGTCAGGAAACCGGCATGTCCTAGAACCAAAAATTCGAAGACATGTGACACCTACCGACCCGCACTGGGCAAGCGTGGTGGTGTACGGCCCACTCCCTCTCACAGAGAGGAGGCCTGTGTCCCTGCAGTGGGAACATTATAGGTTGATTATGAAGCGATTTCTTTGGCATGGCAGAAGTAGGTACCTAATGCAGTCATTAAGTCAATGACTGCCACCGCGGTCACACGGTGTCCGCCAACAATTTAACAAACAGCCCAGTCAAGATCCATCTTGACTTTGCTAGTCAAGATGGCTTTACATCCAACTAATGAGGACTTTTATGATGGTATAAAAAAGTAATCTTGTGTTTAACAGCTCATCTAACAATTGACGAGGTACCTACTCACTTATTGCTTGCCACAACTAGATGAGCATACAGGTTCATCCACCTAATTCATTTTGTAAAGGCAGGTAAATTAATTGTATCGAATTGAACACTACAGTTCGGCCGTCGAAAGAATGCGTATGTCAGTTTCATACAAACAAATACGTGTTTTACGAATTCCCCTAAGACGACCCACTGACCATTTTATCTTTATTAGCAACTAGCAGCGCCCCGCGGTTTCACCCGCATAAGCTTCGATCCCGTGGGAATATAGGGATAAAAGTACCTATCCTATGTGTTAATTCTGGTTATAAACTATCTGTGTGCCAAATTTCATCCAAATCCGTTCAGTAGTTTTTGCGTGAAAGAATAACAAACATCCATCCATCCATTCTCACACACTTTAGCGTTTATAATAATACTAGCAGCGCCCCGCGGTTTCACCCGCATAAGCTTCGATCCCGTGGGAATATCGGGATAAATGTACCTATCCTATGTGTTAATTCTGGTTATAAACTATCTGTGTGCCTTTCATCAAAATTCGTTCACTAGTTTTTGCGTGAAGAAGTAAAAAACATTCGAACACACTCGCAAACTTTCACCTTTATAATATTAGTGTGAAGTGTGATTAGTAAGACTAGAATTGTCACACTGACAGATGTCAGGAACGCATCAGGCTGTAATTTAAACTGTCCGTACCTATATTCAAACCACAACTGTCATTCTTTGACAGTTGTATGAAATGGCTATTAGTCGGCTTTACGTAGTTTGTCAACTGTACCTTATCTAGCCAAGTACAGTCGTACGTGGCTAGACAGGGTGCCTCAAGGTTTACAAAGGCACCTTCATTTGACATTTTTAGTCTTATATAGGTCCCTCAATTCACGGCCTACCAAGTTATAAGTAATAGTAATAAACATAACCCATTTGTAGCCAGTTTTCCGACATCAATTTTAATTAAAAGTTAGGTACCTACATCTGGAGGAAATTAATTAACATTTCGCGCTTGGCATTGGATGGCGGTCACGTTCCCGATTGTTTTCGCCGTTACTGGGTCAGGCTCCAGTATCTCACAAAGTTAACTCCTGTTTGTGCACTACTGTCAAAATCTAGCATTAAGTTCATAACTTGTGTAGAAATAAACGTTTTATATTATTATTACTATTTTGTTTTAAATTTTATTTTTTCAAGTTCCTAGAATCTGGTATTTTTTTTAATCTCACTGGTGGAAACCAAGGTGAGATTTTAAGTTTGAGTATAAGATTTGGTGTTTTGTACTGCATTGAAATTATTGTCTAAATCTACATAATTGTAGGAATTTCCGATATATGCGGCATTTTTTTAATATAGCTGCTTTTTTTTGCTTTTTTTTCGTTGTGTAAGGTATGTATAAGGTGCTATAATAATATCTGCCACGGCTGCAATGGGAGACAGTATTCTGTATATAGATTACAATAGTAAAGATACATTATTGATCTTATCTCATAATTTTTTTCATACAAAAAAATGTGCGTATTAATTTGAATTGATTTAGTTGCATGAAACCGTCCCATAGTAGTCAGCTAATTTCGGTGTTCATTCACAGAATAGTTAGAGAGAGATAGCAACTGTTTTCATTGACGAAGCGACACATCGAGCTTATTTTTCGAACCATTATTTTATTTTCTTAAATTGATTTAACTATTCCGGGGTACAAAATTTCTTCACTACTGTAATCTATATACAAAATACTGTATCCCATTGAAGCCGTGGCAGATATTTTTATAGCACCTTATATATTTGGAAAATTTATTGGAGTTAAACTAATAAATAGTTGTTTTGGCATGACACCCATTATCTACTGACTACTTACTTCCAAATAAACTTATAGCATAATTTTCAGTCACCTTCATAAAGAATGAACAACAAATGGTTGTTGTTATCATGTTACCAATCGATAAAGGTAACAAGTACCTAGCTATAATCATAAATTGAACGAAGAATCGACGTTCCAAATTGCACAAAACCAAACTAAATAATCTAAACAAATATGAATTAATCGAATAATAACTTTAATTCCTATTCAATAAAGTTCAGTTTACGCTACAACTTCAAACATTGTTATACTTAACTTTTTCAATAGTGCTAGTCACTCTGAAATCAGTTTAATTTTCATTGAAATAAAGTTGATATTTGTTTAACTTGAAATAGGGTGGGAGTGTGCAGTACTGCGCACTTTTACTAGAGCAGTGGTGGCCCAGTGGTATAGGCCCCGACTTCCGAGTTGCAGGTCGTGAGTTCGAACCTACAAGTCAGCCACTTTACTTTTTGTATTTAATTTCATCGTGGTGATGAAATGAAATGAATACTCTCAAAACATTGAAGGAAAACATCATGAGGAAACCGGCATGTCCTAGAACCAAAAAATCGAAAACATGCGACATCTACCAACCCGCACTAGGCTCGCGTGGTAGATTACTGCCCACTTCATCTCGAAGAGAGGGGGCCTGTGTCCCCGCTGCAGCAGTAGGAACATTATAGGCTGTTAATGCTTATGCATAAAAGCGTTTACGCCGTGCGGCATTTCATACAAACTTTCAAGCCCTTGTTTTTCGAAATGAATGAACAGATTATAATGAAACTTCATGCGCATAAGCAGGATACAAAGGTCTAAAAAGTTACTTAGGAACATTTTCGAAAATAAATGTTACAGCCAAATTAGACCGATTTTAAAGTTTCCATAGAAACAGAGACTTCCAGTTATCTTTTTTTAAATAAGACATTTCGAAAATGTTCTCAAGTAACTTTTTAGACCTTTGTATACTACATACATACATTAAAATCGGTTCATTCATTTCGAAAAACAAGGGCTTGAAAGTTTGTATGAAATGCCGTACGGCGTAAACACTCTTAAGCTAAACTAAATTGGTACATTTTAACGTAACTAAGACCAAAAAGTGCTTACCTACCAATCAACTATTTTCATGTCCACTGTTTTATTCGTATTTAATGTTATTTAAACTCCATAAAGTACAAATTATTGTTACATATAAAGTACAATCAGCTCAATAAACATCTGTCTATCTAGACTTTAACACGGATAATAACTAATATCTCAACAAGCTAAAATGAAGAATCTGAACAGCACGATCCGCTATAAAAGTCTTACTTTTAATACTAACAGACCTATGTACTCGTGGACGTTTTTTCAATACCTACAGTATCTCTTCATAGAATTTTCAAGTCAATTGTTTGTCAGATCTCTATTGAACTTTTCCTAGTATCATTTATATGTATGACAGAGAGATGTGGGATAAAATTCATCTAATTCTAAGGAGATCAAACGTGTTTACTGCGAAATTGTTGGGCCGCAGCTGACATCTCCATAATGTATTCCCGTTTTTTATCTACTATGGCAAAGGGGTAAACATGATATGACGCACTCGGTTTTACCATGGTCTTACCACTTCTGAGCATAACTGTTAACTCTCACACTAATTTAGGTTGATAACGAAAACATAAACACATTTTTTTCAGGAAATAAAAATGATTCGACACCAAATAAATTATTCAGTTAGGTACATAAACGGTAGTACCAAAAAAACATCACTTTAGAGCGGCGTAGCTCCGTAGCAGTAATGCTACGAAAAAAGTAAAGCTCGTAGCAACATTTTATGGGGCTACGAGCTTTCAGTTTTACTACAATTTTGTTACCACTCTTACTCAACACAATATATTTTTTTGTTATTTGTAATAAAGTATATTTAAATAAATTTAAAAAATGCCAAACTAAGAATAACATAAAACATAATAAAAATAATATTAAGAGATGGTTAATTGAAACTGTCTAAATCTAAATTAATAAAAGATCTAAAGTAAACAGAATACCCACGTAGCCTTTAATTAAATTACGGTTCCCCCTAAAATGTAATTAGTGTCATGACTATGGCCGACATCTTACCATTTATCATTTGGGCATGGCAATCTATTATTACACAAACAATGTGTTATTTTTATCTCTAATGGTGACCCTTATGGTTAAAAGAAGATTCGTTTAATAAGTACCCGTTTTGTCCTGTTTTAGGGTTCCGTAACTGAATAGGTAAACGGAATCTTATAAGATCACTTCGTTGTTCGTCTGTCTGTCCGTCAGTCAAGACCCTTTTTCTCAGGGACGCGTAGAGTTATCAAGTTGAAATTAATATCAAATACTCAAGGCTGCAAGTCCCTGAAGCAGTGAAAAAATCAAACTTCTATGCAAAAGATACGGACGTTTATATTCTGAAACCAAAACCTATAGGGTACTTCCCGTTGACCTACAATCATGAAATTTGGCAAGAAGCAATGTCATGTAGCACAAATAAAAGGAAAAAATCCGAAAACCGTTTTGTAACATTACAAAAAAAAATACCTATTTACATACCTACACAGTACGGAGCCCTCGGTGCGCGAGTTCGACCCGCACTTGTCCGGTTTTTTTTTCGTATCATAAAACATTTTCGGTCAATTTAATGAAACAACGCAAATGCCAATCACAAGGAAATCTTTTCATCAGAAGCTTTTATAAATACATTGTATAAACCGGTAAGTCCTTTATATTGAATATTGAGTTCCACGAATTGCGCAGAAAGTAAACAGACAACAAACGAAGTACCTAACCAATAGACTAGTGGAATTCGCAATATACCGACAAGGGTCGGACCTATTTTATTACAAGTTACCGTCAAACACTATCCTTTTCTGATACAAAATATAATTACATCTACAACACGCATTGAACTCGCGTGGTGGATTACGGCCCACTCCTTATCACAGAGAGGAGGCCCATGTCACAACCACGCTGGCTCAGTACGGGCTGGTGGATTTTACATGTCTTTGAGTTTTTGGTTCTGGGACATGCCAGTTTCCTCACAAAGTTTTTCTTTACCGTTTTGAGAGCAGTGGTGATGAAATGATTGACTCAATACTCAATTCTTTATTGCATTCCATATGTATTACATAGATAATATTACAAAGTAAAAGATCATTATCGACCCTATCGGGCATAGCAAAATTAGGAGCGTGGAAGGAGGGCCTAAGTAGCAATTCAATATTATTACAAATTATTAGAAGTGCTTAATTGGCACAGCAAAAGTAATAGTAAAGTACATCGCCTATCTGGGTTCGAACTTACGACCTACAAACAATTCAATAATTCAATTAATTAACTATTGTTTACATATTTGTCAGATTCTTTTTTAACAGGCTATAATACATCAGTAGTACAATCATGTAATCGCTGTTGAACTTGACCTTTCTATGAAATTGCATAGAAATAATAAACTTTAAATTGTAGCTACACCATTGTTGTACAGTAGCTGTAGATAGGTATACCTTTACAATAATTCTACACTCACCACTAAGTGATTAAAATTTTGCGTGCCATGTGAAGCCGCGATATGATAAGTCTACGCCAATTTGCAATTTTTTACATCTCGATGTATGCGATATAACTGTCATATACCGGTTGTTTTTTTTACCGTCTCGATACTTTTACAGGGTGCTCTACCCCTGAATATGAACAACTTTTACTATGGGACCAACTCTGAAATCACGAAAAATAATCAACTATTTAATACAAAAGTTCAATACCTACTAGATCAAAATGTATGAAACAGCAGATTTTTTTTTAGAAGAAACAAAACCTATCTACTCGTAATTGTCGTTTACATCGCTTAGCCCCTAACCCCACGGGAAATAGGCGCAAGTTCACAATAAAAAGGGGAAAATAAGAAAAATAGACCCTCGACGCCCACCCTTGATTGTATTCCAATGCAAATGAAGGAATATTTTTTACTGAAATCTCAATGGTTTTATAACTAAATCGATTTAATGGCTTTAATTCCCTCTTGTCAGATCGTACAACACTTCGTTACACAACTTCGTTAGCCTATTTTAGGAAGCCATTTGTCCATTCCCTAAGGTGCGCGAAGCATACATAACAATTATTTATGAACTACAGGCCTATAAGCTAAACCTATTAAAACAAGAACTATTAACTGTCTTCTTAAGATCAATGTCGCCGCGGTTTTGATGGCACCAGTTCAAAGTTGTAAAATTAACTGCCCATTCAATATCACTGATGTCATACATAAGACCTCCTAGGAGACATCATCAAAATTTAAGTAAAATGGCGACAAACACGTGATTAGTAATCCTTCTATAATATTATAAATGTAAAACTTTGTTAGTTAATCACGGACAAACGGCTGAATCGATTTGGTTATAACCTGGATAAACACAGAATACTTTTAATCCCGGTAAATCGGCTTAACGACTGTTATCAATTTTATGTTAAAACTAGCTTCTGCATTTTTCACTATGGAACCAAATCTGAAGTCCAAGCAGACGAAGTCGCGGCATCAAACTAGTACGGTCTTCGTTGGATATTTTACGCCTCACTCATACTTACGGAAAACAAGATGACAAGGCACAATAAGGGACAGACTCTTTTGAGTAATTCAGTGGGATTTTTTTTTCTATGTACACAACACCAAAAAACAAATACTGAAAAACAATAACTCCTTGTTTAAGATCAAAATGTAAATTAAACAATACAATTAATTTCAGTGGCGTTTAAATTTAATTCATCAAATGTTTTCATTTCTTTTATTAATAAGCTAATCGTTTATGATTTCAAAGGAATAATCATTTTATATTTCACTTTTTTGAAGAACTGAATTAATTACAATCAACAGCTATTTAGTTAATAGGCTTCCTCGTGCCAGCAGTCATATTTTTCTATGGTGGCAATAAAGTTTGTGGCCGTCCGAATAAACACACCTCGTATTGTTTACGCTTAGTAAATAATGTGTATATCGCTCATTTGGAGAAACATCCACGTACCTAAATGGTTTTTTTTTCCAAAAAATAATTTAATATGCCAAAGCACTTAGAAAGCGTATTTACGTTGGGAAAGCAAAGCATTACAAAAAAAAAACCAATTGAGTGATATGTGGTCCTTATAAAACATGAATTCCTCATTTAGGGACAAACCACACTTATTCAGCTCTGTTCAGCTTTTGTCCATAGAAAACAACGTTTTTTTATGGAAACTGAATAGACGCGGAACTGAAACAATTGTTGTTTTCTGTAGACAAAAGCTGAACAGAGCTGAATAAGTGTGGTTAGTCTCTTATTCTTTAATAATACAAACGAAATTTTAAGATATTATTTTTTAGATACATACTTAAAGACACGCCTTCTTCCTTTGGCGATAGGCAGACAGAACGCCACCTGCTATCGTCTCCTATGTCTTTAAAAAAAGAGTACCTAACCCTTTCTTCCAGAATTAAAGCTGCCATCTTGAGATGAGAAAAAGAACCACAGTTGCTTGAAACTAAACTAACTAAACTGTGTGCCAAAATCTTAGCTAGCTATCACAGAAAAGGCACGTTCTTTTTCCACACAAGGACACGG
Source organism: Gortyna flavago (assembly GCA_963669345.1). Classification (NCBI taxonomy): domain Eukaryota; kingdom Metazoa; phylum Arthropoda; class Insecta; order Lepidoptera; family Noctuidae; genus Gortyna; species Gortyna flavago. The sequence goes on from OY770132.1 coordinate 6,157,873, forward strand.
CACAGAAAAATGAAGGATTTGGTCACATTTATCTAAAAAAAAATCGGATACAATAAGATGACAAGCGGATTGTATGTGAAAGACAGCTTTTGGCGTAAAAACTCGACATTGAAGAGAGCTGATGGACTAGGGCTTGCTCCTCATTATGTATCATTTGACCTTATCGCAGCCATTTGTTATTTTTTCACCACCCTTTGGTACTGACAGCATAATGGTCATCTTTCACTCAGAAAGTATTAACATTATGTTTACTTTTTTTGTGAAATCTTGACGATGACGTCAGTGATTGTAACGTCCACGTCCGTAAAATGTATGGAAATATTTCATGTTATAACGTTATCGTGGAAAAAGTAAAGTGAAGCGTCTTCATATCCATACTTCCATACTAATATTATAAATTCGAAAGTAACTCTGTCTGTCTGTCTGTATGTTACCTTTTCACGCCTAAACCACTGAACGGATTCCGATGGCAGAAAGATAGATTGCATCCCGGGGAAGGACATATGATAGTTTTTATCGACATACATCGCGGGCGAAGCTTTTTTTTTTTTTTTTTTAAAATGGCATCTCGCAGTTCATCCTTTATGAGGATGGCTACTGCTTAACCGGACTTTCCTGTGGATGCCTCGAATTAAGGCCTCCAGCCAGGGCATACAATAACTTAAAAACTAAGCGACAGCGCTAAGGGTAACCCCCTGCGGGGTTCGGACCTCGGCTCAGGGCGTCGCTGGAAGAGGACAGCAAGGGACAGGCTGGATCGGTATTATTATTAGTGTTTAGGGGCGAATTTAAAACTACAGGCTCAGCTGCGCGGGCTGGCTCGAGCAAGGGTCGGGGCGGGCACGGTGATGGTGCGGGACGTCGCGACGGGCCTCGGCGGCGAGGACGGAAGGACGGATGTCTGAGCTTGCGTTTGTGTTGTCGACTGAGAGTACTCGTGGCCTTACTGCTCTCCTGGAGGAGGGTAGTGGCGTCGTCGGGGATAGTGAGGGTATGCCTTGGTCGGCGAATCCTACTTATGCGGGAGGGAGTGTATCGGGAGGCCGCCGCAATCAGGGGATTGGGGTGCTTTATGGCAGAGTCAAAGAAGCGCTTGGAGAGGCGTTTCATGAACTGCTGGATGGTGGGGAGTCTGAGATCTAGATGCAGATTCACATTTCGGACATAGAAGGGGGCTCCCGTGACCTTTCGGAGGAAACGGTTCTGGAGGGTTTGCATTTTATGCAGAAATCGCGGCTTGGCGTGTGCGAAGACTACGCAAGCATAGGTCATGATGGGACGGATGACCGCGGTGTAGAGGCGCAATTTGCACTTGAGGCGGGCGAAGCCGCGGCCGGAAGCTATTTATTCCATAAATTTTACATCCCTGTGTTATCGTGGTGCCATGGACGTCTACGATAATCGTCACATTAGAAATTTTAAAAGCGCACATAAGGTGATTGTCTTTGATCAAAACAACACTATGAAGGGATAGAAACTGTTCTATGTAGGTATATGCCTATGTAGACTCATATTATGTCTTGTGTGTGTATTGTGTGTATGTGTATTGTGCCTGTAAATGGTTTAATTGAAATAAATGCTTTGAGTTTGAGTTTGATTAATTCATTAGCAGCAGCAGCATGAGTCCGAAGTCTGGATTTGAGCCCGGTCATCACCCGGACGGTCATGTATTGTAGAATCCGCTGTTCGAAACAGCTCCGTCATGTAAAACAATTGAACAAGGTTCAGCTGGATTGTCATTGTGCCACGTTTTACTAAAGTGACCGATGACGTTTAGACGTAATGCAGAATGGCTTATTTGCAGTCACAATGAGCTTCTTTGATAAAACTCAGTTAACTTTTAATTAATATTGTCTTTAATATCACTGTTTTCACTTGAGTTTATGTCATTTTTACTCGTATTATTTATTTCTGTTTCGGACGCCATTATTGTTGTTATGACACACAGAACCACTAGCGTCAAAATTTAGAAGTGAAATCTGACTTTTCATTTCACGCGGTTTTACAAAACTTCTAGATAATCGTTGACCCGCTGCTTTGATAAATGCAAAACGTTTATGCAATTCTGCGTGTTCAAGTTCAGTAATTCTGGAAAACCGCTGAACGTTGTTAGTTGTCTTAATTAAAAGAATTAAAGTGAGTTATTTTGTAAAACTGCGGATTCTACATTACACCTGCGACATAACTATCTCCTAAAAGGTCGTTACATAATCACTTAGGTCCTGGATCCGATTCCCGAGTCTGCCAAAGTGTGATTAGGTTTTTCCATCTGGAATTTGTGAGTAGCTGTCTGGAGTCTGGATTAGTGCCCCTTTGATGGCAATAGGCTCGCCCCCTATTACATGGGACTAAAACATAATTGGGTAAATGTGGGTGTAGCATAGGTACACCTCTGCCTAGCCCTTCGGGGATTACAGGCGTGATGATATATTGTTATGTTTATTTATGCACTAACTGCGCCCCGCGGTTTCACCCGCCTCAATTTCGACCCCGTGGGAATATCGGGATTAAGAGTAGTCCATCGTGTCAGCTACCTCCATACCAAATTTTATCAAAATTGGTACAACCGTTTGTGCGTGAAGAAGTAAAAAACACACTTACAAACACACTCAAAAACTTTCGCCATTACCTATAATATTAGGGTGATTAATATAAAATAAATCATCATTTTGTAACCACTCGCCCTATTTAAATTTATAGTAATAAATTAAATAAGGGTACACGACATAAATACTGGAACGCATCTTGATTCTTGGAAAAAACATTTATGCACTTGGCTTGATTCCAACATCGTTTAGTTATTCAGTGAACTGCAATACTTCCATTTATATAATAATACGCTTTAATAAATACATAATACGCTTCATGTATAAAATGTTGTTGTACCCATTCAAATTGAAATAGCTTGATACACTTTCTTATTTTTCAGAATTTTCTTAAATGTGAAAGATATGATTATCGTTTAGAACACAAATCTGCGTTTATCTTAATAATAATAAAAAAATAAACACATCCGATTGACGTTCAACTACATTAATTTTCTTACAAAAACAATTCTCAAAAACCAAAAACAAAAAAAAACAAAATATAATAAAGCTCATCATACTCAAAATTATTATTATTGATTTCCAACTAAGCTTAGCCAAGTAGAATTACTATAGTACAGTCCTTACAAATAAATCATATTTACTTTATTTCATTAAAGTAAGTACATACAAATAATATTTTTAAATATTAGAATATAAAAAATATGAAAAATAAGTAGTAGGCAACCGGTATCGATAACCAAGCTACTAGGTCAGGGCTCCAGAGAGAAGAACCTCCTAACTGCTGCCCAACGAGGGCCTCCTCAGGTGTTGGTCGAGGCTCTTGGCTAATAATCCATTGGCTGTCACGACTATCGGCACAATGATCGCTGAGTCCACATCCCACATGTCGACAACCTCGAGAGCCAAGTCAAAATACTGGATTTGTTTATCTTTCTCGGCTTTGACGAGGTTCCCATCATGCAGGACCTTCGATCAATAGACTATTATTGATCGAAGTGCAGGACGGTTAAATATCAATAATCATTGCGCGCCGCTCTAATTATTATTATTAATAGATTAGTACCAAAACATATATAAGCCCAAATAAATAACGTTCCTTTTTTCGATTTTAAATAATGCCGAAGATCCTAATAACATTCCTCTACCTACCAACTTCACTGCAGTTAGTTGAGCGCAACTGAGAAACGTCTTCTCACAGATTTACGCTAATTAAAAGAAGCTAATTAAGAAACACGAGGACAATTTAGCTATAACTGTCAGTTTGTAGACCGCTGGTTTCTTTAGCTGCCATTAATAAACTCGTGTAACAAGACTAGGAAATAAGAATATAAAATAAGAACAGGTTTCTTTTTAACTGGTTCTTTTTTAATTTACAGGAGTTTACAAGCTGGAAAAAATACGTTAACAGCTGTGGTTTGAAGGTGGCTTTGTATTACACTTTATTTAAAAATTATTGTTAAAAATGTAACCAGTCGTTATATCCGAACAATGACAGAACTGGTTTTTTTTTTTTTTTTTGAGAGCAATTATAAGAAGCGGGTTTTCGGTCCCGACTCCCGGTACAGGTCTCTGCAGGTTGATCTTCTGAAGGAAACGGTTGAGTACATGTTTTACCTGTTTCTTTATATGGGAGCGCATAAGTTAATGTGTGACTATTTCACCCGCACCGAATCGATACCGGCCCGCAAAGACTCGCCTGCACCGGAAACCTGTTTCTTTAATGTAAGCACCCTTCGTGAGAACGATAAAATCACGTTTGACAGAACGCTTTTTAAAGAACCTTACGGTTTCACAAAAGATAACCAGTAGTCTCAAGTCGTTTCAAATACCCTATTTACAAAGCAGATAGATCAGTGAAACAATCACCATAAATGATATAGTAGGACAGGGAAAACAGTTAATCCACAGATTACGGTTATCGTACGTTTCACGAGTTAGTTAAGCCAAAAAGGTTGATACCATCAAACATATGACTATTTTGATTCTATATTAAAATCAAAAGGCTTGATCAATCCACCCTAGGATTACGGTGGCTACAGCTCATACGAAGATAATGGGTATTAGTGGTGTCTGCCAAACAACATAGGTTACTATAGTATATTACAGCGATAGCGACGTCAGATCGAGCACGCCATATTAATCACGGTTTGGCTACCGAGGAACCATACATTGATAAATCGTTTTCACGTGTCTGTATTGTGAGCTGACTCATCGGAACACGAAATACTCATACCTAGATAAACCATAGATCACGAGTCCGTTTCACTGAACAAAAAGGTATTTAAGCATAAAATGCTTTAAATTGTCCAAAAAACGAACTGGCCAGTTACTGTCAAAATGTCTGTTTCTTTTTCATAAAATATGGCTTTGGCATTGTTTTTCAAGAAATTCGGCCTGCCTTATTTTATGTAGAATAAAGATGTTAAAGTGAAACCTTTTTGATTTAGTTGTAATTGTTAATTGGTTTTGTATGGATTAGTAACAAGTTATTTTTGTACCTACATTTTCCATTCCGGTTTTTGGAATGCATGGTTATTATTTATTACTATTTTTATTTATTTATTATTGTTTCACTTTTATCTATTTATTTTATTTACATGAAAAACATTCCTCTTCATTTTCCTTGTGTAGATAATAGTTAAAATTTGACATGACCAAGATCTAACGCATTAGGAGCAAATATTGCTATTGTTACCTATTTATATATTGTTATTATTTGGTTTTTCCAGGAGTTTTACACAAATATAATAAGTAGGTATCAATCCCACAGCCCGATAACAAGCCGGAAGACCCAATTTGTCAAATTATGAAAGGATTATTTAAAAATTAATTTTAGTTAAGTCGAGCGTGAAACAACGGTCCGTGTTCCGTCGAGAAAATTAATCCATTGAGTGTTATACAAAATCTGTAGGCGAGCGAAGAAAATATAAAAACAAATGAATGTAAAAAGAGTAGGTATAGGTTCCTACTGAAAATATTAAACAACTATAGGATACAATCAATGAAATATCATAGCATTTATGCCTTGTTTCCAAAACGAAGGAAATTATTTCAGTACCAGAAAGAAGAATTCTAAGAGAATCTAGACGCGAAATAGCAATGACAAAAGCTTAGTAAAAAGCAGATGTCCAAGCAAAATGAAAAGCTAATAAAATCGACTTAAAACTCGCGAATCGAGGGGTTTTCGGTAAATTTTCTTAGCTTTTCAAGAATACTTTTCTAAAAATATATTTTTCTGTGAAATGACGAGATTCAGTTGGTATAAACATCTTTTCCAGAAACATATCAAAACAAAGCTCGTAATGGGTGAAGGAAGCAGCAGTTTTTCATCGATGCATTTATTTACATAGGTAATGTTTAGGAGAAAGCAACAAAGAATTCACTTCATTCAGTCATATTATTTATTTTGAGAGATGAGTAGGTTTTCATGCTACAATAATTTGATTTAATATGACCACTGCAGTCCAAATCTTTCTATACCTACCTACTTTTTTATCGTGAAATTGAATATGTTTAACGATTCTAGCGACATAATACTTTGAACGTTTGGGCACAGAATAACTAAATAATAGCACTAACGGTTTGGGTAAGAAACTATTTATAACATGGTTTAAAAAACGACAAATGTTCCTCACCGATCGTTGCAAGAAATATTCTCTGATAACACAATAAAGGCACCGCTCCACAGCAGCCCACGGCTAAATTATTCGCTTTGTATGAAAATGTAGGTGGGATCGTCCGCTGCAACCCACGGCCACGCTACGCAAGAGTTTGTGGCTGGCAAACAAATGAACTGCGTAGACTTTTAGTTTCGGGTCGTGAGAAACTTTTCTAATACTAAAGATAATACTCAGGATTTTATTGAAGATAAAAAAAGGAAAATACATAATGCCGATTTTGAGGCGACTTTTATTCTGTAGCGCGTCGGAATATGTGGAATGTGGAAGCTCGTACTAACGGATTTCATGCGACTGCGCGCAAGAAAACAGCTTTACTACTAAGGAAAGTGACAGACAGTCGCAACCGCATCTTGAGAACTGTAGTGGAGAGTTTTAGCTCTCCAACAGTAAAGTCGTTTTTGCGGAGGGTGATTGATACTTACACTAGATAACAAGTTGTTTTAATATTATGTTACTAACAAAGTATGGATTCTTTGTTCCGAAATAAAATCATTATTTATTATTATTATTTATTTATTTATTCAGTCCAATGCGTACATGGCTCATCCGGTGGGTTCAAACGATATCTAGTTGTTAGAATGAAGCCATATATAGTACGGAGCAAACGGGTGAGGTGTGTCTATAACTAGCTAAGCTTTCCGTGCATATCCTGCGTAGCAGTGGACGGTCGACTCACTTTTAATATGTGCTACAATTTCATGTATCGCAATCGCAAAGTTTTCATCGTGGGATCAATAACGCTGACTAAATCGTCGTATCTCGAGTTACTTGTTATTTTTATGCAACATGAACCTCGTACATTATATAGATACTGACATGTGCCTCACTGAAAATTATTTTCATTTTTCATTTTCGGTTTTCACATTTGGTGTTATTTTTCATGTAGTTTGAACCTTTACAGCTCAAGTAATGGTCTATAGTCTATTTTAATGTACAACATCAAAAGTAAATAGCTATTTTCAAACTGTAAGAAAAATGAAGTTACGGCTTTTGATAATTACGTCGACAAAGTTATATGTATAATCGTATTTCAATGATTATTTTACTGTGGCATATTTTTAACAGGAGTGTGTTTATTTAGCTATTGCACGCGGCTAATTGAGCCGTACGTACTATCAACGAATAATCTATCGAACGGCCATATTTTATAAATTGGATAGGTATTGGTAGGTAAGTAGGATGTGTTTGCTCTACCTTTCTTAAAGATGCTCTCCTCCTATTACATGACCCTCAAACTAAAGTGGCTATATACGTATTAATGGCCTACGCCTACCTCTCATCTTGCGCTACAGCCCTGTTCCCTGTGCCCTTAAACATAATCCATACTAATATTATAAATTCGAAAGTAACTCTGTCTGTCTGAACGGATTTCAATAAAATTTGGCAGAGAGATAGATTGTATCCCGGGGAAGGACACAGGATAGTTTTTATCGACATAACTCGCGGGCGAAGCCGAAGGCGGAAGCAAGTATATATACTTATTGCCATCGGAACGCTAAGAAGAAGAAAAAGTTCTCTTTTCATAACTCCCGTTTCATAACTGGGCCTCTGCATAACCTTCGGTGCCTACAGCGGGGTAATTGCGTAACACACTAACAGTACACTACACAGTGCAGTACACTAACATTCATTGCATTATTTAAGTTGTTGAACAGACAATTTTTCGAACATATGAAGCAATGGATTAGCAATATCTTTCAAAATGATGCCAATTGTGGTTGATACCCCCTTACTAATAAACGTATTATTTCAGATGAATAGTTACACACCGCCTTCTATCTTTCAGTCGTCAGTAATTGGACTTTCTAAATAAGAAGCCAAAGCGTTGTGTAACTATACAGACACTATACAACGTTTATTGGGGTTTAAGGGGGTAAGTGTACTGGCGTAATGTTACGTAAACAAAAAATATGATTTCGTAATAAGAAACTGATTTTGGACACAGCATAATACGGAATCCCAACGATAAATGGTGATCAAAGTAAATCAATACCGTATGGAATACTGCATGTTGACACAGACTACCGACCGACACACGACGCGACGTCCGACAGTGAACAATGAACATGATTACTTTCATATAAACGTGGGGAGATCTACTCATTTTATTGTGTATCTGTCTATTTTATTTAACTTGATTAAGTCCGTGTAGTGGGATGAAGATTTGAGGAAAGAAAAGACAATTCACGTTTATTGAATGTAGAAGTATTTCAAAAACTTATTATCTACTGAGTACTGAAAAGTAAAATGTTCAGCTAATAAGAACAGAAAAATCATAAGATTGTTTATTTATTAAGTCCTTGTAAAATGACTGGCTTACCTACATTTTCATACGCTGATAGTTTTAACCGGTTAAATGTCGTAATTACAGACACAATTAAAAAGTCATTGTGTCTCGCGTAGATCTACGTTCAATACAAAGGGTTAAGACGTAGGTACATATACATCTGACTTTTGATTATCGATTCTTCCTTCCTCCATCACATTATTGTTATACAGGATGGCCAATTCGGAAGTATACAACTTTAAATTTAGATTATTTTAATTACAAACGAAAATTAACAGAATTCTTTCAATAACTATATTAGTCAGGTTTGGCAATTTTATACGGTAAATAAGATCTGCCTAGTCCCTTCTTTTTCATACTTAAAAATACAATCGCTTTTCATCCTATTTTTAATTTAATATTTGCATACTTTATTAGGTGCTTACCCCAGTAACAAAGTCTCAAATATTTTGCTTTTCATATTGAAGATTGACCGCGATACAACCCCACAGATAAAAGTCAGGACGTGTCGCGAAATCCTCAGTGATTAAAATGGTATTGATGATTTGTTGGAGAAAATTCGTTTAAGAACTTCAGGATCTGAAAGTATTGCGTTGTCATGGTCATATAGACTGTGCATAACCAATTTCCCACATTTTAACTAAATAATAGACATCTGCAAAACTTGGCGTCAAATCAAAATGGGGTTTAAAAAAGTTGTATACGAACGAGTACATCCGAATTGGACTATAATATATGACTAACATTTTGAATCCTATTACAGAATAGCTAGCCAATCTCAATCCATCCACACACTCTTTATTTTACTTACAGTTTACACAAGAAAATAACAAACCAAAACTCTGTTTTTATAGGTAAATAATTTACGGAATGATAAAGCAATAGGTCTGAATGATGGGGCTGAGCCCTATTTTATATAGAGATTTGTGGGGTAATTGCGCAACACACTAACAGTAGCAATGGCCTTCAATTTTACAGTTCAACAACATTAATTGCATTATTTACGTTACTAAGCCGACAAATTTATCGAACACAGGAGTAATGGATTAGCAGAATCCTTCAATATGATTCAGACTCTGATTAAAAGTGGTATAGCAACACTCAGCGATGACACATTTCAAGGCAGATTTACACCCTTCCGGTCATTCATTTATCGGCTATCAAACGCTCTGTTATGTACTTTAAATTACCATAACATATAGCTCTTAATTCTGTTTGAAGTGTACGTCGATTCGACGTACGGCTGTTTATTTGAAGTGTCGTACCAAATTGATAAATAAAACTGTGAACGAGTTTCGTTGTAAACTGGTTATAAACAGGTTTTCAGGATTTTGAGAACAATGTAGGAAATGCTTTTGAGATTATTAATTCTTTCGTTAAACGTTTTTTAGTATATTCTAATAATATAAAAACCATGAGACTTTGTGAGTCTGCTTGACATTATTGTTTTCACTGAGCAAAAATCTGTCTGGATTTAGTGTGCGCACAGCCTGATTTGGACGCTTTGTTTTTAATAAAGTATAAAACGACGCCTGAGTATTGATTGTGAAATTAACAAGAGGATATTAACAAAAAGATAAATTTGTGGACTCACTTAAGTTATAAGTACTATTTATTTTATTATAAAAAACAACAACAACACAACGCTTTATAACTAATCATAAGACAGGCACTTGGCAGGACTATTTAATGACGAATTAAAAATTTATGAGATAAAAGTTTATGAAACAAAAAAAGATATTATTCGAACAGCACAATACCACCTTAGTACACGTGTGGAAGCAATCAATATATTAAAGTATTGAGCATTAAAATCTTTTTCTCAGAGTACAAAATGACGCGCGTTAATTAAATTACTAGTACCTAAGTATGAAGGATATGAGGGCTCGGACTACCTAATATAACTAGGAATAAGTACCTACCTATTAAGTACATAAGTACATAATATTTTCCTACAGACATACAATGAAAATTTTGAATACAGTATACAACGGCAACTTTCACAAGACAATGTAGGTACACTGGCGTATGATAAATAGTAGGTACGAACATAGCAGTCGTAAAACGAAGCCACTGAAATTGCAAAAACGACACTAATTTAAAATTTTCACTTCAGTAATTAGAACAGTATCCTGGCACACGCAGCTCATTAAGTGGAGCTTCTTCCTTAACACTCTCCTTTTCCTTATCCTTACAACAACACGCACAGCATAAGTACAAAGCTATGATAGTTCCCAGCAGCGTCGGCATCCAAATGTACGTGGGGACACCCGACTGCCGCACCGTGCTCGCGTATTCCTTCAACAAAGCACAAGGAACATGGTTTCTCTCTTTATGCATCGTTAAATTATGCCATAACACGCACTCTTGCTCATCTGTCACTTGTAATGCTGGCCCCGAGTCCTTTACAAACGGCTTCACATCAATCTTTGGCGCCGCTATGTCAACCGGACGAGAATTATCCGTCGTCGTTGACTCAATAAATGAAGATATCATAAAACACGGAAACTGCGTCTCTTCGAAGTGCGACCGTTCGATGATTTGTAGAGAACAAGTTTCATCTGGACGAGAGTTGTACTGATGCGTGTGGGACCAGCCCATGTTAGTGGAACGTCCTAAGTTGTACAGAGAAAGGCCAGTGAGTATGTCGCTGTACCTGCTGCCGGACTCTTTGTAGGTGTACACGTAGGTTGGTGGCATGGACCTGTACACAGGGTACAGTTGCGTGGAGGAACAGGTGCGGCACGTGAAGTGGACGTTCTGAGGAGGATGGTACGAGTAGTGAGCATGGCTCGCGGTCACGTGGTGACCGTGTGCATAACTGTGCGACAATCCATGTGACACCCCGTGTGACCCCCCGTGTGACCCTCCGTGTGATCCTCCGTGTCCTCCTCTTGCAACTACACAAACATTGATAATAAAGACGTAAACAAATATCCCGTGGATGATATCCATGGTACAGCGTAAAGGGCGGGTCCCGGCGCGCGACTGCCGCAGCTCGGGAGATGAGGTCGCTTGGCCGCCATGTAGACTGGCTGGCGCCAGTCTGTCGCCCCTCAACATAACACTGGGGTGAAAGTCCGTGAACGAAATTTGTAATGTGAAAGGTTGCAGACATCGTATACACGTGTCCTGTCGTGTTATTGATATTTTCGTACCACGATTGTAATTTGACATTATGGCGTCCTAGTAAAATTAACGAAGATTAATGTGTGTCGGAATACAGTCATTATAGTGTTATAAAACAATCGCGGATTATGTCATGAGTGGTCATGGACTCGTGAGTTAGTTGAGCATGCTTGCGTCCACGCACGCCACAGTACTCCGGCTCGCGGACAATGCGCGCCTCCTACAAAGCGCGCTCTTCCTGCTAGATATCACGATGAACGATTTCCTGAGCATTGTCGCCGAGACGTTGAGATCATTTCTGAGATACGAACATCGCCTTAGCTACTTTGTACACAAACTAAGTCTACTTCGTCTAGTTTTGACCAACACTGAAAATCATTGGTAAATTTTCTTCTTTTCTGGGTATCGAAAGATTTTTTCGATAATTTTTGTCGAAATATAAAGAAACTTTCAGCGCGCAACTCGTATCACACCTGTAAAGCATAAATTTCCCAAACAACAGGTTTAATATAATATATATGCCAGTGTTTATTTAGCTTCCATTCCAGAATGAGAAGTGTCCGCAAATAACATTACCAAAATATACGAGGACTCTTTGTATTATTTCTGTATCTGCATTTATCTTGTACGTAACAAGAATTCATAAACATAAAATGGTTTATTTCAAGATTTATATTCTCTACTTAGATATTCTATGGACGTTTGTAGATCAGTTGAAATAGTAAACATTTAAGAAAAATTAAGACATCGCTTTAAGTTTAGTGTGAAGGTGAAAACTACACTGCAAGGGAACACTTTCATACATTATTGCAGAATATAAAATAAACATGTTCCAAAACTATTACCTAATTAATGAATGGGGCTTACCCCACATACCTGCTGAAGCAAAATTATAGTGGGTACCTACACCATAGGTGTAGTAGTTCGTTCACACAATATTTCCAATTAAGAAAATGGTCATTACTGAAGAAGCGCACTCATAAAGTATAAACGATCAAGTTCATATCGGTTGGTATCATCGTGAGGGTTGAGATCACGTTACTCCAAAATGTGGGATCGTGTGAGTTGATCGTCACTTGCTTAGATTACATCGTTATTAGCCACAGCCCCACACCGAGCCCTATCAAAGTTTCTGGTTTCTTGGAAGATACATCGCTAAAAGTCATTAAGGGGTGCAAATTGTGTACAAGATCATTATAACATGCTATGATGACTGTCATTATTTGAGGATAATAAAGGCGATTTATTGTGTCTCAGGCTTATTTTGTCTTTAATTAGACGACAAAAAATTATTTATTGTTCGTTCGTCCTGAAGTTTTGTCCCATATTATAAAAAAATCTTAGTTTGTCCGATATCACTATTGAAGTTGATAAGGGTTTCTTTTCCTTTACCTAAATAACTATCCTTTGGTCTTTATAGTCCGGTTCGAAATTATAATTCCTCTGGTTTATGAAAGTCCAATTAATTCTCTGATCATAAAAGCTGCTGTCAAATTACATGATAGCTTCTGTGATTACTTCTCTTCTTGGAGTGTCAATCTAGAGCGTTTGAGGAGAGGACGTGCCCAATTCTCTCCCAAAAAATACAAAAAACTACAAGGAACTATGACCCATAACCTAAAGTGATAAAAATTATTATGGAGTGCAGTATAAAAAAAAATAAAAAAGTGAATTAATAATAATCCGATATCACACGTGTGCCGAGGTAAGCTCTTCTCCCCCTTGCGGAAAAGAGACGGAACGCGAAATCAAAATAATTCGTCCTTGTCACACGCGCGTTACTCCGAAGGACGGCAAGCGCCGGTTGCTCCCGAGCCTGCCCGATGACATCCGATCCATCACGAATACAATAAACACATCTCCAAACAAGTAAACAACAACGCTTATTCTTATTATCTTTGATTCTGAGTAATTCTGACTCATATTGCATACTTTAAAATGGTAAACACCTGCGCTACCTGTGCTAAAGCACTAAGAGTTAGCCATTATATTAAATGTATTGAATGCGACAACTGTCACCATCCTCTATGCGTGAAAATAACAGACTTCCGCAAATTATCAGAGGCCGCGAAAGCAACATGGTTATGCAGGGGCTGTCAAAATAAAAAGCTCAACTCGAGAAACTCTAATACGCCTGAACAAAATGAACACGTTGACAACTCAAATAATACCAGCAACAGCTTGATATTCAATACCCCAACCACTTCATCGGACTCCGGTAGCCTGACGCAATTAACGTCTGAAATTAAACTACTACGAGAAGACGTAGGTGATCTCAAATATCACATCAAAACGCTCACAGAACACCTAACATTGTGTAACCAACGCCTTGAAGTATCTGAGGCTAGCTTGGCCTGTGCAGAAGCCAAAATCCAAGCGCTTGAGGAACAAGTATGTGAAATCCCCTACTTAAAGTCCACAATTCAACAACTTAATGAACAAGTACAGTCGCACGCCCAAGCTTACTTGAAAAACCAAGTGGAAATACTAGGCGTAAACGAAACTGCCAACGAAAACCCTGTTCACATCATTCTCTCAGCGGCAGTAAAAATTGGCATAAATCTCGAAGACTCCGATCTAGAATACGTAACTAGAGCCGGGCCACGCCACAGCAACAACACTGAGAACACTACTAATGCCTCAGCAGAAAAACACCCCCGTCCACTGGTAGTAAAGTTTCTGCGTCGCAACAAACGAAACGAATTCTTACGCGCAGGGAAATTAAGACGCAACCTCTCTAGTGGTGATCTAGAAATACCTGGTACCCGCAGGACTGTATACTTCAACGAACGTTTGACCAAAGAAAACCGGCAGTTATTTCGAGCAGCAAAGCCGCGTGCCAAGGAATGCGGCTACAAGTATTGCTGGATCAAAAATGGAACTGTCAATATTCGCAGGCAAGAAGGAAACCCCGCCATCGCCATTAGGAACCAGCACGACTTATCGCGCCATTGCCCCATCTCAACAGTACAAACAGAGGCTTAGCGAGCCAGGGAAGTCCCTATGTAAGCACCTGTTATGTTTCACTTTGAATTTTATATTTCCTGAATATTTTTATTATTTGTGTTTTATGCTAAAGGTTGAATATCTAGAAAGGCTTCCACTCAAGCATATATTATGTTTCTCTATTAGCCTAACAATTCTTAAATACTTTTTATGTTTGTTTATTACGTTAAATTTGCTCGAACACAAACAAGGGCTTGGAAACAAACACAAGCACCTGCTATGTTTCTCTATAAAAATAATTGTCAAATATTCCCACCGACTATTTACTATGTTAAAACTCAAATACACAGGAAGGCAGAGACTGAACCACCTGTTAAATTATATATATATATATTTAAAAACACCAATACTGAAAAAAATTAATTGCTTGTTTAAAATGTTTGTGATCAAATACTTAGAAGCGCTAGTACCTATGCACCTGGTACGTTTCACTTCAATTTTTACACTATATAGATATTTTTACTGTTTGTTTATTGTACTAAATTTTCTCAAATTCTTACAACGGCTCGTACTCAAATACACACATCTTAACTATCCAATTCTCACACTAATACCAACGCACACACCCCTACAAAGGTACTCACATAATTCTACTCTACATACTTCGTCTCATGGAAGAATCTTCTGTTACATAAAAGAAATTAAATCTCTTGCAACAACAAACATTCTACAAAAAATCACCTCACTGAGTTTCGGTTTTCATCTTTATTTTTTATCACTTAAAAATGGCTTTACTTAGCGTATCCAACGACCTAGATGAAACCTTTAATATAGAATGTCACACAGTAGAATCTCTTGAAAACTGCAAGAGTATATTAAATGCTTCCAAAGACAATATCAAGGTGCTAACATACAACATCAGAAGCTATCAGAAAAATTTTGACGACTTTGCAATTGCTCTAAATCGGTTAGACTCAAATATCGACGTTATAGTGCTCACTGAGTGTTGGTTATCTGACGGCTCCATTATCGAGGATCTACAGGGATATAGTGCATACAGAACATCTAAACAAGTAAACAAAAACGGGGGAATTGTTATTTACACAAGAACAGCCTGGAGCAGCAATATTGTCACTGAAGAATCTAACCTTGCTGACGCCGACAGTATGATAATAAAAACCAACAACAATATAAGCCTCCTAGCTATTTACCGGTCTCCCTCTTTTACAAACACAGAACAATTTCTTAATTCCCTTGACATCACTCTATCTGATCTTAAAAACCAACAAACATTGATTGTGGCTGGCGACATAAACCTAAACATTAACGACCTAAGTAATAACCAAGTATCTAACTACGCTTGTCTCATGGCCTCACACGGTTTATCCCCTGCTATAACTCTCCCAACGAGATGCGGAGCTTGTATTGACCATATATTTATAAAATCACCAGCAATACCTTTTGGTCTCGTTTGTAGCTTATCCATTACCGATCACGACCTAGCCTTATGTAGTATTCCCATAAGAACGGAACGCCCTAAAAACAACAAACGCTGGCGAGTCAAAACTGACTGGACCGCTGTAGCCGGTGAGATAACTGATACAAACTGGGATTCAGTTACTAGTTCATCTTGTGTAAACACCGCTTTAAAGTACTTCAACGACGTTATCTTACGTGCCACTGACAAACACTCAAAAAATGTTAAAATTAGTCGTAAAATGCTTAGCATCCAACCCTGGGTCACTCCTGGTTTAATTAGGTGCATGAGGCAGCGCGACAAGCTTCACCTTGAATGCAAAGCCTACCCTGACGATGAAACAAAACACTTAATTTACACCAGATACAGGAATTACCTGTGCACACTACTTCGGAAACTTAGAAACTTACACAACAGACAAGAAATCGAAGGGAACCAGAAAAATCCAAAAAAACTATGGACGGCTATAAAAGACATTTGTGGGACTAATACTTGCCATAATTTATCATCTCACCTACTTGCATCCAGTATTTCCCCAACATCATCACTTGACAATTGCAATCAGTATTTCGTTTCTGTCGGGGAAAAACACGCAGCCAAGATCTTAAACAAACTCTCAACCACTCACCACTCACTAGTAGATTCACACATAGCTCCAAATTCTAACTCACAATCTTTCTTTCTGCATCCGACCGACGAAGAAGAAGTCTCCAATATAATACGCAACTTAAAAATAGACAGCGCACCAGGGCCAGATCAAGTAAAAGTTCCATTACTCTTAAATTGCCGAGAGAGTATAATCAAGCCACTTACGCACATCTTTAATTTAAGTTTAGAATCAGGTGTCTTTCCCGATTCCTGGAAAATTGCTGCAGTGTCCCCAATTTACAAAAGTGGTCCCAAAGACATGCCAGAAAATTATAGGCCTATCGCCCTGTTGAGTATAGTCTCTAAAATTTTAGAAAAAATTGTAAACAAGCGACTGGTAAATTTTGTAGAGAAGCACAACATTGTCTCAGTCAGGCAGTTTGGATTTCGTCGGGGAAGATCCACCGAAGACGCGGTGTCACTTCTGACAAACCAAGTCTCTCATCACATAGAAAATGGAGAACGCTGTATTGGTGTCTTTCTTGATTTGGCAAAAGCATTCGACACCGTGTCTCCTGGACTGCTATTGAAGAAACTTGAGGCAATAGGTATAAGAGGTACTCCTCTAAAATGGTTTCACAGCTACTTAACATCACGGTATCAATATTGTAAAATAGACAGTCACCAAAGCAGGTTGCTCCCTATCACGTTTGGAGTTCCGCAGGGCACTACCCTTGGCCCGACGTTGTTCACGCTGTATATTAATAACGTAGTAAATCTCCCTCTTAGAAACGCTGAAGTGATCTCCTACGCTGACGACACAGCCATCGTTTTCTACGACACGTCATGGGACCGAGTTTATCGACTAGCGGAACAAGGCCTCTCTCAGATAGGGCAATCCCTAGACTCTAACCTACTGACACTTAACGTCAGTAAAAGTAAATATATTGCCTTCTCCAAAACTGGCTCCTCCAGTGCCTCTCATTCTATGTCCTTAAAAATACATACCTGTCCACAGAAACACATCATTTCCTCACAACTGCCACACCACCCCTGCGCATGTAAAGACCTTGAACGTACCGACACGATAAAATACCTCGGAATAACCATAGATAACAACTTAACATATAAAGCCCACATTTTCGCCCTTTCCTCCAGAGTACGAAAACTAATACACGTCTTGAAAAAACTCAGGAACTGCACCCCTATCGATATTTTGAAAATGGTCTACTTCGCACTCTGTCAGTCAATCATAAAGTACTGTATTTGCATTTGGGGACGCGCTGGAAAGAGCACATTTATAACGCTAGAAAGGGCGCAACGGGCACTGATCAAAGTCGCACTAAAAAAACCTTTCAGATTCCCTACAGACCTTGTCTACCATGAATTTCAAGTTCTCAGGGTAAGACAAATATTTGTACTGCAAGCAACGCTTAAATATCATGCAACAATAAAAAATCGGCCTGATTACAGGGACATAATAAACAAGCGCGTCTTCAGAGTACCCATACCAAATTCCAAATCCGAACTAGCTAGACGCTGTACCCATTTTTCCCATCCCAATACTTACAATAAAGTTAGCAAAATCTGCGACCTAAGAGACTGCTCATCCACTACCTGTAAGAAAATCCTAACTTCAGCTCTTTTGAAATTATCATACGAAGCCACCGAAGCTTTGATATAGCACCTATACACACATACACACACCCACACACATACAAGCATGCACACACACAGACAAACACACACACACACATACACACATCATAGTACAAGCCTTTAAACAAATACTATTTTATTTTGTGATTAGCCTTATGTTAAACAAATACTATTTTATTTTGTGATCAGAATCGCACAAACGTTTTGTTTTGTTTTATTTTATTTTATTTTATTTTAACTCTTATCTTTTGTAACTATCCAACGTCCTCAAACTGTATTGTAATCATTAACATTGTAAAATTTCACTCCAGAGCCACAAGATACAAGCGATGCTCAGTTTGTGGCTCACCGAATCCGTCACATTGTATTTTTACTTTTTGATTAATAAACTTATTATTATTATTATTATTATTTTCTTTTATTTTTTCGATATACATATTAATTATATTTTTAAATATTAGAATATAAAAAACATAAAAACATTTAAAAATATAAAAAACAGTAGCCCACCGGTATCGGGAACAGGGTCCAAGTTACCGGTGGTCAGGGTTCCAGAGAGAGGAACCTCCTGACAATGCGGGCCGTGTCCAGAAGTACTGCTTTCTGAATCAAGCCCTTTATCCAGCTACCTAACGCGAGCCTCTTCAGGTGTTGGTCGAGGCTCTTGGCAATCAGCCCGTTGGCTGTCACGACTATCGGCACAATGATTGCTGAGTCAACATCCCACATGTCGACAACCTCGCGAGCCAAGTCAAGATACTTGATTTGTTTATCTTTCTCGGCTTTCACGAGGTTCTCATCATGCGGGACGGTTATGTCAACAATCATTGCGCGCCGCTCTAATCGATCTATCACCACTACATCAGGCTTATTGGCAACAATAGTCCTGTCAGTGATGATGGATCGATCCCAGTACAACGTGATATTTCCATTTTCGAGAACTGGGTCGGGCACATACCTGTAGTACGGTACCTCCGATTCCACAAGGTTGTATTTCAAAGCAAGTTGCTGATGGATTATCCTGGCTACAAGGTTGTGTCTATGCAAGTACTCTCCGTTAGCTAGACGAGAACACCCGGAGATAATATGCCTAATTGATTCCCCCGGCCGGTGGCATGCCCGACAGATGTCAACCGTGCCGTCTTTCACAATATATCTCCGGTAATTGTTCGTCATCATAACTTCGTCCATAATTGCACAGACAAAACCTTCGGTTTCTCCAAAGAGGTCACCGAAACGTAGCCAGGCTACGGACGCTAATAAATCTACATCGGGTCCATGTAGGGCCCGGAAAAAGCGTCCGTGAAGCTCCTTACTTTGCCATACCTCCATGCGATCATTAGTGTCAAGCACTACTGGTTTGCGCCAGTTCTCTTTACCTAAGGAGAGCGGGGTGAGGCCCTTGTCCACTGCGACTACATCCCGATGCATCCCCACGTCGGCTTCTAAGAAATATTCCCTGAGACTGCATATCTCGCGATTGTGGAGAGTCTTAGCGTTTAAAAAGCCTCGACCTCCACACTTTCGCGGGATATACAGCCTCATTACCGATGACCGTGGGTGATGCATTCGATTTGCAGTCAGCAGTGTACGGACCTTCCTATCCAGGGCGTCGAGTTCAGTCTGAGTCCATTTGAGTATGCCAAAAGAGTACATCAAAACCGGCATGACCCAACCGTTGAAGGCGCGCACCTTGTTTCCGCCTGAAAGAAGACTATTAAATACTTTTTTCAGGCGGCCAAAAAAGCGCTCCTTCAACAATTGCTTCATGTCAGTAAAATTGATGCCCAACGCTTCCGACATACCCAAATATTTATAGGTTTCGGATGCGGAGAGGGCTCTCAGGTTTGTGGAATCCGAGAGTTGGGTTCCCACAGATTCCACAATCTCACCTCGCTTTACATGCATGACCGCACATTTGTCCACACCAAATTCCATTCTGATGGCGCTACTGAAACTTTCAGTGATTTTCAGTAACTCCATCAGTTGCAAATTGTTGGGGGCAAAGAGTTTCAGGTCATCCATGTAAAGAAGGTGAGATATAACCTGACCACCTCTCCTCAACCGATAGCCTAGACCTGAATCCTCCAGCAGTGTACTTAGAGGATTCAAAGCTAAGCAGAACCAAAGCGGGCTCAAACTGTCGCCCTGGAATATGCCTCGCTCGATCCTTATCGGTTCGCTATTCCTCTGGATATTTCGACATCCTGGATAGCGAAGGACCGTACTCCATTGCCCCATACACGACATCAGGAAGGTGCGCAGAGTTGTATCTACTTTATACAACTCCAGCACCCTCATGAGCCATGTATGTGGCACCGAGTCATAGGCCTTCTTATAATCTATCCAACATGTCGACAGATCCTTTCGGGAACAACGAACTTGTTGGCTAATGGCCATATCAATGAGGAGCAACTCCTTAGTACCCCGGGACCCGTTCTTACATCCATTTTGAGAGACAGACATGATGGAGTTGGTGTCTATATGTTTGTTAATTTTAGCTCTCAAAATGGATGTCAGAACTTTATAGATCGTCGGAAGACAAGTGATCGGTCTATAATTTTTGGGATCCGCGGTACTACCTGATTTATGGAGCAGGTGGGTTATTCCTGTCGTTAGGAACTGGGGCAACGACCCTGACTCTAAGGCTGACTGGAACTGGGATGCCAAGCGGGCGTGCGACCCTTGGAACCATTTTATCCAAAAGTTGTGCAGCCCATCCGGCCCTGGAGATTTCCAGTTAGGCAACGGACGGACTGCATGAGCAACATCTTGGGGGCTGATGATAAGTGCCCCCATTTCTGGTATTAGATCGCACGCTCGCTCAATCTTCTCAGTCCAGTCACCCTCGGTGTGATTGACAGGCACCGACCAGATGTTTCGCCAGAATGAACACATGGCGTCATCATCCGGTAGGCGCGTGTCAGTCACACATTGGTCCGGTCGCTCCCAAGCTCTATAAACCCACCTTTCATCACTCTGGAATGTGCGATTCTGAGTGTACCGCTCCACTCTCCGCCTGTACCGACGAATACGGTTTGCCCATGCATAGATCTTCTGCTTCAGGAAGTCAATACGCTCTGTGACGCGCGACAAATAATCTCGAGGACTAATACCAGTCCCCGAAAACGCCCGCCTCACAAAGCGCATCACTCTAGGGCGAGTATTGCCCTCCCTGAAGCAGATTAGCTTGCCGATGAGTGCTCTAGCCTCACCGATACGACACTCAATCCTGCACTGCCAAGCTGGTACAGCTGGTTTTGGTCGTGGGGCTCTGTCACTGTTGGAAAATTTGACATGAGCCACACGACATGCCGCTACAGCTGCACAGTATAAAATTGAATGGGTATCGGTAAGGTCTTTGCTGTTGTTAAAACAATTTGACAGCTGTGAGTCTAGAGCACACACCAGCGCCTTGTTTTTCTTGTGCATGGGCAAACGAGGTAAACGTGGTCTAAGTCCAGGTGGAATAGAGCGGTACTCACGGAAGGCATCCTCCAAAGCGCTCCTCAATCTGGCATTGCACTGGGAGCTCACGGATATAGCCTCGTCATCGTCCTCTACGTCAACACGGTCGGGTCGCGGTGAAATCCTGGGTAAATCTTGCAGTTGTACCGCGACCAATGACGAAGTAGGCGTAGCATGGCTATTCCGTGATTCGAGGCGTAGTCGATCAAGTACGACGTTATCCAGCATATGGTTACGCTGGATGACCCGCACCTGATCCGATAGTCGTTGCGCTGACACGTTGACAGCCGGCTCAAGCACCTGAAACAGAGAGAGCATCCGACCACGGTACGCAGTCAAGTTATTTCCCCCCTCTGTAGCCCCAAAGTATGCTATTATTATTATTATTATTAGGTGACCAAAATAATAATAGCCAACAAGCACAGAATATGAGGGAATTATTATCACAAAATAAACTAAAATTTTGCAGAAACCGCATGAAGAAAAAATGCCCTGTGGTTTCTAGAGGAATAGATAACTATCACACATCTCCACTAGTCCAATGCCTACTCTAGGATGCATACCTGGTACGGCTCTTAAATCCTTTCCTATCCTATAGGCACGTCTTCCCTACCATTACAGTGCCCCCCGGTCTACTCCTTGCTTGCTCCTTGCTGGGCTAGTGTGAATCTTGGGGTTCATTCTATTAATCGAGTCTGGTCAAACGTCGCTGGGATCCGTGCAATTCATTCCTGTGGTTTCTAGAGCACTGTGAATTTTCAGATGATAATTAATAATTAATTTTTGAGATGAAAATTAATAATTAATTTTCAGATGATAATTCATAGTTTAATGAACCAATTTTCCTACTTCAGTTGTAAAATATCTATCTCCTCCATCATTATGAGTTTTGCATAAATCTCTTAAATAATTTTACTGCAGCGAGCGTCTAAACTCAACAAAATATCGGCACACTGTAGGTATAATAAACGAGACAAACAAACCATTGATGGTTTCCCATCAATCTTCTGAACTGGGAGTTATGGCGCCCAACGACAAATACTACGAGACCTCTGGATATTATTTTGGTGACAAAAATGTGATTTTATGAGGGGACATAAATTTCGTCTTCCTGACATTTTACGTCAGAAAACTCTTACACATCTACATTACGTGTTCCGACAAAGTACGTACGACGTACAAACAGTCCCATCAATTGAAGCTAAGAATGAAGTTAAGCAGTTTCTTACTCCTGAGAACATCATAGGTTTTAAAAAATATTAGAAGCAACCGCGGAGAGGCCGGCCGGCTTTGGTGTGTAGACACCTAACCGAGACCTTGCAAATCTAGACTACCTCTTTTCAAGCAAAGCTGACGCCCACTATACAACAGGAATTGCTAAGGCCAAAAATAAAGGAGTATCTAAGATCTTCTTCGCACCCAGACTAAACCGATTTAAGAGCCCATGAATATTAATGAGTGGCAAACGCATTTCGAAGAGTTATGATGTGTGTTTAAAAGTGAAACAATTATTCCAAAGGCTTCGACGACATAATGACCCATAACTAACAAAACTACCATTCATAACTACTTTATGACAAGGATAATCATAACCATACATAAGGATAATCGGGGCCAAAGTTATACAGGGGTTTCAAAACCTGGCTAGAACTAATGTAACTTTTCAACGTCATTATTTCTATGACTTCGTATGAAAACATTCTGACGTGTCACTACACGTCAGAATGTTGCTCACTAGCAAGCAAAGTGAAGCTAAAGAATATTATTTAAGGCAACACAGGCCCATACACAAATACCTTAACCTAAACATACTGTAATAAGTATACTTCACAGGAGGTGTGTAAGGAGTCTTTTACCATGCTGTGGATGGATAGCAAACATGGAGACCTATGAATAATAACATGCTAACATACTTTATGAATTATTGTCATGTTTGGACATGGAGTGTGTTCAAAAAACACCTTGTTTGTACAAAAACCACTTGCGTAGAAAATAAAAACTAACTTTGAATATTTATTCAGAACTTCATGAAAACTTTCAAAAATCTAAATTGCTTCTTCTGATTTATGGCTGTTAGTTTTCTGTTGATGAATGTCTTTTAGCAAATTAATCCGGAATGTCAACGTTAAAATTAACAACTTATTTAAACACCTACTTCAGGTACAAAATAAATACATGTTGTTTTATGTAAAGAGTGATTGTGGCCTAAGAAACACCTACGATAAATAGATTCCTAATATCATTACGGTTTGAACGACAGGATAACTTCAATCAGATAGACTGAAAGCCTTATAAGTAGTAAGTAGATAGATAGGTACTAGACTAAAGGAACCTTTGCCGATACATATGCGCGATGAGCTTCCAAGCTCAAATGATTCTACAGACTGATTTCTTACGTCCTTTCTAAAAAGGACGTAAGAAAAACAATAAAAGATATATTGTCATCAATTCGTGATAAATGTCTGGAATTATTCATTACAAACACATATAGCCATGCAATACAATTTATATGTAGGTAATTAGAGTGAAATAAATATATATTTTTTAAAGAATTCAATAGAAGATAAATATTGTCATAAATTCGTGATAAATGTCCGGAATTATTCATTACAAACACATAGCGCCATTGTAATACAATATATAATTAGATATAACGATAGAAATAATGTTTATTATTATTTTATAGGCACACTTTGAATATAAAGCGCCTCAATTTTGAGATTATTATGAGTTATGAGTCAGTATCTATGTCAGTCAGTGACGAACGATGTGAATCTGTTCGTAAATTCTTACTTAACATTCCATAGAAACGCGCAACACATAGGATTATGGGTCGACAAATTCTCCATCTGTGATGTGGCACTCGAAATGCCTGTTATGGTATGCTTTGCCTGTCGATCTGATGGGTGCTTGTTATAACAATTACATAGATTTCAAGACATTTTATCCACTGGAATCGTCAAGAGCCCCATTTTTAAGTCAAGAAATCCTCAGTGAAACCCTAATTCTGGAGATAATGGACGGTTATATCGGACTCCTACTGACTAAAACCCCACGGCTCCTCTCGCTACTAGGTCAGTAGGCTCTGGCCTACAGCAAATATCCAATAGTAAATGTGGTAGGTTGGTAGACCTACCACTACATAGTCAAACACCTCACCCCTGACCCGAGGATGGCCGCCGTGGCGGACCAGTCGGGGGTTGCGGAAGGAACGTACGCCACCCCTGGCGTAGGTGTGAGATGGAACACCGGGGTGGTTTTTAGTCAGTAAGAGTCTGACAGACCCCGCCGCCTGCCCCAGGGCGGCGGACATCCATGAGGATTCACCACACCGGAAACAAAAAAAAAGCCTACCTCTACATTAAATTTTAATGTTGGATATTTGCCTCTCAACATGCGCTACGTTCTTAGTTATTTGCCAGCTTTTTTGGAATAGGTAACGTTTTTTTGTAAGAAACACTTTTCGATTATTTCAAAAAAACACTTCTCCGCGATTAAATATTCAAGACGCGATCGCTTTTATTCTCTATGGAATTTAATTCATCCCGCGATTAACGCCTTTGGTTTCTTTAGGTAATTAATAAAAATATTTACGTTGCGATCAGATTATCGGTTAAAGAAAAGCTCGATGGACTGTGTGAAAAATGGCTAGAAAGTGCTACTGACGACTATTAAGGCGGAGGTTTCTTGAAAATGGTCAAAAAGTTGGTTTTTAAAGCAGTGTAGGTATCTCCTAGACCGTAAATAATTTTGACCAAAAAAAAGTCATATTTTCAAGTCTTATTTTAAAACAGTGATGGAACTCAAATCACAATTAAACGTACATTAATGCATCAAAAAAATCTTCAAATACACCTCTGACATTTCTTTAAAAGCAGTTTATCCCTTCATTAACAATTTTAATTATAATTAAAAATATACCAGCCAAACTGCATTCAGTGATGGATTACTTATTTTTAAGTAGTTTGTAAATAGTTTGTAAATAAATTATTGTTTAATATTTTGCAATAAATTACCAGCGTTGTGTCATCGCGCTTCTCTTTCTTTTCTATGCCAGTCCGATAGTGACCGCGCTTTAGGTCATGTAGTCCCCATAATAGAAAAGTATGGAAGAAGACGACATAAATTGGTATAAGGGTAAGAGAATTATAATGATCAGATTATCGGGTATAATAAAGCACATTCCTCAATCAAAGTAATACTTGGTAAATGAGGAAAAGAAGCAAGAAACCGCAAAGATCGTGCGGCCAACGCACTTGTTCAAATATAACCTGATACTGACCACAACACACCGTAACGAAGGCTGTAGTAGTTACATAGTATTGATGATAAATGCAAATAAATTAATAATTAAGTACTGCCATTGTTTGGATGATAAGCCCTAACTGAACGATAGAAGAAGGGGTCGATAAGAAAGTCCGTGATATCACGCGATTTTAATAGCTTTTTGGTCGAAACATTCTCGATTACCACAATATCGATAAAAAATATTTGTTTTGGAAAACTCAAAATGTATAGATACTTATGTTTAGGTAGGTATAAAGATGAATCATACTAGTATAACCATATATATTTGTAATTTAACTGTTACCCCTTTACTAATACCTAAACGTATTATTTCATCAGATGAATAGTTACACATCGATTTCTCTCTTTCAGTCGTCAGTAATTTGACTTTCAAAAAAAGAAGACAAAGCGTTGTGTAACTAGGTACAGACGCTATAAAACGTTTATTAGTAAGGGGGTGTTTCACTCTATCACAATTTGCTCAAAAGTCAGATTATGAAAGCTACTGTCGTGACGTAATTTTTTCAGCTATCTACTTCATCATCATCAATCTCCTGCCCTCATCCCAATTTATTTGGGGTCAGCGCAACATGTCTTTTTTTCTTCCATACTTCTCTATTAGTTTTTAGTTCTTGCTATATCATCTTTCACACAGTCCATCCATCGTTTCTTAGGTCTTCCTCTAATCTCATAGCCACCCACATTCATACTCAAGACTGAAGACTTTCCTTACGACAACCGACCGACTCAGTTGCCTACATCGATTAAATCATGAGTTCAATTCATAAGTTTTACAAAAGCGATAATACAATTTTCTCTGTAATTTGCTTACCCTATTTATTCTTACTCTTATAATTTTTCAGAATTAGGTCTTTCTCATACAGACGAGGCCTGTATCCCATACCAAAGTCAAAGCATTTATTTCAAATAGGCACATAAAAGGCACTTTTGAACGTCAAAAATTACAATGAAACAAAATTGATTCTAGTCGCCCCTTCCAAAAGGTAGTTTTCGTATGGAGAAGATTGGGCAAGAAACTCCACCGTTACTCTTTTACAATGTTTTACAATATTTTGCATACATTAATTATATAATAAATAATATGTGAAGACGATGCACCTAAAATAAAATTACTGTACCACAATAGGTACCGTTGATGTGACATGATGGCATGTTCTTAACACAGTTGAGCGTAAACTACGAGTATGTAAAAGCAAAAATTTAAGGTTGCACAAGTTCCCCGGTGTACTAAGTGTGGGAAAGAAACACCGGCGTGGTTTTTAGATGAGTCTGATAAACTCATCCGCCCGCCCCAAAGCGGAGGACATTTATGAGGGTTTCCCAACCGTGAACAAAAAAAAAGGTTCTATAGCTAAAGGCTTTTGAAAATCATCAATAATAGCACCGTTATCCGATCCTAAAAATGATCTTCTTTTTGTTCCTTCTCATTTGTCCTTTTTCCATTTAATTGTAAGCTGTGACAAATGTCAGAGTGCTACAAATAGTCTTTGCTATCAAACTACACCATGAAATAGGGATGTATATTGTATATTTATAGGTTATCTACCAATCTAATCAAATCGAAACCTAAGAAGAGAAACCTTACAATGATTTTGTTATTAGAGTCACAGTCACCTAAATTCATTGAACGTCACGATTGTACATAAAGTACATACCATAAAAAGTGTTTTTTAAGTTCGCCATAGGAAGCCTTTTCTTGTTTTCTTTATGATCCAAATCATTTGTTACTTGGACAACCGTGAAAACAACAAAGTTGTTTGCTTCGCGAAAAACGATTTTCAGCGACCTAAAAAAATTTAAAAAAACAATGTTTTTGTTTATTAAAATTTGGCTTAAATATTTTTATGGCAGTGTACATTGATCTGCGTATATTTGGAACCTGCTTCAGTAACAGACTACATTAGGTAAACTGAAATTACACAAATCTAAAAACGTTCCTTCGTGTTGGTGTAAACTTTAGTGTTCAAGTGTCGGCTTACACTTCCCCTGCATACCTACCACGAGCTCGTAACGCGATCCACTTTAGGACCTAAACTGAACTGTTCTGCTAATTCGTACCATGACGTCAGTTTAACGATTCAATTTAGGCCGTGCTATCTGGATATCTACCATGAGCTCTTAACGCTCATTCACTTTCAACGATCCAAATGCCGCTGAGTGTATTGGACGTCATGGTACGACTGTGAACGATGCAGTTTAAGAACCTAAACTGAAATGTCTTGCTTTTGAATCGTTTTTAAATAGATCATGGTAGGCCTCCTGAAGCGATTATGACGTTTTAATACAAATCCTTCCTTTGTTAGTCATCTAGGTACTTATACGTAGTGGGTACATCTACTATCTTACCTCATTCATAACTTTAACATGAAATCTCTTCCTCATTTAATTTAAACCTACAGAACGCTCGTTCATTAATCAATTCGTTAATGTAAACATCAGTCTAAAGTCTTAGTTAAACTAAGGTAAATGTTACAGAAACCATCGCTGCTGCGTTGCGTAAATAACGTTAAACGTGCTGTACCTATAATATAAATAAATACTCATTCATGAAATTCGTAAGATTCAGGTATACCTACTTATGTATGTAGAAAACTGGAAACTAGGAAAAACGATTAGGAATCGTAATTGATAGTTCCTCTTTTGTCTTAGCTAACTATCGTAAAATGCTTTGAAGACAAATAAGTATCATATAAATTGATTATAGGTACATTAAACAAGTATTACGTCCTATGCTCTAGTATGGATTGATTGCCATTGTGTCAAAGCAATGGTCATCAAGTACTTAGCAATAAAAGATGCAATAATGTGACCACCGCAACACGGTGGCAATTTTGAGATCATACCGATGTAATAAACTGTCAAAAATGGACAGAGCATGAAACCTACCTTTTTTGCTTTCAACGAACCTAGGATATAATATATAGATAACTTTGAGGTACTCACTAATAGCTGTTCTTGTGCGCACATTCCTCGAGTAGCACATCGGATGCAGGATTGCCCAGTAGCGGTCCACGGAAACACCCACCAAACAAAAGATACTAATAGTGCACAGCATCACTAACAACGACACCGTGAACAAACACGCGTGGAGGTTCCGTGGTTGGCCTACTGACGCCAGGATCGCGAACGGTATCCCAAGAAGACCAACCAAAAAGTCTGCCACTGCCAAAGACACAATGTAATAGTTAGTGCGTCGTCGCAGTCTGCGTTCACGGTGGAACACATAGATCACCATAGCGTTCCCCACGACCGCCACCAATGCCACCAAGATTTCAAACGTGGTGTACGTCGCATGAAGTTCAGGAGTAGGTGTCCGGTGAGGTGCCGACGCCACCGTCGATACCTCCAGCACCATGTCCTCAGTGGTCTCCGTCATCGCTTACAAGTGTCCACCTCGAGCATAACATTTACTACCACTTCTGATTAAAAGTGAGCGCACAATTATTGTATTGTTGAGAAGTTTTACACTTTTCTGGAATGCATCCGGAAGCAGCATGATTGCCGCTACTTCCTTTGGTTTTAAACGAAAAATAATCATATTGCTGTCCAGATGAGCAGACGTAAAGCGACGTGTAAATTTTCTAGGACCCAAGTGTTAACTGTTGAGTTGGAAACTATTAACAGTTATCCGCATTCGGATCACGAGCGTACGCGGACGAGGCGAGCGTGTCCCGCCCGTGAGGCGTGCTTCCCATCACTGCGGGCGCGAATTGGCGCGAAACCGCGGCGACGACGGATGGCGTCCCGACGCCCTACGCCGACGCGCCTAGCACTTGTTGCGAGTCGCGACGGCCACCACCTGCCCTTGAAATGGGAGTCAGGTTCACGTTGCTCATGCGACATCGAGATCTAAGTTATAGCTCATTTAATTTAATGGACTCTGAACCATCATTAAGACTCTACAATATCTACATTCTCTCTATAAAGAGGTACAGCGCAACCTAGTGTTAATTAGCAGCCGCATGTCGTAACATAAAACTGCTAATGTTCCAACTACCTAACTAACTGAGCCTATATTATGAACTAAAATTACACAGCCGGAAAATCTGGGCGAGTGCTGCACAAGTCCGTTTAGGAACTTCTGTCGGGCTTGGCTTGAACCAACAAGATCGGGCTTTACAAGATTTTTATGAACACATAACTGGCCTTAAAAGGGTTTGAGTTAGTTTAGTGCAGTGTGAGTGAACTTTAAACTACAATGCAAATGCAGACTATTATACAGAACACGTGAATCAAGTGTCTTCCCCTTAACATACAGCGTTTACAATGTCCTACGTTTGGGCAGCGCCTAAGTGGGGGGTTGCACGTCTTATGTAGCGTGGACGGTCAACGTTATGTGCCACGTATCACTCTCAGTCCCGCCAAAAAATGTCATGTTAGTTATAAATTTACTGCCTATAGTCGGATTTTTTATTAGCTGCAGTAAAAGACAGCTTATGAGTTACTTGAATGACTGAAAAATTGGCGTCTTTTTGTTTTTTCGCGGCCATCCACCAAATCTTGTTTTTCTAGTACAGAATAATTTATCAAACGAAACTTATTTGACATGCATGTCTAAACACAGTCCGAAATGAAATCACTACGTTTTCTCATATCACATCTGACATTGGCAGAATTGTCGACATCGGCACCATTGCCATAAAGAAAAATAGAATAGAATAGAGTTATTAAGAAGTGTCATTTTACTGCAGCTAATTAAAAGTCAGAGTATAGTAGTCTAAAGTAGTTCGGTTTTGACTGCCTCGTTTATATGGGCAAGCGCTACTGAATGTTGGGGGTCGATTCCCAGGTCGCCAGATCAGGGTACTGATTCTCGAATATAATTCCGATAGATCGACATTGGAATTGTCAGTCAAACGTCAATGATTGGCTGGACTCACCGAGTCTAGCCAATCCCTGACGTTTAACTCAACTGACGTTTGACCAATGTCGATCTATCGGAATTATATTCGAGAATCAATAACCAGGGCAGTGTTATTGAGTTTATCCGACAGGAATTTGGGTGGTGTGTGACACCAGCCATATCGGGTGGCTGTCACATACATAGCGTCACCAAACGGCCAGATTAGAAATATACTCGCACTCCAAAGAGTACTTTGTATATACGTCGCACTCGCAACCTCATCTCAGCGAAAATCAATGTCAGAAACTTGTCAAAAATGTAGGGAAATTAATGATTTTTTATTTTATTGAGGCTGAGATTAGATATAAATGTGAATATTTTTTAAAATACGGGAATTACCCCCCGGTACTATGAGATCCGAGTTTGGTAGTGTCATGAAATGTGTGTACTCATAGACTTATAAAAAAAGATGGACTCCGCCACGCATATCGAAAGTGAAGCACAAAGTATGCCGGACCGTTTTTACAGAGGCCAGCACATCAAGCTACCCCATCAAGCTGCTGGCCTTTGTACAAACACGCCTCACGGTCACATTTACATCATAGTATGCCGACCGGCCGCCATTACGTGACACGACAGCGTCTGTGCAGGTACTAATTGCGTCAATCGTGTGTACTAATAATAATTATAACTCACACATTTTATGAACCTTCAGACAAATGAAACAAATTTAAAATTATTATACAAATGATTGAGTTATATTTGTCATCAAATGTCCAGCTGCAGAAAAACAAATTCATTAATAGACAAATATACATATAAATAGAACACAATATTGCTTACAGCACAACATTCAAACATCTTCACTGCATATTTAATCTCTGTACAAAGTGACCTGGAATTCCAATATTTAATAATGATCTACTGTCTACTTGATCTAAATTCGGATGAAAATGCAATAATGCTTCCCAACACATTTCACTCAATTTAGGCAGACATAACCACACCTTATACAGTATATTATTTCTACTAGTTGCATCCTCCTTCGGTTCAATACCACCAAAAACATACATACACCCAGATGATGTAACTGCCGATGAATGAAAATAAAGAGGATGCGGTAACACAGTCTTCTGCATCATAGTCCATTGTAAATCTGAGATGTTTAACCTCCAAATATCTTCAAAGACTGAATTTCCATCTGAACCCCCTGCCACAAACACTTGCGGGCCATCTGGAGATTCAATCTGTACTGCACTATGGCACTTTCTCGGCAGAGGCACAATAGTATCTTTCCCAGTATCATCTGCTTTGGGAGTTAAAATTGACCAAGTATTATTTTCAAAATCAAACATAGGTATCTCCATAAGTTCAAATGCCCACTCCCCTGTTCCGCCTCCAATGATGTACAGTTTATTACCAACACGTGCAATTTCATGTCTGTATCTGCCTAATGGCTCACCTTCTTGACCTGTACCAACAAACATTGGCTCCCAGACTAGTGTTCGTAGATCTAACCTGTAGAGTAAACCAATAATTATTGTTTTAGAGCAATACATAACTGTATTTTTGTTTTACACAAATCAATTTATAAAACTATTAATAAGAGGAAATAAATACCTATAAATATCACAGTTATATGCAAATCCGTTGGTACCACCAACTGTATAAAAAAATCCATCATGGCACAATATAGCTTGACCATACTGTCCAGGAGGTCTGGTACCAGTCACATCTAAGATCTGCAGTCTGGCATCCTCATTGCAGGTTCGCCACACGATCACGTCGTTGCTACACTTGTTGCCAAAGGGCGCACCTGTGCCTCCGAATATCTAAAACGAAATGCAAATTTTAACACATTATGACTCAAAATGGACATATAAAATCAAAATATTGTTTACAGACCATTAGATATTTGCCATTCATACACATAGCGTTTGACGCCAATTCTTCCGGCATATTTTCAATTACTCTGTGTTGCTTCCATTTTCGACTAGCTATCGAAAAACTCCAAAGTTCTTTAAACAGGGGCCGCGCCGGAGTCCATGTCGGATTATCCCTTTGAATATTGGTCAGGGGTAACGAGGGATTATAACCACCAAAACAATAGATATTGGCATCATCACAAGCTATCCTGTGTCCGCTACGAGGTCTGGGACTTTCGAAACCCCGACATCTAACTTCAGTAACCTTAAACGGCTCGAATATGTAATCTTTTCTTCTAGACGTCATAATATTTGGAGACCAAATGTTAAATTTATTGAAAAAGTTGCATAAACTTAAACAAATCCCATTTACAATAGTAAATATACACTTCACAACAATACGATTAAATTCTTTGATAGGATTCATTCAACGTGCGCTAGGATTGAGTCCACTGATGACATTTGATATTTGTGACTGTCAGATCTGTCAGTGTCTGTCAGGGTCAGCTATTGAGATGGGAGCTGTCAGCTATCCAGCTGGGCCGACTGTGGACATGGACTTATAATTATTCTAAAACCATAGCCATTGGCCATGGACCACTGGCCTCTATTAAACAATTGTATAATACAGGTCAGTGCCATGGACACAGAACACTATGCGCTGGGGGGGCACTGGGGCAGTCCATAGCACAGAACATATATACCCTAGAGGGATAGTTAAGCGCTTACACTGTCCAATTTTTAGGAATTCTAAGAACACTAACTAGGAAGTCGGCTATAGTCGGACTTTTAATTAGCTGCAGTAAAATGACAGCTTATGTGTTACTTAAATGACTAAAATTGGCGTCTTTTTGTTTTTTCGCGGCCATCAACCAAATCTTGTTTTTGTAGTACAGAATAGTGTAACAAACGAAACATAATTGACATGCATAATTCTCTAAACACAGTCCGAAATGAGTTACTAAGAACATAGAACTATAAGTAGTACAGACGCCAGCACATCAAGGTACACCAAACTGTCAAATTTTCCCAATCAACCTTGAACCTTATAATGTAGTGATAAAGTTGAAAATCTATTAAAGAAATTTGACAGATTGTAGTAGGTTGATGTGTGGCGTCTGTACTTTATCTCAGTGACTAAGAAGTGTCATTTTCACAGAACATAATACTCAGAGGAGGTCATTTTACTGCAGCTAATTAAAAGTCGGAGTATAGCAGCGCTGCCAGAATGTTACTTTTGTAACATTTTACGTTACTTTTGGCTGCTTTTGGCCCTGTTATGTTACTTCCATGTTACACGACACAACATGTTACTTTTACATTACTTTTCGTACCTACTTGAAAAATACTTCAAAGTTTATGAACAGAGGCCAGCACATCAAGCTACTCCAATCTGTCAAATTGTCCTAATTGAATATGAACCTTATTCCTTTGACATAAAGTTGAAAATCTATCAAAGAAATTTGACAGATTGGGGTAGGTTGATGTGCTGGCCTCTGAACAACAATAACAGACTTAATGTTGGCAAAAATTAAAATATCTCTACATGTGTACACAAGGCAAGGCAACACATCGAGCTATACATTTCTAGTAACAGAACTTGCATTCATGGAATTAATATATACTTACATACGTAAGTACATATTAATTCCATGCTTGCATTGTAAGTATAGATTTTTCGTACAATCGTATAGCCATGCGTACCCATGATTTTATGATTTATCTCTTTCGCCGTTTCGCGCACTAGTTTGCAGAACTAACAGGGGAACAATGGAATTTAAAAAAAAAGGAAAAAGAGAAAGTGATGTGTAAAACGATATTTGTTATTAATAAAAAAGCTGTCTAATATGAACATAGTGCATGTTTAGGAACCTGACGATTTTATAATTTTTTTGATTCTTGATTCCAAGCAATTCGTTCGTAAACTTGCTCAAAACGCGGATGCCGACTAAAGTTCGTTTTTTTAATTTCATGTCTCATGTCTTTTGTGTTTGCGTTTCTTTATAAGTTTGACATTACACCTGTCAGATTCAGTGTTGCCAATTTAGCGACTTTGTCGCCAGATTAAGCGACATTTTGACATGAAAAGCGACATTTTATTTCGATTAAGCGACAAAAATAATTTAGCGACATTTCTAATTTGGCTATCATTTTTAATTTAATACGATTTTATTATAACTGACTTTGTAAGCGCGCTACATAGGGTGGATCCGCAATAGTAACCCGCGAAATTCAAATTTTCTTGCGTTTTTTGCAATTTGCAGGTCAGTGTCAGGTTGTATCTTGATCAAATCAAAACTATAGAGAGCCGG
The DNA here is from genome assembly GCA_963669345.1 of Gortyna flavago. Taxonomy (NCBI): domain Eukaryota; kingdom Metazoa; phylum Arthropoda; class Insecta; order Lepidoptera; family Noctuidae; genus Gortyna; species Gortyna flavago. The sequence goes on from OY770132.1 coordinate 6,193,044, forward strand.
CCGCGCTGGCGCGGGCGCCTCCACTTCCTACCGTCCGCGCCAGGGGCGCCAGTCGTCGTCCCAAACGTAATTCCAATTTTTTGTTTGTTGATAACAGTAACTCGTCATAAAAACTATTTTTATACTTAAAAAAAAACTAAGTAAATGAGCAATTATTTAATATTTAAGTATATAGCGACATCTGGCGACTTTTGACTTTGTCTGGCGACATTTGCTTTAGTCGAGTTGGCAACACTGGTCAGATTAATTCTAGTGCCGATGTCGACAAATCTCTGAAATTAAAAAACAAACTGTAATCATTCTAAATCGTAGCGTCGTGATTACACTGTCCTAGATCGTAGACAATTTAGGAAATAGAGCGGTCGGAACCTCCAATTTACACTTTAGTCTTAGTAGAATATCTCTCGAAATAATAATTGCAAAATATTTTGCTAAACATTTATTAATTTGAGTTTTTCAAAAACGTGTTTTTTTTTAAAGTAATACAAGTCTGTCGTTACATTAACCCATACATTGCTCATTGTCATAAAATGTGCCATACATATACAATGAAAAAAAACCAGGGGGCCTTTAAAGGCCACTTTGGCAGAATCATAAAACAATTCATAACACGCAATTTCATCTGTATGACAGTTTTGTATTGATTATATTCGTAAAATGCTATAGGTACACCTCTGCCTAACCCTTTTTTTTTTTTTTTTTTTTTTTTTAGGATGGGAAATCATCAAATGACCCCTCCCGCACCTCTGCCTAACCCTTCAGGGATATATAGGTAAGAAACTGTCAAACAGATGAATTGCGTGATAAGAATGGCTTTATGATTCTGCCAGTGGCCTTTTTAGGCCCCCTTGTCTGATTTTGTTAACGTAATCGCCTTTTTCCCATGATATCGAGATTTTAAAGACACCAATCGATAGAGCGGATGCAGTCGAACTGTACAGAGGCCAGCACATCAAGTTACTCCAATCTGTCAAATTTCTTTGATAGATTTTCAACTTTATTACAAAGGAATAAGGTTCATATTCAATTGGGAAAATGTGACAGATTGGGGTAGCTTGATGTGCTGGCCTCTGTACATTTAACTCATTTTCGTCATTTTGGCGGTTACATTAATTGATATTACAACTAACGATGTAGTTATGGAAGGACTGTAGTTGCAGTAATCGATTAGTAAATAGGTATAACAATTAGTTAGCGTCTCAATGTGTACCCGCGACCAGTGCACGGGTACACATTGAGACGCTGAGTCTCGCGGAAGTTCAGCAGGCGCTTGGGAGTCTCAAGCCAAAACGTTCGTCTGGCCCAGACGGGATACCAGCGTTTCTGTTCCGAGACTGCGGAAGGGTACTGGCGGAGCCATTACTGCACATTTTTAATGCATGTTTACAACAAGCCACGTTCCCTCAAAGGTGGAAGATCACGCGCGTTGTTCCGGTTCCTAAAGGAAAACCAAGTTCAGATACCTGTAATTATAGACCGGTGGCTGTACTCTCCGCGCCTGCTAAAGTACTCGAGTCGGCTATTCAGCGCTCCGTTCAGGAACAAATGCGTGCGCGTCTGTCAGATGCGCAACATGGGTTCCGACCTGGACGCAGCACTGCTACAAACCTTATTAATTTTATGGTACAGGTGGTGCCGGCAGTAGACGCGGGGGTACAGGTAGATGCTGCGTACTTCGATTTTAAAAAGGCGTTCGATGCTGTGGATAATGACATCTTGTTAAGGAAGCTCGCGAAAATTGGATGTACACTACCTCTGCTACAGTTCTTCGCTAGCTGTATGAAGGATCGCCAGCAATATGTCGACTACAATGGCTGTGTATCTCAACCATATTACACGAGATCGGGCGTGAGCCAGGGCAGCAATGTAGGGCCTCTCGAGTTTATTGTAATGATAAATGACCTGCCGGAAGTCGTCAGACATGGGACTTGTTTATTATTTGCGGATGACCTGAAATTGCTGCTCGAGGTTCGGGATCACTCGGATTGTGAACGCCTACAGGAAGACATTGACAGAGTGGTCGAATGGAGTAATAACAACAAACTGCATTTTAATGTTGCTAAATGTTCGGTGATGTCGTTCACTCGCGCGCGAACTCCCTTGAGTTATCAGTACAAGGTTGAGGATGTGCCGATGCAACGAGTGTCTCAGGTACGAGACTTAGGGGTAGTCTTCTCTCAGGAACTAACCTTCCGTGAGCATATCAAGAAGATATGTAAGAAGGCATTCAGAAACCTAGGTTTCGTACTCAGGCAGTCCCAAGGATTCACCAACATCACGACACTAAGGGTACTATATGACGCATTAGTCAGAAGTCACCTCGAGCATAGCGCATTCATTTGGGCTCCTCATGAGGCGAAATATAGTGTAATGTTGGAACGTATCCAAAATAAGTTCACGAGACACTTGTATTACAAGCTGTATGGGGTATATCCATTATACCCATTGATGTACCCTACACTATTTGTTCTGGGTATGGTAGGGTATAACACTCTAAGAGTACGACGGGAGTTTTCGCTCGTAGCGTATGTGGTGAAACTACTACGTGGCATGGCGCATAACCCGGGAGTACTACAACACCTACAGCTGTACGTGCCCGACCGGTATGTGTGGAGGCGGCAACGCCCGCCTCTGCTCGCTGTGCCTGCAGCCAGGACCAACCTACTGGCGAGAACTCCTCTCACTAGAGCCATACTCGTGGTGAATGAGGTTCACGGGAGGGTTGATGTATTGTGGTGCAACTTGAGTGAACTCGCAAAAGTTACTCTATATGTAATAAGTTATTTAGATTAAGATATTTTTTTACTAAGTATAAGGTGTAGATTTAGGATTTAGTTATTAAGGCCAAGCTGTCGCATTGGATTATAGATCTGTAATGATAGTGTAGGTAAGATTGTTATAAATAAATAAATAAATAAATAAAAAAAGTTTTAGTTTTAGAAATAATTTCACATACCAAGTACAAACCTGAAGGACTTGCGATAGACTGGCAAAGGTCACTGACGTGGCGTGTTTCTTTAAGGCGCCACTAGTCAATATTTTTTCCATACAAATTTCGGGAGAGTATTACTCCACTGTTTGACATTATGCATCTAAAGTTAAACATGATGTCGTTTTGACTTATTATCAATTGTGTCTGTACGGAAACAGAATATTAAAATAAAAAGCCATTAAAAAGTTATGAGCCAACAAAGATTCGTTTTTATTGCTATTTTTAACGTAACTTTGGGTGTAAATAAGTAATAAAAGACCTGTAAAATCTTCAAAACCAAAACCGTACCGACAAAGCTCAGTTATCGAAGAGTTCAATAAAATTTATTTATTATTGATTTATGCTGTGGTTTTTTCATAAAACACGATTTTCCAAAGCACGTTTCGAATTTTTTCACGCGCCTATCTGTTCAGAACGGTGTTTCTGTGCGTGAGAACTAGACGTTGCGTATGTAGACTAGCGTCTAACTGCTCATCACTGATACTAGCTTTGTCAGACACGAAGCCAGATGAGACAGCGTGCTTGTAGGCATGACCACCAGTGAGTTCGAGCGCGCGACTGGTTTACTCTTAATAGAGGTCAGTGGCATAGCTTTACAATAGGGTCTTGTTTTGGCATCATTTGGGTAATTGGGTAGGGACCCCTAAAAATGTTGTTCATAAATTAAAACCTGCGAGGTCAGTGTTAAATTTTATTTCACCAAAAATCTTGTCAATACAATGTTGGGCTAAGCTTTATATCTTGCCATTACATGGAGAACAAGCTGCTAGTAATAAAATATAATATAGCATAATCATTTGAATGCCCTATAATAAAATTTTCTTCCCACATTAACATAAAGTAATCAAATTGTTCTTAGAGCTGTTTCAGACTGGAGCTTACTGATATTGATGCTGATGGACCTACACTGGTTCGTCCGAACATGAGCTTCGGTTTGTTGAAGCGCGAAACGCAACGATTCACGGCCACACCGAAAGGGCTGTCTGACGCGGAATATGGTACGCGCGCGAGTTATACCGCGAAAACATACGCTCAGGCAGCCTACAAACTAACATATTTTGGAGCGTTGATCTAAGTTGAGCCTAATACGCCTAGTCTGAAACCCCCTTTTTATATGATCCATATAAAACAATTAGCAAGTCATTTTTGCCCTCAAAGTATGACTCGTAAACTTCGTTTACAATTTACAAAAAGTAAAATATAGTACATAATAAATTTCTTATTTTCTTTTTTTTTTGCATTAGCAAACTAAGAATGAAGTCGGTAACAAAATTAAATTAGTTAACAAGGTAGTAACTACATAAAATCACATTGCAAATTAAGCAGTGCGCTGCATCCCAGTGGTGAATAGAACCTTCTGCTTAGACTTCTTGTTTTTCTTGCCAGACGGCGAGGAGGCGGCGTGTAGAGCGGCTTCTATTGCGTCACTGAGTACGAGCGAGCGCGGCGCGGACACCTCGTCGTCGGCGGGCGGCGCGACCGGGGCCTCCGCTACCCTGCGCACACGCCAGGTGCCACTGGTGCTCGCCATCTATGCAATAAAACAACAATATAGGTACATTATTAACCTTAAATTTTAGGCCCTTTTCGCCTACCTAAACTGTTCGATACTGAACTCCAGTTGGCCAACGAAGTCAGGGTTAACCTCGGGGTCACATAGACAGTAAGTTAAACTGGAGCATTCATCTGGACAATAAACTGAACAGGGCTTGCATAACCTTTTGGCAGTGCAGGAGAATGATAGGTAAGAAGTGGGGCCTATCCCTTAAAATTATACTCTGGCTGTACACTGCAGTGATCCGCCCCATGATCACCTACGGGGCTGTGGTCTGATGGCCCCGCACCAAGTTAGTTACAACCGTCAACAAACTACAACGCATGCAAAGACTAGCCTGCATGGCGACTACGGGCTGCATGAGGACTACTCCAGCTGCAGCATTTGAAGCCATCCTGGGAATCCCACAGCTCCACCTGTTCATACAGCAGGAAGCGACGATGGCGGGAGTACGTTTTAACACACTAAATCTCCAGGGTAAGAGTGATACACCACACACCACCCTGCTTGAGGGACTCCACAGGGAATTTCCCATTACGAGAGCCATAAACGACCAGGTACCCAAACAATTTATCTTCGATAAACGGTTAGAGATATTTATTTTCTATAAAAAAAATACAAGATCCAACTTCACGAGGTCAGAGGATGCGAGGAGTTGCGCCCTGCACAGCTGTGCATCTTCACGGATGGATCTGCAACAAGTAGTTGCACAGGTGCTGGAATCTTCTCGGACTTCAACATACATATTGCCATACCTTTGGGGGCTCATAACACAGTGTTCCAGGCCGAATGCATGAGCATTTCACTAGCCGCTTCATTAAGGCCAGGAAAGTAAAGGAACACTCAATACGCATACTCTCAGACAGCACGGCTGTTCTGCAAGCGCATTGAGGTGGAGTTGCGGACAACAGCCCGTATTACCTATCCTTAATGGGGAAGCGCTAAGGTAGCCCGCGAAATTCAAATTTTCTTCCGTTTTTTGCAATTTGCTGGTCAGTATAAAGTTGTATGTTGATTAAAATATGATTCGCGGCCGTAACAAATATGTATTTACAGAATTTACATTACAATTAGTAATACAACTTGATATGTTAGATTTCTTGGTCTTAGAGTTGTGTTGATGACTTTAATGATTATAATTCTGTAAATACATATTTGTTACGGCCGCGAATCATATTTTAATCAACGTAAAACTTAGTACTGGCCAGCAAATTGCAAAAACGTAAAAAAAAATTAATTTCGCGGGCTACCCTGACGTTTTCACCTTAAATTTAATTTATTAAAATAATTATTATATTTTTTATACTGTTTAAATAATTATAATTTACCTTTGCAAAAGATGGTCCTGGGGGCGGGGATCCGACACTGGTGGAAGGGCTGGAGTTTAAAAATGAGGTCAAAGGTCCAGGATCTAATGGCGGGCTAGAAAACGAAGGCGCAGCTGGAGGGAATACTACTTCAGAGAAAAAGTCAGGCTTAGGAGGACCCTCCATTGCGCGGCGATAAGCGCGTTCACGGCGTCTTTCGTCACGTTCCTGACGAGCGCGCGTCTGAGCACGACGGTCCAATTCACCTGAAATTGAGATACAAATAGTTATTAGATTGCATTTAGAATAAATTCGTAAGTATTCCACTATGAACTGAAAAATATTGACATACTTCTATTTTAAATCAATTACCTGTGAAACTTTGCAATGCTGAAGGAGTGACAAATGGTGGCTGTAACTCCAGTTCAACCACATCATACGCACAAAAGAGAGGCAAATGTGCAGTACATGGCATGTGTTTTCTAGTCTGTAAACAAAATGCAAGTTGAGTCATAGCTGCATGTAGTTAATAACCTGTTATCAGTCTGTGAATATGTCTTACTTGTTCACTGAGTGAGAAAGTTTCACGGTGTAATACGCGACCATGTATAACTTGCGGAGCAGCTGCTAATGCACCCCATGATGCATTCAGAATGCGCACATTCAAACTGTTCAGAAATACTTGCTGACCATCTTCAGCTTGATAGAAATAAAAGTATTTTGATTGATTGAGTTTGTCCATGTCTGTAACAGCATTATCCTCAATTTGTTTAGCTTCTTGAGGTAGACATTCGGTCAGTGGAAATTCTTCTGGCTGCATATCATCAAGTTCAAATGCTGGTGCATTTGGGTTCAAATTGGAATCAACTGCATTCAGATTCAGTCCCTCCATATTATTATGAATAATATCGACACATGCAGCTCCTCTTTCATCACATCTGTCTAACCAGTCTGGTTTATTATGGTTTTCTTCCTGTTTATCATACACAGCAGCAACTGCATTTTCATTTCCAGTAACATCTTCCTCCTTGGGCGTTATGTCAACACAAGCAGCTCCTCCCTCGTCATTTACGTCAAACCAGTCTAGTTTATTCTGGTTTACTTCCTGTTTCTCATACACAGTAGGAACTGCATCTGCAATTTTATCCTTTACAGTAACCTTTGGTACATTTAACCTATCATTAATGTGTTCCTCCTTAAACTTGAGCATTTCTAGAGCTTGTTCCAAGAAAACTATTTCAGTTGTATCAATTTCTGCCAATATTTGTTTTTCTATTTCATCCCTCTCCCTTTTCAAAATTTCATGGACCTGGAATTATAGATATTGATTTTAATATGGAACCTTACTTACTAGTTTAATTATTCAACAACTTGATAAGAGTTTATACCTGTTGCTTAGTGGCAGAAAACATCTTGCAATAGGGTGAATCGTTGATATTCTCCAGAGGCAAGATGGAAGGCAGTGCATCTGTCATTTGTCCGCGCGGCGGCGCCACTTCCACCGTTGTGGAACCTCGTAGACGACGCACAAGACGCATTGTTACCTAGAATAACATTATTGAATGTTACGCCTCAGAAAATGCAGCATAAAAATATTGAATTAAAACTTTGGCGGCTGTGAAGTGCGCTACTCGCTGCGCAGTACCTCACCAATGCCCCTTGCGGACACGTAAAGTTGTTACTTTTTTATTTATTTATATTTTCAGACATGATCCATTTTGTTAGTATTAAAAATAATGCTTAAAACTATGTTAGTTCACACATAAACGCATACAATTTTTGAAGAACGGACAGTCATACCTGTCCACTATCACACTCAGGATGCTGTTGTTACTCATACGCACTCTGTGCAGCAGTGACGCCGCCTTCTTGCGTAAGATCGCCGCAAAACCATCTGTGCGTGCCTCCATGAACATGGCGGACGCACTGCAAAACGGAGGGAGCCTAAGCAGCATCCTGAATGCGTTATTATATTGGACACGCAGAGCATTGACAGCCCTTTGCGTATATACTGTCCACAGACTGCTGGAGTAAAACGTCTGACAAAAGGATTTAAATAACAAAATTTTTACCTCACTTGTGCAGCGGGCAAACCTGCGGGCCAGCATATTAGCCCTGACCGTCAACGCTCTGCATTCCCTTTCCATATCACATTCGTCGTTGTCGTTATCCATTCTCCTGCATTTAGGAGCAAAAACCAAGAACTCGCTCTTTTTCACGTTATACTGCAAGCCGTGGCTGGCAGCATACGTCTCACACATTTGTAATAGTTCTCTGAGAGCACTGATAGATGGAGCCAGCAGCACCATGTCATCCGCATAGCTGATGTTATTTACACAAACTCCATCAACATGGCATCCGACAGGCCTTCTGCTGAGTCCATCTATCAGATTATTCATGTACAGGTTGAAAAGAAGTGGAGAAGACATTCCCCCCTGCCTCACCCCGCATCCTAAAGTATATGGGTCCGAAAGAGCCCCATTTCACATGATTAACCTGCTTATCGTACCAATACCCAAGCACAGAACATAACTCCGCAGGTACGTTGGCATCGCGTAACTTTTTCCACAGGACATCATAAGAAACCAAGTCAAAAGCCCTGCTCAGGTCTAAGAAGCAGGCATAGACCGGCGTTTTTCTATCCACATAATATCTGACTGTGTGCTTAAGGCAAAGTATCGCCGTCTCAGTGGACAGGCCAGATCTAAACCCGAACTGCCCATCATGTAGACTTATATACTTAGCTAGGTGGTTATCAATTAGCCCGTCCAGAACCTTTGCCATGATTGTTGCCAAAGATATCGGTCTGTAATTACCTTTGTCAGTTATGTCACCCGTTTTGATTTTTACCACTGGCACTACAATTGTTTTCAAGAAATCTGGCAGTAAGTAAGAATGGGAAATACACAGAGAATAAAACATAGACAACACCCTGGGTAGATGCATACCCGCATACCTGAGGTGTTACTGAGCAGCAACTTGCTTTATGTTCCAAGCCATTATAAAGTTTGAATCGGGTCGTACTATGCTGTTATTATCAGTTAATTAACAATGGAACATTATTTTACCTCCTCGGTAGGTGACCCCCACTGCACAATCCTCGTAGGCTTCATATCTTTGACATGCAATGGTGTAGTACACACAGGGCACGGTGGTGGCTGTTTCTCGTGCGTCGCAGCATAGTGCAGGACGCAAGCCCAGCAGTACACGTGGCCGCATAAGTCCACGCGACCCGCCGCCGGAGGGCCCAGGCATATTGGGCACTCAGAGCGACCAGTGCCTCTAACCACCTGAAGAGCATGATTATTGTTAATTAATTCTGAGTATGAGAAGCCTTTGCCCTACCATACAGTGAAACAATAATAGGCAGATATTTTTTTTAATCATAATACAAGAAGAATAAAGCATAAATACGTAATCAGATACTAACAGGTACAGTATTACACTAGTTATAAAAAAATCAATTGGTGTGATAATAAAATTAATGCATTTTCATTTGTGTCAATAGTTCATTAGTTGCCCATTTACATTTCATACTATATGGTGTACCACTAAAACCTGAATTTTTTTAATTACTTTATTTAGTTACTTCACTATAATAATCTACTTACTATTTCTTCAATATGCTCCCACTTTATTGGGATATCAGGATCCAACAGGTTTGGCTTATAATCTCCATCTTCCTTCACCACAAATTGGCAACTGTAACATAAAGAAGAATAACTGATAAACTGCATGAGGTTTTAGCAGCAGCTTCCAATTGAAGTGCATTCAGCTATTATTTAGATTAGGTATTTATTAAAATATAGCTGAAGAGAGCAAAATAATTTGTTGATGTTGTGCTTACTACAGAGGCCAATAAAATTGCACAATACCTTGGCAATTTCTATACAATCTTGGCATTTCCATACTTGCTTGGTATTGCCAGATGTGATCATTAACCATAGTTGCCAATAATTAGGCAATACTGAGCAATTTAGTTGCCCATGTTCTTAAGGTTAGATAACCTAAAATAAAAGCCACTTTAATTGATTAAACTTACATACTCATCGAAAAAACAAGTCTGGTAAATCAGCAGCTGGGAACTTTTGATTGTGTTCAAAAGGGTCATTAGTAAAGTGTATGTAAACTTACTAAGCCCTTAGATAGAGATCATGCTCATGCCGGTTTTGACCTCGGTACAGCTGGCCTGGACGCCGCAGCTGGGGACCCCTATGCTCCGGTACCCCACGTGTGGGATACATAAAGTTCAGCAAATGGTTCAAGTTTCGCTTCTTGCTTCCGGGCACAAAAACTGAGCCAATTTCTGGCTCATCATCCCCTTCTAACCTGTAATTGAATGTTTAAAACTATTAGAATGGTACAATAACAATGATTAAACAGATTATCATTTACTTATGGCCAACAAATGAATAATTTTGTTTTTCATAATTATATTAGGTGCACTGCTGGATTAAATTACTAAGGTAAGGTACATTCAAATATTAAGGGGCCTAAGATTTAGCAGATTATACATCAGTTGCTTCTGCCCGCAACTTTGTCTGCATGAAATTCCTTGTTCCCGACCCACCCCCTTGCATCACATTGCATGCCTGCATTATTTACTTTGTTATAGCAGCATATTTTCTCCATTTTTTGTTTTTGCTTAACTCCTTAGGGTCCTCTAGTGTGATTTTAAGTAGCCTATACCCTTCCTCAAGAATTGGAGTACCAAAAGTACCAAAAAAAATAATTTTTCAAATCCAACTGGTAACACAGAGATTAGCGCAATCCAACAAACAATATCTTCAGCTTTATTATTACCAAAGAATATAGAATTACTTAGTATAGGTAATAGCTGTCAAGGCCTTTCCTTTATCATTTAAATAGGTAACTGTTAACACCCCTGAGATGGTGAAATTTTGTACTTAAAATGATATCCCTACCTGGGGCTCGTCGTTCCACCCACAAGGTAACCGGCGGGACCACGAGCACGGGGTCTCCTGTCAACCTGTCCCCTACCACGCTGTGCCGGCACATTCTTCCTGCCAGGTTCATTTTTGGGAGCACTTCCAGGTCCTTCACGTTTCTTATTATTACGTGGCCAAGGCCTCTGCGTCAAATCTAAAAACAAGAAGTAGGAAATTGCAGTTTTTTTTTTCAGTGACGGCACACAACAAATTAGCGATGACAATGACATAACATTAGCCATGGTTTAAAAAAAAAACTTAAATTTAATAAAACATGACATACGTATCGCTAGAGATGGCGCTAATTACCTAATTACTTAGTACAACATCTACAACTACAATGTACCTTCCTTCATGTATATTTTTCTAGCTAAACCATTATGAAATGAATCACAAAAAAACCAAATTGGCATCATCACACCACCCACATACTGCAAAGAACAGCTAATCTAGTACTCCGACTACGACACTCACCAGTATTTTTCTTACAGTCGATTGCTGATGCCCTCGACTGAGGCTGAGAAGATCGATTTATAGATTTCTTGTCCATTCTGGATTCCTCCAACATCCACACAAACAGCTGAGCGGGAGACTCCGCAAGGAGATAACGATATTACGTGCAAGGCCGACATTTTAGAAAGCCATGTTTTTAATACAAAACAAAGAAAAATACAATTTCTTATACAAATAACCTTTACCACGCGGTAAATAGACAAATACGTAACTCCGAACACAAAAAAGGGAGTATAACTACTCCCTTTCGTCGACAACGACGAAAACTTTGAAGAACGAAATCCTTTTTAGCTCGCCACAAATATGGCGACCGACCGGCAGCCAGCCGATTATTCGGATGCGCACTTCCGCTAAAATATTTATTTAAGAGAGTCTCACATATGATATAAATAAAATTAGAAAGAAACTTATCGCAATGTGCTTTTTAAGATGTTTTTATTTTTAATTATTTAAAATTCGATAAACAAATGATTTTTAATATAAAGTACTTGACATGACTTAATATTTTTATTTTTAGATGGCATTAGTTTACTTTTTATCAAAAAACAATTATCTGCCTATCTCGCCATAACTAAACAATTATTGGTAAAATTAATTCAGAATTATTAATCATTAAAATGTTTATTAATCATTAAATTACTAATTCATAAATTTTTGAATACCTAGACAAATACATTCTTATAGCGCAAAAGACCTGTATCCAGGCAAAATTTTCCAAAAATTTGTTCATTTTGGCGCGAAACCTAAATTATAAAATTGTGGCTTAAATTGACGCGTTTTTCTTCCATCATCGATAATTTTTGACACGTACCATATTGTACCATTATATAGTTACTCTCACAGAGTACTTTTTAATAGAGGTTACTCTTTGCACGTACCATGCAAAGTGCTGATTTACCGAAAGAAAAGGCTTCTGAGCCTAACGAAGAAGCGCGCCAACCTTCTGTGAGTATTGTTTTGTTGTACTTCTGTCGGTGAAACAAGTTATATTTCAAATTTCTGACAAAAAATTATGTTCCACTGTGACGCGCTGACGGTTGCATGGTTCCATGCGTTTACTAATTAATTTTCACAAAAGTAATGTTTTCATACTACCCGTAGTAATTCAAATAATTACTTACAAAAGATTGTCTTTATACCTTCTCTAAAGATTTGTAACAGAAAAAGTAATACTTACAACTTTTTTACAGCCCGAAAATAAAATGCCTCCTCACGGGCAAAACCCAAAGAAACTTACTTTTGCCAACAATGTTGACTTCACTCCATCTTCACAGATAAGCAGGTAACAAATTCACAATACCTACACAGGTAAATTTTAGGTTCCAATCGCTTAGGTTAAGTAACAATATGAAATTCTTTCGAAAACAATTGATTTAGCCTACTTTAGTCTTCTGCTGGACTTAGGGCCGTTCACAACAATACTTACCTCTATACTACGTCTAACTCAATATGAACCAAGTTGAGGAACATAATACATCTAATCCTGATTCCCATTTAGCCAAAACTTTTTACAATCAAAATAATATATGAATCCTAACATAGGTACATTATTTTGGTAGCTCATACAAGGACGTACTCAGCCAGCCGCCAGCCGAGATGTCTCACATGCAAAAACTGCTTTGGCTGCAGAAACGCCGCACAGCCGGTCTGTGGGCACAATGTGATGACTGTGATCGCTGGCGCTACCTGCACGATGTCCTCGACAGGCAGGAACTGCCTAAGAAGTGGTTTTGTTGGATGAATACAGGTTGGCACCATTAAAACACTATGAAAGTCCACTCACTATGCGCATTCATCCCGCGCGGACTGGCAACGCCGCATTTCTAGTGGTATTTCATGATTATTTTAATAAAAAACCAAAGAACCTACTATTCTTTTAATGCCAAGTACAAGATCGTTGGTACACATAATTATTTTTAACATTGTATTAAACACCTGACCGTTATTTGAAGCTTAAACATATAATGAGATAGGCCTATCTGTTTTCCGCTCGTCTTACCTCTCTGTCTACCCGAGTAGCTCGCTCTCTCTCGTACACTTCCTTTCAATCCTCCACCGGCGCGGCCGCTCGGCTCTTGTCATTGGCGTCCTGTTTTCCGCTGCGCACGATCGTGCTCAGGACTCAGTAAAATAATTTTGCATATCTTTGCAAATTCATACATATTCCTGTTCCACGTAAGTGTTTTAAAAGCTTTCTTACCTTTTTACAAAATTTTAATCAAACGGTGTTACCGTTCGGTACGTTTAAGTACGTAGATTTTTGGTACCCACCTACATATTTTGCTTTAATTATGTTTTGTGTGGTTTTCTACCCTAGGTTTTACAGCTCGTGTTAACATGGAAAGCGACGAAAGTGTTTCAAATCCGGGCTCGAAAGCCCCATGTGCTAGTGCTAGTGCTCCCGCTATTAGTGACAATAAAAAACGGTCGCGTACTCGTCGTCAATCGCGAGCTAGATCTTGTTCGTCGAACAATAAGTCATCCGACTCCTCTAGTAGCTCGAGTTCGTCGTCTTCGGACTCGAGTACTCGAAGATCCACGCCGCGCCACCGCAACAAAAAAAGGGGGGGCAAACGCCGGCATCGACGACACGATTCCCGGAAATTCCGTAGATTAACACGTCAGATAGATTACCTCCGAAATCAATTAATTTTTTGCAACAATAATTCTGGGCCCTATTCCGCAGTACACATTAATGAGAATCTAGTTGACGGAAACGTTAGTGGCGAACTTTACGAAGATCCGATTGTAAATTCTGTCGAGGTGCCGGCTCCTGTTACTCAGTCGGATTTTACTTTTGAAATTGAGACGAAATTGAAAGAACCTAGTATTCCAAAAACTCCTCAGGAATTTCTTCAAACGTTAAAGGATTTGCAACATTTAGATAGTAGTGATTGGTGCGAGGTTCGTTATGCGGAAACCCAAAAACTTTATAATTCTACCCCCGGTTTTATAGACTTGGAGATGAATGAAGAAATTAAGGCATATGATTCGTTACGCCATCTTGCTCACGCTGACAAGGCTTTCGCTGCCTTATCGTTCTGCATCCTTAGACAACGCGAAGCTTTACAAACTTCTGTCAGAAGTTTTTTACAGTGGGCGCGAGGTTCGGATCTGTCTTACGAGGGTATAAACGAAAAAGTTAACGAGTTATTTTTGAAGGGCGATTTTTTCAAAGTTTCTTCCGATCTTTTACAATTAACTTGCGGTCACCGTGCGGAGGTTATTCAGATGAGAAGGGATGGAATTACAAACCACCTGCGCGATCCCCTTGTCAAGGCCGTGCTACGTAAGATCCCACCGTCGTGTCAGCACGTTTTTAATGCGGAGTCACTAGCCACAGCACTAGAGAAGGCAGGTGGTGTTCGAAAAGCCTTCTTGCCTTTACAAAAGCCGGGCAGTTCTGCTTCCGTTTCACAAACGGGTCAAAGCAAGCCCGCACGCCGCCCCTCGCAGGGGCAGGCTTTACGTAACGTATCCTCACTGAATACTGCTCATGGATGTTGTGCGCCTACGCATATTTCCCATGCTTACAATCAACCCTCGCAGGGTTACTGTAATGCCCGACCCTCGCAGGGTCATGGCTCTAATCACGACGATAATCGCCCATCATTCTCTGGCGGTTCAAAAGGTTCCTTTCGAGGCAGAGGAGGTCGGCAAGGCTACAGGCAACAAGACAGCAAGAATAGCCGCAAGCGAGCCGCGTCGCCCTCTGAGAATTACAACCGGAACAAAAAACGTAAGTATTGACTATCGATCCCGGGCATTCAGAGCGGGTCGTCTGGTTCATTTCCACCATCGGTGGAGGAAACTGGGTGCCCCAAGTTATCTGTTAAAGATAGTAAAAGGGTATCGCATACCTTTTTTACATCTACCGCCACTTGTAATACCACCGTTAAACGAAAGTCAGTTCAACACGGTTCCTTCGAATGCAATGACGTCCATAATCACCCAAATGCAACACCAGGGTGTATTAGATGTTGTCAAGGCCTCGCCGAGTTTTGTGTCCACAATGTTTCTTGTGCCAAAGGACGACGAGTCACATCGACCCATCTTCAACCTAGCTGCCTTGAACAATTACGTAATCACCGGCAGGTTCAAATTAATAAATGTCTATCGAGTCCCAGATTTCCTTCAACCAAAAGATTGGATGTGCAAAATAGACCTGTCACAGGCCTATTTTCACCTTCCCGTAGCTCCATCTCACAGACGGTTCCTACGTCTAATCTACAAAGGAAAATTAATGGAAATGACGTGCCTCCCGTTCGGTCTGAGCACGGCCCCCAAGGTCTTTGCCTCCCTATCCAATTGGGTAGCTCAGTCGCTCAGGGATCAAGGGATCCGAATAATCGTCTACTTAGACGACTTTCTGGTTGTACATCAAAACCCACAACTATTACAAACCCATGTCCAAATCACGGTAGAGAGGTTGCAGTATCTCGGTTGGCTGGTGAATTTCGACAAGTCTACACTCACACCTTGTCAATGCCTAGTTTACCTGGGCGTTCAGTGGGACACTCTGGTAAACGAAAAGTCGCTTCCAGAGAAAAAGTGCCTGAATCTAACGTCCAAGATATCGACTGCCCTAGAAGAGAGAGCTCTCGATTTGAAGGCTTTGCAGAGCCTAGTAGGTCTATTAAACTTTGCAAGTTTTGTTGTACCAAGGGGCAGGCTTCACTTTCGAGCACTCCTCTCTTTCCTGAATACAGTCGCCAAGATGCCAGTTGCCAAACAGTTCATGATTCCAGTACATGCCCTGAAAGAGTTAACCTGGTGGTTGCAGAACCACCCATATCCTTCTCCAATTCACTTCGCGCCTCCAACGCATTTCCTAGCGACCGATGCCTCAGACCTAGCTTGGGGAGCGCAACTAGACGACCGTTCGTTCACGGGACCATGGAACGAACAAGAACAACCGAAACACTGCAATCAGAAGGAACTTCTAGCATTACTGAAGATATTACAGGACCAGGGTCAGTCTCTGTGTCGTTCCACGGTTCTGTGGCAGTGCGACAACAGAACTGCCGTTGCTTTCATTCGCAAGGAAGGCGGCACGAAGTCAATAGGTCTCTTGGACTTAACATTCGATGTTTTCAAGGTTCTAGATCATTATCAAATTCACCTAGCCGCTCATCATATTCCCGGCAGATTCAACTCCCACGCAGATCATCTGTCTCGTTACCGATTTCCCCCCGAATGGCACCTTTTGCCGGCGTGTACAGACCTGATTTTCAGCAGATTCGGGGTTCCGGTAATAGATTTGTTTGCGTCGAAAAATGCGCATGTGGTGACCAATTATGCGTCTCTGGACCAAAACGACGACCAAGCCCTATTCCACGACGCTTTTTCCCGGACTTGGAATTACCACCTAGCGTGGATATTTCCTCCTCCATATTTGATCCCCAAGGTACTCGCCCATCTCAACCAGGCCAAGGGCCTCTTTCTGTTAGTGGTGCCTCGGTGGGAACGGGTCTTTTGGAGAGCCGATCTCAAATCCCGGGCGCTAGCTGCTCCTTTCACAATCAGGTATCTGAACCGTCATCTAGTAGACGCCTCGACGGGCCTTCCACCTCCCAAAGTACAGGAAATGACGCTAGAAATATGGAAATGTGGGGGTGGTCTCATAACCTAAATGATTGGAACCGTTCCCAACTGGACCTACTTTCATCGTCCTGGCGTCCCTCTACACGAAGTACATACAAAGCCGCATGGCATAGATGGCTAGGATGGTGTAAAAAAGAGAAAGCTGATCCATATCGCCCAACCGGTTCAATTCTAGCAAAATTTTTAGCCGATTTATATTTGAATGAAAACCTATCATACAATACTATACTATTACACAAATCAGTGGTGTCTACGCTCAGTAATACCGAAATATCGGGAGTCTTAAGTGCTCATGTACTGGTTAAGCATGTTATGAAATCTATTGCATTAAGAAAGCCTGTGCCCCATAAGAAAACTATTTGGGATGTCAATGTTCTCATTTCCTTTTTGTCTTCATATGAATTTAACGAAAATAACTGTTTTGCTACCGCCAGACATACTGCTATGTTGCTGCTTTTAGTTTCTGGTAGACGTATCCATGACCTGACCCTTCTGGCAGTCAATCAAGAGCATTATACTGACAATACTGATCATATCATTATGTGGCCCAGATTTGGCTCTAAAACTGACCGTTCTGATTTCAGGCAATCGGGCTGGAAATTACTGAGAAATGAAAATATTAAAAACCTCGATCCAGTGTTTTGGGTGAAGCAGTGTATCAAATTGTTTAATCAAAAACGCAATTCTTTAAATAATTATTCTTTATTTGTTAATTTAAGAGGTAATCATAAGCCAGCATCGCGTACTGTGATTGCGGGTTGGGTTAAATCTCTCCTATCAGAGGCTGGTATTGTCGCAGCTCCTGGTAGTGTCCGCTCAGCGGTCGCTTCCAGAAGTTGGGCCGATAACGTCTCAGTTGACGAAATTTTGTCTCAAGGTAACTGGAGGTCTAGTGACACATTCCGTCGCTTCTATAGGCGTGAGGTCGTTCAGGCCCCTGTTAGCTCTGGGATGTCAAATTGTTTTCGCCCAATTTAATCGAAACTGTGAATAAGTTTATTGCATTTTATTTATTTTACAATTTCTATGTTCATAATAATTTGGTGATTGAATAAATTTTCTTAGTCTCGCACACTTACAATTTTATTTATATTTTTCCTAAATAAAAAGCTAACTACTGTAACCTTCATTGTTACCTTTGCGCCTTCAGCGTGTAGATGTGCATACCTTCACATTGGCGTCCTCCTCCACCAGGCGATAACAAACAGGTCTCATTATATGTTTAAGCTTCAAATAACGGTCAGGTGTTTAATTACAGCGTTTTACCTTACAATAAAACGCTTATTAAATACCTACCTTATTTGAAGCTTAACTTTTATCCTCTGCCTGGTATAATTCGACACAATGACAAGAGCCGAGCGGCCGCGCCGGTGGAGGATTGAAAGGAAGTGTACGAGAGAGAGCGAGCTACTCGGGTAGACAGAGAGGTAAGACGAGCGGAAAACAGATAGGCCTATCTCATTATATGTTTAAGCTTCAAATAAGGTAGGTATTTAATAAGCGTTTTATTGTAAGGTAAAACGCTGTAATTTAATCGTAATAAGTACTGCAAATAGAAAATTTTGACAATGTGAATTTATATGAGTAAGTAAATAGGTACCAAATTAACTGTAAAAAAATTGCAAACAAACTTTTAAATACCAACGACTTAATAATAAGCAATAATTAGTAGTTTTATTTTAAAGAGTGTTTCAGAGGGAGCTCCCTACCCCTTAATTCTATTGGAATATTGTTGTAGATTTTAATTGTTGTGATAAACTTATTTTATGGCATAATGTGCTTTGATGAGCATAGGTATTGAAAAGTCGATTAACAATTTTTTTTTTTTGCAGACAAAGTGTTCGCCAGTTGCTCTGTACCCGAAGCTCCTTTGCGTCTGCATGATGAGGAAGACTTGATACATAGCGAGTATGCAGCAGGGTCGCTGGTGTGGGCCCGCCTAGCTGGCTGGCCATGGTGGCCTGCGATGGTGGATGACTGTCCCGACACCGAGCAGTACTACTGGCTCGATGGCTTCTCTGATATACCCGTAAAGTTCTATAATTTTCTTTCAGATACCTCTTAACAACATGATTAGTTGGGTAGTAGGTACTTAAAGCCAAGTGAAGCGTAATGTGGAGAATCGAAATTCTCAGATGCTGAATGGTGTGCGATGAGAGGACTATGTCTACCAGTAGACTACCTACTATATGATGACGACCGACAAGCATTACTTTTAAGATGATAAAAAAGAATTGTCATTAAACCCATTTCACTTTCCAGACTCATTACAATGTTGTATTTTTTGATAACATGGAAGCTACTCGAGCGTGGATTGCTCCTGACCAGTTAATGCCATTTTGTTCTAATAAAGATATGTCAAAACATTTGCTGAAAAACAAAAAGTACAACAGTCGCCTTATAGCAGCCATGGCACAGGCAAAAGAGGCTGAAAAAATACCACTTGCTATTCGCTTGGCGCGATTCAGCTTCGTAGCTAGACATAAGGGAACTATTAAAAGTCCTAAGAAAATTAAGAAACATGATGTCAAGAAATATCAAAGACAGTTTAAAAGGAAGTTTAACATCGATTTTCCTATTGAGAGCTCTGAATCTGACGAAGATGAAATGATTCTTACCATGAATGATAATAATGAGCATAGAAGTAATAATAATAATAATAACGTTATCATTCTGGGGACTCCGAAAAGGGCTAAGAGAGAAAAAAGTCACATTCTGAAGAATCCCGCAAGCGTAAATGAGCGTAATGTACCTGCTGAAAATAATAACGCTATGCCGAGTAACAGCGAGCCGCAAAATTTAAACACTGAGGAATCCGTCGATAAGCCATCTAACTCTATGGCCGTTCTTGTAGGAAGTACGGAAGCAGAATCGATCGATAATGGTAAAAATCTATTTAAATAAATGTATAAGTGAAATGACGTCAATCTTCACATCAACTATTTGTTTGTATGTTTTTCAGACACTTCTGCAACTTACGTGCCCGGGAATGCAACTCAGCCGTCAGAGAGAGAGTTCAGTATCAGGATAGATACACCAAGTAGTGACTTTGATTTTTAATTTATAAAGTATACCTAAGTTACGTTATACCTCCTAAGTACAGCTTATGTATCTGTAACACTTACAAATAAAGTTTTGGTTTAAGCTCTTTTTAATGTTTCATTTTCAACGTTGAATAGTGTTTGCATAGTAACACAACGCTTTGTTTTGTCTTCTATCCAAATTACTGACGACTGAAAGAGAGAAGGCGGTGTGTAACTATTCATTATGATTATCATATTATTACCATATTACCATGGGCTGTTGTCCGCAACTCATGCCGCAAAGAAACGTATTTTCTTTCTTATCTTTCTTTCTTTCAACTCCACGTCAATGCGCGTAATGACGTATTCATTATGATATAAGATATAATACGTTTATTAGTAAGGGGGCTACACAGCCTTACTATTAAAGATTTCATGACGTATACCGGAGTTAAATCGCTTATTTACTCTACCCATAAAATATATTAGACAGTTGTATGTAAACTGGTTGTACACAAATCTGATACGAGACCATTGATTTGAACTGCTAAAATCCATTATGCCAACTTAGCAGCATCTTGTTAAAAATTAAATTTTGTAAGTAACATGAACTCATCAATTCCCTTGTCAATAATTGGGCCTCGTGACTGTCAGAACCGTATTATTTAAAGGGCCAGAGCTAATGACACAGCGGGGTAATTGCGTAACACACTATCAGTAGCAATGGCTTTCATACTGATAGTTTAACAACATTAATTGATTGATTGAGTTATTTACGTTGTTGAGCAGACAAATCTATCGAATTTATGAAGCAGAGGATTAGCATAATGTCCTTTAAAATTAGTATGTTACGCAATTAGGGTGCAGGAATTGGAAGAGAGACTTCGGAAGCAGATTCGAGGTACCGCCAAAACACTAGTGGCATAATAACGATAATGAATAGCACCGATTATACATGTGTGTTGTGCAGTGTGCAAGTAGATAAGTATGGTAGATATATGGATGTTCGTTTTCGGGTTTAGTAAAATTTATTAATGACTCCACTTCACGAAGTACTTAGTAGCTAGATACCGCTGTCAAACCCAGAACCCAAACAGTCCATCAGCTCATTATTTTTCTAAGTTGTTGGTGTTGGCATGTGTAACGATCTCAGACTAGTCTTAGAACAAACGTCTTCAGCTATTTAAGAAAAACAATAAATGAAACACGATTTTAGGGCTTAATAAGTTAAAATTCTCGGACATAGATATAGCTAGATATATTACTAAAACAACTTGGCCGACTTGGCTAAGGTGCGGCTCTCTCTAGTTGTATTCATAGACAACATTCCTAATTTTTATAGAGCAATAGAGCATAGCATACCATAGACATTTTAGATCTTGCCGAACTTGGCCGTAACGTCAAGTCAAGTCAAGTCAAATTAAAAGAGGAAAATTGATTAGAAATCAAGAACTTCGGCGTGCGCATATTAAACGAATAAAATCGTATTGGAATACTAATAATCACAATTTGAGTGATTAGTTATTCATTATACCTGCAGCATCTGCTGTAGATAATATTCAAGAATGGCTAGCATAGCATTCGCAAAAAGTTTGGTTAACCCAGGTACCTCGACCTGTTTTAGATATATTTATTACTGCTTGACTTCATTACAATTAAGCCTTCCTGTGGCCTTGTTTTACTATTTATTATTAGTTTCAGCTTTGGATGAGCCACAAAGTAATCTTTCCTTTTTAATGTAATAATCCATTGTGACTACCACACACGGTTAAAGAAAGATTATGTAAAACTAGGTTGTACCGACACTCAATTTTAGTTCATCGCACATACCGTGGTCATATCATTTGTTTGTGGAGAATCATATCAAGTTACTAAGTAGCCAAACCGTTTAAAAATAAACAAAAATATTTTGAGGTTAATTTATTGATTACCTACTGAAATACAGTAAAATTTTTTTTGTGTTTCAGCTGTGAAATTACTTCTTAAACAGCATAATTGCTCACATGTTAGGAGCACTGGGCTGCCTGGCTTGACACCATTGAGTATCATCCTCAGAAGGAACTATGCAGAGAAACAAGTATTCGAGCGAAACAAACCCCATTGTAATGTTGGTACCATTGGACATGTTGACCATGGAAAGACTACACTTACAGCAGCCATCACTAAAGGTATCATTTTGTGCCAAGTTCTCTAGTTTTATGACCCTAATTTAAACTAGTTCAGGCTAGTGGTTGTAAAAAGTTTGTCTTCGTAAGATGAACTTGGCAGTGGTTATGAATCAATCACATTAACATTTTTCAAATAATCAACTTACGACTAGTAGGTTATAGAAACACGAGCATATGTAGTATCTTGTGTTTCTGAATACTTATAATTACAAGCAATTGGCAATTTTTTTTTTTGGAGAATATACCTGTTAAATTTAATTTGGGTTGGCTTAAAGTTTTAACTGACTCTTTCGTACTTAATTGTAAATTAATTTCCCCTTTTCTCCTTACAGTATTAGCAGATGTCAACCTTGCCCAGAAGAAAGGTTACGCAGATATTGACAATGCGCCAGAAGAGAAAGCTCGTGGTATTACCATCAATGTTGCCCATGTTGAGTACCAAACAGAATCCAGGCATTATGGCCACACAGACTGTCCAGGACATGCGGATTACATCAAGGTAATACTAATAATGTTATCACTTCAACCAACAAAGACAAGCATCTTTATAAATGAGCCAAACACAAATGTTTCTATGTACACTCTGTATCTCTGTCACTCTCGTGTTACTGTGTAACTCTTATAACTCAACACAGTAAAAACCAATTTGTTTTCCAGAACATGATCACAGGAACAGCCCAAATGGATGGTGCCATACTTGTAGTTGCAGCAACAGATGGTGTCATGCCACAGACACGAGAGCACTTGCTACTTGCCAAACAGATTGGCATCCAACACGTAGTTGTGTTCATCAACAAAGTGGATGCTGCTGACCAGGAAATGGTGGAGCTTGTAGAAATGGAAATAAGAGAGCTTATGTCTGAGATGGGATATGATGGTGATAAAATACCTGTGATTAAAGGTAAACAATAGTCAATGTTTTATTTAAAAACATTACCAAAATCTGCTCCTGGGTCAGTCTGTTAAAATCTAGTCCCTGTTTTAAAAATTTAGCATATAAATCATACTATGCTTACATTCTTTTTTACAGGATCAGCCTTGTGTGCCTTGGAGGGTAAGAGTCCTGAAATTGGTGCAGAAGCTATTTCAGAGCTCTTGAAAGAAGTTGATGCCTTCATCCCGACACCTGTTCGTGAATTAGACAAGCCATTCCTCTTGCCAGTTGAGTCTGTACACTCTATCCCTGGACGTGGTACTGTGGTCACTGGTCGTTTGCACAGAGGTTTGTATCAATTTAAACATGAGGCATAAACAAAATAACAATACACTATAGATGACATGTTAATCCAGCTTCACAACATAACATTGATTTTGATATAACCATTATCTAATTATAGGTGTCCTAAAGAAGGGTACGGAATGTGAAATTATTGGACACGGTAAAATTATGAAGACTACAGTCACAGGTGTTGAGATGTTCCACAAGACTTTAGATGAGGCCCAAGCTGGTGATCAGTTGGGAGCCCTCGTCCGTTCAGTAAAACGAGAACAGATAAGGCGTGGCATGGTTATGGCTAAGCCAGGCACAGTTAAAGCCCATGACAATGTTGAAGCTGCTGTCTACATCCTGAGCAAAGAAGAGGGTGGTCGGTCAAAACCATTCACCTCCTTTATTCAATTACAAATGTTCTCTATGACATGGGACTGTGCCTCACAAGTAGTTATTCCTAATAAAGAGATGATTATGCCTGGTGAAGATGCTTCGTAAGTATTTCTTAGCATTTTAAATAACCACCTTTTCCCACCTCCACTCCAAATACGCGCTTAGATGTGGAGTTAAGGGGCCGGCGGAGAATGCGTAGTTCATACAAACGTAATACCGAAATAATTTGTTAATCAAACATATTATTAATATAGTGTGTATTTATTCCGATTGGATTACAGAATATCTAGGTTCCCAAATATATATTTTGAATGGACACTGATTTATAGACGAGTTATGAGAAAAATAAGTTTTCTATAGAAATTTTAAATTCCTCATGTGTTTATAGAGAGTCCTTTCAAAATATATATTTGGCAACCTAGATATTCTGTAATCCAATCGGAATAAATACACACTATATTAAGAATATGTTTGATTAACAAATTATTTTGGTATTACGTTTGTATGAACTACGCATTAACATGCGCAGTTCGCCGGCCCCTTAAGGATATACTCAACCACGAAGTTTTACTTTTTAAAACCATAAAAAGTTTTACTTTTTAAATGATTGGTTTCAAACAATTAATTGCTCTTTTTTTCAGGTTGCGCTTGCGTCTTCTGAAGCCCATGGTTTGCGAAACTGGTCAAAGATTTACTTTGCGTTTGGGAGATATGACGCTGGGTACTGGCGTTATTACCAAAATCAATAACAACTTATCTGAGGAAGACAGGCTGAAGCTCTTGGAAGGCAAGAAGGCCCGAGAAAAGGCTTCTTCCAAGAAGTGATTTTTTTTAGATTTAAAATGTTAAGCTTAGGATTGTAGTTCAAATTATTATTGTATGCATTTACCAATGTAAAGTTCAATAAATTAAAAATCTAATACCTTTTGATTTTTTTTGTAGCTCAATTGGTTAGGGACATTAATTAAATGACGTATTTGTAAAGCCGTGCCCACCCTAGAATGGTCTGGTGCCCACCCCAGGATGTTTGAGGACCTATTCGATATACTAAGCTGGATACTTATCTACCACCAAGACCTAAACAAATGTACCTACTACTAACTAATACGCAAAGTAATAAGCTAGAGTAGGTAGGTACATTTAATTTTCGCGCCACAATGCAAAGTGACAAGCGGGTGAGTGGAAAGCATTTTGTGGGTAATCGTAAGAGTATTCTCCAAATTGACGAATCTCTTGTATTAGCAGAATGTTTAATAATAAAAACGTGCTAAAAGAAAAGGATCGATCGTGGAATTGGGGATGGGGTCCGTTATAGGCATGGCTAGCTGATACCAGTCGGGGGTGTACAAGTATCTCCCGGGGGCCCCCGACTATTAGAAGTAACAGTGGGGTTTTAGTCGGTAAGAGTCCGGCATAACACTCCGTTCTTCCCAGACGGAGGGTATCCATGTATTTTTGTTCACTGTATCCATGAGGATATCCCAACGAAAAAAAAAGGTGAGGGGCCAGGCCCCCATGGCAAAAAGCCCTAGATACGCCAATGAAGCGGTGACCGTGCGGCCGTAATGTCCAAAAACAGTTTTTTTGACTTGTTAATATCAAAAATACTGGTGAAAATGACAGATTTTCATGACGTCCAATAAAAATATCTCTCGCCCTTTTAAAAAACTGTAGTTACTGTCATATCAAAAAGTACTCTGTGATTACTGTTGGTAAGCCGTAAATAGACGAAAAAAACAGTCCTACCTACTCCGGCGAATATTATGCATAAACTAGTAAGTGATTTTTTGCCTGGGGTGCAAATAATAACGGCTGAAAGCGTGTCCCAGGGAGAAGAATATCCAACCATTTCATAATAGATATCGAGCCTTTGACCCAACAGCCTCATCTCACTCAGGTAGAGATCGCACTTGTTTTAGGGACCTCAAAAGGAATCACCGTCCGTCTGTGCATCAAGGCCCTTTTTCTCAAGAACGCGTGGAGCTAACAAGTTGGAATTAAGTAATATCAAATACCTACGTAGGTCTTCGGTCTTACCATGGGATATCTTAACACCCAGTAACTGGGTGGTGGAGGTCAGATAGACAGTCGCTCCATGTAAAATACTAGTATTCAACTGTTAGACTGGACGACCCCCCCCAACATAGGTACATAATTTGGAAAAGGCTAGGCAGATGGATGATGAATGATGACGTAGGTCTACGATCCCTTGGAGCTCAAACAAATCAAGGTTCTAAGTTCATATTCATATTAACAGCAATAAAAAAATATAGGGTACTTTCCGTAGACCTAGAATCATGAAATTAGCCAAGAAGGAAGGTCCTGGGAAGGTCTCACATTATTTACCTAATTTTATACACATTGTGGGTGGTCCGAAACGCACGTGGCCGATTTTTTTTGTTTGGGAATTATTCTGTGTTATTAGCCTCTACGATAAATTTTGGAGCTAGACGTGAAGAGCTAATTGAATAGAATAGAAATCCGGTATCATCAGCGAACCATACTAAACCTTTGACTACCCCAGCGAGACACGACAGTCGTCAATCGAGATTTAAGATTTGTAAATAATTTAATTGTCTTTGTTTGGAATGGTGTTATTTTATTCAATACTAGCAGCGCCCCGCGGTTTCACCCGCATATATAGTTTCGATCCCGTGGAAATATCGGGATAAAAACTATTCTGTCCTTTCCCGGGACTCAAACTATCTCTATACCAAATTTCATCTAAATCGGTAAGCGTGAAGAAGTAACAGACAGACGAGACACTTTCGCATTTATAAGTATGGATATTGTGTTTCGTTTGTTCTAGACTACAGCTGTTGTTGGTCGTGAGTGAAAACGATTTTGTAAATACGACAACCACTACCGGCCGAGATTACGTTAACTCATCATCGTTAAATATGAATCAGTTTCTACATACTATATATAATGAGTCACACATTCATGTTTTTCATTCATGTTCAGGGTTGAATGAAAAACAAATGTCTTTTTCAAAGTTTATTTCAAAAATTATCACCACAATTTTACAGTGTAATATTGTCAGTCATGCGTACAAATCAAAATACAATACTCACTGGTTATGTACATGCCACTGATAAAACAGTTTTGCATTAATTATAGTAAATGTATGTACCATCAGGAATTTACCTTACACAGGCATGCTAGCTAACACATTTGTGTACTATTGCAGTGTTTTCTATACACTTAATAAATAATGGGTACAGCTCTTTGGACAAGATGCCTCATTTAATACGGGGATGTGACCTCAGACCAATGTGACTAATACAAATAAATTGTAGTCCAGCAATATGATGTTCTAATTCAAGTGCCTTTATAATAAAAAAAAAACAATCATAAACTTCCTTTTAGTGTAGACTATTTAAAGCAAATACAGAAATTATGAACAATTAATAAGTTAGTATCGGAATTTATACCAACTCCTTGATCACTTGAACTTATGGAATGAAATTTAAAATTGATACACATTGCACAATTAATGCAGTTGCACTGAAATTTTGCTTTAGCTATTGCTATTTTTTACAAGTCTTCATCCTCCTCTGGCAGCGCAGTGTCTTGGGCTTCTTTAAGATCCTTTTCAATTTGGTTCTGCCATTGTGGGTCCATTGTAACTTCAGGGGGCAGGAGAGCAGGCATCGCAACAAACTCCAGGTTACCATCACCAATCAATTTCCTAGCTAACCACAAGAAAGGTTTTTCGAAGTTGTAGTTAGACTTGGCTGAGATGTCATAGTACTGAAAATAAAATAAAAAATGGAATTAGATAAATGCTCAAGCACTGCACTGCAGCATTAGTCAGTTGTATTTATTGTGCACTTTGTATGCAACATGGTAAAATGGGTGGCAATGTGGTCTCACCTGTAAGTTCTTTTTCCTGTGGAACACAATTGTTTTTGCTTTGACTTTCCTGTCCTTGATGTCTACTTTGTTACCACACAAAACAATAGGAATGCCTTCACAAACACGAACTAAATCTCTATGCCAGTTCGGTACATTTTTGTAGGTGACACGAGAGGTTACGTCGAACATGATGATGGCACATTGACCTTGGATATAGTAGCCATCTCTTAGTCCACCAAATTTCTCTTGACCAGCTGTATCCCATACATTAAATCTGATGGGACCACGGTTTGTATGGAATACCAAGGGGTGCACTTCGACGCCAAGTGTAGCAACATATTTTTTCTCGAACTCTCCAGTCAAATGTCGCTTGACAAATGTAGTTTTGCCAGTACCACCATCGCCAACCAGCACGCATTTGAATGTGGGCATATCATCTGCCATTTTTATTGTTTTTATACTTCTAATTCTGAAAAGTAACAGAAAAGCTCAAAATTAGCAAAGAACTGACAAAGACTTCGTGACGTCAGGATGTATATAAGTTTGGCGCAAATAATTAGATTCTTTGATGTTCCATGCACTGTTTTGTTATTCTAAGATAAATTGAAAACGAACACTTGGTGAGGAATTAAACAAACTCACTGGCCCTATGAAACTGACAACTTAAATTTGCTTTAACTTTTCACCGAATGGCGCTCAACTAGGCTCACAGGAATTTAGCTCGATAGTACCGAACATTAACACCAATTACACTAAAACTACGCAAGTAACAACATAAATATAATATAAGATTAGAAGAGTGTGAAGTATAGAATCAAATTACACAAAATCTATGCACTTATTACCAAGATTGTATAAGAAAATTGAGATTAAACTCGTTGTAGCTAAAAGTCGTTACGGCTCACAATGGCGTCACTTGACTAAGCGGAAGATTTCTTTGACAACGACAGGCGCAATGACTCCAGTAGTCAGTTGACAGACTTTTTCAAATGTTTAATTCGTATCAAACTACAGTTTAATAGGTTTTAATAAAAGATTAAACCTTTTTTGCAATTAAAATACTTTGCTGTGTGAAATTATATTATATTTAATATGTTATTATAAATTCAACAATTAAAATACCATCAACTGAAAATTAGCGCCATCGCTGCTTTACCGACAGCTCTGTTGACGTCACATACTGTATCGAGCAGTTGCGCCATCTACAACTTTGCAAAATTTCACACAGTACATGAGACAGGTAGTGAAGTTTTGTTCGTTTCGTGTGTATCGATTTTTTGAGTGAAGTGAACGTAGTGTTCGTGTCCTTTAGTTTAGTGACGTTTGTTAGAAAAATATCTGTGAATGGGATTGTGTAACGAGATAAAACGTTTACTTGGTGTGTGATTCTCTGTAAAGGATGACGAAGGATAGGTTAGCGGCGCTCCAAGCGGTAAGTTAGTTTTCCTTCGTTTCTCAGCGCTACTATAACCAAAGGCTTTAGTGATGACCTCGAATTCATAAAGAAACAGCATTGAAATCGTATGTCATATCAGTCATGTACGATCAAGACCTTGGTCTTGGTTCCCACAGATCCAGGGAATCACTTTCCAGGGTTCTACTTCCAATGGTGTTCTATATTCTTGTCGCCCCACCCCGGACTTGACACCGCTGAATGATAGCTGTCATTGAAGCGAGACAATTTGTTGCGTTCCGCAGTTTTACCAACTACCTACTTTATCTGCATTTTCCATTGTTTTTTTTATCAATAATTTAGCAAGATTCATAGTTGGATAACCTCATTGGAAAGGTTATCTGCCCACTCAACTTTACAAACATTTTACTAGGTTACTTACTGCATAGAGTATAGATCTATTATCATTCTTAGTGATAAGTATCTGATAAGTACACTGAATAATAATCTGGACAATAATTTCTGCTACCGGAGTAAAAAGTTTTAAGCAACTTGTTATAAATCTTATCTATAATATTAATCTATAATCTTCATAGTTCTACAAATCTAGACCTTTAAACCTGCTGACTACAATAGTTTCTATATAAACAGACAATTATTTCTGTAATCAAACAGTTTCAGTACTTAACACTGAAAAAGACATAACATGCCGCTTTAAATTTGAAAAATTTACTCAAAGATGCATTTTTATACTTCTGTCATCACCTCGAAACCTCACTATGTTCTCCGTTGATCATAATCCCAATTATTATTGAAACACAACTACAATTTGGTAAAAGCTAACATTGTTAGATCACCAATTAACATGTTTCATCCTTAACCTAGTAATTAAGACTGAGCAATTTTTCAACAGTACCTAGTACATAGTTTGTATCTTAGAGTAATTATAAGCATTTGTTTAGTTTTTTTTTTCTTACCGTCCGTATTGTTTTATTAGGGAAACCAAATATTAATGTTTTCCCATATCTTAATATGTACAAAGCTAAAAGGAAGCCAAGTTTATCAAATACTTAGGTATTTAAAATGTACTTTGTAAATGAAAATAATAAGTATTGAAGTGAGACACACTAGTATTTAAATGACATCATCTCTTTACAATTAGCATAAATGCGTTTGGATGTTGCCTTAAAAAATGAATGTTGATAGATTGTTGAACATTGTAACGGTCTTTTAAGATTCAGGTTTCTTTGGCATCACTAAGGAGGTAAAAATCTTTTATTATTTACGTCATAGAATCCAGAATCTCCAGTCTAGCTGTGGATAGTTTTTATAACTCTCCCATCTTTGCTGCCGCGAATCACTTCGTTAATCCAAATGACGAAAAAAGCGTATAAAAAATCGATTTTAATTTATGGATATACGAAATTACGATCTGAAGGATGAAAGGCAAGAACATGTTACGTGTGGATTTAAGTATCTAAATATTTCAGTACTAAAAGATACGAGACGAAAGAAGTACGGAAGCACTGATTATCGCTTTTCCAACCTATTTTGTGGAACTGCCGGGCAAAAAACTCTTCTCAACCTTCTTCACCTCTCAGCCCATAGCCTGTACCGGTAAAACCAATAAGAAAGAGCCAAGAGTAAGCAGACAACGCAAAGTCCTATCCAATAGTCATCAACTAAGAACCCTCAACTTGCGATTCCTATTGATCCAAGTTTTGCTTCCAAGTTGGGCTCGAACTCGCCAATAGAAGCATGCCTTTAATCTAGTGCCGTAAATATAGGAAATATCAAACAAATATTTGTTCTACTGTCGATACCAAGAACGTATTGCAAAGCACAAAGCCCTTGCTTCCAATCCAATGCACTTCTCTAAAGCCGACATGTGAAACCTTTCTTCCAGGTATGTATCTTATAAAGACACCTCCCGTTTTAGAAAAATATTCACACGGGCATTGGATATTCAAATGTATTCACAATGGTGCTGCTACAAAAGTGTCGTCATCGTTTTATCAAACTTTATTTATATTCCAAACTGATACGGTTGTTAACTACATTTATATTTTACTAAAGGTTTTATGATTACGTAGAGTATGGTAACCGCAAAAAAACTTCGGCAACGGCGTTCTTCGATCTAATACTGAGTACAACTTAGGGAAGAGATCAAAGTAATGGGGCATTTTCTTGCAACAAGCTGTCGACTATTGCTTATTTGTGTTGTGTCGTGACGTGACTGACGGTGACTGACGTCCACATTGCGTGCAGTGAAAGATTAAACAACTTTTCTAGGTCTCTAAGGTCTCCCACCTGTCTATGTCATACGAATATTTGTGTGATAAACAAGTTTTATCCAAATTCGTGGACTGTAGTTTATGTCACTGAGCAGTTGAATACGTTAGCTGGCGCTGTTATCAGCTGACGAGGGCGGCATCCGGCACGCGGCCTTCACTAAACTTGACTCATACTAACACAACAGCCGTCAGATTTGGATCATCAATCATGGCATACGCATCTCTGATCGTAGCGTACACATAACACAGTTGCAAACGTACTAATTACCCTGTTTACGCTAAAATCAAAGGCCTTGAAAAAGAAATGTGTCCCTATTTCAAATCTTGTAAGTCAGATTTATCAAGGCTACGGGGGCTTAGCTACCCGTAATCCAATTAGATTGTTTGCATAATTGTTTTGCTTGAGACCCTAATTTACCAGACTAAGTACAGTACGCCAGTTTTTTCTTTTTTTTTTCTCATTCATTTAGGATGTTTCAAGTAGTGTCAGTTAATTTTAATACATAAAAACAAGCCGCATCAGCCTCGAACCGAGTGAACGGTCTCAAGAAAGACTAAAGCTGTAACGAGATAGTGCTTCCTTACCCGTCCCATTCGTTCCACCGTCTGAAAATCTCCCAACCTGGACATGAATTGCCTTGACTAATCTGAAAATCTAAACAGACTCCGGACACAGGTCGAAGCAAGGAAAACTGGCCAAGTGGAGAGTCATAGACGACTCCTCCCTGGAGTGCAAATGTGGTGCTGTTTCACAATCGATTGAGCTCCTGATGCCTCGTGCTCTGCGTGCCCTGTTGCCGGCACGTGACTGGAACTTATTTATGGACGCTATTAATGGCGCTTTTTGGGCGGGTTCAATTTAGGTTGCCATCGACATGCTAAGATGAAGAACTAAAAACTTGAACTTTTGTTACACATATATTAAAAACCGTTTACGCCGTCCACAAGTAACCTGGGACAAGGGCAGTAAGAAGATATTTGCAACATAACAATCTATGAAAGCCAAGCAAAGTATATGGGGCTAAGGTTCTGTTGATGTAGTCGAGGCGTTCACGTCACATGCACTTGCAACAGCTGATTCACGTTATGCGTCGCTTCTATTTTTAGCATACGTCTCATATGGTTTCTGAATGAATGAGTCTTCTTTTGAATAGCAACCTTTTCGACAACCTAAACTTCAACAATAAGGCACTATCAGATTTCCATAAACAATATAGTTTCTTCTAAACATCATGCGCTTCCAATAATTATACATTCGGGTACTTCGACGAAATGACGACCAATTTCCTTGAAAAATTAACAAAAATCCGATAAAACCATAGATAAAAGTGCTGTTCTGTCGACTGCACGCTTCGCTTGTAGTTTTCTGTGATCGAAAATTGTGATATTCGATTTGCTTTTACTGTTGTAGCGGTTTTTGCAATCGATGCATACACGATGTTGTTCTGCGTAGCTCCACCATCGAATTCGTGCTCCGCCAGGCCTAGTCTACGACATATTATTTGTGTTAATGTTCCTGGCGACTTTCCAAATAAAGCCTCCACTCGGCGAGCTGTTTGAGGTCGCTGGGACTTTATGCCAAATTATCCTATTCAGATTTATTGATACTGAGAGACCATCGCGCCGTCGTCGTCGGGTTTTTGAATAATTTGTTAAACTTCGATTTCCTATCAGAAACGGGTTTTATTGAGCAATATTATTGATTTTTCTGATTCTTGAATCGTCTTAGTAAAGATAAAGAACCATCTGCTGGACATCCTACAATGCAGTGTTCAGTAAATTGAATTTGCGATATCAGAACTGTCTCGATACATCGGAAACTAAACTAGCGTGCGGCTGCGAGTACCTATAATACGTCTGGCGCTACGTTATGCATTTCCTGTGCTCCGGTTTTGGAACAGCTCGTTCCGCAGTCGAGACATAACTCAAACGGTGCATACCGATAAACGATTCGAGCAAAACATCCTG
This sequence comes from Gortyna flavago, assembly GCA_963669345.1. Lineage (NCBI taxonomy): Eukaryota > Metazoa > Arthropoda > Insecta > Lepidoptera > Noctuidae > Gortyna > Gortyna flavago. Next base: position 6,226,271 of record OY770132.1, read on the forward strand.
GCTGAACTTTTTAATTGGAATCGGAATATTTGATTGTGGGACACACGATATGTAATGTGTTCTTAAACTATTAAAAGAAAATCGAATGGTTAAAACATTAAATATTTTCTCGTCAGAAATCATTATCAGCCCTTACATTTTCACTGCTGAAAATCATAAAGGGATACAGCTTTATCACGATCGGCAAACACAAGAAGTCGATTAAAAAGGGGATGCTTCTGCTCAATGTCTTGGCATGGAGAATTTTGGGAAATCTCGTAATTTTAATTATCTTTAACAAAACCCGTAGTGAGAGTGGCCAATTCTATGCCGACATCCTTATATGGTGGTCATATACTAATTAATAACCAAGGTTATTTTTCTTAAACATGCGCTGGTTTAAAGTACATGACATGTGTCAGTGTAATGTTCAGAAAGTATGCTTAAATAAAAGAACATCTTATAGGGAAAACGTAAAATTTTCAGTCTCTTTCAGCTTTTACATCAAAGTCACAGTGTTTTGCAGGAATGGCTTGGACTCTCAAACAAATGCTACTTTTGTTTTTTTTTTTAGACGGATGCGAAATTCATTGTTGGTAGTAAAGACAGTTGTCACTCTATTGAAACGTGTTTTACAACTAACTAGCCGGAGTAATATAAACACAGATGTCTCAATGCTATCCATAATGGAACGATACAAGAAACAATGCAACATGCATCCTATCATTTTCTATAAAACAACATCCTTGACGGTTTGAAGACAATAGTATTATTATGGCATTCAAAAACTATTGTAAATAGCGGCTGTATTACACGATATTGCCTTACAGTTCCAGCAAACATTGACGTGAAGAAACACGAGTAATTAATATTTTGACACACGGGTTTATGACCCTTGTTAAAACAGTTACAATAACATGTACTTACTCCGGAATAGTGATGTGCCTGGTGGCAATATTGCCATTACCGGCAATATTCCCAATGTTGCCACTGCCGGTAAAATACCAATATTGCCAGCAGCATTGGCAATATTGCCAATGTTGCCTGTCAAATAATACCAATATATTTTATTATTACTGCAGGTGTAATCATCGTATAGTTATATTTGTGTAATATATCGATCATAAAATATTTGAAATACGCACACGCGTGTCGTGCAAAAAGATTGAAGGACACAATTAAATTAATAAAGTTATAAACATCAATGTATGTTCAATCTCTGTCGCGCTGCATATGCACGGCACGGGGTTGGAGAACAGTCTGTAGCTGGGCATCTCTCGGAGAATGCGCGTCCATTCCTAACCGACAAAATGAGACCGCGGAGCAAGATTATGTCACACTTTATTACCAGTACAGAAAATAATAAAGATAAATATACTTGTAAATACTGTGATACAGTGTATACAAATAAAAATGCAACAAAATTTGCACGTCACATAACCAAGTGCAATAAAGACGACGGCGAGTAATGGGTAGCTCGCCGTCCGATCAGGAGCAGGCCCGTGCTGGACGGCGCGTATGTGTTCCACGCGCGCCTCAAAGAGACGTCAGCATCGAAGAAGGGGCCCGTCAGGGCCGAAGCCTGCCGGGGCAGCGGGATTGTCCGAAAGGGTTACCGCTACCCCGGAACATAAAGGGCTAAGGAAGGAACACTGATGGGTTTTACTCAGTAAGAGTCTGACACTCCCTTCCGCTCCACCTAGAGCGGGAGGGGTCATTTGATGATTACCCATCCTTAAAAAAAATAAAAAAGTGCAATAAAGGACCAGAACATTATTGGACAAAGAGGTGCATCGTATTTTGTCACGAGCCATTTAGGTTATTGGCCAACCTCTGTCACTAATGGAAGTTTGGAACATCCACTCTGGAAAGAAGCTTTGCAAGCACTGCGTCCTGACTATAAAGCTCCATCGAGAAAAATGTTATCAACGTCACTCCATAATGAAAAAATATTAAAAAACTAATAATAATAAATAATTTTTAATAATAATATTAAAAATATTTAAAAAATGTTATTTTTGTGGATTGTTTGTAGTTTTGGTAGAGATCTTTCTTCCTTTGTTTTTCTTTCTTTGTTATTTCCATATTATATACTTAGACACAAACAAAAACAACTATTTTTGTTATGTGATTTTACATGAAAAACAAGTCCAACATTAAAAGAAATTATTCGAATTTATGCCTTTTATACAATACACAACGATCGTCAATACTTATCTTAATATTTATGTGTTATTTCTTATATTGCGTGTGCGGCAACATGGGCAATATTGCCGGTAAAATACCAGGAATATTGCCAAAAATGCTGGCATTATTGGCAATTTTACCCAAAACAATATTTTATTGTATATAATGTAGATGATGGTCTTTAAATGCAAATTTTAAGTGTTGTACATAGTTTCCGTACTTAATTTGACTTATAATTAAGCAATATTCCCAAATATTTCCACTCCCGGCAATATTGCTGGCAATATTGCCACCAATATTCCCACTTTGGGCAATATTGCCGGCAACGGCACATCTCTACTCCGGAACTGTTCGGCACACTGCGATCAGCTGTGTGATGGGATTTCTCTGGTAATTTAGTGTAAACAGTGCGACCTTGCCTGGGGGATGTTGGGGGACCGTGTCGTCGTAACATGGGTTGAATGCTGAAACAAGGCCGACTTTTTGACTGTTATCGTGCAAATTATCTCACGGCTGAGCCGGTGACTAATATTCCTGCGTTTACTTTGAACTACAAAGTACGAGTTTCGAGGAATAGTAATTTTGTTCTTGCTATTCTATGCTTTTAGTTTCCCTAAGTAATCTCTGGATACATTGGTAAAGTTACATTGAGAAAATATAAGGGAAGGATGAGATTAAAACTAAACTTCTTCAAACGTCAAGATAAAATCCGGAAAATTTATTGCTGGCGCTACAAGGGAGTGACTAGGGTTTCGGTGTAGATAAAATTAAAAATCTACAAATAACTACTACCTGTTTCAAGCTTTACTTTCTTATAAGATTACTAGTAACGTGGGTTGACAAGTTGACATTGCTAAATTCCGAATTAATTGAAATAAAACTTTTGTAAATGCGACGATTGCTCTATCCTCGGGGTGAAATCTCAACTAAACACATTTGCAGTGAAAATAATGGTATTTTATAGAAAAATGATGGCGACATCTAGACAGTGTAGGTAAGAATGACGGGTGTATTGTTACAGAAATGAATATGTTATATGTATATGAAAGGAATGTACCAGCAATGTACCTTTAATGAAATTCAATGTAGGTACCTCCAAGAAACTACAATAATATACTGGATGTTTTTTTTTTACCCTCTCATAATTTTTACAGGTTGTTCTATCCATGAATATGAACAACTTTCACTATGGGATCTACGCTGAAATCACGAAAAAAAATCTGCTGTTTCATTAATTTTGGTCTAGTAGGTAGGCTTGAACTTTTGTATTAAACAGCTGATTTTTTTCGTGATTATAGTGAAAGTTGTTCATATTCATGGGTGGGAAACCCTGTAAAAATTTCGAGACGGTAAAAAAAATCACCGGTATAATAGCCTCTATAATCACGTTAAATTCTCAATACAAGCAAATAAAACTATACTCACATTGCTATGAATAAATGGAAGGCGTCAAAATTTGTTTTCTTGATTTTCTCGTTAATTACTCGAATTACATGTTTTTCATTATTATTTCAGTTTTTTGAACCCAAATAAAATAAACTTGGGACAGCTAAATAAAACAATCCAAACAGCTAAATCAAAATGAGAAGTTACAATAAATTACAACTATTCATTAGTAAATGTTGTGGTAAATATTTCAGACATGTTTCGGATAGTTGGTGTTGTTAGATATGGTCAGTGAGGCAGCGTTTTCCAACAAAGGCTGTTCAATATGTGGGTCGAGTAACTTTTGAGGATCCATAAGACGTGCGACTGCCGAGAGCCTCCCGGCTCATTTGTCGCTAGTGATACGCAACTCGGATACTGTTTCCAATTGAGTTACGTGATATCCTGACGACCATTTACATTATTCAGTTTTCTTTTCTTTCTTAGTTCTCTTATCTTTATTGGGTATCCCGCGGGGCTAACCTTTATCACAATCCGTCGTAATAATTATGTAGAGCTCTTCATCTACATAGCAACCGACCGGGCGACCGTTCAAAAATGTTTATTGACTTAAAGGCCTTTCTTGAAGGATAAACAAACCCAATCATGTAGCTGCTCAATTCATAGTTGGTCGGTTATTGACTATGGAAAATATTAACCACTAGCAGCGCCCCGCGGTTTCACGTGCATAAGTTTCGATCCCGTGGGAATATCGGGATAAAAACAATCCTATCTTCTTTCCCTGGACTCAAACTATCCCTATCCTCATCTAAATCGGTTCAGCGGCTTAAGCGTGAAGAGGTAACAGACAGACACACTTTCGCATTTATAATATTAGTGTGGATTTTCCGGTTTATTTCACGAGGACAAACAAAAAACCGAATGAAAAGGCGAATAACTTCCGTACACCGTTTCTTTGACGTAAAACGGCGAGAACAACAGAATAATAAATATCTAGCTAGCTGAAACTAGGCGAGTTTTCTATTGACATTAAACATTTTGGACAGCACCATATTTGTGCAAATACATTTTCGATAACAGTTGCAAACGAAACACATGCGAACAACTGACTAGCGCTCTCGGAAGTGTCAAGGCAGGGTGCGGCAGGGGCGAACTGGGGTGGTTACGTAAGGTCTGCCGCAAGTCCGCAACGTTCCTCGCCTTCTCCCGCTACCGTCAATGCACGTCGTGGTGCCTATTGTTGTCGCTCACACGCTTGCTTGCATTTCAGCTCAACATTTTTATTGGGCTACGACGTCCCGCTTATTCGTCATTGCAGTGAAGTTTTTATTACATGGCTTTTGTAGGAACAGCAATTTTTGTTGTGCCGCTTACTGCTTATACAGAGTACGCACATAAGTTTTCTTATACAAAATGGCTTTTGCAACTAAAATTAAATATTACTAGTACGTTACATCCGCTGCAGCCATATCACATAATCCACTAAGTATCTAGTTGCTCAAAAAATTACGTAATGTAAAGAGCATTATTAGCTCTGTGATCTGATCATCTGACTATCACGAAGAGAAAAACAACTACCGACATTTTGACTTTAAATATTTTTCCGCAGAAGAACAGCTTTGGGAATAATCACAGATATGGCGTAGAGGTCGTAAATAAACGGCATCAGCGCTGGGGTACAAGGCACCCCTCGTCGGGCTTTATGACCAACCGCCTGTAAAGTCGTGAGCCACGTAAAACCGCGGCTTTTGATTTGTGACCTTGTATAATATAGGTCACAACACTCAATATTGCCAATAAACACGCTTAACATTTTAATTGATATTTGAAGCGGGCTGTGTAAACATGTTTTCAATTAAGCCAGATTTTTTTATTTGATTTTTTAATTCACTGCTGGGGGGAATGTTGAAGTTTATCCTTTGAACATTTAATAATTTGTTTTTCGAAATTAATCAACCGAATTTATTGAAACTTCATACGCATAAGCAGGATACAAAGGTCTCAAAAGTTGGTAAAGAACATTTTCGAAAAATAGTGTTACAGCCAAATTAGACCGATTTTGAATTTTCCATAGAAACAAAGATTTCCAGTGATCTTTTTTTAAATAAGATATTTCGAAAATGTTCTTTACGAACTTTTTAGACCTTTGAATCCTGCATAGGCGTACGAAGTTTCATTAAAATCGGTTCATTCATTTCGAAAAACAAGGGCTTGAAAGCTTGTATGAAATGCCGTACGTCGTCATCATCATCTGCCTAGCCTTTTCCCAACTATGTTGGGGTCGGCTTCCAGTCTAACCGGAAATGCCGTACGTCGTAAACGCTCTTAATTGAAAACCTTAATTTCTTATTAAAACAGTAATTTATATATCTAGTCATCAAGGCAAAGAATCAAGATGGTAATGAGATAAGTTTCCAATTCCATAAATTGCTTTCTAGTCGAATCGAAGACCAATGTCGAACAGTTGGGAAAGTAATAATGCCAAGGTAATCATTTAATGTTGAACTTCATGTTATAAAACCAGGTAGATGTACCTACAGAGCTATAAATCTGCACTTAGATAACATTTCTCTTATAAAGGGACTTTATAGACCGCAGTATGGGGCAATATAAAGTGTTATAGCTCATTGAACCGTCTGGTTTTGGCAACACTGTTCTAGATCATTACTTGAAATGAAACGTAGATCGCTGACCCTGCTGGACCTATTAGAGGATCGTTTCACATTGATTCAAATAGGAAAGTATTTCAGTGGAATCTCGTGGCCTTTTTTGTCTAGATTAATCCATAATATCTTATCTGAACTCACAACGGAGTTTCTTAGAACGAACACACTGAACAGACTGAACCCGTTTACTGCCCGCGGCAATATGAATTGAAACATAAAATTGCATGAATCAAGTCAATAAAACTATGTCAAGTAGAGCAAATTAGTGTTCAAAGAAGATATAAGTGTGTACGACATCCGACTGTAGTGAACTGAGTGGTTGGGGATGCCGCTCCATGTTCCGAGACTGTTTCAAGTGGAAAAACTTGTTAATACCGCAATTCTCAGTTGCCTCAGGGCAAGTCTATCCGCCCGGGCCGCTGGAATTACGTCCTTCTCGGTAATAATCTTCAGACAGACTTGGTAAATGATGGGCATTTCCCAAGAGTATTGATGTTTTTACAGTAGAACGTTAAACGTAAGTATGCTAAGGAAAGTTCGCAGTGTATGTAACTCAAATGTTTAAAGTACATTTAAATTCAGATAACGCTATCTGTGTAGTTATCTAAATAATGTATGTATGCGTGTGAACTGTGTGATCGGTATATCAGTCAAAGCAGATTTTAGAGGATGCCAGTGTTTGCACGGCTGCCCGGCTGCTTGAAACAGTTTTCTAAAGACGAGAGAAGGCCAATTCTCGTAATTTAAAACGTTCAAAATCTAGTCGCAGTATCATCTCGGCGACACAAATGTCAAAAACTTGTCAACATTTAGGGGAATAACACCCAGTTTCTGAATTGAGAATTTGAAGTTGAGAACATCTTAATCTGTACTTAAGTATGACTTAAGTATGAAGTATGACTGTATTTGAGAATAATTAGTTGAGATTTGCTACTTTATTCAAATCAGAAACCGGGTGTTAGAGGTATTTTTGACAGATTGAGACTGAGATCAGACTGTGAACGTTCTTAAAATTACTAGAATTATCCCTCTGTTCTGAGAACAGTGTGGTAGAGTACTCAAATCATAGTTGTTGCGTCATAGTTTCATTTATACGTACAGTGTAACTAAAAAATAATTGCATCGTTGAGATGGTGAAGGGGGCACAAACGGGCCGGGTCAAAAAGTTAGTGGTGACGAGCGATCTAGATACTACACCACGCGTTCCGCGCCCGTAATTATGTGCTGAGATTTAGGGATGCCGCCTCCAATTGACCCAGATCTAAATAATCCCCTTGACGACTTGTACTATCGGTGATTGTTTTTATCTTGTTACAACGTTGGAGTTTTTCGCGTTCCAGAAATAAACTAAAAGAAACACGAAAAAAAATTAGCAACAGCGCTAATTATTATCATGACAATGAAAATCTGCTGTGCATTGCTTTTCGGATTGCTATAACGCCTGTTGAAGGTCATTGAAATATTGATTCCGGAGTTTGCAATTTCATTTCATTTCTCTTCGCTTAAAGGCAGGAACTTTACATGTTTTATTATCTACCTTATGAACGAACTTTGTCTTGTCTTTAGTCTAAATTCAAGAGATTTGCTTTACCTGATAGTATTAAATAAAAAAAAATGCGTTAACACCACCGTAGCTTATATAAATTACCTTGAACCTAATTAAGTATCTACTTAATTTTTTTCCAGAAAAATAGGATTATCCGTGAAGTGTAGTCTAGTACTTTTGTTGGGGGGGGGGTGAAGGCCAAGATTGCGTAATTCAGCTCAACTTTAGGTTCGCAACGCAAACTGTATGCGCAAGGATGACTTGAAAACCATATCAATCTGTTTTCCGAAAAGGTTGACAAACCAGTTAAAACCAATTAGAACGGTTTAATCCACGGAGGTTTAATCCAAAACACGGTATACAGGGTTAACGAAAATCGCTGCGTTGCCCCTGCAATTCAATTGAAATACGTTTTGGGTTCCTGGTACCTATACCCGGATTTTCGTAATAACGCCGCTTGAAGCTGGTTAATTAAACTTTGTAAAATTTTAAACGCGAACAACCACAATTAACTGATTAAACTTTTAAATATTTTAACCAAACGTGATGTAGGAGCAAAATTTTTTCTAGTTTCTGGGTTGTGCGATTTTGCTGAACATTTAATTAAATGTAAGTATTTTATACGAACGCAGCTTGAATCAGTACCTAGTTTATTCTGGCTTACTAACTAACTCGCTAGATTCGTTTTAATAGTACCTAAGTACGAACATTTTATTAGTTAAATTTGGTTTCAGAATAAGCGTAGGCGAGTACTTACGTAATATTCAAATAATTTGACAAACAAACAAAGAAATCTTGAACTTACCGATACTTTGAAAGCTAGATGTTGATATAACTACTTACTCAATTTTTTTTTTATATACATACTCAAGTTTATCTTCTAAAAGAAATACTTTGATCTGAAATCTCTGTCGAAGTAGTCCAATAACCATATATTATTATATAAAAGAAAGTCTGGTTAGTTACACGATTACACCATTTATAACTCAAGAACTTTTATGATCTTTGGTTTGTTGGATTTGTCTCCGCCCCGAATACCAGAATAACTATTAAAACATGGCGAAAATTCACAAAATAAGAAGAAAAAAAATCTCATACATTTTGTATGGATCGGCTTTTTTGATTCTGAGCGGTACGAAGGGTGAGCTAGTTTGTAATAAATTTAAAAATGTTCAAGGCACGAGGCATATTATTTATTTTATACTAGATTTCTAAATGTCTCAAAAAGACCAAAAAAAAAAAAAGAAAAAAAAAATTAAAGAAAAAAGAACAAAAAGATTTATATAAAAAAAAAATAATAAGTACTCAAATAAAATGCTGCAATTTTAGTCCCAAAGAATTCAGTACCAACGAACGTCTGACGTAACACCTCGCTCTGAAGAGCAAACTTTTTTATATTTAATGAAAGCAACAGGAAAAGTTAGAGTGAATGAAAAAACAAAATTCAGGCTACAAAAAATAAAATCGGCGCCAGACCGACCAATGCTAGGAAGCCAATACAGCTGACGTTATCAGATCTGGTTCGATTGAAATACGTGACGTGACTCCCAATTCGCTGCCTCACACTCCATGCCACGAAAATAGTACAAGACTCGTGAAGTCGTGTGGCCGTGTGCGGCCATTCGGAATTGTGGTTTTCATTGTAATGTTCTGCCAGCGAATTGCTACAGATTATTTAAGAGCTTTTACGCCTTGAATGAATGAACCGATTATAATGAAACTTCAACGCATAAGCAGGATACAAAGGTCTAAAAAGAGACTTAAGAACATTTTAGAAATGTCTTATTTAAAAACCGGCCAAGTACGTGTCGGACCACGCACAATGAAGGGTTCCGTAGTTGGAATGAATTTATACCAAGAACAAACTTAACATTGTAGTTGAAAAACATGTTCTCCCATACATTCCAACTGAAAATGTAAGTTTGTACGCACAATATTGAGAGATTTACCGTGTTGTTTCAAGATCATAGACTTCTTATTAATTTTCCTGTAATCTATAGGCATAGAACTATTTTCTGTATTTTTTTCAAAATTTTAGGATCAGTAGTTTCGGATATAGGGGGGGGGGGGAATGGTAAATTTCCGTCTATTGTCTTAAATAACTTTAATACAATTTACTTTTAAATTATGAAAAATATATATTTGGAGCAAATTGGCTGTGACAGACGGACAGACAGACAGACACACGAGTGATCCTATAAGGGTTCCGTTTTTTCCTTTTGAGGTACGGAACCCTAAAAAAGGTAACTGGAAATCTCTGTTTCTATGGAAACTTTGAAATCGGTCTAATTTGGCTGTAACACTATTTTTCGAAAATGTTCTTAAGTAACTTTGTATCCTGGTTATGCGTATGAAGTTTCATTAAATTCGGGTCATTCATTTCAAAAAACAAGGGCTTGGAAAGTTTGTATGAAATGCCTTAAGGCGTAAACAATGCATTCAGACATAATATGCGATAGCAGCAATCGCGGTTGATTTGCTGGCATTTATTGAAAAGTTCCGTTATCTGTTTCCGAAACTCATCATAAGATCTTTACGAAATTTAAATGGGACCATTTCGGAATATAAACCTCAAACGACCAAAAAAAAAAAATAAATATTTATGACGGATATGACCGAATATACAAATAAAATATATATATATATAAACATCCGAATTGAGAACCTCCTCCTTTTTTTGAAGTCGCTTAAAAACTTAAGTACTATTAATATAGATTACTTAAGTTTTATTACGGGAAGATACTTAGTTATTTTTCTTATAAATATGTTTTCAATCGCTCTGTATACTGAAAGGCGATAAAAATATTGACCAAGTGTAATACCTTGTTCGGTTTGCCTTTGCTCTAAGCAGTTTATAGCTACTTATATAAGTAACTAAGGCGGTCATCCGGAGCCCTTTGTCTGAGCCGCTGGATGGCGGCCATGACCGCGTCGGTCGGCTCGCTCGAAATTAACTCTCTGTCTGATTTCTGTAATACTGTTACTACGCGACTGGGATACGATCTTCAACAAATTGTAAATCAGCCTGCTTTACCTCTGTTCTATGTAATATTGAGAAGTTCTACAGAATTGTCTATAGTTTCAAAACCCAATTATAAGTAGGTACCAGCTTTATTCATGACTACTCTGAAGCCTGGACATAATCTTACATTGAAATTCGGCGAGATGATGTTTTAAAATACTTGTTATGTTTAAAAAAAAAAATCATAATAAAGGTTGTTCCTATCCGAGAGAAGACAATAAAAATCGTCAAACCTTGAATTCAATTCTGTATCTAATCGTAAAAATAAGAGTATGATAATGATTCATAAAGTTACGACAAGTTGTCATGTAGATAAAATATAAATAACATTTTGATATCTACGAACAATAAAATATTATTGTGGTAACGTCATCTTACAGTCCAACTTATTTATTAATTTGTTTGTCAGTCAATCTGCCTAGCCTTTTCTCAACTACTTAAATACTATGTTTGGGTCCGCTTCCAGTTCAATCCGACTCAGAGGAAGCCCTCTCTGACTCTTCGTCCTCCTCGGAAGACGACTATATAGTCGTCGGAAAGGGTGGCAAGAGAAAGAAGAACGCCTCCTCTCACGCCAACAAGGCCAAAAAGTCGGTCGCGGTAATCCCCTCTAACCCCCGCCCCCCCACCCCAACCCCCGCCGCATCGCAGGCCAATCCCGCATCTAGCCTCTCGGCTACCCCTCCCGCTTCGAACGCAAAGAAGCCACGACCCCCGCCCCCCATCTATGTCCAGGATAAGTCCAAATGGACAGAAATCTCCAAAGCGTGTGTTGATCAAAAGATCAACTACACGAACGCCCGCTCAACCCAACAGGGTATTAAGGTAACGGTCGCCTCGTCCTCGGACTACAGGGACCTTACCCGTCTCCTCCAGACAAGGGCTTACTCCTTCCATACGTACTCCCTTCCGGAGGAAGTCCCCACCCGCGTAATCATCAGGCGCGTCCCCAAAGAAATCCCCACCGAGGAGATCAAAGAAGACCTTGCTTCACAAGGCATCCCCGTCTCAGCAGTCCATCGCTTGCACAAAGCATGGAAGGGCCTAGTCTACGACATGGTCCTGGTCATCTGCGACCCTACTGAAGGACATCACCCCATCTTCAAGGTGAAGTCAGTCTGCTCCCTCTCGGGTATCTCTATCGAGAAACCCAGGAAGTCCAACCTCATCGGACAATGCCACAGGTGTCAACTGTATGGCCATTCCCAATCCCACTGCTACGCGACACCTAGATGCGTCAAGTGTCTAGGTGCCCACGGCACGTCAGACTGTCCCCGCCCCAAAGACCGCTCTCAGTGCACAGAGCCACCGAGCTGCGTTCTTTGCGGCCAATCCGGGCACCCGGCTAACTACCGTGGCTGCCCCAAGGCTCCCAAGTCTTCTTCTCCCAAACTGACGAAGCGCGCGAGCGACCGTCAGCAAAGGGAAAGCCCCTCTGTGAGGATCCCGATCCCTTCCTCCCAGATGCCCGATAGGCTCAGTCCCCAAAGGCCCTCCCCATGGGCGAACCTCAACCACCTCAAAGCTCCCGCAGCTTCGGTGCCCCCCCCACCCCCGACTATCCCAGCGCTGATGGCAACTGTCATCCCCGCGCCATCAGTAGGCCCCTCGGTCCCAGTAGCCCCACCGGTAGCCCTTCCCGCCGCCGCGCCCAGGGCTCCCGCTGGTCCCAGTAGGTCCCCCCCGACCCCCGCCTCCCGCCCCCAGCCTAGCAGCATGGAGGTAATAATCGGTGCTTACGCAGCTTTTATTGCCCCCGCAAATGCCATGGCAGCGGAAATCCAAGCCTGTAACGGCAATCCTCGGCGCATCGCCGAGATTTTCAATGCGTATCCTCAGATTACGCAAGTCATGCAAACCCTCAACTTCTAAAAAGCTCCAATGGCTTTACAAAGAATGAGCGTTACCAAACCCCGATCCCTTAGACTAGGGTTTTTTAATGCAAACGGCATTAAAAATCAACGCGATGAGATCGCCGCGTTCCTCCGCGATCACCAGCTCGATGTCCTCTTAGTCCAGGAAACCTTCCTGAAGCCCCATCTGCGGAACCCGAACATTGCCAACTACAAGATAGTTCGCAATGACAGGGCTCGCTGCCACAAGGGCGGTACCCTCATCTACTATAGGAAGTCCCTCCATTGCATCCCGATAGACCCGCCCGCCCTTATCTCTCAGCTAGAGATCTCTATCTGTCGGCTCGGCATGACCGGTCACCCCGCAATCACCATCATCTCCGCCTATATCCCGCCCACCAATGGTGCGGAGGATCCCATCTCTCTCACTACCGATTTCACTACCCTCTTCGGTATGAGTGACTCCGTCATCATGGCGGGGGATCTCAATGCCAAACATCCCGCTTGGAATAGCAGCACGACCTCTACCAGAGGTAGGATCGTGTTCAAACTAGGCGACTCCCTCAATTTCGATATCATCGCTCCGATGTATCCCACTCATTTCCCGGGCGACCCCGCCCAACTTCCTGACGTTCTCGATGTAGCGCTTCTCAAGAATGTAAACCTCCGTTTGCAGTCTATCGAGACGGTACAAGAGCTTAACTCTGACCACCGCCCGGTCATCTTGCACCTGGCCCCCTATTCGGGCCCCCCGCACGACCCCAACCAGCCCCCTCCGACCAAAACAGTCACCGACTGGAGGAAAGTAAGCGAAAGACTGAAATCCACCACGTCTCCCCACCTAGACTCCATCCCCGAGCAAATTATCTCAGTCGCAGACACGACTGGGGCGATCGACTCGTTCACAGAGCACGTTCAATCCGTACTGACGGATTGCTCACGGGAAGTTCCAGTGATGGAAGACCATCGCTGGAAACTGCCCGATGACGTACGTGAACTGGTGACCGAGAAGAACGCTGCCATTCGTGCCTACGACTCTTTTCCCTGCGACGCGAACAAATCCCACATGCGCCATTTACAGCGTGCTGTAAAGAAACGCATAGGGGAGTGGCGCTCCGAGGGATGGGATAAGTTGATCGGCGAACTCGAGCCCACCCACCACGCCTTCTGGCAACTCCAGAGGAAGCTCCGCTCCTCTGAAGAGGCCACAGTTCCTCCCCTCACACGCCCCGACAAAACGGTCGCTTTCGAAAACCTCGAAAAGGCCGAATGCCTAGCCGACAGCCTAGAGGCTCAATGCACTCCCAGCTCTCAACCAGTAGACAGAGCGCACCTCGACGAGGTGAACGCTGAAGTCGAACGGAGAGCCTCCCTCCCGCCAGTCGAAGACCCTGATGATCCTCTGCCTCCCGTCACTCCCGACGAAGTGCAAGACATCATAAAAGGGCTCGCAACCCGCAAAGCCCCCGGTTCGGACGGTATCACCAATAGGGTGTACAAACTCCTCCCCGCCCCCCTCATACTGCTCATGACCGCCATCTTCAATGGCGCCCTGAGCAACAACATCTTCCCCCAAATGTGGAAAGAAGCCACAGTCATAGGCATCCCTAAGCCAGGCAAGCCCAAGTCTGAGCCCTCCAGCTACCGCCCCATCAGTCTACTCAATGTTTTCGGCAAAGTCTACGAGAGGCTTATTTATAAGCGCCTCAAAGACTATGCCGAAGCAAAGAGCCTCATCCCCCCCGAACAGTTCGGTTTTCGCACGAAGCATTCGTGCATCCACCAGCTCCACCGCATAGTCGAGCACATTAGCGCTGCCTTTCAGCGAGGTGCTTCGACAGGCGTCCTGTTCTTCGATATAGCGAAGGCGTTCGACAAGGTCTGGCACAATGGCTTATTATATAAGCTGTACCTGCTCGGTGTGCCAGACCGTCTCGTGCTCATCTTACGAGATTTTCTGTCGGACCGCACTTTCCGCTACCGTATCGAGGGCGCTCTCTCTCCCCCTCACCCCATCCGCGCCGGAGTCCCCCAGGGTTCCGTTCTGTCTCCCCTCATTTTCACCCTTTTCACTAGTGACATCCCGAACAGTAAAAAGGCACAGTTGGCGCTCTTCGCCGACGACACTGCCATATACTGTTCGGGTGTCAACCAGTCATCCATAGCTCGAAACCTCCAAACCTCCGCAAGCGCCTTGAGCGATTGGTTCCGGAAATGGAGAATCGAGGTCAACCCCGATAAGAGTCAGGCGGTCATCTTCTCGAAACCGCGTAAACTACCCCCCCCCCCTCCCGCGCCCGATCTCTATGTATGGCAAGCCGATCCCCTGGGGAAAGCGAGCCAAATACTTAGGTGTCATCCTAGACCACAACCTCACCTTCAACGAGCACATAAAGACGGCGCGTTCGCGCGCCTCTTTCGCTCTCGGTAGGCTCCACTCCATGATAACTGCCCGCAGCAAATTGTCACTCAAGTGCAAATTGCGCCTCTACACCGCGGTCATCCGTCCCATCATGACCTATGCTTGCGTAGTCTTCGCACACGCCAATCCGCGATTTCTGCATAAAATGCAAACCCTTCAGAACCGTTTCCTCCGAAAGGTCACGGGAGCCCCCTTCTATGTCCGAAATGTGAATCTGCATCTAGATCTCAGACTCCCCACCATCCAGCAGTTCATGAAACGCCTCTCCAAGCGCTTCTTTGACTCTGCCATAAAGCACCCCAATCCCCTGATTGCGGCGGCCTCCCGATACACTCCCTCCCGCATAAGTAGGATTCGCCGACCAAGGCATACCCTCACTATCCCCGACGACGCCACTACCCTCCTCCAGGAGAGCAGTAAGGCCACTAGTACTCTCAGACGTCAATACAAACACAAGCTCAGACATCCGTCCTTCCGTCCTCGCCGCCGAGGCCCGTCGCGACGCCCCGCACCATCACCGTGCCCCCCCCGACCCTTGCTCGAGCCAGCCCGCGCAGCTGAGCCTGTAGTTTTAAATTCGCCCCTAAACACCAATAATAATACCGATCCAGCCTGTCCCTTGCTGTCCTCTTCCAGCGACGCCCTGAGCCGAGGTCCGAACCCCGCAGGGGGTTACCCTTAGCGCTGTCGCTTAGTTTTTAAGTTATTGTTTGCCCTGGCTGGAGGCCTTAATTCGAGGCATCCACAGGAAAGTCCGGTTAAGCAGTAGCCATCCTCATAAAGGATCAACTGCGAGATGCCTAATTATTAAAAAAAAAAAAAATCCGCTTCCAGTCCAACCGGATTACTGGCCAACACGATACCCCTTGGTACGATTGTTTGTGAGACTTAAAGATCTACAAATTACCATTTGTGGCGTTTATTTTGGTTGTAGTACAATAATCAAAATAATCAAATCTTTTCCCAACTATTTTGGGGTCGGCTTCCAGTCTAACCGGATGCAGCTGAATACCAGTATTTTACATGAAGCTACTTCCAATCTGGCCTCCACAACCCAGTTACTGGGTAATACGATACCCCTTGGTAAGACTGGTTGTCAGACTTTCGGGCTTCTGACTACCCGTAACGACTGTCAAAGATCCACAAAGGGGCACGGAGGGGTCTTGGTATGTAAAGATGGTCACCCATCCATAGACCAACCACGGTAAGCGAAGCTTAACCTGATCGATCGACCTGAGCGGCTGTTATTATTTAGCCACGCCCCCCCCTTTGGTTGTATAATCAAATAATGGTAAAGTAATCATGAAAAGAGTTGCAAATGTGATTTGCCAGCGTACGCCGTGTCGGGAGGGCTCATAATGATTGTAAACAATTGGCCGTTTCCTGCGCTATTAAATCAGGATAACTGCTCGAATAACGAGCGGTACAAATGTGTACAATAACGTTTTGTATCGTAAATTCGTATCCTTTTTATGCTCGTATGCGTATGTATGTACGGGGTACGGGCTGTTTGTAGGTGTCGCGAGAGCCGAGGTGTCAAATTTTACGCCGAGTTACGCCTTGCACGTTTTGACACCGTATCCCGTGCCGATGTCGTAAGGTCAAACTATTATAAATACATTCTGTAAATGCTTCTTCTGATAAGAGGTTAAATGGTAAGGCCTCGTTCTTACATTGCTGCTAAAAATAGCAAAATGCCAACGGCTATTTTTAGCAGCACAGAAATATAAGAACGAGAGGGTGAACTATCATATCGAAGCTATTTAAAAATACTGACTTTAGTGATAAATAGTGTATTCCAGTCTTATAAAAATAAATAGTGGCACTTACAACTGGGAAAAAAGGCTATGAATCCAAAATCTCATTTCTCCGTCTAAACTAATTCTCGCTTTCCTTAAGTATGACATTGTCATAATATAAACTTGACTGGATCAACTGTGTGAATGACTTTACAACACATTCAAGTAGAAGATAAGTATATTTTTTATACCTATCTGAAAGTAATTTGAATGTGATTTTTTTGTCCTTATATTGGAAACTTCTATAAAAAGCTGATAATGAGGTGTCCTAATGGCAGTGGCAGCCATTGTCGTTAACCTTGTCTAAATAAATGTTTTGTCGTCGACACGGTTTGGTCCGTGTTACAGTGACCTATATTGACAGCAACATAGCACGGCCTGACCCCTGACTCTGACCGCCAACGAACGAGCCACCTCCATTCACGCTTTTTTGTTATATTATGGGCAAATTATATTTTGTTCAGAAGATAAGTAAACAAAGCTCCGCTGAAAGAAATGATTACACGGGATTACAAGTGATTACATCGATTGATAAATCATTCCTCCAGATATTTTGAGTTGACATAATAATTAGTTTCAGAGATAATATAATGTAAAGTGAGTGATGTTGGCCTATCTAGTTGCATCGTCCCCGTGAAATCCCAACGCGCAACGGTAGGCCTTTGTGGATCCACGAACTGTCCGTATAAATTGAATAATGGCTAGCTCGCCTCAACTAAGTGGATTCTATTTTGCTTTTCGTGTACGTCCGATGTCGACCCTGCTTACGTCACGACTTGCTAAAACAACCACATTTTGCCCCCTCGTTCATTTATTATTCCTTTGGTTTTGTATTTCAGCGTTTCACACACAATTTCATTAGCGACGTTATAATACGTAAAGTCTTTTGTGGAGTCGAGTTGATCTCATTATTAATTTATAGGAAAGGCGACAGTCCTGTTTTATAGTTAGACGTATTGTACTGAATAATTATTTTATTATGAAGACGTGTGAATGTCACCCTCCGTCATGAATAAGGATAATCACTAGTGTCAAAGTATGATAAAGGAAAAACCTTATTAATCGTACTATATTATCATTTATCACCCCACGTTATTTGATTTCGCTATAGATAAGTAGTCGTTAAATAATTATGAATAAATAATGCGGCTCTTTTTACCATTTTCAATAAAAAAGTGGATATAAGAACCGAAAAAGATACTCGTGTTTTGTACCGTTTTATAAAATGAAAATCTTAAGATAAGAACGCAAAGTGTAAAAGTCCTGAGAAGTGTAACATGTTGCGCTACTCCTCACGTCAGCTTGGGTTACAATTGCAACGTGGATAAATGGAGTGTCGGCCGTCCGCGACACCGAGCCATTCATTATTTCTTCTTACTCCACAACTGCTAAAGTGTAATTACAATTAACTAACGTCTTTATATAATAACGATTAATTATATTATGAGACCGCCCGCGGCTTTGCTCATTTTTAACCGACTTCAAAAAAAGGAGGAGGTTCTCAATTCGTTTGTATTTTTTTTTTAATGTTTGTTACCTCAGTACGCCGTCATTTATGAATCGATTTGGAAAATTCTTTTTTTATTTTAAAGGACATACTTCCAGATTGGTCCCATTTTTGTCAAAATCCAGTTCTGATGATGGGATCCATGAGGAATTGAGGGAACTCCTCAAATATTATAGGCATACATATAGCAATTTTGGTATTTTCATTAACAACTCAAGCATTTGCATTTAGAAAGTATAATTTGGTGAAGTGGAACTGATGATTAAGACCACAGATGGCCATCGGAACTATACTCGATGACAAATATTTCACGGGTAGCGATTCGATTGCTTTAATATGGTTACTACGCAATTTATGTTCGTCACAATGCGTATGGTGAAGCGGAGCTGATGGTGACTTCACCATCAGCTCCAGTTCTTCTGGTTCTTACCAGGAGAACTCCTCAACAATTAACGTCCCAGCATCGGGAAAAGCAATATTTTGTAACAGGTGATGAGCACTTGACATTAGGGTTTGAAACGGTATGCTCTCGAGGTGGTCCTATTGTCACCAAGTCAGAGTCTGATGAAGAGATCCCATGAAAGTCGAGGAAAATCCTCTTTGGTAGGCATGTACAGTGTGTTAGTTGAAATCTCTCAAATCAAATGAAACCTATAGATGATTCAAGTGTTTGAGTCTGAGAGTCATCACTTACTCTCTCCGACTTTTAATTAGCTGCAGTAAAATGACACTTCTTAATAACTCATTTCGGACTGCATTTAGAGATATGCATTTCAAATAAGTTTCGTTTGTTACACTATTCTGTACTAGAAAAACATGGTTTCGTTGATGGCCGCGAAAAAACAAAAAGACGCCAATTTTAGTCATTTAAGTTACACATTAAGCTGTCGTTTTACTGCAGCTAATTAAAAGTCCGACTATAATGCTACCGAGCCATCGATGGTAGCCACAGCAGTCCTTAACTGTTAGGAATTAGGAGATACGGCAATATGTCGACAGAAACTACTTAGCAGTTCTTGGATAGACGTGGACTTGAAAACAATCGTCTTCATCATTCAATTTCTCGTAATGATGTAACGGGACGAACAGGTCCCGCATCTGATGATGGTAAGGGCTTGTAATTATCGAAAGAGCTTGTAATAGGCCTAATTGAATAAAAGTATTTGACTTTCACTTGTCATCAGCTCAGCAGCATGAAGTGATGACTCTCAGACAACACCTATCGGTCCATTAAATTCGGAGAAAATTGGATGTGACAGACGGACAGACAGACAGACACTCGAGTGATCCTATAACAGTACCGATTTTTCCTTTTAAGGTAAGGAATCCTAAAAAGTGAAAAATAAAAAACTTTTTACAAAAAAAAAACAACCGACTTCCAACAAAACACTACAAAGTAAAAAATAACTTTAATTTCAGAAGTCGGTGTCAAAAAACGAAAATGCAGAACTAACGACACCGGCTTCTGAAATTAAAATTATTTTTTACTTTGTAGTGTTTTGTTGGAAGTCGGTTGTTTTTTTTTGTAAAAACGTTTTTTTTAATTATCTTGTTACTATAAAGCACTGAATGTCGTATTGTGAAAGATAGTCGCATTCATACATTATTTTTTGTCTTTTTTCTTGTCGTATTGAAGATTTAAACCCTTTGAAGTCCTGAAGTTTTCGTTAATGGAAATCTGTAATCTTCCCTGGTGCATTTTTTTGAATCTATGCTAATATTTCTTTTTCTTCTGTGCAGGCGCAAAGCGACGATGACGATGTCGGGCCCGACGACGTCAACGTCGCCGTCGAAGGAGGCTTTATGGATGAATTCTTCAGTGAGGTAAGACATATTTTGTTTTCACTCCATCAACGCGTTATCCACTTTAATAGACTTTAATTAAACCCCGGGCAGCTGCTTTATGACTGGCTGTTTAGTAGTCACTAGCCAATATTATATTCTGAAGGCTTTGTTAATTACAGCTGTAGTGTAAATTCTGCAGGTAACTTAGTTACTCAGCCGTTTTTTTTAACCCCCTTACTAATAAACGCTGTACTTATAGCGAGCGTCTGTATAGTTACACAACGCTTTGTCTTTTTCTTTCGAAAGTAAAATGACTGACGACTGAAAGTGAGAAATCGGTGTGTAACTATTCATCTGATATAATACGTTTACTAGTAATGGGGTAATTGTTTAAACGTACTCATTTGTACTTATTAAATTCTAAGAAACATGCAGTCTTAAAAATTTTAAAAATAAACTCTTAGTACCTATTCCGGTTCTTAAAGAACTATGAACTAGAAGCTATTTATATATGCCTTTATATAATACTTATTTACATGCATAGATAATAAAGGAGTTCATAAAACCGGTTTCTAGGCTGCTGGTCAATGACATCATGATGTCATAGAAAGCCAAGGATATTATGAATTTTTTCGTAACTCAATATCGAATATATCTCGACTAGACATAAAATAGTTGTTGTTATGTATTCAGTCTTAATGTTAAGGAATATGAATCATACGTGACTTCATTACGGCAGGTATACACGGACGCGTCAGTTTTGTCGCTTCTAGCGCTCCGGTAATCAGCGCATGATGAACTCGTGATAGTATGACTCATTTCCTCAGCATCTGCTGCTTACATTGCCGTTAAGGAATTTCTTTAACCTACACATTACAGAAATATTCTCTTTGACGTCGACGGGTATGCCAATATGTTATAAAGTATAGAAAGAAAAACGTTCCTTTTTCACTGCGAGATTTATCGACGGATTTGGCGCTAGCGAAGTGGATTAAATATTCTGCTGTGATAACAATTATTTACTTGAATAGAGGGAGATTGTAACATTTCATACCTTTGATGCTTTTATAGAGAGAACAGCAATTCCATTTTGCAAGCTCCACTGACACGCGGCTATTCTGTCTGCCCGAGTTTTCCAATCAGCATAGTTGTACAAAAGTTTCAGCGTGTTCTATTGTTTTCGCGTCGTGCACGTAAGCGTTGTTCTGTTTGTTTTACTAGTGTGTATTATGTTATTGCGTGTCGCCATAGGTATTTAATTATGTTTACCCTCATCTGTGGTATTTCATGCTTCAGAGAAGAACAATGTCCGTGAGACAGCCGTGAAATTCTCCGAATTCTTTTGTGCCAGGATAAAGCCAGTTAATGATTACTTTTTTACTAGCCTTGTATGTGCTGCTGTCTATAAAATATTGATAAAATCAAGTTATAAATAGGTAGGCACATCAAGCTACCCCAATCTGTCATATTTTCCCAATTGAATATGAACCTTATTCCTTTGTAATAAAGTTGAAAATCTATCAAAGAAATTTGACAGAGTGGGGTAACTTGATGTGCTGGCCTCTGTACTTACTGCAAATGCATAAACGGTGTGAAATGAAACCCATGGCGTGCGAGATAAACGCATTCGCGTGTTCGTAGCATGGCCTACAGCATGTAAGTGTACTGTAAAACGTCAATAAACTTACTTTATAGTACCTAACAACGACATTATTGTTTTTATGTCCCTACTATGTTCTAAACCTATTTGCATTATCAATTCCCAATGCTAATTAATTGAACCAATTCCAAGTAAATTAAAGCTTTCCTACAATTTACTCGCCCTTAACGTTTTTCGTAAAGTGTTTATTGTACGGAGTCCTGAAATAAGGGGGAACATGTAAAAGGCGTATTTTCACGGTTGCCTAAGGCCCAGTCGAGTGTTTAATTGGAGTTATTAGACTCTGAATGCGAAATCCAATTTTTATCGATTCATAGATTTAATTTGTATTTTGGCTATTTACGTTTACAATTTCTAGAAAGTAGTAAAGTATTTTTGTTGAAACGAGATGTTAAAAGCCCTTTTCATTGAAGAGGACGAGGCTTTGCATAATAAATTGTTTCGTGTTATCCGTCCCACTCCGTTATTTTTTAAAGACCGTGGACACAGCCCATTAATCATTGATATTGATTAATGCTTCATGGGTGGATTAGTCACTGTATTTTTCCCTTAAAAAAAGTCAGTAGTGATGTGACTCATGTACGCATGAGTATGATTGCATCGATTTAGATTGGCGCTATGCTTATTGAGGTTAACGTTTACACGGTTATACAGCATAATTAGCGACAAATGCAATTCCTTGTGAACTAAATAGGGCCAAAATTCTTCCATACGTGATTTGATTCAAGTTTTTGTACAGATCTTTACTCGTCTTTATCTATACTGGTCTGTACCTTAAAAAGAAACCAGCTCAGGACATCATTTGACAGTAATAACAGGAAATTCACAGTTTACCATAATATCCAAACATAGTTTGTCTGTACTATCACGAGTGTTTAAGTTGTGTTTGTAATTACTAAGAAATTGGTTTTTATGAACTGGAGAATGAATAAATGAATGAGAAAGTTTAATGTTACACTTTACCAGCGATGTTACACTTTACCAGCGAGCTAATTACAAAATCCCTCTGGGGAATTATCGCTTGTATCAATAACTCTCTTCTGTTCTTAATAAAAATTGAGCTAATTCACGAGCTCCCTCGGGAATTATCGATTTATTTTCGTTGGATCCCGCTTTTGAATCCCATTTTTTAGGTATTAACGATTGATCCCATTTGCTATTTCCATTGAATCCCATGTTATAACAACATGTGTACTTTTCAGAAGAAAAGTGATTTACCTTTATTCGACTGCATTGTCAAAAACAAGGAAAGTCCGTGGTATTTTGTCACAGTATATCAATGACATAATACGCAAGCAAGCCAACTGGTGCATTGGCCTAGTGTCAGCTTTTGTGATTTATGTTTCGAGCAATTCGAACTCGATTCCCGCATGACGACATTTATTTTATCTTAATAACGAATTAATGTTATTGTTTTTGAAATGTGGTCTGTGGTTTGAATGAAAATGCACAACGGGGAATCCTAGAAGTTTATATACCTAAATTATACACAACTGTATAGTGTACAGTCAGTTCTCCGATTTCATTATATTTTGCAGTTTGCACGTCATTTTAAAGGCCCACAAAACAATCTACATTTACGTAGGCAGCATTTTGTAGTTGGGATTGCGTTAAGTGTAAATAAATGCACGCTTTCAAGATAAATGGACATGCGGTCATAACACTTAATGTAACCTACCTCCTATAAATACCATCCATGTAAACTGAACAGTTTAATTTAAAGTCATTAAAAGATTATTAACACAAACGTTCATCACCCCTACTTATCTTTTTGTAGATGAGAAGCCTTTAGATGACTATAGAGATCTTAGTGAGTTAGATCCTCAATCGTACGACTGTGGATTTAAGACACCTGATCTATTTGGGCCTAAGGGGAGCATGAAAAGCTGTTACTAAGTGGCGCCTATAAGGACACGTTACAGACATTCGAGTACAAGGGCGGGTGACGTCACACACATCCTAGAAATCAATAGAAAACATCGAGACATTGTCATAGAAAGTAATAATAATTAAATAGGTTATGTTGTGGAATGACGTTTTATTTCCGTAATATTGTTATAAGCATTAATACCAGCTCATTTCCGGCCAGCTTTTCCGATTTTTCCGCTTAGCGTAGCCGTAGCGCCACGAAAACGACTACTACGCATGTTGCACTTCTATACATGTACTTAATATACTTTCATTATAGAAAATTTGTTTTTACGTATTTATTTCCAAAACATATTGTTAGCGTTATCCGAGCATTCGACGTAGCCGTCGTAGCGCTACCCAAATCCGAAAACCGTGCTTGTACTATACCGTGTAGGTACTTATTTTACTTATTACATGATAAAAATCTGTTTTACTTTCTTATTTATTTCTAGAACATTCCACTAATAGGCGTTATTATTACCCGCTCATTTCCGGGCGACTTTTCCGTGCATTTGGCGTAGCGTAGCCGTACCTCTACGAACCCGAATATTACACATATTTGCACTACTACACCTTGTAGGTACTTATTTTACTTACCTACTAATTATAAGCGAACTAGCTCATTTCCGGGCGACTTTTCTGAGCATTCGGCGTAGCGTAGCTGTCGTAGCCGTAGCGCTACGAACCCGAATATTACACATAATTTGCACTACTACACCTTGTAGGTACTTATTTTACTTACCTACTAATTATAAGCGAACTAGCTCATTTCCGGGCGACTTTTCTGAGCATTCGGCGTAGCGTAGCTGTCGTAGCCGTAGCGCTACGAACCCGAATATTACACATAATTTGCACTACTACACCTTATAGGTACTTATTTTACTTACCTACTAATTATAAGCGAACTAGCTCATTTCCGGGTGACTTTTCCGAGCATTCGGCGTAGCGTAACTGTCGTAGCCGTAGCGCTACGAATCTGAATACAACGCATATTCAACTATACCATGTACCTACTTATTAATCGACTTCTTTTACTTACATAATAACGAAAACTTGTGAAAGTTACAACAAAGTTAGTATAGTACTTACAGCACACTCATAAAAGTTGTTTACTTCTCGGAACCAGAGCTTTTGTCTTGTTATTACGTTGCTATGTAGAAAAAACTTTTCTCCGTTTCTCTGAAGTATTTCGTAAGGGTTGGTATAAGGTGGATGTTTAATTCGTATAGCTTCGTTGAACTGTGACTGTACCGACGTCGCAAGGCTTACATAATCCGAGTTAATCCGGTGCCCGCAAACATGACCGCTTCGGAGCACAGCTACCTTTATAAATAAAAGGAGATGTTTCAAAATGGGCCAGGTCTATGTACAGTAACTCAAAAAAAAGAGAAAAATCCATAGAATTCAGGAAAAATACAGATAATTCAATTAAATGTATACTGTTCTGGTAGTGAATTGATATTTATCAATTATTTTTATCGACTTTCAACATGGCGTCTCACCGATTTAGTTACTCTGTGCTTAAAAACAAGGACAATTAACCATTGATCATAGAAATAGAACTGTTAGCTGTCACAAAAATGTCACTTCAGTCACTTTCGTCTTGTCGTCGGTCGTGATTGTGTTCGTTTTGTTTTGAGTTTCTGGAGTTCTTTTTAACAACCTCGCTTTCGTTTTTTGGATTTAATACCGTTTCTTTCCCATCTGTTTACCTGGCTTTCGTTTTTGGACTGTTACCCGGCTTGTGTTGTAAGGACTTCGACTTTCTTGTGTGGTTTCCTCCACAGAAATAAACATGTCAAACGTCATTAATCAATCAAAATGACAGTTTACCGCCATGACGGGTTTTTGTTGTGTGTTGCAATTTCAAGTGTAATTTCTTGGGTTTACCAGCAAAACAAGCCATTTTAAAGTAATTGGACAGTTGAGAACTGTTTTAAATGAATTTTCCTATTTTTTTGTATAGTGTACAAGGACCTGGCCCAGGCTCCATACATTTTGAAACATCTCCTTTCTACAGCATTATAAATCTGTGGGGCGGCTGTGTCTACATTATGTATATTTATGCAAAAATAATACTGGGTCGTATATTGGTCGCTAACCCGGCGTGCCTAACGTGGTCACTATGGGCAAACTCCCTTTATGAGAGGTCAACGCCCATCCAATTGCGATAAGTTGAATAGAATATAATAAAAAATGGTTACATCATTCATTCCATAACTTTTACTAAATTACTTTCAGCCTAGCAACCCTGAACATTTTTATTAAAAATGGCTGTACATTTTATGAATATTTTCGCGTTTCCGAAACTCATAAAAACCGGTAACACAAACACAATTAATACAATATTCAATGACTTGTTTTTGATTGATTATTCATTATACAGTTTATACTTTTATTTTAAGAACTAGCACGCGACCCAAATAATATGAATACAATATAATTTCAATTAAATCGGAATTTGATAGTATGTACTTAAACTTACATTAGGTTTTTAAATATTTGAATTGATTAGTTTCATTCAGGCTCATTAAATTGCCCTCGTCAAATATTCAAGGTTTTATTAATTGCTTGCTTGGAAAATAGCGACTTGAAAAAGATCTACTTAAACGTTTCATTATTCTGTCAGTAAGTTAGCAAGTATTTTATTATTCATATGAGTCTTGTTATAATATAACAAAAATAGACATTACGTTTAAGATGTATATGTATGATTTTCTTCCCAATAAATATTCCGCTTATAAAGTAAAAATAATTATCTTCAGAGATATCTACTACTATGAATATCTGATTACATCTATTACAATACAGGGTCATTATCCCCGCATTCAGTTTTTTTTAAGCATTTGGGATCCAACGGAAATAGTTTTTGGGATTCAACGGCAATTCTCTTGCATTTTTAAAATTCGGGATCCAACGGAAATAAAAAATAATGTTTTGTGGGATCCAACGGCAAAAATATTAAACTGGGATTCAAAAGTGGGATCCAACGAAAATATATCATTTCTTGAACGCATAAATCAGTGACTACAATGACTTCAAATGTCGAAGTTGTCAACAACAAAATTAAATATCACTAACCACTAATAAAAAAATAATGTTGATCTCCACAGGACATTATTCTGAATACTAATAGTAGCAGTACTACTATAATATTGGAGCTTAATATTTTTAATAGGTCATGCCTGCAGCTAATTGGTAGGTAATCACTAAGCATTCTAAGCAGTCAGGTAATTTTCCACAAACTCCCACAGTTAAGCTTCACAAAGGGGTGAACGATTACTGCAATCGATATTATCGTGACTACTTATATTAAATGGTGGGAACGAGACCTGTTGTAGAATTCTATACAGTATTGTGGAGGCCTGCACATTGAAAAATAAAGACGTTAGTAATTCACCGCTTAGAACATGGTCGAATGTAATAAAACTGTTTCTTTTCCATATTGTTGTTGGCGACATTTTTAACATCTATCTCCAGAAATTCAACTTTCATTTCGAATGTAAGTTTTTCAATATCTCGCAGAATAAGAAATACCATCATACCAAATGAATTTGGCTTTACATAATATGAACCCTAATGTTATAAATATAATATCTATGGTACCGATAAAACTTCCGTACGATCTTTGTATAAATGCTTTGAGAACTGTATAAAAATGCTAATGGTATATTCTAAACCGGGTCGACGTACGTCAATGAGGCGGTAGACTGCCCCAGCGAGTTATAAAATTTTCCTTCTTTTCTCTCTGATTCAGTCAGAATACAATTAAAAAAAATACGAGTCGTCGCCAGTTTTCATTCGTGACGTGAATGGTGAATTCTTCACGCGTTTTCATTTAATTCACAACACAACCACTGTGTCATAAATATTCAGTCTTGCGCTTGGTATTCATCATAATCGTGCGATTCATTTACATGTTATTATGTGTGGATGAGAGATGTGCTCACATGTCGCTCGTGGTGGAACGATGGTGGTCGCGACGGGGAGTGTGCACTTAACGTGATAACGTCATTATCACACATACATTTCTTATAGGCTGTCGGAAATGTCCGTGGTCTAGTATTAATTAATATATGACGTGTTTTTATTACGCCACAGCTGCAATGCCTCGGACCACAATCATATTATTAAACCAAAACCATAATATCTTGATATTGTAAAGCACACATAAAACAATTTAAAGTTCGATAAGCAATAAAGAAACGTTGCCTGACCATGACACGGAACTTCGTTTTGCCAAAATATCAAACAAAGGTTTTTATGTTGAGAACACTAACCACCGAGTTTCCGTTCACGTTCCATTGCGTTCCTCCAGCAATAGCTTCGATAAAATTCATTGATTATGTTGAGAAAGGAGCGTAATGTACTGTGAAGCGGAACTTTAAATTTTGTATTGTCATGGTATTGTAGTCGCTTTAAGTTAACCCAAATTGAGGATTGCCTCAATTTCGGAGGAATTTCTTAAATCCAGAGGATCACACTAGTACTGGTAGTTCTGTATAGATAGTCAATGTTAAAGTATTTATTTGTAAAAAACAGGTGGGTCTAAAAATAGGTGTTGTAAATATAAATATGTATAAAGATCACTGTTTTGCCGTTGACGGCGTACGAATACCAGTAAATTAGGTATCTAAAATTACACTTAGTAACAGAATTACACTTAGTACAGTACGTAACATAATTAAATTTCGTTAAAGTTAAATAACAAATGTAGTGTAAAATGAATATAGCCTGCAGCATCCAACATAAAGTTTGTCCAATTACGACTAAAACAGTTAGTAGTAGTTTTGCTAAATGACGTACAGAAGCAGTCTAATGAGTAACATGCCTCATATTAATACCAAAGGCAAGCTAGCTGGAGCCTACGCTGTGGCCCTATTTGCAACTCCATTTCAGCTTACATACGTATTTCTAACACTTGCGATCCTCACAGAATTAATGGATCACGTTTTTACTTCGGTGGCGGCGCGGTAGCGACCTTTTTTACTCTACCCATCGGATCGAAAGTAGAAAGTGAAGATGTAATAACGAAACAGATTATAGTAATGAGATCGCCCATATTGTATTCAAATCCTGGCAGCGAATACTTATATATACACAGGTACGAATACGCAAATGTCCTTTCTTTGGTATTGTTCGTCGAATCGTTGAGCTCCTCAACTTCTGAGTTGAGCTGCACGATTTTTGACAAATGCGTGCACTGACTGGACAGGTCCGCTCAATCTGTGTGGTTCTTTCTTCAAAAGACCATTTCAGACACCAGTCTACATGGTCTTCACATGATCTGACCAAGATTTTGTCTGGACTTTAAAAGAGACTGTGACCTCTGAGTTTTTTTCGGCTTTTCTTCTCAGAATAGTCAGATAGGAAACGCCGACCTCATCTAGTTTAAAAAAAATATGATTGACGTGTAAAAGTGTTTGTACAAACCTACTTACAGAAAATAAATCATTTATCATTTATAGTCCTGTTTGTTATTTATTTGTGCTAGTTCGACATTTATTGTTGAACACTCATGACCCGTCTTCGTAATAGAATTTTCATGAATCTCTCAATCCCTCATTTTCATGAATACAATGTAAGATTCTACATCAATTTATAGCGCCGTCAGATTTTATGGGTACATAGCTTGTCTAGACGGGTATAGTTAGAATCTGAGTAACGTTTATTAAACATCACAATGGTATCGCAGACTAATCGTTAAGTTTGCTATCGGCTGGCCGCCGGACGATATTGGTTATCGGGCTAATCTGATTAATTGGTGAGTCATGATGTGAAGTGTCACACGGCCCGGGCACGGACGTCCTTCTATCGACTCAACCGCATTCCCTCCCGACCCTGAACCGTACTTTGAGTTATCAATGTGCCAGATTCAATGACCGATACAATTAAGTTGAACACATATTATTAGTGTTACGTATTCAAAATCATAACCCTACTTTTTGCTTCGCCGTAGTAAAAAATCGGTCATGTGTTTGGTTTTCAAACCGTCCAGTAATAAAGCAAGATATTCTTTTTGCTAATGCAGCGTCCTGCGTCCATAGTTTCAGCGAAGAATTCACACCCAATAGCTTTTTAGAACTGCAAACTGATCTAAAAATTGAACATGACATGCGGTAAGGCAAAATACTTTTGAAACATTAAACAATTTTCCCTTCGTTCAGTTTTCCCTTAATTATGTATTCTTTTGATTCAGTTATCACCCTGTTCCGGTGATTCAGTGCTGCCTATTGTGTTTACTGATTGAATCTTGATAAAATGTTTACACGATGACTAGTCTGGTTAACCTCAATTCGTTTATTTAGTACTTAGTGGGAAATAATTTTCTTTTAAACTGAGTGCAGTTTAACTTAGCGAGAGCGTTTGTTCTGCGGCCGGTTGGACTTTAGCCAGTAATCTCCCTCCTAAGGCAAATTTATCGCTGAACAGGGCCCGAAAAGCTATCTTAACCAATTACTTAACACCAGCCTAGACTTCGTTTAGACCTGGTTTTCTTTTTTACTTTAATGTTGCTGATTGTGCAAAGGTCTCAACATGAGACCAACTTAACATTGTATTAAGTATTCTCTTTCATTGCATTCACCTTTTTATTCTTAATTAATGACAACGGAAAGAGGCGCGAGGTAATGTAGGTCAGCTAATTACGGAGGCTTTGTATATTTTCCGTCTGACAACAAAAATATTTTTTTTAATAATTGTGGACATTTCCTCTTGTAAATACAAAATAAAAATGGTTTGAGACACAAATAAAACTTCCATCAAACCTTGACCTCAAATCTTAATTGGGTATTATTGCCTAAAGTCTAATAATAACAATTGATTTAGTCGTCCGATTATTATCACTTGTTATATTTTTATAGGCATAAGCAATTTTGATGCCAGATACCTTTGGACAAGGTTTGAATTTCTTCAAAAAATCTTCTAGACTTCCTAAGATAGTAATATAACCATAATGGCGACACGCAAAGTCCTGTTCCTACCACGCACAAGCATAATTTCTTCAAAGTTTTGTGATATATAAAACACTAGCTTCCGCCCGCGGCTTCGCCCGCAAGGTATGTCGATAAAAACTATCCTATGTCCTTCCCCGGGATGCAATCTATCTCTGCCACATTTTATCGAAATCCGTTCAATGGTTTAAGCGTGAGAAGGTAACATACAGACAGACAGAGAGTTACTTTCGAATTTATAATATTAAAGTATGGATATCTAGCCAGAATAGTAGCTATAGTAGGTTAGGTCAGGGTGTATCAGCTGGCTTACTGCCAGCAGAACCAACGCCGCGCCGCCTCGGCTAGACTTCGAGACGTTCTTTAGCCTGATACAGAGATAAACGGCGAACTGCACTGCTTCGGAAAAAATAGCCCCATCGCTCCAACTTGATGAGTAATTAACTTTGTGCCAAAAGATGGCTAGTCAAGCGACGCTAAAGAATTAATGAGCTGCGACAAAACGCTTCATAAAAGGTGCGAAAATTATAAATGAAATTTTGTGAGCCCATTTCTCTTGTCATTCTTCTTTCTTTTCTGCCTTGCCATACTATTAGTTATTCTGTGGCGTTGCGTGATTTTTCCTGACCATTGTTGAGGTCTCCTACTCCTATGAGGTCTCTCACTTCTATGAGGAAAAACATGATATTTAATAAAAGCGATGGTTTCGAACAGTTTCGAACTCAATAAAAACAAAACAAAAAACAGTTGTTAAAACCCACAATTTAAACATTTTTAACTAATTTTAATGCAGTATTGAAAAAAATAAACATACAAGATTAGTTTAAAAATTTCCATTATACGTACACTTTCGTCTTAGTCAGCGCTGTCAGATAGAGAATGATTTTTATCAGTCGGATAAGTTACTTATCAGCTTGATTTGAAATCTAATCATAAATAAACATTCATGGGAACTACAAATAAACAAATATTTCTGTTTACAATATTATTTAAAAATAATAAAAGACACGACAATCAATCGTATTACTAAAAATTCATGCTGTTGCGAAGTTCATTATGTATAGTTGGCATTGAGAAAAATAATTAAATTTGTATGGTAATGAATAAAGAAAACTTCGGCTTCCGTAAATGAGAAAAGCCAATTTCTCTTGATGCATTAACTTTAGATGGAACTTAATGTACCTAATGGCAATTATTTTTCCGTTCAGGTTGAAGAGATACGAGAGATGATAGACAAGATTCAGGCGAACGTGGAAGAAGTGAAGAAGAAGCACAGTGCCATCCTATCAGCACCGCAATCAGATGAAAGTAAGTTTTATCACAACACTTGTGTGTTGTTGGGTAGCCAAGACGGCCCACATGATGTTCAACGGTCACCGCCGCCTATGCATATCTGCAATATTAGAGGATCAGATGCATAGCCATCCTATAGGAAAAGCTGAAAAGCAACACTACTTGGCGGCAGATAATAGGCATCATGGTAGATCCTTCCTCCTTCCTACAAAGAGCTCTGTAGCCCTCTTCGTAGTCGTCACGAACTCACGACGGACGACCAGATGGGATATTAAATTGCCTACATCGTTGTTTGGTAGTCCAATTATTAACTCTGTTTAACGTTATTAGTGTACGTCGGATCCTGTCTGGAATTCAACCTCCTCTTAAAACTTTGGGAAGTAGCGTGCTGATTGTTGTAGCTGAGATTACCCAGCTGGAATAAATGAAGTAATAAGTGGTCGTAATGACAGCTCTTTAGGGTCTTATTAACTCTCATTAAGTCATGACGGGTTGCCAAACCGCTAGCCGGTCCGTTGAGAGCGTATTTAACTAGAAGGGCGTGAATACATGCTTTTATGTCGTTATGCTGTATTTAATGGCAAGGAACAAAACAAATTCCATTTTTATTGTTTTCACATGATCCAATTTCAAACATAAAATGTGTATCTATTCGTGTCATGGAATTGTTATTTAGCCCCCGTATATCCTCCCACTCCTTAATCCAATAATTGAGTCTGTGAAAAACCCACGACTTCTGAAAGTGTCTAGATATTATAATATGTTTTGTACATGGACTACGCCATGGTTATCGGTATTGCTGTTAGTAGGGCGTGGGTAGGTCTCCAAGTTAGCTCGCAGAATACCCACACACTAATTGAAAGGGCGAAGTTGGTGGCATTTATGTGGACGTGGGGGCGGTTTGTCTGTCTGCTTTCATGGGGGTACTTCAGATTAAGTGAAGCTGCCTTTATTCTGGAGACGTGACATTGCTTTTTTTGATAACGTCGACGCCATATAATATGAATTACACCTACAAAGGTAGACTGGATATTAAAAAAAAAACTTGATATCTACGATTATTTTTTTATCCTGTTTCCTGTTGAGTTTTCAATGCTATCGTATGCGTGTAGCGTATAAATTAGTTTTTAATCAAATGTTCGCTCGAAATGTTTCATTTATTATTCCAACAAATATCTGAAGTACATAGTTTTCATTCTGAAATGTGTTCGTGCTAGTTAGCCTATTTATGGTAACCAAATGAGTTATTAGCGATAGCACTGTTGATTTTGTCGCGAGATTACTTCGAGTTTATTCCGGTGACGTTGGCTCGCCTTCAAATACTTTACCTGTTTCTACCCTGTTCATATTTTCAGCTTTAATTTTTAAAAATTCCTCCTTGCTCCTTCCATTCTAAGCGCAAAAGGTTTATAGTTAGAAAAAGTTAATAAAGCTCATTTTTCCTCTTTTGAATATATTTTGGGAAGTTAAGTAAGGTGTATTTTATTTCAAAGGAAGAATAAAGAATATGAAAGTTCTTTGCGGCAATATTTTTTTAGGTGTTATAATGTGGCGCCTTTATTATAGGAGCTCACTCGACAACAAGGGACCCTCAGCAGGAGCGTCACGAATAGCCGCGATTAGCCATTGACCCGACCTAAATAGCCCCGAATAAGCCATCGTTGCTGTCGTTAATATCGAACAAGCTCACGATAACAGTTTATACGTTTATTGTAATAAAACAGTCCAATTTGTACCTTTGAAACTTAGTTACGAGTCCGTTTCACTCCAAACTTATTCATACGTTAATCGTTTATTTAACTTTGTACGATGTGCATGGACATTTTACTACAGTTGCCTAATGGCTAACATTTTATTCTGAAGTAGGTAGCGTGAACCACGTAAACCAAGGCAACATGTAGCGTCACAAAAGTCTAAGAATGCCTTGTCTGAACATTTCTGAGATTCCCGTGAGAGCGTATGTTGCTCCATTTATTTCGCATCATGTGAGCTCTGGCGGCAGCCTGTGCGAGGCTGTGTGCCCTTTTATCTACATCCATTTCGAAATATTAAAATATTCATGCAATATCATATTCATAACAAAGTAAATACTTATGCTAATGCCGCAATAAATATATTGGTAAAAGTTGCTTCGTAACAAACATTACAGGAAATAACAAACATTTTATATGAAAGTTGCTGCAAAATCAACTTGTCGGCGAATGAAAGAGGCAAACAAGTCACGATTGATGGTGTGGCTATGAATGAGCTGTGTGCTCAGTGAATGAAATCGATCTGGTGTGAACGAGACACGCTTAGCTGCAGGTGATACATGTTGAACGTCGCCCGCCGTGCTTTATCGCGTTAACGAACCTTTAGGTACATTTTCCGACACTTATTACGACATACCTAACACGTTCATGAACCCTGAAGGAGCTAAGTTACAATAACGCAATCTGGTTAGAATAATTACACGATGCGAAAATGTTATTATTATACAGACCTAGATTATACCTACATTAAATTTTATGTGTTACAGTAATTACATGTTACCAACCTACAATTACAGCAGTAACAATTATTTCTAACGACATTTACGATTCTCCCAGGATGATACGTAGCAGGCGAGTTCTGTTTAGTGTTTCTTTTAAGTATGATTCTTAGACCAATGTTAATTACAAGTAACTGAGTAATATATTTATTACTAAAGTATCTCACTATGTCTCACTATTCTAACGATACTTAAAACAGATTAAAATAACAAGTAGCATTATGTTAACGTTGTATAATATGAACCTGCCGAGATATTTTGATAGAGAGAATCCTAAATATTTCCCAAAAGGTCTATACTTAGAAAGGATCAACTTCAAAAAGTAACTGAGTAATATATTTATTACTAAAGTATCTCACTCATCATCTGCCTAGCCTTTTCCCAACTATGTTGGGGTCGGCTTCCAGTCTAACCGGATGCAGCTGAATACCAGTACTTTACATGAAGCGACTGCCTATCTGACCTCCACAATCCAGTTACTGGGTAACACGATACCCCTTGGTAAGACTGGTTGTCAGACTTTCGGGCTTCTGACTACCCGTAACGACTCTCAAAGATCCACGAATGACAGACGGGACCAACGGCTTAACGTGCTTTCCGAGGCACGGAGGGGTCTCGATATGTAAAGATGGTCACCCATCCACAGACCAACCGCGGCAAGCGTAGCTTAACCTGATCGATCGACCTGTGCGGCTGTTATTATTTAGCCACGGGCCCCTCTAAAGTATCTCACTATGTCTCACTATTCTAACTAGATACTTAAAACAGATTAAAATAACAAGCAGCATTATGTTAACGTTGTATAATATGAACCTGCCTAGATATTTTGATAGAGAGAATCTATTAAATATTTCCCAAAAGGTCTATACTTAGAAAGGATCAACTTCAAAATGAATCGACGATAGTAAAAATTGGATTTTCTTTTAGAAGTATTTTTTGCGTTGTCTACACGGGATGGGGTCACGGGGCAGGTAAATTATTTCAATGGAATTCTTTCTTCAATGAAAAGGAATTTTAGAGATATTTTTTGTGCTCTGCATGAAATGGGTTTTCGTATCATACGGTGAGCACTTTCGAACTTAGATAACTAGGTATGCACAATATGACTAGCTGCGCCACGCGGTGTCACCCGCATAAGTGTCGATCCCGTGGGAATATCGGGATAAAAGTAGGCTATATGTTAATCCAGGGTATCAGCTACCTTCATACAAAATTTTATCAAAATTATTCCAGCCGTTTGAGCGTGAAGATGTACCTAACAAACATATAAACACACACACACACACACACACACTCACAATCTATCGAAACTTTCGCCTTTATAATATTACTGTGATAAATATTCTTGTAAAACCGCAGAAACTTAGGTTGTATCTATTTCAGGATCGAAGTCATCTTAGCTTCTCAGCCACCGTTTCTCGTTTACATTTTAGGTACTTGAAATGTCTTTTTCCTTATTTCAATTTTACTTACAATAATTTCACTCAGAAATGTAACACAGTATTTTAAACAGAAATTCCTATTAACATTTCAAATTCCTATCCATTAGTGACAGCTCTTTTATTAGGCTAAATCGAACTCGAGTTCAACATGATGCTCAGTTGAACTCGAGTTCGATAGACCCACAGTGCACGCGAACTCTAATCAAAAAATCAAAATCAAAATATTTTATTTCACATAAACCGACATGGGTACTTTGAAACGTCAGAAGCTAGTTGCACGGTTCCAATTGGTCGTTTCCTATGGAGAAGAACCGGCAAGAAACTCTTTTAAAAATAATGTTCACTAAAGTGCCTAAATGACCCGGATTTCGAGCTTGAAAGGGATTCGAGCTCAAGCGTTAACTTTCTGAACATAATGCTAGGCACCAGCAGGTGATAATACCCCGCAAGGGATTCCGCTCTGAAGCAACATTGTCGGGAAAGTGCCTCTACACGCGACAATTTGTATATAATATGTGTGTTTATTCAGTTATCCCTTGAAATCAAAATCAAATCAAAATCAAAATATTTTATTTCACATAAACCTACATGGGCACTTATGAAACGTCAGAAGCTAGGTGCACGGTTCCAATTGGTCGTTTCCTATGGAGAAGAACCGGCAAGAAACTCCACGGTTACTCTTTTAAAAATATTTGCGTTTTTACAATGTTTTCAAGTTACAATAGCTATGGGAGGACTGCATAGGCCTGTCAACAAGTACCAGGTACTTGATAATATAAAAAACCATATACAGATCTAAAGTCTAAAAGGCCTACAAAGTCCTCACATTTACAAAATTAGAATCCATGAAAAGGATAAAGTAAATAATAAAATTTATAAAAACCTACTAAAACCAAGTGATATGATTGACATTACAACCACTAATAAAGTGGTGAAAAATTAGAAATGTCTATACAATGTCAAATAATAAAATTTTATGTCAAAGAAGTATATAAAAAGATAAACATCTTGATTTGAGAGCAATTAATAGACATTTAAGCAGTTATGCCGTTAATGAGATGCCAAATGAGATGCTTGGAAATTCAAAATTCAACTCAAAGCTAACTGAATATTCAGTTAGTCACAGCTATGCACAATTTATTCGCACGTTTTCGAATATGCACACCAAATAGTTTATGCAAATTGGCAGCGAGTTGTGCTAAATCCTACGCCCAAGGGAAGTGTTCGTTCACCGTATTACTATGAAAGCGTGCAAAATTATCAACACCTACAACTATTGTTTTACAGTTATCGATTAGCTACAGTTTTGACTATAGGTATATTCATTCCCTCACTCGATCAGGAACTGCAATTTCCGGGACGTGATGTGATACACAGGAAAAGTCGTTATGGTGATGCCTGAGGAAATCGCTCCCGATACCGAGAGATATTTCATGAAACGTATATGATATATGGTCGAGGAAAGGTTTAACTTTAAAATAAGCGTCTGGAACTATTTAAATTGGAACGATAGGTATATCTTAAAACGTTTAACTAATTGGTTGAACAAATGTGAGTCTTTAAAATGAACAAAAGAAGCGTTTAAAGTCAAAGGTTTTCACAGACAGTTGTAGCTGAAAAACATCCCGTTGTTATCTATGTTTCCAATACGGTGCAGATCGTTCACTTATCTCATCAACTATACTGCTAATTGTATTGCTCCTCTCCTCTAAGCAGCTATTAGACGGGAACGCGGCGCTCCGATTAACCTCTTGAACAGACGTGCTCACGTACAAATGTCACGTAGGAAAAACGACTGATTGATATCCAAATAACTGCTCGTACAAGATTTTCGGTCGCCGTCTCTGTATTGATTGTTTATTTTTAGTACAACTTTATTTGGTTGACTCTTGGGACCGTATTACAGGTAGTCGGGCAATAAGTAAACTAAGCCATAAAATACTTACTTTGAAAAAATATAATCAACAAACTGAAGATTTAAGCTAATTGGTTCTTAGTGGTTATTCAATTATAGTTATGATTGATCGAGAGAACCACCATTAGTCAGTATATTAACACGTTTTCTGGACAACTTATTCGTTAACAGTATAAGCGACTTCTGTAAAATAGTGTACAACATTGATCTCTTCCACAGCTGCATAGAGTAACTAACTAACTAACCAATTAACTTCCAAGTCTATTCTGTATAAATAAAATACAAATTGTCTGCTGTCCAGAATGTATTTAATATTTATTCAATCCATGCAAAACCAATGACCGTTATATAAAACTATCGATCGTTTTGGCGAATTCGATTAGTGGACAGACAATTAGGGCGGCCGCCCACACGACGCAGTTCGCAGTCGCACTCAAAATTATGTTATTATTGCTGAGAGAGCGAGTTGAAATATGAACAACCAGCAACATTTTAAACTGCAATGTTTATGTTATATAACAGACCGACGTTTTCTGAACAAAGCCTATTTTATTTTACAGAAACAAAGCATGAACTGGAAGATCTCATGGCTGACGTTAAGAAAACTGCGAACAAAGTCAGAGGAAAGTTAAAACGTAAGTGAGCTACAACTTAGCGTTAGTGCTTTTCTTTGTCTTAATTTTATTTGCGGTGCTAGTTGGTGTTCAGCTGTTTATTCTGCTCAACTGATTCACAGACATAGAGCAGAACATCGAGCAGGAAGAGCACTCGAATAAATCGTCAGCGGATTTGAGGATAAGAAAGACGCAGCACTCGACGCTGTCGCGCAAGTTCGTGGAGGTGATGACGGAGTACAACCGCACGCAGACGGACTACCGGGACCGCTGCAAGAGCAGGATACAGCGGCAGCTGGAGATCACCGGTCGCGCCACCACCGACGACGAGCTCGAGGAGATGCTGGAGCAAGGCAACTCCGCAGTATTCACGCAGGGGGTCAGTACACTTATTATTCCTATCACACCTTCCAGATGCTTTGGGGTTTTCAGGGTTTCCATACTTAAAACAAGCGTTGTGGACCTATGCTCGACTTTTGTCGCAACGCAACGGTACTACAATCTACTAAAAGGACCCATTTATTTACAGAAGTCACCCAAAAGCTACTTTGTTCTGTCCAAATGCTATACCGAAAATAATCATAAAATACATATAACGTGAAGGAACCTTACGCCTGGCGGTAATAAACTAACTTAAAAAAACTTTTCTTGGTGTCAAGAAACACGAAAAGTGTCTTTCGTTTTCCGATGTTTTCATATTTTCCTAACTTTAACTCACACTCTACTTTCCAAACTTTCGAATCTACTAACCCCTTAAGGATTACCATTGTAACTGGTGCCAAGTTGCAGCACTAAATCAAAACTTGACAAATTGCCTGCGGGAGATACGCGGCGTTGCCAAGCCTGTGCGGCATACTAACAGAATGTTATTGGGTTTAGGCATAACTACGAAGGTGTGACATAATCACGCACATTGTCGACGATTCCAAAAAGACTATTAAAACTTACCCAGAAACATCTCCTATGATTGTATTGCGAAGCTGGCGCGACATCCATGCCCAGCAATTACGCACCGGGATTGCCGTAGGAGCAAATCCCAGGCTCTGGATACAAGCGCAAGTTGGAATGTCAAGTGAAATGCTACGAAGTAAAGGTACGCGTATATACCGGGTCTGTTCAGGTTTACAATTTATATAACAAATCGCTGTACCATCGCATATGAATACGATAGTCATCCATTTCTTCAAGTATTTCTGTTGCGGATATGGTAGCGTAGTTCAATAACTTACGGTCCCTCCCAGTCATCCTCAGTATTGAGGGGCGTTACTGGCACTATTGTTACGTCACTTAATGTACGACTATGTTTATGAGAATCTATTTATAATTCACAATCGATAAATAAAACTGACAGTACTCGACAAACTACTCGATATTTCCTCAAATTGTTTACTGGGTTCATGGAAGTTTAGTCTATTATTTCAAGGCGGAATTTATATTATTAATGCGCTCCTATATTTTATAACTATGTTGCTAACATTTAGCCGTAACTGCATAATTATTAGAGGTGTGGGTGTCCTCCGAATAGTGTAATTATACAATCGATAGCGTGCATTGCAGTAAAATGTTTTAGCTGAAAAACGTTAGATACTCGTGTGTTGTGTGTTGATATTTATAGTATTAGAGTCGCTCGGATTTTCCTGTCTCAATGGGGGAATCGTTTAGAATTTGGATACTTAGGGATCCAGACAACGAAGAGATTTCAAACAAGTATTTCTTCGGATGCACGAGCCCAAGTTTCGTACCACGAGCGTAGACGGTGAACACAGCAATTTACATTTTATGACTAATATCTTATGTTATTAATATCATCTTTCGCCAGCGACATTAATAGTTATGATGTCTCGAGTTAATTAAAACTTCCTTCTAGATCCCAATCTTCCAATTATGACAAAGGTTACTTTACTAATTATTGCACTGATTGAGTAAAAACCACTCACGCAGTGAATGCCAAATAGCAGGAAAAACGGACAGACTCTGAATTAGATGGCGGGATGATCGGGACTTTAAAAGGAGTGGAAGGAACCGAGGCCTTTGCCCTGCAAGTATTTGGCCTGGTCGTAAATAGGCTAATACCGAAATTCATGAATAATCATTACACTGAACAAAATAAGTAACAAAACTTACCAACCCTGTTCTTAAAATGCATTTCAACATTTTTCAGATAATAATGGAGACCCAGCAGGCTAAGCAGACGCTGGCCGACATCGAGGCGCGGCATGCCGATATCATCAAGTTGGAGACATCCATCCGCGAGCTGCACGACATGTTCATGGACATGGCGATGCTAGTCGAAAGCCAGGTCACACTTACGCTATGCCTTACTAACTTAAGCAGCGCATTCACGATCAAATTTGAATGACGAAAGACCTTTAGTAAGACATTGCAATTTAACCCTAATCTCATTGTTATAAACTATACATCAGAATAATTGCCGTGAGTTTGATGAAAAACTCCCGGTAATCGTTCTAATTTATTATTTACCTTACCGAGATAAGAGTTAAATTGCAATGAATTACTAGTTTTACGTCGATCGTGAATGTCCTACCTTACCAACTGTTCAAGCGATTGTTGCAGCTGACATAAACACGACAGAGTCGATTTTCTGCTGTGTGTGTCAATGTATGGTGACTAACATCAGACTAGCCGTCTGACTTATATTGGAAATTCTTCGATGGATTTCGTGTATGAAAATAGGCAATATTCTGGCCTGCAAAAGGTATGAAGTCGCTTGCTACAATCGCTTTAAAAATGTACGAACACAAATTCAAATGGCTCTCGAGTCGTGAAAGTTACCTGTTGACGAACATGTGGTATGTAGCGAGTAGTTCCGTAGTAGTATCCTAGTAGAAAACATACTAAACTTGTTCGTATGGATACAGGGAGAGATGATCGACCGCATTGAGTATCATGTAGAGCACGCTGTGGACTATGTCCAAACTGCCACACAAGACACTAAGAAGGCCCTAAAATATCAGAGCAAAGCTCGACGGGTGAGTGATCATTTCAATGTCGATTCATTCTTACTAATCTATTTTTGTTTTGTTTCTCCCTATCCGTCTGTCCGCCCCTCGTCCCTAATCCTACATCGCCCTGTTTTGTTTCGTTGTGATGATTTGATTCGTTGAACCCTGCATTTTGTTATTGATGATACGGTGATTGGTTCACACTTGTGTTTGTGTCTTCATTCCTTCCATTCTTGTGTCTACACTATATGCTTTGACTGTTGTGTTCATACGGCTCGACTAACATACGGTTGAAGTGGGCTTCTTAACCTAACCTTGTACTTGACTCTATGTGTCACTAATCTATGACTTAATTGGTGTGTGCGTAATTTGCCTTTTGTATATAGTGGTGTTTGTTATATAATAACTGTAATCTAATCATGCATTTAAATATTACTAACCTCTGAAACATGTTATTATGTAACAAGTGTTTGGTGTATCATAAACAATAACTGTCATAAACTTACAATATAACATACCCTGCAATAACTAGGTTAACACTGAATGTCATAAACATTGTAACACGTGTCTGTTTGTGCTTCTAGTTTAAAACATTTATTTAACTTCGTCTATAAGGATTTATACTGTGGCTGTTCAAAGGGTTTTAATATTAATAATAATACTCTCTAACTATCTATTAACGTTTCACTGCAGCGCTTTGGTCGGCTCCTGTAACACGATATTGACTCTGGGGATTTCCATAAAATCGTATGAACCAATCGTCCGTCGGTGTCAGCCGCGGTACGTTGTGTCCCTCCCCTCCCCGCGCCGTACCCTTAGCACAGCAGGGCGAGCTGATAGATCGCATCGAGTACCATGTGACGCAAGCCACCGACTACGTCGACTACGGCCGCGTCGAGATCCGCAAGGCCGGCGAGTACGCGGCCAAGGCGCGGAAGGTAATGCATCACATACCAACTAAACCACGGCTCAGCCGGCTCCTGTTACCAAACTAGGAAACCTTACAACGTTTCTACCGCTATACGGATCTCTGGGGTGAGGCGCTACCTAACCTAGGCTGTTCTCAAACCAACAACAATTTTCGACACAAATCTATAATGTTGTATCGACTATCAACCACGGAAAACTTCTTTTTATAACATAATTTCCATTTCCACCTTCAATTAAAATTGGCAGGAATTATGCACGAGAAGAATTCCGCTAAAATTGTATCTTATCAAAACGCATGTTGCATGAACGAATGATATTCTTTAAAAAAATTAAAGCAAGTTTGCTTTAATTTTTTTGTCTATTTAGGCATTTATTAACTTCTCCCATGTTTTTAGGGCACACAGTACATTAACCATACCAAAATCCTTGTAAATCATTTAAATCTAAAGTATTCAAAACTATTGGAAAAGCAAACATCAAGTATAAATACTCCCAATAATATATCAATAATATCATCCCATTCTAAATAGGCTTAACAAAACTGTCAAAATACGTCTTGAAGTTTGTTTTTGCCTTGGCTTTTGTGAACGATGTAAATATCTGAGTACCATACCGAGTTTGCATGTGAATCATGACATAACATAGCACTCAGAATTGTTTTTGAGAGTCACTGCACGGTATAAGGTATTTTACTTAAATTACACCCTAAAAATAGTATAATTTAAAAAAAGCTTTCAGTGTAAATACATTTTCAAAATATTTTAATGGAATATGCTGTATGTTCTGTTGAAAAAGAAGTTTCTCTCGTTCCTTTATAAATGAAAATGAACTTTTACAACCTGTTGACATGAACTCATAAAGTGTCGTGAGCATTTTCTTGTGTAAAAACACCGATATTAGCATGCATTTAGGCCGCATGAAATGTTATATAACGGAACGAAGGAAGCTTGCATTGCATAAATCTAGTTCGCAGCTTTACGTTATTTAGTGGACTGCTGGTGTTGTGAACAAGGTCGTATACAGGTTTATGTCTCTTCCGGAGGTTTTTGGGCCTTTCAAGGCGTAAGTCCCTGGTCGATAACCATTTTTTTTTTGTGGTATATCAAGATTAGAATTGTCCCGTATCCGGCCT
Source organism: Gortyna flavago (assembly GCA_963669345.1). NCBI lineage: Eukaryota > Metazoa > Arthropoda > Insecta > Lepidoptera > Noctuidae > Gortyna > Gortyna flavago. Next base: position 6,269,766 of record OY770132.1, read on the forward strand.
TGGATGTTTTGGTGATGGCGTATCGTATATTTTCTGTTGTTTTCCTTTACATTGCAGAAAAAAATGTTCATCGTAACATGCCTGTCTGTTACGCTGATTATATTACTTACTGTTATCATAGTGAAGTGCCTATGATTACGGTGTTGATATAAATTGTGCGTCCCACGTCATACCTCGGCTAGTGTTTTCTTGCGAATTCTTAATGGTAAGAGGGATTTTTTTCTCAGCAAACCTAGTTGAAGTATGAATCCAGTGTTGGGTTGGCTGCTTTGACGAATATCTACAGTCAAAATATAAGCACGCATTTGTAAATATGTCGACATCAATTTCATCAATGTGTCATTCTTTTCCATTCAATAACATAGTATAAAATGCATGATTTAAAACTATTGAAATAATGTAGAATGACAACCCTCATATCCAATAAAGTATAATCGACATATTAGTTTAATTTGCAATTAAAAATTAAATAAACTGACCTGGCCTAAGTTATTAACCTGCACTGACGGACTGCCAGGAAGAATAATTGGCATATTGAAATTAGCAAGTTAGAATTCTATTCCACCCTGCAACTATATTCACCTAGTTTTACGTTAGTCAAAGTTGTCGATTGTACTTAAATATTTCCATAGCAGCGTTTTTTATTTTCTTTTTGTTTTTCCTTTATCATTGCAGAAAAAAATCTTCATCATAATATGCCTGTCTGTTACGCTGGTTATATTAATAATAGTGCTCGCGATTGTGCTGAGTTAAACTTCGTGCGAAGACTACCGGCTAGTGACGTCATCGCCGTCGGCCCCCACCCCAAGGACTAAGTGAATGAATTCAGTTGGTTTGTGACCACAAACACCCAACATTGATATTCGTCTGTATACCATTGAATTGAATGTAGACTGTAGCTACATTTAACACGATATATAACTGGATGTAATTGCTTGATTATTTTAATAAAGCAAACATTGTTGTTATTAATGTCACTAGACATGCATGGATGTAGCAAGTGCATTGTGCTTTAAGGTTTTTTAAAAAGGCTGTGTTATGATATTACTTGACTTGATCATCATTCTCTTGCCCTTAAACCAATTTATTTGGGGTCAGCGCAACATGGAATTACATAATATAAACTGCTTTTTCAACAATTTCCATAAAAAGTGTATCCTAGTATCTATGTAGCTGGTATACATAGCAAATTTTAACATTTCGGTGTTTTTCTGAAACTAAATCGTTAGGGACAATCGTACGCAGCGCCATCTGTAAGGCGTTAAAAATAATTGTAACGCAGCCTTTTTGTTGAATACTTTAGCAACGTTGTAAATTTGATAACCAAACAGGAATATAAATAATTGTTTTACCGTAACGGTAGAAGTTCGAAGACAATATGTGTAAAGTGCAATAAGATAGATTGTGCTTTAGAAATGTAAGTTATTTAATATTAATATTAGCTTTACTGGTATTACCAGGCTGTCTTATATCATATTAACATATTTAATATTAATGACTGTATTTAGTATACAACTCAACTCTTAAATTTGTTAGTCAAAACATCACAATAATTATACAGGGCACTATTATTGGAGTACACAGATGTTTCTCTAAATCTTCCTTATTAGTATTTACTGAAATAACAACATTTTTATTACTAAATAATATATTTAATAGCTTTACGCGGTTTGTTAACTACTTATTAAAGTTTATTTAATGCCGATTGTTGATAAATATTATATTAGCTTTTTCTCTATTTATTGTTAGCCATTTTCTCGCAGTTTATATCTTATAATTAAAGTTTCAATCTTTATTAATTATATCAAAACACATTAATATTCGCAAGTAGATATTGTGAGTTGAGAAAAAAGTTTTAATAATATTTATAATGGTACAAGAACAGGAACCAAGGACAGCGCTACATATAGCTGTCCTAGGCCGTGATCTAGAAATGTTACTTAGCACGAACTTGGTTGGCGCTATACCCGTCACTGTCGCACAACTGTCAATCTACAAGTGCAAGACAGAGACGGGAACTTGTCAAAGCACGCGCTAAGTAACGCTTTTAAATCTCGGCCTAAGTTCACAATTAGTCAACATAATGATATAGTGACCAGTATTTTACCTAGTTTAAGTTCTCATACTTTGTACATCCTAGTATTTCTTTGAGGCTTCATTTTACTGTCGGCCTAATACTATAGTTGGTGAATATTTCTTGATAATTTGTCGGTATTAAAATACTTTTACAAGTGTTTACTTAGCTGATCTGCACCCTAATTGTTTAATCTCAATCTGAATCGTTTTGAAGGATATTGCTAATTCATTGCTTCACATGTTCGAAAAATTTGTCTGATCAACAACGTAAATAACGCAATGAATTTTGTTGAACTGTCGAACTGATATTGCTACTGATAGTGTGTTACGCAATTACCCCCGCTGTTCATTGTTCAATTTTTGATGCAGAACGCTCTATTGGGTTGTTGCAATCAAATTTTTTTTTTTTTATAGTTAATTTTATATTTGAGTTGTTTTGTGTTTGGTTTGACTGGAATGTTGTTTCCAGCGGATTAAGACAATGAATATGGCACCTGATTATCATTTTACTTGTTACACTTATTGCATTTATTAATAGCATTTTGATGATATTTTCACAAATGAAACTGATAAAATACATACATAATATACTTTTGTGTGTATCAGTATGTTATATATTATTAATGAATAGCACAATATATTAACTGTGATTAAATATTCGTTTAGTTGAAAGTATAAAATTTATGTTTTAGCTCAACTTCACCCATAAACTTCACGTCGACTTAGCTTGCGCACTTATTTATTTAATCAAAAGACTGTGAAATATAATTTAATGCCATTTTCATTATTATTGATGATTAATTACTTAATTATGTTGAGACCTTAGAAGTTATGTTTTATTTCTTAAAAATACCTTACTGTAGTAAATGACGCCCCTTCAGCTAAGGGCGTGTTACAAAGTTGTTTATTAATTCTATAATCGTAAAACTACTCATGTTGTAAATATGTTTATAATTTCGAAAATTACATTTATATTTATTATTTCGATTTTATTTTTTTTATTTTGACACCTGATTTAAATCGTAATGCAAGGCAAATGACGCACCCACCTTATTGTATCAAAACGAAGCCTATGACTACACTATTCAAGTATTTTTAGTCATAATCATGGTAATAATTGTAATAAGAGTTTGAAGTGTCTGGCCCAAGTGGTCGGGCGGGCCGGTGTCGCGAGACACGTATAAAGCGTACTGTTGCATGCTCACCACTCGTCACTCGACATTCGCCGCCTACAGAAGAAGATCATGATCCTAGTGTGCCTGCTCATACTGGGCATCGTCATCGTGGGCTACGTGTCCAGCTATTTGGTTTGAGCGGCCACTCTCATACATCGATCGCCAAATGCTCAAAGGTAATTTGTAAGTGCGCGGCGAGCGGCCGGACTGTGCTCTGCGCAGCCTCGCCGCTCGCTGTCACCGCTAGCCACTAATGCGTGTTGTGTTTGTCCACTGTGCAGAAGAAGATAATGATAATGCTGTGTCTGCTCGTGCTCGGCCTCATTGCGACTGGCTACGTGTATAACACATTCTTCTAAACGGGTGAACGGGGGCAGGTTTGATGCGCAACATTTAACTGGGCTTATACGAGTAGACCGCATCCCTAGTTAGAATCGAGACTTGCGTAGATTTATCATTCGATAAAGCCATGCTTTATGAACTAGACGCCGATCAAATTGATCTACCATCTTATTCGAGACAAATTCAAAAAGTACATTATAGAAATTGGGGTTTGAAATTTGCATGAGTCGGTTGCATAATAATATTTGAATAGGATAAACATTGTACTCGTATACTATAGAACTAATTATTTATATTTTGCTACACGGAATATTGAGCGTTGAAATTTGCTGTAAGTTAAATATTTGCTATTAGTTCAGGATATAACGACGCCCTAGAAAAATCTGCTATTAGGAAACAGAATTTACTACACTAGAAATATGACACCGCTATTTTTTCTACTTATGTATATCCTAAGACAAATAAAAAATGTATATCCTGAATTGCCTGACCGCTTATTTGTTTATTTTTAACAAGTATTTAATCTACTTTTATTCTATTTTATAATCCAAGCACTTCTTTATATTTTCGCACCTTGTATTGTTTCATATTTTTACTCCTACCTAGGTTTTTCATTCTAATATTTTATCTATTCTATCGATAGGTTGGTTCACTTCACTTCATTTGAATTTATTTATTTAGGTGTCATACTATGCAAATTATTCGAGACCCATTATACACACATACCTAGGTACCTACATTTTATTCATTTAATCATCATTATAATCTAAAGGTCCCTACCAAAATTGTGACAGGTATCACTGCTTCTTTTGCTTTATAAAAGAAACTGATTTGATGATCATTTCAATATGCACATGTAATTATTTTGAAAGATCCCCGGAATTACGATTTTAAAGACCTCCAGATTATGAACATGTTTCAGGTCGTTTCTTACCACCTTGTAAGATAGTTTCGGTTAACATCAGCCACAGACACGGAATAATCATTCATATTTTATATCCACTATATTTGTAGCAATAATTTAGGTGTTTAGTGTAATAAATTACGTTATAACAGTGTGTGACACTCCAGGAGTGTGGTTGAGCTATGAAGCCAGAGAGACTTGCACACAAAGGAATATGTCAGGATCATAGCAAGTGGTGTTCTGTATAGTGTTGTAAAAGCCTTAGGCCTCTTCATCTCTCACGAGTCACGATTTCATTGAGTTTTATAATTCTCTACTTTATTCAATAAAACTCCCGATAAGGACTTCGATGACTCAGCACCGCATTCTTTGGAAAAGACTCAGTCTTTCTATAAAAGACTTAAAATTCAAAAGGACTTGAGCTCTGAATATTTTTTATCAGACTCGAGTGTTTAAAAACAACTGAGTCTTCAAAGAGAACTTAAGTCTTATTATCGTAAGACTTGGACTCGAATTTCTTACAACACTAGTTCTTTAGTTTCTGCCTACGCCCATGGGAAATAGGCGTGAGAGTCTTCTCTAAAGTCTATTCAAACTTATGTTTCAAATTGATGTTATTTCAATTTAAATAAATATCAACTTTATTGTAATGGTAATTAAGTTGATTTCAGAGTGACTAGCACTATTGAAAAAGTTATAAAAATGTTTGGAGTAGTAGCGTAAACTTAACTTTATTGTGTAGGCATTAAAGTTGTTTTTCCATAAACTTATAATTATTTGTTTATATTTTTGGCAAATAAATCGCAAATGCAGATAACGATAATTTTTTTCACCTTTTGGACGCACTCCTGAGATGTGGCTCACTGTTGTAAAGATAAATTCGATCTTTAGTAGAGCTATGTCTTATTTTGAATAAAGTGTACGATTTAAAATTTTCAGGACCGTCATGCAAAGAAAAATCGCCGCGCATATTTCGGTGCCTGCATCCCGCCTGGCAACAATCAACATTCTACAACAGAGCGAATCATCAACACGTATAAACACCTCTTATTTGTTGTTAGAAGTTCGTCTGTAAGATTCAAACTACATAATATTCAATTACTTATCATCTGAGATACGTCATAGGAACAAATTAATGTTTGATATTATCGTCGTTAGTAACAATATATTGGCCGTAACCACACCATAACCGCTGGCTCTAACTAAAATCGGTTTTCATAGCAATCACACAAAAAACTAATATTTATTTATGAAAAATAAACTAAATAATAATTTAGTGCGCAATAATCAATGAATATACATATGTTAGTTATACGTACATTATTTATCTAGTATCTACACGCATAACAGTATTTAGAATCTTATAAATCTCGGTTTCCACTATAATATTCCTTATTATATATATTTTATAGTACTTATCTAATTATCTGCTAGTGAAAGCAGGAATGAATATTAAACATTGTTTTTTTTTAATACTTACAATATGGTTGCTTAGACGCCATAATGTGGGTATAGTTTGTATTTATAAGTAAAGTGATACAAAGATTTGACAGATCTCTCTTTCATGTAAACAATAAATGATTTCTGTTTAATCTTGAATAGTTTAACCTCGTTGATAGATTAGAGGGAATGGTGGAGTGTAACGCCCGTGCACCCGTAACAAAGTGTGGCAATGTTGCGAGGAGACGTCAGTGTTGGGCTGCGACATCAGTATGCGAGGGTGTGCGGGTAGGTGCGATATCGTTAGGTTCTACCTCACCATTAGATGAATAGCCTCCGCGCCGCCTCGCGGGTCGTGCCGGCGTGCGGAGCCAGCGTGACGCCACGCGCGTGACGTCACGCCGCGGCGCCGCACGCGCACGCAGCATATCGCGCCGGCGTGCCGTCGCCGTAGCAATAATAAAGTTCGATTACAATTGTAAAATTGTTTAAAACTTTCGAATGTGTGATAGTAGATGCAGTTGTTGTTTAGTTAACTTTATAATAATAATGAATTGTTATTGTGAATGTAACTTTTATTAAACAGTAAGATTACTTTGAACTTTTCAAATAATACATAGTATAAACGACTCATTGAAACTTTTGGCGCTTTTCGATGAAATTTAAAGTTGAGTGAATATAAAGTTTAATTTGATACCTTTTAAGACGCTCTTCGTTGTACAGTAATACATAAAGTAGCCGTTTTAGCTAGGGTAACTTTTTTAATAAATTTGAAGTACAGTCTTCAGCAATATAAGAATAGTTATTGAGCAGTATTTTCGGTTTGTAATAATAAATTGTAGAGAGTCACTCGAAAATTTGAGCACCAACATGTATTAGCATTTTCCTATAAGAAAATAACGTTATAATTAAACGATTGTCGTAAAGAAGGATTATTATGTAGTCGTATGATATTATGACATATTGTTATAACGTGTTTCGGAGCGGCGCGCGAGTGGATAACGGCACTAATACCCGCGAGTGTCCCGCCCCGCCTCGCGCGCCCGCTATCGTCTGCAGTTCAATATTTAAGAACATGAAGCAATGTTAATTTTAACATTTATAGCATAATTAGATTTTTATCCTTAAGAGTAGGATTTCATCTAGTTGCCTTCGTAACAGTAGAGAAATTAGGTGATACCTTTTCTCTGAGTAGCTTCATTATAAAGTCATGGAGGTCAGCCGCGTTTCTCCAGTAGCCAGTCAATTGTGTCGCTTGTCTTCCGCGCCGACGCCGCGCCCGTCGCGCCTGCGCCCGTGTCCCACATCGCGCTGACACCAGCTAGTTGCATCTAATCTCATCGTATCTTAGCATAAGTATTATATTAATAGGTCTCGAAGCGAGGCCGAGTACCTGAGCTGACACCAATCTAACGTTAATGGTAGTTCTGTGCGTGCGCCGCAGTCCGCACTCCGGGAACAGTTCGCACAAGTCACGAGACCGCGGAGCGCGCTCGGAGCGCGAAGCGTTTCGCACACGCCGCGCGACCTGCGAAACACTTCGCATCCAACCCTAATTTGTATAAAATAAATCGTTAGAGTAGGTATAACCGAACTTCTAGTCAGCTTTTAATAATCTCTATTATTCTAATAATATCAATGGTAATATTGCAATTGTATTTCTGTTACTAGTGTACATAAGTGATGTTCTCGTGTTCAAGTACGCGCCCGCGCCGGCGGGACGCGCCCGCTCGAGGCGCGGCGCGTCCGACTGTACGATCTAACAAAACTCAATGTTATCGTAAAGCATAGATATTTTCATAATCAATAGTATGCATATTGTTGATTGGATTGCTAATTTTGTATGCGTACGTACACAATTAGTATAGTTTATATACTTATGTGTCAATTCTCATAGCGTTTTATTACATAACAGACGATAGCTAGTAAGTGTTAAACGTAATCCAAAAATGGTTGCATTGCTGTTTATTAAGCTTATTCAACTATTTTATGTTATTTTAAATTAATGATGTTTGATTAAAATTGTATTCTTCAATCTTGAATGTATAAGTATGTAAATGTATCACAGTTAAATAACAATTAACAAGCATTTAAACAATAGATGCATCTTGAATCTAATTCATGGAAATCCGTAGCTCTGTTTTTATATTAAAATAAATCAACATTTCACGAATCAAAGTAATGCTTGGTAATAATAATTGTGAAACAACGAACATTTTGAAATGTAATTTTAAGATCCCAGTGACGATTGCAAACTTTGAAAAACAATTTTCTATCGCCTCATGTCTTCAACATTTTTCCTTAATAGTTACTAATGTTAATTATTGAACGACAGAATTGTATATCGTCTGTGTCATGTGAATAATCTTCCTGATAATCATTAGATATTCAAATAAATGATGGGTTACCTTGTCAGGCCAAGTCTCTACCGGCAAGTCCTAGCCACGCAAAGTAGGTAACAAGTTAGTTACTTCAATATATTTTCAGCTAAAGTCATTATTAAGTATTTTCACAGTCATCGTATAGGTACTCAATGTATAAGCGACAATATCATGATCCGCTTATATCGTGCAAGCAATAACACTTTCTTCACTTGTAGCACAAGGACGAAGAGCTGCCATTTTCTTAGTGCCAGTATTATCATTTGCTATCTGCCGGTAGAGAGACCACATTACTAGAGGTGCCCTCATGTCATGATGCGGAACAACGTCACGCCCTCTGACGGGGTACCTACTCACTCGAACTAATATTCTACAAATTATATTGTTTATCAGTAGAGTCGCTAGACTTCAATTTGTAGTTAAATGTTCGTAATTATCAAATTTCCACAATTGTGCTTTATTCTTTCCGACTCTTTGATGTTGCTTGGCGTTGAATGATGTGAAACATTATTATAATATTGTATTAGAGTTTATAATTTATTTTAAATCATGTTACTTTTCATAATTTAGTTTAGACAAAAATGTTAAAATAGTTTAGTACCGTTTTACGGATGTTTCTTGTACCTATATAAGTATTTCAGAATTTATATTAAAGTTGTATTCCCTATGACAAAGTTGTCTCGTAATCTTCTTGTAAAGGAACACTGAATACCTACCTACAATCATTGTTACAATAACAAAATCTTGTATTACGAATATTAACAGTGAGGTTCTGGACACATGTAAAATTCAAGTTAGAATGGTTTTATAGTCATATTATATTCTGTATGTAGGTTATCAATCTGAAATTCTCTCATAATTATAAAATAAACGGTGTTTTCTGCTGTACATGTTGTTTAATTAATTGACTTTAATTAAGGCGTGAAAAGGCAACATTATTAAAATGTACTAAATAGAGACTGCTTTGTTGGTCTAGTGACCGCAAACGCTATTGCTGAGCATGAGATCCTGGGTTTGATTCCCGGGTCGGGCAGTGTTCTTGAGTTTTTCCATTCCGGAGTCTGGATTTGTCCGGTTAGAGCAAACGCCCCCTATTAGATAGGACATAGACATAGCTGGCGAAATGTGGGTGCACTATTATAGGCGCACCGGGTAATATCACAGCTAACCTTTTGGTAATATCACAGCTAACCTTTTGGTAATATCACAGCTAACCTTTTGGTAATATCACAGCTAACCTTTTGGCGTAATACAGGCGTGATGTTAAGTTACATCAAAAAGTAAGGAAGTATTGGTCTGCTTCATTATAATCTTATGGGTCATCTTGACAAACACAACTCTACCACAAAGCAACCGAACCAAATCATGACGAATTCGCGATTTAAACCTTTGTGTTCAATATATTATTTTATTAGGTATCTGCTCTATAATTTAATAAACTGGCCAAGAAGAGTACATTGGGAATCGGGTTATTATTGAAGCCACGGAGTAAAAACTTGCGGCACATCAGTGGTAAAACTTCCAATATAAAAAACCGTCCTTACAGCTACTTTGAGCCATATGCTTTTACCAATCAACTTTGAACCATATGCTTTACCGATAAAGTTGAAAATCTATTAAAGAGATTTGACAGATTGTAGTAGCTTGATGTGCTGGCGTCTGTACCCCAACAGAACGAAGCTGAGCCGTGCATATGTCGCAGTCAACTGGTTAAATTAGCCGTTTAGTTAACCGCCTGGCATTTAGAAGCAGTGCTCGCCTCGCTTCGCTCTCTCGGCTCGCACGCGGTTGATCACAGTTCTAACCTAACCTAACCCATTTGGTCGGGGTGCCCTGGCTTAGTTACTGCAACCAATTCGGCTCGCGCGTGATTGGTTACAGACTACCAACCTAAACTGTAATTGAATATCATTCAGGCCGTTAGTTGAACGTTAGTTAAAAGGCTAGGCGGTTAACTGAACTGCTAATTTAACCAGTTGGCTGCGACACATATACGAGATAACGAGAAGCTTTTTTCACAGGGCTACCTTGGGTACGCCGTACGCCGAGCTGGTCTAACCAGTATTTTAATGCACCCTAGAATCTTCTGAATCTATAAAGCAGTTTTGAAATAAACGATAAAAATAAACTTATTATTTATTTAGGTAATTATTTTGGGGCTTATTTCAGTAATATTTATAAAATTTCCTAAAGAAGCCTGCCGGGGCAGCGGGATTGTCCGAAAGGGTTACCGCTGCCCCGGAACATAAAGGGCTAAGGAAGGAACACGGATGGGTTTTAGTCAGTAAGAGTCTGACACTCCCTTCCGCTCCACCCAGAGCGGGAGGAGTCATTGGATGATTCCCCATCCTAAAAAAAAAAAAAAAAAAGCCAACAAGGTACACCATCCCAAAATATTTATTAACTAAGTTCATTACTTTATGTCCTCTAGAGGGCGCTATACTGAATTTAGTGCGACGTCACATAGCCTTTAAACTAGAGATGTGTTACCACTATAAACGTGGTAACAGTCTTTGAGGGTCTGTTATTTTAAGCAACAGAAGTTGTATTGTTAGGAACAGTTGTTATTTTTAAATATCTGTATTTCTATCTGTTACGATAAATATGCCTCACTCCTACTATAAACAGCGGAAGGTCAAGCAAGACGCTTCTAACGATACCTCATTAACTGTCAAATTATTATAAGTAATAGAGGCCAGTGTTACATATCGATTAAAATCATTACCCTCCGTAGTCGGGTAAAAATATAGGACGACTCCTCTCTGATGAGTATTAGGTTTATCTGCTTTAGTTATTGTTCTGAGGGTTTATCCAATACTGAGTCGAAGCTGACTATACTATTTTTCTGCACGCACTGCAATCAAATAAAATATCAGGCAACGTAAAGCTCAACCGTAAAAAAAACTTGGCCACATAGGGGAAATCTCACACAGAGCGTGCCAAGTATACGAAGCACAGACTGGCGTGGCGCACATCTTGGCAGAGCGGCGCGTCGCACTATGCAAATTTTTATCACAAACTCTATGGCTATGTGTCACTTTTGTTTGGTTTGGTTGTCAGTTGTCTTTTTTTCACATTTGTCAAGTCAATGTCAATGTCATTTGTCTTTTGTTTTTTCCCAGGCCAAGCCAAGCAAGCCTGCCAGTGGTATTAAGTTATTTTAAACAAAAAGTAAGCAGAGTTAAGTAATTAAAATGAACGCTCCACCAACATTCGAATCATTCCTTTTATATGATGGAGAGAAAAAGTAAGTACATATTTAGCCCACACGACATAAACAGTAGCTTCCCATGTTATGTTTACATTAAACGCCTTTCCAAATTTTTAGGGTACAGAAAGAAGAAGATACTAAGGTGACCAATGCAGCTATATTTACGGTAAATAAAGAAGACCACACACTCGGGAACATGATAAGGCAGTATGTATTTATCCATAATGACCTTGCTTGTGTGAATTTCAAATTTATGTTCGTGAATGTATATATTGTAGCCAGCTGCTGAAGGACCCGAAAGTGCTATTCGCCGGATACAAGGTGCCTCACCCTCTAGAGCACAAGTTTGTGCTGCGGATCCAGACAACTTCTGATTACACTCCTCAAGAAGCTTTTATGAATGCTATCACCGACCTAACCTCTGAACTGTCACTGTTTGAAGAACGATTTAAGGTAAATACAACATATTTTGCATAGTATATTGTATAAGCATAATCAACCAATAATGTTCCCACTGCTGCGACACAGGTCACCTCTCTATGAGAGGGAGTTGGGCTATAGTCCACCACTCGGCGCGGTGCGGGTTGGTAGATGTCACATATCTTTGAATTTTTTGTTCTAGAACATATAACGTATTGTATATGTATTTATTTTTAATTCCATGTTTTACATTCAAACATAATGGGATGCCTGTACTCTTGAAACGGAAAGCCAAATACATTCCCAGGAGCAAGCCTTATTGACATAAAGTTGGGTGATATGCTAAACCTGTTGGCCCAGATCTCTGTGCTCTAAGCAAAAGCTTATAATTTTTATTGATTTCCCTTGTAGGTTTTTTAACTAACTGCTATTGTAATGATAAGTAAAATAATATTTCAATATTTTTTGTTTTTTAAAGTGAAAATAATCTTTTTCAGGAAGCCATCAAAGAGAAGAAGGAAGGATTAGACTAAATAACTATGATAACTTTAGAATTTTAGATTAAGAATATGATTAAGTAATATTTTAATAAAGAAATGATTGAAAACTGATTTGCTGTTACTTAAATCTGTTATCCATGCCTTTTACTATTCTGGCCAAAATATTAGGGATGCATCTGCAATTAGAGACTTCGATCATACTTATATTTTTGGGCTTACTTGTAGCAGTCGTCATGCATTAGGCAGATAAAAAAAAAGAAAAGTAAAGTAAAGTTAAAAGTGTGTAAAGTTATTTTATGATGTGCTACCTAGTAATGCTAGTGGATAATAGTATGTAGGTACCTATTACTAAGGCTTATAAGACCATGAGACATTAGACTTGATATGATTATCCAGAAAATTCAATCAGATCTGATCAATTTTAACTGAACCAACTATCCACCAGATAAGAGAGGAGATGCTCGAAGGTGGCTCAGTAGCAAGCAATCAGTCCGATAACATATTCAGACTGGTTTCACTATCCACTGCACTGCATAAATTGTACTTATAAAATAATTATAATATAAGATTGATTATTTATTCATGTATTAATAAATAATGATAATTTGTCACATGGATGTTCAATGTTGTGTCCTAAAATTTATAATTTAGATTTTTTCATTTTCAGCAAATACACATCCTAAATCAATGTTTCATCTCACGTCCACCATTTACATTTTACAAGGATACAAGTTCCAATGTTTTGGAACTTGAACATGTTACAAGAGGGAACGCAGCTTTAGCCACGAGCCACTTAGATCCTAAACCTGACTGAAGATTAAAAAGATAGTTTGATTGAACCTAGGACTTACTGTTGGCAGCTGTAGAAATGTAATAATAATATGTGAAAATAGTGTATTCAAGTTGAGTTGAGCTTTGTGAGTTATTTACTACATTATTGGCTCCATAACTGCTACTATTGGGATCAGGGGTTTCATTGTCACAGAAACAAAACACATAATATTAATTCAATTTAATTTATTGTTATAAAACTGTTATATTTTGGTGTTCATCTAATTATTTTAAAAATAAATTAAAATAGGTTGCAATAGAGTTATTGTAGAATCATGATTGTGATGTAAGACCAATTTGTGCCGTAAAAGATCATTTCTCAATATGCATTATGACCAGATAATGCATACGAAAAGTTGATTACCATTCACCTAATTAAGAAAAATATAACATGCAATGATTCTCTTATAATATAAAAGATCAAGGGTACTTATTTACAAATATTTTCCTAAGATATTAACTATAAAACAGTGATACCATGCCTATGGTAAACAATAATAAATAATAGCCAACTAAAACATGTAACAACAACAACGGTAACATTAAAACTAATCCGTCAATAAATAGGCAAATTAGAATGTTTCCTCTTCATCACAGTTTTCTGTTGCGTGGCCAAATACTGAAAAAAAAAACCATGGATTAGAAAAATAATACTTATCAGTATTATAATCATCATCATCCAATGACTTCCTAAATCGTAATTGCTTTGGCACTTTACAAGAAATCACTTAGGTATTACGGTGAATCGGTAAATGCGCAGTGGTAGACTGCGAAATTCAAACTTGATAACGTTTTTTGCAATTTGCAGTTCAGTGTCAAGCTACGAATAAGTAATAATTTATTCGTAGGTGTCAGGTTGCATCCGTTGCATCTTATGATTCGCGACTATAACAGGTAGGTACGTATTTACAGAATTATAATCATTAATACATCTTTCTATGTTAGATTTCGTCGCTCGCATGACTAAAAGTCTTATCTCATTTTTAGTTGATTTGAGTTAGGACAACTACATTTTTCTATTCGTGATTCTTTACATTTCGTTGCCTTTCAAAATGGTTATATTTTGAGATCCAAATAACATAAGAGATAGTACGACGTTTACTGAAAATGAAAAGAATCACGAATAGAAAAATGTAGTTGTCCTAGCTCAAATCAGCGAAAATATTAGAAAAATGAGATAGGACTGTTAAGTCATGCGAGCGACGATTTGTTCCAGAACAAATCTCTTATGGAACAAATCTAACTTAAAGAGAATATCATAGTAGTTAAGAAAGTTGGTTGGATCCTCCAGTAGAACGACTTATATTTACCTTCACAAATATCGCAGTAGGCTCTAGGCGGCGGCGCAGCGCGGCGGTTGACCGGCGGCGGCGGCGCGTCGGGCTCGCCCGCCTGCTTGGGGCAGTCCTCCGTGTCGTGTGCGTCGAACACGTCACAGATGTCGCAGAACAACCGCGGGGCTACCGCACGTGCCTTGCGACCGTTACTGCGCCAAACAAATTATAATTAGGTATGCTTCTTTATTCTACACATGGTCAGTCGACCGCACCGACCGAGGGGCCCGTGGTTAAATAATAACAGCCGCACAGGTCGATCGATCAGGTTAAGCTACGTTTGCCGCGGTTGGCCTGTGGATGGGTGACCATCTTTACATATCGAGACCCGGGGCCCTCCGTGCCTCGGAAAGCACGTTAAGCCGTTGCCTAAGCCTGTCATTCGTGGATCTTTGACAGTCGTTACACCCGTAGACTGGTTGTCAGACTTTTGGGCTTCTGACTACGCAGTCAGAAGCCCGAAAGTCTGACAACCATTCTTACCAAGGGGTATCGTATTACCCAGTAACTGAGTTGTGGAGGACAGATAGTCGCTCCATGTAAAATACTGGTATTCAGCTGCATCCGGTTAGACTGGAAGCCGACCCCAACATAGTTGGGAAAAGGCTAGGCAGATGATGATGATGGTCAGTCGACCGCACGTGGTAACCAATACCAGTATTAGCAGGCGACGTATTCTATTGGAACTACGAAGTTTAGATACCAACGTGCAGTCGACTGTACAGCGTATGTATAGGAAAGAGGCAAAGTCATCATTGTTCCAGTGAAAAAAAAAAAAGAGCTATACAGTACAGGACGTATCAAAAAAACGAGATACGTAAAAATATTACCGACACTGGTTCATGTTGGAACATACAGTCGTTGAGTAATTCTTGTGGCTAAGTAGTAAGAGCAGCACAAGTCGAATAATCTATACTGGGTAAGCTACACTTGCCTAGGTCGGTCCGTTGACGGATGACCATCTTGACATACGTTACGAGTGGTCAAAAGCTCGAAAGTCGGACAACCAGTCTTACCACGGAGTATCGTATTACCTGCTAACTGAGATTGAAGAGGTCAAATAGGCAGGCGCTCCATGTTAAATATTGTTATTCAGCTGCATCCGGTTCGACTGGAAACAACTATGCACAACCTGTTAGTTGTTACCATGGATCCAGTACAGATTCTTCGAAATTGTTCGTGCAAAACGTGCAATACCTACCCGGTCAAATATGTATGTATAGCGCTACAAGGCTATTTTGGCGCGTGGCCTAAACTAAAGCCGTCATTTTGTTTTTTGAATACTATTTCAAATGACATTTCCCAAACCAATTGCACAAATGTTTACAAACGTCAACGTGTTCATTTTGTCAACGTCATTCGAGCGCTGAAAGATCCTCGTAGCAGTGTAGTTGGGAAAAGACTAGAAGGATGATGAATCTACTTACAATAGAGGTGGTTCACTGGCTATTGAGCCACCTTCGAGCGCCTGCACTCGCGCCATTAGCTGCTCATTCTTGCGCTGCATGTCCACTATGACTGAGTTGAGGAAGCTCACTTGGCCATCAATCATTTCCTTCTCGTCCGTCACCCTGTAAAATATTATTGAACATTATCATCAAAACTTTTAATGAAGTATAAAAATAGTCTACTGCAATAAAAATATTCCCTATGCCAATTTATTTCGTAGGGTTGGGTTATTTTTTATTATGAATAAGTGAACCACCTCTGCTTCGTACGGCTACAATGGCGACGTGTTCAAAAGATCGAGATTTCGGTGCTATAAGTTAAATACTCGTATTAATGCATAATACACATAAACCTTCCAGAACAAAAAATGATGAAAACTGCATCAAAATCCTAGGTTTTGTTTAGAAGATCTAGGCGGTCACACAGACGGACACGAAAAGCTACTTTGACATGAATAGATGAGAGATGTCTTTGACTTACTTTTCAGTCACAGAATCCCCTTGTCCTAATACACCTATAGCACTGTTGTCATTTTTATCTCGAATATCTTGACCCTTTACAGCCATCTCCTTTTGCATAAGAAGCTTTTCGCGCTCCGCTATTTCTAATTTGGCTTTGTGGCTCTGAAAAGTTGAAAACAAAAATGTCAGATTACGAATATAATTTCTCAAAGACAAGTTTTTTAAGTTGTCCGTTTGAACGTTTCTTACCTTTACTTCTTCTTGTAATTTGCCTATCAAATCTTCCTTCAGTCTCAAGTCTTTCATCTTATTTTCAATATCAGCTTTAAGGTTTTTGACTAAAGTCTCACTCTTTGCTACAGTTTCTGCAGAAGACTGTTTAGCCAGTTGCAGTTCTACCGTCAATTTCTCTAGCTGCTTATCTTTCTCCACGTCACTACTCTGCTGAACAACTACTAATTCCAATTTCTGTGTCAATTCTAATATTTTATTTTCAGCTACTGTTAGTTTTTGTTGCAATTGGTTTTGTTTTTCAATTTCTGCTGTCTCATTGTCTTTGGATTCTTTTAATTCTTTGTCATAATCAAGTAATGATTTTTTGTAGTCATGTCTTGCGCGCTTGCTTTCCTTCTTATATTCATCAAACTGAGTTTGTAACTGCCTGTTCAAATCTTCGTAGTTCATCTTTTGAGCTTCATTGATGTTCGTAAGCTGCTTGATGTCCTGTTCAGACTTATCTACCAGTTTTTGTAATTCTGTTAGCTTTTCCTTCGACTGCTTGAGTTCTTCGAGTTCTTTATCTTTCTCCGTTATTTGAGCCTGTAAATTTTTTGTGGTAGTGTTAAGAGATTCTACTTCGGTTTTATATGTTTCAGTTAATTTTGTATTTTCGAGTTGAAGTTGGGCCACTAGTTGCTGTGTTTCACTAGAACCTAACTGTAAGGCATCATTCATCTTCGTAAGCTGTGATTCATTCTCTTGGATTATAATATCTTTGCTGGAAGCTTCTTGTTTTAACTGAGCTACATCTGTTTCTAGCTTAGACAGTTTTTGTGAATCAGTCTCATATTTTTCATTTTGAAATTTCAGTAGGCTATCCTTTTCTTCTAAAGATTTTTTGAGGTCGTTGTTAATAGTTAAGTTTTCGTTAACTTTGTTTAAGGCGTCTTCAAAGTTTTTCTTAAGGTTTGTTAATTCCGCCAATGTTTCACTGTACTTCGATTCTAACGAAGTCTTTTCCTGAACTAAAACAGACATTTCTGTTTTCAGTACTTCTAGCTGACCTAGCTGTTCCTTTAGTACAGATCCTTCCGCCGAAGAGTTAGCTATAAGACTTTCGTATTGTTGTTTCAGTGTGGAGGTTTCTAAGGCAACTCCACTTAATTTCTCTTCTAATTGTTTTTTACTTTCTGTGGCTTTATGTAATTCTTCATTAACCTGTGCAATTTGGCGATCTTTTTCTGTAACAATTTCTACATTAGACTTGAAATCTACTTCAAGCATTTCTAACTTCAATGTGAGGTCTTTAACATTGTTCTGTTTTTCTTCCAATGCTTCTTTTAGACGGGTTTCTTCGGTCTTCAACTTATTGGCTTCTTCGCAAGCAGTTGTTAAATTATTTTGTAGTTGAGATATTTCTTTTTCGAATTGTGATTTTTGATTATTTAATTGTGCAGTCATATCATCTAATATTTTTTGTAAACTATCTTCGTGTTTTCTTGCTTCTTCGAGTTTATTATTCAGGTCATTTTGCGCCTCTGTCAGTTGATCTACTTTTTCCATAAGTTTCACTTCCGATGTTGCACCGTCTGCTTTTAAAATGGATACTTCTTCTTTATACCTATCAATTTCAATTTCAAGTTTTTTACAAATAGAGTCATGTTCACTATTCTGCTCATGCTCTTTTATTTTAAAAGCTTCTATTTCATTCTTTAGTATTGAGTTTTCATCAAGAAGTTTATCATTATCAGTTTGGAGATTTTTCAAACGGTTATTAATTTCGGCACTTTGAGTTTCAAATTCTTTTACTTTACTATCTGCTTCCTTAAGTTTTTCTACGTTTTCATTTACTGATACCACCAACTGTCCGCGTTCAACAGAAAAGTCTTCTTGAATCTTGAACAGTTTTTGTTTCAACTCTTGTTCTCCTCGCGCATAATTGTTCACAACTTCTCTGTGCTTATCCTTTAAGTCTTGCAATTCTTTTTCAGTTTCCTTCAGGTGTTGTGATAACTTATTGAATTGCTCATTGGAATCTGTCGTCTGACCAGTCAAATTCATATATTCCGACTCAATTTTTTCTTTAGCCTTTTGTAGCTCAGCACACTTCTCATTGGCGCTATCATACTGGCGCTTGTATTCACCAACTTCCAGTTCCATTGCTGACATCTTTGCTTTAAGATCATTGTTGCTTTGTGTTAACTCGTTGATGGACTGTTTCAGTTTTTCGTTCTCTTCTTTTAGAAGTTTCAATTCGTCCACATTTATTATGAATTGAGAATTCAGAGCTTCGAATTCCACTTTACTTTGATCTAAGGTTACTTTGTGACTTTCAATCTCTTTTATGAGCTGTTCTATTTTAGTGTTACGATCATCAATTTCTTTCTTATGTTCTTCAGCGATTTTACTGTGCTTAATATTGAAATTAGCAGTTGTTTGCTCAAAGTCGTCTTTGAGTTTTATTATTTCCTTATCTCTTTCGTGAATAGTCTGTTTATATTCACTGACAAGTTGCTCTGAGGAACTTGTGGATGTACTTAGTTCAGCGAGTAGTTTTTCATACTCCTTGGTCTTCGCAGATAAACTTTGCTGTAATCCTAACATTTCTGTTTTATTCTTTTCGTGTTGTTGCGAGACTTCACTTAACATAGTTTCATATTCGTTGACTTTGCTATTGTATTCATCTTTAACACGGCCCAATTCATCCTGTAACGATTTCAATACTGTTTCGTTTTTCTTCTTAGAGTCCTCTAGTTGCTCTAAGTCTAGAATTTTAGCACTCAGTTCCATTTTTAGTTTCGTGATTTCTTTGTTAAGATTAACTTCATGTTCTTTACTCACGCCAACAACTGAAAAATAGTATTCAAGTTTTAATTTAAGATAAACAAATATTTTGTATTAACGGACAATATTTTTACTTTAAAATAATAATTACCTTTATTTAATTCTAACGTTTTATCATCTACGGCAGCTTGCAGCTGAGTTAACTTAGTGTTTAGATCTATAATAATTTGGCTGTTTTCCTTATTTAATCTTTCTAAATTCTGTTTTTCAGTGTCTAACTTTGATTCCGCTAATTGCAGTTTCGCAGTCAATACAGACACTTGTGTTTCGTATTCAGTCTGCGCGATGGTCATTTTTGTTTTGGCTTCGTTTAATACCTTCTCAGAATCAGTCTTTAGTCGACTCAGTTCCTCCGACAGGCTCTTGCCTAATGAATCTTTTTCGCTTTCTTTTTCTTTAAGGAGAGCGTAAGCTTCATCTAATAGTTTCTGCAGCTCCGACGATAAAGCTGAAATAAGGTAAGGTGGATTTGAAAACCACAGATTACAAAATGTTATAGGCTCCTTGAGGAAAACAACAGCACAAACTTTAAAGGATGATAAGCAACATCGATTTAACAGTCATAGCTAATGGTAGTTTTTAAGCACTGATATTCAATAAAATTTAAACGAGGAAGACAAATCAGAGTACCTACAACGTTTCACCCAAGACATGGTTTAGCCTTGGGTGAGACGTTGTTTTAGCTGTAGTATAGCTAGACATGTCTCCTATTTCTAGTACTCACTATGCGCAGCCGCCAGTTCCTCGCGATGCTGTTCGGTGGCAGCGACGGTGTCTGCGGCGCGCTGGTCCTCCATCATTCGCAGCGCGGTGGCCGTGGCTTCGGCACGCGCCGACTGGAGATCTAACTCGGCTTCGAGATCACGAATACGATGCTCGCGAATTGCTTTCTCTTGCTGAACATACGAAAAAAAAAGATTAAACAAAAATTTTAGGGTGATTTTTGTTTATGGATTATTTCGATTACAAAAGAAGATTTATTCCTGTGAATGATCAAATAAGCGTTTTTTGAGCTGAAATCTTTTCGTAGATTAATAGGTAGGTGCGCTTAATCTTACCTCCATCGCTTCTTTATATTTCTGTAACAAAATATACATACAATTAATAAATGAACCTGTTGAACCAAGTCGTCAAACCATTCGTTTATGATCTAACTTACATTATAATCTTCTCTATTAATGTTCTCTTCTTCTGTTCTGAACATGAGATCTTCAACCTTCTGCTTCTCATCCTCCAACAGTTTGTTGATCTTGTCCAATTCCGCTTTTAGCTTACTGTTTTCAGAAGACGTCTGAAACAGAAAATTATAAAATCTATTTACTACCTGAACTAAAAAATTTAAACTTTTCATCAATTTGTGCCTTATGAGTTATGGTTTTATGAATGTTAACCTTGCACTTTGTTGATCACTGTGCCTACCTATTTTAGTAGAGTAATTTTATTCTAAGTTCATCGTCTTCTCATATACTTAATACCTCCTTATATAATTAATGGAGGTATCCAAAATATTGTAAGACATTTTAAAAGAGTAACTATTGAGTTTTTTTGCCCATTCTCTATACGAAACTAGATAAAATTGTATTTTGACGTTCAAAAGTGCCTTATAGGAGCCTAATTGAAATAAATGATTCAACTTTGACTTAAGGCGCTACATTGAAAATCTAAAATCCTCGAAAACCTACTAATCAAGCGAAAGTGATGCAATAACTTTTGAAACGCAAAAGAAGAGTGATGGCTATAATGTGCGTGCGCTCGGAATAAAACGATGTATGTGCCAAAACAAATTTAGTCCTTTTTTAATTAAATTTAAGACTACTTTGAGTAAATTTTATTGAGTAACTCTTAAGCGTTACGCCGTGATGTCGAAAAAAGTAAAAAAATAGATATAACTTTGCAATTTTTTTGTATTGAGAAAAAATCATTGAATCGTGTATTCCTTTTACAAGATACTAGACCAAAGAGTCATAAAACATAGGTATACCAAAATGTTAAATCCCTATTCCACTTAACAAGTTACACGAAATAGAAAAACCACATTTATTTCAACATATCCTCTTTAAATCTAAACTTAAGTACCAATCTAAAACATTCGAGAATATTTAAAAGGATCTGAAAGTACTGTTTCGCGTTCTGACCATCAAGAGTCGTATGTAAACCGTTTGAATAGATGCCAGTCTATCTACCTAGATAGAAATCATGAAAGGAAAGTGTAACGTTCTCAAAGAGAAGGCAATATGCTCCCTACTCGATCTTTTTATTCAAAGTCAGCTGAAGAGGCATAGAGGTTCGTAGAAAAGGGCGAAAATATTTGAATTACGTCTTGGCTCTGCCCTCCTTTTCCCGAAATTATTGCTGTACCTAATAAGAATCATAAGTGCTATTTCTGAGAGTTTATTGATCTTCGTAAAAACCCGACATTTTGTTTGGCTCGGTTCGATGGTCCTTTCATGATTTTTTGCTGGTCATTTTATTTTATGTTTATTTCATAATTGACTTGTTTTTTACATAATTATTTAAGTGCTCGTGCGTTTTATAGTTATCATCAATAAATATACAAATACTTAATTAGTCGACATTATTATGAAACGTTTTCTTTTACCGTAAGCCCAGGTTCGCACGGGTGTTTTCCCAACGGCGATTTTTTTTGCGCATTGAATTTTCATCGCACTGCTTGGCGCCGAGAATTGAAAATCCAGTGCGCAATAAAATCCCGCCTTGATATTTTTACAGCGACCTATAATCTTGATCCTTTCTCAAAGACACTGTATTCTAATTTCGTTTGAAGATATAAATTCTGTTTCATAACATTTCTGAGAGCTATTATAGGTATCTACTTATCTACAAGATTTGATAAATGAAATGCTCGAGTATCGTTTAAGAATAGGGGCCAAAGTCCTTAACCCCAATCCATCTATTGGCAGCCATGCCTTGGAAAGGCTAGTAGGTAACTAAGACTAAGCACAAACCATAAAACAAAAGAGCATTCATCTAAGAAGTTATTAATACCTGTGTGGCCTCCTTCTTGAGTTGTGAGAGGGCGCTCTCGGCGCGGTCAGCCTGCAGCGATATCTTGGCCATCTCTGCTCGTTCCAACTCCCTCTCTCGCATGAGCCGTTCTAAGTGCTGCTGCTTCTCTCGGAGAAGCTCCTATTATTAGTATAATTTATTATTTTGGTGCCCCTAAAGTTATAAAACAAATGGTACCTACGGACATACCTAATGTGCAATATTTCACAATATTATTAAACTACAAAAGATCATGTTCCAAAATACAGCAAGTAAATCAATGAGTAGGCACAAACTAATACAACAAAAATAACATTTAGTGGGTAAGACCGCAAAATACATTCAAGACCGAATAATACCTATTATAAGTTGTTTACAAATAGATTATATATTCTTCGAACTTATAAAATAATAAACAGCGGTTTTCTTCATCATGGCCCGTTTCTGGCGGTGACAGATCGGGGGTATTATTCTTCTCAGGAAAAACGGCATCTATTTTCGCAAGACATACTTAATAATTCAATTCAACTGAAAAAACAGAAAAGATGTGGTTACAAATGTTACAATACAGCAATTTACAGAGAGTATAATTAAAGGTACTATCGCGGACACGGCGCTCTCTAGTAAGCGCACCAACGTCAAATAGTTCGTCCGTAAAATTCACAAAAGGAGTACACGTGATGCGTCACTAAGATGCCCAGTGCACATAGCTAGGGGTCTAGAATGACGTGTTGAATTTATGGTAAGAGTTTGCACGATTGCACGTCGAAATCCTCACTCTGCCTGTAAGTATAATATCTTCCACCCAACTTACCTCCTCGGTTTCTTCATAAAATCAGCCATAAATTCAAGTAACTCGTTCTTTTGACTAAATATTCAAATTCAAAGGCATTATGTACATATTTTTAACGTAAATAAAATATACAATTTGTATATGGCAGGCAGGCTGCTGAAAAACAACACCCGACTGCCATTAGATACGTACATGCATGCATAAATAAATGGGAATAGGTACTTACATAATGGCGAAGGGTAGAAAGGAAAAGCCATATGGCCATAATATAACATGTTAATTTATTTTTAATTATTCACAATACACGCAATACCTATTTACCGTAGCAAAAGCGTACTTATATTATTTACTTGTAAGTTATTGATTTATTTTCAAAACCACAAATCGTGTGAAAATAAATTAACCAGAATATTTACTAAGTTGTTTTTTTATTAGTCAGAATGTATCCTCAGAGCAGCACCCGTTCTATTCTAGCTACTTAATCAATATCACTCGTCGCGAAGTAGGTACCTATGTACTCCATATACATTGTTAGGTATAACTTTGTCGGGAGGCGCAAGGGACCGTCCCTGTTTCCCTAACGTAACAATGCCTCCGGGGTGCAATATCTAATTTTCCACTCCAGTTTCTGGTACCTTCATTTACAGTTGAAGGGTCGCCTCGCCTCATTTCAATTTTGATTCTGAATCAACCTCTCGTGTTTTATTACTTTTGTAAAATCGGAGCTATCGTAATAATCAGAAGAATTTTTCGTGAGCCTTTCTGTTCTACAGTCTACACACAATAGGGAAATATTCTGTAGGTACTAATTTCAGTACCTAAATACGAAATCCGCTTCGGAGCCAGCGTCTCGTAGGATTGTATTGTATGTAACCAAATCCAAAATGTAGGTATACGAGTTAAAATTAAAAATGTCTTAATTATCTTCTACAGCCAGACATATTGCGAAGTACCTAATGCCAAACCTAGAAGTCTAGATAGTGTAGGTACCTACCTATGAATGAATCGATAGATCGACATTTGAGTATATAGAAAATGCCAGTGTTTTTAAATATTTTGTTCCATATAAAGTTTTTACTTATCTAGCGGCCCGCACAAGCCCCGCAAGAGTGCAATTTTCTTTTTAATTTTCGAAATTTTCTTTCGTACAAACCTCCTTGTCCTGGCAATATCGAACACAACAAAAAAAGAATTATCCAATTTGGTGCAGTCATTCGGAAATTATGCGCGTACAGACATTTCGGCGCCTATGTTTTATACTAAGTAGTTAAGGTTAAAGTACCTACTCAGAGCGACTAAACTTAGTCACAATAGAATAATCTAGCTAGGTAGATAACGACTAAGGTACGTCATTAACAAATAACAGCCCTACGTTATCTGTACTTACACACACAATTGAAACGCATAATTAATTTTACGCCAGCGTAGTAAACTGACCCAACCCAAATCTATAAATAAATAGCTTGATAATATCACCGATCATATTATTATACCAAGTTATCGAACTTATAAGAACAACAATCATTTGCACTTATATATACTTGTATCGCTGCGTTTAGTCTGTGGCACAGTGTAGTTAATTAAAGTGAAGTTAATTTTATATGCGAACAAAACAAATGACTACAGACGGCACGTTCAATTACCACTTCAATACATTACTTATTATTGTCTTTTTATGAAGAAAAACTTGCAATAAATATAATTATTATGCGTGTTAATTGCGGCGTGCCATTGATCCACCATACTCTGCTTAAAATGGCTTACAGCTGTGTTGTCTGCCTACCCAAGTTACAAAGAGGGGGAAAGTGTCTGCGCAGGGAGGTATCTAATCCTTCCCCATTGTATCTCTGAACAAGCACAGTCTGCCTGCAAACTGCGATAAACTAAATCCTCATTCATATTATAAACCAGTTGTGCGAAACTTCGCACCATTAACTTTGGCTGTCATCTTTAGTATTTCCAAGAATGCCAAAACCCTCGCCTAACTTGGATTAACTCATTTGTTTTGTAGGCGTGCAAAGCCTATTTTTGTTCACTCACATGCACAGTGACAGATCCCATTTATTCTAGAATATAAAACAATTGCGTCAGTCCCTTTCCAAGGTCTGCGAGGTGTTAGGTATTCTCCAGAGGCTGTGGGTGACGGTAAAGGAGATCTGGCATGACCTAACACCACGTAGGCAGCATGTAGTCATGTCATGTCCACTCCTTGTCTAATAAGTATCTATTAATAACTGTAATTTATGAGACTATCATTTGCTAAATTGGTATTTTAGATATTTCTTCGCGTAGGCTTCTCTGGGTACTTATATAATGTTAGGGCAAAGAGTCTTAGTTGAATTTCATCCAAAAATAATAAACAATAATTAGGAATGTGCTTTATTGGCATAGATCACGTAGGTACTTTACTGGCTCAGTAGATATATGGCGCGTTCAAGCACTTAGCGTTCTAGCAGAGACCACCCGCATGGGAGAAGAGTTATCGATTGCGGAAATGTTCCAACGGTTGGGACTGTCTGGAAACGACTTCGCAATTTCCGAATACGAGCACATAAGGCTGGCATATATGCGGGAACGAGGTGGCTAAAGTATGCGTTTCGTTAATTTAGCATTCCTATGTTGATTCTATGAAATGAATATGCATACGGTTGATACCTATTAAGGACACTGCTGCAAGACCTAAAGTTGGGTTTGTAATTAGCTGTGACATTATAACCGTCCCAGAAATATTTATAGTTAGCATTCAGTTGTAATATCGAGCATTCTATCTGTGTACTCGCTACAGATTATGGAATTAATTTGAAGTAACAGATGACCTTAATATGAGCTCTTGTAGTCCCGAGAGATGTTATGTTAGGATCTGGTACGAGGAGCCTAGGTATGTAATATTAATGTTGTCTCGTCCGTCATCTAGGAGTGCTTATGGTAAATAGCGTACTACATAATATAGTAGCCTATGGACATAATGGGGTTCAAAAGGTTTTAATATTAAATCCACGGTACCTACTCTGATTAGGTACTCTTTGTATTGGAGTGAATAGAAAAACTATCGAAGATGGATAGTATTAGAAATATTTTTACTTTCATATTTCTGTTTGTAGTGGATTTGGTTAGGTCGTCGAACTCATGTCATGGGAGAGATTTATGCATGACTAAAGGGATAATTTGGACATTCAACTTGTGAGCATGCTTTCAAATTGGTTAGCTCGTTTAGGATTCTTCCGAGAGAGACCGTTTTGGAATATGTACCTATAGCTGTAGGTGGTCAAGTAGGTAACTACCTAATTATTATTTTTTTTCCTAATGGCATCTCGTAGTTGACCTTGAGAGGTCGTGACTACTTAACCGGGCTATCCTGTGGCTGCCTTAAGTAAAACTCAAAGCCTCCAGCCAGGGGCATAAAACTAACTACGTTATGCTAAGCGACTACGCACTAAGGGCACCCCCTGTGGGGTACGAACCTCGGCTTAGGGCGTCGCTGGAGAGGGCAGCAAGAAGGGCTACCTAATTAATTAGACGAATGTGTTAAGTACCAGACATAGTAAGATAAAAGAAAAATGTTCGTCTAGAAAAACTGAGTCTTGCACAAAATATGTGACGAAGAATGCACAATTTGGTGTAGTAAAAAGAGATACTTAAAATAAATAACCAGCTTATTATTACCTAAAATAGACTGCTATAGGTAATATAACGGATCTACACCCCAGCCTTGTAGAACAAGCGTCAATAATCAGATAAATACCAAACAAGATTTACATAGAGAATACCCGCACCCATATTTACATACAAAGATATTATAATAAGCACACCTCCATTCATGCATATCGTGTGGACTTGCCAGCAATATGAAACAACTTGCTATACCTAATCGGCCATCTGATAGTGCTATTAAAAATGATGTGGGCGTTGACATCTTCAAGAATTCCGAGAAAACAAAGTTTTATTTAGGGCTGATTTTTCCATCGCCAGACAACTTTTATTCGAGGAATTAAATTGACGTTTGACAGTTTTTGTATGAAATAACTGTTAAAATTTTAAAATTATTCCTCGAATTAAAATTAACAGATGATTGAAAAAAATCAGCTCTTACTTAAATAAGTTTTGATAATATTCTCAAGTTTTCCTTCATGATTGGTATCGTAGATACATAGACTTTTAAAAAAAGATGGACTCCGCGCCACGCATATCGAAAGTGAATCACAGTATCGACCGATTCGGTATGGACCGATCGTACATACAAACACGCCTCACGCTCACATTTACATCATAGTATGCCGACCGGCCGCCATTACGTGACACGACAGCGTCAATCGTCAATCACGCACACATAGATCGGTACGGTGCTTCACTTTCGATATGCGTGGCGCGGAGTCCATCTTTTATTATAAATCTATGCGTAGATATTAAGGATTTTATATTAAGGTACCTACTTTAACTTTATGATTTTTACGACATTTTTCCTTAATTTAATACCTACCAGCGTATTTGATAAAGTACTTTGATAAAAATCTTAGATTAGCAATTTTATTTAGCTTACACTGTCATCAAGATAATAAGTTAACAACTTTGCTTGTAAAACTATTATACTAAGAAAATAATATGATGAAATTATTATGAACATCATAAATCATCGAGATAGACGACTTTACCGCGAATTTCTAGGATCGACTAGCGCACTGAATTGATAAGTTCTTAGGAATTTAAATACATACAGAACGATAGAAATCAACACGTAAGTTTTACTTTTATTATACCTACGTACTAGCTTCTGCCCGCGACTTCGTCCGCGTGAAATTTCACCCTCCCCCCATTCACCCTCTTAGGAGTGGAATTTCGAAAAACCCTTAGTCGATACCTATATGTATACACTTTACAAAAAACACTTTCCAAATTTATTGTCTAGGCTGTGCATTGATATAATCAGTCAGACAGGATCACAGGACTTTGAATTTTATATTAGATTATAAAAGTAAACCTAAGTACCTACCTAATTAAAAAAAAAACTCAATAACAGAAAATAAAATACCTACCTACCTAAATAAACCTATTTCTGATGATAACTAATCTAAACTCAATAAATAAGCAAAATCCCTAAAAACTAATATCTATACGAGTGACTAATCCTACCTAACAGTTTTATAAAATAACCTACGGTCACTACGTACACTATCAAATATACTACCCATACTTTAAAATTAAAATCTTTACCTACGACTTATAAAAATAAACCTAAATAACTCTACCTTAAACTGTACTTAGTAAAAACTAAAAGGAATAAAAAGGTCGCACTGAAAAGCACGGTTTAGAATAAATTGCAAGTACAATAGCAGTTAAAACATACAATTTATAGAATGCTAATAAGAACGAACGCTCGCCACTCGACACGTTCAAATCAAAGTTCAAAAAATGTATGATGCGCGCGCTCAGACTCCGATCGGACGAACGGTGCAAGCCAAATTCAACCTTCAGCACTACATACACAGTGCGGGTGACGTAACCTACGACAAACTTATTATTTGCGGTTGGTACAGCAATCGGGTCTAGGGATCGAACCGCAAAATTAAGTTTGTTTTTTATTGTATGTACTTTTCCGGGATAAAAAGTACCCAGTGTGGTGCCCAGGATATTAAAAAATAATTATACCAAGTTTTAGGTATTTTTGCGTGATGCCTGAACAAACAGACAGACAAAAATTTTTATAATCACATTTTTGGGTTAGGTGTCGGTCAAGTAACACCCCCTGCCATTAATTTTTTTGATATTTTCAATGTACTGAATTTTCACTTCTACAGATTTATTATAAGTAAGTATAGATGATTTACAAAAAACCTTAGCAGGTTTCACTTTTATGGTTGGAGGCGTACAACAATAAATAAGAAAAGTCAAGCCATCAAACGGAATAATTTACGAGTGTTGGCCCGCAACACCATTCTGTTATGTCGAGCGCCATAACAATCTTGTATCGACTGTGAATATCAAATTACTTTACCACTATTACACAGTCAAGGGCACCGTCGCCTCAGGGACAAGTCTACTCCGTAAACATGAAATCCGTTATTGCAGCCGAAATTACGGGTGATTTCTTCTCCGTATTACTTAGAGAGTGGAGCACCATTTTAGGAAGCAAAGCAGCCACAATAGCGAAAGTGTTACAGTTACAAGTTGTTTCATACTTCTCACAAACCATCCGGTCATCCGGTAATTCGCACATGCCTTCACAAGCTATGTACAGCGTTAAAGATGCAATAAAACAACAGTTAGGTAAATCTTAATTATTTATTATCACCATAAAACGAGGGATAATGAAGGTAGGACAATAATACACAGAGAAAGTAGTACAGTTTATTAAAACTAAAGTTTATTAATCACTATTTCGTTCTCACAAAATTACGTTTTACAAGGTTTTACATTTAGAAACTATAAGTACCTAAGTTCTTGTTACTCTAATAGTTTAGATTTTATTACTAGTTATAACAACAATATATTATTATTAAAATTTAAAACCTATCTTAGTAGCAACGGAATGCTTGTGTTCAAATGAGTCTTTATATTTATGAATATCATCATTACTTACAGGCACTGGTCAGTATTATAAAAAAAAATGTAAACAATGAAATGCATCTAAAACATAAATGTAACTCAATATCTTCATGATTTTTCTTTCAAATAAAAAGTATCACAGCTTTGCTATTATGAAAAGGACTGCCATTCTGCCATAGCTATCTAATACTACAATTATTGCAAGCTATTTTCAGGTGTATTGTCGGAACATGATCATCATTTAAATAAGTGTGTTTTGTACTCAGAAGTGCGCTATAATTGACAAAATATTGTCTCTTATGAATTACTACTTTGACCCTGTTGGGCAACAGGACGGCTTGGGACACTAACATAATTAATTGTTAAAAGTTTAGTTTGTAAGTATACAAATCAACGTCAAAAACACAAATAAATTACTATTACGTACATTCGTTGTCGTTTCCATTAGTATGAAAGAAACAATCTTAAAATTAAGCTGCTCAATATTTTGAACGTTCAAAATAATGGAAGCCCCGTGTCGCCGCCGGCGCAGTTGGAACACACTGGCGTCACACGTGTACTGAACTTCAGAACACCATTATGGACGGCAGTACACTTTAGTCCTTAGTAGTTATGTGTAAGTTGTGACGTTTGGCACACGTGTGGCGCGCGCGTAGCCAGCCTACCGCGCGGCGATAGTGGGGTACTGTACCTGTAGGGCGTTCTTCGCGGATACCGGGGTAGAGGAAGCTCGCGGACCACCGACACGCTGCCGCCGTGCCGTTAGTGACAGTGCCAATACGCAACAAACATGAGGGAAAACAACACGCGTTAACGCACTCAACTCACTGCATGGTGTATATCACTGTACTGGTAGATGACTAGATCAATGCATCGTCAATTCGGGCAATCAGCGTAGCCTTCCCAAATAATTTGCTATCAATTAGGCTGTTAGTCAGCAGCCTTACAAAAAATTTATTAGCTTTCAATGAGTGCGGAATTGCAAGACCGCGTTTGTCCCACTTGACCATATCAGTACGAATTACATCTATCAGTACAGCTGAAACCTTGATGAGTTTCAATGGCATTTAATGCCAGTCCATTGGTTCCTCTGATACACCATAGAGTGAAACAACACAACACGATAGATGGTGTGTGACTGTGACACACCAACTGTCGTATTAGCAAATTATAAAAAGCTCTAAAAACTAAAGCTAATGAAGTAATGAAAAAGAGATAAGTAT
The DNA here is from genome assembly GCA_963669345.1 of Gortyna flavago. NCBI lineage: Eukaryota > Metazoa > Arthropoda > Insecta > Lepidoptera > Noctuidae > Gortyna > Gortyna flavago. The sequence continues at coordinate 6,300,915 of OY770132.1, forward strand.
ACGAAATCTACTAATGAGGTGCTAATGTATAAAATAAGTATATTGTATAATTTTTATATTTAAGTGATAAATAGCTATCGTGACTATATTCGAAATTTTAGAATTAGTAGATGTAGGTAATAGAAAAGTTTCTACTGAGTAAGGACTCGAGTGTACCGAACCACTAGGCTAGGATAAGTGGAATGTATAAGATGCACTTAACATACGAATTCTTTGGATACATAAGTCTTTTAATGGAGCGCCAAGCAGTCAAGCCCTTGACAGGCTCCAAGCCTTCGCTAAATAAAAGGCACCTATCGCAAAATGGGTTAATGATAACAATGTATATGCAAAAACACTTAGTTTTGTCGTATAGTACAGTCCCAAAAGGAGTCTTAAAAATAATATCACAGTCCGAAAACATATTTTTAGACAGTACGATATGACTATTGCAGTCTCTTGAAAACTATATGGAACTAAATATGGGCATACTAAAAGCCAAATGAGATGAATCACTACGTCCAAACGTGTCTTCGATTCACTACTATTAAGATAAAAAAAAATAGAAAATAACAGAATCAAATTACATTCTAAAGAACTTAAGTACTAATTAGTGAATCGAAAACAAAATAATAACAAAAAAGATAAAAAATATAATTAACACAAGGGCCAAACCAAGGAGTGCCAGCTACAGACCATAAATAAACTCAAACCAATTGTCATGCAAAAATAAGCAATTTCTAGATGAATAGATACCATCACTTTTGCATGTCATTTCGTTAACCAGCCTGTTCACGTAAATTTTTTCATGTAGGTACTGTAGGTATCATGGCAGAGTACAAGCCTGAAGGTTAGCTGTATCTATCTAATAACTTGTACAGATTGTACTTGAAATTGAACATAGAGACCAGTCCCCTTCGTTACGGTGACTAGTGCTCGTTGCATAACAGTGCAATTTTTACAATTATCTTGCACATTGTGACATTGCATGTCATACGACTAGCTGTAGGGCTATTAGATTCTTCGCATAGTGTGCATTCGCCCAACACCAAAATATCACAATTAAAAGAAGCTATCAAACGATCAATCAAAATTGACAAGCCAAGAATCGTTACAGCGTCAAAGAGTGAAATCGTAATTTCTGTAGCATTCAATTCAAATATAAACCACGTAGGGGTACGTGAACTGAAAAGGTGACACGCAAGAGAAATGGTAACTTTTCCCGAAGCCTGAAAAGTGAGTGCGCGGCGGCGGCATCTCCACGAATATGTCGGTACTTGTAGCTGAGGCGACCCCGCGGCTGGCCCGAGTCACGGCGGCCGGCCGACCCCCCCACCGCACCACCTCGCCGCCCCCGCCCCGCACACTCCGCGCCACCGAGCCGCTGGCGCTGCTGCCGCTCGAATCGCTGCGCCGTGACCGCTCTGACCGACTGTCGAAGCTCAACACGCTCTCTGAGCATCGCCAAGACTTAGGCAGTGTCTCGCTAGCCCAACGTCGAGGGTTGAGCTCCTTACTCTTATCGTTCGATCGAAATACTATATCATAATAGACTCGCGGCTTCGGCAAAGCGATGATGGCGCAGCGGTCGTTTTCGACGTGCTTGACGAGCAGCGTCTTGTCGAGCAGACTTGGTGCGCTGCGGTGCGGGCGTGCACGGGTCGGGGGCGGCGGGGATCGCGGCGAACGAGGTTCAGCCGATCGCGCGCGGGGCTAGCCTACCTGAGCGCCCAGCGACGTCACCCCGAGCCTCACCCCCACGCGGGAAGACGCGATAGACGTGCCCAGTGACGTCAGCGACTCCCTCGAGTTGGAGCGCCGCAGAGGAGTCGCACGTCCGTTGTTGTGGATAGCGCACGCGCCTGGCTTGCGGTTCGATGGTGACCGTGAGACTTTCGAGACGGGCGCGAACAAGCCGAAGCGAGGTGAACATTCGAAATACCTGAAAGAGGAATCGATATCGGTATGATTTATGGATATGAGACTCGGGACTTTTGACTACACTCTTAATTGGTTTGGATACTATACCTCTTTCCATCTACTGAGCCATCATTTTTTCCAAGAGGATCGTCGAGTTCTACACCCGCCCAGACACCAGTGGCAAAATCGGTAACACCAACATAACGCAATGTACCAGCTTTACTGCCGCGGCTGCTAGATACGATGACACGGTCTCCCACACGGACATCTCCGTTGGTCGTTGTCGATATTGATGCATCTATGGAAGAAAACATGGATTCATTCTTTTAGCCTTATTTAGTTATCCAGGAACGCACATGGTGGCTGACTATTACTCACTCATCTTGCTGCTGACGATGCTGCGTATGCTGCCGTTTGGTGAGAGTGCGCGTCTTTGCCTGGTGCCGGACGGCGGGCGTTCGAAGACGCTGCCCGCGTCTGAGATTGGTGATGCATCGTGAGGAGCATGTGTGATAAAGGGCACGCGGGTCAAGCGAGTAAGTCGAGAGAATACGCCACGCTTTTCGGGGCACTGGAAATAGCGGACCCCCGCTACAGAGCCGTCGTTTTTACCTACAAAAGTCATCACCAGTTAGAAGAAGGTACGAATGCAGAGCATTTTAAAAGTTACTGACATTATTAGTAATCATACCAATAGGTTCGTCAAGCACGATGCCGGCCCAGTCGCCGGGAGCGAACTGTGTCTCGCCGATATATGCGATCTGACCAGGTTTGGTACCACCCACCCAAACTCGTTCGCCAATTATAAAGCTGTCAGTATCCTCTGTTAATATAACACTATGATCTGAAATAATAAACCAGTATATTAATATGGAGGCATAGATGATTGTATTATTCCTGAAAACCCCAAGACTTTTTACATAGAAAGTCTGTAAGAATCACATAATCCTTTGTGATTACTAGAGAAAATTCAGTAAGTAGATGAAAGTTGATGTCTAACGAGGATTGAAATATATAGCCTTCTGAATATGTATGGCCCTATTCACTATTCCAAACACACATATCGGGCATATGAGCTAAATATATACCGTTGTATGCAAGTGCATGGCCACCGGGGTGACTCGCTAACTCCTTTGCATATCTTACATCAACATTGCGGACTTTCGTTTCGTTTGAAACTCTAAACAAACTGCAGTTGACTTCGGAGACCACTACGCGCTGCAATAGAAATCCAAGAACAAAAAGCTCATGCTTTCAACAATCAAAATTCTGCGCAAACACCGTGGCAAGCACAAGAAATCAAATACTCGAACATCTATAGAGCATGTGATGGGTGCGGTCTATGGTGCATGGATTGATTGCTATGAATAATCTAAGTGAAACTTAGATACGGAACCGAAATTATTTCCACGGCATCGTGAGTTGAGACGTAATGTAAAAATTGTACACGAATTGTAACGTAGATTAATTAACAGATACGCATGGGAATGTCACGTATTGTCGTGGAGCAATAATTTTGGTAAGAGATACCGTGCTAGTTACCTGATGACCTCCTGAGGCCAGCCTCGCTGAGGCGGCGCGGGTGCTTCTCCCACAGCGCGTCCATGGAGGTGACACTGAACGTGCTGCTGGCTGCGATACACACAAGCGACACACACATACACATTAGCCTCTAACTATTAGACAAGTGCTCCTACTGTTCCTACTTCACACATCTCACTACGTTTCGTAACAGTTCTTATTACTTAATTATTGGATTACATGCATCTGAGTCCACAAGTAAGATACGGTTTATTAAACTCATTATGGTACTGCATATTGTTTACTAGTAATTATGTAATAGTGCTCCGTTTCTGTAGCTAAGTAAGTACTTAGCTAACTAAGTACTAGCGAAAATTCAACGTCTCAATAAACTTGGTCATGTCAATTTATATACCTACTAGCTTCCACTCGCAGCTTCGCTCGCGAGGTCTGTCGATAAAAACTATCCTATGTCCTTCCCCGGGATGCAATCTATCTCTCTGCCAAATTTTATCGAAATCCGTTCAGTGGTTTAGGCGTGAAAAGGTAACATACAGACAGACAGACAGAGTTACTTTCGAATTTATAATATTAGTATGGATTTGTTGCAATAATAACAAGAGAATACTTACGGAACAAAACTGAATTATATTAATCAATTTTAAAATGTAAAGTTGTGTATATTTCTAAGCCACCAACGTTATTAGTTAGACTCCCCATTATGTAATTAATTGCTGTTTCTTTGTCTGCAAATTGTGAGACTAAATTCGTTACGGAAAAAAAGCTAAACAAAAGATAAGAATTATGAATCGATTGTAAAACAATGTCACTAATTGATCGTAGGCGAGCGCCTCTATTTGTTGACACGCAATTGATGCAATGCGATCGAAACGCGAAGCATTTCAAACGCGGAAACTGTCATTGTTAATGGCTGATTAACCAGAGTCCCGACGTGCTGCGGATACATCGCATACGGCGCTAGCTTCATTCATTCATTAGTAACTAATCAGTATTAGCTGTCATCATTCCATTCTACCTTAGGTATTAATATTTTACTCCTTTCTTCATGCATTGAACCTGATTTCAATTCAGGTCGAATGAAGCATCAAATCATTATAATGTTTCACTGTTACGAAATTAGATTTCCCTATGGTTATGCTGTGCCAAAACAAATTACATCTAGTTATTTTATCTCCTTACAGCGTGTATCGTGGTAGTGCCGCCATGCCGTCTCCTAGCGCTAAGAACCATCACCATGTTATATGTACATTATTAACAGAGCATGCCTCCACCTCACAGTTACTCTACTGTTATTAGTTATGACCAACTTACTAGATGCCTTGCGGTGTGATCGCGGTCTCTCCGGCAGACTGCTAGAGACTTCGTCCTCCTCAGCTTCAATTAAATCTGCCCCATTTCGTCGAGAGAGAAGAGTGACATTATAAATAAGTGACATTAAAACTATGTACAGATAGAACGATAATGAGAGGTGATGATATCGTGTATTGTGCGTGCTTGAACTTCATACACGGGAAGCATGGACCATGCACGCTTACTGCGCTCTCATGCAATCATAAATAGAACATTTTTCATAATAGCTTTAACCTTGGACATGCTGGAACTCACCTGATAAATGTTTTCTCGAAGAGTCGTCACTGAGCTTCCTCAGCGTGTCCGTGGAACTGCCGTCTACGACAACAAAAAACAAAGACACATAAAGCAAAAAATAAAAACATGCCGACAAAAAATACAGAAATGATATAGAATTATCTTGAGACAGATGGTAGAATTAGTTTACATGAGACGTACATTGCACTCGACATGATCACAAGAAAACGATGGTATTTTGATATGTTTAATGATTTAGAGATGGATTGCGACATTTAGGCAGAGTTTGATAAATTCACATAACTTAGGAGCGTGTGAAACACCCACAGTAGACTATAAACCCAAGGCACAGCTGGTATTCACGTCCACACATTTGAGTAGGCTCACAAACTGTGGTGGGTGATGATAATGTTATAACTTCAAAGTTGTTTACTCAAGAAAATTTGATTACTGTTTCGATTTGTTATGCTCAATTAGTACTATTGTTCAAATAGAAGTATGAAATATATTACGCCATCAAGTTGTTTGAATATTTAAAAGGTCTCATAGAAGTAGAGTTGACAAGTAATATTTTCCAATATATTACGTTAGATCGATGCCGATGGTGTCACAACACTTAACTTGCACTGATCCGAGCTATGCTTAGACACGTGTGAAGCCGGCTGAGTGGTAGTAGCGTATGTCCGGCACTGTTCGTCCGAAGCCTGATTAATCATCAGAGGCAATTGCGCAGCGGAGCGGCCTTGTGGACGCGCGTGGGCTTTACATCATAACCGAGTGGTGTGACAAGTGGCTCATCTCCTAACACTACACGAGGAAGTAAAGCACGTTTAGAAAGTGAACTTTTTTCAATAGACATGCATTATGTCTACGTACTAAAATGTAAACGACATCGTAATTAAGACAGTGACGACAACAGAATAGCCAATGTATCGCTCGTATAGGTAAATAATTACAATTGGATATAAACTTTTGCCAATAAACTGTCGTGTGAACTATAATTTGCGGCAATTGGCACCGATTACGATATAATCAATAATAGTGATCAATCAAACTACATGCTATAATTAAAATATGCATAGTATGCAATCATCACGCACCTGTTCCGTAAACCCCGAAGCTTTTCCGCGTAGGTTTATATTGCATTTAATTGGTCGTATTAAACATGCGATCATATAATCTAATGACACTAATTTTCTAACCAAACGTATGGCTATAATAAAACATCGTGTCATAATGAATTCAAATGAAACTTGTCTGGGACAAATTAAAGCTAGAGCACAGTGCACTGCAGATACTCATAAATTATGAACTCTTTAATAGGCTGCGACGAGGGGTTCCTTCGATTATATTCGCAGTTGCAAGTTTTCCCATTATTACTGCGAACGGTTTCAGTCTATCTAAGTATAACTTTTATATTTTGCGTGTTTTTCTTGATGACAATACGGTTTATTGCGTTGTTAACTTGTAGACGTATGACAAATAACAATAAAAACAAGTGATTTATCGTCCATGACCTTCGGAAGGACGTCGTTTAACCACTTTTGTGGCTTGACGACTCATACAACGTGTTCATCGCGATAACACAATATTGAAAAATATTCGTAATTGTAAAAAATATCATCTCGTTTCCATATCATTGGTGCTGATGCGGAAACATTTGTTTATGCTATTTGTCCAATTTTGTGGACATATTAAATTTAATTGGCGGCATTAACATAACAAGAAGGATTTTTTCATGTTTGTCGGACAAATGACGGACTTCTTTTGTCATGTAAAGTACATTTGTCATTACTACTGAATACATTCTATACTTTGACAATGAGCTTGTGGTTCAATCGTGGCAAGGACGAACTGTTCTGAAGTAGGTAAGAAACAGTTGCGATATAAAAGACAAAATTAATGTCCATACAATAAATAACGAGAGATAACCTTTCGATAGCGTTTTTAAAAACAACCATATTATTAATACAATGGTATCTCAGCAGGTGCTATTATGTGAAAAAGTTTGATCCCACGCTAATGTTCGTGTTGTCCCGCTATATCACATCGCGGGGGCGACATAATCTAGTTCTGAATATTCCCCTTCTGTTAATCATGTATACCGCTTAAATTATCATGCTTATATCACCAACAGTTACAACTTTTATGTCACTCTATTGAGAAATTTCAAGCATTTCGAACTACGCTTCTGAACACGATTCAGCTTCAACAGGAATTTTTCTAGTGTGATCTAGAAAATTTCCCCCTGACGCTTATAAATTGTTTATTAATGCGTAAACCTTGTCAAGTTGTCAGCTGCAAACTTATCCCTATTACATCATGATCATGACCCTTTTACCACCCTTTTGGGTCGTCATCGAAGCATAGGTTTATGACAGATTGATTAGCTTAAAACCCTTCGGGGGATTCCAGTTCTAAATGCCTTTGCGGTATTTGTACATTTTTCATGTATAGAAAAGGACATGCTGACATAAATACTTACCCCCTTACAACGTTAAACGTTGTATAGCGTATGTACGAGGGTCATTCAATAAATACTTAGCCTACAAAAAGTAAACGAAAATTTTGGAAAAGTGGCAATTTATTTTTCAACATAGTCTCCTTTTAGTTCGATACACTTAGCCCAGCGATGCTCCAACTTTTTTAACCCGTCCGAAAAATAGTTTTTGTCAAACTCTGCAAAATAGGCCTCCGTGGCGGCGATGACCTCCTCATTTGATCATCAGATTAGGAAACAGAAAGAAGTCACAAGGGGCCATATCTGGAGAATACGGTGGATGGGGCAGCAATTCGTAGCGTAATTCGACCAATTTGGCCATGGCAACGGCAGACGTGTGAACCGGTGCGTTGTCGTGGTGAAACAGCACTTTTTTCTTCGCCAGATGGGGTCGTTTTTTCTTTAATTCGGCGTCGAATCGGCCCAATAAATCGGCATAGTAAAGCCCTGTAATTGTTTTACCCTTCTCGAGGTAATCGATGTAGATCACACCTTGTGAATCCCAGAAAACGGTAGCCATAACTTTTCCGGCCGATTTTACAGTTTTCGCCTTCTTTGGAGCACGTTCCCCGGTCTGGATCCATTGTTTTGATTGCTCCTTGGTCTCTGGTGTGTACCAGTGGATCCAGGTTTCATCGACGGTCACAAAACGACGCAAAAACTCCGCTGGATTCCGCTTAAACATCGCCAAACACGCCTCCGATGTGGTCTCACGGTTGCGCTTGTTTTTTGGTGTGAGTAAACGCGGCACCCATCGCGCCGACAGCTTTCTCATGCCGAGTTCCTCGCGAAGAATATGATGCACTGTTCCTTCTGAAATGCCTACAGTCTCAGCTAGCTCGCGAACCTTCAATCGGCGATCTGCCAATACGAGATCATGGATTTTTTTAATGTTTTCCTCCGTAGCAGCTGTTTTCGGTGCACCTGGACGTGGTTTATCAAAAACCGACGTACGGCCACGTGCAAACTCGTTGAACCAATTCTTGACGGTGGCCATCGATGGAGAAGAGTCACCGTACACAGCATCCAAGCGCTCTTTTATTTCGATGCGCGTTTTCCCTTCCAAAAATAGGAATCGAATCACCGAACGATATTGCTCATTTTCCATTTTTGTAAAACCGATCGACACGTTCGCTTCCATAAGTTTCAAATTAAAACAAATGAAGGGATTGGAATGAAAATTTGAAAAAAGAATTAAAAAAGAATGTGCTACACTGTGGTAAAACTCTTTAGAAACTACAGCGCCCTCTGGCGATGAGGCTAGGTACTTATTGAATGCACCTCGTATAGTTACACAAAGCTTTGTCTTCTTCTATCGAAAGTCAAATTACCTACTGACGATTGAAAGAGAGAAATCGGTGTGTAACTATTCATCTTATATAATACGTTTATTAGTAAGGGGGTTAGTGTTTATCATTCCACGCAACATATGGAGTCGAGCACGGGAAACGGGTTACCACGGCGCTTCTGGCAACCGGTCTTTGCAGCACTAATGCGATCTTTGAACTCCGCGAGTTATGTACTTCTTGCGATTTCAGACCATATCGGCAATTTTTCGACCGACTAAAGTGGGGCACTGCCTGAGGCTAATAAAATAACAATTTTAAAAGCTTGTCGAAAAAGGGCCGTGAAAATTATTTTCCTTATATTTGAAAATCTATTAGAACTGGATTTTGAACAGTATTTTAAGCTGTTCTATTTAGACGTAAGTATTTAGTAATTCTTTTTGACATATTCGGTGATGCGATTAGTCTTGGGACGATAATGAAACCACAGGAAATTTTCGTGATTCTGTGCTGTCAAATCGTGGAAAATACTCAATAATATCGACATTAACATCCGTGCTGCAAATACTTCGGTTCAAAAATATGATGTAACTGCTATAATAAGCAAAGTCTTTATTTATCCATTTTATTAGCATACCACGGATAACACAGTGCGACGAAAAACTTTTTGGTATGGTATGACATTGGTTTTTGTGGTCAAGTTCAAGATGTACTCGTGCGCAAGATAAAAAAACAAGCAGATTAGAAATTAAATATTTATTTAATTTCTTGTAGGTATTGTACCAATGTGTGTACGTTGTACCTTAGTATAATGTGCGGTGACTGGGTAATCAAAATTCAAGGCGTTACATGGGTATCTACAAAGGCTACATACAATAACAACATGATAAGTCACTGGAGTGTGAAACCAAGAATTTCTATGTATGCTTTGCCCAATTATGTAAGGCTCTTTGCAGATGGAGCAACTTTAGGCAACTATCAACTTTTTAAAATAGCGTGAGAACAGCTAGTTGCCAGTAGCTGCAATAGTTGCTCCATCTGCAAAGCGCCTTAGGGTCGGCTTCCAGTCTAATCGGATGCTACCAGTATTTTACATGTAGCAACTGCCTACCTGACTTGTAACTGGCTTATACGATACCCCTTAGACAGGTTGTAAGACTTTCGTGCTTCTGACTACCCGTAACGACTGTCAAAGATCTACAAATGACAGCCGGGACCGTCGGTTAACGTGCTTTCCGAGGCCGTCGGTTAACGTGCTTTTGATGTAATGCCGTAATGGATGGTCACCAAACCACGGACCGGCCTCGACAATCGTAGCTTAACCTTCCATCAACCCGTGCGGCTGTCATTATTTAGCCACGAGCCCTTCAAATAATCTAGAGTCAATTTTAAATTGAAATAAGAACCACCTACCTAATACGTCCGACACAAATAATTTTTGTTGAAAACAAAACTGATGGTACAGTGTATGGGCACTGTATACTTTTTTTTGTTTTCGGTGGGAAACCTTCAAAAGGCACCGGGGAGGGAAGTCGGGGAGTGTGGGATTTTTATCTCAATAAAACCACCCCGCTGATCACCATCAGCACATAGGGGTGGTCCCGGTTCCTCTTAATATACTAATTCAGGAACCCCCCCGTACAACGCCTTTAAGGCACATCCCTGGGGAGACTGTAAAGGGGCCTCCCCTGACCCTCGCTATGCACGGCAGCACGTGACCACTGTGCCACCATCTTTTCTGGGGTCACATGGTGGGCGGACAGAGTCCCCACCCCACTACGTGCGCCCGCGACACCAAAGGTCCACCTACCTTGGTTGGTAAGCACCGAATTAGGCGTCAATGCGGTTGCCAGAGAGGCACTGTATACCTAGTCTAAATTGCAAACACTTGCACCCTTTTACTTAAATTACTTTTATTACATGTTTTTAGTTCACTCTTCAGGGCGCAAATTAAAATGTAGTTAGCATCAAGTGTTCCAATTAATCCAGCTATGTACCTAATAGGTATCACACTTTCCCGCCGAATAGACACTAATTCGTCAATTAAGGACAATTTTGCGGTCAACATGAGAGCTGGCCGCGCAATTGATGCAACGAAGTAACGAGCTGCTGCAGAACAGATGCAATTCTCAATGTCAATTACTTAGTTTAGTTAATAGGACATGTGAATCTGGCTTCGTTAAAAGATTTCACGATAATTAAGATATACCTACACGAGAATAGCGATCTGCCGTGTAGTCTCAAAATTGCACCAAGTTTCACAACGATACCGGAGTAACCAAAGTCAATTCATTGATAAAATAATACATTTACTCATGCTTATATCTCACGCACGGTAGCCATTTGTTGCGTGATGATCGAATATCACTCCGTATTCTCATTTCCTACCTTTCTCTTATCGCAAGTGAAAACCTTTTCTATGATTTAAAACACAAGGAAAATTTCAAAATTATTATTATCATTTCAGTTATGTTATATAAGAACTAAATTAGATATGGTTCACTAAACTTTGAAACGGAAATACTCAGTGCGACCGAGTTGGCGGACAGACGACTGCCGCGATCCTCGCTATGTATAACGCAACGATGAAAAATGGCAACAAGATCGTATCAATAGCGATGTCAATAAACACCAATGAATCATCGACCTCATATTTTAAGCAATTAATTGTGGAGACATTATCATAACTGAAATATTTATTGGCTGCGAGGCTTTATGAGAAAAAATGATGGCGTCATGAGTCACCAGCAGGTATGGGGACAATGTTGGTCCTACCTTATAATAACAACAGGCCGCGTAAACAGAAAGACGCGAAACGCCAATTTGTATTCACTGGCAAATGACAATAAAGACTGATCATACCATATACGGCATTTTTAACCCAAAAGCAGTATTTCACGAATTAAAAGAGGACTCCACTTTAACATCTGACCAAATTAACAGATAAGTTATGTCATTCACTGCTCTGATGTTTATTACCACCCGAAACTCTTCCACGATTTATTAACCATTGTTTTAATCTTGGTAATTGGCAATGATGGAGATGCCAATGCTATCAATAAGATCACTCAGGTATTCGCGATATCTGCGGCTAGATAACGGACTCCTAGTTGTATCATGTAATCAAAGTGGGTCAGTTAGCAGATAGCATAGATATAGAGTTAATTGAATGCAAATCTAGTGTTTACATAGAATGCGACTGTCACGGTTGATTAGCTTAAACGGAACGTGGCTCGTTTGTAGGAGTTATCTATTTAATAGATCAACATCGCCATTACAAATAATTAGTCCGATTACAATGAATAATGTAGTATTAAAGATCGATCAAGACCACCGCCCTATAGGATTCCTATAATAGAAGCGCATATGGAATGAAATTCGATCTACAATCAGGACACGTTCGCTCCCGCTACGATAATGACGCGTAATGAGCCGCACAACACCACACCTGGCATGCTAATTGCGGATCGTCACACACGCTAAATGATGATAATTAATCCTAAAGAAGCAGTAAGTGGAGTGTAAGGAATACCAATCCGGCAGTGAAGATCGAGCCTTTCGCTCCATACGAAAACTTATAAATACGTAGAAAGTTGTACTCAAGAATCGGCTTAAATAGTTTGTAATTTCATCAAAACATTGCTGTTCCAGATACGAGATGGAAAATATCAATTGTTTATTCAATAAAGGTGGAGAACACTTTTGTTTAGAAATAGTAGTAGGTAAGTGGTAGGTACTTGATGCGAAAACTGCTTAATGAAATTCTGAACGTGAGCAAGCTAGGAATCGTTTGCGAAGAGGGTTACTTCTGATCTGATATGGTAACAAATAATAAGTGTAGTTTACCTTAAACAAGTCTTTGCCAAAAGATTAAGAATAAGGAAACAAACACGGTTGGAGAACTGGTTGTCAATGACAAAACTTACGACCTGAGCATCAATTTAAGAATTTACAATAATAGAGCTAACGGAGAAGACGCCATCATAGCCTTTGACAAGAGATTTGAATTTCATATGCTACCAGAATCGCCTAGAATAACAAACAGGTTTGTAAATGTTACTAACCAAATACATTTTTGTATATCTTTCTTATATTAATATGATGAGCAGTCTGAATTTAACATGATAACTAAAAGTTACACAAGGTACTCTGAATACATAATTTACATATTGAAATTTAGATACCATTTCAAACGGTTAATAGCATTATTACGCTTGATATCTGTAATGCAGCTGGCATTGGCATTACTAGAAGCGAAACAGTTAGGTGGGCCTAGTCACGAAGTTCTCACGGCTGCAGATATATACCGATGCCTATCTCTGCCCATGATAAATGCATCAAATAACGTTCAGCTTGCAGGGCGTGGACATTACTGAAATTATCTTTACTTACTACACAGTACGCTGGAAAACCTATCCATTATGATACTGATATTCAGGTTTAGATATTACACGATGCTATGCTTTACACGTTGGATTTATCATCAAATTAACATAACCTAATGCTTTCTGTTAACATACAAGTGCTAATTTCTACTATTTTGGTAACTATGCAAAACAGTCGCCCGCGTGTCAATGTTTAAACCACGCGGATGGAATGATGATGACATCAACTTTGTGTATATAAATATATCTTTTCGGAGCAGATTCTGGGGCAAACCCTTTAGCCATGGCTAAAGCGTCGTTATCGTTAGCACATATGTACTACAGGTAAACAAGGTGAATCAGCAGTGTTACTACATGCTCGAAGAATGGATACATGGAATTGAAACTTCGGTTGCCATCTGTATACACAAAGTCGCAAATAGAAGTAACGTGTCAAGTAGAGAATCGATATGGTGAATTTATTGATAAGATCAAATTTTACTGATAAATGCAAAACGCAGGTTTTCATTGAGAAGAACATCACAAGAGAGCAAATTGGAAGTCACGAACACTTGGTACTTACCTTGAACTTGAGTGCGTCTCAAACACTCTACTGACGTAAGTACTTTGTCAATAGAGCAATTTACACTGTCGTGTCTACATGAACACCAGCCTACACTATGAATAGATTAGAAAAATCACCATACAAAAACTGATGCATGTGTGGCCGTGATGAATTATGTAACGAAGAAAAAAGTAAAACAAACATGTTTCGACCGACAAAAATAATGAAGCATTGATGTCTTTCACTCTTATAGTTTTTTCTGAGATTCCCTATCCGTTATTGAAAAGATTCAATAACTTAAAGCAATTTGTTATAGGTTCAAGCAAGTAGATAAGAAACAGGACAAAGAATCTGACAGTCACAAAGTTATCACCGATAATGAAGAGCAAACAAAAGATAGAACAAACAACACTGATCATAAATAATTATTAGATAGTTAAGTAGAACCGGTCAAAAGAATAAACGAGGAACTATTTATTATGTACAATGCACGCTCCGATACGGTCGATATAAATTTCATACTTGGTCCAATATTGACAATAACTTACGGAGGCGTATTGTCGTTCCTAACATGGCTGTTAATTCGTGCTAAGGTGAACCGATTGATAGAATATTTAACAAGACGCCTCTGCTTCTTTAAAATCAGAGATATGTCTATGAAGTACAGCAGAGAGGCGTTAATGACTCGCATTCGAATGGCTTTAAACATCGTATTAATATTTTTCATGAAGTAATTTATTCTTAATGAAACCTTGAAGTACTTACAACATTATTATTGTTATTTTTCCAAAGTCTTGCAATGCTTCATGTATCGCTAATATTCTCATTAATGATACATCACGTTACGCTTCAAAAACTAAATGTTTATTATTTATGTGCTACAAATAGACACAACGGATAGCTGAATGGGTTACGATTCATATTCACGATATCCTTTAGTAGTCTGGTTGATTAATCAAACGATTAGTGTATCAAAAGGACTAAAATACGTATGGGCTTAAATATGAAATGCAATTTTAGCCCTAGCTTTTTATCTACTTCACCTATCCGCTTTTTGAATCTTGTAAGAATTGCAATGCGTTCTTTCATCTTCGTCATACTCAATCATCGTCTGTGTTATTATAGGCTCGATATTCTAATCAAGCCCAAAATCGATTTCCTAACTTCACTGTCAGTTAAACAATCCCTAGACAAGAAAATCGGCCCATGAGCCATGACTCATGAGGATAGAGCCGGAAGAGTAATAAATCTGCGTAGATAAAGTGTTCCAGTTCGTAGCTATTAGGTTATCCGCTGTTAAGCAAAACTTATGACTCGTTAGGACGAGAAAGTTAGCCCAATTGGAAAGCTCTGCTTACTAAAATATGAATTACAGGCTAGGCAGTAGAGATTTATTCTTTCATCCAATTCCCACTGGAGAAATGCAATTGCACGAACAGAGGGATCAGAGAAACACCCCAAGTAATCGGGATGGTCTAGACAGGCAGGCGCCGATATCCGCAACTATAAATAAGCCAATCGTCTCCAACCTACTCTATAAAATTGCTATACTGTTAAACATTATCTAGAAATATAGAGCCATGTTTGGCCGATCTCCAAATCTAACTGCTATTTAAAAAACTTGAAGAATACCCATTTATTGAGTATTTGGAAGCTGATTAAGTTTTGTTAAGCCACTAATGGGTTATAAAATGAAGAGCCATTGAGTTTATATGTGGCGTAGTAACAACTAGGTGGTGATGTTTACGACAAGTATTCTCTAAAAACAGTGTCAACTAGCGAATATACATCACAATACAAATCGTATGATCTCAGCCTTTACGTATTGTGCTGCGCAAAAACATGTTTTGCAGTCTTGTTTAGACTTCAGTGAGGCACACGATTCATTTTAACCGCCTTTGTGCAAGTTGTTGTCGCATGATTACGTTTATTTATGAGTGAGCTAATACCTGGGTGATAGTAAAACTGGACGTTGTTCCAAAGCGAAAAAGAAAAACGTGCCTAAACGTGCTATCAATTATTTCAAGCACTATTGAAACATAAATTAATTCAATTTCCTCAGAATTGTAACACTTTCGTGCTAACTTTATCAATAAATGTCAAGTCCGAGGAAATTTCGTAATAAGTCACATACAGTAACAAAAATCGGCTGACTAAGTAATGTTTCTTGATCATATAAAGTGGCGCCGCTAACAGCAAAAAAAGTGATCAAGTGATTGACGAGCACTCCGACAGAGGTAATTTAAAATAATGAACTATAAATCACGTCAAAAGATGTACCATCAGTATCACACAAAAGAAGCCACGTGAGATGCATCCCGTCACAAACAATAAGAGCTATCCGTCCACATGGTCATGGTAACGATGACATAGTAAAAACGGGATATCCTGCCGTATCTTTCGCAACATAGATTTAGATGGAGGACATGGTTCTAGATCACGTAATTACGTGACATAACACAAGCAGGCTATTATTCATTATTAGCGGCATGGCGGGGGCGTGATACCTCCGTTCGCGATTAAGCATACATCTCAATTTCAAAATAAAAATATCATGTAAGACAAGCCGCTGAGTGACGATTGATTACCGAGACATGTTTGGCTCGGTCTGATACGCTCGAGAAGAATCGCTATCGACGCGAAATTGAATCCATGGTTCAAGGCAGCACCTGTACAGGTTGATTTATAGCTACGACAAAAACAATACATTAAAGGATTACATGTTGAAGATAAAATAAGGAAAATATCTACAGCCTTGAACATTCTAGTACATGGATGCAAGATGATGATCCGTTTATTCGTAATGCAAGGAAATCTCGCAAGGTGCAGGTCACACCTGCTCCGTAGTTTCGCCACGGTTGACCGACAACAATGCTAGCTGTGTAATTGAGCAATTCTGACTCGGAGAGCACATCTCCGATAAGGATAAAAGACAGGAAGTTGACAGGGCAGCAGGTACTTCGTTTACCTTAATGCTGACAACATGACAGAGACATGTTATCGCCGCAAAGATATGAAACGTGACCTGCGCACCGAAATGGGGATTTGCGAAATGAGGAAGATTCTTGGAAAGATCAACAGCTATGAAGAGAATTTATAACAAGACAAGTAACTACAGAAAGTATAATGTTGTATTCATTACGATGGCTGTACGATAAATCGTTCTTATTAATGGTAAAACATAACTGTTTGATATTGTTGCTGGTATGGCTGTGGAATAACAAATACTTCGAACTAATTAATATGGGATATTAGTATTATTACACATATCGTACCTTTAGTATGTTTAGTCTGTTAAGGTAAGGATGCTTGGTAACATTTTTACCGCACTATGGGCTTAGGTAATGTTCTAATGGCCAATAGCCACATTGACTAAGGTAAGGTAGTATAGCTTGTGTTAATAACGAAGAACATGACGTGTGTCACGCTACAGAATAGAAAATTATAAAGAAACAAAACTATTACGCAAGTATTTGCAAGGTTGTAAGGTAGATAGATATACTGAAACGCCATGAATAGGATATATACTGTACACCATTTTGCACGTTTTGGCTTTGAATTTGACTAACAAAGGAGAGCATGACACCTGATATTTTTTTAGTACGATGAGAAGTAATTTGTTAAATGAACGCGTAACGCATTACGTGATATTAACACATCCATTTTCCTGTTCTGAAACAAATAGTTTCAACAATTATATAAACTCATCATGATCATAGAATTGTATCATGTTGCTATTGACCCAGTGTGCAGTGCTTCAGCGCACAGCGATTTCGCTGATATGATTTGTATGTGGCTATGACGAGGCCAGGATGCAAGTATGGTTTGCGATGTGGCATGTCAACTAGTTAGCCAAACAAGGTTAAGTGCGTGCGACACTGCAATAGTAAAATCATTAAGTGACTAACAAGTATAAATGCATCGGACCAGCGGTCATGGTAAACTTCTAACAATAAACGCACGCTTAGGAAATTAATGCCGACCACCAACATTGATTGAATAAAAGGTAACAGAGGCATTAGAACCAGTTTTTATTCAAGTGCAACGAATACGGTCCGTGTACAAAGTGAAAACACAATAACTAATTTGCTTGAACAAATCGACAAAATAACTGAAGAAGCTTAGAATCGTCTGTCGAGTTAAAAATGTAAACTGCCAAGAAGTTTACTAGGCCGTGTTTCACAGCTCGACTGGGGGTTTGCAAGGACAAGTCCAAGGGGGCAGGGTGAGGGAGGCAAACGGACACGCCTTTAAACCACACAGTTTATGCCCAAAAATGTTTTAACCATTACGCAATTGTCGTAACGTAACTACGCTGAATCATGAAACTGGAGCTAAGGATGCTCATTAGGCAAATGGGCGTTTAACAATTCTAGATTGAGTAGCTTATTTATTATTTCGCGGTATCGTTCTCTGGGATAAATCTTCCTCTAATTCATTAATAAATATTTTTTAGATGCTCATTTTCCTAGACGTATTCATCGACCTCTTCAAGTCCTCTAGAATAAAATAATATATATCTTTCAAATCAACACCTAAATACATTTTACTACCGTTCAGTTTTCACGTCAGAATAATAATCTAAAATGTTAATATCAACCCTACAAACCAAAACAAAAATCGTCTTGGTATATAAGCCAGCGTTGGAACAAAGGAAATCAAATGAATTATTAAGACCACTCTAACAAGGATGCTAGAGAAATCGAGAAAGTTGACAGCAAAATAAGACATAAAAGTTTAAGGATGAGCATATACAGTAATAATGAGCATGCAAATGTCAACATTAACACTATTTTTGAAGTGGTTTCTCTAAATATGAATTTAGACCTTAATATGCCACTAGTACATGAGAACAGCAGTGAGAATAACAGCTACGTGACAATAAATCCATGAGATCATGCTAGAGTCACGAAGCACGAGTTTGTTTAAATCTAAATATGAAAACCACATTGTTTTGACTGCAACACGTTCTACAGTTGAAGAGTCTCGTCATTTGTTTGGATTCTAAAATCCACGTCTAGACGACACCTTAACCACAAATTCGATAATGTTTTGTATACAAGGTCTTCGATTTATTATGCGAGCTTAGAGCATCACTCAAATATTATCACTATGACTATGACCGAACACCGATGTTATTTCGTAGTCTATTTAATCTCTAATTGGGTGTTGCTTGATAAACAGTTTTTATTCAAATAAACAAGCCATTATTATTCTTCTTTGTGTGGCTAAGTTTTGGAGCATCTTCAGTTTTTGAGTAACTATTATTATATCATCATTACAGTACCATTATAAGTTGTAAAACATTAAACCGGCATGCGCCTAGAGATTGTAAGAAATTTTTAAATTTTTAACTTGTGTAGTGGATTTGGATATTATGTATTCAGGAATTGTTTTAGTGAGTAAAATTAACCAAATGTTCATAATTAATAAATTTGAAGATCCATTTGGTTAATTTACCAACCAAAATCTATTTATTACTAGCTGGGGACTCTGTGGCTAATACTTAGAGTGGTTCTATTATTATAGCTTCTACCATTTAGCACCTTCCTATTAGCGTGCCGGCGGTTCACGATTCTAACATAACAGCTTAGAGTATAAAATGAATTTGAAATTGCATAAAACTAATGCGCACATCGCATCGTTAAGATATTTGCATGAAACATTTCAATCTGAAATTACAATCTAAGTATTCCCAGTTGTGCATGGACAAGTTACATCGAATCGTTAAATATAGTATGATTAAGCAGGTACTTAATCAGTGGATGATATCATAGATTTAATTTGTTATCAAATATTCAAATTCCAAATAAAAATACAATGCGAATTCATGAACTAAGTCATCAATGGCTTCAAACTGATTATTATGTAAATTGTAGTTAACTTTTGGCTTATGTTCACCTAAATATTAAAGGTAATGTTACTGAAGAATCTAGACTCACCGGAAAAGCTAATTTTGGTTTCAACGGGCATCTTGGTTCCACAATAATCTTTGAGTAAAATCTTCGATACTTCTGGCTGTCCTAGGTGGAAGTCTGGGATGCGAAGCGATAGCGATTCGAAGTTCGGCGATCCTGCGCGTTGCAGATGCGCGGTTGTAGTGTTCACACGCGTCGGGGTCGGTCGTCGAGCGTGCACTGTCGGCCGGCGCCGGCCTACACCGCGCCGCTGCGCCGCCGCCCTCGCTCATACCTATCTCTTCATTACTTTGTTTTTGTTTTCCCGGCGGCGGCGCACACCCGCTACCCCCAGGCCGGGCGGACGCGTCAAATACTAAATTCTGTTCACGACGTTACTTCTGCTATTTCGGCTGAATATTTGGGCCGAGGGGACTGGGTGGACCGAAGACCACCTGGTCTGGTCGGGCAGGAGTTGTAGCCTTGCCGATACTCGTTATGATAAGGTAAGCTCATGACTGAAAATAGCCGAAAAGAAAGCCCAAATCACGCAACAAGAACTTTGAAGAACGCTATGCCGAACCATTCCAGCCCAATCCAGGGCACTCTGACTCTGACGTAGTAGGGTTAGGTTCGAAAACAGTTAAGATAAATAGACTGATCTGATGGTAAAGTATATTCATGACTAGCTTCTGCCCGCGGCTTCGCCCGCGTGGATGTCGGAAATTCATGGGTTATAATTTTTTTACGCGGTAACAAAATAACCTACGGTCACTACGTACACTATCAAATATACTAAGTACCTATACTTTAAAATTAAAATCTATACCTACGACTTATAAAAATAAACCTAAATAACTCTACCTTAAACTGTATTAGTAAAAACTAAAAGGAATAAAAAGGTCGCACTGAAAAGCACGGTTTAGAATTGCAAGTAGCTATTAAAACATACAATTTGTAGAACGCTAATAAGATCGAACGCTCGCCACTTGAAGAAATGGCATCTCGCAGTTCATCCTATATGAGGATGGCTACTGCTTAACCGGACTTTCCTGTGGATGCCTTAATTAAGGCCTCCTGCCTGGGCTAACAATAAACTTAAAAACTAAGCGACTGCGCTAAGGGCACCCTCCCACTTCGGACCTCGGCTTAGGGCGTCGCTGGAAGGGACAGGCTGGATCGGTATTATATGATGCGCGCGCTCAGACTCCGGCCTTATATACGGTAGCGATCCGTGGCGGCCGCGCGCCACGCGTGTGCTGCGAACGGTGCAAGCCAAATTCAACCTTCAGCACTAAATTTACAGCATAACTTAGGGGCGCTGCATATGGCTAAGATACTATAACCTACGACAAACTTTTATTTGCGGTTGGTACAGTTATCGGGTCTAGGGATAGAACCGCAAAATTAAGTTTGTTTTTTATTGTATATACTTTTCCGGGATAAAAAGTACCCAGTGTGGTGCCCAGGATATTAAAGAATAATTATACCAAGTTTCATCGTAATCGAACCGGTAGTTTTTGCGTGATGCCTGAACAGACAGACAGACAGACAAAAAAATTTTTAATCACATTTTTGGGTTCGGTTTCGGTCTAGTAACACCCCTTGCCATTAATTTTTTTGATATTTTCAATGTACAGAATTTTCACTTCTACAGATTTATTATAAGTATAGATATAGGTTGAAATTTTTCAATGATTTTCAATAAGGATAGTAGTGTTTTGGGTTAGCGTAGAACTACCTAATGAAGATATCTGTCTTAAGTTATTTGGGTTTGAGTTTTGTAGGGGTACAGTGTCGGGCTCTCGTTGTTTAGTTTCGGGTAGGTACATTTTGGTAAGTCAACTGGTCTTGATGAAATAATGTTTTATAAAATGTGGTTACTGTCGAAACAGTAGGTCGTAGGATAAGCTGAAGAGAGAGAGGTAAGAGAATTACAGGGTGGCATCATATCGACGCGCGCACTGTAACCATGAATACAGCACATGATTCTAGAAGCCGGATCCTTTTCGTCGGTTATCCATAACAGAATCTGCTGTTTCATAAAAAAGTGCAATACCTAAGCGATCAAAATGTATTGAACAGCAATTTTTTATGATAATGACTGATTTTCCCAGGTATAGTGGTAGACTGACATATCTATGAAATTAAATAAATAATAATTACAATAAGGACATTTGCAATGGATTGGATTGGCTTGAGAACATAAGACAGTACCTCTAATAGTTAATATCGTGTCTGTAGAGATGGGCGTAGATATGTAAACAAAACTGTAAATGGCTGAAAGTATCGTGTGGGGAGGGTCAGCCCCAACTTCGTCAACACTTCTGTCCCTGACTTGGTATTCGAGCAAGATTTTCTATTTTAACATAACGCCTTTTGACACTTCCACCCCGAGATTGCCGAGATTCGCCGTGATTCGCCAAGATTTGTTGGCCCTCTCTGAAAGGTGAACTGGGTTAGATTTGAAAATCCCATTTTCATTTTAGAACAATATAGCCCTTAACTGCCTTAACTGTTACTCATTTAATTTTATCTGTGCCTGGGCAATGTAATGAAAGGAACAATGAAATTATTTGTCGTTTCTATAAATAGTGATAAGATATCACACGTATCACTGAGGGCGATAAGACGCGTGCTGCGAATTCTTACTCATCTGCCACGCACTAGAACAAGGAATGCTCTATCTAAACAACATTTTACTTGATCGCTTTGTTACATTATCCTCTAATAGATAACCTCAGACAGCCACTTCCAAACTGAAATGGATGTAAAACTAAACGGCCATCGTGACGGTAAGGAACATGAAAGTTGAATGAGCACGATTTCTAATAGGTCAAAGAAAGCGAGCGACCGGAGGTCGACTGATTCACACACGTCATTGCATCCTAATGGAAATGTTTTAGCCTTTTGTGGTTGCGAGACACCTGTCCGAAGAGACAATTGATCGTTACAATTTAGTAAACACAGCTCAAGTAGGTACCTTTCACTACACTGGCCTACGTATGTCCTAACATTAAAATAATTCACAGTCGGAAAGTATACTATTAAACAAGGCAGAAGGAACAGCCATATAATAAGAATTGTGGAACAGTCATGACTTAGAGCGGTCAGTAAGCTTATGCAACAGCAGACAATAAAGTTTGAGCTTCCTTTCACCATAGTTCGACTGAGAATTCCAATCACGCGCACCTATGCATTCAACACTTCTGTTATTCTGTAAAATCCTATTCCGTTACGCAAACTCTTGTCTGGCTAACTTTTATCTCATTGATACATGATATCCACAAACAAACAATTTAAAAACTGCTTACACAACATTAGCTAAATCTGAGAAGTGAATGACCCGTGCGGGTTTAACCGCGGGACAACAAGTCAATTTATCACCAAAAACAAATTGATATTTCTGAAAGGAACTCGGCGATTTTATCCGACGTCCCGGAGGCACGAACTGACGATGACGTGAGGCAGCGCTGACTCAGGGTTTAGGAGCCCGAGATATTTGCCCCTTGAGGCACGCGGGGACTTTTGAGTTAGCTGTGCACAAACTTGGGAAGATCTCTCGACACACTTTGGCATGCCGCGAAAATGTTGTCGTTCAGCTTTTTAAGACTTCTTGTTTTTAAGACAATAAGAATTTGATAGCCACGTTTATGTGATACGATATTGTGCATTTAGACACGTCGATTGTTTTTTTGATCATGCAAAACAAATAATTGGAAATGTTTACTGTCCAAATTGTCTAACACGGAACACCAGACATTTCCTAGACGTTCAACGAACTAAACGGTTACAACAGAATGTGTTTATGTCTTGCTAATGAATACACGAGGCCTGAAAAAAACAGAAAACACGATGATAAAAAACTATCTGCACGTACGTAACGAATATTTTAATACAGAATGTGCAACTCTGCTCCGTGCAAAATATTGAGCAAAGCACCAAACTGTTATGTGAGTTAAGTAAGACAGTCAATATTGTGTGGTTAATTATTGACTTAAAAGAGGGGCTTTGACCGATAGATTGGAATCCAAACAATCCGCGAGCTATGGCTGATGGAGCGAGTTTACAGCGGAAGGCACGTAGCTCTCGTGTTGCTTGCCCTGTGAGGATTAATTTATAACCCGTTGTTGAAAAATGCGTCGGCATAACAAACTGCGAAAATGTCGCAGTGCTTCTTGAACAGACGGTAAACATCACGTATCGCATTGAAATTTTCGAGATTGTATGACATTTCTAATACGAACAAGAACATGCTACGGCTATGATCGAGAAGTAGAACTTTAAAATTAAATCAACAAAGGAACAGACTGAAACAGAATATCATTTACTTTTTCTTGCATTGCATAAAATCCAGAATATTGTTAAAGAGATTTTATGAAACGAAAACAAGGGATTCGTAGCATGTTCGTTTTAGAAATGTCATACAAACTCGAAAATTTCAATACGATACGTGATGTTTACCGTCTGTTCAGACGTTTTACGTTTTTTTCAAATTTGACTTATCGTTCAGTTAGGCGGGACTTTGAATTTTGAATGTCGGCGACTTGGTAAAACAGTCTAATATCAATTCTACTTTTGACTGAACATTATTAAATTCCCAGCCGCTAATGAAAAATTAGGTGTCGCATTACCGTGGGACTGTTTACAGTAAATTGGTTTAGCACGTCGCGCACTGGAGTATAACCTCCGCCGATATCCTGTTCCACTATGTCACGTACAAAAACCTTGACTAAACAAAAAATATATTTAAGTCTTGAAATAGCACTGTTTTGTTGTTTTTGAGAGACTGTATTGAAAAATCAATTTCCTTATTAGCTAATTAAATCGAATAAGTGTAGCGGTGAATGGTGTGGCGTACCGCGTATGGCGCCACTTGAATGTGACTTGAATTATAAATTACCGTTTAGCTATAGACACATGGGGAAATCTCAGTTTTCCAGGCAATTGGGTATTACCTGCTGGTAACCGACCTCCAGAGCTACGCAAATGACATGCATAAGAGGTGATTAAAAAAAACCTTTATTGTATTTGGCTTTTGGCAGAGATCTGCCTCTATGTAGCCTACAATTTTGTGGTAATGGTGAAAGTTTCGTGTCTATTACAAAAAAAATCTTGTTCAACTTTTGGGCCTGATAATGTAGAAGTTCATATTTTGGTTATTGGGGTCCCCAATAACGTTTTGGCCTAGCGTTTAGGATCAAACATGCTTTAATATTTATTCCCGTAATAAAATTCACAATTAAACCGGATTAGTAAACCGAATAGGCGGAATAGGTTACCTTGTTTTCAAATCACTGACATAGAATTCTGGATATTCTAGAATCAATCTTGTATGTTCATTCTCATGAAAATTCTATACAGCCGCCGCTGGCGGCAAAAACAATGAAATTATGCGCATAAAGACACATAGAATCTGAATATAGTTATTGTGACGATGTTCCACGCCTGCGCGTCGCTGACGACAGCCGCCAGACCGGAACACTTTCCAGTAATGGTTTCAACATACTCGAGTTACAGGAATATCGTATCACCTGCGGGAAACACCCGCTGCTCAGTGAAACACCAGGATGTTGCCAACTCTTACGAAGAATTGGCTTACACCAGTTAAATAACGACAAGTGTCGATTGCATAGAATTGAGAAACGTTTAGATGTATATCATTCACTAGACCATTTTATTACCTAGAGAGATTTAGCATAGGAAACTGGCGACGGATATACAATTACGAGTTACAAAAGTATGAATAAAATAAAGATTTCAAATCCAAACATTTCCAATTCTTCATGGTTGGCCGCAGTAATTTACTTTCTAACATTTGCCGACTCATCTGAGCAAGTGGATGTACTCAATTGTACATTGAATAGTATGTAGGTCTGAGTATGATATCACTAGCAGACATGAATAATGCAACGGCGACCTTGAATAGCCAAGATCAACTAATGTCACAATTTTCTATGCTACGTACTTTGATTGAAGTTTGAACGAGAATAAATTATCTTTCTGAAGTGTTTTGTATATGCTTCAGTTTTTAAAGAATCATAAGGATCTGGTTTTGTAAGAATACCGGTGTCTAGTTATTAAAATTATAGCAGAATTGCCGTACAAAAATGATTTCAAAATTGATTTGCATCGATGATGGACGCGACGTTGTTGCAACGACGCGACGTTATAAACCGAACAGCAGAATTTCCCGGTAGAGTTCGATTGTGCAGTGTTAATATTCAGTTGTTCTTAAAAAACATTGAGCAATCGCGACTAATTATGTCACTGTCACGAGAGCATTGTTAGTTCAGTGCAAAATCAGCTTCATCTCAATTGTAATCAAACAAAACAAGCTCATTAAATTGCTTATTATTCTTTATAATTGCTTTATAAATTACATTGTTCGCAGAATTATGAGTTATGATGACAATATGAGAAAATTCTTGAGCGACCTGGGGATCAGATCAGGACAAAACTATGTAGTATTCAAATTGATTAGATCTAGCTTTTCATTTGGTTCCATTCAGATCTCTAAAATCTGATTCTGGCACTTTTCAGTGTTTTGAAGAGTTGGTTGTTTCGAAGCGCGACAAATTGTGTGTATTAGGGATGAGAAATTAGGCAATATAATTATGTACTCATATTACGGCATGAGAGCACATCACACAACATCAACACATCGATACATCTGCACATAACTGCATAATAATTGTTTTGTTATCTTCTGCTTGCATCTGGTTTAGCAAACATTGACGTAGGTCGAAATTTTTATTGCATATCATTTTATTGGTTTGCAATACCAAGTCGTTATAATAATATGATAGTCCTAAGTGCATAAGCTGACATTTTGTGGAAATGTCAGACTAAACGTTCCAATCCTAGAATGTTTACGCTCAAGGCAGACCACTTGCAGCTACAATAATATTGTTTTGATTGCAGGCACGCACCGCAACCAAAGACCGTTCAATAGATAATTTAATTATAAACCAACTAACGATCTTGATATTCGACTGTGTATGCGTGCCAGTTTACTAGGAATGTAAATAAAGCGGTATGAACCATAATGGAATATACGTCGGTCGGTTATGATCAAAGCGGCATCGGCTTATGGAACTTGATTACGGCATCCGTACGGATGCTAATAATCGTAACGGATAATAAGCGCTGCCTAACGATGGATGGTGAAATGCTTAGAACGCCAGTATTGGTTATTGGCATGGGTTTTTATTACAGTTTATTGTAGATTACACACAGACAAAATAAAGGTTTTGGAAAGGCTTTCCACATTTCGTGCCTCGTAGAATATAGTTTTTGGTTCGTGTGTTGAAATAAAAAGCCATTATATTTCAGCTGAATGAATAACTTGTGATGAGTATGAGGCAAAAGTTGAAGCCGAATAGGAAGTGAAGTCATAAATAGGCAAAGTTTTGCGAAGAAAAAATAATTTCAATGGCGCATTTTCCGCCACTGACACGAGACATAGTGAAGTAAATGGTGGCTCTGGCGCCGAACTGTCAGTCACAATTGATTGATGCGACGCCAAATAATAATAGGCTGACTTTAGAAAGCATTACTTAACAACTTACTGCCACTGTAGCAATCGTTAACTATGCTCAAATTGTTCCAATGCTATCTCGGAAGCCAATGCGAGTTTATTTTGAAGCGCTGTCAAGATTAGATAATAGCCTACTATACTAACCTTAACTGAGCATATAAATAATATCTCAATCTAAATCATTTTAAAGAATATTGCTAAATGCTAATCCATTGCTTTATATGTTACAAAAATTTGTATGCTCAACAACGTAAATAACGCAATGAATGTTGTTGAACTGTCAAAATGAAAGCCATTGCTACTGATAGTGTGCTACGCAATTATCCCGCAGTTCTTATTCTTTTTATAGTATACTAGCTTCCGCCCGCGGCTTCGCCCGCAAGGTATGTAGATAAAAACTATCTTATGTCCTTCCCCGGGATGCAATCTATCTCTCTGCCAAATTATATCGAAATCCGTTCAGTGGTTTAGGCGTGAAAAGGTAACATACAGACAGACAGACAGAGTTACTTTCGAATTTATAATACTAGTATGGATGGATTAAGTATGGATTGCGAGTCAGCTTCAGATAATAATAAGCCATGCACAAACAAGTTTAGGATAACTCTGAACAAAGAGTCAACTCTTCTAGTGACAATTTGATAGTGTATTGAAGAGGTCCATTCGAACACGTTATGGCATGGGCATCATTACTTCCACAATATGAGTTCTACTTTCCGTAGTAGTAGAGTGGGAGGACTTCAAACGGCACAAAGACAAACATCAAATAGATTATCACTTCTTAGGGCCATTTATGGAGTTAACGATCCAAAGGCTGCGACAGTGCATGAGTAATGATTGGAAGATAGCCCATCGTTAGGACTGACTATTGTAACGGTTAGCCTTATTAACTATTCTGGTGCTGAATAGTAAGAAGCTGGGGCAGAGTGCTCTAAAGCACTTACAGAAATAATCACACACATTGTTGCTCACTTCAACATACAAATCTCGTAATTCCAATTTCCAGGTTTCAAAGCTGTATCTTTGTGTGCACTTGAACCTTTATGAAAGCATTTCCTTTTGACTCGTCTGATGTGTGCCACCACATTCCATCATGAGTTAAGACTTATCCTAATTAGCACTATTTCCTTACATTTAATTTAGTGTATGTTAAGTGGAATTGCTAATCTAAATAGGCAATTAAAATAGCAAATTGGCAGCTAAACTCGTAAATCTAAATCGTTAGTGTAACTGCGGGTGACAAATAAGGTCACACAGGTAACGGGCCGGAGGTTTGAAAGTAACCTCTTGGGGCTAAGCAAATTTTACCTTTAACATTGCTTTTAACCTTGGCTTGGTTCATATTTCATCTTTAAAACTTGACACGATGAATAAATTAATGCTTAGTTACATATTTGGTAATTTTATAAGGAGTTGTTTGGACTTGTGTTGTTAGGGTAAATTGAATTAATCAGGAGTTAACATTGATTCGATTTTTGGCTCGTCAAAAGTTTTTGGATGTCAAAAGTAATTCCTGTACCTATTCGTGTTTCTTTTATAGTAGGAGATATCTTCTACAAGCATTTCTCTTTTCGGAATATGGTAACAAAGCACCACATGAAGAGTCGTGGTAGCGCAGCGCAAGCGCACGTCACGCCTCGGTGAAAGTGAACTACACAGACAATGGAAGACGAAATTGTAAGATCCAAACAAACTGAATATGGAAACGCTATTCTCTGCCGCGATGCTATAACATTCTTTAACTGTTCAGCCGATGAAACGGCCATCCTTGACACGAACACTATTAAAAGGAAATTACTCAGCACTTAATTATTGTTTTTGTGTAGGTTTATCGGCAACTTACGAATTATTTTACTTCAGCCAGTTCGTAGCTCATCGTAATTTCAATGAAATTGGTTTTATGGCAGTTTTTAACCAGGCAGTCATTCATTAAGAATAATAACAATTAGTTTTTACACTGTCTAGTCGGTGAAAGACAATATAATTGTGGTTGTCAGCTTCCTTCTAGCTGCAATAAAAGTAACGGTCCCTCTAGGTACAGCAGTAAGTATATTTTAACAGTAAACTGTGAAGGTCGTATTATGAACCGGTAATGCTATAACAGGAATATTTTTTGCCACTGTCTAGTTGGAATTGTGGTGTCGGCAGCATCGTAAAAACAATAAACATTAGACGTTAACTTTTAAAAAACTGGATCATGTTTTGTTTTTGTGAGAGTAGACTGACATATGATGACTAACGGCCAAGCAGTTAGTTGTTGTAAAGTGTGTCACGGTTAGTGTTGAAATGTGATATCAGATAAAGAATTAAGTCTTTTGTTACTTTTACTTGGTTGCTTGGTTTTGGCGAAAACATGGTGTAGTTACCGCCTCAGTGGTTGCATGTAAAATTTATATTTTTTGTAACTTCTGTGTGAGTGCAGTGGTGGTCCAGTGGTTATACCCCCATATTACGACTTGTAGTTCGTGGGTTCGAACCCAGGCAGACGCTTTACTTTTGCATAAATAATTTCATCATCATTGCTCTTAAAACGGTGAAGAAAAACATCGTGAGGAAACCGACATGTCCAAGAACCAAAAATATGAAGACATGTGACATCTACCAACCCGCACTGGGTCCGCGTGGTAGATTACTAGCCCACTCCCTCTTGAAGAGAGGAGGCCTGTGTCCCAGCAGTGGGACTAATAAAGCCTTTTATTACCACCAAGCAGCGCAGCAGGATGGTAGAGAATAATAGTTATTGATTAGTGCTTATTTTTTACCTAATAAAAGAATTCCAACCATGTGATTGTAAATTGTAATCCTGTGTAGTTTACCAGTAGCCGGAACTAAAGCCTAATAGCATTGAAAACTGCGTTATTCTCATTTTTGCTTACGTTCCAATTGATTACCTTCAATTCAGAACCATTGAAGTGCATTTTATTCATTAACCTTTTGCTGCGTCATTAGTGTAGAATAGGTACTTATCGAATTGCTCAATTTAAATTAACAGAAGTTTTTACAGATATCGACTTTATAAATTAGTTTGTTGGTGGAAACTAACATCATTACTTGGTATAAGTACTTTTTTATTATTAGAGAAAAGAAAAGGCCCAAAGGCCTAAGATGCTCTTGGTAGGTAGAGTTTTTTAAAAGCTTACTCATGCACCTTGAAGTGAAAACGGTGATTACTGCTACGAATCGGACAACGACGATTGGTGGCGCACAGTCACGACTTCACGAGCCGTCGCCAATCGACCATCGGACACAACACCGCGCACCGGTGAAACTCGCCGACAACCGACAACTATATCGTTCATAGCATGAGAAAAAATACTAAACAATAATTATAACTAATGAACAACATTTTCACTTTCAACCGAAGAATTTGATACTTACCTATTTTTAAGCTCTATTTTTAATTTTAAACAAACATTTCAACTTAATTTGGAATTGATTGATGAGTCGATTTATATTAATTTTAGTTGTTAATCGATAAAGCTATGCGCGCCACGGACTGTAAATAACTATTTAGAAAACTGGTTTCGCTTCAATTTGCTCAAGGTCGCATATTTTTGATGTCTCTTCGTGATTATCCGATGATACTGGGGGAGCTGAGGTCACATTGCATCTCATCGATATATTAAGCGATGATGACCTAACGCAACACTTAGGTATTATTCGATTGAACAATGTGCCGTGCACTTTTCTTATCTTTTTTTACATTACCTAATTTTATTTTACTTTTGTCTGATGCAATAAGTCATGTAGGTGAGTATAATCCATGGATAAGGATATGAAAAGATACGACTTTTTGTATCTTTAGGATTGGATGATATCTTTGTAAGTAAACAAATTGAAGAGCCATATCAGACTTTCTCGTATTATAGATGGGAAACACCGTTTTTGGAAGCTTTTTGTAGTGAAACTAATCATGACTGACGTAAACGGTAGGTATCAGTTTAGCTTGAAGATAGTAATTTCAAATAAGGAAAAAAAACGTAGGTGTTTTTGTTTGGCGGTGAATCTCTCGACCGCAAGCAAAACGTCAAAAGTAATGAAAAAAGATGACAAAGTCACCTTTCCCTGCATAACAATTCCAACTACATGATTGGTCTTCCACAAAGCCAAAGGCCAGTGTTAAATAGCTCAATATAATCTACACACGCGCACTTCACACTGCGCCGTATTATCGTGATATTGCGCCTGCAGTAACTGGGGCAGGCACATTGCAACATGAATAGCAAATACATGAGCATTCAAACCACTTCATCAACACTCAATATTTATAAAACAACCATTTTCCAGATTATTATTTTACACATGTGACAAAAATAGGAGATTATTATAGAGCCCTCTCAAATGCGAAGTTCAGCTCAAACAGGATGTGAGCCCATTGGCAATTAATTAGCCATTCCCCAGTGGCCTTGTGTCTCTCTTGATCATTATTAGACATAATAGAATTGTCAGTCCAATCAATACCTAGAGCCAAATTTTAATTGACAGCTCATCAAAGCATTACTTTCAAACTCTGCCTTAAATGTATGATTTATGAAACATTGAACATAAATAAATTAAGCGAACAGGCAAATTACCAATTATAAATAAATGTACCAGGACTAGAAATCTTGTCAATTGCAGTTTGGTAATAAAGCAAAACAATGTGCTTACTGTGTCTTCAGGATAATTAATAATCACTTTGTAAGAGGCAGTCATGACATCATCATTAGGTAAGAAGACATTATAGCAGTATTATTTATAGAAAGGTTTGTCTGTACTAAGGAGTTATAATATTAACACTCACCAGTTCTAGGAGAGATGGGCACGGCAGGTTTGGGCGCAGAGTTGGAGCACAGGCGACCAATCTTTGAGGGTGGTTTCAAGCCGGATGGTTTGGGCAAAGAAGTTGGTCTTGTGGAGTCAGCTGGCTTGGTGACAGGGGAGGTTGCTGTGCTGGCAAGTGATGCATTTTCTGAAGACGTGGATGACGGTGGTGCAGGGGGAGCAGTTGCCGAGTCCGGCGGCAGGGTCTCTTGGGTCTCACTCATTTTTTTAATCACTTATAACACAATAAACTGACACTTCAGAGTCAAGCTACATTATTTTTACTGAAAAACGGATTTCTATAAAGTAATGTTAGTTACACGACGCATTCTAAATCATCGTGCGACTAATATACTAAAAATATCGCGAGTTCCCGCGCAATAAGACGACACGTAATCTGGATCACGGCCAGTGCGTCGTTGTAAATAAAGATAAACAAAATTTCGCAATCGTGTGTATAAAACCCCTATCGTTAAAAAATAAGCACCGTGGAAATATTAACACGTGTTTATTTATAATACTAATTGAAAATATACATTTATGTTCTACGTGTTATTTTTATTCTTTACTTTTAGTGTTTCTAAGCAAGCGTGTTATCTAGAAAAAAATATAACGGCATACCTTGAAGAAATGGAGCACAAAAAGTGCTACCTGTGTAAGGTAAAGAAAAACTCGCGAGATTTTTACCGCTCGTCGGACGGGACCAGCTGAGCTTGACCGTTGACGTTATCACTGCCACTACACACACTATATAATCTAATGGACGAATGTCATATTTCAAACACCTACATTTAAAGTATTAACACTGTTTCTGGAAAGCACTAAATGAAACAGGCTGTCGGCTAACAGAAAACAAATTAAACCAATGCAAATGCAATACAATAAACTCATCCGTCCTCCCCTTCGTTCAAAACTTCAAAGTTACGTTTAGTTTGTTCATTCGTAACAATTTTGTTTGATTACTAACACAGAATGAAGAGAATAACGTTAGCTACGTTTAGTTCCTTACATTCACAAACTTTAAACAATTTTTTAAAATATTTTACGTTTTCTTTTTTTCGATGATATTCTCGACAGCATTTTTCCTTTAACTTTATTTGGACGTTGTACTCGGTTGTACAGACGCCAGCACATCAAGCTACTACAATCTGTCAAATAGTAAACAGTAGGTTGATGTGCTGGCGTCTGTACACATGGCTACACATCAAGCTAAAGCTTTACATAACCAGTATAAGCTGACTTCTGATTGTACGAAAAACCAGCACATCGTAATCTGTCAAATTTATTTGATAGATTTTCAACTTTACTGCTACCGCGTAAGGTTCAAAGTTGATTGGGAAAATTTGACAGTTTCGGGTAGGTTGATGTGCTGGCGTCTGTACAACTTTTAGGTTAGCAAAATTTTTTTTAGTTTTTTTGTTGAGAAAATGTAACTAACTCTTTAAACTAGATACTAAATTAAATGACTATAGACTAACTTATTATGTATAAATAAATACAAAAACAATGGACACTTAGGCGTCGAACTACTCGTCCGCATCGCTGTCATCCGCAAACGTGCCCAGAAGACTGGCAGCATTGCCTCGTTGAATGGCAATGCCATTGACATAGGTATATATTACTATCATTGGGCAATGCTAATTCTTTGGACACTGACCTACAAATTGCAAAAACGTAAAAAAAATTGAATTTCGCGGTCTACCACTGCGCACTCGGGCCCATGACCCGAGCGTTTCGACTATATTAATGTGTATAGAAAACAATTTATATACAAACGGAAACCTTTGAACCTACTGACATCTATTAAACAAGTGTATAATAGTCAGTGTTTGAACCACTTTGCCAAAGGATAGCTGACTTTCAAGTAAGTGCGCTTTTGGCAAACTTTTAAAAATGTGGACCTCTTTTGAATGAGTTGAGCAGAAAGACCACTATTCTAAATCGATAAAAACATGTTAGTCAAAACTTGACGTTTTTAACAATCAAAGAAATGTCATTAAAGTTTCCCAATCCGAACAGTGAACACAGCGTAGGAACACAGAGTACTTTTTGATAGACAATCCGAATTTGTTGCTGTGCCTGTGTTCCGTTCATCATCGAGTCGATGCACTCAGAAGAAAGATTATACTCTGGATATGTCTGTGAATAAATAATGTGAATTAATCAACAATAATACAAGGAAGATGAAGCTCGTTCACAAAAATATCGAAAGGGATGGCTGCGGGTAAGTTGTAATTATAACATACTAGCTTCCGCCCGCGGCTTCGCCCGCGAGGTATGTCGATAATAACTAGCCTATGTCCTTCCCCGGGATGCAATCTATCTCTCTGCCAAATTTTATCGAAATCCGTTCAGTGGTTTCGACGTGAAAAGGTAACACAGACAGACAGACAAACAGTTACTTTCGAATTTATTTTTATATTAGTATGGATTGTTTGATTCAAAGTAAAGACTATCAGAGTATCAGTGAGTGTTAATTTATATTCATCTTCCGATATTTTTTAAGGAGTATCGGCCTCATCCCCGAGGAGCCTGAGGACATGTGGCACGCATTCAATCTCGTCGCAGTAGCTGATGCGGTGACGGCGTCCACAGTGCGCAAAGTTCAGACCGAGTCTTCAACGGGCTCGTCGACTAGCAGCAGGGTGAGGACCACACTCACTATCACCGTGGAGACTATAGATTTTGATACACAGGCATGTGTACTGAGGCTGAAGGGCCGAAATATTGTGGAGAATCAGTATGTAAAGGTAAATATATCATGCTCTTTGTTTTCCCTTACAAAATAAAATAAAAGTATTAAGAATCTAAAAGTTAAATGTTTTTATTTTCTTCAGACTAACAAATAATATATATTATATCTTTTACTTTGAACTTCTCTGTATTGAAAACTGCTAAAATGTTTTCAGATGGGTGCCTATCACACATTAGATTTAGAACTAAATAGAAAGTTCATTCTACAAAAGCCGCTTTGGGATTCAGTGGCTTTAGAGAGGGTGGACCAGGCTTGTGACCCAGCCACCAATGCTGATGTAGGTGCTGTTGTAATGCAGGAAGGCTTGGCACACGTTTGTCTCATCACACCCTCCATGACACTAGTGAGATCTAAAATTGATATCACTATACCTAGGAAACGAAAAGGATTTGTGCAACAACATGAAAAGGTATGTTTTTGTTGATGTTACAGCAATAATTGCTGCCTTTAGTTATTTTGTTGAATTCCCTGGCCTATGAATGTGAAGTGGCATCTACACTGCCACATGCGAACTACGCATCATACTGACGTCACCCAAAATCCTGAATTGCGCAAGCAGAGTTTACCGTGCAACTAGCATATATATACAACAGTCCAACATTAATCCAGACTCAACACCCATTTGGTTGGAGGATCCTCCCTTAACCATAGAGGATGGGTGAACTTTACACCCTGTTCCTCATACCTCTAAAAATGAAACTATTTTTTGTAAGCAGGATGTAGAAAAATTGCTATGTATAGTTTTACTATTATATGCATAGGCATACTAGACTTATGTATTTTAAACCACTGCTGACCTATGTCAGCAGTGGTTTAAAATACATAAGTTTAGTTAGGTAGGTTGGTTGATTATATATTCTTCATGGATACTCACAATACACAATAGTTAAATATTTAAATTAGTCACATTTTTCTATTACAGGGCCTAAATAAGTTCTATGAAGCTGTGATGCAAGGAATCCTGAGACATATTGACTTCAGCATCGTGAAGTGTGTCATTATTGCATCACCAGGATTTGTTAAAGACCAGTTCTTTGAGTACATGATGCAGCAAGCAGTTAAAACTGATAATAAACTCCTCATTGATAATAAAAGCAAGTTCTTATTGGTCAAAGCTTCATCAGGATTCAAACATTCTTTAAAGGGTTTGTATAATTTTAATTTTCAGTTTAACTTATAGTCTAACTCCTGTCCCAAAGAGACAATCCCTTGATTCCATGTAAGCAATGAATCAAAATATTACAACATTATAGTAAAAATTTCAAAGGATGTTAATGTTTCATCAGCTAAAAGTCTCTTTCTATTCCATACTGCTAGATGGTGAAAGGCTTCATTGTTAATATTTTCAAATCTTGACCTCTATAAACATTGTCTTGATTTATATCAAAAGGTAATTATTTACCTTTTCACGAAAACGTCTTTTCACTTGGTGGTAAGTTAAATATTTTGACCTACAAAAATATTTCAACGGCTAATAACTACGAGAATTTAAATGCTAGAGTAATAGTTGAGTATTCTAAAGATATTGAGATAGTTGTGCCAGTTTTGGGGCTGGATATAATTTCCCTATGACGTCACATCGCTAGAGCAGGCGCATGCGCGCGACTCTATTTTTCATTTCACTAAGTGTTGAAATTTGAATTCGTATAGCGCCAAAACGCGTTTTTCTTAAAACGGTGATTCTGTCGTTTTCAAGTGCTGATAAAGCACTAAAACAGAAAAATTTGCTAAAATACGGTTAAAATGCATAATATGCAGTTGACAATAGCAAAATAATTTCAGATAGGTATCTCATATCGGCCATAAATCTGCTCAGAACTGTAAAATATCACAATCGGTGAAACCATACATAAGAAATGCAATGAGTCTACTAAATCTAGTGCCGAGCAAATACAATGGTTACGGCAGCGGCAGCATCGGAAACCGTAAGAAATAAAAAAGTAAGATTTCGCCAAATATCGGCT
Source organism: Gortyna flavago (assembly GCA_963669345.1). Classification (NCBI taxonomy): domain Eukaryota; kingdom Metazoa; phylum Arthropoda; class Insecta; order Lepidoptera; family Noctuidae; genus Gortyna; species Gortyna flavago. Next base: position 6,337,617 of record OY770132.1, read on the forward strand.
CTAATTGCTCGGAATGTGAAAAAGCGACAATCGAAGAAAGTATCCATCATAGGAACACAGTACGTAGTTAAAGTCTAGTAATGGGCGAATACAAAAGCTAGGGTAGCAACGAAAAATTACAAAAAACATCGAAAATCATCCTGTTATCAATTGACAGCGACGTGTCGTCGTTCAAGTGTGCGTGAACATTACTATAACATAGGTTTCAATGGCTAAGTAAGGGGACTCCTCTATATACTGGATCTGTAACATCCATGCTCGATCTGAGTGCGCGAAGAAAGTATACCGCTGCAGATATTGGTTGGCTGGGCATGATTATAATGCGCTTACCCTCCAGACGAGAGAGCGAAGCGAGCCCACTCTTGACATGAATGAGCAGAGCGCGTTTACACTAACTGAGCAATATCTTAAGACCAGCGAGCGAAGTGAGCCCATTTTCGACACGATTGAGCCGTGCTTTAAGAGGGTGCTTACTTTGCACTCGCTTGTCTTGTCCCCCAGAAGTCAAGTGAGGAGTCCGCTTCGCTCGCTCATTCAGCTCATTGCTTGAAAAAGCTGCTCTGCGTGGTCGTGTCATCTATGGGCTCGCTTCACTCGCTCATTCAGCTCATTGCTTAAACAAGCTGCTCTATAGCTAAGCTGCGTGTCATATATGGACTAACTTCGCTCGTTCGTCACGAAACTGTGCTTGCTACACTAGGTTAGGAAATGGCATTGTTAAGCCAGATTAGGATGATGTGAATGTGGCGTTCTCCATACGTTGGGATGGAGCAAGCTTGGCGTGATAGTGATGGCTGGCAAAGTGCTAACCCCGACTAAGGATTGTTCAGGGAACTCCTCTCACTAGGTTAGGTTAGATTACAGCTGTGACCAAGTTTTCACGAAAACTTAACGGCGCGGTCTCGAACTGCGCCTACTTATTTATTTACATAATTAGCTGAGTTGAATAGTTACAAAAGTTTTTGGTAAAGTTATTATTCTCTGCCTTTTATTATATGTATGACATAATGCTTATGGCTATTTTCATTAATCCAAATAAGATTAGGTAGTTCTTATCTTTTTCAAAATTGTGTAATCTTTTAAGATAATGATGGTGTGCACACTTCCTGATCATCAATACATACTTATTATAAATAAAAGTCGCTTTTGGTGTCTGTCTGTGTGACCGCGTTGTTCTTCTAAACTACTTACCGGATTTTGATGCCGTTTTCAAAATCATTTAGAGAATTTATTCCGGAACATTTATGTGTATAATACATAAATATTAAACTTACATGGTAATAAAGAAATCACGATGTTTTGTCAAGTAGTAAAAACCGTAATTATTCAATTTTACTAATATTAAAAATCTTTTGTTCATTTGTATAAATCTGCTTTCCATTAATTGATTAAAATATTAATAATTATAGAAGTATTACAAGAGCCAGCAGTGATGGCCAAGATCTCAGACACAAAAGCCGCCAGTGAGGTGAAGCTGTTGGAGAGTTTCTACACAATGCTACAACTGGAACCTGCTAAGGCTTTCTACGGGAAGAAACACATTGAATGTGCGAACGATGCCCAAGCTATCGAGATCCTTATGATTTCAGATAAATTGTTCAGGTAATTTCTTGTTAATTTCTCAATGTTTGTTTGTTAAATTTGTCAGGCAAATTATGAAGAGCCTCTAAGTAGGTACTTTTGAGATTGACTGTTTAATTTCATCATCCTATTAATCTCAGCCGAAAGACGTCCCCAGGTGGACATAGGCCTCCCACCAGCATCGCCACAACGAAATCTGCGTTGTTCGTAACTTATTGATTCCCGCGATTTTCACTACTTCACGTTTATACTACTACTGCTGTTATTTTGATTTTAATAAAACCAAGTTTCTGTTTTTCAGGTGTCAAGATATACAACAACGGAAAGATTATGTCGCCATCGTTGATTCTGTTCGGGATAATGGCGGCGAAGTGAGGATTTTCTCTAGCATGCACGTATCTGGAGAACGTAAGTCATCATCATCATCTGCCTAGCCTTTTCCCAACTATGTTGGGGTCGGCTTCCAGTCTAACCGGATGCAGCTGAATACCAGTATTTTACATGGAGCGACTGCCTATCTGACCTCCACAACCCAGTTACTGGGTAATACGATACCTCTTGGTAAGACTGGTTGTCAGACTTTCGGGCTTCTGACTACCCGTAACGACTGTCAAAGATCCACGAATGACAGCCGGGACCAACGGCTTAACGTGCTTTCCGAGGCACGGAGGGGTCTCGATATGTAAAGATGGTCACCCATCCACAGACCAACCGCGGCAAGCGTAGCTTAACCTGATCGATCGACCTGTGCGGCTGTTATTATTTAGCCACGGGCCTCATCTGGAGAACGTAAGTATTAATCATAATAATGATGATATAATTGACGCTGTTTCAGAATCTATTGTAACGACTGTTGGAATCAAATAGCTTAACTATTTTTATCTGGTCTCCCATTCACGAGGAACTCGATCGAGTAATTTATTATATCATATTGCTTACTCAATGTGACTGTATATTTTTCCACAGAATTAGACCAGCTGACTGGAATAGCAGCGATCCTGCGCTTCCCGATGCCTGAGCTTGAGGACAGCGATGCTGAAGGTGAATCCGACAGTGATTCTAATTAGGATGTTATCAATTTCTTATTTTCGGTCCATTCATGCCTGGTGTCCACAATCCAATAACATGTGGTGATGCGGGCTTCAATGCGGCAATCATTCACTCAGCTGTTTATACTTTGTAAAAGTTTCATTTACAGAGATAAATGATACACATTTTATTTTAAGATAGGAATTTGAAATGATTACTAATCATAAACAACAGGGTACTTACTCTATGAATGGACATTAATTTATGAACAGATTTATTAGTGTGAATGGACATTTATTCCTGTGGTTAGAATCCACAACAAAATAGACACATTGATCTGCTCAAGTTCGTGCGATATAGCATATTTACATAGAAAAAGTTTATTTACGTTAAAGAGAACTAGAATTATTTTTATTCAATGTCTGGTTCTTCATATCTAAGTTGGTACTAAAATTATATAAAACTTAGTGTGATAAGCCATATCTAATAGTACCAAAGTAATGTTGCTTCTAAATGACTTATATTATTATGATTGTCTTTTCATTGTTATTAGAAGGAAATGTCTTCAACTTTTTTATATTGTGATGTAAATATTTATACTGTAAATTAATTAGCACAATACAGAAATAAAATAAACGATTATTTTGAAATAAAGTTTTTATTAATGATTTTTAAGCAGAAGCTTCCAAAGCTTGGTCTCTTTGTTTGCGTTTTTCTACTTTCTTATCTTCCTTGGCTTTCTCGTCATGAAGACGCCTCTTCTTCCTTAGCAACCATATTTCCTTCTTGCGTTTCTCCTGTCCAGCCTTCATGCTCTTGTAAAGGTTCCTGTGCTTCTTGCGAACAAGCTTCTCTCTCAGCCTGAATGCTTGTTTGTCTTCAATCTCCTTTTGATAGGGATGCTCTTTATGAGGCACACCAGCAGTCACTGCCATTGCTTTTTTCTGCAATAAAGAAAGTAAACATGAATTAAAAGTTGAAATTCATAAAACTACTTTATTTTCAGGGAAAATATATCTGCAAACTAAAATGAGTGACTTAATTAATTTACAAGAAATTTGAGTTTTACCTTCTCTTTAGCCAGTTTCTTTTTCTCGGGGTCCACACCATCATCTTCACCAGAATCGGAGTCTTCCTCTACCTCCTGTTGGTACTGTTTGGCTAGAGCTGCTTCAGCATCACCATCCTCCTCAGAATCCGCCTCTTCCTCGTCTTCTTTATCCTCATCACTGGCCTCTTCAATGTCAGTGCCAGATTGGTCATCATCTGGTGCATAGAAATAAAATGTTTGATAAAATTATATTGTACAGAGGCCAGCACATCAAGCTACTCCAATCTGTCAAATTTCTTTGATAGATTTTCAACTTTACCACAAAGGTATAAGGTTCATATTCTATTGGGAAAATTTGACAGATTCGGGTAGGCTGATGTGCTGGCCTCTGTACAAAAAAAACTAAATTGTAAAATGAGTTCAAGAATAAATAACTATGTTTTAGATAAAAACTTACCCAAAGGTTTGGAGTTGGGATCATTGAGAGCCTTCTCTTCAGGAGGAATATAAACTTGATCTTTAATTTTATCAACAAATGGTGAGAGATGAGGTGGTAGAACAGCTCCCATTAAATATTGATTGATAGGCAGCAGTGTTCTAGCATTGACACTGTCAAACACCCACTGAGGTTGCACGTAGTAACGGGAGAGATACTGTTTGTCCATGGTGGGTCTGTCAACAATATGGTATGCAATGCTCTCATCTGACTCATCAAATGTGGCCCCAACAAAGTGATCCTTGTCCCAGGATACTTCACCACCAAAGCAGCGGATGATAAAAACTAACGGCTCTCTGGGCACCTCCCTGTTAATGTAGAATTTGAGGCCTTTGAACATTGTCTTCAGTTTCTGGACCTTCTCTGCTTCAAGTTTTGCTTCCTCCAACTTCTGAGGATCTTCATCCTCTGTATTGAAGATGTCAATTTCTGGCAATTCTTCAGCATCATTGGAGCCTGCTACTCTGGCTAGAGACAAGTTCATGGCTGCTATCCTCTCAGCCACATAGGCATGCTCATCAATAAGCTCTTTGTCATCAGCTGTGAAAGCTGCGGTCAATTTAGGTGGATAGACCAAGTTGAGAGAGTGATACAGTTTGAAATTGACAAAGCCCAGCATCATTGTGTAGAATTCAACAAATGTTGACATGATTTTGAAATCTACTTCATCCTTGTTTTGAGGCTGTAGAAAAAGAGATTTTGATAAAAAAATGTTGAAGAAAAAGATGACAAAATCCTACTAATTATATTAATGTAAAAGTTTGTATGTTTAGAAAAAAGGGCATAACGGATTCAGATGAAATTTGGCACACAGAAAGCTTATAACCTGTAGTAACTCATAGGATACTTTTTATCCAGGTAGCATGCTCTCGTGGGATAATTTACGATCAACATGCGGGTGATGCCGTAGGCAGAAGTTAGTATTTGAATAAGGTAGTAAACAATAATAACCTGGAATGAGAAATGATGTGGCACAATCCATGTGATGGTCTGTCCTTCTAGTTCAACTTGATAATAGTAGCCTTTGACAGACACAAATACTTTACGGAGTGCTTTTGCAGCTATGACTGCATGCATGAACTCAACCGTCAGTCTCCTGCAAAGCATTGACTGGTCTCTGGGTACTTTCTTTAGGGACGGGAAAGTGCTGAACAAGAAACATAAAGTGAGGCAGTCATCCAGGTCTCGTAATGCATCTACAAATGTAGGATATCTTTCCTTGACGATGTGATCTATGTTTATATCTGGATAGTCCCGCAAGAACTTCTTCATGTTTCTGTACTCTCTCATAGCCCTTGCGCGACGAATTTTTTGTTGGTACACCTAAAAGAGAACCATTGCATTTGGTTAAGAATTTACAATCATACACAATTACAATGTTGCACAAAGTAATGAGTGTTGAAGTACTTACTTTTAATTCCCTTAGCTTCCATATTATAGGTTCGTGTAGTAAGAACTTTATGTCTTTTGTGTGGTACAATGTTTTGATACCGCCTGCGCCTTTCTGAGCCCTCTTACGATTGCGAGGTTCTCGTGGGTAAATACCTTTCAATATGCAAATACGTCTGAAATCTTTGAGAGACAACTGTAGTTTCTTTAGGGCAGCCTTCCTGGTCATAAACTGTGCTCCTTCTCCGGATGAATACTGCGGAAAACCGAGATTTTTTTGGTTATACCAATAAAAAAACACGTGTTGTGACCTTATGGAATATGTTTACATACCTTCTTCTTTTTCTTGGAAACCATTTTGTCTTATTTAGTTGATTCTTGGCTTATCAATAATACCACTTCACTGGCGTTTTTACTATTTACAACGATTTTATAATCACCTTCGCAGTTACAAAAGGATGTTGCCTCGCTGTCAATCTGACATTTCTAGGACAGAGTTACCAACAACACCAAACCGACAGAACACCTTTACGGAGTGGGTGTCCAGAGACAAAAAACAACTTAATAATTATTATAAAATCATTATTCACATATGACTGTTCCTAAATTACCCTAGCTAGGCTGATAAAATTTAGTTTTTCCTAATTATGTTACATAATAGTGTTTAGGTCGGCTCCTCCCCCTTGGTTGTATATTAGATTCAGATTTATTTTTGTAATATATAACACTTACGGATAGTACTAAAGTCTTTAGTTCATTGTTTATTTTACTGGTCATCCTCTAAAGGGATTACATTTTTTATTACATTACCTTTGCATCTGACGTTTAATTTCACTGCGTGTAAAAAACGTCGTGTGCATAGGCTATAACTCCGGGCTTCACTAGAATTGTCGACATCGGCACCATTGCCATAAAGAAAAATAGAATAGAATAGACCCATGGACTGACGTTTATTATACAAGTACTTGTTTAATAAAGGTCAGTGCCGGGCTTAGACCATGACACCAAATTAGCAAGAGCAAGGCCCTTACTACGGAATAAGGGCCTATGCACACGTACCTAAGTAATTAGGAGTCAGGATTTTCAGGAAATAGTAACATTTGATAAAATATGAAAACTAATTGATTTCACATTTTATTACATAAAGAAATAAATAACGTTAAGTTTACAGTTTTACTCTAAAATTCAACTCTTCATGCTTGAGTGTTTTCTTCCGATTGCTTGTTTGATGATGTTGATGCAGGAGTTGGAGTAGTGGTAGCTTGGTTCTGGTTCCAACCATTGGGGTCTACCATCACATACATAGGATAGGCGTAGGAAGCAGGGGACCACATTGGTGCAGCCTTTGACATAACTGTACTGGCGGAATCCTCATTAAGGCCTGCATCCTTGAGTATGCTCATTGCATTGGTGTAAGCAGAAGTCATTTGCGGATAAAACATTTGGAATGGAAATTGGTAGGGGTATTGTGAAGCACTAGCCTGATGCTCACACTTAGGAGTTTCGGTCGGACTTGAAGGAATTGTATAAGCATATGGGTACGAAGCGACCTGACTACCTTCAGTCTGAGTGGTTGATGGCACGGGCATAGCGTAAGCGTACTGAACTGGTGCACTTGGGATCGCACTGGGTATTACAGCACGCTTTTGAGTTGCACTTTCGTCGTGTGCTGTTGGGTATCCTGAAGCATAGCCCATTGGAATCGCAGTGGCTTTTGGCTGAGCAGTAGCTGAAACTGGCAAAAAGCTGATCGGCTTATCAACCGCCCACTGCGTCTCGGCTCCGCTTTCTTCTGTGGCTGCGACGAACAGATCTCCAGTGGTCCCATCAATCGAAGGCTTCACGTAGAGTCCGTGGACCGGAGTGAGCTGGTTGCTATGCCATAGGTTTGGATAGCCGCTCACACAGGTGACGACTAATGCAGCAATGACAGCAGCACTTTTCACTTGCATTATTTAACTTTTATTAACAAGTAATGTATTATTCTTAAGCTTTACGTTGATAACTGATGGCGTTTAGGGTAGAGAGATTCATTTTATACTAATTAAAGTAATGGGAGACAAGTGGTGGAAAAATTAATCTTGCTGCAATGAAGATCGTGTCCATTTCACATAGGTTTAGCACGTACAGTTTTCATATTCCAAGAGTTTGGTTATCTCGTTTGATGATGGCGATAAATATTCCTGCTCTATCTTTGATTAATTCTTAGATAAAACTTTAACATTATGTAGGTACATGTATTTATCTATTAGCAGAGGTAAGTGCCTATTTTTCCATTGTTTACTGAAAATTTGTTTCAGGATGATTCTATATGTTAGGTACCTACCTACCAATAAAATAATCTATTGTAAGTGGCATCTCATTGATCTCACCATTCATTGATTAGGCATTTTCTAAGAATTTATGGTAGGCTTTGCTGTACCATAAAGCTATAATATTGGATCGCCATTTAACGTATCAAAATCAATGTAGAAAACAAATAGGTATCTAATAGAGGGGCCCGTGGCTAAATAATAACAGCCGCAGAGGTCAATCGATCAGTAAGCTACGCTTGCCGCGGTTGGTGTGTAGATAGATGGGTGACCATCTTTACATACCGAGACCCCTCCGTGCCACGTTAAGCCGTTGGTCGTGGATCTTTGACTGTCTTTACGGGTATCCGAAAGTCTGACAACCAGTCTTACCAAGGGGTAGGTATCGTATTACCCAGTAACTGGGTTGTGGAGGTCAGATTAGCAGTCGCTCCATGTAAAATACTGGTACCTATTCAGCTGCATCCGGTTAGACTGAAAGCCGACCCCAACATAGTTGGAAAAAGGCTATGCAGATGAAATAGGTACTTATCTAATAGGTGCCTACGGGTTGGTGTCCGCAACTCTACGTCAAAGCGCGTATTTTGCGTAGATACCTACGGGTGGGAAAATCGATTATTCGATCCACCCCAGCTCCTCAAGGAAGGCCAGCAACGCCTTGATGTTATTGACAATCTAGCGGAGTAGAAAACATACACAGTCGTGCATTAGTTTAGTACAATAAATTGTTTATTTATAAAATGTAGGTGAATGATGCGGTTGAGAAATGCTTCATTATTACAAACAATGATGACAAATCATTCCTTGTAAAAGCGGACATCTTCAGTTATTTCATATTGTCACGTCCACACATATTTTACCGACCATACGTCCAAGGTTATTGCAATGAAGTTGTATGCAAATGCACGCTATTAATGTAGTAGGTATATATATATCTTCACGCTTCTTTTTGATAACGGGGTGAACAGTAGATAATGATGAATAAGTGTTTGTAAGTATACTTGGTGTGGTGTAAAAAGACCTATCATGAAGCCGTATCTACGCAATAATTACGTACCTACATCAAACTTTGTGGAAAAATATTGCTGGGAAACAACTTAATTATTTTTGGTGTAAAAATTCACTGTTTACAATGCTTATAATGTATGCTGTGTACGCAATGTACTTACCTAACGGACGCAAAACATTGTGCTTACGGGTGCATGCATGCAACGAAACAGGGACCGTGGAAGTAATTAAAGCTAGGTACCTAAGTCATAACATTTAAAAATTGTTTTCGTAACGAAACGTCAAAAAAAAAACCTCAAAAATTACTTGGAATTTTAACCTTCTTTATGTGTACAAAAATATCAAAACGGGAAGAACAAGTGACTCTCGGCAGTCTCGGCTTCCTTAGGGATATTGTAAGATACCCGAGGTAAGCCAAAAATGAGCAACTGAAAATAACAATCCTTAGTTTTCAAAAGTTACCCCGCACAATGATCTCTCCATAATATCGTGGATTTGTTTATCCAAAAAGGTCTGCAACATCAGAACAGGCTAAACAAAATTGTGTGCCAATCGCTGATCAACTGCCTCAATGAGAATTGAATTACCTAATGTAAGAAGGGTCCTTTAGAAACGTTGATTTTATAGGTTAAATTTCAGCACACGTTGTCCCACTGCTGGGCAAAGCGGCCTTTTTCCACACATTCTACGCCTCGCACAGGTTAGACCAAATACCTAGAGACTGTCATTTATAATACGACTCGTTGGTCTCGTGGTCGCAGGCGCTACTCCTGAGGTTCGATTCCCGTGATAAAGGGGTTTTTACGTCTAGAATTTCTCAGCAGCCCGGAGTCTGGATTTGTGCCCGGTTGATGGCAATAGGCTCGTCCCGTAGTACATGAGACCTAAACATAACTGGCCAAATATGGGTGTACTACTTAAGTAGGTAGGTATATCCTCGCGCGTTTGGTTGAAAAATCCCAAGTCACATTTCGTGGAATAAAAAACTGTTTATCATGGTTGTTTTAAACTTTATGGGATTGGACGAGCGTCATCTGACAAATAACCACTTAAGTTTTTTTATTGTTTCATATACTTATAAACATAAATCAATAACAATCTAGCGATAACTCGTAACTTTTTTGTTGATAACTACATCCATGTTAACGGCTAGCGTATTGTTAGTATTTTGTACAAGAAGTGTGATGTTGTTCAGGACTTCAACGTGTTTGCGGGATCATGAAGAGTTCTCTCTGTGCGGGTGGAGGTGTCCTCCCACCTGTGTTAACCTAAGGATGTTAGCCACAGGTAAACCATGGCATATCGATCTAAGCGATTTAAGTATTTATTTAATAGAAATCTACAACACCATTAAGTAGTACTATTTTCCCTAAGCATAGACAAATTACATAATTGTAGATATGTGCCCATCAACGTGGGACTGCCGCGTCGGGTGTCGATGTTCAGCGGGTTTCGTCAGGGACGAGTTTTCCAAACAATGCGTCCTCGTACAGAACTGTCCAGGTAAAATCATGGAATACGTAAATAAGTAACGGCAAACCCTATCTGAAATCCATCAACAGATCAACTCCTAGGTACTCTAAGCCTACCGATGAGCAATGAATATTTGTGGTCTCTTTAAGAAACCGTCAAGTAAAAATTTCACTGTCAAAACTTAGGTGAAGTGATGAGCTGCCTTCCACCTGATGCTATGGCTTGACACTATTGACTGCTCACTTTACCTCAGTTTTCTTGGTGAGATTTTTACGGAATAGATCTGCAGCATGTATGAAGGAACAATACAAACCAACATGCAACTAACCCAGCAACGGATGCTTGTTCCTTCTCTGTACGCGAAGTTTTGTGTGGGTAGGATACCTACATTTTATAAATTTGGCGAAACGATTACGGTACCTAAGGTACTCGGAAAACCTTACATTGTAATGGAACTTTCAAATCGTGCTTACCACGAATCTTAAATGGAAGCGTGAATATGTTGTAACTGTTGTAACTAACACACTTAAAATGTAGGGCAAGCATGTTAATTCACTTATTTAATACTGCGTACGAGTTTTGTTGACGCTACAATATTCAATGTCGCGGCAACGGCAACCGTACGTGATTATTATGAAATGCTGGTATGCAATCCGAAATGTGTATGTACCTTGGAACTTCCTAGCTGATGAATGTTATTTATCTATGAATAGTAAATAATGAATACATAATTACGCTTGCAATATCGGACGGGATGGGCAGAACGACTATGGTAAAACTTTACGGATGAATGAACTTACTATTCCCACAGACTTCTGCCTGCACCTCGGGAAATACAAGCGCGATATAATAATTTACATAATCTGTTAATAAAGTCTGGATTTGGTAATCTTAATAATCAGCGTCACCTTGCGGTTTTTTAGGATTCCGTACGTCAAAAGTAAAAACAAAACCCTTATAAGATCACTTCGTTGTCCGTCTGTCTGTCCGTCTGTCAAGACCCCTTTTTCTCAGGAACGCGTCAGTTAACAAGTTAAAATTAATATCAAATAATTAGGGCTGCAATCCCTTGAAGCAGTGATTTTTTTATTTTTAGGGTTCCGTGCCTCAAGAGTAAAAGTAGGCCGTAACCCATCACGAAGGCCCAGTGAGTTGGTAGATGTCACAAGTCTTCGCATTTTTGGTTCTAGAACATGCCGGTTTCCTCACGATGTTTTTCCTTCACCGTTTTGAGAGCACTGCAGCAGTGGTGATGAAATTATAAAGCGCTTGCCTGGGTTCGAACCCACGACAACTCGAACTCGTGAGTCGGGGGACCGTTACCATTGGGGTAACACTGTTCTTTAGGCTCCTATAATTAGATATAAATATCAATTTGATCCGTAAAGATCCGCAGAAGTCAATGATGCAGCCACTTTATGTTCGTCCGGTACAAGCCTTACATTGTACGTATACATGATACATTTTTAACCAGTGCGCAAACTATAACCATGAATTCAGTAAGTTACTGATTACCTCTGCCATACATTTTGACCGCGTAGGTACCTATTGCATTTTTCTATGAAACAGCAGATTTTTTTTGATAACCGTCGAAATATGTCTACGCTTGGGGGTCTAGAATAAAGTGCTGAATAGATAGTAACATGGCAGTTTGCGCATTCTGTATAGGTATGTTATTTATATTTGAATATTTTGCGTTAGACCGACAATCCGCCTAATACTTCTTCGATAGCACGATAATTTAAGAAATTAAATTTTGTTGGCTTATCACTTCATCATGCATTGTTATTGGCGTTTTCCATTAGGTGCGTCTTGAAGTATGTGGCGTGGCGAGGTAATTTATAGTAACATTTTAAACAGAAGACGGTACCCGATGAAAGATAAGTCCACTATAGCCAGTCTGAAACCTGGTTGAGCTGAATGCTGCTGATCCTTACATCATGTTCGTGAACGGGTCTTTCTACATCATTCGCATATGTTTAATTTCAACATGAATGATGTACTTCCCTACATAATAAATATTTGTTTTATTTTGGTAACAATATTTTGATTTAAAAGAGTTTCCATAGAAACCTACTACGCTTTGGAATGGGCAACTCGCTTCATCAAAACATCATTCAAAACAACTGGCGTTTGGGTGTACTATGAGAAATAGAGAACCCCCCCCCCTTTGAGAAATAGAGGCGTGACGCATGACGTATTCCTTTAATAATGTAACTAAATATTTTGTACTTCGATATTTATTTAGTTCTAAATGAACCACGAAGACGTAGCGTTGGACGGCTTTCCATGAGATGGACTTATGACCCTGTGAAGGCCGCAGTTATCCACTGGATGCGAGAAGCACAAAACCACTCGAAGTGGCGATGCATTGGGAAGGCCTATGTGCAGTGCAGCAGTGGATGTCTTTTGGCTGAAATAATGATGACGTTGAACCACAAAGTAATGGCTCAGTAGCCGAGTAGTCGGTTTTATTATTTGCGGATCGTAGGCTCGATTCTTCGTCTGTAGTATCGGCTCGCTCGCACGACAGATGACATTAATAACACAAGGAATCATATAAATATTTTTTCGAAATTGCCACGGGATAGGGCAGGGATCTCCAATTAATTTTATAGAGAGCCCGTTTAAATAAAATTATGAGCGTCGATGTCCGTTTGGTAGGAATTAAGTAGCAAACAAGTTTAAAAATATCAATTAATAAATATATTTTTTTAATGTATTAAACAAATATTATATAATTACTTTACTTTAAACTATCTGATGCCTGGAGTAAAGTTGATGCAAACTAAAACTCTTTATATTTTTTAATAATTTTAGATTATGTTTTAGTTATAAGCTTTACTGTTTACTTAAGTCCACACAACATGTCCGCCAGGAGTCACCTCTCCTGGGATAGGGAATAACGAGGATTGTGGGCGAAGTTGCTGTCAAAGTGCTTGTTGAAAATAATTTATGCAGTTTCGTAAAATTATTACGTTTACCCCTAAGTTTTGCCAAAAGTAAGACATTACATGAGTGTGTTGATTTTTGAATGTATGGTTGTATTCCTTCTTTCAATAACGCGTCAAACCAAACATAACTTGCTGGTCCTAATTCGTAAGTATTTAGGTGTATAAGTTACCTAGTAAGTAAATCATATTATGATTAGAGTGGCCTAATTATTGGTTGTAGGTACTTTGGCGAGATCAAGCATCTGAGTTTGCAGAAATATCTCGGTCAAGTACTTGTTTAGTATCTGTATAGATGCAACCTAAGTAATAATATTTGATCAAAAAGTCAATTGCAGCTTATGTATAAATATTAGTGTCTCAGTGGTCACGGCACAGCACACAGTCACCATGAAGTCGATATTATTTTCTGGTGTATTTGCCTTCGTCGCCCTGTCGGTCGCAGGAGCTCCTACGTACTCTGAAGGGGAACAGCCGCGGTACGTGAACAAGCAACAAATACAACAAATAGAAGAGTTCCTTCGGGAGCGACGGGCGCCGTACGCCCAACCGTATGTGACTCCGTGTGCCTCTGCCGGCGCCATACAGTATCCCGTCAGCACCGTGCCAGTCTTCTCCGCTCCATCTTACCCAGGATATGCAGCTGTACAGCAATACGGATACGCCGCGCCGCACTACCGTTCCGTAGACGAACAGCCGGAGTCTGAGTTGTTGGGCTTCTCCGATATGGACCAGGTCATGCAGGGGCATGTGCCCATGGCGAGGCTGGGAGGATATGGGGCTGCTGGTCTAGCCGGTGTGTCTCCTGCTCTGTCTGCTGCGGGTGGGCGGTTGCTAAACCAGGGCACATCCGGGACTGCGCTTGGCGTATTCCCCAACGCTAACGTCGGACGCTGCAGCGTGCCCTTACTGTTCAGCTGCTCGCCTAATATAGTGCCGGGACACCTGGCGGAGTCTCAATATCACGTCGCCCCTGCATACGCTGCTGCTGCCACTACGGCTGATTCGTACCGGCTGGTAAATGATCCCGTGCAGCATGAAGCACATGACAAACACGAAGAGCTGCTAGCACAAGAGCACGTGAACCATGAACCCAGTCACGCCACGCATCAATAGTGAATTTCATAGTGTATTAGAGTAAGCTAGTTGTAACATAATGTAATACTGTTTCAATAAAAAGTTAAAGTACCTCAATATTTTGTTTTAGCATTATTAAATGTACCTCATACCTACACTACACGTAAACATAGTTACCTACCTACACTTCACACTCAAAATTCACACTAAACATAAAGTACTGATTGGCGAGTTTTGAGCAGCCTATCACACCCGTAAACTCTCGTAATAAAACCTAGCCTGGCTGGTTTCCAAATACTCACTTACCAACAAAATGTTTGTTACTCCTTAGAAACTATGTGAGAAGTGGCCGTGATCCACCTTGCAAGCCTAGTGTGGGTTGATAGTACGTCACATGACTTAGTACCTATGTTTGTTTCTAGGACATCGTTGATGATATAAATTGAACAAAGTTCAGTGGATGCCTGTCTAGGACTCTGGGTTCCAAATGACGAGTAGTATAAGTCTTCACTGGGTCCCCACTGTTCTTATACTTTCGTGAATTTATAGTAAAATCAGCATAATAAGCCTATACTGTTCCAACTGCTGGGACACAGGCCTCCTCTCTGTGAGAGGGAGTGGGCTCTAATCCATCACGCGGGCCCATGCGGGTTGGTAGATGTTACACGTCTTCAAATTATTGGTTTTTAGGACATGCTGGTTTCCTCATGATGTTTTCCTCCACCGTTTTGAGAGCAGTGGTGATGAAATAATTTACACAAAGTGCCTGCCTGGGTTCGAACTCACGACCTACAACTCGTAAGTCGGGGCCGATACCATTGGGCGACCAAATAAAATAGATGGATATTATTGGAAGATATTTACTAAACCTTTATTAAGATTTTTTGCTACGTCAGAACATAATTGACTGATCATAGGCGTCTGATCCAATGCTCTAGAAGACTAGACAAATGACGCATTGCAAAAAGACACGTTTGTTTATAATGCAGCTATGGAAGGCTTTCTCTAAAGTAAATGCGTATATATAAATAAGCGCATTATCGGTGTTTATAACTCATTAATTCATAATCTTAGTACGTAAATTAAATCAAAATGAAGATAACGTTCATACTTATAATTGTAATCGGTCCTGTTCTCATGGCACCGATAGAAAAAACAAAGGAATCATCACACAAAACTATTGCTTCTATACATTCAGAAGGGACATATATTCAAGATGGAATGGGCCCGTTGATACATGAAGAACCGTTATCGTTAGTATCTCCTTCCAAGGACGTCTCTACCAGGACAATAACTGTCAGTCAACCTGTGTGTTTTCACAGTGAAGTCCTGACGGTGAACACAGATGCTGATCACGTTTCCAGCACCGTCAATTCAGCACAAATGGGACTTACCACAACGGTTTCTGATCTTCCACCTAATGGAATTGCTTCTGCTAGCCTGTTTGAGGAACTACTCACTCCAAGCAGTGAGGTACCACTTTCTGACAGCGGCCTGAAAGAAGCTATAGAAAAGCTTTCGTCTGAATCTGAAGCAGCTTGTGTTAACCAAAGTAATTCCAGAATGAAGAGGAACACCATTTGGTTGGATACAGTACATGCCGTCAGTCATCATAAGGTTTCGGAAGATTACCCAGAGTTACACCAAGGCAACCGTCATATCATTTCCAAGGATTATCCTGTTCCGAATCTATTGCGAGTGTCGATTCGTGAACAGTTCTAGACTAGTAAATGTTTTATTCCTGATTAAACCCTTATTACTGTTATAAATTATAATACGAAAAATATATTGCTGTGTAAAATGATTTTTCTGATGTTCAAATTATTCCTGAGCTTGTATCCCCTTACTAATAAACGTATTATAACTACATATCAGATGAATAGTTACACACCTATTTCCGTGCCTATTTCTCACTTCAGTCGTCAGTATTTTGAGTTTCGAAAGAAGACAAAGCGTTGTGTAACTATACAGACGCTATACAACGTTTATTAGTAAGGGGGTAAACATATGAATTTATTGAGTACAAGCCGTGTCCGATGGTATTTCCCATCGGCAAAGATTTTCCATACATTTTCCATACAAACTACCATCCCCTATTTGACCCCTTTAGAGACGTATTTTCAAAAGTTCTTTCTTCGTCCTGTATGGAACTCTTGCGCATGATTTCATGCTTCTAGACCCACTTGTTTAAGCTGTACGTTGTCTGTCAGTAAATGAATCAATTCAGTTTGTTTTGTGATTTTCAGACGTTTTCATATTTTTTTTTTTAAATCTGCAATTGTTAGAAAGGCGGAGACTACCGAGATGACGACTAATAGAGAAGTATGGAAGAATAACACATGTTGCGCCGAGCACAAAATAAATTGGGATAAGGCCAGGAGAATGAAATGATGTTTTATCTTCAAACATCAGTCATCAGTCATCAGTCTAATACAACCTGCATCCAAACAATGCAAACAGCACATTTTCGTTTGTTTCCACTAGTACCACCGAATGATTCGTAGACACTCGAAGACTGTCGTAGCATCGAAGTACCGCTACAGGCTACGGTCTACGAGCTAGCTACGAATATTCTTATTAAATTGGGATGCTGTTAATAAGGCTATGTGTTGACACAGTATTAGGTACCAAACATTATGATCGTTCCATATGTTTTTCAATTAGGTACTGTATACAATTGCACTACTTTATTACACAGCACACAGCTGCAAAATATCTTTGTGCGATATTAGGTAAATAATCGGAACAAAATAATTATAATTCAAATGGCATAGTGGCACAGATTTATTTCATTTCAGTTATCGTTTATGTTTTTAGATTATGTGTATGACAATCTTGACCATAATAACTGAAGAATACAATTATTTACTTTCAACACGGAAATAACGGTGCATAGCTACATACCACATGTATGACGTAATAATTTGTTAATTATTACAAAATAACATACAAGTAGGTACCTACAACGTGCACGAATCGGAGAATTTAAAATTGCATTTTCGTCATTACGTTACGTAGAGACTGCACAGAAGTGCAGTATTAGCAAAATTATAAATACTTATACGTATCAAAATTGTCTGTCTTGTCTTGTCGTAAAAGTTAATTTTATGATGAACCGCAACATTAAAAACTTGTAGGTACATACCCTAATTGCGTAATAAACTGTCAATCACAATCTGAATAATTTTGAAGGATATTCATATAGCTAATCGATTGCTTCATATATTCGAAAAATTAGTCTGTTCAGCAACGTAAATAACGCAATGAACATTGTTGAACTGTCAAATTGAGAGCCCCCGCTGCTCATGGTTACCAAATAACCGTTGCAATGATATATATTTTTCACATTGCTGTATTTAATGACAATGACAAGCCAAATCAAAGAAGGTTTTGTAGATTTGTTACATGAGAGTTGAGTATGAGTTTTTTTAGATGTTTAAGAATGAAAAAAAAACAGTCGTGGTCGATTTAAACAGTAACAATGAATAATTTTACTACATTAGAGTAGCAGTAGCTATCCCTAGGTTTACAAACTCCGGATGAGATGTAGGAATTATAACCCGCTCTGATGGGCCCACGTGGCGGATTACGGCCCACTCCCTCTCACAGAGAGGAGGCCTGTGTCCCAGCAGCTGGAATGTCAAAGGCTGATTATGCAGTAAACTTAATTATCGCGGTGTGAAGTCGCGGGTACAAGTTAGTTCATCAAAAATCATGCTAACTGTGTCGTACGTGAACATAAAATGTTTGTCGTAATATTACTGAAGAATGCTGATAATCAGAATTATGCAAATCATCTAATCTACTCGAACGTAAATGTTTGTTTCTTAAATTGTCGATGTCTTGATAAGTAGATAATTTCTGTTATCAGGTTTTCAGATAGGATTTAGGACTGACAAGAATTTGCACGATTTGTGTGGCTTAAGTACTTTGTTGACTTCAAGACTCGCACATGGTGAAACACGATGGTTTTAAAAACTGTTGGTCATACATTTCATTAACTATCCCAGGCTGCGTCCTAGGCACCTTTTTAAGGTCGTCGGTCCACCTAGCTGGGTAATACGCGGTCGCCACTCCAGGACTCGTTTGCTGCACCGGCCAGCGGTCCTTCGACAAACATGGTCAGCCCGCTGCCACTTTGGATTGCTTAATCTGCAAGATAAGTTGGAACTCCGGTTATTTTCCGGATCATTTTATTCCTGATTTTATCATTCCGAAGTCAAACATTTACGGGGCTTGTTTTGTCAGAAAAGTCATAAGGCGTACCTATTATCGAAGACCAATGGTTCAGCTCTCAAAACCTCTTAGTACTAGAAGATTTTCACCCAGTTTCTGAATTGAGAATTTGAAGTTGAGAACATCTTAATCTGTACTTAAGTATGACTTAAGTATGAAGTATGACTGTATTTCAGAATAATTAGTTAAGATTTGCTACTTTCTTCAAATCAGAAACCGGGTGTTAAAGTCCAAATATGCTCCGTCCTATACCCCTGAGTGAGCGTTCCTCCAAGTCGTTTCTAGGGTAGTTTTTGCAAAGGTGAGGTTTCCTATGGTTTTAGATTTCCAAAAGCAAGATAAAGCGGTCATTTCCATGGACCAGCTACTTATATAACTTAGGTTTAAATATATTATCAACAAATTAAGCACTTATGAGCAGTGGTGGCCCAGTGGTAACGGCCGCGACTTACGTTGTGTTGTAGGTCGTAGGTTCGAACCCAGACAGGCGCTTTACTTTGTGTAAATTATTTCATCACCATTGCTCTCCAAACGGTGAAGGAAAACATCGTGAGAAAACCGGCATGTCCTAGAACCAAAAATTCGAAGACATGTGACATCTACCAACCCGCACTGGGCCCGCGTGGTGGATTACGGCCCACTCCTTCTCACAGAGAGGAGGCCTGTGTCCCAGCAGTGGGAACATTATAGGCTTACTGCTGGCTGCTTGGCTTAGGCTTGGCTTATGCTATGCTAAATTATACTTTAGCCTCGTTTTTTACTTTACCAGTCTAGTAAAATTAACACAAATAAGTTTATTGTAAGAAAACGTTCATGGCAAGCTTTGCTCTAGTAAGCGCGACTGTTGAACGAGGGTTTGATTCAATAATTGGGGATTCGTTATTGGGTTTCTCCATGAAGAATTTCTCAGTACCTAGCACAGATATCTATGGTACCTAGCAACCTGGATTTTGCCTGTTCTTCTTCAACCTACGCTTGGAATGGGCAACTAGCTTCATATTTTCTGACTGACCGACTTCTTGACAATTCAGAAGTGCCTGTAAATGGTTTAATCGAAATAAATGCTTTGAGTTGAGTTGAGTTGAGTTGGATTTGTGTCCGGTTAACGGCAATAGGCTGGCCCTACACAGACGGGACTTGAACAAAACTGGCAAAATGCTGGTGTACCTACTATATCTACTTTTAAATCTGTGTCCCTCAACGAGGAATACTTACTAACTTCATGTTTTAATAATAATGGTACCAGTAATGTTGTGATGGCCCAGTGGTTAATAGCCTCGCCTCCCGTACCTCGTGCAAGTACAAGTTGTAGGTCCCTATGTAATCGAGCGGTCAATTCAGCTGATAATGTTTTATTAGGCTGCATGGTTTGGGTTCATAGTTGTTATTAAGATCCATAGACTTTGTACAGAAACCTATGTAAATAAATATGTATGTTTGTACTGTTTTAAAATGCGTTTTGAAAAAGTGCGTCAATTGCTTTACCCTGTTAGACACTTCTGTTTTCTTCTGTCAGACGCATACTGTCACACGATTTAAAACCCCTTTTATCATAATCATATAATTTTATCCTTAAGTGTCAAAATAGGTTTTGGAATGTAAGCTTTAGAATTCTTGCACCTTCAGTTTACTTATCTATTTTGACATCATTTAACTAAAAATAATTGTAAATCGATAGCTTGTTGGTAGGTGAGTGATTCTCGGAATATAATTCGTGTTTAGCGTAAACTTTTCGAACCGGAAGGCGTTGTCTCAGCATTTGTGAACCAGTTACTATAAGCACGTTTTGCTTTCTTTTACGTTCGATCAACCAAATCTCTTAACGGTAATTTAGTATAAATTAACCAAACAATTTAATCCCACCATCAATCGTGGTTTCAGACATGAAGAAGACACTCGTAGTGGTATCTGCTCTGGTAGCTCTGGCCATCGCGGCCCCCGCTCTACCCGGAGACGGCTTCGAGAACACGGACCGTACTCAAGATTGGCAACTTCAAACACAATCAAGCTTACCAGACCCTCTGAAGATAGAAAGGACGTCACCGTCGGAGATCAGCACCAGCTCCATTTTAAATAATGGAGTCCCAAACACTGAACTACAAAATGTACACATCGACGCTGGAGTTTCAACGCCCACGGGAAGAAGCTTCACATTGAAAAAGCCATTGATTGTGAAGAAAAAATATGGATACCAAGTGTATCGTGATTCTGATGAAGAAAAAGCTCAAGCCGACTCCAATGAAAAATGTGGCCGACAAGTCAAGGTTAAATTGTGTAATGAAGATGATAAAGTCATTACTTCAGTGACCGGGTCTGGCCATGAAGGTTCTGACATTCATACCGCCGAAGATGATGTGAAACATAGCATTAAGATGGCGAAGGAAGCTGTAGAGAATTTGCAAAGAGATCTTAAGAAAATGGAAACGAAGCCTGACATGGCCAATGAATCGCAATCTGACACTGAACTACATGAAGATATTGAAGTAGCTAGACAAGCCCTGAAACATATTCATGAAAATTTTGGAACTTTAGAATCGATGAGTTTACACGCTACAACTACACGGAACTCAGAGGACATGCATGATGTTCACGTCACGATAGCAAAAACAGAAGAAGAGAGGATGGCCCAGTGGAAAGAAGCCCTCGAAAATATCCAGAAAAATGTAGAGATAGCAAGAAATATCGAGGATAGTTTCAAAACTGCCAGCAACCAGGACAGTACGTTACTTTTGGATCAATCAGAGGCAGCATCCACAGTAGCTGATAAAAAAACTGAAGAAAATAAGCATTCGCATGCAGTGTTATCCGAAGTCAATAATTTACGTCTTGCACAGGATGAGGCTTTAGAAACTCATCACCAAGAAAAAAAAGCCGCAGATGAAATTATCCTGAACAAGGAAACAACTGATCATTTGAGTGAAAACAATGCTGCAGTGGAACTAGATACTGAAGATGACATGAAGACTGCTCCTTCTGAGATGATTGAAGTTCATTTAGACAACTTCAAAAACCACGAACCTTTGATAAGCGAAAACCACAAAATTCATGAACATGAAAAGAGTGCTGAAGCCAAATTAGAAGAACTTAATGTACACACCGAAAACAAAGATTTATTAAACAAAGAGAATATTGTTGATCATCATCAAGAAAAAAGTTCTGAAATTAATATGGACATGTTAACAGGCCAATCCGAGCATCGCATAATGCGGCTACCATTCATGAAAGCAGAAGGAACAGAAAAGGATACTGCCTTTAAAACGTCAGAAAATATTCCTGTGGCTCCTAGCACAACAAGCACCATAATTAAACCCTTCACTTCAGACGCCTTCAATAAACATCAGAAAAGCGCACAAGATATAGCTATTGAAGGCAAAATTGAACATCATACGAAACTGGAAAAAAGTGCTGATGACGGTATGATCGATTTTTTTGCAAAGGCAGCGGATCATTTAGTTCAAGAAAAAAATGAAAAAGAAGAACATTTAATGAAACTAGCGAAAGCTGCTGAAAATCAAAAACCGGAGCAGAAAGAACACCTTGCTGAAAACTGGGATATGAAACCGAAGGAAATTGTTGAAATTAAACACCTTGATAGCATCCCTAAATCTGCAGAGCAATTAAAACATACTCATTTCCACAATTTAGGTGAACACAATGAAAATGTTATGTTGGCCAAATCTGTGGACCACACCTCCATTCTAGACCATCAAAAGCAGCAAATGATGCAGCACAAAGTGTTGTCGTCTATGGAAACTGTACCAGAGATGAAAGCAGCGCAAGAACATTTGCATCATCTGCAGCACATACACAACGCACACTGGGCACCTGAAAGTATACATTTGGATCATCTGTCTTCAATGAGAGCTGTTCAAGATTTAGACAACGAGTTTCATATGACTCATGCACAAGCACATGAACATGATACCATCCCCGAGCATACCATGGATCATTTGAGAAACTCTCACATGGCTGAACATCAGATTCCGAGCAAAATGGGTGTCCCTCATGACTTTGAGATGGCGAGTCACGTCCCAACTCATTCCCACCACCCTTCGAGACACCATCAGAATTCGATGACGCACTCACAAATGCACGAGATGGGTGGTATGGGTATGCATTCCCATTTCCACCCAAACATGAGAGACGCGATGGAAGGTCTTGGATCTGATCACATGTTCCGCTGGAAGCCTGCACAGGAATCCGCAAGAGCGGCTTATGGATCAGGCTTGTCGAGTTCCGCTGGTCCAACTGGTGCGGTTGGCGTGTTCCCTAATGCAAATATCGGAGGGTGTAGTATCCCCTTGCTGCTAAGTTGTTCGCCGTCCGTGGTGTCGGGCAGCCTGGCTAAGGCCCATTCATCTTACAGCTCCCCCTCTTACAGCTCCCCCTCTTACAGAATGGAGGAGGACTTCGGCATCCACAACAAGCGTGACATCAAGAAGACGAACGACATGAGAAGCAGCAACGTTCTGCGATCACCTACGATTATAAAGCAGAAAAATTCAATCGCCCTGGAAAACAAAATGTAACAGACTTGAGAGTATCGGCAATCGAAAATAATGGACCATGTTAACTTATTTAATTATTTATTACAAATTTTCTACTTATGTTTATAGAACATCACAAAAATAATAAAGAAATTTTCTTCAACTTTCTTGTATAATCTAAACTACCTAGCTAATAATAATATATAATAACTAGCTGCGCCCCGCGGTTTCACCCGATCACTTAGGGGTATGAAAAATAGATAGTAGCCGATTCTCAGAACTCAAACTCAAACTCAACTCAAACTCAAAGCATTTATTTCAATTAAACCATTTACAGGCATTTTTGAATTGTCAAGAAGTCGGTCAGTCAGAAAATATGAAGCTAGTTGCCCATTCCAAAGCGTAGGTACCTATGGAGAAGAACGGGCAAGAAACTCCATGGACACTCTTATAAATTATTTTTGTACAAAAATATTAGTTACATCATTAATGTTGAATTTATAATTATATGTGAGAACGATGTAATAAAATAAAAAAGACGTACGTGTCAAGAGCGTCCAGAGTACAGCAAATAGTACTTAACAAAACAACAATCCACAAAAAAAAAAATTAAAATAAGCCGAGGCAGCCAATTGATGACCAGCCCCAACTGACGGCGCCCGTTCACGAACATGACGCATAGATCAGCACCATTCAGCTCAACCATTTTGAAGGGAGCTAAATGATCCAACACACACGCCACCGTCAGCGAGACATTTTAGTGAGCATGACATACTATCAGCCGCCAGTGCACATTCAAGTCAATGAAAGACATATTATTACCCGGTAAATGGTAGCTCACATAGAACTCACATCTGTGCTATGAAATTATACAATACAAAGGAAATTGAGTTTATACAATGCAAATATAGTCCCACAATCTTCAGCAGCTCCAACAGTATGTTCAAGTGTTAATCAATTAGTTGTGGTTGTGGAGCAGGACCAGCATTGATCCAGGTATCTTTATCAACGATGTAATCCCCTATCTTATAATATGCCTGCCTGCATAGTGTGCGTTTTAAACAAGACTTGAATTTTGTCTCATTCAGTTGAAGAATGTGGGGAGGTATTTTATTATAACATTTTAAACAGTACCCCATAAAAGATGAGTCTACTTTAGCCAATCTGAAACCTGGTTGAACTAGTAGGTCCCTATTTCTAGTACTATAATTATGTCTGTCACCTCTTTTACTAAAAAGATGTAAATTTTTCCTTACATACATGATGTTTTCGTAGATATATTGACAAGGCACCGTCATCGTCATGATGTTAATATCCTTAAACAGTTCCCTTAGAGAATCGCGCCTGCGGAGATTATATATGACTCTGATAGCTCTTTTCTGCAGAATAAAAATAGAATCGATGTCTGCAGCCCGTCCCCAAAGTAAAATACCGTATGACATGATACTATGAAAGTAACTAAAATAGACTAATCTCGCGGTATCTACATCAGTAAATTTACGGATTTTTCTGACAGCATAAGCTGCTGAACTTAGCCGTCCTGCAAGAGATGTTAAATGAGGACCCCATTGTAGCCTTGAGTCGAGCGTGATCCCAAGGAAAACAGTTTTATCGACGAATTCTAGTTTCTCTTGATTCAATATTATCTCACAATCACTACCCTTGACATTTGGTAAAGAAAATCTTATGCACTTAGTTTTTTTTTCCATTTAATACTAAATTATTAGCAGTGAACCAATTGTGGACCAGCAGTAGGGCATTATTTACGTCGTCAAAATTTGTAGCACGTCTATTTATCTTAAAAATTAAGGAAGTGTCATCAGCAAATAACACCATTTGGGGTTGATTTTTTAATAAATGGAGTAGATCATTAATATACACCAAAAAGAGGAAAGGACCCACTATCGAGCCTTGTGGCACACCCATTTTTACTGTTAAACTAAGCGAATTGACACCATTTATTTGAACTTGCTGTTGTCTATCATTTAAATAAGAATTAACTAAACTGAGTGCAAGTTTTCCAAGTCCGTAATGCTCAAGTTTCAAAAGCAAGGTTTCGTGATCGACGCAATCAAATGCCTTGGAGAGGTCACAAAAGATTCCTATGGCATCTTGAGCCTCTTCCCACGCGTTAAAAATGTGTTTTAATAAGGTTACACCGGCGTCGGTCGTACAACGTCCTTTGGTGAAACCATACTGTTGATCGTGAAGGATTTTATTCGTGTTAAAATGATTGAGCATCTG
This sequence comes from Gortyna flavago, assembly GCA_963669345.1. Taxonomy (NCBI): domain Eukaryota; kingdom Metazoa; phylum Arthropoda; class Insecta; order Lepidoptera; family Noctuidae; genus Gortyna; species Gortyna flavago. The sequence continues at coordinate 6,362,951 of OY770132.1, forward strand.
ATTAAGCATTATCTTTTCAAACACCTTGCTGAAAACCGGCAACACGGATACGGGTCTATAATTATTAGTGTCTTTACTGTCCCCGGATTTGTAAAGTGGTATTACCTTACTGTATTTCATTAAATCGGGGAAGACTCCTTGATCCACACACGAATTAAATAATAAGGCTAAGTAAGGCGCAATAGTCTCAATTATGGAGGTACAGACCTTAATGGACATTCCCCAAAGATCTTCGGTCAATTTGATCTTAATTTGCTTAAAAGCTTTAATTACTGTTACAGGGTTAATATGCCTAAAGTTAAATTCAATCGGGCAGGCTGAAACGTTCGCCCTTACTAAATCAAAAGCGAGCGAGGGCGAGGAATTTAAGGTTTCAGTTGTTTTGAGTGGGATACTAGTAAAGAAATTTACAAATTCTTGAGCAACATTTTTGTCATCGCAATTATGAGACCACTTGACGTCTGCAGTGTGTAATCAGAATTATGTTTTTTGTTCCTGTTCGTTTCGTTATTAATAATTTTCCAAACCGTCTTTATTTTATTGTCTGCTGATTTAACCTTGTTGCTAATGTATAAGGCTTTAGCTGCCTTACAAGACCTTACAGACCTACTGAATATGCATATACAATTTCATAAAAATCGGTCAAGCCGTTTCGGAGGAGTATGGTAACTAACATTGTGACATGGGAATTTTATATATTAGAAGATTAATAGATAATAATAATAGAAGATAATTTCTAGTTGTTTAATCATAAAGAACCTAAAAAAGGTTCATGTTGATCTTAATGATAACTAATTTCATGACATAACATCACGCTTGTATTCCCCAAAGGAATATACAGAGGTGTAGCGTACACCCCGCCAGCTATGTATCTTTAAATCCCATGTTACAGCAATATTATATTGTAAACACACAATTACGACTGTGGAACGTCGACCGACGAACTGGCAATCGAACCCAGGTCGATCATAAATAATTTATCTACTTTGTGGTTTCACCTCAATAAACATCATTAGGTATGTAGGTATGTCAGACTGCAATTGCAATGAAATAATAATTGCAACACGACAATAAATTAAATTCAAATATAATTAGAAGTTGTAACAGGAAACCACACACATTCAATTGTCAATGACTTCAAAATTTTGCTGATTTTCGTATTGAGACGTTCTCAGTTCATCGCGCTGAAGTATTCAACACATTAAATAAATAAAAGTTTTGTTAGAACATTATTCGGTGACTAATAACGATGTTAAGTACGTGTGTAATAATTTGTGTGAGCTTCGGTTTTATTCAGACTGCTCCCTTAACTTATGAGAATCCGTTTTTCTCGAACTATGACAGTGTCGATTACAATGAACTGGTCCGCGCAACACGTAACCTGATCCCGCAACTAGCTCCTGAATCCGTGTTCCTGAGACCTTTAGAGGTCAACAGAAATTCAAACGACGACGCAAGTGTATACCGAGAGGGTAATGATTTCATCAGATTACCCACTTTTGCATCAGAGGATTTGACTGTGTTGGATCCCTTACCACAGACTTCATATTTTGATCATGGCATTCAAGCTGCACTGCCCCTGGAATACGGCTTGATCAACCAGAACGTGCCGTCGGCAATGGTTTGGAATGGCAAATACAATTTACGAACATCTTATGACACTGATCCAGATACCTACGAAGTAGATCAAGGTCTGAATGCAGGATCGCAAGAGGATGGTTTGTATCCGTTTGTACACACCAGCATATCTGCAGCTCTGAACCCCGTGCCTCCGGTTCACATGTCGCCGCCAGTTTACACAACACACATACATGAAACGATGCCGTCTCTGGAGACTCGTGGTGACTTTGATATTGACGTGTTAAACCCTGAGAACTCAGAACTGATGCCACCAAACTTGCGGATCACTCGTTCGAAAAGAGATTTTCTGGAAGACTTGACTAATGACGCGATGCTGAACAACCTCCTGCCGACGATGCCTGTGCCACTCGCGCGTGGTGCAGAGAGGTCTCCGTCCTACCAGGTGTCGAGACATCTGGTGCCTGGTGTGGCGCCGAGAGCAGGTCAAGTGATGGCTGTCTTCCCGACCAGCAAGGCTAATGACTGTGCTATACCGATACTTATGCGCTGTTCTCCAAACTTGGTTCGTGGAACACTGACCGGATCATACGCTGAACAGTCGCCGCAGGTGACGTCAGCGGCTTACAGAGAGAACGTGGAACAGTTCAACCATAATGCGTTTATAAAAGCTAACATGTGATTGTATTGAAAAACCATAACAATTATTGTATAACAGAATCAAATGACTGAACCCAGTAAATAATGAGTGAACGTCAAATGTTTGTTTTATTTTCCTGTCTGAAATTGTATAAATTGATGTTATGTTACGGCATAAACTCACAAAAACAATCATGATATAGGTAATAATATTAGTATTATAATGATTGAGTTTAGAGTAACTACTTGCTTGTTGTTGTTGGTTGTTGTTGTGTGTAGTTTTACGTCAACAGCGCATGCGCATGTTACTATCGAATAGCAATAATTATCTTGTAGTGAATACGTTTTACGATAGATTCTATTTATCAATTTATTGATAAGCATTTTCTATTGTTCTAACAAATAAACAAAACTCTTGAACTTTCTATCATATTATATAAGGTAATGATTTCTTGGAACATGTTGTTTTTATTTCGTTTGTCTTACCCTATTAGGCCGTTTACGCATCTTACTGTAGTTTAGGATATCATAAGTAGAGAATTGGGGCACTGTTATAGGTAGGTACTGTAGATTCAGCACGTTAGATTTGATTTCCTGAGCACTTTAACTAAAAATAATATACTTAATAATCAGCAGCTTTTTCAAATCAGTGCCCATAGTAGTGATTGTTGAACTTTTAATGTTGACTATACATAACATGATACCTACCTACATTATATAAAGTAGGTACCTCATTAATGGTAGCAGGTCATCATCATCTGCCTAGCCTTTCCCCTATGTTGGGGTCGGCTTCCAGTCTAACCGGATGCAGCTGAATACCAGTATTTTACATGGAGCGACTGCCTATCTGAAATCCACAACCCAGCAGCTACGAATGTAGGGTCATGCGGGTTTAATTCCGTGATGTGTTTTATTATTTTACTTTTACGTAATAGGTACATAGCTTACAATTACAATATTGTTGCCAGCGACTTCGTTCTAATACAAACTTCCAGTGCCGCGCCGGTTTCGAACGATATTTTTCTCATCACTTCTAATACAGTCTATACCATATTATGGGCAACGCCCCGCCTGCGGGCCGGATGCGGCCCGATCCGGCTTTTGATCCGGCCCGCAAAATATTTTCAAATCGTGCGTGAATAAAGGATATTAAGTCTCAGTTCACGTCAAAGACTAACATTCTTCGGTAGATTCAAACCTAACGCGAAAAAACTCTTACTTTCATGATAGATTTTGTCCACTTTTTGTTTTACGCACCTTTTTCGTATAAGATTCCGGGGTCTACAAGCAATGTACAACAAAATGTTGTAAGTCACAATTTTTTCGCGACTCCTACCTACATCATAGTACCTACGGCCCGTAACATCATTAGTGATCTGTGGTTTGGCCCGCAATTTTCCAAAGGTTGCCCAACCCTGGTCTATACCATAGATATAAGTTTTTTTATTTCTATGGTCTATACCGTTGGCCCAGTGGTCTCATGTGTGACTGTTGAGCATGGGGTGTTCGCTTCGATATCCTGGCGAGCTTTTATATTTATGTTATGTGTTTTGCCACCAGACACACCGAAGTGTCCCCCGAACGAGGTCCTGGGCTCGAACCTGCAGTGCATCACTCGCAGGCATGTCACCAACACCAACGAGACACATTGGCAGCACTACGACGTGCCATAGGAACGAAATCACTTTTAACGTAAAATACAGTCTTTGCTTTTGTTTTGTGTTTTAAGGAATATTATCATCATCATAATCATTCTCCAGCTGCTCTTATCTCAATTTATTTTTGGGGTCGACGCAACATGTCTTTTTTCTTCCATACTTCTCTATTAGTCGTCATCTCGGTAGTCCCCTTTCTAACCATATCATAATTATATCACACAGTCCATCCATCGTTTCTTTGATTAAAATACGAGTATGTCTAATCTTTAAATAAATAAAACAAAGTTGAATTAGTTACACCATATATAAATCAAGAACGGCTGGACCGTTTTTTATGATCTCTGGTTTGTTGGATTTGTGTCCTCCCCGAATCGCAGAATAACTATTAAAATATGGGAAAAATTCACGAACGAAAATAATGAAGACAATTCATTTTGTCATACATTCGTTCTTATTGATTCTGAAGCGGTAGTACGAAGTTCGCCGGGTCAGCTAGTATATGTTTGTTTCTATTTTGAGAAATAGAAAACGGAATACTCGATGTCAGAAATCGCTACATAGACATAATTCCAATGCTTTTATCGGCTAGCAAAATCGTCTGAGGGGTAACTGGTTTTAGAAAAGTTAAACTTGATTCAATGTGACTTTCAGTAAGTATCTCAATGCTTGGAACACAAGCATCTGTAATTCAGAATGAAAGAAAACCAAGATAATCTTGTTAAAAGAAGGACAGTTGGAATTGGAATGCATCGATAAAAGTTAAAACGTTATCGCGTCATCTTCATGAACCACATCTGCATATTATTCTTCAATGGTAGATTTATCTAACAAGCATAATGTATCTAAAAAGATCAATCATTAATAAAACTCTGCTTCACCGTCAAATACTGGACAATCAGGTTCTCATTAATTCTTCAACATTTAATAATCATTTAATACGTAGTAGGTGCGAAAAGTTTTTCCTTTATTTACTTTGTCCGAGTTAGTAAAACAAAATGTAATGGCGTGATGGTTATTCTTAGAATAATACATGTACAAAAATAAACAGTTCCTTCCTCGAACATTTCTAGTGTTTACAAGTTTCCTTCAATGAATTCGCATTAAATTACGATCCTCTTGTCATTCTGCGCAATATTTATTTGATTAGATACACGTGCTGCATTTTAACTAGGTATAATAAATTTGTATCAGATAACATTAAAGGATTAATGATATTTAATGAGTTCTTGCGAGAAGCCTATTTAATACCACTATACCACTAACACCACCACTATACCACTTATACCACTTTACAAGTACTTAGTTAATTGCTGAATTTTCCAACGTCCGATATGTTTTATCCGTGAAATAATGTTTTAAAAACCGAAAACCGAAAATTCAAAATTATTAGTCCCCCCACCCCCTATATACGCCGATGCTACTACTTAGGGCTGATTTTATCAAAATCAGATATCTTTTATCCGCAGTATAAGACTTATAGGTAGGTACGGCATTCAAGTTTGGTCAAATTCGCCCTAAGAGATAACGGACAAACAGAATATCAACGATCCAATTGTCAGATCCTTCAAATAATATAGTCCTTTTCTGTCTAAAATTCACTTTTTATAGAATTCGGATCCGATGCTTTTCGAGTCTTGAATGAAGCAAGCGGCCATGAAGATTAGGTAATTGCAATCAGGCTACCCTGTTATCACATCTACGTATAATGCGTTATGATCATAGGTACACTATTATGTAGGGCATTACTTTATGTTACAAACAATTAGCCATATTATCTTGTGCTTAAAAGGTAGGTTATTTTATGATAGCGTTAATGACTTTATAGAAGCCCTCATTCTAGTGGTATTAACGAGGTTAGGCGCACCGTTTGATTTTATGTTCGTTAAGTTGTAGGTATTTTTACCGAGAAAGCTAAAGGTCAGTTAATTAATATATCAATATTCTTGCAACAAACACGTGCTGGATTCGTAAAGCTCTCTCTAAACATTATCACAAAGGAAATTCAACTCAGTGGCACTCAACGGGATGCAAGTGGGTCTAAATTTTTGCGTCTTCCTTCAGAGTATGTCTGTTCCATTACTACCAATATTTACAATAAAAATTCTTGAACATGAGAAACTGCACGTATTTCGTGTTTAATTTAGGAATTATCCTTTCTCTGATCGACGTTCCTTGCGTAAACTGAAAAATTGTGACTTGGGAAGCTCGCTGTGACGTATAATTCAGAATTGAACAGGGGGACCGACTGTTTACTCCTGCGTCGAGTCTAAACAAACAGCGAGCCAGGCAGCTTGACTCTTGCGCATCTGTGACGTAAAACGACGAGCCCAAAGATAACAATACAGCGTTTAAAAGGCAGCAAAAGTATAGCGAGCACCAAACAAATTCACAACGTTTGATAGCAAACACGTCCAAACTTACGAAAAATAAAAATAAACAATGGCGAAGTTTCTGTTATTTGTAGTATTGTCTGTTATATGTGCAGTTGGTTACGCCAAACATATACACCCGAGGAATATAGTTCACACGGACGAGGACGCGACTAACGGCAGTGACACAATTTCTACCGAAATCGATGGCATGCCAATTGTGAGTACAGGTTTTATTAATATTAAATCTTTAGCTGAACTCCACTCCAACGAACTCATACACTCCCATTTAAGACCTCATATAGCTCAGCGGGACTGTCCGAAAGGGTTACCGCTACCCCGGAATATAAAGGGCTAAGGAAGGAACACGGATGGGTTTTAGTCAGTAAGAGTCTGACACTCACTTTCGCTCCACCCACAGCGGGAGGAGTCATTGGATGAGTTCCCACCCTCAAAAAAAAAACCTCATATAGCAGAATATACGTTGATGTTGTTTGTGGTGATCGCAGTACGATGACATAGTTAAGAGCGTAGTCTGCTGCGGATCCCCTTGAGGCCCAAGAGTACGAATTGTATGAACTTCGTCGACATTAATGGCAGTAGTATGGGTTAGTGATATTACTGGAAGATAGATTATTAAAGTACGGTGTGAAATCCAGTACAGCAGCTACTGGACCATGTCATTGACTTAACAACGTATTTGACCCAATGACCGTCATAGAATTTCGTAATCTGTGAAGGGTGTCATAGGGCAAATATGTATGTGCATTTCTTCACAGACATGCTATTTTTTTATTAGTAATTCTAATCAGAGTAATAAAATCATTATTTAACAGCTTTATCCATATCTTATGATGTTTTTGATTTGATAACAGAACAGTGGATACCTTGTCTTTAAGGTACTATCTCATTCAGACTATAGATATCTTGTCAATTACCTTCAATCAATTCCTTGAACGATGGCCTTACATTATATTTTCCATACGTGTTGTTGTTTGTATCAACATTTTAGTCTTTGTCAACTTGTTTTGTTTGTATCGTTTACACATAGCAACGATGTATTTTATCATACAAATCCCCTTTCCATATAAATGTGACATCTATAAGTACCTAAATCTACGATAACATTGACAATTTTAATCCTCAAGTAGATTACGGGAGATTGAAATGTCATATTTAGAAGACACTGTCTTAGTAGTTATTATTTTCAGAAATACTCATGATAGTTTCTCGTTTCAGGAAGTCATACGACACATCAAGCCAAGTCGCTTCGTGCCAGTCAACAACGCGCTGTTCTTCATGAGGTATCCTCCGTGTGATGAGGGCTTCGAGCGCGACCTTCTTGGTGTTTGCAGGGAAGTCTGGGACTAACCATCAGAATAATGACAACCACAGCGTAACCTGTATGGAGTTTCATCGCTTTTGATAGCCTTGAATGAGTGGAGTAGGGCAATTTGGGGGTAAAGAAGGAGGAAATTCGGGACATAGATCTCCATCTCCATCTCTCCGAGCAACCTACAATGTCCATCGCGATGCAGAAGGTCGGCTGTATGGAGAGTTACACTGTGATGCATGTGGCCAAACAATCGAAGAAAGTATGAGCGAACCATTCATTGTATTGATAATAACGCCAAGTTGACATTATAATTGATCTAATTTTAGAGTGGATAAGATAGAATATGAGATTATATTTTATATAAATAAAACATATTTTATAATATTTAATCCGGGTTTTACTTGGATTAAATAAGCTTTTGCAAGGTAACAAAAACAAGCAATTACAGTAATTAGCCGAGTATTTAATGATGTCACAAAGTGATTGAACAAACTTTTAATTCATAATTTAACGCGTACATAAAATTTTCTCAACTAACATTCACAAGACACTCACTAAGATACCTACGCCACAGATAACTGACAATTTTCTCACAAACTACAACTACAGTTACAGTGCACTTAAAGTAATACATAGTCCACGGCAAACATTATTCACGTCACAAAGCTTTCACAATTTAGATCTCGTCGAGCTGGAGTGACCCCGGCCGACGAGGATGCCCACCTGGTACAAAAAGTCATGGGTTATGCATATACATATACCAGTTTACTTACTTCCAACAGAGGTCAGAAGGATAAAATCTATAACAAGAATGTATTATTGTTGACCAAGTGTTTCGTTGTTTACTGAAGAATATACAATGCCACGTTCATAAAATAGCACTCTAGATATAAGATACACTTTGGGCAATTATCTGTCAGGAGATATCCGATGCAGATCCGATGTATATCTAGACAAGAACACCACTTACCGAAATGTCCTGGTGTCGTCACATGAGTGAGGCGGGCGGCAGCGTGACGGCGCCGTGTCCCGACAGTGGTGACGGCAGCGTGGCCACGCCGCGGATCCACGCGCCGCGCTCGCAACAGAACGACTCCACATTGTTCAAGGCTCGCATGTAGATGGTTGTCACGCCACCTGAGGCATTAGAAATACATAAAAAAAATAAGGCGGTATGGAGTTTCCAGGAGAGATTTTCCATAGATACAATATCTCGGTGTACATAACAATAACTCTAACTAAGTACTCTGTATCCATGACTCTTGCGCTCTAAGAGATCTATGTTTTCCATGAAAAAGGACTTTGGCCTCTGACGGTCAGCAGCGCCCTAACCACGAGAAGACTGACTACTCTTTAAGATCTGTCTTGGTCGACTAGCTCTGGTATTGATGATTAATCGCGCAGTTCTCTATAGATTGGGTGATCACGGTCAAGGGCGAATTTATTTGCACATGGGGCACATGAGAGGAACAAAGTTCTTTACCAGTTCCTGCTTTTGACCATTCATAAGAATCAGCTAAAATGTTTTCATGAGTTGAGGAAAGCTGTACAAATTTCGGAATCGCGAAGCCCCTCAGACCGCGCTATCTTTTAGCTATATGTTATTCTGAAATCCTCTCGCCAACTCTAGGCCGGTGCATTGTTGGCATAGATGGATATGCATTCAGGCCAGTCCATTCGGACGATTAGATTTTATGTTACTTTAACCGATCAAGGGTGGATCGCCCTTGATCACGGTCTACATACATGACTGGTGCTGTTAGCCGTCATCTCATTTGTTTGCCCCAAGCTCAGAAAATTTAAACCTTTTTCCCGAAATTAAAAATATATTTTCAATTTCGGAAGAATTACATGGTATTCTGCAAACGTGATTTACAATCTAATAAGAATTGATCTACCTACAGTGTGGAATCCACATTTCTCGAAAACTATTTTTGGTCTGTTTATCGTTAATCTGAGGCGCAACTTCTTATGCAGAAATATTTAAAGATGTACAATAATATCTGATAGCAGACTGAGTAGGTAGGTTAAAAATATCCCAAGCTAAATGAGCTCAAATACCCGAGAGATAAATACAAAGATACTTTCCTACAGTCAAGATGTAGATCTTTTCAAAGTTTTCCCGGAATAACCCGGGAAAATATACAAAGAGTACCTAGTCTTCGGATTTTTTTTTCACATCGTTTTAAACCACTGATGAGTCTGGTTGATCTAAAACCTTCATTTAACAGGAAAAAAGGCTATCGAATGTATCTTAAGATATTAATGAACCTTAGGCTAACATCGGATATACTTCTTCGCGCAAGGTGACTCCCCAAGTCCTCTGTCAGTGACAGAAACGTATTTGTCGTTATTGCGGTTTTTTTGACGTCAAAGTTTATTTAAGCTTTACCCCTTTCATGCATATACGCTTAGGAATATCCGTTAGCAAATATTAATATGTAAATATTAAGTTGAAATGTTTTGTCTCTTATATGAATGGGTTGCGTCACTTTTCTGGTTTCTTAACTAACAGATGACTTATACGCGATTCCTGTAATAGAAACCAATCATTAGCTGACTAAGTTAGTGCAAGTTATTATAATTGCTGCTACCTAAATTGGACATGACTCTTAAATCAAATCAAAATCATTTATTCAAATAAGGCTGACAATCAGCACTTTTCGAACGTCAAAATTACATAAGACAGTACCCCAAAACGCCCGCCGTTCACCACTTCCTAGTGCTTGCGCTGGGAAGAAGAAATGGCGCAATAAACTCCCCAGCACATGTCTTCAACCCCTAGCTCATAGATAATCGTGTCTTAAAATAATGTTATCATGCTAAGCACGCTAACATTATTTTAAGACACATATTAAGATTGCATCTAATGCAGTTTATCAATTGACCGATTATACATATTTTAAGCCAAAAATGCTAATAACATAATACAGAAATATTACCTAGATACTTAAGTGGACAAGGAAAAAATTTAAGTATAAGACGTTTACTTTCAATAATCGAGTTTGCTAACAGCTCTACCGCTTTGTCACCACTTTTCTAGCAGTTCTAACTAGTCATGTTTATAGAAATATTTTTTCCTGTTATGAATGTTAACTTCAAAAAATATTTGCTTATGTAGGTACTAGTTACATAATTATTACGCAAATGAGGAAAGAATGGAACGGATAGATTTTTTTACCGGATTAATTACATAGCTTAAATTTCGAAATTTGTTAATATCAACAAAAAGCTACCAATTTTCTTGAGTACCTAGATACTATTTATTGATCGTTGTGTTTTGCTGATTGCAATGAGTCTATTATCGCTAATGGCCTGATAATGACGCCATCCATCGATCATCATTGAAGTAAAAACTGGTCGAAAAAAATGATACTGTTGCGCGCCACAATTGATATTCGTTACCACTAGCGCCATCTAGTATCGAGTAGAAGAACTAGTGTCAAGAACCTTCTAGAAGTTTCGATGATAGAACTTTCTAGAACTATCGACATCTGGTCAGTTGGGGCCGGAATGTACTCGAACATTCTAGATGTTTCTACAATAGAAGGTTCTAGAACAATGTGAGACCTATATAAGGCGGGAATGCTCCGCGAGCCGACACAGTCTTGGATAAGCGATACAAGCGAAAACATCGAAAGGAAAGCGATCTTCAAGTGCGACTTAGAAGTGATCAGTAGTGCAATTGTGTTTCATAATTAGCGTTAAAGTTGTAATTTGTGTTTTTAAATAAAAGTGTTTATTTTTGGTTATTAAATCGGCAGTTTTTAATTGTCAAGGACCCCAAGCTCGTAACAATTGGTAGCAGAAGCAAGGATTAAAATGCCGATTTACCCAAAGACGACACTGAGGGTATCCGTACCCGGAGTCAACGCCAACAGGAGACGGACCAGAGACGTTTTGGTGGAGCTCCGCCACAGAGGTCGGAGGGCCAGATACCGACCACGGAGGCGGGCCCGCCCACAGCTGCTCCAGCATCATCAGCACCAGATTATGCTGCTCTGATGATGATGCTGCAGGAGCAGGCTCGTCGTCAGGAGGAACAGGCTCGCCGGCTAGAAGAACAGCTCCAGCGTGATAAGGAGGAACAGGCTCGCCGACAGGAGGAACAGACTCGCCGACAGGAGGAACAGGCTCGTCGGCTGGAAGAACAGCTCCAGCGTGATAAGGAGGAACAGGCTCGCCGACAGGAAGAGCAGATGCTCCTTATGAAGGACCTTCATGCTACCTTCGGGAAAGACATGAAGGAGGTGAAGGATAAGGTTGCTCAACATGACAACCGCCTGTCGGAAGCTGAAACCCGAATCGACCAAGTGAATAATCGGGTTGACAACGTGATGGCTGACGTGAAGAAAACCGTGATGGCTGAGGTGAAGAAAACATTGGATTACATTAAACTTGGGGATGGAATCGCAGCTCCCGTAGCTACAACACCTTCGCTACGTGGATTCAAAGTGCCACCATTCGACGGAACTTCTTCCTGGTCGGCCTACAAAATCCAGTTCGAGGCTGTCATGAAGGCGAACGGGTGGGATAAAAATCAGGCCATGACTGCCCTCACCCTAGGCCTGCGCGACCAGGCCTTAACTGTTCTGGAAGCTATCGGTAAGGAAGTGACTTACGAGCAGCTCCTTGAGGCATTGGAGGCTCGGTATGGCGACGCTCACCTGGAACATGTGTTTCGTGCGCAGCTCAAGGATCGCGTGCAACGCAGCAGCGAAAACCTGCAGCAGTGGGCCCTTGAAGTGGAGAAGCTGGTTCGCAAAGCTTACCAGTCCGTACCTGCGCTTATTGATGGGAACCTGGTGCAGGCATTCATCGACGGCATCCGCGACCTTGAAGTTAGAGCTGCTGTGAGGCTCGGTCACCACGGGACGCTTAAGGACGCCTTGGCCCATGCACTAGAGGTGGAAGCTGTGCGGCAGGATCATCGTTCCCATCGCGTCAGGGAGGTTCAAGCGGCTACAGTTCGCGATCGTAATAAAAGATACAGCCCTAGGTGCTACGATTGTGGGGAAAAGGGGCACCTTCGATCCAGTTGCCCAAAGCGAACTGCAGGAAGAGAAGAATGGCCTATCCGTCAGCAGCCAAGGAGATTGCCAGTAGCACGTGAAAATGAAGTGAAAACCATGATTGTGGGAAAGGTGAAGGATGGTGTTATTGAACCTTCATCTAGTCCATGGTGTTCACCTGTAGTGCTAGTAAGGAAGAAAGACTGCAAGCATTGTACTAGGCAAGAAAGTAAAGAAGTCGTACCTGTGAGGATACTCAGGACAGACCTCAGCAACGAGTGGAAGGAAAGACTACAACGTGCACAGCAGGAAGATTTGGACATCAAGCCGATTCTGGAGTGGATGAAGGCCAGAGCTCCTAAGCCCAGGTGGAGCGATGTCTCAGCGATGAGTTCGGTCACAAAAAGCTATTGGGCCCAATGGGACAGCTTGGTGATTCAGGATGGAGGCCTGTGCCGTAAATGGGAAAATGCTCGGGGAGACAGCTGTCATCTGCAAATGGTTGTCCCTAAAGCTCGAGTGCCGGATGTTCTACAGCTGTACCATAATGGTTGTTCAGGAGGTCATCTGGGAGTAAAACGGACTCTACTGAAGATACGAGAACGGTTTTACTGGGTCCACTGTCGGGACGATGTCGAGGACTGGTGTCGCAAATGTACAAGTTGTGCAGCTGTAAAGGGACCTCAGACACGTAGTAGAGGTGCATTGAAATTGTACAATGTTGGTGCACCATGGGAGAGAATAGCCCTAGATGTTGCTGGACCTTTTCCGGAAAGTGAAAGTGGTAACAAGTATTTCATGGTTGTGATGGATTACTTCACTAAGTGGCCGGAAGTCTTCGCCATTCCAAACCAAGAAGCTTCAACAGTTGCAGATAAACTGGTGCATGAAGGCTTCTGCCGTTTTGGAGTACCCTTGGAGATTCACAGTGATCAAGGAAGGAATTTTGAGTCCCAAATATTCCAGGAAACTTGTCGAGTTATGGGTACTCATAAAACTAGAACAACTTCTTACCACCCACAATCGGATGGAATGGTGGAAAGATTTAATCAGACATTGGAGAGATACCTGGCAAAAGTTGTGGAAAATCGGCAACGAGATTGGGACAAGCACATACAACCGTTTTTGTTGTCATATCGCAGCGCTGTTCACGAAAGTACATCGGTGACACCAGCTTTCGCAAACTTTGGAAGAGAATTACGACTGCCTGCTGACCTGATCACCGGAATACCACCTGATGCCCACGCAGTATAACCGATTATGCGAATGACTTGCGGAACAAAATGAATGACATTTATGAGCATGTCAGACAATCGGGCCAGCAAATGTCTGAAAAGATGAAAACCCGTTATGACCGCAAAATGAACAATAAAGGGTTCGACGAAGGCTCACTAGTGTGGTTGCACAATCCAGTCCGCAGCAAAGGGAAATCTCCTAAGCTTCAAGCTAAATGGGACGGACCGTACCGGATTGTGACAAAGATCAATGACGTAACCTACCGGATACAGAAAGGTGCAAGAGGTACTCCTAAGATCGTCCATGTGGATCGACTGGCGCGTTATTATGGGGCCGATAATGCTCGGGACGAGCATGTCTTAGGAGGGGGCAGTGTTGCGCGCCACAATTGATATTCGTTACCACTAGCGCCATCTAGTATCGAGTAGAAGAACTAGTGTCAAGAACCTTCTAGAAGTTTCGATGATAGAACTTTCTAGAACTATCGACATCTGGTCAGTTGGGGCCGGAATGTACTCGAACATTCTAGATGTTTCTACAATAGAAGGTTCTAGAACAATGTGAGACCTATATAAGGCGGGAATGCTCCGCGAGCCGACACAGTCTTGGATAAGCGATACAAGCGAAAACATCGAAAGGAAAGCGATCTTCAAGTGCGACTTAGAAGTGATCAGTAGTGCAATTGTGTTTCATAATTAGCGTTAAAGTTGTAATTTGTGTTTTTAAATAAAAGTGTTTATTTTTGGTTATTAAATCGGCAGTTTTTATTTGTCACGGACCCCAAGCTCGTAACAATACTTAGGCCTGAGTTCACCAACATTCAAACCATCGGTTAGGTATTTAAACAGTTGATTTATGTCAAACTTCCTTATTGACATAAATCAACTGTTTAAATCTAACCGATGGTTTGAATGTTGGTGAACTCAGGCCTTAGTGTGATGAAGATGAACGGCCATTTAGACGATTTGAACAGTCGTTTAAAAGCAGTTTGTAACAAGTGTCTTAGTCTTGGTTTGTCTTCTTATACAATTTTATTTCAATCAAATTTTTATTAAATACTTCCAGGACAGTCTCTTTTTATTCGGTTCTATATTGTAACCGATTTTAAACGTTAGTGTATCAGATGACAAATCCGCTTTCTCCCCGTTGTAGCTTCACTTGGCTATAAGATATATGTGTCGCAGCCAACTGGTTAAATTAGCCGTTCAGTTAACTGCCTGGCCTTTAGAAGTAGTGCTTGCCTCGCTTCGCTCTCTCGGCTCGCACGCGGTTGATCACAGTTCTAACCTAACCTAACCCATTTGGTCGGGGTGCCCTGCCTTAGTTACTGCGACCAATTCGGCTCGCGCGTGAATGGTTACAGACTTCCAACCTAAACTGTGATTGAATATTATTCAGGCCGTTAGTTGAACGGCGGCCGCCGTTTAGTTAAAAGGCTAGGCGGTTAACTGAACGGCTAATTTAACCAGTTGGCTGCGACATATGCATAGCGTCGACACTTCTACAGGCTTTTGATAACAAAGAGCTTACGTACCAATGATGATGAGCTGTGTGCCGAGATAGGCCAGTGCGTGTCCATGTCTGGGCATCGACATCTCCGTCTCTTGCTTCCACTTGCGCAGTTTCCAGTCCCACACATCTATCGCACCCACGCTGTTTACTGTCTTTTCCTTAAAATTATCGAGGTTCATTAATAATTATATTGCTTTTTCCTCCTCATGGAGAAACCTTTGGTATTGCTGTTTCTTTTCTTTTAAAGCCATCAGGCAGTACTTAATCATTACTTAGATATGAATGCAGGTTTGATGCTCCTGAAAATCCACTGGAAACCATTCCTTAGTCACCTCTAGAGTAGTAAGCATTAGCATTTTTATTCAAGAGAACAAATATTGTACTCCTATATTTGCATTCTAAACACCAACTTACCTTATCTGAAATTTTGCCAGCTCCGCCGACAATGTACAATTTATCGTTCATTGCAAACATCGTGGAGAAACATCTGGGGAACCGCAGACTGTGTATTTCTGTCCACCTGCATTTATTCATATCATGATAGAAATACAATTATCAGTTCACCTTGGATGAATGCCAGATCTGGGGAGTCGTATTTATGAAATCAGAATTTCGTAAATTGCAAGAGTTTAGCCATTTGCACTATACTATATACCAGCCTTCTATTATAAAAATATACATTCCGTTTTCCATTTTACAAGTTCTAAAAACCTAAGAGCAGCGGGAAATAATATTAGCGTCGTGGCTTATAGAAGAAACTTACACTTATTGCGGCGGATGAAAGGGGAGCAGTTTTGTAGCAATTAGAATCTTTTCTCGATTCATAAATTTGTCTAGCCTTGAAGTAGCTATAAATAGGTGTAGACATCATAGCTTACTCATTGGTCTTAGAATTGTAGCACTCGACTATCTTGCAGACGGGCTTCTTCTTCTCGCCGGTCATGCCACCAGCCACCCAGATGTACTCCCGGTACTTCGCACAAGCCACGGCCATGCGACACACGCTCATCGAACGCACCTCACTCCATGAACCCGTCTTAGGATCGAACTTTTCCACTGAACGGAGAACCCTCAAAGAAGAACGTAATTAGTAGATCAAGCTATTAAAAGCGGTCGCATAGTATCTGCTCTCCTTCCAACACTTGGCTGTTACATAGCGACTTCTCTGCCTTTTACCTCATAGATATTATTTTAATGTTATGAACCTAATCAATAAACAAATTTGATGAGATCAATCAAACTGTTTCTAAGTGTCACCTATCAATCTTTTAACTACAAGATACATACCTGCCCTTCTTATCTAGCCCACCGATGGCATACATGGCCATTCGGTGAACAACCAGTCCGAAGTTCTTCCGGGGCGTCATGAGACCGCTCTCGCTGTACCAGGAGCGTGACACAGGCTCGAAGCTCCATACAGTGGACACTACCGCTGACTTGCCCCGGATGTCATCGTCGCGGGGATCTGCACCTCCTTATAGACAAATAAATGGTAAAGCATTTGAATAAAGAGCATAATGGAAGAAGCTGAAACAGTGGCGTTGAAATGAAGACATCTTTACCTCCCAGCTTATAAAACACAATTATCAACGATATTTATCAACAAATAATAATTGTGTTATTAGGTGGTAGCTTTAATTTTATAGTTAAATTATCCTATAAACTAGCAGCTATAATAAGGTTGTAGCAACAGAAATAATTCCTCACCGACAAGATACACCCGGCCTCTCAAAAAGCCAACCGAATGGTGATGTCTTGGCTCCGGTAGATCTCCCACATAGTCCCAAACGTTGGTCACTGGGTCGAACCTAAAACGATGTTGAATCGACTATTATGAATAATAGAACAAATGCATGTTATGGAAAAATAATCGTAATTTTCATCCTGTACGAGATGACGTGTTGTGCATTTACTTATTTGAAAGGTTACTTATAATAAGACGAGACCGAATTCGGTGATAGAAAATGTTTCAGTAATATAAAGATCAAGGAGGCCTTTGCCCAGGAGTGGGACAGTGTAGGTTACTAAAATTTAAATTTATATAAAAGATCTGCAGTTCCTTGTCCAGCATCATCATTATCTTAGTTTACTTGACGTACATGTATGAATATTAGACGGCAAATTGGTGAATCGACGATCTCACCTATAAATATATTTTCCAGTGTTTCCTCCGAATCCATATGGGGTGAGGAGATCAATTCCACCGAAAACTAAGACAGTCTCCCTGTCCCAGTTGAACAAGGACCCTTCAGCGATGTAGTTCTTATTTGAAGGGCCCAGTATGGACGTCGATAACTTGTTCCTGAAATGGAAATCATAGCAATTTATTTACTTGGATGTAAAGCTACACTAAACTGAAACAATATTGATAGCACCTATATGGAGAGTGGATTGAGAACACATAACATACTCAAGACCACCTTTTCAGTTGCAAACATGAAACCGTTGGCACGTGTTTGCTTGGGTTAATGATCGTTAGGGAGTCTGTCCCTATTGAAACTAAATAAGTCACATGTCACCTCAAAAAATGTCAGTATGACCTATTCTTAAATATACTATGAACATCCTATGTACCGTGCATACGGCAAAAAAATTACTTTACATTTTTAACTAGGCTCACATGTTCATCTTGGCAAGGGACTCCTTGGACTCGTTGAAGAGCGATATCTGTGGGCTTCCGAAGTTGTTCTGCGACATGGGCGCGATGTTCCGTGGCATCGCCTCTGACCGGGATGCGTTTGTCGCAGCTTGCGTCCGAGGGCCTAATGCGGGACTGTGGGATGAACTAACACCTTAATTGCTAGTTTCTAGTCGGCGGGGTAAATATCGTTCAGTTCGGATATTGTATGTCTTGAAAGTAGGTAAGTATCTTCATTTGCATAAAATGTGGCTATATGAAGGATGTTCCAGATATGCCTCCAAAATACATTGATGCGTAAATTAAGAATTTAAAACATAGGCTTGAATTTTTATAATATAAATGTTATGTCTGTCTGCAATCTTGCTTTCCTCCTTTTAAAAATTTTCATTTTAAGGAGATTATAAATGAACACAAAAGAAACCATGAAACCTGCCTTCTAGGTCCCGACAAAGCAGCAGTGGCTGCAGCCAGGTACGAAGCTGCGACACTGTGCCTCTTCTCTGATCTTCTCATTGCGTACTGATTCTGCGGAAATCAATTAACTATCTGTATTAAATATTTACGTGAATGTGAATGAAGTTGATGGATTTACAAACAATTATGCCCTACGATTAAAATATATTTATAGCACTGTGTGACCTGAACTCTTACTTAAGTCACGCTTTTCTGTGTAAAAATGGACTACTTAAGTCACAGAAAAGCGTGACATAGGTGCGGGTTTAGGTCACACGAGCTATAAAATAGTATACGGTACGTGTGACCTACGTTTAGCGCTCGAGCATACGTGCAATAATAGACTACATAAGTCACACGTATCGTGATGTATCTACTATACGCAGACACCCAATATTAAGAATTCATAGAGTATCGATAACAGAAACAGATTTAATTTTTATTGCTATCGCGTAGGTGCATTCGAATGCAATGCTTTATAAGTAAACAAAATTCTGAAAACTGAATGGGAGAATATTCCATATTGTTTTCAAATTATTGTATTCAACACAATTTATCATAATGATCCTTTTTGGTCTAGACTTCAATCTCAAAGATTACTTAACTACTATAAAATCTAAGGCCGCAAATTCGGACTGGCATAGCTTGCAGTGGAGGTAAGTATTACATAAGCAACTTCATTAAACACCATGCTTCACGGCTGCAAGCTCCGTCATTTCGAATTTGCGGCCAAAATGCTTAATTCACATACTTTTTCAGTCAGGCTGGTCTCCGCCGTGCTGCTAGACTCACTGTTGGTTGTGTTCAGGTCTTCAGCAGAATCTTTCTCTGGTGGATCGTACATATTATGTTCGTTCTTGGATGAGGGCTGTTGGCAAATGTGAATTATTTAGTCTTAAAGGAAATTACAACAATTCATTTGTTAGAGAATAATTGGATTTGTGGATGAATTCTGAGCTTTGATTCCCTTCTCTTACAATTATTTATATATTTGTTTTAACTCTTTTTATAGCACCAAAATAAAAAAAAAAGATAAAAGAAATCGAAATAGTAAAAAAAAAATACAATAATACACAGATCAACTCGGATAGGGATCGTCACTGTATCGCCTTTCGCCTCGCCATCAAACAGGCGTCAACCTAACGTAATCACATAACTAAAGCGGATCAGCACCACCGATACGTCGACTCGGCTAAGGCTAGGCGACGCGACGACGCTGCGTTTACGGCTTGCCGACCGTTGGTTGATGGTGCTGTAGGCAGGCCGCGGGAGGGGTGAGAGGGGCAAGGGTGGACGAAGAGACGTAAGCTCGGGTACGGAGAGACGTAAGCTCGGGTACGGAGACGTAAGCGCGGGAACTGCAAGTTGACCACCCACCGCACTGCGGTTCGTGAGCTTGTCCCGAGGCGAGGCGATTACGTTACAATTCCGATTAGTGTGCGTTACAGTAGGGAGTTTCATACAAAGAATACTGAATGGGTCGAGTTGAAACGGTGACGATCCTTTTCCGAGTTAATATTCGTGCTATGACCTTAAATGTCACATGATCTCGTTCAATGGTGCACATGTGAATCTGTTGGATTTGTTTGCGGCGTTGTTGCTGAGCCAGCTCCAATTGTTGCTTTTGCATCTCTAGGTGTTTCCTTTGTTCCTATAATCGTTTATAAAAAACAAAAAATAAAATAAATAATCACGTTATAAAAAAATACTCTTTATCTATCTTTGATTTCATTACAAAATAGCTTGAATTCTAATGAGGAAAATATCGTGAGGAAAGTTTTGAGTATGAATGTAGACGGCTATAAGGCTAGGGGAAGATCAAAGAAACGATGGATGAAAGGAAGAACTGTGAACAAAGAAACTGTGTAAAATGATTTGGCTAGAAAGGCGGGTGACTACTGGGATGGCGACTAATAGAGAAGTATGGAAGAAGAAGACATTCAGCAGGACATTCATACAGGCAGACAAGACACGACCACAAATAAATTGGGATAAGGGCAAGATAATGATGATAATTATACAATATTTAATATATAATACCTCGAATTGCATTTGGTGTTTACAAGCTAGTTCGGGCGCTCTTATTCTAGGTTCAGCCAAGGTAGGCAGCTGCATGGACGTATCCTGGTCCAGCGATATTGGCGATCTAGCCGATGGACAAACTGATGGCTGGCCTTCTTGAGACTGCAATAAAATTTGTAAGTAAATAACAATAGGTAACATCACGCTTGTAATCCCCAAAGGGCTAGGCAGAGGCCTGCCTAACGCTTTGGGGGATTACAGGCGCATTCTGTTGCCATGAATTCATCACATGATACTACCCACCTAACAGAGTAGAACATTTTCAGCAATCATTAAATAAAATCAGCTGTTGCGCGTCACACACTGTAACACTGTATAAAGCTGTTGTTGGTTTTATTAATAACTAGCTGCGCCCCGCGGTTTCACCCGCGTAAGTTTCGATTTAGGGGTATGAAAAATAGATGTTGGCCGATTCTCATAGATACCGGATAAGCACAAAAAATTTCATCAAAATCTGTCAAGCCGTTTCGGAGGAGTATGGCAACGAAAACTGTGACACGAGAATTTTATATATTAGATAATAAACTTCACACCTTTCTTCGATGCTCAAAAAATTCGCTCATCGTCGGGAAGGATTTATCCTTGTCACCGGTAAGTCCTTTCAGAGTGGCTGGTAGAGGGAAGTCCATTTTAGGTCTCCGCATTTCTATTTTCTCGTTATCCATGCATCGCATACTGCCTGATGATATATAAATACTAAGCATAAACATAATCAGCCTATAATGTTCTCATTGCTGGGTCACAGGCCTCCTCTCGGTGAGAGGCAGTGCCGTTATCCACCACGCAGCCCAGTGCGAGTTGGTAGATGTCACATGTCTTCGAATTTTTGGTTCTAGGACATGCCGGTTTCTTCACGATGTTTTCCTTCACCGTTTTGGAGAGCAGTTGTGATGAAATAATTTACACAAAGTAAAGTGTGTGGGAGCGTTCAAGTATTACGTAACGCAATTTTTGAAGAATTTTGACCCCCCCCCCCCCTCCTGCCCTTGTAACGCACCGTAACGTTTTTCTGTACCCCCCCTCCCCCTCTCTAAACATTACGTAACACTCAAGTGACCATTTTTACCCTAAAGTTGCAAAAAGTTATGTTATAGTTTTTGTCCTTCTTTTAATTGCCTTTGCGGTAATAAAACAAGAGATTTTTAATCCGCAACACCTGCGTACTTTGTTTATTTAAAAAAAAATTGTTTTCATAAAGTTTTAATTCCCAAATTTTTTTATTTAAAAAAAAAACAATGTTACGTAACGTGTTGTAAGAAAGACCCCCCCTCCCGCCCCTGCAACGCATCGTAACGTTTTACGAGAAAAAATTGCGTTACGTAATACTTGAATGTCTATCGTCTGTCTATGTCCGATCTACAACTAGTAAGTGTACTGCTCCCCCGTATAAATACTTATTATAACAAATACTTCTATTGTGTATTTGCTGATACAGAAAACGTAGGCGGCTTTGAAAGGAAAGTCAGTCTGAAACAATCTGTTGTTACTTTTTCTAACAATTTCGTCGGGTATTCGAATATTCTTAGGTTTATTTTAACAAGTGCTTCCAGCGGAGTAATTAAAAAAATAATTAACAGTAGCAATGGCTTATATTTTGACAGTTCAACAACATTCATTGCGTTATTTATAACGTTGTTAAACAAACAATTTTTTTGAACATATCATGTAGCTATGGATTAAAATCACGGAACTATTCCGTGATTAAAATTGTCCTTCAAAATTATTCATATTGTGATTGATAGGGTGTTACGCATACGCAATTAGGGTGCTGGAGTACGGGCTATTAAACTCACCATAGATGAGACAAAAATGATGAAAGACAAAAATTGTATATTATTGTACAATTACTGCGAATTTTATTTCGTATTTTGATTTTACATTCATCTTAGCAATTTAGGATTGGTGTAAGCACCGCAAATAATTTAACAGGCCGTTTCCACGTCACAGCCAGATAAGCGCGAATGCTGCGGTTCCAGATTATGACGTTTTAAACAGGATGAAATTGAAAACTTGCGCCAAATAGAAATATGTAGAAGGTGCAGTAACTATTACATAATCATTACAAGTTGTTATTTCTCAAATAGGTATAAATTCATGAAAAAAGTCGTGAAATTATCGAGATTAGAGAGTGCAAACTAAGTTATTGCCTTCAAGTAGACACGAAGTATCGTCGATCCAGTAGCAACAATTTATTTTTCTAAATTATCAAAACAAGAAAATTAAAGCTTTCAATTTTAGCGCGGGCCCGATAAGCAATCCATTCATCGCATAGTTCATAACATGAAGCAAGTTAGCAACGCGTTAAATTAGCGTTATTTAGGTACCTAATTTTGACCGTTCCTAAATATATATATATAAACATCCGAATTGAGAACTTCCTCCGTTTTTGAAGTCGTTTAAAAAGGGCGCGCGACAATGCCAAATCTACTTAGTTGCATGCTCTAGATTTACTTTATAACACGTGGAATTACTTAGATATTTAAATTTGGCGCACCTATTCAATTTCCTATGTCATGCATTACCGGGTAGGTAGAAGTGTATTACATACATAGTATACACCCACATTTAACCAAGTAATAGAAGGTGAACCTATTGCAATTGCTATAAATCCAATCCTTCGGTTGGTTTCTCTGATGGAAAACCCAATAACACTGCTAGACTGGAACATCGGACCCAGGATCCCACGCTCAGCATTAGCACTTGCGACCACTAGACCAAAGAAGCAGTGGCGATAAGTACAAACTATTCAGGATACTACAATGGGTCCTGAACAGTGAGGTACAGTAAGTACCTACTAACAGCCTAGTTAGCCATGAGGACACCATATGCAGATACTAATATCTCCTACGGAGTTTATGTGTAACTGTGTACCTGGTATGTTATCATCGTTCCTCCTGGGCGGTTGCATCATGGCCATCTGTTGGTACATCTGGTCTTTCGGGACCATGAACTGTTCCAAATAATTTAGGAATTCCTTGTACGTTACATGATTCTACAACAAAATAACATTTAAAAATGCATCATTTACTATTAATAATTTCAAGACCGTTTTAGCTATGAGGTCATAATGTTTTGTACAATGAAATAAATCGAGGTATTGTTCTAATATTTGTTGTTTATTATCCTCCTATATTATACCACTTGATGATAGTCTTGCACAGGTGAACGACCAAATAATTCTTCGAGCAAATGTACACATGTCTTTTGTCATTAGTTTTCTCAATAATTTCTACAAGTAATCATGTTGCACCTTTTCCTCGCCGATCCAGTTTCTCTCAGCGGGTTCCGACAGCCCGAGGACATCGATCCAGTGGTAATAGTTCTTAGAATTGTTGCCATACCAATATTTTATTATTACATAACTGTGGATAAGAAAGGTAATTTTAAAACGTACCTTCTATAAGTATAGTAGAGATATTCTTATAATAATAACATACCTACATACTTATATTATAAAAATATTTACTTTTATGTGTTTAAAAAAGTGTTGAGGTCGTGTGGACCAATCCGTCTGTAAATATTATTTATAGACAGAAATTGATCCTAGAGAGGAGTGAAAAGGAGAAAGGGAGGCGTTTGCCCTGCAGTGGGACAACATAGGCTAAAAAATAATAATAAATAAAGTAGATATTTAGATGAGAGAATGGAACGCATAGTTTGGAACGAAGTGTGAAAGTATTTTTCACACAAAGAAATTTCTCTACTACCTTGGCGTTCTTTACTACACTACGGTAGGTAATAAGTAATATTTCACAATGCTTTGTGAATGATTGATCCTTAATGATTTAGGTGAACAATATAATAATAATGTTTGCTATGCTGTGGAAGAGTACCTACGGAATGCAATAACAGTATTATTCAGTTATATATTTAAAATTTAACGTCGCGAATGTTATTCACATGCAAAAATATGCGTACACAAAAGGTATATGAGTTATGTCTGTATCCTATGGGGAATCACAAAGTGGTAACGTCCGCGTCAGCATACGAAATACTAATATTGATCTCACATGTTTCGTGGAATTTACTTGCATTTAATTATAGTTAATTTTATGACAGTATAGTTTTAGCACATCGAGTTTTGTAAACCAACAATAAAATTGTGGTCAATTTGCTCACAGTCGTCATAAACCGTCGCGCGTCGAATCGTTTTCTTGATCTTCCTTTATTTCTATAGCCATCCAAACTCAAACATTTTAACCCGAATCTCAGATAATTTTAATGCTTATTGGTCATGTGCTACTGCTACTAACTACTTACTACATTTTTTTTTTGATATGAGAGAAAACTCACGCAAGTCCATCATCAACCATCTGCTGTACTTCAGCCTCGTTGACGATTTCCAGTACCTCTGCGTTGTCAGGGTTACGTTTGATGTCCACGAGCTGCCACGGCGAGATGAGGCCGAACCGGACGCAGCGCATCACTTCCACTGCAAACTGCTGGCGCGATTTCCAGTCACCGTAGAGCCATCGCACGCCAGCCATCAGGACCTCTATCTCGCTGAAGAAGATGAGCTTATGTATAATCAATTTCAACTTTATTAATGGGAACTCTGTCTGTCTGGTATGTTGCCAATTTATATTTAAAAGCTGGACGGCTAAACGGATTTGGCACACGGATAGACCATGATCTGGATTAGGACTCTGGATACTTTTATACCTGTAGTAGGTTTCCGTGCGATAATTTCCGTCCGCAACGCGGTTGATGCCGCGGGCAAAAGCTAGTAGATTATAATCAAGTTAATGCTAAGTATATTGCTAAAGAACTCAAAGAAACTGCATTGCTAGATGGAACAGGCAAATATTTGGAATCTCAATTGGTTTAAGTTAAATAGTTTCGACGGTAACACATTACTAACAATAGATAAATATATAATATCAGTACAGGAATTTGGGTACCTACAAGTAAAAGTAAACTCACAAAGCCGGACCACTTTCACCGTAGCATACTGGACTAAAGAGACCAGCGAGTGGATTGACATTATAAATGCAATGAAGGTTCATTACAATGGCAAAAGCAAACAGGTTTGGTGTTATGATTTTGAAAGCTGATAAACAGCAATTAAATGAGCACGTATTTTTTAGAATCCAGTGTGGCGACACTCATGTACGATGTACCTTGGGTAGTCAGCATCACTAATTCGCTACCAACCTTGGCAACTAGCTAATATTTCGACCACGCCATGTTTGTATAGCTTGTTGCCACACGAGAAAAGGAGAAGAATATGTAGGTACATTGGAATACCTATTGCAATGTTTATATTTTGGGTTCCTCTCATTCGTCATGACGCTAACTATGTCTGATTATCGTGTCGGTTAGAAAAGTGATCTAGAAACATTCAAGGTGATATACTCATAGAGTTATAATGTGCGTAGTACATATATATCGATGGTGATACTAAAACAAATTGAGTGTTAACAGGACTTACTAATTGATCATGATGGGAAAACTTGGAAGAAAACGAAATAGCTTTAGTTTGTGCAATTTTCTCAAGGCTAAACCGGTAATAGGTTCACCCAATATAGTCAGAAGTGTCAGGACTGGAGTCAATTAGGAGCAGGTCTTGCTTCTTGGGAAAAAGTGGCAGGTCTACCGATCGTGGGTAAATTGCAGTGATACTAAAAACTTGATTGAATCGTTTTAACGGAATGAACCAAGTACATCTCAATCTAGGTGCGGACGTGCAGTTTAACACGTTAGACAGGAAACTTTTAGATTTCAAAGATCAGTGATTCAGTGCTTAAAATGGAGGTTTTGTATAGAAATGTCAGAATGTAGACATCATAAATTGTTAAAATGTATCTGTATGGTATTTTTTAGGGTATAAGAGTTCGTACACGAAAACGAGACCCGGACGGGCCTGCTAGCCAGAAGGCTCATACCCCGAACTGTGCTACATAGAGCTTTATAATTATCTACACTCCACCCACACGGTTCCGGGTCGGGGACGTCCGTGCAAACTGATCTTAATACGTCAGAGCATGCTAAGGAATCTGTAGATGTTAGGTAGCGGATATCAGATATCAGGCGGGTAATTATAATGATGCAAATCGGAAAACTACCGAAGCCCACACAATGCATGTATCTACATCATAAATATTTATTTTAATTAACACAAATACATCACGTTCCTTTCAATTATAATATGTATCTTATCGTATTTATCGTATACATAAAGTAACATAACCCTCCTTTTTGCTTCGCCCTAGTCGGGTAATAAATATAATGTTTACCTAACGATCATTGTTGTATTGTTTTAGGATAGAATCTTCTATTGCTAGTGTTAAAAATGAAAACGATGAAGGTGGTAATGGTGACATAGACGAGCAAGTAACAGTTAACCTGCATCATCCCACTGCTGGGCAAAGGCTTCTCCCCACGACTTCCAGCTCTTTAGATCCAGGGCTGTGGTCGTTTATTTTCTCTAGCTCGATCTTCTACGGGGTCTACCGCGACGCTTTCTAGCTGTGTCAGGGCTCCACATAGTGGTTATTTTGTTGGCCCACAGCTCATTGGGCATGCGGCAGACGTGGCCAGCCCAGTCCCACTTCAGCTTAGCGGCTTTTTGACTAACGTCAGTAATCTGTGTTTTTTGGAGCGCAGTGTGGTGTTGCGAATATGATCTGAATAACAGAAGAAAATAGTATACCTTGTAACAGATATGTAGTTTGATTTCAAAAATATCATTAACTCGTCTGTTTCCAAATCGATAAAGTCTTTCGACGCGACTAAAGGTAGGAAAAACTTCATCACACGAGGGACCTAGAAATATTAAAGTATTAGACATTGACTCAAATGTTTCATGCGAAATGGTTTTGTTATAAACTTGTTTACCATTAAATCCATCACAGGCGTCATTCCCTTTTTCCTTGCTTCCCTGAATAAAGCGAATGCTGTATCTTCAGTAAAGAGGGCCTCATTCACAATAAAAGACCAACATTGGTCTTCTAAATCTGTCGAAAAATGGGTCTGCGGTTAATTTGTCTATTGTATGTTGACGTTAGCATCAACTAACGGAGTTCCTTGACCAAATTACCTTTAATAGCCAGATACTGCGCAGCGTAAAATAAATCTAAGATATTCTCTCTCTTTAGCAGTTTGTTACTCTCATTTCCATTAAATATCATCCATTCGTAGATGGTCTGAAAAGCTTCAGGTGAAACGTTGGCCTGTAATTTGACAATACTCTGTAATTTAAAACAAATTTCAATATGTAAGAAGGTATTATGAAGAACATTATAAATATTTTTCTTACAGTAGGCAGCTCAATTTCTCTGTGTGGGTTCATATCAAAGAAAGAAGAGTACACTTGTAACACTATGTAGTGGCAGTGAAACTCCTCATCGCCGATATGTATAATGGTGTCAGTGTTTCTGCAAATCATAATCTTTATTGAACCAAACAGGGATTGGCACTTGGCACGAGTTGGTGTTTCTACATAAGTACCAAATACCTAAAATCACTAAGACCGCTTCCACACTTAGCGACTTTAGCAGCGCGACAGTCGCGCGACTGTCGCGCTCAGTCAGAATATCATTATTCCGGCGCTGCTATCGCGCGGCTGTTCTTGAAAAGTGTAGGCATCTGCTTCTGCCGCGCTACTATCGCGTTGCTAATGTGAAAGCGGCCTAAAGCGTTAGATAAAATATATTACGAGTAGCTTTATCTGATTAAATATGTACACGATCGCGGTAAGGAATATTGTATGCACACGGTGCACATCTATCATGTATTACGTCGTAGACAAGACGTTGGCAAAATTGGTTGATGATAACCAGGGATGTCCGGGTTCATACAATTGGGGATTTTTCTTGACTTTGTAGACATAGATAACGAACTTTTATGATTGAAATGAGTTGAACCTTACATGTAATTATGAATTCTGCGATAAAACTCTTGAAATAGATCTTGTTTCTTAGGAAGCTGCACTCGCATCCAGTCTATGGGCTCTGCCACCGCGTACCCGAGACTGCTCAAGTCTTTGCCCTTATCTTCTCTAGCACAACATGGCGATTTCGGTTTCCCGGTCCGATCGACTAAAGTGCTTTTTACTTGAATATTTGCGTTGGTTGTTTCTCTAGTTTTAAATTGTAGTTGTGGTTCAGAATCTATATCATGATCCTTAACATCAAAGAAAGCAATAGATTATCTAGATGTAAGTTATTAAAAGCAATTAGCGGCAATTTAAGGGGAGCGGATACTAACATAGTTTTGTGACGTTTCATCATCAGGTTCGCCTGCTGCTTTCCCTTCAAATTTTACCTTCACTTTAGCTTGAGTGGGATCCGCTAGTAATACACCAACCGTCGATGATTGAAACACTACCTATGAAATCAAAACAAACATTAAATAACCATAAAAACTAACAACATCAAAAAAGATAACGGGTAATTTACTTGATTCGACTGAACTTTCAGGTTACCGCTAGGGGTCGACTTGAAAGGAAAAGCAGCTCCTTTCTGAAGGCCCAATTGGTTATTGCTATCAATACTGAAAAATAAATGAAGAAGAGCTTTGTTAGATATTCACTTTTTGCTGTTTCAATCGGATATCCTGATTCGTAAGTGCTATTAATAGATGTGTTTTCATAAACGTTGTTTACCTGGAATTATCTGCGCAAGACGAAGGGTTCGGATCACTGTCTTTCTTAAAGCCTTTTATGTACTCGACGGCAAACTTGCTCGCATAAGATTCAGGGGACATTTCGGATTTCTTTTTCGGCTTTCTGGTGATATAGTTTTGAATGATAAACGAAAGACAGAATGATTATCCTATACCTACTTACAAGGACTGTAGTAGTTATTGACTTTTTATGGGGCTTGTTAAGGGGACTACATGACCTAAAGTGCGGTCACTGTCGGACTGCAGCATATAAAAAGAAAGAGAAACGCGATGACACAACGCTGGTAATTTATTGCAAAATAGGAAGCAATTATCTATTTACAAAAAATCTATTGTTTGGACAAAAAAAAAATGCAAACACTAGTGCTTTAGTATGTTGCTCGTAGAATAATCTGACAAAAAATCAGAATGATTGTATGTATATTATTATGATGTTTTATTGCATAAAGAATGTTTTTAGAGGTACGTCATGATTTTTTCTATCGTATCAAACTAGTTGTATTATGTTTTCAACACACTAAGTACCTATCTACCTTGCATATATCCTGAAGAATATCATATATTTTTCTGATTTTGTTTAGTGTCAATCATATACTTTTAGGCATTTTAAAACTTGCGTTTTTTGCGTTTAGCTCCTGTAATCCCTTTAATGTTAAGTACTATTAAAAAATTTTACTATCCGACCCCGCGAATTCGTACCTCCAGATTTCTTATTCGTGTATTTTTCCCATATTTTAATAGTTATTCTGCTATTCGGGGCGGAGATAAATCCAACAATTCAAAGATCATTATAATTGGTCCAGCCGTTCTTGAGTTATAAATGGTGTAACTAACCCGTATTTGTTTTATTAAAATAGATTTATTTTTATTGCAAAATATGCCACTTTTTGACGTCGATTTCGACTGGTGGAAAGCGATTGATGAGGTCTATGATGGAACAAGCCCAGAAGATGCCTATTCGCTCTTGCGTTGAAAGCTGACGGGTTACACGTGGAAGGGAACTCCATGATTATTTACTTACTTTCCTTTAAAGTTCCACGACATTAATGGTTCGGTATGTTTTCTACGATGTTTTTTGTCAGCGTCGCCAGAGCTATTGAAATATGATTCTTTTCGTTTCTTTTCTTCTTTTACTCTTTTCTTGAAGTAGTCTAATGCTGAAAATTAGATATTGGCGAATCAGTACGACAAGCTTCCTCTCTTGATTGCTTATAGCTTTTGTTTTTTTTTAACACTTTGGCTGCCAGGCGACAGACACAATAGAAAATCTATTGTTCGCGGTCACCGGTGACCGCGTTGGCAGTCAATGCCTTAACTACAAGCTTATATTTTTAATAATTCAAGATATGTTAAATCAGGAAATCACTGGTTGACTCTCGGCGGAGGTTATATTCCCGAGAAATTTAAAACTTAACTAACTTTCAAAGACTTTTCTTCTGTATACCCCACCACAGCTTAATATTTTCATTGAAATACTTATTGGAAACAGATTGAAACGTTAAGATTTTCTGTTTAAACATGAGGTACTTTAACGTAAATGACAAGAAACTCTATATTACCTATACAGTGCGATAAATCAGGTGTGTAAACAGGCGTCAATTACAATTTTGATTGCGTCTCGACATTATGTAGGTAGGTAAAGCATAGTTCAGTTATGAGTTAAGTTTAAAAATCAACTGAAAAAAAAAAAGAAATCTGGTACTAACAAATATCACTCACTGAAATCACTTGAATGCGGGGTCAGATCGGACAGTGAACTGCTCCTGAATAGTTTCGGCTTGATGGTGATACAATATTGTTCGAATATGCTCCTTGCTGGCCTAAATCTTCTTCTGTGGGGTGTAACAATGCTGAGGAAAACGAAATTACTTATATTACAAACTGACGAGCTAGGTACTAACCTGTCTCGTCATTAATTTACCTACTTAAGGTTGTTCAAAGACGAGCTGTAACCATAAAGTTTAAAATTGATCAACGGAAGAAAATGAAAACCGAGAACTCACATAATTTCGTGTAGGTAGGTAGTGTTCGTGATAACTGTTAACATGCTATCATCACAAAAGCCCTGTTCAATCAAGTGCTTATTAAGTATTTATTGCGTCAAATCGAAGGCAATTTTTGGGTTTTCCTTAAATATTGTAGACACTTTTGCTTGTTTTATTTTTCATAAAACCGATGCATAGTTTATCACACAATGAGTACTAAGTAGACCTTATCATTTGTAGGTACAAAGAAGAAAAACAAGTACCTAGGTATATTATATCAATAAGTATTCTACACAAGTGGTTTCTTATCATTATTGGTAATTTCCTTCAATGACACATGGTGGGCAAGGGGAAAGGAAAACTGCAATTTATTCCAATAACACTAACAACCTTAATGATAGTTTGTGTGTTAATTATTTTTAGAAGATCAATTAATTTGTACAACAATGGGTACTTACTCTGGTGAATTATGTCTGAGTGTAGTATTTCTTGCATTTGACACCACTTCTGTATCATTTATCTGCAGCGAAGCAAACGTGAAACTTGATTCAAAATTATTCAAAAAATTCAACCAAGATGGTAGATCAAAAGTTAGTCTGTGTCACGTTCATTATTATATTGATTGTTGGTGTAAGTTTTTATCTGATATTTCTACTTACTTTTTCCAAACTAACACTTCTTAGCATTTCAACTACACTAAACGAGTAATACAGGAACATGAACCATATTGTAGATACTAATGTTTTTAAGTTTATTATAAATTCCCAAGACTCCTTTAAAATTTTTGACAGTTGATGTTCATGTCGTTTTAGAAGTCTTGTCAAGCTTGAAAGTATTCCAAACATTGTTTTGTATTGTCATGACTACGTAAAGTGTCAGCAGTTCGCCCATTGAGGTTTTAATCCAAGTTACTAAGTAATATTAGTTATTCTGTGTGCAAGTCCAATTCAACCTCTGAATGGTTTCCTTATTCAGAGAATTCACCAAGCAGCTAAAACCTTTTCCGCCAATGTTATCAACAGCACGTCGTATTGCTTTTGTTTTGGTTACTGATGAATATAATACTGTACTCCGCCCCTAAGACGACCACTGACACTCTTACACTCTGTTTACCTTAGTGTATATTTTTCCAGAGCTGTGTGAATTCGCTGCCTCAATACGCCGCCACTGCGATGATTCAAAAGTCTAGCAACTCTTCAAACAAATCACCTTTACCACAATCATTGCCATTGCGGAATGTTGTAGTTGTCCCGGACAACTGCCCAGAGGGCCAGAAGATGGCGATCGACGGAGTGTGCCGAGAAGTTTTTTAGAATTTGTACAAGACCAGAAAACTGACATTTTCAGAATAAATATTTAATTTGCTCCTTTGTTTTTTTCTGACAATCCAATCGCACAAACATACTTAGGTAATAGTGGTAATATTGGAACATTTAGAACCTCACTCAATTATTGATTCAGTTCAATTCATTTATTTCAGATAAAAAAGATACAATAAGTATTTTTACAATATTTTTTATCTTTTTAACATTTTATTAATTAGATACAATTTTTACAATCAAGATTCTAGATTGATATTAAGTAATATTTATATTATCTACTATAGCTTCTTTACTTTTAATGGATACACCTACTACCCACTGTAATACATTCTGCATTATTAATTTTGTTAATCATATAAAGTAAAATGAATGAAGTCCTCCAGGCCGAATTTCGGCCATGGCGACCAATCTCAGCGAAGACCAACCTTCGACGCGGGAGATAATATACTGCACAAGTGATATGGCGAAACACAGGCGCACTCTCTCTTTGCTTGTCCGCTGGGACGGCAATCCGACACGACCGGAGGGAGATCAGGCGCAGGACCAACGGCTTAACGTGTTTTTCAAGACACGGGGGTATCTATCTTCCAAACTCCGGGCTGCTACTAACTAAGAAATTCCAAATGGAAAAACCATACCGTATGGAAGAAACGCATAATAATAATATTATACCATTCGATTGAGTTATGACATTTCTTTTTATCAATATTTTTATCTTTATGATCATGGATTTAGGCACATTTAGGTAAGGCGACGTAAATTTTGCAAAATTAATACCATCCACAGCAAGTCCCCTTTTAGATAAGTTATAAAAGAACCTTGTTATCAGTATAACAGTTCAAAATATTTATTGATAATTCAAAAAATATAACATAATATCTTTATACACAATTTTTAAACCATATTACACATTCATCGTCTGCCTACCCTTTAAGTACTTACCCAACTACGTTGGGGTCGGCTTCCAGTCTAACCGAATGCAGCTGAATACCAGTATTTTACATGGAGCGGCTGTTTATCTGACCTCCACAAACCAGTTACGGTAATAACTGTATACGGTAAGACTGGGTTGTGAGACTTTCGGGCTTTTGACGAACCGTAACGACTGCCAAATATATGATAGCCAGGACCAACGGTATAACGTGGTTTCCGAAGCACAGAAGGAAATTAGATGGTCTCCCATCCCCGGACCAACCGCGCCGCGGCAAGCGTAGCTAAACCTGATTGGTCGACCCGTGCGGCTATTATTACCTAGCCAAAAGCCCTCATTTTTAGAAAGCAATGATCCCTTCTTTCCAATATCCCCCGATTCCTTGCATCGCTAAATATCGGGAGCTCAGAATAAAAGACGTTTTAATTTATCCGTTTTCATAAGCTTTGTGTACTCTAGAAGTCCAGAGCATGATATTTTGCACTAAGCACGACAATTGAAAACCCGCTAGTGCAAGGGCGTTTTTAATTGTCGTGCTTAGTTTGTCCTTGTCGTCTGTACAATTTGTTTTTATGTGAACTTGATTCTAAGATGGCGACAATTTATTGCATATAAAAAACTGCGAAATCCTAAGTACGTCATGGAACCATGTGCACATTCCATTTAGCAGAACGCCGGATGTTACACGTTAGAATAAACACAAAACTGGATAAAAAATTATTGTCACACCCTTTAAATATTTTTAAGTCGTAAAATTCATTATTATCACTGTACAATCAGTTACCTACGTGTAAACATCATAATTCAAGGAATTTATTGATTCGTTATCAAAATTCAAATAATTTTGCGATTTACTTCAACTGCAACGTCTGCTACAGTATTTATATGTATTTTACGGTATCGTAGGTGACTTATTTTTATATGATACCCTACATAACATCACGCCTATATCCTACACACTAACATCTTGCTAGTTACTAATGTTTAAGAGCGTTTACGCCGTACAGCATTTCATACAAACTTTCAAGCCCTTGTTTCTCTAAATTAATAAACCGATTTTAATGAAACTTCATACGCATAAGCAGGATACAAAGGTCTAAAAAGTTACTTAAGAACATTTTCGCGCAGCGGCAGCAAATTTTTTGGCGATAGCCATTTTGGGTCGTATTTGTCCATCGGCAAATTAACAACATTATTATGCTCGATTTAAATCTTGATATAATTGATCGGTAACAATCAACATTAACTATTGATAAAATCGAGTAAATCTGTAAGAAGCTGACACATCTTATTGATCGTCGAACACAGCACATCGAGCTACAATAGGCTACAGACCTACATAATTATTTGCCCGATTTTATAAGCAAGCAAAATTCTATGCCACTGTTTAAAACAGAGAAGAATAACAACCTAATTCGAACTATTACGAACATTTTAAAACAAAAAATTGCTAAATCGTGATGCTCTTACCAACGAACAGCATTTCATTATTATCTCGTGTTATCGACACAGTACCTATCTATCGCAAGCTAAAGGTTTTCTACCATTTACTTATTACGATTAGTCACGAAAACCAATATGCACAGTCAATGACAATAAGTAATTTATTCCGGTGTGTTATTTATGACTTACGAAGTTATGAAGTATAAAATAGGTATTGTTAAGACCCCGTCATCGACAGTTGTCGGAAAAATATCGATAGCGGATGATTTCGTGTGCGTTACCCTGGCAAAATTCCGAAAAATATTGTGCTTTAGAAAGGTGGGACTATAACAAATAATTAGTGTATCATGAGGAGCAATTTGTTTACTAATAGCAAAATTTGTTTGAATTGTAGTTTTAAAAATATTTGAGGGAAACAGATTTTGCTGCAAACGTTACCCTGGCAAAATCGTTTTTCAAAAATTCGTTTTATCGCGGAACCAAATACATGAATAGACAGCTTTTGTTGCGTAGTAAATGTTTGTAAATAGCAAAATTTGTGTGCGTTATGGTTCTTAAGTTATTTAAGATTTTGCTGCGGTAACGTTTTGCGATTTCCTAGATCTCGAAAACGGCTCAACGCAGAAGTTTGAAAAAAATACCAATAATAGACCTTAATTTGTTTAAATTTGTTTAAACATTCGTTTTTGCTTTGGTTGACGTAAAACAAAGTAATTTAATGGTTTCAAAATTCAGAAAAGACGGATTTTCAAGTAAACCAATACACTTATAACCAAATAAACAGCTGGAATAAATACATGTGGTAGACGCTTATCACGTCAGGAATTTTAGATTTTGTAACTTTACACAATATGAAGATAAAACAAATTTGATTAATTTTAGACAGGTCGTACTTTATCGATCGAATACGTAGTTCCCATAAAATTAAGAAACATGGCATACATTAAACAAATTAAAATGATTCATAAACATTCGTTCCTGTTAATTTCAGCTTTCAATTACGGCTTTTATGAAAGATGTATCAAAAACAAGGATATATCAGCAATTCTCTAATAAGCCGACGAAATTGAAAAGGTCACGTAAAAGCGATCGCACCGTACGTACGGGTAATCTTCGCAAATTAGCAGCTTAGTATCCGACATTTTGTACAGTTAAGCAGAAAAATGTTATTCGTGAAGGCGATTTTTTAATATTTTTAAGTGCAGGTACCATATTACACAATTTCTACTAGTTTCTTATTTTAATTATTTAAAGTCAAAGCAACTAAAAAGGTAAGTAATAATCTCATTATATAATTAAAAAAAAACAATCGACTTTAATCCGACAAAATAGCATCCTATACCCATGGACCCATGAGTAAAAGTGCTTCATCTTGTCCCATTGAATTTATAAGTTTGGTTTTTATGGTTCTCCTTTAATGTTTGCTAGAGAGATTTGATCCTTATGATTCCTTATGATGTTCCTATCGATTGGTGCCATAAAAGTACAGGTGTTATTTTTTCGGATTTTAGTCGGTTCGATTCCCGAGTGCAGCAAGCGTATTTTCAAAAATCTTTAAAGATAGTTTTGTTTCTTTTTTAAAATAAAAGAATGTTTCCTTTGAGTAAAGCTGTCTTCAGTATTTGGAGTACTTTTCCTCCAGGTACGCTTCGAAAGTTCCATCCTGTATATTTAGTAATTTGTTGTTTCTGTTTGGTCAAACCAAGTAATGTTTTATTTTGATACCACAACGCAACGCCACTCTAAACGTTTTAACCGAATTCAAAAAAAGGAGGAGGTTCTCAATTCGTCGGAGCTTTCTTTTTTATGTATGTTCCCCGATTTCTCGAAGACGCCTGGACCCATTTTTTAAAATGTATCTTAACCTGAATAATATACCCATTAATATAGAGTTAAAAGGCCAACAGTATATGATTTTGGCAATAATTGATTTTGACCCACCATCAAGTTCCACATTGATTGGACATTACAGAGCATACTGTTATAGAACGAAAACTCAACAATATGAATGTTACGATGATCTATACTGTAAACTACAGAAATGCAAAAACTCCATAATGCCACATTTGATTATATATTCAGTAATGTAGGTAATATTTCGACCGTTGTAAAGGTGTAAACCTTTTTACGTTAAAACATATTTTTTTATAAAAATGTTAGTTGGAACCCTTTTATTCCAAACGGTTGATTTATTAAAACGTTAAACAGTCACTTTACGGTCCCAATGACCACACAAAACTTTATTGAATTACTAGTCTGTGATTATTAGTGACATTAGTAGTTAATAATGATAAAAAATATATATTAAAAAAAAAACAAAGTGGGGCTACTAGGGCATGTGTGTGGGGTATAAGTACATGAAAAGTATATGAAAGACCGCAGTTTGCACATTCTCAAACACTGTTTTTTAAGCCGTTTAGTATTCGACTTTCGAAGAAAAATAATAAAAAAATACCGTTCCCTCCTTATCTCCGAAGTTTGCATAGAGAAAAATCTGAAATTAATCTATGTGATAGAAGTTTACGTAAAGATCACAGGAAAAATGTATAAAAAAATGACGTATCTAAATAACACATTTGTTCAGAAATCATCAACAAAAGCTACATTAGTTCCCTTATCGGTCAAGAGATGGCGCTGACCTAAAACTACAATATTCTACACCGCAGCGTGCAGTATTAAAATTCTCTGACTAATAGAGGCCTCGCCGATGAAAATTTAAAAACACATGATGGAACGGAACACTCGGTGCGCGAGTTCGACTCGCTGTTGCCCGATTTTTTTAAATAGGTAAGAGGTACATAAATGTAAAAGTTTTTTATTTAAGTTATTTTTTTTAAGTTTTAAGCATTGGTACAAACGGTACACTCGGTGCGCGAGTTCGACTCGCTGTTGTCCGATTTTTTTTAATAGGTAAGAGGTACATAAATGTAAAAGTTATTTATTTAAGTTATTTTTTTTAAGTTTTAAGCATTGGTACAAACGGAACACTCGATGCGCGAGTTCGACTCGCTGTTGCCCGATTTTTTTAAATAGGTAAGAGGTACATAAATGTAAAAGTTATTTATTTAAGTTATTTTTTTTTAAGTTTTAAGCATTGGTACAAATAGAAAAATTAATAATAATCATGATCATTTTATTATTTTTACTAACCTGACCAGGAAACTTTTGTATGCAACTGTACTAACAAAACATCCATATTATCCCGTTCATTTAAGATGGATGCGCTTATGTATGGTGCGGTCGCTTTTACGTGACCATGTCAATTTGGTCGGCTTATTAGAGAATTGCTGATATATCCTTGTTTTTGATATATCTTTCATAAAAGCCGTAATTGAAAGCTGAAATTAACAGGAACGAATGTTTATGAATCATTTTAATTTGTTTAATGTATGCCATGTTTCTTAATTTTATGGGAACTACGTATTCGATCGCTAAAGTACGACCTGTCTAAAATTAATCAAATTTGTTTTATCTTCATATTGTGTAAAGTTACAGAATCTAAAATTCCTGACGTTATAAGCGTCTACCACATGTATTTATTCCAGCTGTTTATTTGGTTATAAGTGTATTGGTTTACTTGAAAATCCGTCTTTTCTGAATTTTGAAACCATTAAATTACTTAGTTTTACGTCAACCAAAGCAAAAACGAATGTTTAAACAAATTTAAACAAATTAAGGTCTATTATTGGTATTTTTTTCAAACTTCTGCGTTGAGCCGTTTTCGAGATCTAGGAAATCGCAAAACGTTACCGCAGCAAAATCTTAAATAACTTAAGAACCATAACGCACACAAATTTTGCTATTTACAAACATTTACTACGCAACAAAAGCTGTCTATTCATGTATTTGGTTCCGCGATAAAACGAATTTTTGAAAAACGATTTTGCCAGGGTAACGTTTGCAGCAAAATCTGTTTCCCTCAAATATTTTTAAAACTACAATTCAAACAAATTTTGCTATTAGTAAACAAATTGCTCCTCATGATACACTAATTATTTGTTATAGTCCCACCTTTCTAAAGCACAATATTTTTCGGAATTTTGCCAGGGTAACGCACACGATGATTTCGAGGGAAAAATTCAATTTTTGAGGGGACCCTATAATCAGTGAATCATGGCGGACGGCGCGCGTCGTTATTGAGTGTGCATGTCTGATAAAGCCCTGTGGAATAGTCTGTATAAAACTGGTTGCCGGCCGTCTGTCCGCATCAGTCCTGTCTTGCATCTAGACGCTAACGTGTGTGTACCAACCGCAGAATTTTCCTATCTATTCCAGTTATACAATGTGAGTACAAGTTGCATTCCCATTTATATTTATTTTTGCAATAGGGATACCAATACTCATTTATAAATTATTTTAAAGTGACTTCGTAGGTAACGCAGCTCTTGGAATTTAATTTCAAGGCTGAAATTAAGTTTTTGATAGGAGCAGAGCTCTGATTGCACATAAACCACTATTAACATTAGGCCCAAAGAATCGGTGTTTACCGTGAGTAGTTTCCTCCTCACCTACTTATGGTTTATCTAACTTTGTGTTATAAACCAGAGTAGGTGACTTCCACGTTATGTTTTGCGTTGTAGTGTAGGTAGGTAGAGATCTCATTACCATAATCACAATTCTTAGCTCCGAATCCATCTAAACATTTTTGCCATTCCTGATGATTGTAGTATCATAGTAAGTTTAATGCTCTTGATCTCCTTCAAGGCCAGGCTAACCTGAGCGTGCCCAGAGGTCGTGACGACTCGTTTTTTTGCTAATCGGGTATTGTTATTTTGGTATCCGAATTGATCGTTCTTTTGGTATATGCCAATGTTTTTATAATAAACCACCAAGCCACGTTTAAACGTGAGCTGTGCCAGAAAGCCTTTTATACCGTTAAAGATTATATTGAGGACAAAAAGGCTTGGGATTGAGCTGCTTCCAACTTTTTTTACATTTTGAATGTTTTTATTTTTTTCTATATACACATTGACATTAATGAATTTTATTTAAACAATGACATTTGCTTACTTTGTAAAGTATTATATTGTTTTAATTATTGTGCATGTGAAGACAATGTGGGTCACTTTTTTTTTTATTATTCTCTCTGTTGTGTTAGTTTTTGTCTAGGCCTGGCAGTTTGAGTAATTTATGTGGCCTAACCAAATGTCCTTTCTTTGGTATTGTTCGTCGAATCGTTGAGCTCCTTAAGTTTTGAGTTGAGCTGCACGATTTCTGACAAATGCGTGCACTGACTGGACAGGTCCTCTCAATCTGTGTTGTTCTTTCCTCAAAAGACCATCTCAGACATGGATCTACATGGTCTTCATATAACCTGACCAAGATTATGATGTCTGGACTTTAAAAGAGACTGTGACCTCTGAGTTTGTTTCGGCCTTTCTTCTCAGAGTAGTCAGATAGGAAACGCCGACCTCATCTAGTTTTATAAAAAATATGATTGACGTGTAAAAGTGTTTGTACAAACCTACTTACAAAAATAAAATCATTTATCATTTATAATAATCTTATCTACAGCATCTTTTAACAATCAAAATACCGACAGCCACTTAAAATGAAATCATGTACCTATTCCTTTTTTAGGGTTCCGTAGTCAACATGGAACCCTTGTCCATGTCCGGCTGTCAGTCCGTCCGCAGCTTAGTTCAGAGATTCTTAGTTCTAGGAAGCTATAATTGGTTATTGCCATGCCAAATGCCAGGTATTGGGTAAACAAAGCTCTCTACAGCTAATATTATATCAGTTGCATTAAAAAAATTCTTTGATTGTAATTATCGTAATTGGATACTAATTTAATAAATAGATAATATTCCTAATCACGTCAACTTAGTCTATCGCAGGCACACTCCCTTTTTATTTTGTTTTTTATACGGATTCCATTGATTAATGTACCTATCACATTAACGTAACGTTATTAGTCCACCCAAAAGTTTTTTTTTATAATATGATACAAAAATAATCTTGTTCTAGTTTGCCTGACTCGACCACTTCACTTTAACACACAGTACTTTTTTGTGCACTTTTGAACGTGCCCAGCTTCTGAAAAAGCTATAAACGCTTACTTTACTAATGTGACAATTTTATATTATTACAGAATGGCTGACTCCAACCGCATTGTATTCCCTGACGAGGTCGCCGAGGCCAAGGCTAACGCTGTGATGGCTGCAGCAGAGACCCAGGACAAGACCTCGGGCGGAGACAGCAACACAATCGAAGAGTCGCCCCAGAAAGTCGCCGGTATCGCCATGAGGAACATGATCACAGTGCCTTCCAACTGTCCCCCTGGCCATAAAATGGGCGCTGACGGCGTCTGCCGCGAAGTTTTCAACTAAATAACTTTTACGAGAGAGAATTAGTTTTTACGAGAACATCTAGTGTTAAATATTTTAGGGACCGTTTATCTACGTCTCATAGCTGTGCGGTTGTGCACGTTACAGTGTCGTCGAGTCAGTTTACGCAGCTAAAACCCGTTACGGCTTTATGTTTAAGATCTACGAATATACACCTATTTAAGATAACCACGTAAATTATGTCGTAGCAGTATTAATGAGGTCGAATCCGATGGTGTATTTATATTTTTTACTTAACCATTCAGTGTCGTGTTGTGCATGTTGTACCTATATAGACAATAAAATGTTAAAACGAGTAAACAATTTCATTTGTTACTTTGAATTCAAACGTAGTGTGACCTAGAATTTAACCTGTTTTGGAGTAATTATTTTCATAATGACATAATAATGACTAGTCTTGTAGGAGGACTTTTGCTTATACTTGGGTGCTCTCTGGCTTTGCAAAAATATTTAGAAGTAAGACAAGAATGATGCTGTGCTGTAATGCAACAGAACTTGCAGTCTCCAAAAATAATTTGGAGTTTAGTGAAAGGATTACTAACTTGAAGTGCGTTTTGACTGCTGCTGTTTGCATCCTAAGAGCATTGAATCGTGTTGTCAAGTGTCATCATGGTGTTTAGGCAGTAAGAGTTCCTCCACACGAAGGTACGTTTCTCCCTAAAGCTGGAGTCACACTGAGGCCCCATCGCGCAGGATAGGGACGCATCATACAACTGGTATGAAGATTCATGACCAGCGCGTGATTCGTCTGTCTCTTTGTTTAGTGAATCTTAACAATCGGGTTAATCCGTACGAGTACCTAAATTCTGAAGCTGTCCAATCGAAAAAAAAAATTACAATCTATAGAAAAAACCCAAGTGTAGAATTGCTGACGTCAGCCTCATAAATTATATGTAATTATGTGTAATTGTATGTATGTGTAAATTGTATGTTTGTACCTACATGCTGCTACCTACGTTTCAGTGGGAAAAGTACCGCTACAGACACGTACCTCACTCGACCTCAGCTGGTGAAGGACTTAAGGAACCTGGGGAATGGAACCTAGGATAGGATCGATTCTCTATCCTTATTTAGAGTCTTAGTTTTCTACGAACTAAATAGGCAAATGTTGTGTAAGTACCTATGCTCGCGGCAATTAACGCCGTTCATCTCAGAAATCACGAAAAAAAAATCTGCTGTTTTTTGTGCGAGAAATATTTTTCTACATAAGTATTTGCCCTATTACGCAGGAAATATTCAGTGGTAATATCGACCATTTTACTATTATGGACCACTATCTCTAAGTCTTGGTTTCTCAGCCTACTCGTACACGCATAAAAGGTTCAAAAATTGTTCCTAATTAACTCGCAACATAGGTAAGTACATATTTCTTTTATTGGCATTATGTAGGTTCCTTCAACTCCTAGTTAGATAACCGAACTAGATAAGTGCTGACATAACAGTTCAGGGTTTAGATAACTAAGCCACCTCAAAAGTGAGTCGAACAAAATTCCTATCTATCTATCAGATTATACTTATTGGCTTTTCACGAAAACTATCGATGAGTAGGAGGTAAACACGAAAAAAATGTGCGAAATTGTTTCAAGATTATTACGAGTGACGTATTACGGTGTTCGTACCTACCAAAGTTCAATTATCAGTTTATTTTTATAAGTAATACTTACACGGATTTCCTCGTTTAATCTAATGAGGTATCTACTATTAATTCTATTAGTCGCTCATGCCGGAGCCACACCAACGGAAAACGTAGTTGATTATCGCGATTTTGGGCTTTGAAGTCTATGTTTAAAGCCCAACATCGCGATAATCAACGGCGTTTAGAGTTGGTGTGTCCCCGGCATTAGTAGGCATGTATTTTTTATTGAATTCATTAGTAGCAGATATACGAGGGGCGTTCAATGTATTCTCGGTATCGGCATGAAAAAAGACGTAAATACAATTAAAATAATTTCTATTTTTCAATGTATTTACACCATTACATTTATTACATCTCGAAATTAACTTTTCAATACCCTGTAAAAACAACTTTAATCTTTCTCTGAAAAATGCGCATTTATTGCCGCCTTGAGCT
Organism: Gortyna flavago; assembly: GCA_963669345.1. Lineage (NCBI taxonomy): Eukaryota > Metazoa > Arthropoda > Insecta > Lepidoptera > Noctuidae > Gortyna > Gortyna flavago. The sequence continues at coordinate 6,406,191 of OY770132.1, forward strand.
CTTCATCGTTGGAAAATCGTTTCATCGTTTCGTATTTTTTCAAATTATTGAACAAATAATAATATAATCACTCGGGGCTAGGTCCGGGCTATAGGGTGGGTTGAAACCACAATCTTGCACCGCAGCTTTGGAAACACGCACCGTGTGGACCGGGGCGTTTTCGTGAAGAAGCAACACACCGGTGCGCGGTGGTCAGTTTACCCCGTTTGTTTTCTTTAATTGCTTCCCTAGACTTTCGTAAAATGGATGCGTAGGATGCTGCGTTTATGGGTTCAACTTCTTTTGTGTGAGTACAAAGGAATTTTTTCTGATTGAGTAATCAGAAACATTTCCTTTGAGTCCCAAAACACTATGGCCATGATTTTTCCGGCAGACGGAACGACTTTGAATTTCTTAGGGGGCGCAGTACCCTTTTTGTGCCACTGCATGCTTGCTTACTTTCAGGTTCATAATGATGAACCCACGTTTTATCTACAGTAACAATTCGATCGAAAATACTTAATGGGACTTCACCACAGAGCTCTAAAAACTCTCTACAGCACTTGCATTTGATTCGCAATTGCTTTTGAGGCGCCGCCCGCGCGTCTTGAGCATTTGCGGCACCCATCTTGCACTGACTCAGAAGGTCATGAAGAATATTGCGCACGAAACCAACAGAGAGGTGGGTCATCTCTGCTATCATTTTGATCTTCATTCGGGCATCCTCCAGTATAAGCTTCTCAACTTTTTTCACGTTTTCATCCGTAGAGTCAATATTCTCTCTGCCCCTTTTAAATTCACTTGACCACTTTGAACCGTAGATAACGCAGGTGAAGAATCTTGGTAAACAGCCAACATCTAGCTCTTCGTGCATAGTTGTTTGACTTTTTCCTTGTTTGGTAAGGAATTTAATAACAGCGCGGAGCTCGATTTTCTTCAACATTGTCACGTTAGCAATTCCAGTTGTCGTTGACTAAGGATAATTAGCAAACTAATGATCACAACTATATGAGATTTTACCTTTATACCCTTAGATAATGTAATTAATTAATTAGTCAAATTAGCCTGATACCGAGAATACATTGAACGCCCCTCGTATAAATATGAACGATAGCTGTATTCATTACACAATTTATGGTCCTGATAAACGAGGCCAAATAGGTAGGAAAAGATTCATAGAGTGGGGCAGCCAAGTTTTTTTTTATTAACCTACGGTGTCCCAACCTTGGCAAAGGCCTCCCTCCACTTCTTCCATCTTTCGCGAGCCTGCGCTTCCTCCTGCCAGTTTTGATGGAACCGACGAAAAAAACGACGCTTAGTTTGTGGCTCATCGAATTATGTTACATTATATTAAAACTTTTTGATGAATAAACTCTATTACTCTCCAGCCCGTCCCACCATCTCCTACGTGGCCTGCCGCGACCCCGCCTCACTGTCTCAGGGCATCCGTTGTGTGTTGTTTGGGCCCACTATTTGTCCGGCATTCGGTAGACATGGCCTGCCCAGTTCCATTTAAGGTGGGCAGCCTTCTGAGCCACGTCAGCTTTCTTTGTTTTGAAGCACAATATTGTGTTTCGAACACGCGCTCCATTACTCGTTGGCAGACCTTGAGTATGAACTTCTAGATATTATTAGTCAAAGACCAAGTCTGTGCACCTAAGACGGGAAGAATACTCATTAGCCTGCGTTAATAATGTCTAATAACCTAAGAAAATTTTTTCAGCTGAGCTGATTGTATATATTCGCTCTACATTTAGCTACAATTAACGCACTCCAACGGACAAAAAACCTTTCGTCAGTTCAAACGATATCTGAAATAAAATCAATTTTCCTTCTTGACATTGGCACTGCATTTGATCACGTCACCTACTTTTTCTGACGCATGCTCCGAGGTATTCCGGTATTTCCTTGCAGATTTTCTATTATTTGCAAAGGTGGCGATGTCGTAATTAGGATATCTTATATCGTATAAAAATCTGAGAAGGCTAGAGAAAGACATTATATAAGACTAAAAAAAAAACTGGCCAAGTGCGAGTTGAACTCGCACATGAAGAGTTCCGTATCACCATACAATATTTACACTACATATAAAATAACGGCAAAAAAATCAGGTGTGTTGTATGAGAGCCCCCCATATTTATTTTATTCTGTTTTTAGTATTTTTTGTTAAAGCGGTAACAGAAATACACATTCTGTGAAAATTTCAACTGTCTAGCTATCACGGTTCATGAGATACAGCCTGGTGACAGACAGACAGACATACGGACTGTGGAGTCTTAGTAATAGGGTCCCGTTTTTACGATTTGGGTACGGAACCCTAAAAAGTATACTTGAAATAGTCTGAGATTTATACAACGTGCCGCTACAATAGAGGGGCCAGTAACCATAAAAATTATAACAACATAAAATTATTCGTAATTTGAAAACTACCAGCAAGCGCCGCTCGCCGGCATAAAGGGCTCTCTCTTTTTCTTTCAAGGCTTCAAGTCACCTACTGTTTGCAACTTATTCGTTTTAATTTCATTGGTGCGATGTTATAATCCGTGACCTCAGCAAATTACTCCTGCGCTACAGGTTGCTCCAAGATGTTATTTTAGAAAATGGAAAATAAATAAATAATGACGTATAATTAAATTAAAATATGCACATAAAACGAAAACGCGAAACCGTTGTCGCCGTTAAAAAGCGGCACGCTGTGTATTATAGATCTCTGCCATATCTCATCACCCTCCCTTTGATATGAGTCGGTATGAGAAAATCTGAGATAGAAAGAACAATTTCGTCGATTTTAGAGACAACAAAAACTGTTCCTACTCAAAGATTTAAAAAAAGGACTCATAAAGATATAACTAGGGAATGATACACTTTTCAAGGAGTTTTTTACTCTAAAATCATCATAGTTTCTTAGAACCTCTACTTACATTCCGATTGTCCACACACTGACACATCTCAACAGATCACCTGTATGTTTAGTGACAGGTTAGAGGCAGTAATTTTACCAATCACTCACTCGATATACAGGATGGCAGGGACAACCTGTCCATTGATTCAGCTGGACCCTAAAACATTCGGCGGTTATTTAAAAAAAAAAACTGTTCCATACATTTTGACTACATATGCAGTAGCAGCAGTATTTTTTTGAGAACTGACGTTTTTTTTTTTTTTTGTTTTGAATCGTTTGCTGAATTCATGGTGACAGTTTGCACGTCAATGTCGGGGCCACCCTGTGTTATGAGTTTATGACCCACTCTATGTGCTTCACAATTTTATACTGGGTTTGTAAATTAAACAAAATTAAAGGTGAACGAAAATGTACATGGAAGCCTTATTCAGAACAAATTCCACACAAAAAGTGGCACTACTTGACCAACTTCAAACCATAATGACGTATGATTCAAAATATGAATCACATCCGAGGTTGCAAGAAGACATGCTTGGTGATTGGTTTAAATTCAGAACGAAAGCCGGGATTGGTTCGCGCGCGTGCTGCAGTGTCTGCTTTGACAGCTGAGTCATAGCGAAGTGGACGATGTTATGCAATTAATGTACCGGACCAAGTCAATAATAAAACAATATTATTGTACAATGTTTTTTTTTTGTAATAGGTATATATATATTTTTTTTTGGGTTACGTTTTACAATCATCAATGAACTCAATGTCCCGCGAAATATGATTGATTTATGAAGTTTTTGCCTAGAAGACATTAAAAGAGAATCTTTCAAAATCAGTGAACGAAAATAAAGATGGAAGCATTACTTCAAGGAAACTAAGCGCGCATCTTAACACGAAATCCCAAACAAACTAACACATCGAAAACCCGTCGCTGATTCGCTAAATCACACCAAAAATATTATTACTATTCTATTATACATATAGTAGGTATGTATGCTAAAATTATAAGGTAAATAAAAAAATGTGTGGTCTATTTTTTATTATTCACAATTTAGGTATCTATACAGTAATATCAGTTACATACATGCATAAACTCACGCATTCTTTCCATGGGGGTAGGCCGGAACTACAGACATTATTATTTCTCAGTGTTATCATGAACATACTGAATGTAAATCCCAATGTTCAAACTCAAAGCATGTATTTCAATTAAAGCATATACAGGCACTTTTGAATTGTCAATATACATTTTAACGTCACATCGGCTTTACCACCCTCGATAACTATGAAAACGACACCCATGAAAAATGTTAAAATTTTCCACCAATAGCCGCCATCTTGGATTTTAATTTTGACCAAATTCACACTTTTGTCAACTCCTACCGCAAGCCGCCTTAAAGAACTTCGTTCTTAAAATATTTTTTTGAATTCAGCAACGATAATTATCTCTTTTCTCCATGCTATTAAAGGAACTTTTATGTACCTACCTACAATAGCTTAGTATATTTTACATAATGCCGTCCCCATAGAAAAAAAATGTTGTGTCTTAATAATAAAATTTGTCATTATTGTCAGGTAGAAAAGTAAATTGGTTGGCATAACATCATCCCCATAGACTTCGTGAAACATTTAATTTTTATAAAAAATATCATAAACAACGATGTCCTACACGTTAAAACTAATTCATGCATTCTTTTTATGCAAATGTGATTTATTTATACACCACTTCACTGCACAAGAAGGCATTTTTAAATACCTATCACGCAAAAACTGTTAAATAATAATCGACCGCCGCTGTTGCGGACGAACTAAAAGCGTGAGCGGCGCAATCGGTAAGCCCCGCCCACCGCGGCGCAATTTGTGTTGGGTAATTTTTTAGAGCTAAGAATGCTTCCATGTTTATTTTCGTTCACTGGTAGGTACTACCAGCTACAGCTAGTAGCCATTTAAAAAATAGGTTATTCTAAAAGACGATTTCATTTCCTACCATTATTTATTATTAACTTCTACCATGTTGTGCAGCTAAACGAAGGCGGATGATATTGTCTGTGTTGCAGAAGTGTCGTTGTCGATACTATCATGAGGATAAGCTGTCCTTAGTCGAGCCGCTGACAACACCCGAAGAGGGGAGCCACGTCGAACTTGCAAGTTCAGTGTTGATGCAGACTGCAGCGAAGTACGAAAGCAATTACCTAAATAATAATAACGACCGATTCAATCTTTATTTTTCCTACTGAACCAACTTTGTTAACTTCAAGAAATAAGCACATTTTAGTCATTTTCAGTGCGAGCTGTTCAGATATATGTATATTTAAAAGTTGTGATGTCAAATAAAACCCATTTTGTTTTACTAATAATTAACGATCATTTACTTTAAAATATTCATATAATTACATAATAATGACCTAACGTTGTTTGTGTTATTTAAAACATAGGGTCTAAGTTAAAAAATTAAATATTATTTTTCCTATAACCCTGACATCGTAAAATATTGTTGATATTCGCCTACAAAATTATAAGTAACCGAGCGTTGCGTAAGTTTTAACAAATGGAGCATCACTTTCGCAGGAATTCCTGAAAAAGAAAAAGAACAACGTTAACACATTTTACCTACCTGACGGATCACTGGCTGTCGTAGAATATATCGAGCGAAACTGGGGGTATCATACGCCCCGAAACCCAAAGACAATAGCGTGATTTCAAATGCTTTCCGAGTATATGATATCTACGTTCAACTAGCCGGATTGAACTACAGAATCGTGGATGAAATGGCATAGAGAATACGATTTGAAAGGCATTTGGAGTGTGAATTAATTATTTTTCTATGCTGCATCCAATCAGCACACGAAGGAACCCTCTAAGCCTTCCTGGCTTAGTGACAATCACAAGCAAAGCAAACGCGTTGCAATTTTCGTCATTGCATTTTTTTGTTAAGGATATATAAATGCATTTTCCGAAGTACCTACGAGTACAATACTAACTCTAACGATAAGCGTTACTAGCTTGTTGTCATGGCGAGTATGGGTCCATGATATTGCCACCAGATTTTGTACTAATTTGACAAGAAGTTTGTAAAGTTTAGCTTGCTTAGTCGTAACTCTGGAGATGTTACACATTAAAATATTTTACATTTTTGAATGTTTTGAAAGTCGTAAGTGAAAGTCTTCCAAAGTATGAATGAATTCAGGGTTTGTCATTTGGTAACGGTAAATAAAAAGATCAACTACTACAGCAGCATTACAAAAATGGCGATAATATAATGTGTCTGCGTGCCGGTTAGTAAGAAAATAATACAAACTAAAATGATAGTGGATATAAAAAAATATTTAATTTTATTTTATATCTACATACTTGTCACTATATACAAATAAAGTAAATAAAACATAACAAACATAAAGCGAATAAAATTATAGTTAGATACATTAATGTAACCCTAGCAAAATTGTGCGTGATTTTGGAAACAACTTCACCATGTGAACAAACTTTTCTATTCTAGCAGAAATTGTCATGCAGAAGTCCTACATCATGCTGAAGCATGTCTAGATGCAACACTCTCGTGACACTACACCTACATCACGGTTTCATCGAACTGGAGAGAACACAACACATACCTACTAGATATTTGTCTACCAAAATGCACCACCAATTACCGAAGGTACACGCATGGCTTGCTCGAGACTCATCTCATGAAACGCAACAACATCTATACACAAACTACTGCGGCCTACGATGCACTAACTAAACTCGCGAGTACTTACTCGTCCTCCCATGGACATATGTCGTTCCGCTGCTTACGCTCAACGATGCCGCTTTTACTATCACGCTTAACAATATTTGTTTCAGAGACCGACGTCAGTTCGTCTTTATGAGCAATATGTTTCGTCGCGTCCGTGTCGGACGCCGCCCTGGAATCTCCCAAGACCCTTTGCAGTGGCGCCGAAGGCACTTTGTCTACGTTGTCGTCGTCGACCCCGATGTCCTCGCACACAGCGAGCGGCGCCACGGGCGCCCGCCCCGCCGCGCTCGCAGGCGCCGCCGGCTCCACCGCCGCCGAGCAGCACGGCTCCGGCGCCTCGCGCTCGGCTGCCTGCGCCGGCTCCGACTCCGTCGCGCTCTTCAGCTCGACCTCTCGAACAGAACTCGTTGCAGCATCCTCACCCTCCGACGTATTCTCCGGAAGATCGCCGATTTTGCTACTCGTATCTCTACTTGAGGCCGGACTGGTTTCTTTTATCGTTGACGATTCTCGCGACAGCACACGTTGCACCGACACGACGTCGTCTTCGGACGATTTCGTTCGGTCAGAATCCCTCGAGTCAGACACGGCACCGGAAGCGGACGAGTCGTCATAGGACTCCACCGAGGGCGCACAGTCGACTGACTCCAGCACGGACCGAATTCTCACGGTTTCATGCGGCGTCTCCTCTTGCGAGTTGTCACAACCTGGGTCGGGCGGCTTTAGCTCGAGCCCTTCCGTGAAGGGTGCAGGTCGATCCTCGCCGAACTTGCACACGGGCCGCATCGGCTCCGTGGGCGTTGCGTCCGCTGACGCGAACACTGAGGAAGGCTCGTCCGAGTGAGCGAGGGAGCGCGTCGTGTCCTCGGGCGAGCCGGTGCCGGGCGGCGAGTAGGTGGACTCGTCGTCGGGTGCCGAGCTGACGCTGATGGTGGGCGTAGGGTGCGGCGGCGGCACGATGGCGCGCGGCGCGGGCGGAGGCGCGGGGCGCGGCGGGCGTGGTGAGTGCGGCGGCGAGGCCAGCGGCGCCAGGTGGCGCGGCTCCACGGCCGACAGGCGGCGCAAGGGCGGCGGTGCGCCGCGCAGGCCGCCGTCCAGCGTGCTCTGTTGCGGCAGGCGGCGCGTGCGCTCGCTCACCACGGCGGCGCTCACGTCGGATGACGAGCTGCCCGAGTCCGCAGCCGAGTCCTGCCGCCGCCTGTTGGCACTGCCGTATACCACCTCGCGGGACGAACACTCCCACGGTAACACGTCGGCAGTGTCGTCGTCGAGAGGATCTCTGTAATGATTAAATATTTTTTGGTGAATGTTTAAATTTAAAGAAATTTTAGGTGAATGATCCTTGCAGCAACACAAAACTAGCCGATCGAGATCGGACTCTACTACTATCAAAATCTTATTATTTTTATTATTTGCCGCAATAGTTTTCGTCGTTACACATATTCTGTGAGAACTGGCTACATCTTTACGGTTCTAAAGCTACCCTGTGGGCTGTGACAGGCTGATGGCGAAGGCCAGTAATAGGGTCCAGAGGGGCAATTCTCGTAATTTTAAGAACGTTCATAGTCAGAAGGCCAATTCTCGTAATTTAAAACGTTAGAAATCTAGTCGCAGTCTCATTTCGGCGACAAACAAATGTCAAAAACTTGTCAAAATGTAGGGAAATTCGAGCATTTTTTGACAGATTTAGACTAAGATCAGACTGTGAACGTTCTTAAAATTACGAGAATTGTCCCTCTGATCTCAGTCTCAATCTGTCAAAAGTACCTCTACAATTAGAGGTATTTTAAACCTGTCGCCGAGAGGAGACTGCGACTAGATTTTGAATGTTTTAAATTACCTACGAGAATTGGCCTATTCAGTTCACAGATTGGACACAATTGTGTAGGTATTCATTGAAGTGTTTATTTTTTTTTTCAGACCCTAGTAGTTATAACGTCATGCCTTTTGATATAGTGATAGAATCATATAAAAAACCTCTAGTAGGTATACGAGTTTTTACCTTTCTAGTTCTGACACGTATTTAATAATTCTCTAATAATAATTAGAGAATTATTAAATACGTGTCAGAACTAGAAAGGCAAGTTTTGCTGAACATATGTTGAGTTACCTGAAAGTGGTAAGGTCGCAGAGGTTGGACTGCGAGTGGCTGTGACTAGGCTGGTCAGGCTGGCGCGGCGGCTGCGCGGCGCACACCGCCAGCTCGTGCGCGGAGCCCGACAGCGAGCGGTCCGACCCGCGCCGCCGGGACAGAGCCGCGCCACCACTCGACGTGCCCGGCTTCTTCTTCACTTGACCACCAAAGTTGAAAAATCTACGCAGCAAAATTTCCAATACATAACCCCATCGCGCAAAGTCGACCCAAAAAATATGAGGCATGGTTATGGGACTCAAAGTGTTTAAGATGTATAAATGTGTTGTGAGAAAATTAAATGAAATCCAAAACATGCATGCTGCGAGACCTAGTAAAGGGTGGACGGCACATCTTGAAATTAAATATTTAACTACAAGTACTGGTGCTCACTTTTGAACCTCGTCTGTAACAAGCCCAACTAACTTAGCCTTCTTCTGGTGCACATTCCTGCCTTCAGTCAGCAGCCGCTGGAAGTGGTCTGATCTCACGAAACGCGGATAGCAGTCCTTCTTGAGCAGGAGTCCATACACGTGTTCCGCGGCGTGGTCAAGCGCGTACCGCGAGCCGCTGCGCAGTCCTTCCGTGACGCGCTCTGCCGTCGCGCCGTCTATGTTGATCTCGCACGGCGCGCCCGGCTTCAGAAACTCTCTGACAAACGTTACGGAAACTTAAGTAAGTACACTAAAGTTTGGAAATACATGGTAATACTTCGATAGACGAGATCATAGCCCAACGGAGCGGTGATTTCTGTTCTTTCAGGAGGATTCTGTGATTGTTATCAACCGCGAATTAATATGATTTTCTAATTTGCAAATCTTTATTTGGAGAATTACTCAATAATGGCAATATTAGGCTGTTTATTGTGGTTGGAATTTTACTCAAGCCAGAAAGTATCAAAGCATATCTGTGCAAATTTAAAGATATCAGTCTACTGTAGTAAAACGTGGTAGAAGTAGTACTGTAATAAAAAGCAGTGCTGTGTCATCAACAAGAGATATGTTTTCACCATGGGTTAGCTGCAGGTTGTAGAGATCATTTATGTGAGAAAGAAATAGGAAAGGCCCGGTTATTCTTCCCTGTAGTACACCGTAAACGATTGGTAGATCAACACTTAGATAATTTCCAATTTTAACCTTTAGCCGGTGTCCATAGATAGGTAATCTTGTAAGGGTTTTGATGGCAGACACATCACAGCCAAGTTTTTCAAATTCTTTTGAAAGTTGGGTACAGAGACAGTGACAAAAGCTTTGACCAAGTCAATGAATATGACAAGAGCTTTATTTTTAACCGAACTTCAAGATTATTTACATTATAAGAAGAAACTATAATTTCACAAAAATAAACGTACTCATAGATATCTTCAAGCTTCTTGGGTATCTGTTTGGTACTGCTGCGTCGCAGGTCCATGACCGCGAGCCAGAACCGGATGTTCTCGTGCGAGTACTCTTTACGCAAGAAGCTGGTAAACTCCTGTAATCCCGTGGGGTCCGACACCAGCTCGTCGATGGACACCGCCCAACGTTGCACCCGCCTCTCACCCGGCACCTCCACACTAACAGGAAAAAACGAAATTATGTGGTTGCGTAACAATGCCGTCACCTATCTAAATGGGTTCAATGACAATAGAAGGTACACTACTACTTTAGGTAAGTTCTTAACTGTCTAGAAAGATAGTTTCGTACATTTTGTTCAACTTTTAGATAATGAAAAATACTGAAATATAGAAATCAGGCATGTAAGGTAGTGCCTACTTTGTACAGGCGTAGTACTAAACTCACAGAGGCTGGTTAATTTGCCAGAATAGGGTGTCGTCGGTGACCCAAGGGTTGGAGGGCTGCGGCTGGGTGAGCCAGGGATCGTAGGGAGTGAAGGTCTCCGAGTAGGCGATGAAGGCCTCAAGGGCAATTGAAGTCTTCACTCTCGTACGGTCCAGACTCGCTTTTAGATGTTCAATCTAGAAGTAGAAAGTTAATAAGAAGAATTTTAGTCACACCTAAATACGGAAGGTGGGGATGCTACAAGAAAAAGTATAACAGATGTCTACGTTACAGCGGATACAACGAGTTCTAACGAGTTGGAAGCAAGGAATAGCAAAGAAATCGATGATTCTATACTCATTATTTCCGCTTTGCAGCTGTTAGGTGCACGTACCTCCCGTGTGACCTGGTACACGGAGCGCTTCTTGATGCGGTGGTGGCGCGCGCGTACGGGCACGGGACACGGCTCGAGCGCGCCTACCACTCCGGGCGGCGGTCGCGCCACGCGCCAGTATGCGCGTTCCTGGCTGTCACTCACTATCTTATCGCCTTTCTTCCTCTCCTTTGCTAGGCGAACCTGAATACGAAGACGAAAATATTAGAGTTTCGCTATTGTCGTTTCGGCCCAATATAATGTTTCAGGTAATTTAAAAAGCACTGCAGGCGTAAGTACTCCGAACATTCATCGCGTTTTTCCGTAAGGTATCGCTAGACTTATAGTTGTTGTTATCGAACCTACGAGAACACTTCGCTCATTTATTTCGTTTCATGTAGAACTGGGTAATACTGACTGGGTTAACCACGGAATAAGAAAGTCTCTATTCTGTGGGTTATGGTATCAAACACACCAAAGGGTACGTAATAGCAAGATTTTGAACGCGTTTGGAGCGATATGGTTTGCTTGTGTAGGTACTACTTGTGTATCTGGCACTTGTGAGGCACTTATGAAAGCTCATCAGAAAGTATAGTCACCTGTTCCTCCGCCTGCATATTGATGAAGTCCCACTTGGCGGCAAGGTTCTTCTTGAGGTTGGCGAGAGCTTCTTGTTCGTAGTCCTCGAGACCATGTCTCTGCTTGTTGCGTAGTGTACGCTTCACCAGGTAGATGGCGTACTCCACGTTGTCCGGGCCGAGGGTCGGCGCGCTCGAGCTGCCGGCCACACGAGGCGCTTGCCATGGCCAGTAGTACGGACTCTGCCAGAGAACAAGAACATTAAAATTATGCGTAGCGGAAAGGTTTCGAAACATAAAGGATTTCACTATGTCTAACTGTCTCATTCGAATAGGATTCCTAAATGAGTATGGTTACTTATTTCCGTTTGTTACCTCGTTCGGTAATCAGTTAACTGACCTAGCTAGTTGTCAATGACCATGTTTTGGCATTTAAACACTTTAATTTTTGTTATTCCTGTGAGCAAGTAGGTGTAATCTTCAATTCATTACTGAAAACAATTCAACCTTCACAATAAACTTACTTGAAATCTGTAAAGAGAAGAATCATCCTTTAAGACAAGGTTTTTCAAATCGTTGACAGGAAAGTAGTAACCGTATTGGCAGAGTTGATTCGCTAAATTTATTGCTTCAACTGTAAATTGGAGAACGTTTAGTTAATTAATGTTTATCTGCATTTAATGGAAACTGTAATACATCAAAGGCGCGATAGCTGCATGATGAAAGCATGATACAGAGGGCGCTCCTTGTTATGTCAGTTTAGTCAATACGAAAGCCTTACCAAGTTAAAACACCCAAAGAGTCTTATCTTGTTTACACAGGAGACAGGCTCATTTAAATGCAGCTACAAAATACTTCTACAATTCTACATTTGGTAAGTTTTCTTAACTGACACTGTTCCCTCAACAGTCCAACAGTCCACCAACAAACAAGGGAGCGGCCTTGAAGCAAGAAAAGGCGATGTAAGTAAACAAATAACATCAGCAGTACATATAACATGCTTGTAATTTATTGTTTACATACATGACTCTAACATTGTGTGTTTTCGCTCGTTATCACTAGAGTCTACAACCAGGGTGCGCCTTCGGACCCAGGCCAGCATAGGCCCGGTGCCCACGATGATACACTCAGACTCACCGTTGGTGCCATCTTCAAAATCAAACCGATCCATTAACCATTCGACAACATCATAACCTGGAATGAAAAAAAATATAATTAATTTAACTGTATTAAAGTTATAGATACAATAATATTTTATATATAATTTAAGTAAAGTAAAAACATTATTTTTGTGGTGATTCAGTTTATTTGGACGGTGCACGGCGTGGTGCACGGTGTTCCCCAAACTATATTTGAATTAAGAATTTGAGATCATTTTCAAATTACGGAACAATAAATTGAAAGTTTAAATTCCATTGCAACTAAAAACTTATTTGGATCTTTTTGTAATAAATGCTCACTGAAAAATCAACTTAGAAAACATTTTACTAAAGTGAGTAACCGATTGGGGATGGAAATGAACACAGCTACTAAATAATAGGTTGTAACCTGTATCTTGGGCAACTGTTAGAAATTAAGATCAGCGGTTATTCGTGTCATAGTTCAAATTGATTAACACGCAATGTCTTAGAGGCCAGCTTCATAATGCAACAATGGACCAATTTATTTTGGTATCATTTGAATGATGCAAAGTTAACAAGCAACAATATAAAATGTGTTCAAGCTGGCTATTAAGGTTATACGAAATATATTAACTAATTAAAGGATTTAATGAAAGTAATATTTCGTAGGTTGGTACTTACATATTTTGTTTTATAATTTTTTATATATAAAAATATATCTTACCCATAAAGGCAGACGGAATAAAAGTGAGAAAAAGTTTTTGACTTCTGACTGGTATCCCCGTTTCTGTACTTTGCATTTCTTTGATCAACATTTCCATCTGCAATTCAATTTTTTTTATGAGTTAGAGTAAACATTATTAAAAACAAAAAAAGAGGGTGCTTAGTGTAGACACGATTCTTAATAGAGTAGGTTTCCATAGCTCTTATTTAGACGGAAACTTTTGTATATTTTATGGAGATTCGAGCAGTAAGTTCCGTTAATTTGCCATCAATTGATGATTCGACAGATCATTATTATATCGCAATTGAAATGAGGTAAAATTTTGTTATTGCACTGTTTTGATCATCTGTCCCGAAATCGCCCAAATTGCCTTCATTTAGCAATATAAGATATTAAAAAATATTTTCAGTTTCAATAGAGTGCTGTCTAAGTTATATGTAACTTACTCTAGTCAAACATTGCAGAGTCTATGAATACTATTAATACGACTGCGATAATAAACACAATATTTGTCTGATTAGCACTGACTGAAAACATTCCTACCTACTTTAAATAAGCACACAGACCAACTCGTATATCGGAGAGCTTAGGTATACTTAGGCTCCACTCATGAAATTGATTATGCAACAAAAGCTAAATCTGTAGCAAGAATTAAAGCATCGCTCGTTGATGACGTCATTCACGTCCTTTTAGGTCAACGTGCACTCGAGCTGGTCTGTGGGGCGTCGAGGGCTACGTCGCAAGTGGCTGACCCTGCGGTGAATGCCGCCCGGGAGCCGAGAGCTCTCGACTCCCTCAAGGGGCGCCTCCATTGGGGACAAAGCCAATGCAGCCTCGCTCAACTCAATTTAATGTGATCGAGAGCGCTTATTGCCTACAGAGATTGGTTTTATTTCAACATAATTATATACTATGCAAGAGATATGGCAGGAAAAATACAATTAGTATTTTAAAGTACGTGACTAGGCAATTGAGATGACTTGAAATACAGCAGAGAGTTGCTAATTAGTTTGTTATATCCAGGGCTGACATAAGATCATTTCAAGTACCTAATTGAACATAGAAATAGCTGCACAAACAAATTGTGTTAAAGATGATATAGGCTTATAAAATATAAATATATAAAATGTATACAATGGTATTATATTATCTGTGTACAATGTGACAGAGGCGGTGAGCGGGATCGACGCCAGAATTAAAATGTAGTGCCTGTCAAAATTATATTAAAATGCCATGTTGACCAAAATAAAACTACTCAAAACTAGACACTCTTCACAGGACGGTGACGCACTAAGTAAAACGTCGAGAAAGCAAATTTATACCGTAATGAATATGTGTTTGTTTGATAGGATCATCTCAACGAAGGACATAGGCAATCAGTTGGCAAAATATTTGTTATGGAACACTGTGTGAGGGGGGGTGGACGTTGATTTGTCTGTTCGTCCTCGAAGATGGGAGCTGGAAGGCTAAGTGGGTGACGTCACAGGCGCGATCGATTCCCCGGCGCCGAGAAGGAGCGGCGAAGTGTGGTGGGGGAGGGGGTGGGTGGTCACATCTCGCAAGCCCGAGCGTCTTCGTCGCCACCTCGGCCACCTCCGCCACGGTTTTACGTACGATTCATTACACCTACAGATTGTTTGGGACACGGTACGTTTTGTACGTAGGTAGAAACGCTTTACTTAGTAGGTACATATGTAGGGTCTTTAAAATAAACCTGTGTCACTGATACATTGATAGAATTTGTCTTTAATACTACGGTTCTAAACATATGCAGAACTGCCCAAAATGAAAACAAAAATCGGAGTGGGATTTGAAGTTTGCACGATTGCAAATCAAATCCATTTACTCCATGTTTAACTTAGCTTTTCATTCATGACTTTAATGTAAGTCTTTACCTTTAAAATAATTTCTATTAAAAACGAAGGGAGTGACAAAAATAGAGTGAAATTTTACGCTAATAATGCATTAAGGGTTAGGGCGGCGCGCTCGGCGCGTGGGCGGGCAGGATGAGGGCGGGCGGCACGAACCTTTTGCATTTTCGCTGAGTCTTGTTCAATTAATAATATATTTTCACCCACCAGTACGATATCTCTAATAAAAATGAACGCTCACCAGAAGTGGAAGGGAGTAACGAAAAAGGAAAATAATTTTGTCTCAGCGTGTGTTTTGTATTGGAACCATGACACCATGGCATTTCACCCTGCTTGTCATATATGTAATCCTGCTTGTCATGTATGTCATATTATCAATATTTAACATGCCCTAAATATAACTAATGAGAATGTCAATTACCAAATAAATAAGTACTTAGCACAGTTAAAACAGCAATTATGAAAGGAATAAAACTTTTTCACTCAGGTCACCTCAATTATTAAGTCAGAGGGGGTGAAAAGAGTTTAAGCCTTTAACACTCCATCGAAACCATACTAGCGACAAATAATAAGATTCTTGGAAACACCCCTTTGTTTATTATTTAACCCTCTATTGTTAGGGGCGTCCCGAACGCCGTGACAAAGAGTAATGGCGCGTGTGGGGTTCTATTACAATCGACTATAGGTAAACGTAGTTAGCTTGTAAATCAAAGACATTAGCACGAATAATTACTATTGTTGTAACAAATGAGCACATTTTTGTCCATTTTGGAGTACAAGGGAATAATAATATGTTCTGTTTTTTCCGCAGGTAGGTTAATAGCTCGAAATGGAAATATTTGCTGCCAATAAACATTTGCAGTTCCACAATACTGAATTGATATCTATTTTTAGAACATTTCAGCTGAAGTTTCCGTGATATGTTATGTATTCTTTGTTAGGAGAGGATATAAACCGATCATCCGACTGAATATTGCCGAAAGTGCTTAAAGCATCAGTGTTTGTAAATATTGCACGTTCGCACTTTGATGCTTTTGCCTTGTTGATCTACCTAATTGAAAGCATTTTAGTAATAGAGTCTAAAATAGCACCAATAGCGAGAAGGCCTGCTTTGCTTTTGATCATACCTACTTATCATATTCATTCAAAGGTTTAATTATTATTTACACTTATATCTCTTCTGTCAGGGCTACCGACTGTTATCTTATTAAACAGCAGGTATCGTGTAGCGAGCGCCAGCCTACTAACAGCTTCGTCGGAAGCAAACCCTATCGATTTTCAGACAGCAGCAGTATGCTCGGCGCCCGGCGCCTGTCGACGATTGTGTTAAAAATAAACGGGGTAAAGCCCTGCCTACTGCCTACCCTCCTCCAAGCTGCATAATGTAACAACTGGTTTTACTCACTTCGTACAGAATATGTAATTACCGTTATTTTAAACCAGTATTGCTTTCGTGTATCGTTTAGCATGTTGTTACAAGAATGTGTGAAGTTATTTGGCGCAAGTAAGTGAGGCTTGGAATAATATTAAAGAAATATATAATTTACTTGAAAATGTCATATTATGTGGTATACTAACCTTATCGAAGGCGAGGGGTCGGTGTCTAGGCACGTCAGCGAGTTCCATGGTGTCGGTGGGGCGGAGCAGGGGGAGCGGGCGCGGGGGGTGCGCGCGCGCCGCTAGCCGACCTCCATGGGCGTCTGCCGCCGGGGCCGCATGCCGCTCGCGCCCGCGCTGCGCCCCCGACACCTGTCCAACACACGCCGCATACCACTACTCGTTAGACAAGCGCCATCACTCAGCCAGGACTAACTAAACACTCATAGCCAAATGAAACTAGCTTTCTCCGTGCGGCCGCGAGCTCGACACTGTCCGCCACAGTCCGATCGTTAGATTTATGAGATCAGACCGTTAAAATGTATAAATGCAGCGATCACTTGCATTTAATTATGTACGTGCGCTCGTTAGTCGAGGCACTAAGCATAGCTACAGATGTATAGCCGTGTAACTACAATACAGTCATACTAATCATGATGGCACTAGAGGAATTACAAGCAATTAATCGGAACCTTGGGTGTATTCGAACATAATATTATCCTTACCTAATCGACAGTAATCTGCAGCTTGAATGCTATTATCATGTAAGTAACATCAGTTGGAAATAAACGTATTCGTAGGTATAGAAGAGCCAGTCTAAAGGGTGTTCATAATTTTACATCGGGGTCAGCAAGATACATTTGAGCACTAATTTTATAGGTAAGAGGTATCTGTGTCTCTAACTACTGTGCATATTGTGATGGTGATGATTGCTAACATTGTAGGACGAGAAAGTAGGAATAATAAGTATAATTCAACTATGTATACATATAGAGGAGTAGACATTGAGGTGTTTCCAACAAATTCTAGGTCGCGAGTAAAGCAGCAGACAACTGAACTGCCGTTCTGATACTTTAAAAAATGTATGTTTCAAAGGCATTAAAGGCACTTGAACGCAAAAAAACTTGAGCCTAAAGTAACCAAGTTGTCCTCACATTACGTCCCACGTTTTCTTCTCATTTTTCTGCATTCCTTCACCGCTCATACCTCACTCCTATAATTAAACCTGTGTTTATTTAACAGTGGGCACATACCTACTCATGTCGGGCATGTCGGTATGTGACCAAATTAGATTTGTACCTAGTACATACACGCGGAAAAATTATAAACGATGACCAAGTGCGTGTTTACGACACCGCACCGGCTAAACTTAGCTAACGGACATGGAGTCATGTTTGCGTGCTTCAAGTGCTCTAATTGTATCCAACCTCATTAGTGGCCAACTGGCCAGATATAAAACTAATGAGTCAACGCATAAAATATTATTCCACTACTGACAGGTTGAATGTGTGCAGTTATCACAGAAGGAATTTTGCACAGAGTACTTTTTGATAGGAATTTTGTTTTTGGTGCCACCGCTGTGCAAATATTATTTCCTCAAGGGAATTCCTATCGGGTATTGACGAGATTGGTTGATATTTGTGGTCATTTTTGCATTGCCCTTGCTACTTCTCTTGCAATACAGATATGCGTATAATGATTGTGACTGTTCAATTTCCTTTATATCCAAATTGTCAAATCTATAACTTGTCCTCTATTCTTCGGGACAAAAGAAATCTATGAACGGACCACACAATGATCAGAAAGATCAATATTGATTGCTTCATGAATCATCATTTGTTTTAGTTAGATAGCCTAATGCTTAGCTCTTGCTTTCTTTCCTATATTCTGTACCTACCTGATGCAGCTATTATACTCACGGATTATGAAGCCAATAGAAACAAAGTATTGTACCTTGACAAGCCATGCCGGAGAATTCACGAACTCGTCTAAACTCATTTGATTGTTTCTCTGAAAAGTTGTATCGGTATGTTTTTATTATGGTCAACTAGCAGTTAATTGTCTGTGCTAGGATTCTTTGGGAATTTAACTGCCTCAGTTTCCGCTGAAAACGAAGTATATTTGCAGTTTTAGTTCTACAGGAGGAAAGCTTAAAGCATTTATCAATAAAAAATAATCATATACAATAGATTTGAATGTGTTTCCTTTACAAACAAAGTCATTCATGTTTCATTGAATTATGTATATACAAAAAAATATCACTAACCTTATCCAATAATCGAGATCATAAATGTGGCACATTGTGCGTCACCGTGATATAGCTCATTGATCGCATCTAAACACACGTGCCCACAAATCCGCGGCACCTCAGCCATCGTGTAAACATGTGCACTGGCTGTTTATACACGATCGAGTTAAACGATTGACATAAATATAGATCTCTGACGACTTGGTGCGCCTCCACTCGCACCGTTCGACAACTCGCTATTGTTTAGCAACCGACAGACGCCGACTGACTCACAATATCTTCTGATAAAACAGATAACGCTGCGTCCGTTAAATCTCTCCTCAAGTCGTAAATTTTAGTCACAGGGGAATTTTGGGAGGCTTAAGCACCTTTAGATAAGTGAGATAAGTGGTCGACGACGTACGCAAGAGGCTCCCCGTATGAATAATAACTACAACGTTGATTTTCACACAGTTTTCACGACTTCATCTGACGTTTAGGTACATAGCATTGGAAACCATGGCCTTGTTTATTTCTACGGTACATAGCTAAAGCTATTCTATGTTATAGGCAATAAGCATATTCACTTCTAGGTATTTATCAGAACTCGTATCAATTAGTGCGCTATCAAGAAAATCTACGATTTTGAATAGCATAGTAGGTAACTCATAACGTGGTTTATGAGCAGACTTACCAGGCTACCTCTTCAAGACTAGGAATAATTTTCTTTGAAAGCTGGTATAGCTACTTTGTAGCTGCCGCTGTTTATCTTTTTTGCATTTTGCTTCTTAGTTCAGACACCGTGGCCAAGTGGCTACCCACAATTTTAGCAGTGATTTCATGTTTTCTATCTTTGGCCAATGATTTTCTATAGGAGTGTCTGTATCACAATCACGTTCTTCATACGGATATGGTTCGGCAGTAGTAAATGCTGAACATTAAATAAAACCCGCCTTTTATGGAGCTGTCGGAATTGCGTCAGTCTCTAGCTTTATTGTCTTAGGTACCTACCTCCTATATAAGTCTGAAGGTACAATATATTGCAGAAACGATTAAGCAGTAATAGGGACCCATGTGAAAATGAAACTTTAATTACGGAACCTTCTTATTGAAATAAATTTTCTGGGGAGCATATTGAAATTTAGCGGATTTCAGCTTCCTTGTCATAAATTTTTGAAAGTCCGTGTTTAGTATTGGTTTTTTTAAAAGCTTATTTAATCCATACTAATATTATAATTGCGAAAGTAGCTCTTATTGTCGACATGCGACTTTTTCACGCCTAAATCACTAAACCGATCGTTCTGAAATTTGAAAGATAGATAACCGCTGGGAACTGGGGAAGGATAGATATCTATAGGCTACTTTTGATCCTGACCGCAGAGGAAGTCGCGGGCAACAGATAGTCGACGCATACGGTCATTACACTGGGTGATAATGAGATTTGTGATAAACCTATTAGGTATTGGCCATTTTATATGTCTGTCTAATATAATTTATCAGCGATAATCAGTAAATACCTACCTATGAGAAATATTGTGTAGAGTGGAAATAGAAAGTGAAAGAGCATCCACGCCTCATTAGCTATGTACTTACTCGTATACACGTAAGTAAGTACAGAGGCCAGCACATCAAGCTACCCCAATCTGTCAAATTTCTTTGATAGATTTTCAACTTTGCCACAAAGGAATAAGGTTCATATTCAATTGGGAAAATTTGACAGATTGGGGTAGGTTGATGTGCTGGCCTCTGTACCTACCTGTACCTACATATTAATATTGTGGTATTATCGTCTCCATATAGTACATTTACGCAATTCAGTGGATTCGAACATAATTCGGAAAAGTCTAAACTGATGATCATCATCATAATGTAAGTACCTAATAGAAATTTGTAAAAGAATACAACAACAAATTTTATTTGGCTCTGCTTGATATTCATAGACATGAAAAAAAAACCTATAAACTCAAACGGCGTGAAGCAAAAATGTTTCTGGTGGCTGATCACCGGAAATCTTAAGTGAGAGTCGTAAAAAGAGCATGTTATTAACCAGATAATAAAATGTTTGGTTATTTGCAAAATACGTTACGTTAGTGCGAGTGCACACTGGCGGTGGTTACGGGGCCAAGATTGAACTGATGTTTATTCACGCAATGTTTACGTATGGGTAAATCAGGCGCGTAACTGGGAAACCGTAAATAATCCTAATAAACACTTTCTTTTAACTGCCAATGTAAATTACACTCAATGTTTCAGAAATAAGTCTGAAAACAGATAGATGCGCCACTTGAGTGAGATTCTTAAGATTTTTCTGCTGAATATCTTAATCGGTTTCGTTCAATAAGGTAAGTATCATATTTTTCATTCATACATTCATTCAAACCAGCTAAACCTACAAGTTTTTAAAGTTCTGAGTTTTTAAATGTTCCATGTAGCGGTAGCGTGACGAATTTTCATATTTCAAAAATGCTAAATTACATCCCATCAGCCGTAGGTACCTAAACTAACAAAAAAACATTCAGACATTGCACAAAGCACATTAAATGTACACACATATATAAACAAATAAGTTTCAAGCCTGGACGGGGCCAACTACCGTCCATTAATTGCTTCCACCTCCTAATACTGAAGCAATTTACATAAAGATCCACTTAGCGATATATACCTATGGATGCAGAGACCGAATATATACACATCGAACATCCAGTGATTGACAATGAAAAATAAAACCTCACTTGTACTCGTTACATCCATACATCAGACAGCAAACATTGAAGCAGTATGAGTGTAGTTAATGATATAGAGAAGAAAGGAACAATAGCACACACGGTAGTAAGTGGTGGTAGGTACCTCGCATCTGGGAGGCGTGCCAACGATCCCGCACAGCGACACGCGCCGCACGAGAGGGACGTCTCTTCCCATGGACACTTTCGCACATCTCTACACCCGGCCCCGGGCGACGAGTTACCACTCAATTAACACTGATTACCGCTAACTCGACCTCTGTGTGTCTCCATTGTGTGCATCTCTTCGACTGCCTTGGGAATAATAAGCAGCTGTATCGCTATTCACTAAGACTAACATCTTAACATTCTAGGACTTAATCGATAATTACAACTACCTATTTGATCCTGAACCTCTATTGCCAGACTAAACCTCAAATTTGACTTTGCGGGGACAAAGCTAGTTTCATTTATGTACCTACTAAGCATTAGAGACCTAATAGAATATGAACAACGAGTAAGTATAAACAGTAGCAGCGACTCAGTGGAAGTATAAGAAAATCAGCGTTCCGTAACAGTTTCTTGTGCCGGAACGTTAGTGGCTGTGGCGCGCTCGCTCGACGAGATCGACCGATATTCCATTATGTAACACCCATCTAAGGTCCGCTACTTAAGCACTAACTTGTAAACTTATCTAGCAACTTGAAAAATATTTGTGCTTATGAAATTGGAATGCTCTACTTTAAAACTAAGATGAGAATAAATAAAATGAAACTAACCGATAGATCATCGGAGCAGTCAGCTGCGCAACACACGACCGTCGGTTACGGGTGCACTCCGGGGTTGAATACGACACTCAAGAGTCCAGATAGTCGCAGGGATCGGAATTGCGTCCTGAGGTATAGCAGAGTTCGCAAGGATTTTATGACAACTGTTTTCGTAGTCGGCAACGTTACCTACGTATCGTCATGAACCAGGCGGCGGCGGGAGGCGCGCGGGGCGCGAGGCGAGGCGCGCGCGGCGCCCGGGCCCGGCGCCTACTCCGCAGGACGAGCGCGGCCCAGCACTACGGGCGAGGACACAGGCGACGAGCGGCGATACTGTGCGGAGCGCGGCGTGGCGCGGTGTGCGGGGCCGTCGGGCGCGGTCGTTCGCGGTCAGCGGTCGCGGCGCGGCGCGGCCATGGCGGCGGCGCGGCAGGCGGCGACGACTCGCGCACTGCCGCCGCCGGGCCGCGCCCGCCGCTCCCGGGCCCGCGCACGCGCCCCAGCGCCGCCCCCGCCCGCCCAGCGAGCCAAATTGATCAGCCGGATCCTCGATTGCAATGAAATTTATGACAGGTCGTGGATCTATTATCGACGTGATACCGCCCGAGCCGCGGATAATAATTGGAGCCAGCACGATAAACGCACAGATTTTGAGATCGCGGAAGTGGATGACGTCCGGACTCCGACGCTACGGAAGTATATTGTTGCCCATTTTCAGAAGGAGCAAGAAGATGAGTCTTTCGACATCTAAATTATTATCATTTATTAAAATCTATGTGCCTATAGGTATTTCTAAGAAGTACCTGAACGACGACGACGACGGTTTGAAGTGTGACGATACAAAGTTTCAGACGATAGGCAGTAAACCTCAGTTTAACTAATATACCAGCGCAATAGGTTTGGTTATATTGCTTACATAGAGCAGCCTGAAAATCTTCACATCTTTGAGAAAATTCAGCTGAAAAAAGGAAAACATTTAAGAAAATAGAGCGTGCGTTTGTACCTAATGGCCGAAACCTTTCAGCGGCGACTTTATTGAATTCTGAGCCTCTTATTAATAAACCCGGAGTAGGTAAATAACTTACGGCTAACTTAGACTTAGAAAAATGTATGTTTAACTGACCTTAAACTGAAGTAAGTAGGTGTGCGACCAAGAGTTGGTTAAACTTTAAATGATAGGTACCGAATAATTATATCTAATAGGTATTCCTTTGCACTGCTCTCAAAACGGTGAAGCAAAACATCGTGAGGAAACCGGCATGTCCTAGCACCAAAAATTCGAAGACATCTACCAACCCGCACTGGGCGCGCGTGGTGGATCACCGCATTCGCGGCCTATTCCCTCTCAACAAGACGAGACCTGTGTCCGACCTGTGGAAACGTTATAGGCTGATTAGGTATGTGTTTTATGTACTTTACTTGACCTAGATATTCGTAACTTTCTGGCTGCTGCCTCGTTGGTATATTGGACGCAAGCGCGACTGCTGAATCTGAATTTGATTCCCAGGTTTTTGTGCTATTGTGTTATTCAGAATCTAGATAAGTACCTATCCGGTCATTGGAATTAGGCTCGCCCCCTGTTACATATTCCTAACATAAACAGAACCGGCGAAGTTGTGGGTGTATTGTTAGTTAGGTACTAGCAGCCGCTTCACCCGCATAAGTAATGATCTCGTGGGAATATCGGGATAAAAATATCCTATGTACTTTCCCGGGACTCAAACTATCTCTACCTTTGATCTAAATCGGTTCAGCGGTTTAAGCTTGAAGAGGTGACGGACAGACACACTTTCGCATTTATAATATTAGTATCTATTAGGTATGGATTACATTCGGTACTACATTATAACTATGTAGGTACACTTTCTAATTTTCTTTCTTATCGGTTGGTACACACGGCTACACATCAAGCTATACATAACCAGTATAAGCTGACTTCTGATTGTACGAAAAACCTATACAATGCGAGGTCAACTCAAACTGGAAATGCATAGCTTGATGTGTAGCCGTGTTGACGATCTACTTATAGGTATAAGAAAATTGCTGTTTTTTTTCATGAGGTACCTAGATACGCACGACGACATAATCAGCTATAATTTCCAGTATAAGTTGACTTCTCTTTGTACACACGGCTACACATCAAGCTATACATTTCCAGTTTTAGCTGACCTCGCATTGTAGGTATGATTTTCGTTAGTACTACGGTTTTGTGGGGCTTTTTTTGTGCATTCTGTGAACTTATATAAAAAATGCGTGGTCAGCTAAAACTGGAACTGTATAGCTTGATTTATGTGGTCGTGACTACACTGATTCCTTAGTGATTACAGGGTCGATTTAAGTGATTGTTTGATTTTTCATTTGGTAGAAGATGCGCACGTGCGGGGGTAGTCGAATGTCAATGTTATTAACTTTGCTTGAATAGTTTTTGAGAGCTTCAATAATAGGTTTTTTGTTAGCCTTTATTGTCCCGCTGCTGGAAAAAAGCCTCGTCGGTGCTCCATGGACCAATAATTGAAATTCGACCCCTTCCCCGAATAATTCCAGGTACCTGCAGTGCGATTCTGTAACCATCTCACCGTGATAACTCAGGTGAAGTGAGCTTAAAGTGAGCTGTCATTAGTATCAATCCATAAAGCATCAGATGGAATGACAGCTCACTTCACTTAACTTCTCACGGTGAGATTCTAACAGAATCGACCGGCTGCTCTTTTATTGCGCCTCCTCGAAGGTGAATCAACACTCATGGTGTGCGTCCAGGTTACATCGCCACCTCTTTCTGGGCCGTCCTTGGAAACGCCACCCGTCCA
Source organism: Gortyna flavago (assembly GCA_963669345.1). NCBI lineage: Eukaryota > Metazoa > Arthropoda > Insecta > Lepidoptera > Noctuidae > Gortyna > Gortyna flavago. The sequence continues at coordinate 6,431,255 of OY770132.1, forward strand.
CTTTCAGGCACCCATTGTGCATACCTAGTAGATAGTAGTGTCTAATCAAATCCCAATAGACAAAATATTATGATCAGTAACAAAAAATTTCGAGGTTGCTTCGCTCACTCTGACATGCATTCTCTTATTTCTATAACTTTTTTGCCTAAATAAGTCTAAAAAGGAACTTGGTCCTTAAATTTTCGAGCTGGCTCTTGTCAATATTCTCCTAGTTATCAGGCTTTTTTACATAACTAAGTTGACAACTATCCTACCTACTGTATGACTAGTCAAATGAAAAGCTAATCTCCAGAAGCTGGAAAACGCTGAACGTAGTTTCCTGCAGTCGCAGTCATGAGTCTTGTGAATAAGTAGGTACTCCATAATTAATTCTCGTAGAATTTAGAATGCATGTGACGTTTCCCAGCGATGCTATTATTTACGACGCTTGACAGTTTTGTAGACGCACTGACGGACATGTTAGTAATTTCATGGCAATTAGGTATGGTCGTTAAAATTACCTACTCTACGAATGATTGATACAATACTGGCTTGCTTGCTAGTGCAGAAGTACTTTAACTATAAATTGTGGTTCTTACACCGTGTTAACTCTCTAAGGTATAAAACATATGTAGGTACCTATTCTACATGTTGTGTCACATGTCTTCGTTTATTGTTAAAACTACTAAAACAAGTTGTGAAGACTACAAAACAAAACTAAAACAAAACTAGATAAACAAAACTTGAGATATACAAAACTTGTTGATAAATTGACAAAAAAGTAAACAAAATATTTAAACAAAGAAGTACACGTTTACACCACAGGTATCTCAACTCGTATAGGGTGTAAACGTGGAATAAAACTTCTTTTCAAAGTGTTCATGTCATCTCAAAAGATTCAAAATAGGGTATTTCATAATTATGTAGGTGCAGATGCCAGCACATCAAGCTACCCGAAACTGTAAAATTTTAACAATCAACAATGAACCTTATGCTTTAGCGATAAAGTTGAAAATTTATTAAAGAAATTTGACAGATTGTAGTAGCTTGGCGTCTGTACACCTGTTACCTTTAAAAGTGAATCTGTTACCTGAAAAGTTTTACTTACTTAAGTACAACCATAAGCATTTATTTTTTTCTATTTTTAAGATGCGAGAAGCAAAACAAAGAGGATCCCCAGATGAAATCGTTATGTTGTTCTTTTTAGCTGACTCTCTGCTACCTCTCCAGCGCACAGCGTCAGCAATGGCCAGTTTACAGGGTGATCCGTTATTTCGATGGGTCAGTAAGGACAAATGTGAAAGAATTAGAGGTAGACAAAATTGTTCTAAGGAACTACGAAGATAGTATTATCGCAGATTTTCATTATTCATTCTACTATTATTTGTACTCAATATAAGCAGGGTAGGTACTTTTAACATAATTATTTATAATTAGATAAATCGATTGTTATCGGAGTGCAGATAGGCAAGACTTCCCGACTTCTCTCACGGATGTAGGCGAGGCCCGCGTCACGCGATCCCTTCGTTTCGCAATTCTAGAGCTATTTGATCGATACGGTCAAGTCATTTGGCGCGCTAACCGCTCACCGCGATTCACTTCGCGATTTATATCTAGGCGTTTATCGCTAAGTAGCCGGTAACACGCAAATCTACTTTCGGGCTGGACATATGAACGTGGGCGATGGCTTAAATGTTAGCTTAGCTTGGAGTTTCCGATGGCTCAACCTCAACCTCAACGGATAACCTCAACTATATTTTTGAGATAGTTTATTTTATTTTTATTTTTTACCATTTATGTACACACATATCTAAACAGACAAGAAAAAAAAAACAGAACAGAAAAATAGGTACAAAGGTGATGCTTATTTCATAAGAAATCTCTTCCATAGAAGCCGCGGGCAAAAGCTAGTACTCGACAACTCGACTGCTGTTTAGTTATTCAACGGATGAAGTAACTAAACAGCTCCCGATTGAGGCACACGGTCATCGTTTCACTGATACATCAATATTTAGAGACGCTTTGAATGCCCGTCTGCACTAAAGTCGGCTAAGTCTCAGCTTAATTAACTAAGACATTTTTAACTCGGTTTATCCCTAATATCAAATACATCTGACAGAATTTAGGCAGCAGCAACTTGGTGCAACGCATGTTTATGGCTATGGGCGTCCCAGAGAGACAGCCATAGACTTAGGCGTTGTCAAAGCAAACGTTGTGCAGACGGGCATAGCCCCGAGGCCACGAGCTTCACGCTCAAGCGCCACGCGTTGTGCGACAGCGACTCCGGAGAAAACAAATTAAAGAAATTGTTTAGAACATGCTACTATAAAATCCCGAGATAACGAGATAATTTAGAAGACTAAGGCCGTTTGTCCACCGCTACGTCAACGTGAACGAGATGACGTCGCCAAAGTAGAGATAATACATTTACTATGGCCGCGTGTCCACCACACGTCCGTCAACGGGACGTCACGTTCGGTCCGAATAATCTTCATCGTTGACGTCCCATTGACGGTGGCGGTGGACAAACGCTATCAAAATAAGCGCATTGACGAGGAGTTGCGGACACCAGCCCGTATTACCTATTAAGGGTAAACGCACACGAGCCACCGGTCACAACCACCGTCGGTCTCTTGCTGCGGTGTTGGGTACTGCTGTAGCGCATGGCCGCCATCGGCCACATGTCCGTGTCCGTTAACATGCTACTTTTTGTTGCGGACCGTACGCTAATACAATATAAACTTTTCATCCCATCTATTCGAAAAGGACGACTTGGTTCGCCTTTAGGTGCGTCCAAAGGTAGTGTTTTCTATTAGCGGGCAGTAATGAGCTTTTAATCCTCATTATAAGTGCGCCGCAATTATCTTTGCCGCGCACTTTTGGAATTTGGAACATCTTAGTGTTCAGCGCCAAAGAAATCGAACGCAAATATTGTTTGAACGCGTTTGAATTGAATATAAAATCTACAACAATCTCTATTCTTAATAAAACTGTAACAATACATTTTTATAACTGCGAAAATGTGTCAAATGTAAATATAAGTTTATAGTTGTTTTATTATTAGATACTATTTAATTTCAATTTAGTTGTTACTCTGTTTTATTAAATAATAATATTACAATAAAATATGAGGCGCCTTTTATTTTCTCATAGTGGGTGATGAAAAGTAGAGTGTATCACTCGGGCGCAAAATATATTTTTGGCTCGGGCGACGTACTTTGAATCCCTCGCTACGTCAGGATTCTACTAAAGAATCCCTCACTTCGCTCTAGATTCAAAAAAGCGCCCTCGCCGTAAAAATATTATTTTGCTCCTTTATGATACAATCCAGAGGGGCAATTCTCGTAATTTTAAGAACGTTCACAGTCTGATCTCAGTCTCAATCTGTCAAAAATACCTCTAATTTCCATACATTTTGACAAGTGTTTGACATTTGTTTGTCGCTGATATGAGACTGCGACTAGATATTGAACGTTTTAAATTACGAGAATTGGCCTTCAGGTATCGGGTAATTGATGAAACCATGTCATATTCGAGAAGCGATCTGGCTGAGGGGGAAGCTTCTTTATCTTATCCTATCGCTAACTAACCGCAAACGAGTTCGTAACATCTAGTCTTCAATTTCCTCAAATTAACACAAAATTCTGTAATTTCTGCCTACTCTCGTGAAGAAAGGCGTGCGTCTATAAACTCAACGTTTTTCGGCAAATATATAAGTACCTGGCAGCGGTATTTCCCAGTTGTTATTATGATTTATGCGATTCTTTAATAGTTCAGACAGCATTCTGTCTTCCTCTAAATTCTCGTAAATAACTGTCAATTCTAGGTCTTCGATAAATTATAAGAAAATATACATGAAATTCAAATTATATATTCTTATTACTTAGTTAACATATTGCTGTGTACGTAAGCGCAACAATAGATAATAAACATACACAATATACAGTAAACACATCACTTTACAACAATGTTTGAAGTTTTGAGCAAACTTCATATAATACTTAATACTGCCACTTACAAAACAACTTGGAATGCTATACTACTCTGAAGGGTTATTTTAAGACAAACTTATCACAAAAATGAAGTGGCAATTTACAACATCCTTGTCACTGTAAAATGAGCATTAATACTTACATATAAAGATAAAAATTCAACATACTTAATAAATAATTTGGACAATTTGGATGATAATACAGCCTTACATTGTATGAAGCTGATATAATTTGTACAATAACAACATATTTATCAACACTCCTATATGTAGAACAATGAGGATGAGTGTTTGCATACATACAGTGTACTTAGAACCAATAAAATTGTGACGCTGAGCGGAGAATAATTTAAGTACTAGAGAAAATAATGTAAAAGTATTATGAGTACCCTTGCCCGATAGCTAAGAAACGAAAGTTAGATTTACGCCCGCGACTTGTCTGATTTGATAAACTTGTCGAGGTCTGCGTCACTGGCGGGGTCGACCTGGGACAGCTGTCGGAAGCTCTCGTCGTCCACAAAGCAGATCTCATGGCCGTCGGGGTCCGCTAGAATGATGACTCTAACAGTGGCCTTGCCTGGCGTGTCCAGCGATATGAGCGGGGTCAGGATGGTGCCATTGGCTGCCTGAATCTTCTGGTCGATGATTGGCTGCTCTTCGAAAGGGACCGAGAAGGCGATGCGGCCGTACGCCTTTGCGCGGTTCACTGGCTCACCTGGAATTGCATTAAATTATACATTAGTATATCGATATTCGAAAATTGTTGTTGTGTTTTATTCTTAAGCTTGTTGAATATGAACAAACTGCAACTGAAAAATGAACTGCTTGCAACTTCATTCTACAAATGAAGTTGCAGTTTATTTTATCAGGGTGTCCTTGATCTGGATAAACAACTGGCCAAATACATGTCGTATACCCAAAAGTGGAACAACCAGTTTTGACTTATGAAAGCGTTTTGGTTGAAAGTCATTATTAAGCTTTAAGATCGAGGTTCGGTTTTCAGATACTTATTTTGAATTGGAAAGTTGAGGCACATTTGTCTATCGAGTTTAATACGACAGCGACGTGAAAAAAATAATCGCGACACCAACCCAACCTCAGAAAAGAAAAGTAGAACACAGCTACAGGTAGTCTTCACAAGTAAAGGTGGTAATAAAGTTAAAATTGTGTATCTCTTTCTCCGTTTTCGGCTTCTTATTGACACAGGACAGTAAAAGGTATAGGTACCCATCCTGTATAAATGAATGGGCGGCTATATACAGTTCTTTGTATGTCGGTAACATACAAAGTCGACAGAAATAGTCAACACTGTTAACAGATTTTCCTAGCTTGAGTATCTTTTCTTCCACATGTAAGATTTTATCAATCTGCATGTTTAAGCGTCAATTGCGAATGGTTCAAATTATTTGTCGATTTCTAATCTTTTCATTCGTCAGATGAGTGTGTAAACCTAGGTATCACACGGCTTTCACGCGGCGTGATAGTGATAATAGGTGCATCACTTTAAATAGATTTGTAGGTACCCACTTTCTGTTGTCTACGTTCCGTCTGATAAAACACCTAAAGATAGCGTCTATCTAACAAAGGAACGCATGGTCTGTCGTGATAAAATATGTTTTGTCATCATTACATGTGACTATGTGACTTTGTTTCATACATCTGAGATTTTAAACGCATTGCGTCGCGATGTAGTGTTCTGTACCAACAAGCGTGCATGCTTGCATAAAACAGTGGGTTCCCGGCAAAGACAAGTCGGTGCCGATCGGTGTGGGTGAAATAGACCCGTGTTAACCTATGCGCTCACAAACAAAGAGAACAAACAGCTAAAACATGTAACCGTTTCTTTCCAAAGATCAACAAGCAGCGATTTATACCGGGAGTCTGGCCCGAAAACCGCACCCTATAGCATACAACTTATTATGCACGGATGACGCAATATGCGTGGAAAACTACTGCTCGAAGGCATATAACGTAAGAAGACGACACAAACAGAATTTCTAAATTAGAAAAAGCCTCCACTTCGGATGGAAGTAGGAATAATCACAAATAAAAACAGTTAACAGAAGAATGTTTACCATCTATACAAATAAATAAAATTGGAGTGTGTCACATGTGTGTTTGTAATGTAAAAATAACAGCTTTTTAATAAATGCATAAAAAAGTATATACTGTGATTATAAAAAAAAAAAACAGATCTAGTGCGAGTGGGACTCGCGCAACGAGGGTTCCGTAAAAATTTGTAGATATGTAACTACAAATTTAGGGTTTTCGGAGTTTTTCCTTTACTTGTGCTACATGACATTGCTTCTTGCCAAATTTCATGATTCTAGGTCAACGGGACCCTATAGGTTTTTCCCTTTTATAATCAACCTATAATGTTCCCACTGCTGGGACACAGGCCTCCTCTCTGTGAGAGGGAGTGGGCCGTAATCCACCACGCGGGCCCAGTGCGGGTTGGTAGATGTCACATGTCTTCGAATTTCTGGTTCTAGGACATGCCGGTTTCCTCACGATGTTTTCCTTCACCGTTTCGAGAGCAGTGGTGATGAAATAATGTACACAAAGTAAAACGCCTGTCTGGGTTCGAACCTACGACCTACAACTCGTAAGTCGCGGCCGTTACCACTGGGCCACCACTGCTCTTTTTTAGGTTTTCCCTTGAGAGTGTCAAAATAAACGGCATAAACGGAACACAAACGCCCGTATCTTTTGATTGCGTTGACTTAGAAGTTTGATTTTTTCACTGCTTCACGGGATTGCAGCAGCATTTGCTATTAATTTCAACTTGATAACTTCACGCATTCCTGAGAAAATGGGTATTAACAGTCGGACAGACAAACTGACAACGAAGTGATCTTATAAGGCTTCCGTTTTTAATTTTGAGGTACGGAACCCTAAAAACAATTTTTAATAATTTCTCTGTCTGTCTGTTTGTTCCGACTAATCTCCGAAAAGGTTGGACCGATTTTGAAAGGACTTTCACTGGCAGATAGCTGATGTTATACGGAGTAACATAAGCTACTGTCTCGGTAACACATTCCCGTGGGATAATTTCCGAAAACCACGCGGGTGAAGCCGCAGGCAGCAGCTAGTCAAGAATGAGATCGCATTATTATGTAGATTTCATCACTCACATGCATAATAACAAATATGCAAACATCGCGCTTACGATTTAGTTATGGTTCTTAAAAATACCTAATCGTCCTTTGTTCCGCTGTTTATTCTAAGAAAGCACGTAGATAGGTATCCTAAGATGGTTTGTAGGTACTACAATACAACATGTTTGCTACATGAATACACAAGTATCTACTTAGTTTCTTACCAATGTCAACTAATTCCAGTTTAGCTTGTTGGTCGCCGAATCCAAAAGTAACTGTCTTGGTTGTTTTCTCGAAGATCTTCAGACTGAGTAGTCCACTCCAGTATGCGATGGACTTCTCCAAGTTTGAGCTGGCAAGGGACACCTTAACCACTGGATCTGTGGATGATAGTATTACAATTAATAGGTCTTCTTCTTTCGTATCGGCGCGAACTACACAATGCTGTTGTACGAATATGAGACCGCGCCAGCAACATGGTAAATAGGGCTGAAGACCCGAGGTGCGCCCGCGCCAGACGCAAATTGTGAAGGCTATTTAAATTCGGAAAAAAAATGGTTTACTGTTAATTTGGTGTAGCTTATGAATAAGCATAATCAGCATATAATGTTCCCACTGCTGGGACACAGGCCTCCTCTCTGTAAGAGGGAGTGGGTAACTTGGCGTTCATTTAAATGAAAGAATTTTATTATGACATCCATTTCTGGAAATTCAATTTTGCTGCTGTGTACAGTGAACAGCAAAATCGTTTTTTTTTTTAATCTTTAGAATTAATATCATTCACTAAGTATTTACTAGCACTATTTTAAATTGCATTTTCTTTTCATGTTGATTCATAGTATTAATTCAATAAACCATAATAAATATAAAATTTGTGTCTAATATCGTAAGTAGCAGCCATTTTAATGTAATTTCATTTATACACGCCATTTGGTCATGGTTAATGTATAGGTAGGTACTTAAGGCCTGTTCAAACCTAAACGATATTCGCTACCGTCTGCGGTACAGAAAACCGAGTGGGTAAGCGGTAATATTACTGTTCACACCAAAGCGGATTTCACTATCCTTGTGGGTAAATGATAAATGATAAATGATTTATTTTCTGTAAGTAGGTTTGTACAAACACTTTTACACGTCAATCATATTTTTTTAAACTAGATGAGGTCGGCGTTTCCTATCTGACTATTCTGAGAAGAAAGGCCGAAACAAACTCAGAGGTCACAGTCTCTTTTAAAGTCCAGACATAATCTTGGTCAGATCATGTGAAGACCATGTAGATTGGTGTCTGAAATGGTCTTTTGAGGAAAGAACCACACAGATTGAGCGGACCTGTCCAGTCAGTGCACGCATTTGTCAAAATCGTGCAGCTCAACTCAGAAGTTGAGGAGCTCAACGATTCGACGAACAATACCAAAGAAAGGACATTTGGGTAGGCCGCGTAATGTACTCAAACTGCCAGATCATGATTAAAACTAACTAAGAAGGAAAACAGTAAAAAAAAAGAAATGACCCACATAGTCCTCACATTCACAACAATTAAATAAAAAATAGTTTACAAAGTAAATATTCATGTCATTGTATATATAAAAATCATCAATGTCAAAGTGTATATAAAAATTCGGGCATAATCTTTGAGGGCCATGTAGATTGGTGTCTGAAATGGTATTTTGAGGAAATAACCACACAGATTGAGAGGACCTGTCCAGTCAGTGCACGCATTTGTCAGAACCGTGCAGCTCAACTCAGAACTTAAGGAGGTCAACGATTCGGTAGAATACCGAGTTCGAGTTTCGCTCAGGAAGGTGCCCACAGCGGCAGTGAATACCACTCAGGTCGCTCTAGTCGCGGAACTTGATACTAAATACCTGAGCGAAACCCGCGCGGTATGTACCTCTACCCACAGCGGCAGCGAATACCGCTTAGGTTTGAATAGGTCTTTAGGCTTACATTTTACATTTCAAGACTGTGTTAAAAAGTGTACTTATTTATTTTGTCAAATAAAATATTAAAAGCGACTTTTTTCCTTCATTGGGATAGTAATAAGTGTCTACATTTTACAGGCAGAGATAATTGGCGTGAAGCTTTCTGTTTCTCTGGATCATGCGGCCATCACGTGATTCGCACTCGACGCATAGTTACTGTCGGTACCTAGTCTATCCACAAAACAATCACAACATCATATGATTAAAACATCTCAGACAGTGATGTTTCAGCAGATAAGTACTTTATCTTATGAATACACAATAATTATCGTTAATGACGATCATTCTTTATTGTATGTATGGTAAACAACACTGTATGTACATGTATGTACTTGTATAGACATGTTAGAGTTTTAACAAAATCCATGACATGTCAACTTTTCCAATGTTAACAATTGCAACTTATATTCTAGATTTTAGTTCTTTTAAAGTTCCAGACATTTGTTGATAAACCTTTTCCAAAAAAATGATGAGATTAATGGTTTTAGATATTTTATAATTTTATCTTCCTGTAATAATTTCCAAGGATTCTGCTGCCAAATAGGTTAGTTGGGTAAGCAAAGATTTTTTGCTGAACAAAAAATTGGAAAGTACTCAACTATATGCTTTATATTGTTTTAATACTGGAACTCACCTCTGTCGACAGGCTGTGGTTTGTCAACAATGAAGAACTTGTAACCACCGGGAGCTTCAACATATTTGAGTCCATTTTGTTCCTTTACGGGCCAGTTGTTAGCAGCGGCCCTCTTGAGACTCTCGCTGGACTGGACTGTGAGGCCGATGAAGTCATTGCCTGTTTCGTAGCTTGTGATACCATAGTTGTATGTAAGTTCCACTACGAAGTGTGAGTCTTCTGGTCCATAACCAACCATAGTCTTGCTCCATCTGTTTGCATATGGCCTAGAAATAAAACAATAATATCCTAATGTTTTTCGGAGCATTTACCAACAATCTACATTGTATGTTGTATATTATACAACATATTATACATATATTATACAACATATATTTTTTAAACTGTCAATTACTCACCCATTGCAAGCAGCTTCACATCCCTCACTGAACTCCTCATGTCTTAGGACCTGCAAAAAATATAATTGAAAACTATTTCTCTGTTCCTGCATGCTTATAGTGTGTACCAAACTGATGAAATTTTAATAATTAAATTAAGTTTTTTTTTTATAACTTCACGAACAATAGATTTTCTATTGTGTCTGTCGCCTGGCAGCCAACGTGTTAAAGGAAAATTAAGTTATACATTAATATCATACATTTTTGTGTATTTATTAAAAAAATCCCTACAACATGAAGTGTCTGTTTGATCAATAAAAAGGAATAAGTTTTTTTATTTATTGATTGAGTAGCTCTTATATTAATACTATTAAGGTTACATTACAGTCCTTTTAAATGTTGTTCTTAATTGCCTTCTTGCTGGCTTTGAAAACTAGTAGAACAAATGATTATTTGAAATTAAAATAATGATCATAATTTGGAAGCAAGCATGCTGCAACCAAGTGGTAGATGTACTATTGTGGGCCTAGATCCTAAGGATTAGAGTAATCCTGTGTGGACGTGTAATCTTGTGTAAAGGACACAGGTAGTCAAACCTAAAGAAACAGGTTCAAATGGCATAGAATAGTTTTATAGTTCATTAACCATAACAATGACTGTGAAAAAGTACAATCATTAGCTACGCTTAAATTTTAGTTCTAATTTACAGCATTTACAATAATGAGTCACACATTGCCGGCGAGGTAGAACATGTTTTAATACTGTAGAAGTATTTGTATAATGGTCACACTTTTAATCATGAAACTAGTATTTATTACACATCATGATTTCTCATTTTCTAAAAAACAAGTTGACAAAATATTTTATATGTAATAATCTAGTTTTTTACCTTCATTCCCAAGATTTCTCTGTAGAATTTCGCAGTCAGGGTTCTATCGGCGACTTTGAACACGAAATGTAGAGCACGGCCGTTAATCATCTTGAGTTTCTTACTAATTACTGAGATCACTGAAGAAATATAAAGGTATGTACTATGTATTACTACAACAAACGCAGATAAAACTATTTAATAAAAACATAAAAGTTTTATAATTACGAAAAACAGGTATGAAACACCCTACATCTAGCCACGCACTGTCACAATGTCAAGTTGTCAACCAGTCAACTGACGTCAACTGTCAAGTACTCATAAAACTCAAGTCACTTAACTACCAATACCATTGAGATAGGAGAAGCATGGAGACGCCCTATTCCACTATAGAAATAATACACACATCAAAAGTGTCTAGGGATCAACATATATTTTTGCAATAACTTTTCTCCTGATTGATATTAATTAAAATTTTCTTTAAGGATTCATCAAATAAAGTGTTTTCGTTTGTCACAGTAACGATAAACCAAGTCACCTTTGCATTAATAAAGAAATTTGCCATTTTCCTAATAAAGGGATTTTTGACATTTGAACCACTAACACAAAAGTTCGAAAAAAAGACTGAAATAACAGTTTTCTTTAAAATTTTATTGGGTAACTTAAACAATTAATAATCCGTGTTTCTACCGCGAACACTAACAACACAAGAACATCGGTTTGGCATACTCAAAATGAGTTCATCCAAATCACGCTGTGGAATGGCCGCCCATGTTCGTTGCAACAACAAAAAAAGGTCTTCTTGCGACTGGATACCCTCCATATTCGGCAGAGCTCTTCTCTGTAGCATATCCCATGCATGCTCAATCGGGTTCAAGTCTGGCGACTGAGCAGGCCAGGGCAGGACATTGATGTTAGCTGCGGCGAGAGTCTGTCTTACAACTCTTGCGGTGTGCGGTCGTGCATTATCATGCATTAACTGAAATAAGGGACCGATTTGCACTTGTAGAGGAACGATGACGTCTGATACAATCGTCTCAGCATAAATTTGAGCGTTGAGGTTGCCTCTGATCCAAATCAACTCAGTTCTTCCGCCGACCCAAATACCCGCCCATACCATGATGGTTCCACCACTATAAGGATGGACTTCCTGGCAGGATTTTAATCGCTGTTGGCGTCCAGGGGTTCTCCAGTGTCGTATACGTCTTGTATCCGGTCTCATACCAAAACGAGACTCATCAGAAAAGCACACGAAACGCCATTGTTCTTCTGCCCAATTTCTGTGTTCAAGAGCCCATTGATATCGAATCCTACGATTGTGCATTGCTATAGGTGGTACCCGTAGCGGTCTTCGGGAATGAAGGTTCACTTCATGCAAGCGGTTTCTGACTGTTTGGTCGCTAATTAAGTTCCCTGAAGAGTGATGAAGCCTCACGGCTAACATCATGGCGGTTATTGTTGGAGCTCTTCGAGTTAAGATTTGAATGTATCGGTCTTGTCTCCGTGTGGTGCAGCGATACCGTCCTCCATGGCGCTCAGCCACGGTACCAGTGCTTCGGTAACGTGTCCAAAGTCGACTGATAACACTCTGACTTGTATTCAGAGCTAAAGCCACAGTACGTTGCCGGGAACCAGCTTCTATCATTCCCACGGCTCTGAGCATTTCTTCCCTGCTTAAATGACGTCGCCGCTCCATAATAACGTTGGTTTTAATCAGTAGTAGGGAAACAGTAGCACTAATAATGTCTTCAATGCGTTGTATGTTTTTATAGGGAAAATATTGACAGCTGATTTTCATCTTTTACTCGAATTTGATTCACAGTTCCTGATTCAAATTATGAAATGCACCAAAAAGGATCCATATAAATTTATAAAATCATAAATTTATTACAAAGCCACATCTCAATCTCAAGAAATCCGCATAAAAATGCTTGATCCCTAGACACTTTTGATGTGTGTAGTTATACAAATATCTATCATATCGACACACACATGTCAAAAAGCGTTATGTTTCTTTTTAACTAATCAAGAGCTGCATAAGAAAAGAGAGAAATCTAAATGTTTGTCAAGTACTAAAGGCAACACTTTTGTGTGACGTCAAAATCATGTCTATAGATGCGTGACGGGCCGCCATGTTGAGTGCCGAGTTTTATGAATGGTTTTGTGGTAGATGTGCTGCCAAACGGTTGATTGCTCAAAACATTTTTGTTGTTTTCGAGAGAAATACGTCTAGAAACTAGGTGTTTTGGTGTCCATTAATAGGAAAATCATGCCCTCGTGTTGTCTAAAACAGTGTGCTGCGAGAAAAAACAAAAAGAACCCTACGAATGGCGGCCATCTTTAGTGCTCGACTTGTGTAGGTATACACGCTAACTTTGTAGGTATGCCCAGGTTTATTAAGTCATTAGAAAAGTACCTATTATATTCTATTTTTCTTTATGGCAATGGTGCCGATGTCGACAATGACAATTCCAGCTGCCAATGTCAGATGTGAAAATGAGAAAAATTTAACAATACCTTGTCAACGGCAATACAATTGATGATCATTACCTTCTTGATCGAATATCATTACCAACTAAACTTTTGCAATGTCATGTCAACTTGACAATGAATGAATCACGAATAAAGGGTTGCCAACTATTTCATCATCATCTTTTATCATTTTAAAATGATAAAATGTGATGATTTGTAATTTTTCACAACAGAAGTCCCATGCTATCTAATCTCCTGGTATTATGAATGACACTCTAGCTTAACCTCTTTAAAAGTGGTAATAAACTAACGGCTAATTGTTGGTCAATTAACTTTACTTTAGCCGTTATAGGTAGGTATATCCCATATTTTAAATTATGCTATGGTAATGACAAAGTTATTTAGGTGTCTATCTACTAATAACGAGATTAATTATTAATCACGTAGGTAAAATCCCAATCTACCAACCATTTCCGTCACGCATGTTGCATAGTAGGTAAGATGTAGGATACAAGAAGATAAGATTTCCATCGATAAAATGTCGCTCAGTTGGTGTAATTGGTGTACACAGTTCACGTTCGGGATAAATAAATAATATCCAAAGCAGTAACTAAACTAAACTCGAACCAGCTCTGCCGCTCAATATAACCGGAATGTGAGGAGTAGGTTAGTTAGTTGCATAGATAAAATACTTTGGCAACATTGCTAGGGTTATGGACATTGTCAAGACCATTGCCTTTTTTAACCAACTTCCAAAAAGGAGGAGGTTATATGTTCGACTTTATTGTCTGTTTTTTTTATGTAGGTATGTTCACCGACTTCTCCGTCAAATGTGGACCTATTTAAATATTATTTTTTTGTTTGAAAGGGTATACTCTCGAGGTGGTCCCATTGTCATCATATGGAATCTGATGAGAGGATCCCATGGAAATCGAGGGAAACCCTCAAATTTTATAGGCAAACCTATAGCGATTTGGGTATTTTTTAAAGTAACTTGAGCATTTGCTCTCGGAAATCATGATTTGGTAAAGTGGAGCTGATAATGAAGACCACAGATGGCCATCGGAACTACTCAATGATAAATATTTCACGTGTTGCGATTCGATTACTTTGTACCTATATGGTTGCTAAGCAATTTATGCTCGTCACAATGCGTATGGTGAGTGGTGGTTAACGTCCCAGCATCGGAAAAAGCAATAATTTGTAAATGGTTATGATCAGTTGAGATTAGGCTATTGTAACTTAGATAAATTACAAACTCTCCCATTAAAAAGTGAAAAATTAAAAAACTTCTTTACAAAAAAAACAACCGACTTCCGAAAAAAAACCCGAGATTAAAGTTATTCTACACTTTGTACTTAGTGTTTTTTTTTTTTGAAGTCGGTATATTTTTTTTAAAGCTTTTTTTTTCTATTGGCATGCAAGGTTTGTGCATTCGGTAAGGCCCCTCCTTGAGGAGTGGCTAGAGAGGCGTCACGGCGTCCTCACCTACCGCCTGACGCAGGTCCTCACCGGACACGGATGTTTCGGGAGGTTCCTGCACATAATCAGGCGGGAGGAAACGCCCGGGTGTCACCACTGCGAGGATCGCCCAGAGGACACGGTGGAGCACACGGTGGAGGTCTGTCCCGCTTGGGCAGAGCACCGTCGTGTCCTCGTAGAGGCGATCGGCAGCGGCGGCGACCTCTCGCGCCCGGCCCTGGTCCAAGCCATGGTCCGGGGCGAGAGGGAGTGGGAGGCAGTCACCTCCTTTTGCGAAGCAGTCATGCTAGCGAAGGAGGTGGCGGGATGGGCGAGTGAGAGAGCGGAGAGAGCCGCCCGTCCCAGCCGCCGCGGTAGACGCGGGCCTGCGGACGGCGATCCGATCGTCGCGATCAGCGAGCGGCCGTCCGATCCAGGACCAGGCCCGTGCCGGACGGCGCGTATGTGTTCCACGCGCGCCTCAAAGAGATGTCAGCAGATAAGGAGGGGCCCATCAGGACCGAAGCCTGCCGGGGCAGCGGGATTGTCCGAAAGTGTTACCGCTGCCCTGGAATATAAAGGGCTAAGGAAGGAACACGGATGGGTTTTAGTCAGTAAGAGTCTGACACTCCCTTCCGCTCCACCCAGAGCGGGAGGGGGTCATTTGATGATTTCCAATACTTAAAAAAAAAAAAAAGGTTTGTGCATTTATTCAATTGGAAACGAAAATATCAATAATTTTATCGGGATTTAGGACAGGACGGATATCTATAGACTCAGTATTACGGTGATACCATATCCAATAATGAGGTCACTACTATGATGAAAAATTATTATTTAAAGTTACTTACTGAGAGGGTTACTGAGCGAGGATGAACGGCCGCATATGGGACAGGAGAAAAAATTATGATCTAAGTCGCCCATTGCTATTTATTTCGGGGGGCTATGGCGTAGCCCCCTAGAATCCGTCGAAGTGATCTTCGAAGCCCCGCAGACCGTCCAGAGTTAGCCCAAGATACTTAATGTATCGACCCACCTGGAATTACGCATCTCACTCACCTAGACTTACGCACTCTGACTAACGAGTTAGGTAAATCTTTTTCCGCAGCAGTTTGTGGAACCAAAGCGCATCAGTTTTACGAGGCCCTATCTATAATCCCAGCCTGTGGATCGATGTCACGACTTTTACCACACCAAACTCAGCAAACTGGATGGTCTATTCGAAGGTATCCCCGCCAGTGAATCCCAGTTTGTCATCAGCGTAGCAATCGACATTAACGCCAATGGTAAACTCCCTGTTGGCGACACGTATGACCAAACTGTAAGCAATGTTCTATAAGACAGGACCTACAACGGACCCCTGCGGAACCCCACACGTAAAATCCCTGCGATGATCACTACCGTCTAGACCACATGGCGAATGTGCCGGTTGCGATCGCTTGTGTACCTATCTACCTACGCCCCGGAGGGTTTAAGGCAGAGGAGTATTACACCCTTAAATTATAATTTCGCCAGTTATGTAAAACTGACCACTACCCCTTTCACTAATTTTGTAGCAGGTATTTAGTCCAAAATCTTTATAGGTACGTTGTGGTAGAAATAGCGAGGCCAAAAAAGAGCACTACACGATACCTACTAGCCGCATAGAATAAAAAATAAGAATTCTAATCACGTTGATTGTTTTATCATAGCATAGCCATCAACCAGATTATGAAAGTGATAGGTTGCGTAAAGTGATGATGTTTATTCAAACGCTATCTACTGATAAAACCATTTCTTTAGATCAATACTTATGTGTGCGTGCACATGTACCTACCTATAGGTATTAAACAGGTAAACCTCACTATAGGTTTCACATACCTATATATATACGGGTATCAATTGTCGATTTAGCATAATGAGCCTATATTCCCACTACTAGGACACAGCTTAGGCCTCCGCTCGGTGAGAAGTGGGCCGTAATCACCCACGCTTGTTGGTAGAAGTCATATGACGACTGTTAGGGTACTGGTTGGCAAAGTAGAATGCCGCCAGGCTGTGCCGAATCATGCCAAAACGAAACAATGTGTACTTATCACGCCTAATTGATAAAAATAACTTTCTAGCCTACATAGCTTTACACTAGCTGTGTGTGTAGGGAGGTAAGTTTATTATTAACTTTATAACAAAACCGTTTGTGGTATGATAGGTAATGTGACAGCAGATGAATACCTACTCAAAAACCGCGTCCAAACAGCTATTTTGCAGACCGTCTGCACAGTCAGCCTATAAGAAGAGAGGATCTTTAGTTTGGGAAATTAGGATACTTATATCTTATTCCCTAAAACAATTTAATCAAAATCCATTATTCAATCATTCACATAAAAACTACATATAATTTCATACAGAAATACGGTTAAATATATTTTCTCTTATAACTAATACTACATCCATAATTTCGTGGGTAGGTTTTTTTTTTTTTACATTTTCCACATAATAATGCAATAAATATATCTTATATAAATCTCGTACATAACACGTATTAGTATGTATCTATGGTTTCTGCTACATTCAGTAAATATTATATTTTGATTTTTTAAATCTGATTATTTTTCTCAGGTATTCCGTTAATTCAGGATATGATTGGGAAAGACATAGATCTCTTATCTTTGTTGTTATAAGTATTAGGTATATAAGTTGCAAAATGTAGATCTATACATATAACAATATACTTACATTATGACTTAAAAACTTTTAGACACGATGACTAAACAGAAAGCAAGTAAATACGATAAACATATTTTAACTATGGTCAGTGCCACTACACGTACAATTGTCAACAATATTTGAAAATAACTACTTCAATTAAATTATTTAAAGTAATGCTACAGATTTAATCAATGTTGGCAATCTGACCATTGTCAAAATAACTAATTAAGTACAAGTTAAATATAGAAACCCACTAACTGGCTTAAGTAACATTGTAACTGACTAGAACAATTCACAGGATACGCATTATATGCATGACAATAACATAAAAAGAAACACAAAGTAAAAACTAATAAACGCAGTTCAAAAAGATATTTTGTAGCTTACATTAGAACACTATTCATTTAAATCAGCTATTTCATTAAATTATTGTAATTAAATACATAGTTAAAAGATAAACTAAAAATGTACGCAACTCAGATGAAACCCACTAGAATTGATACACTAACAATTGACCATGTCTCCAACACCCCATTAAAAAGCTAACAGAACTGTCTAAACAAAGAAACTTCATAGTGTGTTCTTTTATTTTAAATACATATATAAATAGGCTCATGTGAAAATATTAAAAGCGTTAAAAAAATGAATGCCATAGTTAGCGGCACACCTCATGTAGACACAGTCAGTTTTTATTCTTGCCGTAGATGATTTTATTCAGCATTCCCATCGGTAATCATCATCAAGTTATGACAATCCGAAGTTAAGAATTTCCAATTGTCAGTTATAAATAAAGCAGTCCAGGAGATGTCTTGTTGGGGTTTAATATACCAGCCGAATGTTACAAATAAAAACAAAATTACATACCTACCAATAATGACAACATGAAACTTAGCTCATAATTTCGTTTTGCGTAGCGAAATTCTCAACTCGGAGTTGATAGAAATACATCAATTCCACAATGATAGAATACTTAGTATATGTTAAATAACGTAACGTGTTCGTGTGTTCGTGTCGGGTGCGCGGTTTAGTTAGGCTTCTCCTTTTCCTTGTCACTGCCATCTTTTTCCTTTTCCTTATCTTTGTCTTTTTTCTCTTGCAGTTGTTGCAGGTGCGCCGGCAAAGCTTTCAATATTGCGTGGACCTTTAAATTGAAAATAAACACAGTATTTATTATTTAGAAAATATATATTACTTCATTTGAACTTAACCATTCAAACAATAATTTTATTGTAATTTCCTTTTATTGAATCCCTTTGTCTTGTAGAATAATTGTTTATTTTTTAATAGGGCCGAATATCGAACCCTGAGGCACGCTTCTCATTATAATACCGAATAGGCAGCATCAGTCACATAATCTCGGAGAATAACACGTATTGATCTGTGATCAAATGCGCTTAAACGTGACAAAAAATATCTTGTGTGTCTCAAGAATAACATTAATAATGTGTAATCGTATAAAACACCTACCTCCTCAGCAACGGCCATAAGCACGAACTCGAACTGCTGCTTGGTGGCGACAGTCCGAGTACGTTGATCTCGGATGTGCTCTAATGTGGCCGCGATGTCGATTTCCTTGGCGCCCTTAGCCATGCGGTTCAGGACCATATCAATGAGGCAATAGGTGCCTGAGCGACCGGCTCCATCACTGGAATGCAAGGGTTTTGATGAGGTTTTATTCAGACCAATGTAAAGTCGCCTAATTTGTACCTTTTCTAAGTAGGTAGGTATTTATAGTAAATTAAAGCAATCGAAATAAAATAATATCAAATCAGTTGAATAGTTATCTTGACTTTGATTTCTTGTATCCTGATAGGTATTGCTCACTAATCGGTCAGTCGAAAATATCTTTGGCATTTCTTTGATGATAGGTGTTATCATAAAAAACGCGATTAAATTATTACGTGAGGAGTAAAGGACGCGATATGCAAACTATTGATTTTATCTCATACTAGCTTCTGCCCGGGACGTCGTCCGCGTAAAATTTCTTGTTTCCCCGACCCACCCCGTCGCATCGCATCGCCCGTCTGCGCTATTACTACGTTTTCGCTGAGCGTTCTTTCTGACTTTGTATCTATTTGCTCGACTGCTAAGAGTCCTAGCGTAATGTTAAATAGCCTAGAGCCTTTCTCGAGAACTGGGCTATCCAATATGCAAAAAGATTTTTTCAAATCCGACTGGTATTTCCAGATATTAGAGCGCGGACCGTTCGAACAAACAAACAAAAAATAAGTCTTCAGTTTTATTATAAGTATAGATAAATTACGGTAATTAATAATTTAATCACGTTCTTGATTCAAATCAAGATCGTGATTAAATTATTAATTACGGTACCATATAATTACCTACAAATTTATCAATTTTGTCATTGAAGATCATTATCGAAAATATATTCCGTGGTTCAAGGTAGACTATTAACATAATATATCCATAATATAGGTTACTGAAACCTAAATTAACGATATGTACAGGGTTATTGTAAAAACACCAACAACCTCTTAAGAGGTCATTGTACTTATCATTACGAACAACTTTTACAATGGGACAAACCTGAAATCGTGATAAAAAAATCAACTGTTCCCTACATATAAGTATGTTCGTATACATATCTCGTCAAAATGTAGGGAACAGCTGATTTTTTTCCAATAACCCTGTATTTAACAGTGTAAATTAGATTGTACCTGCAGTGGACCACAATGGGGCATGATCTTCCTCTGTACGACTTGTTCACTTTTCTGAAAACAAAATAATTATTGCATAAATTCTTGTGAAACACGAACTTTACAAAAACCTCCTGTATTTCTATTTATTTAAATTAAAAAAGGCTATAACAAAACTAATAAGAACCGGATGTTTAGCATCAAATAAATCTTAATGTCCTAAAATTAAAAAAAATTACTAAACCTTTTACTTAATTGAACTAAATACTTAAATTTGGGTTTTGCTATATTTTTCTTGAGGTACTTATATCCATTACATTTAATTCGGCCATGTACATTTTAAAGTTAGCTATTCCGGTGATTCCGCCACTTTAGTTTAAAACTTTCTTTTCACCATTTCTAAATATTTTAGTCAAACTCAAACATTTATTTCAATTAAACCATTTACAGGCACTTTTGAATTGTCAATAGGTCAGTCGGAAAATATGAAGCTAGTTGCCCATTCCAAAGCGTAGGTACCTATGGAGAAGAACGGGCAAGAAACTCCATGGACACTCTTTTAAATTATATTTTACAAACATATTAGTTACATCATTAATGTTGAATTTATAATTATATGTGAGAACGATGTAAAAAAAAATATATATACGTACGCGTTAAAGTGTAAAGAGTACAGCAAATAGTACTTAACAAAACAATAATCCAAAAGCAAAATAATTAAAAATAAGCCGAGGCAGCCAAGTGATGACGCATAGATCAGCACCATTCAGCTCAACCATTTTGAAGGGAGCTAAATGATCCAACACACACGCCACCGTCAGCGAGACATTTGTGTGAGCATGACATACTATCAGCCGCCAGGGCACATTCAAGTCAATGAAAGACATTATTATCATTACCTGGTAAATGGTAGCACTACAGTACATAGAACTCACATTTGTGCTATGCAATTATACAATATAAAGGAAATTGAGATACAATGCAAAGATAGTCTACAATCTTCAACAGCTCCAACAGTATTTTCAAGAGTTAATCAATTAGTTGTGGTTGTGGAGCAGGACCAGCATTGATCCTGGCATCTTTATCAACGATGTAATCCCCTAACTTATAATATGCCTGCCTGCATAGTGTGCGTTTTATACAAGACTTGAATTTTGTCTCATTCAGTTGAAGAATGTGGGGAGGTATTTTATTATAACACTAGCTGCGCCCCGCGGTTTCACCCGCGTAAGTTTCGATTTAGGGGTATGAAAAATAGATGTTGGCCGATTCTCATAGATACCGGATAAGCACAAAAAATTTCATCAAAATCGGTCAAGCCGTTTCGGAGGAGTTTGGCAACGAAAACTGTGACACGAGAATTTTATATATTAGATTTTAAACAGTACCCCATAAAAGATGAGTCTACTTTAGCCAGTCTGAAACCTGGTTGAACTAATAGGTCCCTATTTCTATTACTATAATTATGATTAGTAAATGATTAGTAAAGGGGCCCGTGGCTAAATAATAACAGCCGCACAGGTCGATCGATCAGGTTAAGCTACGCTTGCCGCGGTTGGTCTGTGGATGGGTGACCATCTTTACATATCGAGACCCCTCCGTGCCTCGGAAAGCACGTTAAGCCGTTGGTCCCGGCTGTCATTTGTGGATCTTTGACAGTCGTTACGTGTAGTCAGAAGCCCGAAAGCCTGACAACCAGTCTTACCAAGGGTTATCGTATTACCCAGTAACTGGGTTGTGGAGGTCAGATAGGCAGTCGCTCCATGTAAAATACTGGTATTCAGTTGCATCCGGTTAGACTGGAAGCCGACCCCAACATAGTTGGGAAAAGGCTAGGCAGATGATGATAATTATGATTAGTAACATAAGATTTCAAGAATCCCACTTGGCTATTGTAATAATACGTAGGTATCTATAAGAAACTCACCTCCTGAATTCCAACAATGCCTTGGTCGATGATGGCACGCCGTTCTCAGGCCAGGAGAGGAAGTGGAACTGCGTGACAGTTCGGGTCTCGCCGGTGCGTTGGTTCTTCAAGTAGAAGCTACGCACCAGGTAGTCGTCGCACCATATGTGCTCGCTTACCAGGTGCACCTGAAACATGCAGTGTTGTATTTATTTTCTACTGTCTTTTATGAACGGTAACAGTAAGATCTGGGATTTTAGAGTCTTATATCTAAGTAGTATGCGTTTTTGGAATGTTTATCATATTATGTGTTATCTCCATGATCTTTGCCTCCTGTTCTCGTCGAGTAAAAACCTCGCAGTTTTTAAGCCAGATAGCCTAGGTCAATACTTTTCTAAGTAAGAGTTCGAATAATATGTAGTTATTTCATTACAAGAAACTTACCTCATAGATATGGTAAAGTTCAGATCCCTCTTCAGGCCAGTAACGGTGGCAGAGCTGTTGTCCGTTCTCGGTGAGGCGCGTGAGCATGACCATGACGACGCTGCCCTGCTCCCACACCATCTGCCAGAAGTCGGGCGCCGTGTGGGCCATGGGGCCAGCGGCTGCAATGTACGCGGGGTTGCGAGGGTCGTGGTCCGTCTGGAGAACAATTGGGGTCATCCGAATAAGTTTTGCAAAGAGAAGAGACTTTAATGGACTAGCAAAATATGGAAAGATGTATGAAATTCCCACTGGGAATTGAGTAAAGTTAAGATTAATAATTATTATGTGGTAAAACTTGTTGTCCCTGCGTTAACATTGTCAATGTCCTTTCAAGCAAGAAGAAAGTGTATATAATATAGATTTGGATATGTTAAAAACATTTTTTTGATGGCTCTTATACAGTGGTATACAAAACAGTTAACTAACGATAGTCGAAGCATTGATGTAGTCAGATCCGAGATGGTTGGAGAGCGTGTTGAGCGTGACCCTGGAGTGGTCGTAGGGCAGCACGTCAGCATATCGGTTCTTGCCGGTGTTGTCCTGCTTCAGGGCTGCGGTGGTGGCGCAGGGCTCTGCTTCGTACGCGCATAGAGCGCGCCATTCTTGCTCCAAACGGTCCTTGTTGCGCAGGTGATCTTCCATGTAAGCCTGTTTAAGAATTTGGTTTACATTCTTGTTTTTTTTTCTATTCGTATCAACTGTGGTAGTGCTCCGGCAATAAATTGGTAATAACGCAATCGTTGTTTCTACAAATTATTTATTATAGCTTTGCTTACCAAAACAATGTGTCCGGTAGAGATGTCCATGTTAGTTAGAGCTGGTTCCTCACTCCTGAAATAAAATAAAGACACATTAAGTCACCTTACAAACTACTTAGTACCCTATTTTTATTACATAATTTATAACAACTTCAAAAGAAAATCTAGCTAAGTTAGCCAAATATTTAAGAAGTTCTTACCACGATGAAGTGCTAGATCGAGTCGAAGGAGAGTTGCCTTCAGCAGGTTCCTTGGAGAGCGAGGTGATGCGCTGTGGCGGCTCGGTCGGTTGCGTGGGAGCGGCGGCCGGCTGCTGCCCAGTCCACTTGCCTGACATGCGTGCTCGGCACAACTCCTGCAATGTGACGAGCTCAATGAACGTTAGGACACACGAGTAATAATAATGAACGGCAAATATTTGGGTACACCGTAAAGTTATCTTACTTGATAATCTCTAGTAGCTTCAGCATCGATCTCTGCTGCCGAAGATAGGCCGTTTATCTTCCTCTTATTACTCATATCTCGCCTCAAAAGCACAGCGAATATCACAGCTCCTACCACCAGGACCATCAGACTCCCAATGAGAGCCGACAGAACTGGCAGATCTAGGCCAAGTATGGGCTCGGGTGCGTCCAAGTGATGACTCACTGGACGCTTGCTCTGTAATCACAGATTCAAAATTAAGTGGGGAGAACTGAGACACTCATTTGTATGCCACCAAAGCATTGTTTGAATGCTTACTCTGTCACCGATGCCAGTGGATAGAATTTGCGCTCCAGTCTCACGACGCAAATCATCTTTAATTTCATCTGGAAGGAATATTTAGCAAAATATAATATATGTCAGTAGTCACAGGTGAAGGAAGTCCGGAAGATCGGTAGTGTCATCTTGTAATATCTTACCAACGTGACGCGCTACGGCCATAGCATCATACCCTTTATTATTCTTCTCAACTTTGAATGTAACTTCACTTGGATCGACTCTGAAACAAAAGGTGGTATTGTTCTAATATTATAAAGGCATTAAGCAATATATATATAAATAAATAGATAAAAAAGTTAAAACTATAGATTTTAAAGTAGACTTTATTAAAGTTACCGGGGGTTTGTAAAAGTGTTTTTCTCTAAACCAAGCATTTCTTCTAGTCTTGAAATAAATGAGATGCCTTTCTCCCAGTCAGTTAGGAACCTGAGGCAAACCGATTATAACATCAATGGGAAAGTACCTTAACATTTATTTTCTGTTTTATACTTTGGAAACGTGAAAGTTCTCACCTGTTTTTGAACAAGACGTACGCGTATGATGGATCATAATCATAATCATTGTGATCGTGGTCACCAGGCTTTTCATCTTTTTCTACGGGCTGCACACCTTGTGCTAAAACATAAAATCAGACCGATGCTGCAAATAGGGCGATAAAACTACAAACGAATTTAGACAACACCGATATAGAACTTGAAACATGCATAGTTTTTCATTGAGTGAAGAACAATCTTCAGTCAGTACAATCTCAGATGTTAATTGCCAAAATAATAAATAGCAGATCGAATTCAAAACAAGATTTACAAATACTGGGTTATGGTCATTAAGCAGGTATTAAAAAAACTACAATTTTCTTGTAGAGATAATCAAGCGCAAAAAACTGAATATCATGGGGGTAATCTATGCATAACTTATGTTATAAAACATAATTATATTTATAAACATTGAAGCTGACATAATGACAGCACAAATGACACACAGGTGGGCTGTAGCCCAAAATCAACACATCGAAGAGTACAAATGAAACACCATTAAACAAAACATTTAGATGTCATCCATCACACATAGGTAACACATTTCATACATAGGACTATTACAGCCCATGCATCGTGTCTCACAATAAATTAAAATGTGCTGAGGGAAACACTTAGTGCGGTTTTCTATACAAGACGAGGAAGTGCGATTAGTAAAAAAATATACTTTAATTGAGATGCAGCTCTAGCCTGTAGCCCGACTATTTGAGGGAACATCGATAGGTATCTAAAACAGTTATCTCAGGCCGCTGTGACACTAACCTGTCACTGATTTATTGTGGTATAGAATCTTTAATGTTTTTGCGTCCAGGCGTGGCCCAGGCTTTTTAACATCGTCTCTTTCCCTACGCTTAAAGCCCCATTCGCTATTAAGCAAATCTTGAATATCCTCGGGGTATAATTTGGGACTTTCACCTGAAACATCGTCGGCATATGTAACACCCTCGGTCTGGATTGAATCACTTTTAAGAGTCGAAATTCTTAATATCAAGGGGCCTATGTGAAAAAAATTGCCAAGAACTAAAATAACACATTTGTTAACTGAGAACTACAAATAAGAGAAATTAAGTAAAAAGTTAGTCAATACTTCAACAGAATGAGTGAGATAATGTTGCTGTTGTACCTACAATGCAAACGAAGCAGAAAGCAACACAAATTGCCGTCTTTACACGGAGGTAACTCTAAGAAGTTCTCAAGTAATACTATACATGTGACTCACCTTGCAACTCGTCTGCCCTGAGCGGCCCTCCTTCAGCGTAAAGGGCGCCTTGCGGCTTTTGTTTAGCATCAATGACATCTCGCCAGTAGTTCATGAAGTATTCCTCCATTTGTTTCGAATGTTTAGCGTCTAGTGCCGGCGAATTATCTGCAGCGTCACAAAATAACATAAACAAATAAATAGAATAACAAAGTAGTTATTTCAAATAGATATCTTTAATACCTTTGATATGATAAGGGTCGAGCTCCCCACTGCCAGCATCAATGGGAAACTCATCTATTCCGTCTTCATCTATATAGACCCTTGGTTCAGGTAATTCACCCGGATTCTCGTATTCAAAGGGAAAGTGTTTCTCAGCAAAACTTTGTTTATAATTCTTCCAAGCATTGGAACGGATTTCTTCATCTAACGGAGAAAATCTATTGCTCGTAATATATTCCGCAGTGAATGGTGGGGCTTTAGTTTTGTACTTGCGGAAATGAGCTCCCACACGTTCTTCGTCAGCGTACGCCATGTTAGGTTCATTTTCTCCAAGCATGTCAGACACGGATTTTTTCTGTTTATCGATAACAACCCTAGGCATAGAGTTTGCTTTGCTGATTGGCTTTCGCACTTTTTCAGCCAGAATGCGTTCCCTGAATCCTGAAAATGGTAAAATAATGGGAGATTCCTCGCTTCCACCCATTAACATCAAATCGCGTATTTTGTCACTTGGCGTTTCGCCATCCGATGGTTCGTCATCTTCAATAAAAAAAGAAGATCTCATTACTTATTTCATTCAAAGAAAAGAGTTATCAAAATGATTAGTATTTTTTTACCTTTGGGTATGTAGGGAGTCGGGTCGTCATCAGGTGTCAATGGAGGATTATACACCTCATTGGCAAAGTTTGAGTCGGAGATCGGTGAGTTAGGCATAAAGCGCACGTACGCTGTCTCATCTGGTTCAATCTGTATTTTAACACGATTATTAAGAAAGATTTTATTAATCAAGACAAGTGAATAGTTACTCGTAGATAGAAAACTTACTACTTCGGCATTTTCTTCAGAGTTCTCTTCGGTGTCGGTACTTAATTTAGGATCAGCAAAATGGTCACATATTTTTGTATTGACAGTAGCTGGGTCCCTGGAAAAATGAATTGGAAATTTTTAACAACTGGGCAATCAATCGCATACCCCAAATGTAGCACATTTGATGAAACACTTGATTAGAATGCTTGATTCGATAGACAGAACAAATATTCAGAAGGGAGGAAAATCTCCAAATTTTTATACTGTTGTACAACATTGAATGTCATGATATGCCGGGTATGCGTGACCGTGTCGTCCCAAGTAGGATGTTTTGCGAGAGGCGTACTCTAGTTGTGATTTTATCTGATCACCAATATTTGATCAACGTGCAGGCTTTGGTCACCACCCGTATTTTTGGTTGTGCAATATACATATAGTCCTCCTTATCGATTTCGACAACGGCGACCCTTTAAAATTATTATTATTTCCTAGCGTGTGCCCTAATATGACTCGCCAGACCGAATTTAGTTTTAAATACTCGATCACAAGTTCACAAATAATACTAATACTGATGGTAAGTAAAGTGTGATATAACTAACAGGTCCTGGCGCAACGTGTAGAGCATGGCCTGCAGCACACACTGCGTGTACGCATGCTCCCAGCGGTAGCCGTGCGTCGCCAGCCGCTGAAGCTCGCCCTCGAACCATTGCAGCTGCTCCGAGCTCATGTCATACCTGTGCGAGGATGAAGATTGAAGGAATCATTAGCTTTTTAAGGAAGACAAATGAAAAATATGTACTCAATCGTCTTAATGCTAAAGGACAGAGGAATGTAACCCAAAATTGACGAGATTTAGCAAGAAATTCTACAGATGGATGAAAAGAGTAGTATTTACGCAACTCAAATACAGTTGCGTAAATAGGTACTAACTTCTCTAAATTTTACTTCAGTGAATGAAAAACATGACTTTCAAAGGTGACTTACTGATAAAGTGATCCTTCCTCCACTTCTTTTTCGTACACAGGTATACATTTACCAAAGGCGAAATCTATGGAAGAAAATTGGCATCTTTTATTACATTACACTATTTCAGTACCTATGGAAGTACATAATAATATACTCGAATGTTATTCCAAACATACTACTGATGATAGGATAGTATTTCAGAGCTGTATCTTCTATTACATGTTGGAAATCACACCGCAGCTAGTGCATTTGTTCAGTTAATACATTTAAAGATTAAAAGAAACAAAAATATTTAAAGATTACTGTGGAAAGTTTTTCCATCATAAGTTTACTTACCGTCGTAGCACCATTCCACCCCCTCTACGCATAATGATGCGCTGAATAAGCAACCTGAACAATGAAATGTGTTGTCAAAAGATTATAGAATCTTTAACTTAGAGAAAACATAAGTCCATGGAAAAAACTAAAAACGGAAACTTGTCTAGGTTCCGTTTTTAGTTTTCTTGAAGGAAACTCAAATCACAGAATAGCGGCAGCTCTTGTTGATTGGCTAATTTCATGCTGATATAGGAGGAGATGAAAACCGAATACCGAACCCATAAATAAATGCAAAGCTGATTTTCAGGTTTTTTTAAATGTTGGCGCTTAGTTATCCTGTTGTCCTTTACCTTTATGTAGGTATGTTAAGCTAGGTAATAAATAATCCATTTTAAAACGTACAGGTCAATACGTTTAATATTTTTCAAATTCCAAAGTTAGCAATAAAACATTGAACTCGTATCGGAATCCATACTAATATCCATACTATACTAATATTACAAATTCGAAAGCGTCTGTCTGTCTGTCTGAATGTTACCTTTTCACGCCTAAACCACTGAACAGATTTCGATAAAATTTGGCAGAGAGATAGATTGCATCCCGGGGAAGGACATAGGATAATATTTATCTTAATCAAATATTTTTATCAACGTACCTCGCGGGCGAAGCCGCGGGCGGAAGCTAGTCGTAAATAAATTACACTCTATTTCAAACATCTACAGCATATTCATAGAAAAATGACTCGAGAATAAATATCAGTACGGGGTAAAAAGACTACAAAGTGTTAAGTTTAAATAAGAAAATCTAAGATTCAAACGCTCAAAGCGCACGTCACGGCTGCTTTGAAGGTTAATCGAGTTTAAGCTCCGCCAGTTTAAAAGTGCTGTAAAGGGAGACATTTTGTACCAATGAATTGTACACTTTATCAAATTTAATATTGTACATTGTTGTACGATTTAGGTAAGGAAAGTATAGAGGTATTGTACCAGGACCGGAGTTTTTACTACAATGCGATGCTATTTATGGGTACTGCCTTGTAGTACCTACTGCTTTATCATACCACCGTAGATATAGATAGGGAAAGAGATCAGACTACCCATTGTATTTCACATGAATATTTTGTGTTTCGTGTCGTGAAATTGTGAAACTTTACGATAGGTATTATCAAGAGGTGGGCAGCATCATCTAACTGGAATAGTAGGAATTCAAGTATCGTTCTGTCAGCAGAGTAATTCAAATCGGTCTGAGGAGCATTCCCTGCGGAACCACTGACCTTTATAGGTACCTACATGTATGACGCTGATGAGCATAAGGTTCCTTTAGTTTTAGACTAGCTGCTGCCGTGACTTCGTTCGCGTGACTTTAATACGTTATGATTTTGAACAGAGAGACAAAAATTAAAAAAAAAAGTATTTTGTAGTTATACGAGTAAGTATCATAAATATTCTTTCATAATCATGTAAAAAGCTGTTTTTTTGACATTACAAACAAACACTTCAATTTTATTTATTTGTTTAGTTTTAGATGACTTGGGTTGTGGTGGTAAGATAGCCAATCGCTCCATGTAAAATACTGGGTCCGGTTAGACTGGAAGCCAACCCCAACATAGTTGGAAAAGGCCAATAAGTTGTAGATGACTTACCTATGTTTCCATCGGCATGCGAGGGCGCCAGCGTGCACAGCAGCGCCAGCGCCCAAAAAGCCTGTCGTATGGACACGCGGAACATTACATCTGCAAATAAGATAGTATTCTACTTCAGAAACTATGGTAGGTCCAGAGTTCGGAGCATGTTTTCAAACAAGGGGAATTGGCGTGAATCTTCGTATTTATAAGGAGTATACTAAGCACAACTATAATTCAGGAATGTGGTTAATGATATTCAGTTAATGTAGTGTCGGTACACCATAGGGTAGGTACATTAGTAGATACCTACCGACCTAAATCCTTTACACGCTGGAATATGTAAATGACCTATTTATACATCTTTACCTAGTCCGCGAAGGACATAAAGTACCTAACGACTAAAGTAAAAACCTTACCCTTACCATTCCCTTGACAAGCAACGTAAAGCGATTAGGGTAAAACCCTCTTTGTACCGTCGTAGTTATAATGGTCGGAGAACTGTCCTAAATGAATGCTAAGACATGAATGATGACGTTGCCAAAATACACAAAGCAATTTAGACCGTAGTTCTGGGCTGACACATCACAATTTAGGTTGCCATCGACCATCACCTCGCTTAGAAGATTACAAAAAAAGTAATTAAAAATACTGAAAAGCTAAAAACAAGCTAAATAAAAGTTGGAAGCAGGCGGGACCCACTTGAATTTGAAAATGTAATAAAAATGGTATGGGTCCCGAGTCCCACCTGCTTCCAACTTTTATTTAACTTAAAATGGGCTTGTTTTTAGCTTTTCAGTTTTTTTAACATAAGAAGCAGTCAGGTTTTTTTGTATTTTTAAGGCATTGACTGCCAACGCGGTCACCGGTGACCGCGAACAATAGATTTTCTATTGTGTCTGTCGCCTGGCAGCCAACGTGTTAATTAAGTACTTTTTTTTATTTCCAGCTTTTTTGTTTACAAATGTGAAAGATTTCGCTGACGATTTAGTTCACGGTATTTTACGATTTTTCACTTCAAATTACCTACTCTTAACCTTAAAAGTTAAATATATTTTTTTAATCACATTTTAAAACTCTTTAATTTGATACCCCATTCGATAGGGTTATGAGAAAAAAAATCTTTTGAAGATATACTATGGCGCCAAAAATCCGCCATTTTTTTTTTACCGAATCTCAAAAAGGAGAAGGTTGTATGTTCGACTTTTTTTGTATGTATGTTCACCGATTTCTCCGTCAATTGTGGACCTATGTTAATTTTTTTTTTGTTATACTCCCGAGGTGGTCCCATTGTCATCAAGTTGGAATCTGATGAGAGGATCCCATGGAAATCGAGGGAAACCCTTAAATTTTATAGGCAAAGCTATAGCGATTTGGGTATTTTTTTAAATAACTTGAGCATTTGCTCTCGGAAATCATCATTTGGTAAAGTGGAGCTGATGATGAAGAACACAGATGGCCATCGGAACTACTAAATGATAAATATTTCACGGGTTGCGATTCGATTACTTTAATATGGTTGCTAAGCAATTTATGCTCGTCTCAATGCGTATAATGAGTGGTTGTTGAGGAGTTTTCAAGGTAAGAACCAGGAGAACTCCTCAACAATTATTGTTACCGTCTCAGCATCGGGAAAAGCAGTATTTTGTAAAAGGTGATGAGCAATTGACATTAAGTTATTGTAACTCAGATAAATTACAATCTCTCCCACTAAAAAGTGACAAAAAAAAACTGACTACTGACTACCAAAAAAAACACTACAAAGTGAAAAATAAATTTAATTTCGGAAGTCGATGTCAATAAACGAAAATGCAGAACCAACGACACCGACTTTCGAAATTAAAGTTATTTTTCACTTGTAGTGTTTTTTTTTGGAAGTCGGTAGTTTTTTTTTGTTTCAATTTTGATGTACTCTGTATCACTCTCACAATTAAGACGAATCTAACGGCACTTCTCAAGCTGAAATCGATCAAGCCGTTTAGGCTACAGAGCGTGCCAAAGAAATATACATACATACACTCGAAAAACATAACCCTCCTGGCGCAGTCGGGTAAAAAACACATACAAGATGAAGCATTTATCAGAGGATATAGTTACAGGTAAAATCTAGCGAGATCTTACAAAGATAGTAATTGGAGTGGAAAACAAACTGTATGCCTGCCTGCGCAGTACGTCGTTTGTATTGTGAAGAGCATAAACTTCGATCGGTAGCAGTTCAAAGGTATGTGATATCTAGGTAGTAACATAGTACCTACGTGGTTATGGCGACACGACGTAGATATGTATGTACGTACTACGTCAATATCGCGCTGGTGGATTTTCATGTTACAATAACGTAGTGTAGCAAGTTGTCAGCATTATTAACTTGTGAAGTTGTTATGAGTACCTTTTGGAGTCGGTTATTCACGATTCAATTCAGATTTTTGGTAAAATAAGATAAATCGTTTTTATATTTCAAGAATCCTAAACACAGTTTTAATACGTATGTTTAATGTTGATTTTTAGTATTAATTCTATCCAGTCTGGTCTTGTCACACGTCCTTATTATGCTATCGGTAGCCAAAGCTGCCATAAACAGACAAACACAGTGACGTCCGTTTAAAAAGTTATCCTGTACTTATAAATAAAACACCATCTTCTATCAATTCAAAGACAAAATATGCGGTCGAATTCATAATCAGTGTGATAGATAAAACCTTCAAGCCCTATATAGCCTTTGCTTGGAGCTACGCGACCCACATCTCTCGCCTCAGTCTTAATTCAGAATTAATTCTAAAGGGACGAAACACAAGACCGTAGGCGTCTTTATAGTTAACGTTCCAAACACCGACGTCCACTTTGGAGTTTGACGTCTTGTTTATTGAATTAGTACAAAGTTACTTATTCAGGGAATTTAGAAATAAATCGAATTACTTAGAGCGTAATAAAGTTCTCAAAAACATTATATTGGCGAAAACTTTTTTTGAATTTATCCTGTCAGGTTTGAAGTTGTTATTAAGAACAAAGTCACTGACCTCCCATCTCGGCTGTTTCGAACAAAATATCTTGAAATGGAGAATACTGCAAAAAGTCACCACTAACGCTTAGTATAATAAACAGATATCGTAATGTCGCGCTTCAGACTAAACACATTAATCACTCGAGTCGGCTCATCACCTAACCGTGACCTGTGACAACAGAGATTGTTTAGCTCTCATCTTCAAAACAACGTTTATTTCCCTTTCTAATCAATGACGGCATTGAAACATTCATTTGCTGCATAAAAAAAAACAATAAACATTGAATTGAATTGAAAAACAAAACATATTGAAGTTGTAAATAAACACTGGAAAAACAATTACGATAAAATAAACAAATTATACGTCACGTAAAAACTTCGTAGCAAGGTGCTACGAAGTTTTCACTTTGGCGTAGCACCTCAATTGCTTAGAAGGTAGGACGCGACTGGATTCAATTTCGGTAAACTCATAATATAGAAGATCCTATCTTTAACAAACAATAAGATTTGACGGTATCTGAGAATGATCAACATGATGAGTATGAGTATTAAAAACTAAAAACGTTGTAAAATTTACCACCGCGTAGCAGTGACATTGTGACATAGATACGAGTATAGTAGGTAATCTCAAAAATAGGTTTTTGTAATAATACCTTGATTTTTAATTTGCATCCCCAAAACAATATACTTTCGAATATATACAATCGGACGAGTCACAGAAAGGAATGTTGGGTATGGTGACACTGTAAATAAATAACTAAATCGAGAGCAAAATGCATTAAATTAATGTTTCCTTTTGGGAAGTTCGTAGGTACGAGTACCATACCGTTTGTATACAACATGTCAGAACACCCCTGATATATTTTTTTTGATCACATCCTGAACCCTGTAACCATAGCCAATTGCAATACTTTTATTGAGGTCCTAATATCAACAATCCAATGCCACGTCATAGTTGTAGAACTGTAGATAGGTTATATTTGTTAAACAGACAGCAGAATATAACTCTCTACGTTCAAATGATCTAGATTTTCCGTATTTGCCTGGCTTCCGATTTATAACCGAAGCGTGTTCACAATGCTACAACTTGGATGTTTCCTCGATTCAGTATTGAGTTACGTTACGACGACGTCGTCGGTCAGCGTGGGCGTATGCTCGGGGCGTGGGCGGGAAGGCTCAAGTCAAAAGACACGACTGAGCGGTAAAATCCTCACAATGTAGCTGGTAACTTGTTTTGCCTAATTGGAAGCTAAAACCACAAAAACTTTTTTGAAAAAGTTTCAAGCAGTTTTATTTAATTAAAAGAGTTAACTAATTTTCATAAAACGACATCAAATCATTTGAACCATATGTTTAAGTTAGTGGGGTGTTGTGACTGAGTTTGTTTAATAATTTTTTTGACACACTACCTAAATAAAACTCACTCTTCTAAAATATCCACACTAACAATAACAATGTTACCAGTGTACAAAAGAACATCATCATTTACAGCCAGCGTGTATATAACAATTAATTGAAAAAGGCAGTGTTTCCGTGGCTTCCATTGAACGCTGCAATGTGGACGTGGTTGGTGTTGCCGAGCTATGCAAGTGACAGACGACCCTGCAGGTAACTAATTAAATAGGGACCTACCTACCTGCTGGAAGCACTGGCTACGCATAGATAGTTATGTATCTAGCCTGGAAGGTACTGTGTAGGTGTGAAGTTCTTTAGAACCGTATTTATTTTTAAACAAAATTGTTAAAAAAGTGAAATTCCTTGTTCCCCGATAAACTCCGTCGCATCGCATCGCCTGCCAGCGCGTACTTTGTTTTTGCTTAGAGTTCTTTCTGATTTTTTGAAAACCAACTGGTAGTTCCAGAGATTAGCGCGTTTAAACAAACAAACTCTTCAGCTTTATTATTAGTATAGATAGATAAAGGTTATTTTTGTAAGATAAGCTAGGTCAGTCTAGTTATATTTTATAGAGTTGTCCCTAAATATACTCAGCTATGTCGCAAGGGAGTTAATATCCAAATTAATTAATTTTAAGAACAACAAAGAATATTTATACAAATGAGCCGAAAGCCTTGCAAAATTTAAAGTTTTAGGAGTCTTGTTTGCGAAATAATTACGAAAACAAATACCTTTCCAATAAGGGATTTAATCTTACGAAAACTCGGGATAATTAGTGGCGTTGAATTTTATTTATAGAACCGTACCTCTACCTGGATAAATCGATGAAGGGGTGGGTAAATATAGTACATTCCCTGAAATAGCCCGAACTTAAGGTACCCGTAGAGGAGGTAAGAGCTGTGGAAACTGGACTAAATTGGATAGCTCTTCAAGTTGCTACTTGGAATGGACAAGATAGACAAACAAATCCAGTTTCCTTAACAAATAACTTGAAAAACATTGTGTCAATGTTTAACTTCATCGAGTATTGCAGGAATAACTTCAATTGATCCATTTCAAGGAGTTTAATATACTATAAAGTCAAAGTCGAAACGTAAAAGCAAACAGAGAACTCGATTCGTAGAACCACCTTATATTGCTTCGGACGTGGACTATCGGAAAACGGCAAATGCAATATACACTGAGTGCCACCGTCCACCACAGCATCTATTTATTTATAGAAACATGTATTTGCTTCTCCTAAAAGGGATATTACGTTATGACTTGATCACATCAATAGTGGCCCAGTTATTGAGTTAGTTATTAACTGCTGCGAGCTGTCGACCCGACCCTTCTATGTTTGATTTCTAGACGAATAATAAATTTGATGGAAATCTGATATTTCTCGCTCTCAGCCGAGAATGTATCATATTCAATTCACATTATAAATGTCTCGTGCCCGATGTATGTGTTTTCCCGGATATTTCCTATTAAAAGAGAGGTAGGTTATCTACCTAATAGATATGAGTATATACAAATATACAACTTCACCTATATACTGGATAGATAAGTATGTACGCCGATAGAATATGCAAACAATCGTGCGCTGGAAAACGAATTAACTTCAGCAATATTTAAACAGGAAGGAGAGGTAAATGATTACTACAGAAAACTGCATTATATACTACAAGAACCAAATGAAACTACGAACACAGTAGTTACGTAGTTCCAGCAGTAACCCAGGTAGATTGAATTGAAAGAGTTTAATTAAATTGTAATGTGAAAGGTCACGCGTGGGCCGCCTGAACAGCTTAGGTACAGTTAGAGCAAAAGGTAAAATCACGTGTAGGTACGTGTGTAGATATATATTATTATTAAATACCTACATAGAGCAAAAAATGTTTAGGTAAAACCTTCGCGTTATTTCTGATTTTCGTTCAATAAGTTTCAGAAAAAATGCTTCTTTGTGTAATCATCAGACTGAAGAGAGAAGCACCTTCAAACTAAATTATGTTCACTAATATAAAGATTTAAAATGAAACAGAAAAAGAAGGTAGCTTAGAACCTCTACCCCTCTACAAGTCTACATGTGAAGTGATGTTTACATACCAATTAGAAAAAGAACGGAAAGCTACGAGTAACTTGATTACAGCACATGGAATTTCTGTTAACAAGTTATCTGCCTCCCAAGATACAGGATTTTCCTAGTTTGGGGGGCAGGGTACTTAATTCTTACAGGACTTTTGACCCCACTACCTACATTTTGTATCCAACCTCTGTTAAATCTATTTATGTTTGCATACCACTCTGTTAACTTAAATGATTGTCAAAGTTTATGTTTTGTGAATAAAAATTATTATTTCGTTTTATTCATTTAGTTTTCTTATTTTAATAATTTTTTAAATATTTCTTATAATATAAAAATAAGTACCTATATATAGACATTTAAAAATATAAAAAAATAGTAGTCCGCCGGTGTCGGGAGCAGCGTCCAAGCTACCGGTGGTTAGAGCCCTTAGAGCTCCATTAATTTTATTAATTTTCATCTTTTAAAACCTCACAGCACTTGTTTTTCCTTGAAAGGATCCACCGTTATTAAGTTTACCTATATAACTACTCTTTTAACTAATATTCTACAATTTATAATGTCCCCATCACATTATTTTTCTTATAGGCACGATCACACGAGTTCTAAATATGCCACCAATTCAACGCTGAAAGGCGCAGAAAACGCCCCTAGGTATAAATTATTAAGAACTTTCAAATCGATATCAAGAGTTGCGAGCATGGACTAGAATATTAATATGATTGCAGGCTTATTCTGAAGGCCGATAGTTACCGATTGTACAGAAAATGTGAGTGAAAATTGGTAAATGAATAGATAAACAGTTTTCCTAAAATCCATTATTGTTCATGATGTCATTAACGACGCTGCAATGCCTTTTGTTATATGTATAAATTTATATGATTAATGATATCACCAATCAAGTACAAGTAGGTAGGTACAAATTGTATCTAGCTATTTATAGGTATTGTATTTATACAATTTGTTAATCGACCTTTACTGGAAGAAAACCCTTCCAGTTTGATTAGTGTTTATGGCGAACACTTTTTCCTTATCCCGAGAATTGGATACTTACATATATCTAATTCTAGGTGTTAAACTTCAGAAAACTCATACCATTACATTTTGAAAGTTTATTGCTGAAGGGCCCCATTAAACAACTCGTTAAATAATCAAGTAAGTTAATAAAAAGGTTTTATCGCCCCCACTTTCTATAATTGGAGAAGATTTCTAAAAAAGTCACTTGCGATGAAAAAGATACCTGAATACAAAAAGCTACAGTAGGTACATTTTCATTCAAATAAATAAATATGACAAATGACCTTTGATATGGAATAGCTACTAACTTCTTTACATCAATAAGTAAGTATTACCCATTGATGTGAAGAATTCTAAATGCTAATGGCTCCTATTCCAATTTAGGTTCTACCTATATACGCGACTAAAACATCTTCTATGTTTACCACTAATAAGTTGGGCTTTAGAAATGTAATTCCACAAACAATTTGTTCGATATCATCCCCAAGCTCCTAGGAATAAAAGCTAAAATTGCGCAGACCGTCGATACAACGTTCTATAGTTTGTTATGTCGGATCCACTGACGTAGGCACTCATGCCCTTTGCCTCCCACGCGAATTGTATCTTGATACCATTTTTATTACTGAATTTATTGAACATCATCTGCAATTATCGTTATTAGATAGCTTTATAACGAATATTTCCGGAAAAGGAGCATATTTCATTAATTAGCGAATGACTGACAGTGCAGCGAGGGGCTGCTTTGGTTCGAATGACACTTTATCGATTGCGGTAGCTAAAATTAAACACGGAGAAGAAAAATAGTAGATGATCTAGGTACACATTAAAGAATTCACTCAAACCTTTAGTTTATAAACAAACACTCACAGTTTTAATGAATTGTTATGTGAACTCGTGTAACAGGTTTCCCGTTAATATGCAGATATGGCGACGGCGACTGAAAACATGTAGGTAAACTGAAAGGGCGGGTTGTGAGAGCTATGTTGTAATGATTTTTCTACGCACCGTTTAGAGCCGCCGATAACACTGGAACATGTTCGAGATACAGCTGATACACTTAGCCCCCTCACTGTGGACACTGAGGCACAAGTCGAGCGAGCGGTAGCGGTGCGAAGCCGCCAGCTGTGTGCCGCGCGCGAGCCTGCGCACTCCGCTCTATCGATCCTGCGCCCGTCCATTCACGTGCGGCCACTTCGCCGCCTACATAACGACGCACCGACGCGATGTTACACACCAATCATCATTAGATAACGCGATATTAGCACTGGACTCTCCGAGCCTCACACTTGAGCCACTAAACTCCAACTATAATTAAGACTTTATCGATGGAGCTTTCATGAAAAAGCTTGTTTTAGATTCTTTCGACTATTACGCAACGATATGGTTTCAGTCTAGATTCAGCTTAGCTAGCTTGTTATGCACTTCGAGCTGCGTACATTTAAATCGAAGTGTCACGTTTGAGTAAATACGAACATGTTAGGAGGCGGCAGTCGCCCACGCTAAGTTATCAGCACCACCCTGCATGTAAATGACGTAGTTACGATAACACGGCTTCGGGCCGCGCCAATGTCGCTCTAACTCCTACCACTACAATAGACATCATTAATTTATGTGCCATGTATTTCTCGCTACTCGTAGGTATTCTGTTACCTGTTATGTAATCAATCCAGAATAGGTAAATACTAAAGTAGAGGAAACACGTTAGCTAATGAGCGAGCGTATATCTGCATCTATTCATACAACTTTACATATAAAATGGATTCCAAGTTTCAGAAACTATAGGTGTTGATAGACCGTATCTATATACGAATACTTCATAAGTAAGTGTACCTACTTACCTATCGACAGTTCAACATATGTAGGTACGTAGACAGATGTAGGTATACCTAGTACATATAACAAACAGGCGAACTTGGTCTTCAACATAATAAGTAGAGCAGAGATAATACAGATATACAAGCAGCTTCAACGCTGTGACATGCATACGTAATTCGACGACATACTTCCACATGGTCATGGGTTCGTCAGACGCAGACCGCACAGTTAATAACTGCTAAGACATTAGAGGACTTGGGACAAAAGATAATGAAATTGCTCTTTGTGGACCGTGCAGCATTATTAAGTACTTTAATGTAGAAAGTAGTCTCTATCTCTACACATTATCACGTTTATAGCGTTGACTAGGCAACAGTACCTACCTAGTTATAATTGATCCAGCATAATTATGGTTAAATTCGCTGGATGCGAGGAGCAGAGAAACAGTTGAAGTGGCGGTGCTTGGGGGAGGCCTATGTCCAGCAGTGGACGTCTTTCGGCTGAAATTATGATGATGAGGATGATTAAATTAAGAGTTCTTCTATAATAGGACGTAGGTATAGGTAATAGGTTGTGGTGGACCACCCACTTATGGTCATACAGGTATAATATAAATATAAAGTTTTTATAAATTTTATTATTTACTTTTCAACACACTTGCTCGTAAAGTGAGCCTTATTATATCGTTCTTAGGGCCATAAACCGAACTATAACATACACGTGCATAATAATATTACACACTAGTGCATAATAGAATGATCCCTACAAAGTTAAGTTAGTACCTAACTGCAAATTATATGCGAGTAAACAGAGCATTTTCAATTTAACCGGGTAATACAGTTTTTTTTTTTTTTTGTAACAACAAAGAGGTTTTATGCCACCGAAAATCTATTTACATTTTTGAAATAAATAAATGTGTCCCTAATTAAGACGAAAAAACATTTATTATTATCAAATTATTTATAATTCACAATAATTTCTTATAAAATATTTGCATTTTATCACAAAAATTATCATTTTGAAGTAGGCTGTATGGCTGTAATCAATCAACTTACATTTGGCGCGTGCAAAAAAAAAAATTGCGCGCCATTTCCCAATTTTCCCCTAATTTTCATATTTTGTTTGTATCGCATTTGTTGCTGTGTGGTAAATAATTATAAAAATGTCAGGTTTTAGTACAGAAGATGAACAATTGATTGATTTAACCCCGCCAGAAATACTAAATGCAGCACAAAATGCAAACGAAAGCCTAATACCTGCAAAATCTAGAGAAAAGTATTTAGCTGCTTACGATAGTTTCCTGCAATGGAAGAGCAACAAAAAAACCCAGTCATTTTCTGAAAATGTGTTTTTGGCGTATTTCTCTGAACTCGCCAATACATACAAACCTAGCTCCCTGTGGTGCATCTATTCCATGTTAAGAAGCATGGTTAAGCTCAAACATGGTGTTGATATCAAAACGTACTGTAACCTGATGGCATTTTTGAAGAGACGCTCGGATGGATATATTGGTCGGAAATCTAAAGTTTTGTCACCAGCCGACGTTGAAAACTTTTTGAATGAGGCTCCGGATAGTCAGTATCTAGCAACAAAGGTACGTTTCATATTTTTAATCGAAACGAATCTACAATATACAAGTGTGTAACTTTAGCATAATTTCTTAGAACTAATTAATTGATTTCTTTGCAGGTTGCCTTAATATTCGGTGTTACTGGTGCTTGTAGACGACAAGAGCTGTACAATATTACAACAAAAGATGTAGAAATCCACGGAGATATGCTTCTTGTCAAAATTACCCAGACTAAAACCAAGATTCCACGATCTTTTACAATCCAAGGAACGTTTCGTGAAATAGTGAAAAAATACCAATATCTCCGTTCAACAAAAACAAAGAATGACCGCTTTTTCCAAAACTTTCAGAAAGGAAAATGTACTGCACAAACAATCGGTATTAACAAATTTGGTAATATGCCAAGAGAAATAGCGAAGTATTTAGGTTTGCCTGAGGCCGATTTTTACACTGGACACAGTTTTAGAAGAACGTCGGCTACAATGTTGGCTGATTCGGGGGCTGATATACTAACTTTGAAGCGACATGGTGGATGGCGTTCTGACGCAATCGCTGAATCGTACATAGAAGACTCAATTCATAACAAAGCAAAAATCAATGACAAAATAACGCAAGCCATTAATTTGGAGCCAAAGGCAAAAAAGTTTTGCCCCGAACCACAACCATGTACATCTACTAGCGTGAGTTATTTGGTGCCCTCTCCTTCCAGTAATTTGTATGATTTACCTTTGTCGCCGACATTTACACAAGAAGTAAATGAAGGTACTAAAGAAGTGGCAAGTACCAATGTATTGAAAATTGTACATTCACCAATTGTTTTAATAATTAAACGATTTATGCAATACATATTTGTTTTTTCCTCGCAAGTGTGTTGAAAAACGTCGTATGATACACGTGTGTATTGATGATTACCGTCCTCGGCTCTCTTAAGACCCTCACCTGACGGCTCGGGTCTCAATGGCGCCTCAGCGGTAATCACCAACATTACACACTTGTACCATAATGTACTATTATCCTATTGATGGATTCTAATTTTGTAAATGTGAGGACTTTGTAGGCCTTTTAGACTTTAGATCTGTAGATCATTTTTTATATTATCAAGTACCTGGTACTTGTTGACAGGCCTACTCTGTCCTCCCATACCTATTGTAACTTGAAAACATTGTAAAAACCAACTATTTTTAAAAGAGTAACCGTGGAGTTTCTTGCCGGTTCTTCTCCATAGGAAACGACCAATCGGAACCGTGCACCTAGCTTCTGACGGTTCAAGTGCCCATGTAGGTTTATGTGAAATAAAATATTTTGATTTTGATTTTTGAATGTTTACCATACCACCTGAAATGAAGGGATGACAATCACAAAAGGGATAACTTTTGTGATTGTCATCCCTTGATAGTCACCAATAGATGACAAAAGTTAGGTAGGTACATTATAATAGCAGATTGTTGCATCGAGCGCAAAGTGAGTTATTAACGCACAACCGCTATGTTGGTTGTTAACGCTCAAAATGAGTTATTAACGCACAACCGCTGTGTTGGCCACTAAATTAACAAGAGTGCATAATTACACACTTTAGCAAGGTGCGTAATCTACTTTTCTTTCAACTACCATCTACCTACCGTGATAAAATATCTATACCTACTCAAAATAAAAACTCAAGTTAATGAAACATATTTATCCCGCGACTTTTGCAGCAAAAGGTTATTAACAATTTCATTTGCACCTGTTTTTATACTTTCTGGAGTTGAATTCATATTGCTATCGCTGTCTATTTCCATTTTTTTAAACTTTTCTTGTTAAATATGAAGTAACTAAGTAGGTATCTTAGTTTTACAATGGTACAAAATGCGCGCCATTCGTTTTTTTTTTTTCACAAAGTTGGTTTTATTCAGCCGATTTTTATTTTCAGCCAGTATCTTTTTGGTCTAATGCATACATTTTATATTAATGGGAGACATTAAACCTCTGTAGTAAATTTATATCTAAATAAAAAATAAAAAAAAGTGCATTAATGAAAAACTGTGCAACAATGATATTTCATATAAAATTTCTGCACTGTTTTGGTTCTAAGCAAAAATATGTGATCGAAGTTGAAAGAAAACATATTTGTGTGGACCTACCTATATTATTCAGCTTCTAAAGTAGGCAGCAATAATATAATCAATGCTGAAACCAGGCAGCAAACAAATCCCTTGTTACTTAGCAGGATGGGTTTAGAGGCTGCAATTAACTAGCGTAGTAGGTATAGTCTCTTTGGAATTATCAGTAGATCGAATTAGAGATTCCTGACACTCTATTACCTAACCGCATTACCTTCATTTATATAATTATTAATATCACTGTTGCACGTTACAGCCGTTAAAGATCTGAAAAATTAGGTTTAGATCATAGTGAACAAGATAATGCCTGCAGGTCTATGGACTCACATATTAAATGATTGTTCCCACCTGAAAATGTTGTTGTGACCTGAAGTTCTTGGAATCTAGACTGCGTCTCTTTTACTCCTTGGTTTATTTATTTAATGAAATTAAAACGTAACTGAAACATTGCAAGAAATATGTAGAATACCTACCTACCTACCGTGTTTCGCGTCAACAGTCATACCTATAGATTAGACGACAGTAGCTGTAGAGATGTAGATATGCAATAGTCTGCTTCTCGGTCTACGTGGGTACCTACATCATATATTTTATGTAGGTACCTCTCTACTTTAGGAATCTTTGTCTGTAGATCTACTGAGTATCGTGAGGTGGAACGCAGATAAAATCCGACGTATTTTTCAGTGAAGCAATCAGGAACGAGATGTAGACGTAGGTAGAATCTAGGTACGCTTTAAGCACTAAGATGATAGGTACAGTTCTTACGATAGATTGGAGAAAGGCGTACCTATCAAAAAAGATCATGGTGATTGATGATGGTAGGTATGGCTTGGCCGTTCCACTTCCATTAAACCATTGCATGGACATTAACCTTTTAACCGCTTACGTCGGATTAATCCGACAAATATTTTCGGGTCCATTTCGCCAGGGTCGTATATTTACGACAAAAAACCACAGCTCGTTTAATCTGCTTTTTTATTTAGGTAATTACGCTGTTTTCTATCAGGTATTTTTTTTAAACATGGTCCATGTAATGTAGGACAGAGGAGTGTAGGATTTTTAAAGCCTTTAAACACTGAATGTATGTTATTTGAATTAACGCATTTTGCGCACTTCGCGTGGAATAATTAGTTTAGGCTTGTAGACAGACACGAAATCACACGAGTTTATTTTAAGGTTTAGCAAACACTAAAATAAATTCATGATTTCGTTAAACTAATTAAGTAGGTATCTATAGGTTTTATGATCGTATTTGAGACTATGTAGACAGAACAGCAAGCAGACTGGATTTTAAGATGAAAACATAGAAGGCCAATTACGAAATTTTGGATAAATATTTACACATCTTTTAAATAAATTAATCAAACATCTATCTCCGACGAGGGTCATTCGACTCATAATGAGTCAGCCTAGCATAAGCATAAGTGGGTACCTACCTAGGTGAGTCGCAATCAGCTTCTCCCTAATTTTAATTGTTGTAAGTAAAATATAACGACCATAATTTCTTTGCAGCCTGTTATAATGAGGCCTACCTACTTACGGGCGGC
Organism: Gortyna flavago; assembly: GCA_963669345.1. Classification (NCBI taxonomy): domain Eukaryota; kingdom Metazoa; phylum Arthropoda; class Insecta; order Lepidoptera; family Noctuidae; genus Gortyna; species Gortyna flavago. The sequence goes on from OY770132.1 coordinate 6,475,545, forward strand.
TCCAATTACGAAGCTTAAAATAGGTTGGGGACTGGGGTAGGTAGGTCTCCCCCACTATGTTGGTGAATTCAACAAGTGACGATGTCCTCTTTTTATTACTTACCAAGATAATTATTGTGACCTTTATAGCGTGTGAAAAATGTTTCAGAGAAGAGGGATGGTTGTTAATTAGTTAAATACGTGTCACGTAAAAGTGGGTGTCTTAATTAGGTAAGGACGGAATCAGGCTGAGATTTTGTTACGAAATTAATTTAAGCAAGTATTTTAAAAGCTTGTTATGTGAATCAATGATTTTAACCAAATAGAGGTACAGACGCCAGCACGTCAAGCTACCCGAAACTGTTTCCCAATCAAACTGTAAAGTTTAAAATCTATTAAAGAAATTTGACAGGTTGTATGAGCTTGATATGCTGGCGTCTGTACCTAGCTTCTAGGTCAACACGAATAGTACCTGTACATACCATACTTTGGAAATCCAGTTCTAAGCTCATGTATTGACTCTGAAGCGGTGAACGGTCACATAATACCTAATGGCTGTCCAAATACAGAGCGTTTTTGACACCTTAGTGTCAAATATTTACAGTAAACGAAAATTTATGAAAATAACAGATTTTCATGACGTCATCATTTATTTCAACATTCAAAATTACACTATGGAAGTATCGTTGGTCCCAAACTAGGCACAGCTTGTACCTTGGGCACCATTTCAGACGATTTCATTCAAGACGGAAGCGCTTTCCTAGGACCGCTTTAGTTAGGTACCTACATCTTGACACACAACAGCAATAATTTAAGTAAAATCAAAAACTCATCTGTTATTCTAAAACAATTATGTTACATACTAGGTATAATAAGAGACCTGAGGGGCAATTCGCGTAATTTTAAAAACGTTCACCGTCAGGGGGCCTAAAAAGGCCACTTTGGCAGAATCATAAAACAATAATTCATATTACGCAATTCATCACAGTTTTGTATGGAGATTCGTAAAATGCTATAGGTACACCTCTGCCAAACCCCTCCGGGATATATAGGTGTGAAACTGTCAAACATGAATTGCGTGATATGAATTGTTTTATGATTCTGCCAAAGTGGCCTTTTTAGGCCCACAAAGCTTGTAACCTGTTTAGGCCCCCTGATCTCTCAATCTGCCAAATTCCTCTGATTTCCCTAAATTTTTATCCGACTGCGCCAGGAGGCAGAGTATTGTATTATCTGTGAGGAGGCGCATGTTCTTTGGCACGCTCTGTAGCCTAAACGGTTTGATCGATTTCAGCTTGAAAGGTGCCGTTAGATTCGTCTTAATTGTGAGAGTGACACTGGGTATATCCAAATTGAAAAAAAAACGGCCGATTTTTGGCGCCATAATAATGTCCCAAAATTTTTTTTTTTTAAACCTCTGGTGGTGTATCAAAATAAAGAGGGTTTTAAAAGGTGATTACAAAAATATAAACAACTTATATGGCTAAAAGTAATTCGAAGTGACAAATCGTAAAAAAACACGTAGGTACCAAGAAGTAATCCTCTGGGAAATCTTTCACATTTGTAAACTAAACAGCTGGAAAAAAAAAAAGTTATTAATAAAAGCTAAAAACAAGGAAGCAGGCTCGGGGATACAATTTTTATTACATTTTCAATTTCAACTTTTATTTAATTTAAAATAGGCTTGTTTTTAGCTTTTCAGTTTTTTTTTTTACTTAGATAAGTTTTTTTTACCGCGGTCGGGTATTTTTAGTTTTTTTAAATACTTTTTTTTTGACATTGATTTTCGCTGAGATGAAATAGCGACTAGATTTTGACCGTTTTTGATTACGGGAATTGGCCTTCAGCTGAAACTAGGAATCGAAATTCACAGGCAAAAAAAAACTAAATAGTAGCACAAAATAAAAACCATCATTTAGGATGCCAACAATACATATTATTTATATTACATTATATATTTATTAGATTATACTTTGTGTATTATATACATAACATGAAAGTTAATTTATATTGAGTTTGTTACCCTAGCGATTATTATTATTTTCACTGAATTGTATCCTATCGTTAATCTGTGAACAGCGTTGTGGGCTGCAATATTGTCTATTTGCTTTGTGTATTTCATTTTTTCTATGTTTTATATTGTAGCTGTTTGTTGTTCCTCTTGAATAAAATAAAATAAAATAAAATAAAACAAGTTCTTTTATTAGTGTCACCCAAGTAAACTTAGATGATGCTGAAGCATATTTACAAGGACTGTACATTTATACAGGTTCCACACTCAGACGGATTAATATCTGATATAATACAAACGGCTGCTGTTCATATAGTTTTATGACAACAGAAAATATTAGGACGGCTTCGCGTCTGGCGTTGGTCTAGCGTAGGCGTTTGTTGACGCAGCGTAATGCTGCTTTAACACGACGTAGCTTCGATGCAATGCAACGCGAAGTTAACGCCTAGTCAGACATACGCTCAGAGCAGACTGTATGTAGATAGTGACAGCTGAGTGAAGTAGTAATTACATTATTTCCGCAACACGCGACATAAATGACTCATGCATGAGTGAGACTCATTTTGAGCGACGTAACTACGGGTGAAGCTCGACTGTCCTCATCCTTATAGTGTCTTATTCACGTTACAAAAGGTTAGTGAAGTATTATTATAATAAACTCAAGTTTTCTTCCAACATTTACAAAAGTGTTAAACTCCAATTACAACGTGGAATAGAAAAAATACTTTAGGTAAAACTTGCAATAGGTTTTGCTTAAATCTACATTTTTATCAACATCGAATAATTAGTTCACCGGATCTTCATGACAATGAACTTTGAATATCAGTAATAGACACAATATAAAGTACGGTACCAGCATGGCGGTAGTACTTATGAACAATACTTAATTTTTATTTTGGCGACATTTTACGAATCCAAATGTCGATGACGATGGCGAGTATCTCAAGCATAGAATAACATTACATTCATATTTAATATGAGACTTTTATTATAAATTAAATGTCATTTTAAGACATTAAGAACATTAACACTGATTTATCTCAAATTATTACTACTTTTTTTTTGTTGTAGTTTGAATATAAACAGTATTTTTTTTTTTGGAGATTATTGACTTTCGATCCGGCAATAAGAGGCAAGCTTAAATCACTACAAATAATAAGACAAAATAAATAATTACAAAAATGACTTAAAAACGTGCACATGACGCAGTAACGTAGCTTTCGTCCAACTAACTAAACTAGCAGGTACTTATTGGTGAGGCACCGTGTGATGTTGTCCGACTATCATCTAACTAAATAAATAGCACTCTAGGGCCCGGTTTATAAAAGCTTATTTAATTTAATCGGTTGTAACATCTCATCACAGGGACCGTATAGAGTAGTCTGTCATTGTTCCAGCACATAAAAGGGATGGCGATAAACGTCCCGTAAAGTTCCATTTATTTTCGAACTGTAATCATGATAACTTTGACACTTCTCTATTGTGCCCTGTTTTGATTGGTTGACCAAAATATCAACAACCAATCACAAAGCTGGTGTGAGACTTGCCCACAGATTAAATCGAACAAGCTTTCGGGGTAAATATTAACCAACTTGCTAATAAACGTTGTATATCGTCTGTATAGTTACACAACGCTTTGTCTTCTTCTTTCGAAAGTCAAATTACTGACAACTGAAAGAGAGAAATCGGTGTGTAACTATTCATCTGTTAAAATACGTTTATTAGTAAGGGGTTAAAACTAATAAAAATTGTAAACTCCGGGTCCTTTAAATACTAGAACCATGTTTATTCGAGGGGACGATGCATGTTGCCAATATCTACTTAGAAATGCTATCATGTATGTAATTAAAACTATTTAGCTCGCAAATTAAATTAACTACTATTTTTTGTCATTTTAGCACAGTTATAAGATTCTGCTAGCATCAATATGTTTTCAACAGTTGAAAATCAACATTGTTTACAGCACACTTTTAGCTACATGTATAGAAAAAATAGACAGCTAAAAATCTTTCTATTAGCGACCGCCATAGAATATTAACATTTTGAACTATCGAAATAAAGTACATATAAAAATAACACCCCGCATATAAATCGCTTTGATATTACATTAAATAGATATTTACAGCTACATTATCATTCTGAACAGAGTATAGTCACAATATCATTTGTTATATTTATATATCGAGTTACATACTGGGGTCGATAATACAAAAGTAATTAAGGCCTATTCAAACCTAAGCGGTATTCGCTGCCGCTGTGGGTAGAGGTACATACCGCGCGGGTTTCGCTCAGGTTTTTAGTATCTATTCTACCCACAAGGATAGCGAAATCCGTTTTGGTGTTAACAGTAATATTACCGCATATTCACTCGGTTTTATCTACCGCAGACGGTAGCGAATACCGCTTAGGTTTGAATAGGCCTTTAGTTTACATAAAAACGTAGGTGAAATAGGTATAAATCACTGATAATGGAACTTGGGAACAGGACCAACAAACATTAATTCAACCCATACAGTAAAATGAAAAGGAAGGACAGATCGTCTCACGATACTCTTGGGGATAATTTCGAAATGCCGTCAGTCTTATATACATTGACATTTCAGAAGACTATAAATATGATATAATTTACCAGATAAAATAAATTAAAATTTCGTTGTGCCCGTGTATTTAAAACATATCTAGGAAACGATATGCTTTACAAATAACTCTCAAATCTATACTATCATTAAGTGATAGGTGAAACTCCTAAACGAGTCTTATGAAATGTCAACCTGTAAATCAGTCAAAGTTTTGTTTTAGAATTAAAAAGGCACAGAGATAATATCATTGGATGGTAACTTAACATAGGTTTACTTTGCAACATTTTTCTAAACTGATTTGTGGGCGCTATTAAACTATACTATAATTATTTAGGTTTCGTAGGGCAGGGCGGCGCGGGTCGATGCGGCCGCGGGACAGAGTCTTCATACACTTCGTCGTATAGATTAGTGTTGGTGTAGACCGGCTGCGTTGCGTACACGCTCCGGACCGACGGCTCACCTACCTCACTGTAGAAGTTACTCGCCGTGTCGTTCACCTCGTCATACAGCGCCTCCCCGCGAGACGTCGACGCGATACTGCCGCCGTAAATCCCATAATCCGAATAGTTACCAAAATCAACATTCTGATACTTGAACGCGGAGTAATTCTTAGAGTTCTCCACACAATCACTGAAGTTCCGTAATTTTTCACCTTCTTCCTCGTACTTGGGCACGTAGATGTTCTTCTCGTAATCATTGCTCGTGTTCGCTTTCAAAGGCGTCGATAACTTCTTGTAATAGTCTTTTGTTTCTAATATAAACTGCTGTTGAACTGGAGTGATGTCGTAGTTCTTGTATAGAGGAATGTCGTTATACTTTTTGTCTCCTGTTCCATTATTCGCAGCTGCAGCTGAGGTCGACGGCGCATTGGACGGGGGCTCACCATACGGGTAATCACTGTTATTGCTTTTAGATCTAAGGTTTAGAGATTCTGAAATTCTGTCGTCCAGCGACATATCTGCTAGTGATGCCGATACACTCGGTACCACATTTCTTTCCATTGAGCGAGTATTATTCATTGCGTAAGTCAACGGTAGGTTTCCGTCAATATTATTATGGTTTGTAGCAGTACTTGTTGATGGCGTGTTATTGTAATGATAAGAAACGTCCGCACTGGTGGACGCCGAGTGGTTGTTACTTGCGTATCTATGAGATTCTTTTGATTGTTGGCTTATATTAGATTCGTTAAGAGATATTTCGTAATTAGATCTAGTTGCATTGCTACTGGGCCAGAACTGCGACGTGTCAAAGGGGTCTGGTTGTGTAGCGGCCGCCTGCGATGTACTCATGGGGAGGGGACTCGATAGATTGTCTAGCGACTTAGCGCCATAGAGATTTGAGTAGTTATGGATGCTGTAGCTTGCAGATAGTCCGGGTAAACTCTCTATGCTCTGCTCACCCCACTCGCTGTCGAGTCCTGTAAAAACGAAAAAATAAATATTATGAAAGACAAACAACAAAATATTTTTTTTTAATCTGATGACTAGCTTTTATTTAACACTGCACAATCATTTCGATATTATAAACTATAAATCTTTTAATTTACTTCGTCACACGATGCTACTGGGCTGGACTACCACGCACTGGGTCCGCGGTGTGGATTACAGCCCAATCCCTCTCACCGGGAGGAGGCCTATGTCCCAAAAGTGGGAACATTATAGGTTGATTATGTATGTGTACACGATTCCAATAGGTAATGTGACACTTTGCAGACTTGCTGATCTGTTGCAAAATAGCAAGACTACTGAACTGACCAAACTGATAGACCCAGTTTATTTTTTCCTATTCTATTATTTTTTTATGTCGTAGAGTGGGAAAATTTACTAAGTATTCCACACTTACCAAGTTCCGGTACATCTATTGGCTCATCGAGTATGGACACAAGATTCTGGCCGTTTGGTGACGGCTTTTTGACAGGTGTACTCAATCTTGTGGCAGGTGGGAGATCCAAATCAATTAGTATGTCTTCCTTTACTAAAATGGAACAAAAAATAATAAATTATAATGTTATTCGAATGAGGATGGTCGATTGGTATAACGTTTATGTATCAGCATGCAGGCAGACTTCCACTGCTTATATCTTTTATTTCGGTAATCAGAATGTCTTTCGATAGCACAAAAAGAACACAACTCTTTTCTCGAGATTTCTATGTCGCCCTAGTAATTATGTAGTTATCTTTTTATATGCACATAGGTAATTATGAGGCAAATAAATAATATTTTATTCTTTCTTTCTCATGACAATACAGACTACACAAACTTGCCAGTCTATTTAAACTTCAAAATACGTTTCATATTCGTTCTTCAATAACATGTGCTAACACGAAATTAAGCTTATCCAAATTACAATAATATTTAGTTAAAGATTACCTTATCAGTATGATTTACGCCTCCGCCCACCAAATGTAACCGTTTGCCGATAGTTACCAAACACAATATTTTCCCACGAAACCTTCTACCAGACTGACAAAGTGCAAGTAATCCGAGAGATACGCGTATAGCTCCGTGATCTATAGCGATTACCTTTAGCACGGTCACGTATCACAATAAACTGCCAAGTTGACCTTGCAGTTAGCGCCTCGTGACGTCATATTAGCCGTAATACAGATATTTTACATACTGTCTAAACAATACCTAACTACACTTGTAAATATTACGATTATTATTTATTATAAAAATATCACGGGAATACAAGCCGAAAGGGTAGGCAAAGGTGTATAGTACACCCATATTTCGCCACTTATGTTATAAGCATACAAGTCCGATATAATAGGAGGATAAGTCTCATGCTTCTAATGGAACCCATTTGATCCAGTACAGAGCAAATGCTATGATAGAACTAAAGAATCTATAAAACAACAATTATTTCCTTTTCTCACCCTTACCTTGATTCAAACTCTTAGAATGTGCTTCTCTATTGTATCTAGCCCGTTCCTGGGCCAGTGTTGCCGCTCGATCGTTGGTGAGTTTGTTATAGTTGAAGTGTTTGCTGCCAGTGTTGCCACCGCGCGTCGTCGGCGGCTGAGTGGACTCGATCGTGCGGCGCTTGCGCAGGACAACAGCAATGTCTTCAGACACACCGTTAGTAGGTAGAGATGTATTGGAAGCCGATTGGGCTGGAAATGTGCAGAAGATTAAAGAATTTAGATCTGTTTTATGTATGTATGGTTTATCGCCATCGCAAACTGAAACAAATCAATAGCATAAGCAACTCGACTCAAAGTAAGCTATTGAAATGTGACCTTTACGATATAAATGTGTGACATACAATGACATTTCCAAAATTAAGAAATTAAGTGAGCATAGTTCGACGAAGCATTGTCGAGGCGCCGTCGTACACCAAGAACGTAACTAATATCTAAGTGTCTAAACACTATATTTTTTTCAACATATCACCTTAAGTCGAGTTAGTGTTAAACCCGGTGTAGGTACGCATAAAGACGTTGATTCTGTGATTCATGTCATGTTAAGGATATCAGTAGATCACGGTAAGTGTGCCCGGTATCGCTGTCAAAATAATATAAAAATTCCGTGTATTTGACAGACTGTTTTTTTTTTGTACTGTGTTGTCTCAAGATACGACACCAACATACCTACAACACGTTTTTAACAATCAATATACACAAACCAAACTATATGATAAATCCAGGTGCGACATGTTTGTGCTAACCATAAATTTCATTACTCAGAGCCTCAGAGGTGATAAACATTCACTTAGTCATAGATTAGCGATTTTCAATGCTAAGAGCGTCTCACACGACAATATTATGTCAGTCTTCATAAATATGCTCCTACAATGTGCATAATACGATTCTCAGAGCAATGCAAGATGTATGCATAAACAATTTTAATAACCATATTATTGTGGTTCATATTCAAACAGTAGATAAATATTTGTATTGATACTTGAACTACTCAATTTCAAGAATGTACAGGACTTGATTAATTAAATACGAACATTTACACAAGTTCAACAATTAAAGTGTTTGAGTCGCATAGCCTCAAAGAAAACATCATCACTTCTTGTCCACTCCCTCTAGCCGTCGTTAGGTATAAATGTTTTAAAAATGGACTATCCTTTTAGCACTGATCTATTTTCAGGTTTACTATTTATCAAAATTAGTACCAACATCCTACGGGGGCTCGTGGCTAAGCAATATCAGCAGCACGGGTCGATCGATCAGGTGAAGCTACGCTTGCCGCGATTGATCCGTAGATGGGTGACCATCTTTACATACCGAGACCCCTCCGTGCCTCGGAAAGCATGTTAAGCCGTTGGTCCCGGTTGTCATTCGTGGAACTTTGACATACGTTACGGGTCGTCAGCAGAAGCCCGAAAGTCTGACAACTAGTCTTACCAAGGGGTTAAATTGTATTACCCCGTAACTGGGTTGAGGAGGTCAAATAGTCAGTCGCTTCAACTAAAATACTGGCATTCAGCAGTATCCGGTTAGACTGGAAGCCGACCACCACATAGTTGGGTAAAAGGCTAGGCAGATGATGAATCAGTACCAATTTTCTCGTCAAACAATGAAATATCAAGCATGTCGTTATTCCTCAGCGCAATGTAACACGATGATTATAATTACCACTAGGTATTGCCGAACAATACGCAATTATATCATGCGGTATGTTTCGTAGACCAACTGTGTAATAGTTTTACTTTCCTCTGCAAAAGTAAAAGTGTAGGAACGCTACAATTACGGGCACGTTTCATAAAAGTGAACGCGTTTATTAATATGGCTAATGAAGACGTTAACGTTTTATATTTAATTATGTTAATTTAGAGCTTAATTTAGCTAATTGAATTAATTGGGCAATGTTCTGGTGATTTAAAAGCGTTTACGCCATACGGCATTTCGTACAAACTATAAAGCCCTTGTTTTTCGAAATGAATGAACCGATTTTAATGAAACTTTGTATGCATAAGCAGGATACAAAGGTCTAAAAAGTTCAAAGAACATTTTCGAAAAATAGTGTTATAGTCAAATTAGACCAATTTTAAAGATTCCTTATAAACAGAGATTTCCAGTTATCTTTTTTTTAGATAAGACATTTCGAAAATATTCTTAAATAACTGTTTAGACCTTTGTATCCTGCTTATGCTTATGAAGTTTCATTAAAATCGGTTTATTAATTTCGAAAAACAAGAGCTTGAAAGTTTGTATGAAATGCCGTACGGCGTAAATGCTCTTATGGTTGTTTGTACTGAACCTAGACATAAGCTAAATTACTTAAAAAAACTGGTATTTCCTTCTTGTTTTAGTTATGTTGCATTAACTTTAACGATCGGCCTGCTTTCATGAAAATTATGTTTGTTTGGTTTTTCGTTACTTATAAAATTCTTCTGGTGTGACGTTACTGCAAACTGCAAATGGGATTATACAGACTAATTCCACTAGCTCAATGACAAAGGCATAGTTTACATTGAATACCAGTGAAGCAAAACATTTTTCTATTACACATTGTTGCCAATAGAAAGATCATTAAAATATAATACACTCACCTCTGTGTACTGGTGACAATGCCTGAGATTTCTTAACTGCCTGATTGTTTTTACTACTTTTTAATGCTGTTGTTACCAGGGTGCTAAAAAGAAAGAAAAAAAATAATGGTTACTAATTAGTAGTTTTTTTTGTGATCTTATATTGTATCCCACTGCTGGGCAAAGCCCTCCCGTTTTTCCTCTCAAATCTCCCTGTCTTGTGTGATCCCTGGCCATGTTGGTCCTGCAAAGTTCACACGTCTGGTGAGAGTCGATCTTTCCTATCTCTCCGGGCACATTCGCGCGACGTGTCCGGCCCACTCCCATGTAAGCCTGGTTGTTACTTACAAGTTACTTCTTTTTATTACTACGTTTTAAATGACTTTACCATGGAAAGAGTCCAACTTCTAAGGTGCGTTGGTTCTGTCCCTTCCACCAGTGCAGCTCGGGTCGCTTGTCTATCAATATGATAGGGTCCCCCGCGTCGATGGTCATCTTACTCGGCCGCCGGTAACTGTCACAGGGAAATTATAGTTTGTAAACAATCTATTCTTCTATATGACATCTGTTTATGTGAGAACCGATAGCACGATACAATGACTAGTTGAGGCAATTAAAAAGTGTTATTGTTACAATTCTAATCACGTTAATTAATAGACACGACTTTTCATTATGACAACAGTTTACTGACTTAGAATTTGGTAAATTATATACCTACTAAACCAGTATTTACCAATGAGGTACTTAAAAAAACTGAATAATACTTTTGCCTAACCTAGGCATCTAACCCAAGACTTCACACTTGGCAAGCACGCTAACAACCCTCGATTTAGCAATAATAATTATTTCTAACAGCAAGGTCACATAAAATTCCAACATTTGCTTACCTGAGTGGAGCAATAGCAGTTTCGAACTTATTGGTCTCGATGTAACGCTGTATGCCAGCGAACGTGGGCCTCTCCTTAGGGTTCAGGTCCCAACATTGCATCATCAACATGTACACGTCCGGGGGACACGCGTTCGGCGCCGACAGCCTCTGACCTTCACGCATTATTAGCCGCAGTATCTCTGAACCGTTTAGGCCTGAAGGAGGTCAAGTATGTATGAATAACACATCCAATGTTATTGGTAGTAAATAAATAATAAAATATGTTCGCCAACTCACACAGTGATCAGTTTTTTTTATTATTGTTCAGTAGAACAATGGTGTCGTTAATTTGCATGAAAATTATAATTTGAAGACATATTGGAAAGGTGACTCTTCACCTTTCATTCTTAAAGAACGTGTATGAGCGAGATGTAAACAGTGGCAATAAAGAGATCGTTATCTAACCCCATCTTTTAAGTATACTTAGAGGACAGGTTACTTTTGGGCACCATCGTGAACCGCATCATGGTTTACCAATAAGACAGCGGTAAAACGAGAACATATTAGTGAGGCATTTGTTACAGTTACCTATCCAAGGTTCCTCCCCGAAGGTGTACATCTCCCAGAGCGCAACGGCGAACATCCAGACGTCCGAAGCGTGTGAGAACTGCCGGCTGCGCAGCGACTCCGGCGCACACCAGGGGAACGGCACACGTCGCCCCTCGCTCATCACGTAGCAGTCGTCCGCGTCCGGAAGGGCGCGCATTAGACCGAAGTCCCCTATTTTCACCTGGTATATAAGAACAATGAGACTAAACCTTGTATTCAATTATTTATCGATCAGCTCGCATAGCAAAAGACAAAATAAATATCCAAGACTTTATTTTTACATATTAGTCCTATTACACCATTCACTTCACCAGGTACTTTCAAGTTTCAACATAACAAGAAGAAAGTTGCTATTTAAAGTGTGATTCCTATAAGAATAGGACCAAAATGTTTATGATTTTGCACTACTTTCGAACAAGTTATTACTTTGCCAAAGTTTGTTAATGTTTATTATTTCATAACATAACATCACGTCTGTATACCTCATAGGGTTAGGCAGAGGAGTAACTATAATACCACCGACATTTCGCTAGTTACGTTTATTACTAGCTGCGCCCCGCGGTTTCATCCGCGTAAGTTTCGATCCCATGGGAATATCGGGATAAAAAGTTGCCTTTAAGTTAATCCAGGGTGTCAGCTATCTCCATAGAAAATTTAATCATAATTAGTCCAGCAGTTTGAGCGTAAAGAAGTAACAAACATATAAACACACACACACTTACAAACTTTCGCCTTTATAATATTAGTGTGATTTCCTTTGTTATTTTAAACGATAACAGTTTCTCAACTATCACTGCCAACCCCATAGTTCAAAGAGTGAATAATATACAAAACAAACAATTCTGAATCACCTTGTCACCCAAAACAATATTGGAGATAGCAGTGTGATAACCACAGGATAGGCATCTGCCCATCCCATGGAAAATTGTACTATAGTCACCTCATACAACATAGCAAAAGTATTAGACTGATTCTATTAATAGTCATCATTCTCTAGCCCTTACCCCAATTTATTTGGGGTTAGGGCAACATGCCTCTTTGCTCCATACTTCTCTTACCAATAGTCACTCCCTTTCTAGCCATATCATCTTTCAATATCAGTACACAAACTTAATTAAAATTGAATGATAACATTCACTCACCAATTCCAAAGTAGACAGTAAAATATTCCTGCAAGCTAGATCTCTGTGTAAGAACCGATGCTTTTCCAAATGAGCCATGCCTGAAGCCACTTGCTCTGACCACTTATAAATGTAGTTCAGAGAAACTTTGCCATTCTGTGCCACAATATAATCCAGTAAAGCCCCCATAGCTGCCAGTTCACAAACCATCATCAAAGGATGGAACACAACACCATGTAGTTTGATAAGGTTGGTGTGTTTCAAACTGTGCATGGCTTCTACTTCTCTTCTGAAGTCATCATAAATGCCTGGCTGTGAGAATGCATCTGCCTTTAACACCTTAACCGCTACAGGAACTGTTTGAGATGGGTGTTCAGACACCCGCCATTCCCCACGTTTAACAACGCCAAAGGACCCATTGCCTAACTCACTGTGTAATCTGTAAATAGGTTTGTGTATCAGATACATGATGTCTTACACCACACGCACTAAGTATTGTTTCTCTTTCTTGATAGATGATTTTACTTGTTTAACAATTGTAATACTCAATATATTTATTGCATTCCACAAAGTGAAGTTACGTGGTAGGTTTTACAAAGAAGTGATCAGTGTGGGCCCTATCGAGCACAGCATAAAAGCATTGAAGAGGACTACAATAGGCTAATTATTAAGTTTACTATTTATTATTTAGGTAATAATTTTATAATTGTTTAGATATTCATTTAATATTCAATAAGCCTAGGAAAAATTCCTAATGGTAGAGTGGTTTCTTGTTTATTTAATTTACATATAACAAAGCACAGCAAGGCCCGTTTCATATTTTTATTTCATAGTAATGAAAACACTGTTTTTATTGTGAAAACCAAAATTAATAAGTTATTATTCACCTTCACATTATAATAAATTATAAATCGTGAATACCAATAGTTCTGGTCAGGAAACAGGTAAATTATAACCGATAACTGGGATCGTCAATTGAAGGTCACTTTTGGACATATTACAGATTTCCTTGATGTTTAATAGAAGCAATAAAGGATGTGGGAAAACCAGACAGTGGGTTTTTCTTTAAGATGATAAATCCGGAAGTCTATTAAGCAACTCACATAATATCCTTCTCCAGTATAATACAAGTTGTTCTTGATTCTGGCTGTGGTGTTCTCACTGCTAAGTCAGTTTTCTCCTTGGAAACTGAGCTTGATGAAGAACCAAATAATTTGTTCCAAAACTTTCGGTTCCATAGCTGCAATTTTTTTTTCCTGACAGCATCAAATAACCTGCGCACCCCAGGCTTACTGATGCCAAGCTTTTCAAGGTCTTCAGCATGCACATAGTCAAAATGTGCTAATCTAGTTATCTGAAAACATAAACACACACATAGACATGTTGTTTTGTTTGAAAATAGACAACACAATTACACAACATAGTAGGGATTATAACTTAAAGTATACAGGATATACTGTAAGTAACTAGAATGTGCGTAAAATAATTGCATTAGAAATTACTGAATTATTGTTTACCTGCAACTGATCTCTGATTGGTAAATAAAACTGTTCAAGTTGAACATGCTGCAGAATATCACAGAGCCAATCAGTCCCCGATTCCATTTTAGATTATTCTTCACTATACTTTGGGTTAACATAGAATAAACGCATCTCTGATCTCGAGCAGGAAGTGGTCGTTCTGAAGGATGTGTCCGAATGACTGATAGTCTGTTACTACACAAACCAGAATTAATATGGTAACAAGTTTTTATGGCAGATCCGGATAAAGTTTACTGCAATCCAATTTCTTAAGTCACATAGGAGAGGAAGCAAATAAAGCATTGAATGCTTGTTTCTATGTTCATTATAAATTCACATTTGGGAAGAAATTAATAAAATAATGAGATTATAGACTCGATTGAGACAAACCTACATAATTTATTATTTACCCGTAAATGACAGTTACTTTTTGTTCTTGAAAATAGAGTAGTCGACCCATTAGGACTTTACTATATAACATGGCAACTCTCCCCCAATAATCGCCTAAAAGTTAAAGAGGAGTCAACGCCACAGAATACTATTTTTTTGATTTATGGAGACGAAGAAAATCACTGTCAACACACACCAGTAGGGTTGTCAACTAACCCAACAGTGCTCTAATTGCTAAAACTATAGATTCCTCTTGCCCGAGGTTTGCTGCCTTTATCGCGTATTCTGGGCACACCGTATTAATATAATCTGCTGCTCTATGAAAAGCGGCAATTTAAAAAAAAAATATAGAATTTCTGACGTTGATGCAATTTTTTCCTCTATGCATTGATGTTTGTGAATTAAATCAAAAATAAAATTAGATTTTATTTTCTATTTACAAAAGATTGTATATAAAATAATGGCAAATACCGCAGTGCAATGCAACCCGAATTTGGAGAATGCTCCAGACGAAAGTCTTCCTGAAGTGAAACTAGTAAATTTCGGATGTATACCCGTAGACACCGTTGTAGAAAAATCTATTTCAGTTGAAAATACTAGTGAGGTAAGTGAATATAATGTACACACGGCTACACATCAAGCTATACATAACCAGTACAAGCTGACTTCTGATTGTACGAAAAACCTATACAATGCGAGGTCAGTTATAACTGGAAATGTATAACTTGATGTGTAGCCGTGTACCTATCTATTTAAATGTGGCAGACACGGGGTACGCCAATTCACTGGACTAAAGATGCTTTTTCGAAGTTGGTGTTTGTCCGGGAGTAAATACTTTCTAAATTCGCTATAGACATTTCAGTTCTATGTTATTATTTATTTTACAATAAGTATTGTTACAATCCTGTTACTGCTGCATATCTGCAGCAAAACGTGAAGGTGTACCTAGTTCAAATATGGGCGCGTTCCGAATTGAGGAAATAATCGATGTAATCGATTTGAGCGTGCTAAAACCCGTACCGAATTGGCGTGAGCGCGATAACGATGTCCCGTGAATCGTCATAGATGACGTCATGGCATGCGCCATCTTGCGATAACGCCGACCATGCCTCGTACAAATATCACCGTGAGCGCTGTCAAAAATTACAGTGTGTGTGTGTGTGAGGATGAGGATGTGTCAGTGTGTGTTTTGTTTTGAATTGCACCATATCTTTTTAAGAACGTGGCATTTTCGAAATTGTGCTTCTGGCTGACAGTCGCCACCTAAACAAAGAAAAGGAAGAAACGTGTGGTGTTTTTATGAAGAAATACTGCTGTAATATCTTTTTGACACCGAGTAAGCACTGTGAGCGCGCTAACGGGTGTTCCGAATTGTTGACAGCTCTCAGCTGTCATAATCGTGATATCCATTATGGAACGCATGTGAGACGATTTGAGTGCTGTGAGCGATATTGGCCAATTCGGAAGGCGGCCTATGACAGGTCATCGCGAGTAACTAACAAGCAGTTACAAACAGTGTGAAATCACGTCGGGCGCTCTTATTGTGTTTCTTACTATTGCTTACAACAGGTTAAATTATTACATTGTTTTCAGAATAGCCTAACATACAGGGTGTCTAACGTTTATATTCTGAACAGCGTGGACCGCGTGTTCAAAGTGTCGATTACGTCGAATTTTGTAAATCCGGGTGACAGTGCCCGAATCAGGATTGTGTTCAAGCCCAACATTGTCGGGCAGTCGTTTACTGAATATTTCCTTGTAGACGACACCGTTGGCAACACTTATAGGCTCACCGTTACTGGGAAATGCTATGGTGAGCTTTATTGTTGCTGTAATGTAGGCACCTAATGGCAATGAATTTCTATCTACATAGCTCTATCTAATTAAGCAGACAAAGCACTGTAGATAGACTGATAGAGTAGCTTCGTATCCAAACTTCGTAGTAGTTTTTCTTTTCATTTTAGGTCCAAAAGTATTACTAGATAAAAGAAAAATATTGTTTCGAATATGCAAAAATGTATCGGACCGAAGAAAAGAGGTGATCAACATAGTAAACAAATCATCAGTGGACACGACATACCAGTGGTACATGCCAGCCTGTGGTCAGGGGTGCTTTCAAGTAGGACCTTCATCATTTAATTACTGTTTTAATGAATATAAAATCCATTTTAACTTGTATACTTGGATAAAAACTCTGCTTTTAGATTTCGACAGGTAACTGCGGTCTCATCAGGGCATGCGAGAATATCACCACCACAGTCATATTCACTGGTATTGCTCTTGGAATATATACTGCGGAATTAGTCTGTTTAGTCCTCAATCAGGTAAAGTATGTTACAGTACCTACTTTTGTTAAAGTACCGCCTACCTACATGAAGTTAGTTTGCCTAGGTAGGCATAGGTCAATCAGGTAAAGTATGTTACAGTACCTACTTTTGTTAAAGTACCGCCTACCTACATGAAGTTAGTTTGCCTAGGTAGGCATAGGTATAGGTACCTACTTCGGGACAGAGAAGTTATTCAAACTAATGTAAGTAAAGTTTAATCTGCTACATTTTGACTGGAGTGAGTGAGCTCCGAATGACTCGTAGAATAAAACGGTGCAATTTACTCGTCTATTGTGATGATGATGACGTGATGAGTCCCAATTTGCGCCTATTATTGAATTGTCAATGCAGCTAACGCGTAATTCCAGGAACCCTTATTCTTGAACGTGTTTGCAACGGTAGTATTACCGGGAAATCCATTATTTAGTATTCAAGAGCATGTCTTTGAAAAGAATTGGAAGCAAAAGTCTCGTTTCGTCCATTTAATGGAGAATAGTCTTAACCGTTTAAGCAATATACCGTCAGCTTCTGTCTTTGAGAGATATCTCGACTTCGGCACGGGAAGTGTTGTGGATGTCACAAGGAATATATCGCAAACTATTTGTGTTACTAATCATGAACAACAAGAGGGATATATTCAATGGATGCCAGGTCTGCTTACACTCACTTTCATTTCCTAAAACTACTAGTTAGATTATGTACCTTTAGTCTGCTGAGGTTGTAGGTACCTATACACTGTAGTAACACTACACATGACATAACAAGACACCAGGAGGCCTACCATGATCTATTTAAAAACAATTCAAAAGCAAGACATTTCAGTTTAGGTTCTTAAACTGCATCGTTCACAGTTGTAGCATGACGTCCAATACGCTCAGCAGCATTTGGATCGTTGAAAGTGAATGAGCGTTAAGAGCTCGTGGTAGGTATCCAGATGGCACGGCCTAAATTGAATCGTTAAACTGACGTCATGGTACGAATTAGCAGAACAGTTCAGTTTAGGTCCTAAAGTGGATCGCGTTAAGAGCTCGTGGTAGGTATGCAGAGGTCAACACTGCACTTATGTCTAGCGCGTGCAATGTAGGCAGACTTGCATGATAAACTCCTATAGGCCTACCATGATCTATTTAAAAACGATTCAAAAGCAAGACATTTCAGTTTAGGTTCTTAAACTGCATCGTTCACAGTCGTACCATGACGTCCAATACGCTCAGCGGCATTTGGATCGTTGAAAGTGAATGAGCGTTAAGAGCTCGTGGTAGGTATCCAGATGGCACGGCCTAAATTGAATCGTTAAACTGACATCATGGTACGAATTAGCAGAACAGTTCAGTTTAGGTCCTAAAGTGGATCGCGTTAAGAGCTCGTGGTAGGTATGCTGTTCCCGTTGAGTACAGCGTCAACTACTGTTTGAAATTCAACGAACGTTGGTATATCATACCTACACAGTACATTCATTGATGCGACCAACATTAATAACTAATCGTACTTGGTTCTACTCAGGTGAACAAGATATTTAGGGTACCGAAGTCGAAACGTTTTTTTCTTACCATACATACTCACGCCGTCTTCCCATGGGGATAGGCAGCAGAAATTACAAAACGCCACCTGCTACGATCCTGATATACTTACTCCTTTTGTTTCGCTTACGTTCATACATCTGGTTATATGTACATGCAGTGCATGCCGCCTGAGTTTTCTGAAGAACAGCACCAATAAGGTCACTAATACACAGTGTGACAGGGATATTGACGCGCAAACTGAAACCATGAATTCTGCACATGAGTCTAGACCCCCAGCGTAGAAATCCCCTCCAGGCGTTTCCACTCACATTTGCCTTGTACCGTTTATTAGTCGCCTCTCACTCATCCTCTCATCATGACCAAACCGTCTAAGCATACTCTTTAATTTTTTGTCACTACATACGTTCTTTTAAACCGCAACGCTATACGCATTTCTTATCATGGTGCCGGTAAATTGAAAGAAAGTTCAATGCAAATAAAAAATTATTTTGCTTGTGACATGTATCTGTAGATCTTTGAAGTGAGTTTACTAGCAGTAGGACAGTCATATACCTGTTACTATGTAGTTTTATAACTAAGGCTTGTAAATTATATCTACCATAAGGTCCCCATGGATTTTCAAATTGCTTTTTAAGGACTTCGTTTTGAAAGACTTAAGTTAAATTTTCAGATCCAGATAACATATTTCTGATTGACCCTATCGCTTCCATTATACCTCCTAATGAATCAAGACTATTTACCGTTAGATTCAGGTAAGCACCAATACTGCCGTATTATGTAGTTTTTTTCTGACTACCCTTCTAAAAATGAATAGCTGGTGTAAATGTTACTAGGCCCAAGATCGAGAACGAAGTATACGGTTACCTGATGTGCGGGGACTATCAGTACAAAAATTACAATCAAGAAACTCAGGAGATAAAATTGAAACACACATTGTTCCGTATTCCTTGTACAGGGAACACGTGGCTGCCTTGCACCGAATGGACGACTGAATGGGATTGTCCTACTGAGGTGACAGTCACTTCTTACCGACTTAATAAAACAACTAGATCGGTCTATTAAATAGGGTGTAAAAAGATCCATTACATAGCCGTTAACTATGCTTTCTGCACATCAAACTATGTAGGTAATACTCCGTAATACTGAACAAAAATTATTGCTGGGGAGCGAATTCTATTTTAGGTATGTTTGAAATATTCGCTGTTTACGGCAGCACTACAGTATAAAACTGTGATGATGGTGCGTGCAGCTGTAGCTACAGGATGGTTATGGGCGTATTTAAAGTTAAGTCCACTTAAAATTTGTTTTCTTGAAAAATGTTGAACTTTGACCTTTAATAGCTCCAAAACCGGGTTCCCTGGTAAGGTTCAATAAAATAAAAAACAATGACGGGGAGTACAAGTGTTCTCGGCTTTGTTAAGCGTTTTTTCACACCCGTTGGTAATCAGTAATCACTCTTTTAAATATTGCAACGTGTAATCCTAAATTCAGATTCCCAGTTAATTTCTAAGCAGTTTGGTTTTGTGTAGGTAATTCTACCCCCAACAGTACCGACAAGAACGACGTTCGCTAATTTCATGCTGTCGAACAAGTTTGAAGTTCCTATGCATTTTAAGTTTGATCCTCCTTATGGCACGTAAGAATCTTTATTGATAAGTTATTACCTACATTTTACATAAACATAACATCACACCGATTACGCCATCCCAAAGGGTTAGACAGGGGTGTAGGTACCTCTACCATTTCGCCAAAGTCACGTGTAATGGGGGCGAGCCTATTGCTATCAACCGGGTACAAACCTAGACTCCGAGCTGCTATTGAGAACCTAAATTTTTTGGAATCAAAATTAATTTTGATCGCACACAACCAACTTAGCTTTTATACGCATTATAATGTTCATAGACCTTTGTAAGTACCTATATATAATGCGTTTTAGGTGCAAACGGATACGCCCGTAGCCGGATACTAGGAAGAACCATTATTATGTAACATATTTTTAGTCATAATTCTATCTGAATGCCGCTTCCAGGCGACGCCGACGCGAGTCCAGATACTCTGGGCGCCTTATGAGACAAGAAAAATGCTTTTATTGCAGGAATTTCGTAGTGATGCCTATTTGTGGAATTGTTCCGAGCCGTGGATGGCAGATAATATCGGTGGCTTTAGAACCAAAGTGTTTTGGAGACTACTGTGAAGCTTGGGATCTCGTGATAAACAAAGTACAAAAAGTTAGTTGATTGTTTTTTGAGACCGGATGCAATTTTTGAGGAATGGAAAATTTATCCTATTCCTACGAGTCCGCTCTAATCATAATTGAAGTACACCCAATTACAGACGATGAGATGAGACGATGTTACGAGAAGGTAGTTAAACTTTTCTACTTCCAACAGACCCGCATCAGCTTTACGGGTAACGCGGAATTGAGTCAGGTGGAGGTGATGTCCCACGGGTACCGTCCGGGCACGCACGCGATGCTCGAGTTCCCCCCTACCATCACTGGATGCACCAACTACTGCACCTCATACCTTCACAACCTGACGAGGATGGACATACAGTACGTTGATATTTCTCAAATATTAAAAATATGGACTCATAGAGATCGTGGTATGTACC
This sequence comes from Gortyna flavago, assembly GCA_963669345.1. NCBI lineage: Eukaryota > Metazoa > Arthropoda > Insecta > Lepidoptera > Noctuidae > Gortyna > Gortyna flavago. Next base: position 6,496,570 of record OY770132.1, read on the forward strand.
TACAACAGCGAGTGACGACCTTCTAGAGATGACTATTCGCTGTTTGCGAATGGTGGCGCTATGTGCGCTTGTCTAGTACCTATAAACTCATCTTTACCTACTATCCTTTTTCACGAAAACATTAACCGTTTAAAAAAACATTCAGAATTCTCGAGGGACTTTAGGCTTTTTATTTGGTGAAGTATTTCTACTACAAAAGACACAATTTTGGGCCTTTGAGCGCATGATTCTACCGACACACAGTGGACTTCAAAGGCTTAAATCCACAAAAAGCCATATACATACTTACATAATACTAAGGAACGTCAGCTTTGGCAGTCTTTCTTTCTTTCTTTCTTTAAATATTGTGCGTTTTTTAAAATATAATGATATTCAAATGATAATGATGATAGTAATTCTCACCAGTAGTCAATTTTATTTTATTTCCAGCATACGAGTTTTAAGTAGCGTCGATTGGTTGGGTGCAGATGAATGTGGATCCATAGTGCTGCCTCCCAAAGAGATAGTTTACTATCACTGGTGGTTCTTCCCCAAAATGTTTGATAAAGTCTATGATACCGTCATTACTTTATCATGTGTTTGCTTGATCGACGGAAGGTGAAAAGCTTTTGACAATTCAATTAACCATTAGATTTGAGTAGTATTTTGATTCAATGAATGCAAAAATATATTTTTTTAGGCCAGCCGGAGAGCCATCAGAGGTATTCATTGCAATTTCAGGATTTTCCGAATTACCTGATTTAAGGGTTAATACCTACTTATTTAATTTATATAATTTTATGTTATTGGTGTCGAAATTTGAACTGCTTGCACTGATAAATATAATGTTACAGATATTGCCTAGAAAAAATAATCTCCACGACATAGTTGTTGGAGAAAGCTTGACGTTCCCAGTGACTTTGTATAACAGTAGTTCTTGTTTCTACACGTCTAAGTTGTACCACGTCATCGATGGCATGGGAGATGATTTCAGCGGTGACAGGCTTGAAATCGATTCTTCAGTCGTGAGTTCATAGACCATAATATAAGCTGTTGTTGTTGACTTATGCATGTATAATTTGACTTTAACCCATGTGACTTAATATTTCGATACAATCAAAATCTTTATCCACACTCAGAACTGTTTAAGCCCATCAAATCACTGTGAGGTGCGTATGACGGTGACGCCCGACGGGGCAGGGTCTCGACAGCTGTCAATCAAGTATACCGTCCTTTTCCGTACGGAGCACGGCGAAATTGAAGAGATACAGCCGATAACGAAGAGAATTTGTATTATATGGTACGACGGGATTTATCCTACTATCAAGGTGCGTATCTCAATTATTTATTTAATACTTCAACCACAGGAATTTACAGAGGCGGACTTAATGCCATAGACATTTTCTACCAGTCAACGTTCGAGTCTTCTTTCGTCTCAATTCGATGCATCATTACGAAAAATATACGCCCAAATGTCATGATTGTATGCGTAGGTATAACTATAGCCCAACAAAAATCTTAACAACTCTTGGGTTACCCAAGCTAGAAAAAGCAAGATTTTGTTGGGTAAATTGGTCAACAGAAAGTTTTGGAAGATCTGGAGCAATATTCATATGCACATTTAAAACTGGATGTGAGGCTCGAAAGTTGCTTGTAATATGTAGCACATGGAACAAGATTACACGAGGTAATGAAGAGTCGAGGTAATCCAGTCTCTATGATGCCCACTTTATATGTAGGTAAATAATGAAATTCAAAGTCTTATCATACCTTTTTTCAGGTAAAGCGCACACTATCAACTAAATGCCCAGTTATTTTGAGCAATCACTGCGTTTGGAATATCGTCAACGTGGAGGAGTACGTAGGAATTTACACTAGGTACCTAATTATATCGACTTAATTTCACCAGAAATGCTAATCAAGTAAGTTTAATTTCTAGGCTAAACCAAGCTTTCGCGGACTGTCGACCGAATACCCCGCTAAATGTTAACATTTATGCTCCTGATTTATGTATACGGAACGACCGAGTCGAACTGGTATTTGTAATGGGCTGCGTATACCAGGCACCGGTCCCATGGAACCTTCGCAGAGAAAAGATATGCGAATGTGAAATGATAGAGGTCAAAGTTGGAACCTCCTTGTACGAAATGAAGCACACTTGTGTACACAGACAGCTGGTGGAACTGTATCCCCTTAGTGGAATCGTTTCGGTAATGGATTTTTTACCTTTCTTTCGTCCTTCCTTGTTATTTCGAGATCGATGCACTAGTCAGAAAGTAATTTTATTACTTATTTTTTTACAGCCAGAAAGTCCTAACCTCCTGTATTTGAAGTTCAACTACTCTATTAAAGGATTAAATACACTTTGCTATGTAATGACGATGCCAAACCAAAGAACTTTATTCTTAAACGTGCATATTTATGCTTTTTTGAACACTAGGGGCTTACTGACGCCATTGCGCCGTCCCGTAGATTATGAGTACCTGGCTCAACTGGACTGTGGTCGAGTACCTATTAATAATTTAGATCCCGTCATAAGGGTGAGTTGGTCTTTCATTAAAATACTGGTTTCCCAGAAAAGAGAAAGTAGTCTAGAAGAGGAAGAAAGGATGTTGGAAGTAAGTAAGAACCTCTCGCGCCACACGAGAGAAATAGAATATGTCAATCAACTAAATCCGCAACAGGGTCAGCTAAATCAGCCTATAACGTTCCCACTGCTGGGATACAGGCCTCCTCTCCTCGAAAGGGAGTGGGCTGTAATACTTAACACGCGGGCCCAGCGCGGGTTGGTAGATGTCACATGTCTTCGAATTTTTGGTTCTGAGGCATTCAGATTTCCTCACGATGTTTTCCTTCACCTTCTTGAGAGCAGTGGTGATGACACTATTTACACAAAGTAAACCGTCAGCCTTGGTTCGATCCACGACCTACAACTCGTAAGTCGGAGCCGTTACCACTAGGCCACCGCTGCTCAGCAACAGAGTGCCTTTGCGTAACTAGATCCTGTTACCTAATAGGCGAAATCATTAAATTAATTCAAACTCAAGCTCAAAGCATTTATTTCAATTAAACCATTTACAGGCACTTTTGAATTGTCAAGAAGTCGGTCAGTCAGAAAATATGAAGCTAGTTGCCCATTCCAAAGCGTAGGTACCTATGGAGAAGAACGGGCAAGAAACTCCATGGACACTCTTTTAAATTATATTTTTACAAAAATATTAGTTACATCATTAATGTTGAATTTATAATTATATGTGAGAACGATGTAATAAAATAAAAAAGACGTACGTGTTAAAGTGTCCAGAGTACAGCAAATAGTACTTAACAAAAGAACAATCCAAAAAAAAAAATAGGCCGAGGCAGCCAATTGATGACCAGCCCCAACTGACGGCGCCCGTTCACGAACATGACGCATAGATCAGCACCATTCAGCTCAACCATTTTGAAGGGAGCTAAATGATCCAACACACACGCCACCGTCAGCGAGACATTTTAGTGAGCATGACATACTATCAGCCGCCAGGGCACATTCAAGTCAATGAAAGACATATTATTACCCGGTAAATGGTAGCTCACATAGAACTCACATCTGTGCTATGAAATTATACAATACAAAGGAAATTGAGTTTATACAATGCAAATATAGTCCCACAATCTTCAGCAGCTCCAACAGTATGTTCAAGTGTTAATCAATTAGTTGTGGTTGTGGAGATGGACCAGCATTGATCCAGGCATCTTTATCAACGATGTAATCTCCTATCTTATAATATGCCTGCCTGCATAGTGTGCGTTTTATACAAGACTTGAATTTTGTCTCATTCAGTTGAAGAATGTGGGGAGGTATTTTATTATAACATTTTAAGCAACATTAATTAATTTCAGATCGTATGGTTTTACAACCCGACAGATGTGTTCACAACTTGGCGTTTGCTTCGTGGTAACACTGTGTCCCCCGATTCTGTGATCCGGTGTTTACTCTTCTTTGCAGAAGTACCGCCCCTCGGAAAACTAGCTATACCGTTTGCGTTCATGCCTATGGAAATGATCGATTACGAGGTAAGAAAGAAATATTGAATAGTACTGTAATCTAAGTAGCCAAAGTCTAGATATGACCTCAATGACCTGCAGTAAGCAATTGCCTGTTAGGACTGTTTGACATTACAAATATTATTTTTATACCTTTTTTTGTAAGCTCATGCAAGGGATTGTACCTTTACTGTACAGTCTGTACATATCTAGTACCTGCAGCTGACTATTTCTTTAAGTTCATATACTTATACGAATTCGTGGGTTTATGTCATGGTACTTCTAAGCGAAATAGACAATTTTTATATTTTCTAGGTGGTGTTCTTGTGTTCATTTGGTTATGATACCGTTAAGATCTTAGTGAAAGGACAAGGAGGTCTACCTAACTGTATCGAGACAAGGTTGGATATCCCATATTATGTCGAAAGGGTCATCAGAGAGGCTCACAGGAGAGAAGTGGTAAGAAATTAGTACCAGTACCAGTAGTTAGAAGTAGTACTAGTCTTGTGTTCCAAATGTTAATTAAATTGACTATTTGGAAGCTGTTTTTCTTTCAATGCGTAATTTTATTTACATAAAGTAGCATCGAAATTATTGTGTGCCCGAAATTAGTGAAAAATTTAAGGTTCCAATAAGGATTTTCGTTGGGCAAATTACCATATTTCGAAGAGAAACACTATCAAAAATCTTTTCTCCAGGTTTACTTGTCAATGGAACACCTGACTATACCGATGATGCCGACGCATTCCCTGTCCAGAGACATAATAAGCATTTGCAACGACACTGACCATGTCATGAGGTTTATCTGGCTACCGTAAGTTGAACAGAAATCAGAATGGAATGAATTTGTATTTTATTGACATCTTAAGTAAGACAGCACCAGGTTTATATCATTCCACTGCTCCTTTGAGGGCTAATATTTCAATCGACAGATAACTTCCGATAAAATTTTCTGACGTTAGAAAAATCGGCTCTTATTATCATAACATAACATCACGCCTGTGTTCCCCGAAGAGAACTATAATATACCAGAAGTGATCTATAGTACACCCACATTTCGCTAGATATGTTTAAGTCCCATGTAAGAAGGGGCGAGTCTATTGCCATAAATCGGGCACAAACACCGGGATGCTACTAAAAAATCCAGATTTAAAAACCCAATGACACTTTGTCCGACCATGCTCAGCAGTAGCGCTTGCAAAAAACGCTTTGAAATAATGTATTGGCAAACATTGTAGGGAAAGAATAGCCAATATTCTAAACGTAGTGATGACTCCATGTTGGGGCGTGATTCAGCCAAAATGCGCAGAATGGATAACGATGACGGTCTACACTCTTCAAGAGCCTGCTACTTTCACGTAAGATTAGTTTATATTAACTACTAGCTGCGCCCCGCGGTTTCACCCGCGTAAGTTTCGATTTAGGGGTATGAAAAATAGATGTTGGCCGATTCTCGTAGATACCGGATAAGCACAAAAAATTTCATCAAAATCGGTCAAGCCGTTTCGGAGGAGTATGGCAACGAAAACTGTGACACGAGAATTTTATATATTAGATATGTTTGGAGCCACAATTTTCTTACTCTCGGATGCGTGTTAGGATGAAAATGCACATGGTGATGATAACTTGATGGCACTTGATCTTTCTGGCTTTGGAATTGGTGAAGACAGCACGAAATTTGTGAAGTGATGTCATTTCGCAGAAGTGGAAATTTCTAACTGAATTAAGAATAAGGTACTAATTGCAACACTCATTTAAAAAAATACCAATAGGACAACAGTGGCGTGCGAAATTTTGGATTTGACAGATCGAAAACATTACCAACAAAATGAACTTTTAAGACGGAATAAAATTGAACAATGCAACGAAGAGTTTATTATAACCGAAGAAGGAATGTTCCACCCGGTTAGTAGATACGATTTGGAATAATTGTACCTTAAAAAGAATAAAATAATCGTGTTGAGTTTCACAGGGAATTAACGATTCATCGCCTTATGTGCTTGACTTAGAAAAACCACAGCCATCGTATTTGGCGATGACCGTCTCTATATCATCTAAAGGTCAGCGGGATGGATATCCAAGAATGCTTCTGAGACAAATGTGGGATCAGGTAACATTTTATGCGAATACAATATCAGCAGAAGGAACAAATTTCCAAATGAAAATCACACGATTATTTTCAGCCTCCACCATACGATTTATTATCTGCGGACCTGACCGACTACGTTTTTGAACGGCCTTCGGGTGGCAACAGCATGACTTTGCCGGATATTTTAAGGATTATAGACGGAATATTATGGTATGATGTTCAATATTCTAGTTTTTATTTGGGACCAGGAAAAAGCAATGACATTTACCGGCCCCGTCTGCTTTCTGATAATTCGATATATCATTTCAAGTGTAATTTTAGGGACGCAATGCACAGTAAAATGTTCCGAAGTCAAATAGAGTATTACTCGAAGGAAGAAATACCAGTATTAGGACAAGTTATGAGAGTGTTAAATCGTGAGAAAACAGCAAAATTAAGTCGAAGGTATGACGGATTGCGTGCTTCTATGTAGTTTAGAACATTTATGAGGTTTTAATATAGCGGTTCATGACTCCCGCCATCATAACACGGACTACCTCTGTTAAAAAAGGGTACCTAAATGTTCGTTTTACCGAATCTGTGATTATATATTTTTTCTGTATTTTCAGGGTTACCTCTGGGATATGTGACGCTATAGTAAATAAAGCAGTCTTCCACACTTATGGCCTCAATCCTAAACAGACTACCATAATGGAGGCCGAATAATTTTATAATTTTACTTACCTAATTGTTTGTTTTTTAATTAATAAAACGTTAATTTGTGGATACGATTTACTCACTCAATAATAATCAAAAATTCAAGTCATAATCAACAATTCAAGTCTACGTTAATGAATATTACAAAAAAGAGTTACCTATTGGTATCACTCTAGGATTTTGTCCAATCTTAATTGTATTTTTTTCGGTTTTGGCTCTCCAATCACTGTGACAGCGACTCTATCGCCCAATTTTGGCGTCTGATTGCCTCCTAAATTGCTTCGATGGATAAGGCCGTTGTCTCCCACACCGCAGTCGACGAAACATCCAAAGGGTACAACATTGCGAACAACACCTAAAATGTTAATATGTGTAATATTCTTATGATAATATAAAAATGTAAATCAATTTGAAAAATGGAAAGCGTTAAGAGTTCAAGTGCGTATAGTATAGTCGACCTCGTAATTGCTTTATCACCCTAAGGTTTACTTTCACGTCAAAAAAAAACTTCAAGGTCGTTTTTTGATTGAAGAGCAATTTAGCAGTTATGGTCTGTTCCAAAGTATCAGATGAAACTGTAAACAAACCCTGTTCAGGTTGAACTCTTACGCAAGCACTTACTAAAGCGAATTAGTAACACATTCATCTGTATTTTTGGAAGGTTTTTAGGTCTTTATGTCTGACCAGTTTTTCCAATAGACTAAGTAATTGAAAAATAACGACGATAATTTTATTGAGGTTATAAAATTAACCTTAATTGTCAAATGAAAAACATATTTAAGTATTTAAATAATGGTACTAGCACTACGAATTGGCATACACAAGTACGTTTTCTGATTCATTCGTTTACATTTTCATCAGATACTTTTGGACCAGACTATAGTGAACTTTTCATTTACTGGGAGTTTTTGTCAAACGGAGTTAAAGTAATTATGAGCACGACTATACAAATTCTATTGATGAATTAATGTGTAACACACTCGTTACATTAGGGATTTGATGGCGCTTGCGATCACCGTGTTGCATACAATATGCATTGTGTAATACGCGCTTAAAACAGCCTTATCTGGATATGCACTTAGAATTTTTATTTACCTGTTAATGTCGTGCCGTCTTTTAGTTGATCCAAGTTTTGCACAGCAAGGGAATAAACAGGTTTACAAAATGTAATTACGTGGTCTTCATACTTCTTTTGTTTAAATGCATTTATTATGAGCTCCAAGGTACACACATCAGTCTTTAATTCTTCACTAGTTTGGATTATATTTATATTTACAATTTTACTTTCAACTAATTGAGGGAAATTCGGTTTCGTGAGGTCTTTTAAATTTACTCCTATCTTTTTTGCAAACCTGAAAGCATAAAACACTGGTAAATAGTAGTCTATTTTCACAATCATAATAAATTCAAATATTAGGCATAAGTTAAAAGAACGCTTACGATTTAGCTATTTTATAACTCTCTGGGTGGATAATAGTGGTATCCAAAGGCTCAGAACTCCCCAAAACTGTCAAAAACCCGGCGCATTGTTGGAACGTTATTTTTCCTATTCCTGCAACTTTCAGGATCTCGGCCCTTGTTTCAAAACCACTGTTATCTTGACGGTATTCTATGATTTTTTTAGCTCTTCCTTCATTTAGGCCGGATATACGCCTGAAAAATACGAGGGAGAAAAATTATTCCCTATTTAAGACAACACTAAAGTTACGGTTTCCTATAAAAGCGGTGGCCGCCTCATAACGGCTGCAGTGACGGCTGTCATGAAAATTCTGGCAGCGGCTAAGATTTGAGTCGTTAGATTCCCTACCGCGTCGAAAGATAGTCGCGTTTCTGTTTAGTTTTGACACGTCTGGACACACAATGACGCAGCGACTTGACTTCATTGTCATGGAAAAGTTATTTAAGAATGTTTGAGCTCACTCTTCTCGGCATGTACAGACGCCAGCACATCAACCTACTACAATCAGTCAAATTTCTTTGATAGATTTTCAACTTTATCGCTAAAGCATAAGGTTCAAAGTTGATTGGGAAAATTTGACAATTTCGGGTAGGTTGATGTGCTGGCGTCTGTACATTCAAGTGACGAAGTACGGTGAAGGCAAATCAAGCGATGTTTGGGCAGCGAGGTTTGACATTACGGTGTCAGAAACGGTCTCTAGGAAAACACACCAACTTACTATAATAAATAACGTTTCAGTGACGTCATTCAAGTCAATTGCAGACACTATTTGGTGGTTACCGCTCTTCTAGGCTAGCTTCAGAAGTAATAACATACAGTAATAATAAGATACCACATACAACAATAAGTGCTTATTACCTTAACATTGCTTGAGATGCTGTGTTTATGTCAACACCAACTAAACTAACTACTTTTTCGACAGCACAATCCAATGCTGTTTCAAGCATTTTTGGAGGAATATCGTGTTGATACATGCCAACGCCCAAATTTTTGGGGTCTACCTAAGAATAAAATTGTTTCATTAGTGAAAGCACATTAAATACAATCATCCGACATAAACAGCGGGTAATCGCATAACATACTATTAGTAGCAATGGCTTGCATTTTACCAGTTCAACAACAATCATTGCGTTATCCACGTTGTTGAGGAGAAAAATTTATGGAACATATGAAGCAAAGGATTAGCAATACCCTCAAAAATGATTCAGATTGTGATTGAAAGGTACTCACTTTTATAAGCTCTCCCAAAGGATCTAATACTCTTCTTGCAATTGATAAAGCTGATATCAGGTTTGGGTCCATATTTGGGTGTTCCTGATAATTTTTAATTAACAAAATAATAATCATTTGGATACAAAGCATACACATACATAAACTCACGCCTTCATCCCATTGGGGTAGGCCACCTGCTACGATTCTTTACCCAGTAACTGGGTTGCGGAGGTCAGATAGGCAGTCGCTCCATGTAAATTACTGGTATTCGGCTGCATCCGGTTAAGACTGGAAGCCGACCTTTTGGACTTTCATAGAAATTGAAGAGCAGAAGAACTACATAAATAATTAAAGGAAATAATCAGCGACAAAATATAGACCTATGACAACTGGACATACCTTTTGAGCCTCTTTGCTTATGGAGTAAATAGAAGCGCCTTGTTCAGGCACTATAATAATAGGAACATGCTCACATATGCTATTACTTTTCAGCCATAGCTCTGTTTCGCGACAAGCTGTACCATTTCCTAAACCAATTAATTCTACACTGTAAATAACAATAAGTAACATTATTAAGAAGCAAAACTAATATACTATTTTGTATCATAATTTCAAAATAGAGTCATCTTTACTTGTATTTATTAATTAAGTCTTTTAGCTGTTTGGCAGCTGGATCAAATGCTTTATGCTGTCTCAAATCTGGGTATATAGTGCACGCATCCAGTTTCTGCCCATTCGAATTTATTATGCCAACCTGAAATAAATAAACAGTAATTATAATAACATCTATTTTGGGCAAGAGAATTCAGAATTTTAGGAAAAGCAAATTATACCTTGCAGCCAGCTCTAAAACCTGGATCTAAGCCCAAAATGGTTCTATTTTTGATAGGTTCTGTCAAGAGGTACTTTTCTAGATTTGTAGTAAATGTTTTCACTGCCTCCTTTTGTGCAGTGGCTGTAAGGTCGGACCTTACGTGTCTCGATAGCCAAGGCTTGATCAGGCGGTTGTAAGCGTCACCCAGACCTTTGCGAACCCAGACATTACTCTTCCACAAAGATAGACAAAATCTAAAAGAAAGAGCTTAGATTAATCCCGCATGTGACCACTAAACATAATTATGTACAGTCGGCATAGTTTGTAGTTGATCACTTTTGCCTACTACTACTTGCAGGTAAAAAAGTTGTCAAACTGGGAACTTTGTTGAGTGTACACAACCATAATATTGTAGCAATATATAGGCTCTTTTGTAAATAAAAAATATTAGACCAGTGATGATTGCCTACCTTTCAAGTTTATTATAAAACCAGTCAGGAATGACTACTTTTACTGAAAGTATTTTTTCATCTTCCCCTCTGTTCAATGCTAAAGTTTGATGTGGTTTCACATACTGACTGGGGCACTTCCAGTCAAAATACAATTTATAATTCTCAGGATCTGATTTGTTGTCCACTTTCTTCTTATCATCTACTTTTTCTTTAGCTGAGCTCTTAGTCCTACTACATTGTATTGTAAACCTAGTTTCTTCTTCACTGAAAAAATATTATATTTAATAAGAAAATTGTTTAACAAGCACATTCTGTATTTCAGATCTAAATCAACTTACAGGGTCCTCATTTGTTCCAAAACCCTTGTATCCTTGTACATTATATCTGCTACTATATGAGTAATATGAGATTCTACTTTATCAACTGTCCCCAATTCATCATTATTGCTACAAAGCATGTGTAGGTCAATGTATTCTCCATTTAATAGTCTTATTGCATGTGACTCTAAACCAAGGTTGCGGGCCCTTTCAGCAAGGGACAATGAATGTGATTTTAGTGGTGCATACTAAAACAGAACAAAAATTAACAAGTTTACAAAAAGGTAAGTAATTATTAGTTTGAAATTCGATTCAACCCAAGAACCTGTCAATCTATCACCCCAATGTCCAATCTTTTTATTTTAATTACAAAACCCTTGTTACATTTTCCTGATGAGCACAACTGCAAGCTAACTGGTCTAACTAAAATGGTCATATTTACAAAATTTCATGAAAATTATGATTTCGCTTATTTAAAATAAAATAATGATTTTAAAACTATATCGCAGAGGTGTAATCTAGATTGTTAGTGAAAGTGTATTAATCGCTTGATCCCGCTAATGAGACACAATTGATTTTCTATTGTAATGGGCCGCTAGAGGATCGCACCGGGACGATAAAAAAAAAAAACAAAACAATGTAAGTAAATGAAAGCAGTGGGGGTAATAGTGTAACACACTTACAACAGCAATGGCTTTCATTTTGACAGTTCCACAATATTAATTGCATTATTTAAGTTTTTGAGTTATAAAGTTTTCGAACATATGAAGCAAGGGAATATCAGTAACCTTAAAAATGTTCCAGATTGTGATTGAAGGTGTGTTACACAGTTAAAGTTTATTGTAAGTACCTATAGCTAGAAATGGCAACCTTGCGCCAGCCAGCATGAATCAATGCTAATGGAATAGGTAGGAAACACATTTAAAAAACTTACTATCAAATCAAGTTCAGACAAGTTACGGGCATTCAATATACCTTTTTCAATTTCAGGTGTTAGCTTTTTAGACTTCTTTAAAGTCTCAATAACAGACTTCACTTTCTTCTTAAGCTGAGTTATGTTTTCATAACTCTCATGTAATTCCTGGAGGCTAAGAAACAATTGAACTGATATTAAGTAATGAGTAAATGTTACAGATACTGTTGAAATGTCTGTTAATATAATGTCAAAAAATGAAACAAACATACAATTAATGTGCATGTTTGATTCTTGAAGATAATAAAAATGTTGTATATTTAAGTAAATAAAATTTTGAGGAATTATATTCCGCAAATCTGCATAAATACAAGAAAGAAAGAAAATACACTTATTTGCACTAAATGTGACACAAAAAGAATAATTTACATCAAGTCAGTATAGTAATTACCGATCTGGCATCAGATTATCTACAGCAGTTTTTCTGTATCTGGCAATAAATGGCAAAGTGCAACCTTCTGTCAAAAGTCCTATCAAATTTTGAGCTAATTGAAGGGAGATTCTCTCCACTTGGGCCAACATTTCGGCTTCATTCCACACATTTGTAATATTATCACTGTTATCAAACAGGTTAATATCTTCATCATTTGGTGCTGGTGCCTTGGTTACTTTGCTCTTTGAAACCTTGGTATCTTTACTCTTCGGTATCTTTTTAGTACTTTCAACTTTTTTAACACTTTTCGAACTTTTCCCTGGTTTAGCTTTTGTGGGTTTCGCTATAGTCTTGGCTTTTTTCTTGGGAGTTGTATTATCAGCATCAATATTATCTTCAGCATATTCTACAGCTTTCCGCTTTCTAAGCTTTGGTACAGGAGCAGGTTCTATGTCCATTATCTAAAGAAAACGCTGCTGAAAGGTACAAACTGTACAATGCAGCACAAACAAGCACAATGTAAGTAATTCAACTTATTGTGGCTTTTGGAAGTCACCACAATTTTGCCAATATCACATCATATAAGATAGTCCATCAAATGCAGAAGTATGTTCAGTATTAAGAAATTCTGACTGTGAAGAGGATCAGAGTCAGAAATATTTGAAAAATATGGTTATTTTATTTACATGGGTACTGTTATTTTGAATTAGTTGACACTGACATGACATGACATGACTCAGACCACAGACTCAGACTAACAGACAGCATTTTTGCTACAGCTGTTTTACCATTTAAAATCGACTAAACTATCGAGCGGCACTCGATAGTTTAATTTAATTTGTAATAAACCGCTTGACGAGCGGTCTATTGCGATACAAATTATAAATAAGGCCCTGGCCTTGGCCATACCTTTACCTCACCTCACCCATGTGAAATAGGTAGGTAAGTACACACGGCTACACGTCAAGCTATACATTCACAATCAGAAGTCAGCGTATATTGGTTTTGTATGGCTTGATGTGTAGCCGTGCGTACATACAAACATTATTTTTAAATAATTTTTCAACTCTTGATGTAAAATGGTGACAGTGGAGTCAGCTTTTTTCAATGTTGCGGATTTTTCAATCAACAAATCATTTTAATTCGTGACATAAAATCGACGTCTGACAGATTTTGTATGGAAAAACTGTCAAAAATATTCCTTGGTTATATTATCTGGCGTTGGAAAAATCAGCCCAGGAATTAAATTAAATTTCAATGTCTGGGACTTATTTAGGTGTACCTACTGTATTCTATACTTAGCACCTGGCCAAGTGCCTATCGCTGATCGCACCACGCACAGTGGACTAGAATAGAATCTCGCAGTTCATCCTAAGAGGATGGCTACTGCTTAACCGGACTTTCTTGTGAATGCCTTAAATAAGGCCTCCAGCCAGGGCTAATATAAAATTTAAAAACTAAGCGACTACGCTAAGGGCACCCTTCCCACGGGGTTCAGCCCTCGGCTTAGGGCGTCGCTGGAAGAGGACAGCAAGGGACAGGCTGGATCGGTATCAAAGAGGTCAGTGTGTACAGAGGCCAGCACATCAAGCTATCCCAATCTGTCAAATTTTCCCAATTGAATATGAACCTTATTCTTTTACAGTAAAGTTGAAATTCTATCAAAGAAATTTGACATATTGGGGTAGGTTGATGTGCTGGCCTCTGTACACCCATTGACTTATATATTACTAAAATCATTGTAGTACACCATAAAAATTACAGACATAATTATAGAAACTGAACACAGTAAGGGTTCCGTAGTTGGGAAAAATATTTAGGTATTGTAAGCATATTTTATCGACCGCAAAGTATGTACAGACGCCAGCACATCAAGCTACTACAATCTGTCAAATTTCTTTGATAGATTTTCTAAGGTTCAAAGTTGATTGGGAAAATTTGACAGTTTCGGGTAGGTTCATGTGCTGGCGTCTGTACTTATAAATTTATTTCATACCTACTATTTTTCGTAAAAATATGTAAAACAAAGTTAGGTATTTCTGCGGTTTTAACTAATTATAGGTATACTAGAATAGCAATTTCACATAATAAACGCGCTAGTGTGCTCTCGTGCACACTAGCGCTCCAGTTTATGCCATCAGAAACTCGTGAGGCCCGGGAATTATGAACAGAGCGACATTCCTACCCTATACCTACTATTTATCTTTAGTTTAATAGGTATTATCCTACAAAAGAATTTTCATTTTGCAGTTTATTTAACGATTATGCATTACATATAATAATGTAGTCCTTTGACAAAAACTGCAAAATGAAAATTCTCTGCAAAAGAAAACAAAGTTTTAAAACGTGGTTTAATAGATTTATTTTTCTTTATAAAGCTTTTTTGGAGGCTTCTTCAATAAACATTTTGATGTGCGTGTGGTGTGAGGGCCACTTTGTTAAAACTCCTTAAAAATGTGCTTAGCATTTAGTGAACATTCCCAAAGAATTGTGAAAGTTGGAATCAGATTTTGTTAAAATCAAATAATCTATGGACACTACAGAAAAAGTCTTTATGCCAAAATCTAAGCGAATGCCAAGTGAAAACAAGTTATTATCGCAAAACACTGTCCTACTTTGTTTATATTTTCGTACAAAATGGGCCCTCAATTCTCTTATACGTAAAAGTTTATTACGCAAATAAAATTAAATCATTAACTTACAGCTACTGTTTCAAATCCTAGCTACTAAATAATTGTGAAAATTTGTGAAAGCAAGACACTTTTTGTTGTTTGAAAACTTTGAAAGTTTATGACCTTGATAAAATTCGGGCCCTCAGTCCTCCATTTCTTTTGCTTTCGTTTTATTACGCTTATCGTATGAATGATAAGCAAATACAAAATTGTCTCATTTTGTGAAAAAAATTGTGCAACAAATTGGTGTCATAAATAAATAGTCTGTGCTCTGTTTTGTCTCTCAGAACAATAACTAGAGTAAAGTAATAATCTGCTCCTGAACTCTCTGTGGTCTGTCCTATTAAATTTTTTCCTTTAAGGGTCTGTCTCATCCTCAGAGTACTTTTTGATAGAGTGAGATAGAGACCAATCTTGTTCCGTGACTAATCTTATTCAAACTTATTTTGTACAGAGACAATATTATTATAAACTTCGTGATTTTGTATCATTGTATACTCTGCTGTACCGAGTTTTTTGTTCTAAGATTGAGCACCCTGTCAATTCCTGTCTGACACTCATAAAGGAAAAAAATTTCTGCTGACCAAAGAGTACTTTCTGCTGACACTTGAATGAACTTTTTGTAAACTTGTGATTGTGAAATTGCAAACCTTGTGTAAAGTTTGATTACGTTAATTTGGTTCCTAGTTGGTTTGTAAAATAATAAAAACAAGAATGTTAACTGAAGCTGAACTAAATGTTTCATTACTAAGACAGCTTACTCAAAATTTCTATACAGGAAATCTTAACTTTTGCCTGACGGTAAGAAAAGACATCTGCTTGTGGTATGAACACTACAAAACAATATTTATAAATAACTAGCTGCGCCCCGCGGTTTCCCCCGCATAAGTTTCGATGGGAATATCGAGATGAAAAGTAGTTGTGTTAGTCCAGGGTGTCAGCTACCTCCATACCATATTGTGTCAAAACTGGTCCAGCCGTTTGTGCTTGAAGAAGTAACAAACACACTCACAGACCTTCGACTTTATAATGTTAGTGTGACTAAATTGGGAAACCTTTTTAACTAAGCATCCCAACACCTAGAGATTTTACTTAGCACAATGACGTCAGTCTCATCCCCTTAGAGTGCTTCATTCTTACTTTTAGTTTTTTAGAGTTATTAACATGTTATTTGTTTCAGCGCGAAGATATCGAAAATATGGATTGGGATTGGCAGCAGGCTTTCTTGGAAGCTACTGTTAATAGTAAATTGATTCAAGAATACCCAATAAGTGGTAAATTTGCTAGTTTATTTCTAAAGAAAATGATTCAGTCTTTGGAACCAAGTCAAGAGGTCCATGACGATTTCTACTCACAGTTGTGCAAGAGCATGAATTATGTGAATGTAGATGGGTTTAGCTATCGACATTATGTGATAGGGAATGATATAAATAACATTATTACAATAAAAGAAACGAGGAATATGGTGGTCAACGGTACAACAGGATTGAAGACTTGGGAGGTATTTCAAACTTAAATAGGTTTGTTACTTTCAGTAATAATTATAAGCTTTATAAAATAGCTCCTTATAATATTATACCTACTTACTATTATAACACTAGATGGCACAATTCCTTACAGGTTAATCCCTTATAATATTAACTTCTTTTGTGTAAATAATTGCAGACTATGTTTGTTTCAGGCTGCATTATTGTTATCAGACTGGGCACTCTGCAATCACAACATATTTTCAAATAAGAATATCTTGGAACTGGGTTCCGGTGTGGGCTTCACTGGTATAACTATTGGCAAGCTTTGTGATATCAAATCTTTGATGCTAACTGACTGCCATAATGATGTATTGAAGACAATAAGTGAAAATATTCATATTAATTTCCCACATATGAAACAAGAGAAGGACGAAAATATCACTTTCTTTAAAGCCCAGGGCAAATCATTAGGTAGGTATTTAAATAGATTAATTATGTACCTAAAATCCTACTTCCTACCTACTAGCATTATAAATATGAAAATTTGTGAAGATGTTGGGATGTTTGTTACTCAATCACGCAAAAACTACTCAACAGATTTGGGTGAAATTTGGTACACAGGTAGTTTATAACCAGGATTAACACATATAATACTTTTTATCCCGATATTCTCACGGGATCGAAACTAACGCGGGTGAAACCGCGGGGCGCTACTAGTACTCAATAAAAATCAGTATAACAATATATGTGACTCAAAAAAAAAACTATTTCAAGTAACTTTATTTAATACTAGCTGTGCCCGCGACTTCGTTCGCGCGTGGATGACGAAACTTATCAATGAGTTTTTTGTGTAAAGTGCTATTTGTGTAAAACGTTATCTATCGAGCATACCGGTATTAATACTTCTGTCCCGGGCGCGGGCCCTTTGTGGCTAATTACAATAGAAAACCAATTGTGTCTCATTAGCGGTGATTAAGAGGGTATATGATATCTTTGCCCGCGGCATCGCTCGCGTTCTGTAAGTTTTTGTAGTAGATTTAAAAATAAAGAAATCTTTAAGACAATCTTTATAAAAGAACCCTAACACCTAGTGCCTACCTACACTTATATGTATATACCAATAAATAAGCAAAATCCCTAAAAACTAATATCTATAGGTACAAATGACTAATCCTATCTAAGAGTACTAAAAATAACCTATGTTACACACTATCAAATATACTTCCTATACGGTCTACGCCTTATAAAAGTAAACGTAAGTACCTACCTAATTAAAAAATAAATAAACTCAATAACAGAAAATAAAATACCTACCTACCTAAATAAACCTATTTCTGATGATAACTAATCTAAACTCAATAAATAAGCAAAATCCCTAAAAACTAATATCTATACGAATGACTAATCCTACCTAACAGTATTATAAAATAACCTACGGCCTCTACGTACACTATCAAATATACTACCTATACTATAAAATTGCAAGTAGCAGTTAAAACATACAATTTATAGAATGCTAATAAGAACGAACGCTGGCCACTCGACACGTCCGTTCAAATCAAAGTTCAAAAAATGTATGACGCGCGTTTTTTTTTTTTGAAATTGCAAGTCGCAGTTCATCCTGAGGATGGCTATTATGATGCGCGCGCTCAAACTCCGTCCTTAGGCCCGGTACCCACCAAAGTGGAGAGGAGAGGAGACGAGACGAGAGGAGATGTGCAGGAATAGACCAATCACAATGGTTGAAATCCTCATCGCGTCACTCGTCTCGTCTGTGATTGGACGACTCTGCACGTCTCCGCTTTGGTGGATACCGGGCCTTATATCTAGACGCGGCGGCACCCATGTTTTTGTATTAAACATGGGTGCTGTGACTTTTTACAATTTAGAGCAAAAATTGACTTAGGTGCAAGTGCTTAGAACATAAAAAAAAACCCGTGATAAACTATTTAAATACCTACTACAGTAGTATAGCATAGCTATTCACAACCACTCGAAACGCTTCAGTACCGTATCGAACATCAATCAATGTTATCGTAGGAGCACTCTAAACTCTGTTCACAAGTACAGACGCCAGCACATCAACCTACCCGAAACTGTCAAATTTTCCCAATCAACTTTGAACCTTATGCTTTAGCGATAAAGTTGAAAATCTATCAAAGAAGTTTGACAGATTGTAGTAACTTGATGTGCTGGCGTCTGTACAATACCCGAAAACTGTCAGTTTAAATCAAATCTAATCAAATAGACGACCGCTATTCTTCCGACAGCTGTTTACTGTCGGGGATAAGGCAAATCGGGTTATCGAAATGTGTCATTTTCGATACGATAGCCTGTCGGATGGTTGTGAATACCTATGCAGAACCCTCGGTGCACGAGTCCGACTCACACTTGACCGCTTTTTTTAGGTCTACTGATGCTGGACTGGAATGTAATTGAAGATTTACCTGAAAGCATTGTACCAGACATATTGATTGGGGCAGATATAGTTTATGATCCTTCAATACTACAGCCCCTGTCCAATGTTATACAAACTTTCTGTGCCAGGAATAAGGATCTAGAAGTTTATATTGCAAGTGTTATAAGGAATGAAGACACCTATAACGGATTTTTAAAAACATTAGGTGAGCATGGTTCAGATTATAAATTATTTATGGAGGGGCCTGTAACTAAGTAATAACAGCCGCACGGTTCAATCGATCAGGTTAAGCTACGGTTGCCGCGGATGATCCGTGGATGGGTGACCATCTTTATCTCTGTGCCTCGGAAGCACGTGAAGCCGTTAAGCTTTGACAGTCGTTAAGGGTGGTCAGAAGCCCGAAAGTCTGACAACTAGTCTTACCAAGGGGTATTATCGTATTACCTACCCAGTCACTGGGTTGCGGAGGTCAGATAGGCAGTCGCTCCATGTAAAATAATGATATTCAGCTGCATCCGGTGAGACTGGAAGCCGACCCCAACATATATAGTTGGGAAAAGGCTAGGCAGATGAAGATGGTTCAGATAATTTATTTATCAAAATATTTAATATTTTTATTTGCTGCAGTAGGTATGTTATCTATCCTATTTGTAATTTCAGGTGAAATGGAACTGGATTTCGAAAAAATTGAACTATCAAAGAGTGTGTTCATTGAATGGGATGAGAGTATAAATAAATGTTTATTAAAAATAAAAGCTAAGTTAAAATAAAAACTGGTTTCTTTTTGTGGTTTTGGAAAAGTAAATTTTTCTTTCGCTGTTTTGTTTTGAATGTATCAATGTTTCCAAGAAATCTTTGTCATCATCTCAGACCAAATAAAAAACCAAGACAGAGCGCTGAGCTGACTATACAAGCATGCCAAAACTATCCGCTCTGTGCATACACGCTCAAACGCACACATTTACAATGAAACTACACCTCACTAAGTGCACACACATGTTTACGAAACCGGCTTCACTTTACTGTTGACAGCCCTCTGCCTTGATTTTTTTTATTTGGTCTGAGGTCATCATACACAAAATTGTTTGTGAGCAATGTTTCTAATACATTTGATTAAATTCCCACATTTAATCAAATGTATTAGAAACATTTCGAAAATGTAGTAAATTTTTTCGGCATTTAATAAAAAGTAAGGCATTTCCTTCGTAACGTTTTTGATTTGCTTTGCATATTTGTCGAAGTTTGATCCTTAATCAGACACAATTGCCTTAACTTCTATCCCCTATATTTGAGAGTTTCAAAATAAGTTCTTCATCCAACCAGAGTTCCAATCTTTGTTTTGTGGATCCTAGGAATGAATATGCTATAGGTTGCTTCCAGTTGACTAACGCCTCGGAGCATAATCACACAGGCATGAGAAGCTATTTCAGGCGTCACTTCACCATTCTGTCGTTTCATTTCATCTAAACATAGAGTACCTACAATACCTGACTTTTTCGGGCGAAGATTTCAGTTTTGCTAATAAAAACTCTTAAGGAACGATTTTCAATCACAGGTGGAATAATCATTTTAAAAAAAGTGATCTTTCGCTCGGAAGCGATAAAAACGTTTTAAAACTTCTGTAGGTGTGCGGACTAGAAAAATAAAGATTCAAAGCAGGTCGTAACGGTTCCCTTTGCACCTATTTCTTAAATTACTCTGCCACTTTATGAGCTTACATAATCTTTGTGTTACTTCATCCTCAGCTTGGAAAGTAAATCGCTCAAAAGATTGTGACTCATTGGGTTGAACTTAATTTTTTATCTTATCCAATTCATTTTGAAGTCTTCTTCTTTTTAAGATTTGAATCCTTGAAATCCTTATTAAGTTTTCTTTTTCTCGGCGTGTTGGACGACAGGGCTTCTGTGGTTTGTACGGACTCAGATTTATTGACAGCATTTTTAACGGCTGATTTATTAATAGTTGAATATTTGGTTTGTGTAGAACATTCTTTTGTTTTTGGCTTGTTACTGACGTTGGATGTGGTTGGTTGAGACGGGAGTAATTTTGTAGGTAAAGCATTAGATTGTAATTGTGGTTTATATTTAATCACAGATGGGTCAAAATGTAGTGAACACACAAAATGCGATTTTCTTTTCGTTTCTGGTCTTGATAAGTCCGGTCTGGCAATTAATTCTATCCAAGTTTTGCGACTGAAAAGACAAAAGAAAGAAAATATAAGTACCTACTTGCATAATAATATAATTATAAGTAATTAGGTAAGTTGAAAACACGATTCATTGATTTTTTCATTCATTTACACAATTAGCGTAATAGGTATCTAACTACTATGCTTCTACACTATGAACAAACTTGCGCTGGTGCCATAATATGATAAAGTTAATGCATGCAACATCCAGGGGGGATCGTCCAATGATGTCTTGTCAAATAAAAAAACACTGAATTTAAGATCACGTTTTCATAATATAAATGCGAAAGTTTGTCTGTCTGTCTGTTACCTCTTCACGCTTAAACCGCTGAACCGATTTAGATGAAATTTGGTATAGATATAGTTTGAGTCCCGGGAAAGGACATGATAATCTCAAAAACCGAATAAGCCTGTAGCTGAGGGCGGTGGTGCTGATGCTGCTTCCGCAGTGGCTTTAACGGAGTATAACACAAAGTTATCGGAGTATGTTAGGCTGGAAAATACTGCGTTACAGCAGTAACGCAGTATTTCCCTTTTTTTTTTTTTATGTTGTTCGTAACCAGCAGGTTACGAACAACATATCAGATGAAATCTTAGATTCTCTCATCTTAGTTCGTATGGGATGAACTCAGATGAACTGCATATAGACACTTTATGACGGTGTCAATGAAGAGAGGTTATATGAAGTATGTATGGAGTTCTTTAAATTTCAAAAGGATACTGCTGATGACATAGCAACTCATGTACATATCGAAATTTAAAAATATGTGGCACAAACTGAATAAGGAATTATTCAAAGCTGAAGAAAGTAAGCTATTTCACAAACCCTATTTTTTTTTAATTTGCAAGATTTTAGATACACTGCCAGAAAGTTATTTTTCATTTAAGTCTAGTTGGATGTTGATGTCTAAGAAAGAGCTGTTGAGAATATTACCAGCCAACTTTGTGCGCATGAAAAAGCGCTGATAGGAAACAAGGAAGGCACGTCTAGTGAAGCGCTTCTCACAAAAACAACAGTCTATCAGAAAGTACTCTGTGAAAATAACTAAAAAAGGTGTCGAGAACATTCCAACTGAAAATGTACGTTTGTACGCACAATATTGAGAGATTTACCATGTTGTTTCAAGATCATAGTCATCATAGACTTCTTATTAATTTTCCTGTAATCTATAGACATGAAACAATTTTCTGTATTTTTTTTTTCAAAATTTTAGGCTCAGTAGTTTCGGAAATAAGGGGGGGGAGAATGGTAAATTTCCGTCTATTGTCTTAAATAACTTTAATGCAATTTACTTTAAAATTATGTTAAAAATATATTTGAGATCCTCACGGTAAGCCCTTTCATTTGATATGTCACACGGTACAGATTGCGAAACTTTTTTTTTAAATTGTCTATTTACCCTTCAAAAATAACTCCCATTTTCAAAACTCATTTATTTACGTTACACGTCTGTGTTTGGGTCACAGAGATTCATATATGTGTACCAAATTTCAACTTAATCGGTCCATAAGATTCGGAGCAAATTGGCTGTGACAGACGAACAGACAGACAGACACACGAGTGATCCTATAAGGGTTCCGTTTTTTCCTTTTGAGGTACGGAACCCTATAAATATACACGTCGACCTGAGAACCTCCTCCGTTTTTTCGTCGGTTAATAAAAAGAACTATAAAATTGGAATTATAGAATCATGGTCATGGAAGATCGACTTCTGGAGTATGTACTTTGCTATATGCCGGAGGACCAGTCTCCTGGATGAGTCAGAAACAGCAAAGTGTCGCTATTTCGACAACGGAAGCTGAAGTAATTGCTGCCAGTGAAGCTGCGAGAGAATGTGTATGGGTGACTCGGCTCATAGGAAGTCTCGTAAAAGGGTCTTCCTACGTTATTAGTGAATGACGAACCAGCAATAAAGTTAGCTAAGTATCCAGAGTTTCACCGATACACCATGCACTGCATAGGTAGTAGGTACACATCTGTACACGTCATTTTTTCGTAAGAGAGCTTGTGAGTAATGCAGAGCTGCTAATAAAGAAGGTAACAAGCGAGCTTCAATTAGTGGATCTTCTCACCAAGCCGTTGCCCAGACCTAGGCTTCGCAAGCTTGTGCATATTAAGGGACTACATTGAGAGGTGATAAAGTTAATGCCATTTTAATGCATGCAACCTAGGTATACTAAAATCTGAGTACGCAAACTTCTTTGAGTGCAATGAGTGTCACCATAGAAACCTTATCTTGTTTATAGGGAGTTATGATGTCTTTTCAAATCACCACTCAGCGACCTTCAAGTCGCTAGACCCTAAAAAATGTACCGTAACCGGGAGTGATATGAAGATTCGAATGACGATATTGCGACGCACGCTATTTTGGAAAAAAATTACGAGTGGTACGCCAGTTCGAAAACATATTGAGTCGAAAACCGCTATATCGAATGACGTTGTCGCGAACACGCTGATTCGAAATACTGTTTGAATGGTACGCTAGTGCGAAAGTCTTGGTATCGAAATCCACTGTTGTGAATAGCATTTTCCAATCTGAATTTGTCTGGGGATCGTACTTGTTCCGGGGTGGAAAATCCTCATTGATGTCCGCCGCCCTGGGGCGGGCGGCGGGGTCTGTCAGACTCTTACTGACTAAAAACCACCCCGGTGTTCCATCTCACACCTACGTCGGGGGTCGCGGGAACGTAAGATCCTTCCGCAACTCCCGACTGGACTCCCACCCTAACCCTGCCCTAACCTTACAAGCGTAGGTATAGTGAGGTTTTGCTTTGTAGCTGCGCGCGGCCGCGTGGTTATTGTGAATTGCCAGGGCTGCCTCTTTCTACTAGATGTCAGTAGGTAGATATTTGTAGTACACTTTATGAAATTAAATAAAATGCCTTTTAATGCTTTATTATGTTCAATTATTAAAAATACGTCCGAAATAAAGATGGCATTTGTCAAATGGAGGTCATTGACCTTTCTAATCTTATCTCAGATGCAGAAATAATTACTTACCTACCAATAAAATAAAAATCACGAAACATGCAAGTTACAATTTACCTATTTAACCTTTTTACCGCCATCGCCATGGACTTCAAGTTCCGGATTTTCGTGCCACCAGCGCCACGACTGCATTAGAAGCTCTTGATTTTAACTATTTAAAATAAAATATATTTACTGTTTTTAAAAGCTTTGTCTAATACTCTGTTTTACATTTTTCCACACAAAAGAAGCCCTTAATTGCCATATAATCGGCAAAAAAAAACTCCGAATATTTTTAATGTCCCTAGAACGCCAAGGACTCTAATAGTCTGCCAGTGATGTGACGCCAAAGTTAAAACTGTTTGATTTCGCCCGTTGAAATACACACATCAAAAGTGTCTAGGGATCAACATATATATTTTTGCAATAACTTTTCTCCTGATTGATATTAATTAAAATTTTCTTTAAGGATTCATCAAATAAAGTGTTTTCGTTTGTCACAGTAACGATAAACCAAGTCACCTTTGCATTAATAAAGAAATTTGCCATTTTCCTAATAAAGGGATTTTTGACATTTGAACCACTAACACAAAAGTTCGAAAAAAAGACTGAAATAACAGTTTTCTTTAAAATTTTATTGGGTAACTTAAACAATTAATAATCCGTGTTTCTACCGCGAACACTAACAACACAAGAACATCGGTTTGGCATACTCAAAATGAGTTCATCCAAATCACGCTGTGGAATGGCCGCCCATGTTCGTTGCAACAACAAAAAAAGGTCTTCTTGCGACTGGATACCCTCCATATTCGGCAGAGCTCTTCTCTGTAGCATATCCCATGCATGCTCAATCGGGTTCAAGTCTGGCGACTGAGCAGGCCAGGGCAGGACATTGATGTTAGCTGCGGCGAGAGTCTGTCTTACAACTCTTGCGGTGTGCGGTCGTGCATTATCATGCATTAACTGAAATAAGGGACCGATTTGCACTTGTAGAGGAACGATGACGTCTGATACAATCGTCTCAGCATAAATTTGAGCGTTGAGGTTGCCTCTGATCCAAATCAACTCAGTTCTTCCGCCGATCCAAATACCCGCCCATACCATGATGGTTCCACCACTATAAGGATGGACTTCCTGGCAGGATTTTAATCGCTGTTGGCGTCCAGGGGTTCTCCAGTGTCGTATACGTCTTGTATCCGGTCTCATACCAAAACGAGACTCATCAGAAAAGCACACGAAACGCCATTGTTCTTCTGCCCAATTTCTGTGTTCAAGAGCCCATTGATATCGAATCCTACGATTGTGCATTGCTATAGGTGGTACCCGTAGCGGTCTTCGGGAATGAAGGTTCACTTCATGCAAGCGGTTTCTGACTGTTTGGTCGCTAATTAAGTTCCCTGAAGAGTGATGAAGCCTCACGGCTAACATCATGGCGGTTATTGTTGGAGCTCTTCGAGTTAAGATTTGAATGTATCGGTCTTGTCTCCGTGTGGTGCAGCGATACCGTCCTCCATGGCGCTCAGCCACGGTACCAGTGCTTCGGTAACGTGTCCAAAGTCGACTGATAACACTCTGACTTGTATTCAGAGCTAAAGCCACAGTACGTTGCCGGGAACCAGCTTCTATCATTCCCACGGCTCTGAGCATTTCTTCCCTGCTTAAATGACGTCGCCGCTCCATAATAACGTTGGTTTTAATCAGTAGTAGGGAAACAGTAGCACTAATAATGTCTTCAATGCGTTGTATGTTTTTATAGGGAAAATATTGACAGCTGATTTTCATCTTTTACTCGAATTTGATTCACAGTTCCTGATTCAAATTATGAAATGCACCAAAAAGGATCCATATAAATTTATAAAATCATAAGCCACATCTCAATCTCAAGAAATCCGCATAAAAATGCTTGATCCCTAGACACTTTTGATGTGTGTATTTATAAATACTAATATCGAACACAATTTGAGGAAAGGCAAAATAGACGAATTTCGACCTTCAGATGGGTGCCGATTCGGAATTAAATAGTTGTTAGCAATACTTGACGATAATTATATTCCCATCTCTACAAAACAATTGGTTGTCAGTGCCCCGCGCGCCACGGACTATTAGAAGTCGTTCTGTGACGTCATAACATAAGCGTACGGCTGTCAAGGCATAGTGCAGCACTAATCAGGTGAGCGCGCACGCATCCTTCTTTCACTTTGCTTGTAACAATACTATTCTATTTTACTAATAAGTAAACAAATAATGAAATTAATGAAGAACAGGGGGCCTAAAAAGGCCACTTTGGCAGAATCATAAAGTAATTCATATCACGCAATTCATCTGTTTGACAGTTTCACACTTATATATCCCTGAAGGGTTAGGCAGAGGTGTACCTGTAGCATTTTACGAATCTCCATACAAAACTGTCATACAGATGAAATTGCGTGATATGAATTGTTTTATGATTGTGCCAAAGTGGCCTTTTTAGGCCCCCTGGATTCGGATGAGCTTTTAAACATTTTACAAGGTGTGGAATCGGACTCGGGAGTATTTTCTGGAGAACGTTTAACCAGAAGATGATTTTGAGATATATCCAATTTGATAATAGGTAATAATAAGTTTTATTCATCAAAAAGTAAGAATTCAATACCTACGTGAAATGTTCGGTGAGCCACAAACTAAGCGTCGCTTGTAGGTATCTTGTGGCTTTGGAGTGCGAATTTAACAAAGTTGAAATGGTTACCTTACAGTTTGAGAAGATTTTCATAAACAAGAGATAAGAGTTCAAAGAAAATAAAACATTAAAGGTACTTGTGAGATTCAATTCTGAATACAAAATAAAAATAATTGTGTAAGAAAGACCATACTTAGACCACATCCCTAATCCAAGTTGAATTTAACGTGCTCTGAGCGCCAAGGCCATATTGTGACAAAACAAATTATACGGAAATAATGAATTAGTTTTTAATTTTTTTTGCACAAAGAATAAGCATTGCCATTCAACGTGGCAATACTGCCAGCCTTTTGGGCACTTATCCCTTTGACAGCGATGCGGACGAATTTTTTGATGCCCAATGATCTCCTGCCTTTTTCTTTTCAATTTTTTTTTAAACACTTGTATATAGTATAAATATATTTTAGTAGTTTGTAAATAGATGATTGTATCAGGAAGTTATTAAAACAAGTTTTTAATTAAATTCGTATTTTATAAATAAAACTTAACTTGACGCGTATAAATCTCATTCATCGATATGACGATACCCTCATCACTACTGTTTACTCTTACAGTAAGAGTAAACAGTAGTGATGAGGGTATCGTATAAAAAATTAACGAAATATACAGTAAGAGTCTTACTGTATATTTCGTTAATTTTGTTATACAATATATCTTGGCGCCCGGCAAGGCATCGCGTTCTGTATCTATACGTTGGCGGTGAAAAGGTTAAAAAACGATAGTAAAACAAATTATATACTCACAGTTCTGTATCAGCAGGTAAACTGAAAAAAGATAAGTTTTTATCTTTTCTCTTGCTGGATCTACATCCATCAACTGCACATAATGTACCAGACCTAGCCATATCATAGGAATTAGAGACCAAGTACGTCTCGACCGAAATAAATGCGTTCCATAGATATAAAAGCACTCTGCCTGCTGTGATGCGTTTGTACCGTGTTTGTAACTTTGTACACCACTGTTGTACACTTTGTACGCGCCTTGCGGCTGTCGGCACACACATGTGGCACACACCACAGAATATAACACACTTGTACATTTGGTATATTATCTATGATAACACACCACAGAACATACTCTATAAGTCTAGAGAGAAAGTCCATCAAAAAGTACTCGGAGAGAACGTTTTTTTTTTGAATGGCCTCTCGCAGTTCATCCTATGACACTGACCTCTATTAAACAAGTACTTGTATAATACAGGTCAGTGTCCTATGAAGATTTCGATGTAGAGAACGTTTTTTTTTTTGGGAATTGCATCTCGCAGTTCTTCCTATGAGGATGTCTACTGCTTAAACGGACTTGTTTGATGGAGAGAACGACAACTTCATACAATTTTTAAAGCATACACGAGAGCATACTAGCGCTCCAGTGTATGCCATAAGAAACTCGTGAGGCGCGGGAATTATGAACAGAGGAACATACATATACCTACTATTTATCTTTAGTTTAATAGGTACCTACAACGAATTTTCATTTTGTAGTTATTTTAACGATTATGCATTACATATAATAATGCATAATCACTGACCTCTATTAAACACTATAATACAGGTCAGTGTGTATAATCTTTTGACAAAGCTGCAGAATGCAGAATGAAAATTCTCTGCAAAAAAAAAACAAATAAAACAAAGTTTGTGGCCACACTCATTTCTGACATGGCGGATTTGTTTTATTTCTGCTAAAGTGCTAACTTGCTTGTTTTGTCTAGCCTCTACATAATTTGTGAATAATTATTGCGTTAACCACTACGAGATATAGACTATAAAGTGCGAAATTGACGCTTTCTGTGTTGTGAAATCAACAAATTTACGAGATGGAGACTCCAGTGCGAAATTGACGCATTATGTTTTGTGTTATATTAATTTGGTTTACGTATCGTGGTGTATATTCCCACAATGACAATAAAGGGAAATGCGAAATGCGTAAAATGTCTATTGAAGAAGTCTCCAAAAAAGCTCTAAAAAGAAAAATAAATATATTAAACCACGTTTAAAAACTTTGTTTTCTTTTCCAGAGAATTTTCATTTTGCAGTTTTTGTCAAAGGACTACTTATGAATTATTAATATAAATACCTATTAAACTAAAGATAAATAGTAGGTATAGGAAGGTATGTCCCTCTGTTCATAATTCCCGCGCCTCACGAGTTTCTTATGGCATAAACTGGAGCGCTAGTGTGCTCTCGTGTTAGCTTTTTATTCGTATGAAGTTGTCGTTCTTCTCTCGTTAGAGGAGTGTATTATGTTCTGTGGTTTCAGTCTATCAAAAAGCACTTTAGTAGTTGTAGGGCACTGACCTCTATTAAACAAGTACTCAAACTCAAAGCATTTATTTCAATTAAACCATTTACAGGCACTTTTGAATTGTCAATAGGTCAGTCAGAAAGAAATTTGACAGATTGTAGTAGCTTGATGTGCTGGTGTCTGTACCTATCTAGAAGAACGGGCAAGAAACTCCATGGACACTCTTTTTTAATGTTGAATTTATAATTATATGTGAGAACGATGTAAAAAAAATATACGTAGGCGTTAAAAGTGTCCAGAGTACAGCAAATAGTAGTTAACAAATAATCAGTAAAAAAAAGTAGTTAATCAATAATCCAAAAGTAAAATAATTAAAAATAAGCCGAGGCAGCCAAGTGATGACCAGCCCCAACTGACGGCGCACGTTCACGAACATGACGCATAGATCAGCACCATTCGCTGTACGCTGGACTAACTATACTCTACGAAATGACAGTAGTTCTGTGTGCCGATTCAAAGCGCGTCTCTCGAGGTACTCAGGAACTAAAATTGGCACTTTCCTTATAATCATGGCAAGATCCTTATATCAATATAAGGATCTCGCCATGATTCTTTGACAGATTGTACTAGCTTGAGTCTGTACAAGAACAAAAACCGACCAGTTAAAAATGGGAGTCTTACTCATGGTCTTACTCAAAAGACCAAGCCTAAAAAGAAAAAAAAAAAAACTGTCAGTGTCATGGTCTTCCTTCCTGTGCCCCTGCTGTCATGTTAAGTAGCTTGCTACTAATATCCACTCTATTAAAAAGTACTCTGTGCTAATATCTTATCTGTGAGTTAAAGTAAATTGATAGAATAACACTCAGAACAATAAGGCCGCCTTCCGAATTGGATAATATCGCTCACAGCACTCAAATCGTCTCACATGCGTTCCATAATGGATATCACGATTATGACAGCTGAGAGCTGTCAACAATTCGGAACACTCGTTAGCGCGCTCACAGTGCTTACTCGGTGTCAAAAAGATATTACAGCAGTATTTCTTCATAAAAACACCACACGTTTCTTCCTTTTCTTTGTTTAGGTGGCGACTGTCAGTCAGAAGCACAATTTCGAAAATGCCACGTTATTAAAAAGATATGATGCAGCTCAAAACAAAACACACACTGACACATCCTCATCATCACACACACACACACTGTCATTTTTGACAGCGCTCACGGCGTAGACAGAGAATAGCATTCTCTGTCTACGGCTCACGGTGATATTCGTACGAGGCATGGTCGGCGTTATCGCAAGATGGCGCATGCCATGACGTCATCTATGACGATTCACGGGACATCGTTATCGCGCTCACGCCAATTCGGTACGGGTTTTAGCACGCTCAAATCGATTACATCGATTATTTCCTCAATTCGGAACGCGCCCTAACTCTTCTGAGGAATAACATTACGATTTTCACAGGAGTATTGTGCAATTCCACAAAATTTAACTATTTAAACCTAATTTTAAGATTTTAAAATTATCATTACATTAGCACAAATATATCTGTGCTTTTATAGATCAGACATATCAACTTTTCATTGATCTTTTTACATAGGAGGTTATAACCCAACTACAATAATCAGCTGGTAATCGTATACAAATGTCTGGAGATAATAAAAGCCCGACTCCAGAAGTTAATGCTACATCAGAGAATAATAATAAAAGCCAAACGGACACTGGCACGAAGAAAGATGAGGCGTGGGGTTACGATTTGTACCCGGAAAGGCGCGGTACTTTTTCAGCAAAGTTGGGTAATATTCTAATTGGGAAAGAAGGAAAAGAGAATATTGACAAGTTTAAGTGCGAGCAGCACGTCTATGAATGTGTTAAAAACAGTAAGCATCTCTTATTTAAGTAGGTACCTAAATTATAAAAGAGCGGAGTTTTCTAACGCAGGCTTATCTGCTTAAAAGGAGGCTCCAATCGTGATTTATTAAGGTTTACTTGTTAAAATAATAAACGACTTAAAATTGTTTTCATATTTTGGTTTGAAAATATGCAGCACTAAGAGTGAAACTTTTTTATGTTAATAGTTTCCGTTTGTTCCGTTCTAGGTTCAATTGTTAAGGTTATGATGGCAGCTCTTAAAAGTTCTGGTTGGTAAGTGCTTAATTAATAAAACACTAGCTTTTGCCCGCGGCTTCGCTCGCGTTTTTTAGAATTTGACAATCAATTCAGGTTGTACTCTGCTTGTTGTTTGGCCGTTGCACACTAAACTCTAAAGTTTCTAATATAATTCAATCATGATTTGAAAGATACGAGGCGCCCCACGCTCAATGGTCCTGGTCCGGTTTCTGAGGTACATTTGTCGGACCCATAACCTCAGAAGAATAACATTGTTCTGAGCCCATAACATAGAACATAGATACGTGGCGCCATCTATTACATCATCTATACGTGTATGGGTGTTATTTACCTGAAATAAATGAATTTATTTATTATTATTATTATCATTTGTTGTTATAAATTAGGATTAGTTAGGATGCAGAAGTAAGTTTGTTTGTTTGTTTTTCAAGATATATCGGCTAAATGGATTTGGCTGAAATATGGCACATAGGTTGACCATGCCCTGCAGAAAGACATAGGCTACTTTTTATCCTGGATTGCAGAGGAAGTCGTGGGCAACAGTTTAATATTATAAATGCGAAATTAAGTTTGTTTCTTACCTTTTCACACCTAAACCACTGAACTGATCATCCTGAAATTTCGCATGTACTTTGTCAGGTGTACAGAAAAGGACATAGGATACCGTTCATCCCCAAAAAAATGCTGTGATCGGTTCAGTGGTTTAGGTGTGATAAGGTAACAAACAAACAAACTTACTTTAGCATTTATAATATTAGTTAAGATAGTTAGGATGTTCATAACTAGAGTTTACAATTCAATTAAAATTCTAGTTGGTTAAAAATAAATTAAAAGAAAAAAAATATTTTAAAAACAAACTTTTATTATGCGATAAAAAAAAAATCCTTTTAAACTTTTACTATCAATCAACTTATAACGGCATTACACAATTTATATGATATAAAAGCTTGTTGCGAGATTTAAGTACTTCTATTTACTTAGTTTGAAAATTAAAAAATTAAAATCAATCAGGTCAAGTTATTTAATTTACTTGTTTATCTACACAGGTAAATCTCGCGACAAGCTTTTATATCATATAAATTGTGTAATGCCGTTGCCGCAATTTAGAATGACGTCACATAGCTAACCATGCATTGTCATACAAACTAAACGTGTATACAAAATTTTAGGTCAATCGCTTGAAGATATCTGCTTCAAAATTGAGTTGCAAGAGTCCACCCGAACAAACATAGTTACATACATACATTGCAAGTTAAATAAAACCTTCAACTCTTGTTTTCAGTCCCATTGATATTCGGCGACATATATCATGTGAAGTATGTGACTACTCTGTTAGTGGGGGCTATGATCCAGAACTGAATCAGGTAACCTTTCTTTTTTCCTCAGTATTTTTATTATAACTAATAAGTCTTAAGAACACACGGCTACACATCAAACTATACATTTCCAGTTTTTACTGACCTCGCATTGTAAGTATAGGTTTTTCGTACAGAGGCCAGCACATCAAGTTACCCCAATCTGTCAATTTTTTTTGATAGATTTTCAATTTCAAAGGAATAAGGTTCATATTCAATTGAGAAAATTTGACAGATTGGGGTAGGTTGATGTGCTGGCCTCTGTACAATCAGAAGTCAGCTTATACTGGTTATGTATAGCTTGATGTGTAGTCGTGCATACCATTATTATTGTACAGTCACGAGCATAAGTATGTATACACTTGGCTTTATTCAAAGATGATTTTCTTCTTTATTTTTGAATGAAATTTTATGTTATTACGATACGAACATGTATTTTCGAACCCATAAGTTTATGTAAAGTGTCGTATTTCAACGTTGCATTCGTTATTTCACGAAAAAATCGCAATTGAAAGTTGCCAAGTGTTGACATATTAGTGCTCGTGACTGTACCTATTTTCTAAAGTTATAAAGAGTGCGCAATATTATGTCAGAAGGTGTACAAATGTTTGTAATTAAGTCAATCAACTCAGCCTATCGCAGTCCACTGCTGGACATAGGCCTTTCCCAGGCTGAGTCACAACACCCTGTTCTCCGCCTTCTGCATCCAGTCTGTCCCAGCAACCTGGTCCATCTAGCTGGGGGGCATCCCACACTATGCATATGTGGATGTTATTAAGTAATCAATATCAATGAAAAGAGAATAAAACAATAAAATTTAAAACAATTAATGCTTTATGCAAATAATAAGAGTACTAATAACAAAAGAAAGACATGAAGAACGACTAAGCATGAAAACTATATTGAAATTAAGTTGAAGTTAAGTTGAATTAAGTTTAAGTGGGTTGAGTTGATTTTTAATGTACTCTAGACTCCTGATAATTAAACTGACAACACTACTTTGCTATCTATCCGTACACACACATGCAACACAAATACACTACAAACTTGAAATCACCTTACTATCACCACTCTGGAAATGAAATCCCGACCCCTAAGATACAGACCAACAGTTAAGTTGGGGGCTCACTATGTTCTATGTTCTATGTTATGGGTTTGGTTTCCGCACTTAGTCCTTCAGTGGACCATTGTGCGTGGGCCATGGCGGCCGTTGGCGGTTATTCCAACCAGCCCACCTCCCTCCAGAAGCTGATTAGGTCTCCTGGTCTTTTGAGAACATCTGTGTACGATCTGGGTGTCCCGAGGGTTTGTGTCCTGATCTGGGTGACGCCTGTGCACTCAAAGAGCACATGCGCAATGGTTTCATCAGCCACCATGCAAGCTCTGCACAGGGGGCTGTCCGTTATGCCTATAGTGTGAAAGTGTTTGTTTAGCGAGCAGTGTCCCGTGATGGTCCCCGTCACCAGGCGCAGGCCTTTCCTGTCCAATCGTAGTAAGCGACTGCTTAGCTTGCCATCCAGTGATGGCATAGCTTCCTTGGACTGCCTGCAGCCTGGTGACGACGTCCACCAGCTTTCTGCTTGTGTGTGGGTGTACTCCTGTAGCCACCTGCGTAGTTGGTTGAAGGGGATGGGCACGATAGGTTCCGGTCCACAGACTGGCATGCTCGATGCCCTTCTGGCCAGCTCGTCAGCTGCGTCGTTACCTAGCGATCCACTGTGTCCTTTTATCCATTGTAGTGTCACTATATTGCGGTTCAATACAGTTGCCTGTTCAAGCGCATTGTGACATTCTAGTATTAGTTTCGATGTGATGCATTTTTTATCTAAGGATTGGAGGACTGAGGCGCTGTCAGAGAGTATGCGAATATGGGTGTCCGCAACTCCTCTGGCTGCTATGGCATAAGCCGCTTGTGTTATGCCCACACACTCCGCCTGGTAGACCGTGTTGCGCCTTCCCAGCGGTTTGGATATTCTTATGTTGAGGTCGTGTGAGAAGACTCCGACTCCAGTTCCGCAGTCGGTCTTTGAACCGTCAGTGTAAATTCTCAGTTCCTTCGAACCTGAGTAGTCGTACTGCTCCTCTTTAAGCACTATGTTGTAGTGCTTTTGGAAGCAGTATTGTTTCGGGGCTTTGTCGCAGGGTGATGCCATCATTGGCTGCCATTTGATCGCATTTTCTTTTAAGCGTATGTGTTTGACCCTAGAGTCTTTGCTCAGGGTTCCTGATGTAGAGAGCCTGAAGGCAGCCAAGGCCGCTTCTTCCCGCACTACAAGGTGTAGAGGCGGTAGTCCGAGCATGGTCTGTAGGGCAGCAGTGGGTGTAGTTCTCATGCAGCCGGTGATTGCCACACACGCGAACCGCTGCAGCTTTTCAAGGTCTTTTTGGGCTGTGCTCAGGTCTGTTCTGGGCCACCAGACTAGTGAGCCGTATGTGATGATTGGTCGGATAACTGTGGTGTATAGCCAGTGAGTGACCCTGGGGCTAATCCCCCAATTTTTTCCAAGCATTCGCTTGCATTGCCACAGTGATATGCTGGCTTTCGTAGTAATGTAGTTGGTGTGTTTTGCCCAATTCAGCTGTTTGTCCAAAAATATGCCGAGGTATTTGGTTTCCGTTGATAGGCTTAGGGTTGTACCAAAGAAACGCGGTAGTTGTAGTGTCGTCAGTTTCCTCTTTTTTGTAAAGAGAACCAATTCGGTTTTTGTGGGGTTCACTGATAGTTGGTGTTTACCACACCAATTTTCTATTATTTTCAGGGCCTGGCGCATTAGGTTGCACAGTGTGTTTTCGTGGGTGCCATTTATTATTATGGTTATGTCGTCGGCGTATCCTACAGTAAAGTAACCTTTGTCATTGAGATCTTTTATTAGACTGTCCACGACCAGGTTCCATAGAAGCGGCGAAAGGACGCCACCTTGGGGGCAGCCCTTCGCCACGATGGCCCTTGTGATGTCGTTTACGGTCACTTGTACTGCCCTCTGTTTGAGCATGTTGGTGATCCAGCCGCTCAGGGTCGGGTCTATGTTGTGTCTTTCTAGAGCCGTGCTGATGCTTTTGAAGCTGGTTTTGTCAAAGGCGCCCTCGATGTCAATGAAGGCAGCCAGTGCTGAGCATTTGTGGTCCACGGCGCATTCAATTTTGGATATCACACTATGCAGTGCGGATTCTGTTGATTTGCCTGTGGAGTACGCATGCTGTTGTTTGTGGAGTGGCTTTGCCCGAAGAGGTCCGTCTCGGATGTATCGATCACAGAGTCTCTCTAGGGTCTTTAGTAGAAAGGATGTGAGGCTTATGGGTCTGTACGCCTTGGGTTGTGTGTAGTCCGCTTTTCCCGGTTTTGGTATGAAGATGACTTTCACTTCGCGCCAGGCTAGAGGTACGTATCTTAGTGCTATGCAGGCCCGATAAATTTCTACCAGGCATGGTGTGATATAGTCAACCCCCCATTGTAGTAGGGCTGGGAAAATGCCATCTAGTCCTGCAGACTTGTAAGGCTGGAAGGTGTTGATAGCCCACTTTATTCGGTCCTGTGTTACTAGACTGTGGGCACTGGACCAGTCCTGTTCCGTTGGGGTCCAATTGGGCACAGCTTCCCAGGTCCTGTCCTCTAGGAGTTTGCAGTCTGGGAAGTGAGTCTCGAGAAGGACCTTGCTGGTTTCCTGGTCCGTTAGTGTGTATGTGTTGTCGGGTTTTTTCAGCGCGCCAAGGGTTCGGTCCTGATCTGTTGATAGGATCTTCCTTATTCTTGCGGCTTCATTATTGGTTTCGATGGATTCGCAGAATTTCCGCCATGCTGTCCTTCTGGCAGTTCTGATTCGCTTTTTGTATGTGTATTGTGTTTCTTTGTATCGCTCCCAGTCTTCCGGGAGTCGGGTGTTTTTGGCTTTATTGAATTGCTTCCGTAGTGTGTTTCTGAGCTTACCAAGTTCGGCGTTCCACCAGGGATTTCTCTCACTGTTGGTTTTTGGTGCTCTTAGTTTACAGCATGCATGGTATGCTTCGGTTATGTATTCTGACAGCTTTGTCACAGTGTATTCCAGTTGTGCCGGTTCTGTTATGGTTATTTGTGATAGGTGCCTAGCTAGCATAAAGGCTAGGAGGCGCTTGTACCCGGGCACATCGGTGCGCCGTGGGTTACGTCTCGGTTCGGGTCTCCTTGTGTTAGTAGTTAGTGTGAAGCGGATCCTTCTATGATCTGAGCAAGAAGGTTCGTCCGATACATGCCAGTTTGCTATAAGATTAGTCGCGTTTTCTGTAGCAAGAGTTAAGTCAATGATCGTTTGTCCTCGGACTGTGACCCAAGTGGGTTCAGAGCCTCGGTTAACGATGTTTAGGTTAGTAGAGAATAAATAGGTGGATAGTACCTCTCCTCTGGAGTTCGATGCCTCGCTACCCCAGAGCGGGTGATGGGCGTTTGAGTCGGTGCAGATGATCAGGTCCAGATCGGTGCTCTCGCAGTGCTGCACCAGGTCGGCCATTTCTTTTGGTGGACAGTCTATGTCCTCGCCCGGCATGTATACCGAGGCGAGTACAACATCTGGGAGTTCACCTACGGTGTGGAGCCTGACAGCTGTCAGATCTCTGGAACAGAATTGAGTGAGCAGCGTGGTAGGGATATCTTTGGGTATATAGACACAGGATCTGGGTTTGTCTGAGCTGTGTGTGTTGAGGATTAGCTTACCTCCGATGTTATTGAGGCCGCATATTCTGTTGTTCCTGATCCACGGCTCTTGGATCAGTGCAATTGTTCGGGGGTAAACCTCCAGTGCCCTGCGTAAGCTAGCCGTGGCAGTCTGGCTATGTTGGAGGTTTGTTTGGATGACGTTGAGTGGTGGTGACGGTGATGAGGGGGAGGGTTTAGTCGGTGGTGGATCCATCGGACAAAACCCCCGCCGCCTCCTCTCTGTACTGGCCTTCGTGCTGATCCCCCGGCGACGAAGCAAGAAGTTGCTCGCACCAGCCGGGAGATGCGGGTGGAATGCTGGCTGCGTCATCAGCCATCGCCGCGCGGGCCATGACCTCCTCCAGTTGGGCGATGTCTGTGTCGTCCGTCTGTGTCGCTGTCGGTGTCGTCGTCGGGTCCGTCGTGTTGTCCGAGGGCTGGGTCGTGGGCCAGAAGCGCACGTATATCGAACCTAGTAGGTACGATATCCGTCGCTCCCGCTCCATGACCCTTTTCACTTCCTCCGGTGGCACACCTAGGGTCAAATGAGTCCCGTAGTTGTCGCCACCGACGGCAGTTGCCCTGTATAGGGACCACCTGGCCATGTCATACCACGTGTTCTGACGAATCAGAACACTGTGGAGCCTCCTTATGTCACCTCTATAGCGAGGGACGAAAAGCGAGGCTCTGACACGGGTGGGCACGTCCGATTGTCTCAGTACCGTCAGTGTGAGGTCAGTGTTGGGGAGTTTGAGGAGGGGTACATTATTGGTCAACCAGGTCAGGGCGTGGTCGTCCTCGCACCATATTTGTACTGTGCCCTCCGCTACCCGTGGGTATCCGCGGAAGGCAGGGAGTGGTGCTGTCGAGTCCGTGTCCATTAGTGCGTCCTCCAGGCCTGCTTTGACCAGCTCGGCCTCGTCTTGCGTCAAGTCTCTAGAGGGGGGAGGGAAGCAGATTGCTACGGCGAGCCGCGCAGGAATGTCCTTTGTGGCCCTCGCGTAGGTCCTCGGCTCCCCCTGGGCGGAGTGGACCCTTACACGCTTGGCGTCCCCCTGGAGCGTGCTCGGTGAAGCCGAGTCATCAGGGCGCTCCCTCTTCGCCGGCCCTGTACCGCTCGGTCCAGGCTGCGGCGTTGAGATGCCAGGCTGGGTGGTGACGTCAGGGCGCAAGGATCCACCTCGCCTTCCTCTGTGGTGTCTCGGTCGGGATTTGTCGCGGGATGCGTCTGTGTTTGAGTGTTGGGGTCGCTTGGCGTCCTCGGCAGACTCTGTCGTGTGCAAGGGCTTTTCGCGCTGGGTTGCCCCTTCGCGGACCTGCCCCTGCACGCGTGGTTCCGCGTCCGGCTGCTTTTCGCGCTGGGTTACCCCATCGCGGACTTGCAGCTGGTCGCGTGTTTCCACGTTTAGCCGCTTTTCGCGCTGGGTTTCCCCTTCGCGGACTTGCGGCCGTTCTCTTTTTTCCGCGTCCGGCCCCTTTTCGCGCCTGGTTTCCCCGTCGCGGTCTCGGGGCTGGTCGCGTACTACCTCTTCGGCGTCCGATCGCGCTTCGCGCCGGCTAGTGCCTTCGCGGGTGCTGCGCTTTCGGTCGCCTACTTTCCTCTCCCGGTTTGAGATTTTGGGGGCTCACTGACAAATAATACTTTGTAACCTAGCTGTAGGTAATACTTTAAGTTACTCATGTTGTCTCACCCTGAGTTTTACCTATGTATTCCCTACTATCTGTCTGTGTATCTATTACCTGGATTATAAACTATTTTCTATTTGTATTTTTCTAATATACAAAAGAAATACCCTACTTATTATTTGTTACAGATAGTAGTGTGCCAAAATGTATCAACCCGTCAAGGAATGGTACAAGGAGTGCTTGCTCATGAGATGATTCATATGTTTGACTACTGCCGGAATCAGCTGGACTTCAAGAACATGGAACACCTGGCTTGCACAGAGATAAGAGCTGCCAATCTCACCCATTGCTCCTTTGCAAGCGCATGGTCACAGGGTGATGCTTCATGGGGCAAAATTAAGAAGGCTCATCAGGTAATTTTAAACTCAACATTCTTGCTTTATCAGCAACTTGAGAAAGTGCCCTAGTTGCACATGATTTCTTATTTATATTATAAACTACATGGTTTTCATCTTAAGATTTAATAAATAAAAGTTAGACCAGAATTTAGCTACGAAGTTGGTGTTCTTCAGTAGCGCCCAGATATATCACCCGAAGCACGGTAACGCAGTGTTTGCTGCTCCCGGAGGAAGCATATTATCCACCAATTGCTCAAAAGTTTAAGCTTCAAACATGAACGCATGCGCGACTACAGCGGTCGCGTACGGCGTAGGTGTGCAAGGCGCCATAGACACGTGTAGCGTTTGCCGTGCGACTGACGCTCCCAGTACGCAGTCGCTTTGGTTGCGCAGGTTTGGCCGAAGCTATAGTTTTAGATACCTTAAGAGGGGACGGGTGGTGCGAGGAATTTGAAAAATAGGTATTTGAAGAAACTATTGCCGTCGCCTTACCTCAAGTCTGCCATCGTAATGTGTGATAGGGACAGCTGCAGCTCAGACCGAAATTATCACAAAATTTTTGACGAGATCGCCGTTTCGTATTCCCGTTTTTCTCCTCGAAAACTGAGCCGATTCAATTATTTTTTACATTAACATTTTAAGAAAGAGTATGTTTAGGTTTCTATCATCTTTTCAATATAATTGCGGTAATTTTTTTGTAATTTTTAGAGGGTCATATTTATTAAATAGTTGCTAAAAAAAAAGAAAATGACAGGGACGTGTTTACAGCAGACCTTGACTTTATAAAAAAAATTGCTCTAGAGCCATTATTTACGAAGAAAAAAGGGGAATACCTTTGTATGGAGAGTCGCACGCCCAAAACTAGTCTGTAGGTTGGTAGGTATAAAATTTAAAAGCATAAATAAAATGTGTAGTATTAACTCTTGATTTTATTTTTTCCAGGATTGTGTGAAAACCAAAGCATTATATTCCGTCCTTGCTGTTAGACAAATAGAAATGAAAGAGGCTATTGAAATCATAGAAAGAGTATTCCCAAAATGTTACGACGATCTTGAGCCAATAGGACGAAGAATAAGAAGGAACTCTGATGACATGCTCAGGGCATTCAAAGAAGCATCTTACTTTGGTTATGAATAGCAATAATTGTTAATTATTATGTAGAATACTTATGTAGATAGTAAAATTTGTGTACAAAGTTATACCCAGAATCAAATCGTTATAAAAATAAAACAACTAAGAAATGATTTAAAATAATGTCTTTTATTTCATTATTTTCTTTATTCACTTAATTATTATGTATTGCCTACGATTTGTAAGGTTTTTAATACTACCTTTCCACAGTTTCCTTTAGGTAACAGATATGAATCACAAGCGTAACCCTATGTCTTAATTAGGCAAGTAAATGACTGAAAAGGCACAAAGTTTGTTCAGTTGATGATAGGTGTTAATACTATGAAATTGAACTTGTTTCGACGTTTATATTTTGTCCGCCACGCAACGCACAATAATTGCTATCTACCGGATCCGTATCCCAACCCGCACTGGGATCGCGTGGTGAATTACGGCCCATTCCGTCTCACGAAGAGGAGGCCTGTGTCTCAGCAGTGGGAACAGTATAGGCTGATTATGCTGAATCTACGAAGCTCATCGAAATAACATAGATTTAACGAACAGCCTATCGCATTCATTTTTAGTCCAATTATCTTTAAAATATTTTAATGGGATGGAAAATGAAAAATCTAACTTTCAAGCTGCAATATCACCAAATTATTAGGGAATTTATGGCACCGTAGCTAACGAGATCAGCCAAGGGTCTGGGTTCTATCGGAACGTTTTAACATCATGTGCGTACATCCGTGGCGGTTAAAAGACAAACGGACCACATAATGCTTACATCTTATTGATTTATCACACAATGCTTCGTTCCTTAACTATGACTTATTATGACCGCAATGAGAACAGGATTGTGACCAAAATGATTTTGTGCATAAAACTGATTTGTGCTACATCATAATGACCTCTTAATGAGCAAAATGTGAACTGAGTTAATGGCGTACACAATTTAAATTATTATCTAAGATCATAACCGCACATGACTAGATGGGACAAATAAAATCTTTTTATTAAAATTACAGTACATAGGTAACTACAGTCAGCAACGGATCTCGATTAAAACTATAGCTTTATAGAGCACAATGCCTATAAGACATAATCGGAATAGATGTATGATTAGAATGGTGGATACAGGTTGAAACTCTCCGTTATTAGGCGTGCTACGCACTTTTTCGTGTCACCATATCTACATGAAATCCTGAAAGGCAGTCTATCGAATAATTTTGTGCAACTTTAGATAAAATGTAAAAGTACCAGCGTTCATCGTTGCTGACCGTGCTTACTTACTTAATTAATTAATTGCCAATGATAAAAATTGGTTGTTTTTTTGTTGGTCACACATAGGTAATGAAAATGATTGCACGTCCGTTCGTTTTTGTTCGTGATCAGTGACCACGGAATAATTGATTTTTCTGATAACCGTATCTGAAT
The DNA here is from genome assembly GCA_963669345.1 of Gortyna flavago. Taxonomy (NCBI): domain Eukaryota; kingdom Metazoa; phylum Arthropoda; class Insecta; order Lepidoptera; family Noctuidae; genus Gortyna; species Gortyna flavago. The sequence continues at coordinate 6,538,352 of OY770132.1, forward strand.
CTCAAAATGTCGTATTCTGTTAATTTGACTGCGGTTGATTTGATAACAAACCACAGTCCAGTTGACTAAAATCTAACGGCGAACTCATTAGGCTATCTCGCCAGTCCACTGTGCTAGCAGGTGACATCACCTGGTAAGCAGTAGGCGGAATACGTAGGTGGGTACTTAGGTACCTACTTCAACATAAATAGTTTAAATGTGTAGGTATTCTGAGGGCAAGATTCAACTACTAAGTGTGTAAGCGTTCCATACGAATATAAACCCTATCCTTATGGGGTTAATGTTCATATTCGAATATGAACATTAATGCGATAGAATAATGTTCACATTCGTATGCGACGGCCTGTGAGTCTTGTCCTGGGGACACACCACGTCTTTCAAAGTTCAAGGTGAAACAAGCAAAGCCTAGAACACTAGAAAGTTGAAAAGTAGAGAATGAACTTGTCTCTCAGTTATCATAGTGCGACTTTTTATAGGTACGAACCAATTTTTATCATACCTTTTTAAAATGGTTGAGCTAGTCATAACATATAAAGGTAAAAGAGCTCTTAAATATTATAAATAAATCTCAACCTCAATTTTATTTTGTATTAATTTGTGGGGTAAAAAACAAACATCCTGATTGGTTCCTTTTTTCGATAAAACATTGAACTGGTTGTTTCATAAAATCAATATTCTAGCTGTATAGTATAAAATTATCTTAGGATGACACCTACAAGCTATTTTATAATAAGTTAATAAAACTAAATGAGCACTACAATCTCTATGATATCGGTATTATCAGGCCTTAGTTATTAAATATTTACTTCCTAGACTTACATAACATTATATTACAATGTGTACCTAGTGGTAGGCATTTGTCTAAATGCCATTAACGAGTTTGGGATCAATAACAAACATGATCTGTTTGATACGGAAAATGGCTTTCAGAAAAATAATAAGAAGAATCACGAAGTTAAGGCTACGATTTATAACAAAAACAATAAAGGTATATAGAAACAGACAAAAATATAACTACTTATGAGACGCGATAGATCTATAAGCAATTTAGAAACACTCCATTAACAAATATTTTGTACATGGTGGTAGCTGTACCTATCTACCCAACTTCATTGCATAAAGGTTTGATAATTTATCCCGAGTGAATGTAAGTAGATAGAGAAAATCATCTTCGATAAAATTAGTTGGAAAAACACAAGGCAAAAGGCACTCGTCAGAAAAGGCATTTTTCTTAGAATAGTTTTTGTACTATTGAGCTCAACTGTGGTCCCCATGCTGCCCGCATACATACTTAACGATATTATTGTTTCCATTTCATGCTATTCGTTTTTAAATCTCTCGAAATGATTTCTTTATTCTGAGCATTTCTAAGATATCTACTAATTTTAGAATTTACTAGCGTCACAGTACTCAATATTATTCAATTGAAACCGTCTTCTTACAAGGCACATTTACAGCTCTATCTTTACTTAAGGACACTATATTAACAAACGTATTATTTCTAAAAAACTTCGTTGGAACCTTGAACAGTGCGTATTCCCGTACGAAGAAACCCTTAATAATATCATAACGTCGCGCTTAAAATGTTCAACATTGTTAATTAATTAGAAGGTATTTAACTTACAAATACAGGGCCACACGTTTATATTTATAATTCGACTAGTAATTCGTCTAATATGTACAACAATGTCACATCGTCTGCATAGGCACTATGATCACAAACTTGGTGATGTTATGGTGCTAAAGGTTCACTTCACGTTCACTTGAGTCGCGAGGCTCGGTGTGCCTCACTTAGGTATGTGGTCCAGTAAATAACGGTAAAGAGACAGAAGCACATGGGGAACACCATGAGCGCGAACTTGTCGAGCGCGCCGTGCTGCGCGCCGCAGAACATCACGCCGCGGTCTACCGTCTGCCGCAGCCGCGTCACGAAGCTGCTGGGCCCGCCGTTCCCTGACGGCATGGACTCCAATATTGGCGAATCCTACAAAATTACAAACAAAGGATTTTCACAATAGTCTTGCTGCGTAATCTTCTCGACGCGTAGTTCTCCAATTTATTAACACTCAGTCTATTCCGTAGCTAATTCTAAAGTACTCGGACATCAAGATTCCTACGCCTACCGTTATAATAACAGTGATTTTAAGCAGTGCGAATTAATTTTGCTTTTTCTAATATCTTTACCTACTTATGTTCTTACTAGCTCAAGTTAGCCAAGTATCCTTAACTACTGATTACTGCGGTGATTTTAATATCTAAGTACCTACTCTACGAATCATACCACCACCAATAGATTACCACCAATACTTAAAAAAATGTTGTTGTTTGTTTCACTGGCATGCACTATGCTTGCCTGCTAGGCATTATGTATTTAACCAACCATCAGATTTGCAAGGGAAATACTGTCTAAACTAGGTATTGTTGTAATTACATAATAGTGTCATTTGCAGCGTTTTACGATAGCCACACTGTGCAGTGTTGTTGCTTTAAATTCATATTTTACCTTGCTGACTGATCTTGTTTCACATCCAACCTTATTTTGTCTCCAATTCCTTCCCGAGACAGACTAGAAATTGGTGGCCTAAGTTTAAAAATTAATGCACCTAAATAATACGTGGTATGTTAAGTATTTTACATGCAGTGTAATGCTTCACTGGGGTACTGGGAAGTTACGGTAGATATTCTATGTTAGGAGCGAGTTCAGGCGTAGTTCTAATTACCCTCTGTATGGTTTGGTGTTCCATCTGTTGTTTGAAGCCGTCCTCCTCGACGCTCAATGTGGGCGAGAACATTCCTCCCTGCGGCGTGCCCGTCACCGGCGTGCTCAGCCTCTGTGGAGGCAAACCCGGGCCCTTTAGTGTCGTGTTCTTTAATTACTTTATTACTATTAGTGTGTTGTAGTAGGTTGGTAGTAATCAAGAGGTCCGTATTGTGGTGGAATGATTCTAAGTACGTCCTAAGCTGTCGGGACTGACCTGCGAATGGTTGATATGTAGCGGCGGCGGCGCCAGCTGCGCGGCGGAGGCGGCGCGGCGCATGTCGGCGCGCCGCCGGCTCCAGCTCTTGTCGTAGCGGATGCCGAACAGCACCACGAAGTACTCCATCAGCGCCAGGAATACGAAGATGGTGCACGAGATTAACCACACCTCTATGCACTTCAGCTCAAGCGCATCTGGCGAGTTTGTGCTGGAATGTAATACGACCCTAAATTTTTTACTTTAGTACAATGCCTTCAGGAAAATATAAGTACTCCTCCGCGTCAAATATACCTGAGTAGGTACTTGTCAACGATTTTATAATAAAACACGTCAGTAGAGAATCTCCAAAACTTTGTCATACAAAAGATGCTTTTAGAATTAAGTATCTAGATAAGATTTATGAAGGACTTCTGTTGCTTCGCCAAAATTATATATCGTGATTAAAGAACATGGTTGTAAGTACATACCTGACTGTGTCGAACATAGTGACGAGTGAGAGCAGCGTGGTGACGAGCAGCACCATGCGGCCCGGCACGATCTCAGGGATCACGCAAAAGCTGCCCCACGAAATGATGACGAACAGCGACGATGGCAGGTAGCTCTCTAGCAGGTAGCTCCGCAGCTCGCGAGACAGCCTGATCTGTAGCCGCGCCGCTGAATGCTCGCCTGACGATGCGAAACATATTGACATTTAACTCTCCTAATATGTTCCAACCTACGTGTTTAGTGGTCAGTGCAAGTGACTAGGTACCTACCTAACATCTAACAATTACTATCTACTAACAGTACTAAATACAGTGTTTTCTATTTCTACACTTACTGAAGCTTAGCCCTCAGAGCCACTGCTTGGGCTCAGCAGCACCCAGCACTGAGCATGTGTTAACAATTCTGTATGCCTACATCGCTATTTGGGTGGCCCTGCTCTGATATCAATTGTCATTAATTTATGCTCCAATTTTGTAGATAATCTCTTTTTATCACAACAAGAACATTTGACATCCACTTAACAACACCAAAATACAAATCGTGCGTCACAGACGTTCACAGAAAGGAAGATGTTGCAAGGCACGGATGTCGTAATCAATATAAAGTTTTTGAGATGTTGAGGTATTTTTCTGTAGGTATTTAAAACGTTGTTCAATAACGATCCATTGTGATCATGTGGTGATCATCCGCGCCAAGCAGTGCGGGCGGCATGCCAGCGTATAGCAACAGCGTGTTAGCGTTAATAGGTACATAGTTAGTTACGAGGCGCAAACACAAGCGCAAAGCAATAAATATACATTTACCTTCACCAAAATTGCGAATATGATTACTTTTGTCCGTGACGAAGCTGACCACATATTTGGGCAGTCGGAAATGGCTGCGCTGCTCGCTGCCCACGGGGCCGATGCCCAGCCACGGCGCTACTTCTCGCCACTCGAAACGCACATCCTGCGTCGTGTATTTATCTGAAAAATTAACACTCAAATTAAACAAAAGCCAACTTAATCACCGTACACTTGTAATAGTGCAAATGTGTAATCATTAACGATTACAGTGTCATCTCGATAAAAATCTATAAAAAAAAACATTATTTTAAGAATCCAAAGTCGAATAACTGGCGTGTAGACAAAACATGTTGTAATTCTGTCTAGCATCAGAAATCAAAACATATTTTACGATTCTGAAACTTCTCGCACTGGGTTTCTTGAAGACTTTTTGCGACTAGGTTAATTGTTTGATGTAGGTAAATGACCTATGTATAGCTGGCATGACGCTTCCCAAGAGTTATTTAGAAAATATATCGTTTTTTCAGTAAAATGAAATGAAATGTAAATCATTTTGTTCTGTAAATAGGATTTCGGAATCACTATAACACGTCATGTTGTAAACAATGAATAAGCTAGATGAGGTCGGCGTTTCCTATCTGACTACTCTTGAGAAGAAAGGCTGAAACAAACTTAGAGAGAGTTCAAGAGAAATCCCCAAAAACTGTTAGGTAGGTACAACATAATGTGGTGCTTCCGTTGAGTACCTACCTCTGAAGATATTCTCTCAGAGGTACGTTATTCAACGTAAATCATCAAAATGTACTTACAACTACTGAAGTCGATGGCGCAGTTCTGAACGTCCAAAGGGTACAGAACGAAGTCCATCTCGCACTTGATAGTTATTGTCGCTCTGTAAAAGAAAATTATATTTGTGGTTAATTTGATGACTCGACCATTAGAAGGTTCAAGCTTATGTCAGTTCCTTATTTGATTGAGACAGTTTGTATAATCTGCAATAGCATAGTAAAGCCCCATTCTTTTGCGATCGGTTCATCATAGCCAATGTACCTACTGAGGTATCCATGCGTGAACAAGTGTCGCTTTTTGGCTTCATGTATATATAAAAAAATAGACATCATTTATCAAGACTACAATTTACGACTTGTTGTCGACCATGCGTTAAATACGAGATGTATTAAAATAAAGTTTATTAATAACGGGGTTTCCGTTAGATAAAACTGTAAAACTGAAGGCGAGAGTTTTATTATGATGATGTTTGGACGTTAATTTGACGTACGAGTATGTTTAATGTTTATGTTTCAAGATCTAGCAGAGAGCAGCGTAAATAGATAGTAAAATAATATAATAAAGTGATGGACGAACCCAATACTGACTGAGACGGTGCGGTTTGAGTACAGCCGCAGCGACGCCATCTCCTGCAGGACGGAGAGTATCCTCATGGTTTGGAGCTGCCAGATGTACAGGTCTGGCGTCCAGATGAGCGCGCGGAACTCCCACGGCAGGTCGATGAAGGGCATGTTGGGCGGCACGTGCAGCCTGCTGTCGGCCCACGACACTTGCAGGAAAACGTCCAGCGTTATCTCCTGCGGAGACCATGCGGACTATTGGAGCGGTTTATAGATAAGTAAATAAATGATCATTGCAACAAAATCTCAAAATGAAAATGGTGCTAATGAAAGCGAAATAATGACAGGAATACATAATTAGCCATTGGGTTATGCTAAAACTATTGAATAGAAGGAACAGTGTGTTAAACTTACCTCTTTATTTTCATCAACTCCAGATACCCGGTTGACATTCACCCCTACGTATACTGTCGTGTTTTTGTCTGGAAGAACAATGAAAAACTTCTAAATTGCGTTCCTTGAAATAATGACACATTTTTGGAAAATAATAGCTCCTAATCAATGGTTATAAGGCGGTCGACAGCGGAGATATCACGGTCGAAAACCGCAATATTAGCTAAGCTGTGATAGGCCACCAAACTTAGCCCTCGAAACTGATCGTGACCCTTAACATGTAGCAGTTTTAAATAGTGCAGAAGTTGCATTTAGAGGTAACTTAGACTTTGATTTAAAAATATCTAATCAAAAAACCTATATTTCCTTAGGTAGGTAAGCATTCATAGGTAAATACAGCAGGGCATGTTGTGCTTAAACAACAGTACCTATCATAATTAATATCAAGCAGTATACACACAGAGTATAAATAAGTGACATAAGTAACAACTTATGTAACAACAACAACAACTGCAACAATATCAACAACACTTGCAACTTGTGCAACTTGTGTGTACCTACTTAAAACTAACAAGTTTTGACAATTTTAGGGTTCGTAAGTGGGTATCGTCTGTTTCTTTGTGTTATAGTATGGAATGACTTGCTACGTTAACTACGGCTAAACAGCGGGATAAACTTGTTCAATAATGTTGGGTACCTATTCGAAACTCATGAAAGGAATCATGAAATCTAGTGGAAATATTCGCCCCGTAAGAGAAAAACTGAAACTGTAAATAAAGTTGTTCTAGATTCTGTTGCTTTTTATTGATGCGACTTTTATGAAGATAACATACAACATGTTATTCTGATTTCTGAATAGATTCGACGTCGTTTGATACACCTAGATGTTGCAAGTAGGTATCTATACCTAGGTAGGTACACGAACGTCCATGAAGGTTCGTGATGCAAAACCATTAGGATTACTGGATTCCAGTTTTACTACTTTTGTTTTAGACACAGAAATGTCTCGTCGCTTATAAAATATGATAATTATTCGGATTCGGTAAAATTTAATATTATAAAATTAGTTAAGCGTGAGTAACAGGAGTGGTCTTTCTATTTTGTGATTTGAAAATGGATCTATGATTTTAGTTTTCTTTTTTATTCACGGTCAGTATTTTAATAAAATGTTTCTAGTTATAAGGTTTAATAACTTGCTTCGTAAGGAGGCGGGTTATAATTAGCAGCGTTCGTTGACGTATGACAATCACCTACGGCTTGACTAATGATTGGTTTTGCGGCCAGCACCGGCAACAGCGCGGTTGTGCTGAATAATGTCCGGTGCTAAAGTGGATAGCCGAGTAGGGACGAGCTATTATCTATGCGTGACTTTATAAAAATATGACCAACCTTGTATAAAATTTAAGTGTTTTTAAAAATAGATCGCCATTTACTTAGACCGAAAATTCAAAGCGAAAAATTCAATTTCAAAGGTATTTAGATACCTATTATCTTACCTACTTAACTCCTTATGATTGTACATACATGGCTCAGCTTACGGTTGCCTACAATTCGTTTCGCCGATAATGAGCGTAGCCATGTAGAAGTCTTATCCAACCTGTCATCTAAATCGTGGGTACCAAGGCTCTTAATCTTTTACTTATTAGATAGACACTAGTTCCGGGTGCTTCATAGAATTTTTCCTTTTCCTAAACGGGAAACCGGGAAATGTTGCGTGCTGTAGTATTAATTCAATAAAAATAAGTTTGACTTACCGGGTGGAATGTTTCTGTTGTAGCCTTTTGGAATATCGTATACATGCTGGTCCATGTACAGGATCTGGCTGAAAAAAAGTTACGATAAATTAGATACCTAAATTATATCAGTTATCTACAACACGGATTTATTACGTGAAAAACTATTTAATTATGGGCTGATTTTTCCAACGCTAGATAATTTTATTGGAGGAATAAATTTGATTGACGGTTTTTCCATACAAAAACTGTCAGACGTAAGTTTATTCCACGAATAAAACTTATCTGTCGATTGAATAATCAGCCCGAAATAACATAAGTAGGTACCTAGGTAGCGGGCGATAAAGCGGTTTAACAAACGACGGGTAAAAACCATTATGATGAAAACAAATTTTTGTATTGTCATAAATAATGAAATGTTAGAGAAAAACCACAAATGAAAAACAAGTTACACGTGCCATAAATCGCAGAAAATTACTACCTACTCCGACTTATGTCATAGTGAGGATGTACAAGGGCTTAACTAACATAATGAAACTACACAACAAGTAACAAATATGACTTTTCCATTTCATAATGTACTTTTTAAGTAATTAATCCTCACTGGTAATCACAGAATACCAACCTCCACTGGGCTCGCGTGGTGGCCCGCTTCCTCTCACCGAGAGGAGGCCTGAGTCCCAGCAGTGGGTACATTAAAGGCTGATTATGCTAATCACAGAATGACGATGATGAAAGGCATCGTGAGACGATTTGAACTTGTAATTCTTTGAAAAACCCGAAATCTCTACCTTGCATCGGTGATTAATGCTAGTTCCTCCCATATATTATGACAAGGTTACTCTGCAGTGTCACTGATACAGCTTGCAGAGTTAACAGTCCATGTTGTGGGACCTTCCCTGGCTAGATACAGATAGTATTTCCCGGGCGCCCGACTGATGGTAGTGGAAGGTACCGTGGGGTTTTAATCGGAAGGATTTAGACATAACCATCTGTTCTGTTCAGACGAGAGTATCCATGATGATTTCCCCAGAGAAAAATAAGGCTAGGATCCGATGATCCTAGCCTTTTTTCTTTGTTCATTAAATGAACTTTTGAAGGCAAACGGAACAGTGGATGCGGAAGGTGAAGAACCGGGTGTAGTGGTAGTGAACTCGGGAGAGGCATTGTACTGTGATAGGTACTCCAGATAGTCATTTACAAAAAGATGAACTTTTCAGGTCTGTGGCACATTGAAATGTACTTCCTTTTGTCTTTCCTTTTTTGTAGGTTGAGGAAACCTTAAAAGGCACGTGTGTTTTAAAAATAATCCTCCACCTTATAGGTACCTCAAGTTCAGTAATAGTTAAATTAAGTACGGAATAAATATAAGTTCACTAAGTATAATTGAAGCACTGAAACCTGAAACCTTACTAATACAAGAGCGAGTTTGCCTGTCAGTCTGTTTTGTAATTCGGAACGGGTAAACTATTGAACCGATTTTGATGTTATGGAATTATCATTTTTTTGCATTTTATTTTGCATAATTACAGGGACGGTTTGTTTTCAGGGCTTTCGGAAATGTTAAGTAATTATTGTACACAGTTCGCCTTTCTAGTGGCTAAAATGATTGATGAGTGATTGTAATCGATTAAAGAAATGGAGTTTACTAGACGATAAGTGTAAGCACAATATTTATATGTCTGTGTGGAAGTTATAAAATAAACTTTGCTTTGCTTTTAACTTTTTTTTTTTACTTTTTAATATATTTTGTTGTTATTTATTTATTAGAATTAATTTTATCTTTTTGTGTGCACAATTCTTGAGGAAGAGGCTACTTAACATCACGCTGGGACCCTTAGGAACCGAGCAAAAACAAAAAAAAAGTCAGAAAGAACGCTGAGCAAAAGCTGAGCGAAGCGCGAGCAGGCGATGCGATGCGACGACGTCGCGAGCAAAAGTTATTATAAAATAAAACTGTGGTTTCATTCGAGGTTGGTTGGAAAATGCTCAAGTAGAAGACGTTTTGTTTGTATACCTACTGAAAAATGGTTTAAATCTTCGGGTCCTTAATAATCTCAGTTTTAGCCTGCAAACATCATCGAGAACGGTTTGACCGATTTGTTTTTTTTAATGTTCTCAATAATCCGAATAAAGTTTTCAGGGAAAGTAAAATGAGAAAAGTTGCCAGGAAAACTCCTTTTTTTCTATGTAATTTTTGTATGGTCTCAAGACCTCGACTCACGATTCGAACAATGGATAGGTATGCGTAATTAATTTTAAGAGCGAACGACGTACGGCATTTCATACAAACTTTCAAGCCCTTATTTTTTAAAATGAATGAACCGATTTTAATCAAAATTCACACGCATAAGCAGGATACAAAGGTCTAAAAATTTAGTAAAGAACATTTTACGCGGTTTATTCACTAATGGCGTTTTTTATTTACAATGTTTTTCAGGGGATAATTTATTTTTCAGGTAGACTTGAACGCAACAGTGTTAAGAAAATTTTCTAATAATATTAGTCAAGATAAGTACGCAATTGAAGGAAAAGCGGTTTTCCTTGACGATGACAGTTATAGAAGTAGGTATAATCCATGGACTTATCTATACTTATAATAAATCTGTAGAGAGGTCAATTCTGTACATGATATATATTTTCAAAATAACTATCAGGGGGTAATTAGTGATCGATACTGATGCCAAAAATGCAATCAGTAAAATTTTTGTCTGTCTGTCTGTCTGTCTGTCTGTCTGTCTGTCTGTCTCTATGTTCCTTATAGAAACAAAAACTACTCGACGGATTTTAACGAAACTTGGTACAATTATTCTTCATACTCCTGGGGAGGTTAAAGTATACTTTTCATGACGCTACAATGAATAGGAGCTGAGCAGTGAAAGGAGATGTTGGGAAAACGGGAGAAGTTGCTCCATTTTTTAAGCTTCCGTCGCGTGTGCAGCCTTAATGGTTAAAGCTACATAGAAATCATTTATGAAGGAAATGTTCTACATAAAATTATGTAAAAAATATCCCACAACAGCATATGTCTATCTTTTATGGTTGACTCACAATAACACATGTAAGTCCCGATAGCTTAGCAGTTCGGAGCTTTCTGATTATATTTGTTTACTCTTACGTTTATAATACTCTCACTTATCCCTAATTAAAAGAAGTTAATATTATTACCTATTCAATAAAAATAGAATCATAGTAATCAGTATAGAAACACCAAACTTATACATGAAATACGCTAATAAGCCATCGCGCTGTCGCGCGTGAATACTGAATCATGCCATAAGGATTATTTTTGTGTAACGGTTGCCGCGCTCGACTCGGGTCGTGGCGGTAGGGTGTAATAAAACCGGGGCAGCGGGATTGTCCGAAAGGGTTACCGCTGCCCCGGAACATAAAGGGCTAAGGAAGGAACACGGATGGGTTTTAGTCAGTAAGAGTCTGACACTCCCTTCCGCTCCACCCAGAGCGGGAGGGGTCATTGGATGATTTCCCATCCTTAAAAAAAAAAAAAAAAGGGAGGTCCGGGCAACCTTACCGAGTTGCAACTGCGAGTGGTCATGTCAAAAAAAAAAGCGCGAGCTTCATTCAATATTTGGCTGTTGATGCGTTCAGAGCTATCGACCTTATTGACAGATAATAATTGATATTAACAAACCGTGCTTATCAGCGCGACTTTTAGTCTTTAAATAGTTTATTTGAATTTCTTTTGTTGTTATTTTATAACATAGGTATTAGTTGTTTTGGTAGTGTTTAAATATTCGTACATTGAAATTATCAAAAAAATAAATGGCAGGGGTTGTTACGAGACCGAAGCCGAACCCAAAAATGTGATTAAAAAAATTTTTGTCTGTCTGTCTGTCTGTTTGTTCAGGCATCACGCAAAACGTACCGGTCCGATTACGATGAAACTTGGTATAATTATTCTTTAATATCCTGGGCACCACACTGGGTACTTTTTATCCCGGAAAAGTATATAAAATAAAAAACAAACTTAATTTTGCGGTTCGATCCCTAGACCCGATTACTGTACCAACCGCAAATAATAAGTTTGTCGTAGGTTACGTCACCCGCACTGTAAATGTAGTGCTGAAGGTTGAATTTGGCTTACACTTTTTGAACTTTGATTTGAACGGACGTATCGAGTAACGAGCGTTCGTTCTTATTAGCATTCTATAAATTGTATGTTTTAACTGCTACTTGCAATTCTAAACCGTGCTTTTCAGTGCGACCTTTTTATTCCTTTTAGTTTTTACTAAGTACAGTTTAAGGTAGAGTTATTTAGGTTTATTTTTATAAGTCGTAGGTATAGATTTTAATTTTAAAGTATGGGTGGTATATTTGATAGTGTACGTAGTGACCGTAGGTTATTTTATAAATCTGTTAGGTAGGATTAGTCATTCGTATAGATATTAGTTTTTAGGGATTTTGCTTATTTATTGAGTTTAGATTAGTTATCATCAGAAATAGGTTTATTTAGGTATTTTATTTTCTGTTATTGAGTTTTTTTTTTATAAATTGGGTAGGTACTTAGGTTTACTTTTATAATCTAATATAAAATTCAAAGTCCTGTGATCCTGTCTGACTGATTATATCAATGCACAGCCTAAACCGCTGGTCATGTAAAGACATTTTTGGAGAGTGTGTTCTTTGTGAAGTGTATCTGTTATAGGCAATGTGTATAATGCAGGCATTCTATACATTTCTTAGGTATTGTATAGAATGCCGGGGTCGTCCAGGCAATGTGTGAAATGATATTGAATGTTCAAACTATTTTACACTTTACCTAGGAAATGTATGGAATACCTAGGCATTGTATATAGAATACCTGCTGGTTCACAGGTAATATGTAAAGTAAATAGATTTGGTCTGTTTTTATCAATGTTATGTAAGTACCATGGGAGAAACGAACATCTATACACCGTAAGGACTATCTTGCTTACAACACACGGCCGCTATAGTAATACTTGCTAACTTCAGGTAAAATCTTTTGCATGGTTGCGATCGGTTGATACGTGACGTAGGATGCAAGAGCGAGTGAAGGGCACCCCGAGGTTAGGTTTGGTTAGGTTACTTTAAACCCTTTACACAGAAATAGGGGCTCCGCGAAGCGGAGCTCCGTCGACATTGGATGCAATGGTCGTTCATTATACACATTGCCTGATGCGCTTCGGGCATTTTATACAATACCTAGGCAATGTATGAAATGAATCGTATTATACACATTGCCTGAACGATTTAGGCAATGTATAGAATGCCTAGGCATTCTATACAATGCCGGATTATACACATTACCTATAACATATCCACTAAGAAAGGGTTTTTCGAAATTCCACTCAAAAGAAGGTGAATGGGGGGAGGGTGAAATTTCAGACGAACGAAGTCGCGGGCAGAAGCTAGTAATGTATAATCAGATTTATCGAGAGGTTAGTCATAACGCTTCTAACCCAGATTACTTACTGGATTGACAAGTTTAATTAACACCATCGGCATTGTTAATATGGGTACCTAAACTGACGATGACAATGTCTCATATGGTGACCCTGAATGAGTTTCAGTCGATGGATTTCTAGTCTAAAAACCCGAAATGTCCAAAAAACCTTGTTGACCAGAACGCCATTTCCTATGCAGTTAAAAAAAAAACCTTCAAAATCTAGTCGCAATCTCGTCTCAGGGACATGAAATGTATGAAAATTTTGACAGATTCAGAAATGGATTAGCATGCGAGGGTGCTTAAAAATACGAGATACCCCGTCAGATCAAAAACAGTAGTTCTGTAATGTTAATTCATTTCAACATACGGTGAGCATTGCAGAGCAGTAGGTAATACAATTATGTACGAAGGTAAGCAGTAACGTTGCATGAATGGATTATGGACAATAGGTACCTACCTACAGGTGGTAAGCTGAACCTATTTGTAGACGATGTAATTCACAAATAACAAGTGTTTGCGATTAAAGAGAAGGTATTAGAGATATTTTTAACAAGAGCATGGGCCTAATTGGTTTTTGAAATGTTCGTCAGGCAATTTAAGGATTTTACCGTTATGGTTTAGGAGGAGAAGTCTGTAGCAGTTTCAGCAATTGACATAGGTGGTACCATATAACTTATGTTTCCGACATAGCCTGCAGAGTAAGCAAGCTAAAGTGGCAGTAGGCTGGCCATGTTTGTCGAAAGACTGATAGCCGGTGGAGCAGACAACTCCTTGAGTGGAGATCGCGTATGGGCAAGCGTAGTGTAATACTCAGCTAGGAGGACCGACGACCTGAAAAGTAGCAGGGACAGACTGGATGCGGAAGGCGGAGGACAGGGTGTTGTGGCTTAGCCTGGGACAGGTCTTTGTGCAGCAGTGAACTGCGATAGACTGAATTGATTGATATGATAAATATAGCTGCTTACCCCCAAATTGCCCAAACTTTAATTTCAAAATTTCATTTCACAAGTTCACAACCCAAAACTAGATTTGAAAGTAACGATAAACAGGAGAGATACAAATAATAATTGACCTAGGTATATATTTCAGCGAAGATCGTTCTGTCAGTGTGGAGCTTACATAAGTGCTTGGCCAGACTATAGCAGCGCGGGGCGGGGAGCGGCACTGGTGCGGGACAGCGCGCGATTTGCCTGTCGAGCGCGATTTCGTTCTAAGTGTCGTCGTATCCAAGTTTATGTCAAATGGATGAAGAAGACTTATTTTTACTAGAAAAAAGCTCGTACTAGTTTGAAAACCCCGGTCCCCGCGCGGGCCGCCCGCGCACTCAATGCGGCCATTTGTATGAACGAGCTACGGCGTGAGTTGCCTGCGCGTTCCCTGCGCCAAGCAGCCCGCGCCGCTCACCGCACTATAATATGGACGCTCAAATGAAGTTCTTATGTTTGAGTACGCCCTCCCCGCGCCCGCGTTTGCAGTCTGGCCAAGCACTAAGGCAAAACTGAAAACGTCCGTATTAGCGAGGGCAGTCCATGGAGTATCAATTAGAATAGGAGACACCAATTATAAATCCCTAAGAACACTTTTTTAGAGCACTGACACTACGACCTCACAGTCGGCCGCGCCTTACACCACTAAATAAACAAGCGGGTTTATTAAACAAATAGCCTCGTGTGATAGGGTTTTGTGGTAAAAGAAAAAAATAAATATTTGTTGGTGGCAGATGCCGTTTATAGCGTCAGTGGGCGCAGAATATTTGACCTAATAAAGATTGTTATAGGAGGTACATAGTACTCTCGCGGATGCGATGTACAATATAGTGTTCGTATATAATTTAATATATTAAAATTAATATACTTAATACGTGGATTCGTGATTTGTTTGTAAACAATTATGATCAATAAGATTTCGTGGTATTTATAGTTTCAGTTTGGTTTAGAAATAATACCCTACCTAGAACTATGGGAACTATGGGGTATGGGAACTTATATTTTCGGTGAAACCAAAGAGATTTAAGAAATAATTTAATGTGAGTGAAACGTTTGCTATTTCTTGAAAGTCATTACTTTATTTTATTTTAAAGTTCATGGAAAACCCAACGTACAATAATAAGAATATGTATATACGAATTAGGTATCTACTTTCCGTTTTCGGAAATGTTAGCTACTTATTAATGATTGATGAGTGATTGTAATAGAATAAAGAAATTGAGTTTACAAAACGATATTTGTAAGCACAATATTTCTATGTTTCAGTGCAAGTTATAAAATAAACTTTGTTCTTTATAATATTAATTTGTATAAATAATTTCATGACGCTCATTAGTATTCCAACCACATATTTTTATGACGTTTTTAATAACGAGTTTCCTTGAAAAACTGTAATGAAACTGCACTGGCTTCAAATTAACCTTGTGTGCAAGCAACTAGGCTGAAAGTAATTAGGTACTATGACTTATGAAAATCGCATGTTTAGAACATAACCCGGAACAAAGTAAGACGAATTAAAATAATATTATGTATATTTTTATATCGTTCTAGGTCATCGATGCAACTCTTTTGTGTTCAACAATAATACATATTGTAGCGAAATAAAACGCGGTGACTTCACAATTTCACTACCATTACGTATAATTTTGTTGTAAAAATAAAAAATTCGAAATACAATAATTTAGTGTAAAAAAAATAAAGATAAAAGATTACTTTAAGATACCTTGTGACGTTGGTTATAAAAACGAATATGAATGAAATAGAAATACTTAAGGTTTTGGGTTTTGTAAAGACAAAAATAAAGTGAGAATTTTGTTACATTGACGTGATTGCAATCAAGAAAATATTAGATAGATTTAAAGTTTGCGCGGTCCAAGAGAAAAAAAGTTAAAATAGCACACCCGCCGTATTTGAATGATAAAAATTCACGCAATTTTGATAGGAAAATATATCTAGACAATCTACTATGAGAATAGACTAAAAAAGGTATCTGTTCCCAAAAAAGGGGTCTTCGTGTCCGTTCTCGGGATCCTCGTAGATTAATTGAGCAGAACAATAATCAGGTAGCAGATCCTCAACAGCAAGTAGATCTGCAACAGCTAGCTGCGGGCGCTCTTCTGGCGAACAGCTTATACTTCGTCTCGAGAGTCAGGGTTGAGTGAAAAATCGATCAAATCGGCTTGCCCGTAATTCGGGCCTTATCCTGAAGTAAAATTTAGGAATAAGTACCGGTGGAGCAAGCAGAATCACTTGTAACCAAGAAATAGAATAGAATGATACATACCAAAAATGAAGAAAAAATATGTTCACAAATAGTTTTTTAAATTTATAGATAACGAGGTACGGAGGAGTAAAACCAATTGCGACAGCAATTAAATTATTCAACCAACTCAAATTCACAATAAAATTTCGGCGTTAATATTCCACAAAAAACATGTTCCTCGTCACAAGGCTATTTTCAAAGTCCCATGCCTACCGTGAAAAATGCCATCTGACGTAAATACGATTCGTAATTTGAAAGATTTCAGATGGAAATTTCTGGACAGACTATGGTTCAAAAAAAGGTTGAATATGAGTTTAGAAGGAGGATTAAAGCCAAAATTATACTGCAGTATATACTTTTGCTTATATTTGTCACGCGAACCGTTCTAAGAGTACTTAAGTGTTAAAGTTAGTAGGTATGTGTCAGATTTAATTTTTAAATGATTGAAAACAAGGTTTTGAAAGTATTTGGGATGCGTGAAGAAGCCTCCTCGTGTAGCGCAGTTTGTTCCGCCAGTTATTATACTCATCTGAACCGAGCGCTCGGCGCATCCTGGACATGGCAGCCATACCCAACACCGTATTTGACTGGCCAATTCTTCCCTTGCGGTGGTAGGGCTAACGCCCGCTTGGTTTGCAACCACCCTCCCACCGGAATCTAGCGTCAAACAGCCTACTGTGTTTCGTCGATGCGTAGGAATTCCAGTGCATTAGGCATCTTCTGGGAACGCTCGTTCCATCATAGACCTCATCCATCGCTTTCCATCAGGCGTAAGTAATCGAGGTCAAGAGCAGGACCATTCAGCAATAAAAAAAAAAATTTAAGCTTAACATTTAAAAATAATATTAAATTTACAATTCTTTTCTTAGATATTAAGGTATATTTATTACATAACTGTTTATCAGTTAGGTATTTACGTATTATTTTTCTTCTTGAAAAATAGAATCATATAATTCGATTATTCGTAAAATTTGAGATTGCCGGGATTCAATTAATTAGGTATAATTTTTCGTAAATACATGATGTGTTACGAATGGAAAGAGGTAAACAATGCAAATTAGATGTGCCAATACATTTCGTTCCTGTACTCATCTGAACGTCTCATGTGTCTGTAATTGCTTCGACTACTACTATGTGACGATAAAATGAGTAAAACGCCACGTGCAATGTTGGGCTGTTGTCAACTGTCTCGGTTATGAGGGCTCGTCAGGTGGAATTGCAATACGGATGCCACGGCTTGCCAATATCAATGGTATATCATTTATCTTGCTCTATCAACGCCTGTTCCAACTGTGTTCGAATATTACATGTAGGCACAATATGAGAAGATCGATTTAATTACTCGTATACATTGATTTTTTAAATATATTTATAGAGAAGTTATATTACACAAGCTTTATGACATTTACAATGATCGTTACGAGCATTTATTACTTTACATTCACGCAAGATTCAAAAGGGGTTTCTTTCTAAATTAGGTACATAATTAATTAACAAATAAAATGTAGGTAGTATGGCAGTAAAGCTCAGTCAGTCAGTGAGCTAACCACTTTTTACAGGATGATTTTTGGGATGGGACTTCACGTCGAAATACGAAACTACAGACGGAGCAAAGTGCTCGAAGGAACCGTGGCCTCGATATTGGAGGAAAATAAAACATATTTACATGTTTTTTGAAAAAGCTACTGCCTGAATCAAGAATCGAACGCGACATTTTCTCAGAAAAAAAAAATTGTATTATGAGATTTTATAATGAGCGTTAGTTTTGCTGGCAAGGATCGAAAGTGGCCTTATTAAAAGACAGACTACTCATCGTCTTGACATAATCATTTAGTGGCCTTTTGCGATCCCACAGATGTATTAGCCTGTCCTTTGAAGTAAATCTAAAGATTAGTAAGCAAACAGTTAGTGCCTTCAAATGTTTGTTTCCAGACGCAGTTGAAATGTTTGGGGCATTAGCGCTTTGGCTCTTGCTAAATTTGTTAGACAAATACAGAGAAACTGTTGAATGGGTCTGCTTTTAAACGAAAAGTAACAAGTCTTTTCGAAAATTCTTTTCGCCTTCTTAGCTACCTACTTATTTGTAAATAAAGTGCCATAGACTTTGAACACTTTTATTAAGGGATACTTCTGCTCCTTTCTCCATCAGATTTTATTAACAAACGTCGAGTTGTTGCTTCCATACTAAAAGACGTTATTTTTACGGCTATTTTTGATCCATAAAATACGAAATTGTTTCTATTGCATCGTGAATTATTCTCGCAAACAATGCTCGCATATATCTTCAAAGTGTAGCCCACAGATATAGAGCCGCAAAGAATTTTAAAAGAGCGTCAACCTCATTATTTCTTTTGATACGAAAGAGTGTTACAAAAAAACAAAACACAATCACGTACCCAGTAGGTACCCAGCTGAATTACAATTTGTTTCAATCGCTTCAATTACATTGATTCAGTTTGTTCAGTATTGTAGATGAATCTCAAAGCAGACTCATTACGGCGCTGGGAGCCATTACCAGGCTATTTATAAAGATGTTCACTAATAAATTGTTCTATTTTTGGTTCTTTGCTCATGATTGTCTATGATTTGTTTGTTGTTTTGTATGTGTCATCTAACCTTTTCTTCTGTATCAGTTAGGTGTGCATAGCGCCTAAATTGACGGAACGGTCAAACTTGTTAAGTTCGGCCAAAGTATGCACGTTCTCATTAGTGTTGCAAAAGACGACGTAGAGAGAATGGCAAGAAGATATTAAGCGGTATGTCAAATATGGAGACAATCTTTACATCTTGTCAAAATACGTTAATAACAGGCAAACCAGAGAGCATTAGGTTCGAATGCTTGGTTAAAAAAAATCAGAGGACATAAATAAGCAAGTGGATGTTTTGCAGGATACTAGTCATTGACATGTATTTTTGGCAAACATTATGTGTTCTTTAAACACAAAGATACTTATAAAGGTTTCTCATCATTGTGTTAACATACCATGTACATCCACTTGTCAGGTTTCTACAACAAAGAGTTCGAAGGGAAATAATACCTCATGTACGGCGTAGGTATGATATTTAAATTGCCAAATCAATGCGGAAGTTTTTATGGCATTCATGATGACAGTGTATTTTATGACCTTACTCGAAATTTTGGGTTAGATATTATAAGCGGAAGAAATAATGGCGGCACACCATTTAACAACATTATTACACGCACTTAGGTACACAATAGGTATCTATTTATCTTCTCTTTGAACCTCCGCAATGCAACACTTTTCAAGACATAGAAACAGACCAATTATTCAAAAATTAAAATAATATTTGTGTCAAGCCAAAATATTTCGCGGATTCTGAATGTCCCGAACATTACTCTCTCAGTTTAAAAACATTAAGAGTAATTTAAGATCAAATTTAAGATGTATCAGGTTCTATAACTGCAGACGGAAACATGAATTTTATGAAATCTGGTGAACATCAGCGGAGAACGTAAGTATTCGTTTGATAATTTCGTGTTGTAAGTCTCGGTCGGACGAAGCAGTCGCGACGGCCGCGGGGTTGGCAAGCGTCCAAGATGTCTGCCAGAGCCCGCCCCTCTAGCCTATCGCGTGATGGAAAAATATCAACATTGTTGCTCATGTCACTGCACGGGGTTGACGGACTGCACACATGTCCTAATTAATATTGTGAGTCTAAAACAGATCATATTTTTAGGCCATTTGGATTTTTTACATAAACATTCATTAGTCCAGTTTCTGCATGCATAAACTGAAGCCTTTCTCCCATAGGAGTGGGCAGAGACTACAGAACTCCACCTGCTACGATCCTTACATACAAGGAGTATGTAAGAATCACAGCAGGTGAAGTTCTCATCGTTTACGTTCATACATCTGGTCATACACGCTCCGTACAATATTACCAGGGGTACAGGCATCTTAATGTGTTTTAATAATAACATTACAATGAATACTAATTAGTTTTTCAAGCATGGTGATTAATGATGGTAGCATCATAATCGCGTCAGGTCGCGAACGTTTGTTCATTCCTTGTAACGGTTTCTTAGCAATAACCTGATACAACCAGCAAATATCTGAAAATCTTAGGAGATATTTTGACTTTTCAGGGTCCTACGTGTATGAAATTAATTCATTACCCTATTGTATCACTGAATAATTTAAATACATTCAGTTACAATAGCAGCTCTTACAAGCAAACAACTATACCATTCGTCACTCTTTAGATTTCAAAGGTCTGTTATTTCAGCAACCGGTACCGGTTGCTGAAATAATAGACATTTTGAATACATTGTTAAATTATGCATCTACCATAACGTGACAATAGGTACGGCCAACCAATAGAAATATAATGAAACAAGTGATGATGAAAGTTTTGGGTTTATAGTGGTTTTGTACTATGGGAAAATCAAGTGCGATCGGTAGGTATCTTAAGTGTGTACTTGGGAGAAAACTGAAGGGTAGATTTTCTTTTTAGGAAAACTGCACATTTATTTTTTGTCACTTTACTGCCAGGTAATAGCACCATTTGACGATTGCACGGAATATACAGGTTGAAATTGAAAACATGCGACAAATCGAAATGGGAGATTGTACTCATCATTATGAACAACTTTTACTATGGGACCAAACCAGATAACGCGAAAAAAAATCAGCTGTTCCCTACAGTTTGACGAGTTGTGCGAACATAAATGTAGGGAATAACTGTTTTTTTTTGATGATAGTTATTAACCTTAAAGGTATGGTCATCATCATTCTCCTGTCCTTATCCCAATTTATTTGGGATCGGCGTAACATGTCTTTTCTTCCATAATTTTCATTAGTCGTCATCTCGGTAATCACTCCCTTTCTAGTCATATCATCTTTCACACAGTTCATCCATCGTTTCTTTGGCCTTTCCCTACTCGTAAAGCCATCTACATTCTTACTCAAAACTTACTTGACGAAATTTTCCCCATTCCTCTGCATCACATGCCCCATACTATGATAATCGATTTTCACAGAAATTTTCAGTCACCGGTGTCACTTTCAGACTTCCTCTTTAAAACTTACTCATTTCTTGTTCCATCCGTTGGCGTATAATCATTTCATCCCTCTCAACATTCTCATCTCAGATGCATGCAATTGCATTTCATTCATCCCTTTTGTGGACCAACATTCAGATCCATACAAGACAGCGGGTCTAATTCGGTCCATTGGTTAATAAATCTTCCTCTAAAGTTTAAATGTCGCAGTCTTTTCTATATTACTTGCTCCCATACCTTTATTTTATGTGGCATGAGCTGTTTCCCTCGATAGTTGTTGCCGTCGTGTACATCACCTTTATTCTCAAAAAGGTAATAGTGAAAATCAATAAACAATAGATAAACATGACTCTAAGGGTAAGAGGCAAAGGGATTTGCTAACCCTCGTCACGACTTTACTCGTATACCATCCAAATGCACCAACGCCTAAACTCGGGACCATTACCTTAGGCTAAACAAACGTTGTTCTGTTCGCTTTTAGTAGCGCTACGCCCAATCACTCAGTAACTGCGCCGATCGAGCCGTCTAACCGTACCGGCTAACCTACATATCGCTCGGAGAACCGATGTTAACCTTTGAGCAGAAAGGTTCCATCACGATCAAAAACTGGCAAATAGTCTGTAGGTATTCTCTAAAGATGGATATACATAATTTTTGTTAACTTGAATGTTTTTTTGTTATCATAGGTGGAGGCTACTATATCAATGAAAGTCGGCTGTAAGTTATTATGACGTATTCAAAGATTTAATTTTACAGCTGAAATGAGATAAGCTATATGTAATTATAGCCGGAAGCGATACGTGAAGTAAAATATATTCAGCTTACACATTGATTAAAATAATTTTTCCCGTTCAATCAATTTATTTTTATGAGTATTTGGTCGATTATTTACCGGATTTTGAAGCAGCATTACTCGTAAAAAAATATCGAGGAGGTATAATAAATTTTCCCGTAGTTACAAACTGATACTGCGCCGATTAAATATTTTTACTTTGGCCTTTGGCGCCGGAAGAGGCATCGGAAACTTTAATGCGAGGCGAATGTGAAGGACCACGGTTTTAAAAGCAACTGCAGCAGATGTAAGCCAAGCTGATGGACTAATTACAGTTTCATTGCCATCGTAGAAAGCGCTAGGTATAAGTTCATTTTGTCGTTAACTATGCCTGCGTGAAAGACATAGCATCTCTGACATGCCTCATTAAATGTTACACGAAATATACATTCATGACACAATAAATTGCATATCATTATAACGTGTCACGTCCGGTGTTATGTTTTACGATCACATGATGTCAGAAATACTCGAGTGTTCGATACAAAATATTTCAATGTTATAAATAAAACGGCTTTTCATAATAGAATAAACAAACTGCTACGTCACAATCTAAGTTTGTTGAATGGATAACGATTCGTTTACAGCACTATTTACACGAAATGAACACGTTTTGCCAATCGCATAACGCATCGATGCAATATTAATATTATATTTGCGTATTGGCAATTGTGTCGCGGTGCGTTAGATCGCGGTACAGTGCGTGTGCGTCGAACGTGTGTGTACAGTGGCCTACGCTCGACAGACAGAGAAAGAGGTATTCAGAGCAAGGGTTTATTTCTGTTGTCACAGTTATCGCAACCGAGCACTTGGGTTATATTTGGGTTATTAGTGACGCAAATAGCTGTGATAAACGGGTTTAATTTTGGCGCGCCACTCTCCAAAGCTATTGTTGTCAATAGGTCATTAGTGTCTTCTTCGACAAGGTTGGTTAACTGGATTACCTTTGATGTATATGATGCTGTTTACTTCGGGTGAAATGTAACGCCATTTCTCAGATACATTGGACACCGAGGTTCCTTGATTATGTCCAAGATGGATTTACTGGGGGCCATCCGTTACTTTGACTTTTTCATTGGCATTTTTATTTCGACTGATCAGTTTTTAACTTAGAGGTATGGCTGGTAAACAATACATGACATAATGTTTAAATTTTTGCATATCTGCTGTTTTATGAATTCAGATTCGTTCAGTTGACAGATGGAGGTGTGGGTGAAATTATTTTTGGCACGTTCAGAGTTTTCAATAACTAGCAACTCGCTTTTAATACTTTACACTACGAATTTAGTTTGGGCTGCTCTGAAAACATAGATGTTATTTGTGTGCTGTAAGTATAGTAAGTTTTATGCTACCTTAGTAAACATATTGGTTATTAATAGCCTGTTAATGTTTACTAATACAACATCGTCTGAGACCATTCAGTATGCTGGACTTTCCCCTCACACGCAATGGATCATGGTCCAATTTAAAGTATATACGATACGAAGGTTTCTTGCTAGAATACCTAGCAAAAGAAGGTGCAGTTGTAAGTGAGGCAATAGAGCTCCCAAGTTGAACCTTGTTCTAGATATGATAGCTTCCGTCTTATTTAGGTTTCTAGGTGTTTCAGGAAAAGGTCAATATTCGAAATGGGAACCTGCTGTCTGTTATTTTGTATCGATTGTAGAAAACTTAGGTATGTAGGTAAGACTCTTGAACTTTAACTCTTGATTTACTGGTTAGCTATTAATGTAAACATGGACTACAAAAAACCGTTTAAAAAAGGATTCATTTACAATTAAAATATTTTTGGTAACATTGAGTCAAGAAATATTTTCACTGTGAGGTCATTCTCATAGATACAATGAAATTAAAACATTTTACCAGACTTATTCAGCGTCTGTAAGGAAATAGTTTGTTTTTGAGAGAAAGCAAGATGGAAACCCTCTTTGTTGCTTTCTTGTTCTCTCTTTATATTTATAGGTATATGTGTTTATATACCAGTATCAGAGAAGATAATATTGACATTTTAGCAAATAGCAACACTTCTCAGAATTAATATACCATGCAGTTTTTTCTGTGATTATAAGATAAAGTTTACGTGTACTTACTTACATTTTTTATTATTTTTGTCAAGATTATTATTATTTAGTTTTATCAAGATGGAAAGTAAGTAGGACAATTAAAAAACAATTACAATTTTGTTTTCATTGTTTTCTCTGTGCATTGATTTTTAGAGGATTTAATTTTTTATTTCCGCCAGTGTGTTATTGAGATATTTATTGTAGTACCTAATTTAATGATGACCAATCATACCTACTTCTTTACATCTACTTATGTTTGATTGTGAAGATTTTACCCGGAGAACTGATTAACTTATGTGGAATTGGGCAGATCATGTCTACCACACGACAGATGAGAGTGTGAAAAAAAAAATTAACCAGTGCGGTGGGTCTCACTGAATGCTAGGCTATAACCCGGCAGACCAAGACAGAGGGATGAACTTGACTCTTATTGAAAGAACTGGCCTTCAAATAGCAGAGGATAGGTAAAGGTATAGAAAACGGAGAGGGAGGCCGTTGCACACCCGTGTCATAATACCGGCTAGATAGATGTTTGATTATTATTAAACTTAGTCTAACCAGGGCGAGACAGTTTAACTCCAAGGTTCCTTAACCGATTTGGCTGTTTGACAAAACCTAATCACTGGTATTGACAGATAATAGCATATTTCTGAGGGAGTCAGATCTTTCCACCTGTGTATTAGTGAGATGATTTGGTGTTTACCTAGCGGCCAGCTAGCCTTGCCAAGCGACGCGGCCCTGGCGGTGACACCGGCGCGCGCGCACGCGTCTAGCGTCTCGCGCGCTTGCCAGATTTATACACAAGTATATATACCCGATATTTATATTTATATGGGAACACTGAATCTTGTTTTATATGGAGGACAGGCTGAGACAAACCTGGTAGACGGTTGCGATTGGTTGTACCTAAATTAGATGTCACTAATTTATGATATGTCACCTCCATGTTTCAGATTAATCACATCGTTATTTGTTACGAAGGAAACCAGGGATTGCAATGTTCTGGATCTCAGTTTGTCATAGATTCTTATCATGTTTCTTTTTGTTTAATTTTAAACTCACAAATGTAGTCTAGACTAGACAAACAAGGCGACCGTTCGTTGTTGTGTTTCCTCTACTGGCTGAACTAATTGCGTTATTCTGGGATACTTCAGTTTACTTGAGTAAGAAAGAAAGTCCTCATAAAATAAAGTTGGAATGAAACTTTGAGCTTTCCGAACAAACATTTCCATTTTCATATTAGAGGAAAATTCTCCAATCTACTACGTTCCAAATCGCTCAAATAAGTAATTAAATTAGTTATTTGTGAATTAATTACAATGTTTCTGTAATCGTTATGTTTATTGCGCTAACAATGGGCACACGTCATAAATTGCGTGCCCATTACAATTATTTTTGTAGCTCATTTCTAGGTCCCAGCAATACCTACTCGCGATTGATGATAACATTTTTTCGTAATTTTGTTTATTTTTGTGGTATGTATGTGGTTGATTTAACAGAGTCGTTGTTAGCATTCGTCATAAACGAACCTCGCGCACTCTAGCAAGTCCCTGTCGGGCGTGAAGGCAGCTCCTCCGGCGAGTGCCACCACCGCCAGCAGCGGCGCCAGCAGTATCCACATGTCGGGCTACGGTCGCGGCCGGGGCCGGGCGTCACCTCGCACGCATACTCTCACTGCACTCACTCGCCGGCTACACATGATCACACATCACTGCACAGTCACAGTCCTCGTGCTCCAGGCGCTGGGCGGTTCCGCGCGTGGCTCGAGCTCCGAGGATCAGCGAGCGCGGGCTATACTACGCGACTGCGGCGGGTGGCCGATACCGCGGCGGCGGCGGGCGGGCGCGGTCACGGGCGCAACCTTCGCTTCCGCGCGATCTCACCCTGTGACGCGACTGACGCGCGACGCGAGAAAAACTATTGCTACGCAACCGACTACGAGCCGACCGATCGGCGTCTGCGACGATATGCTACGACCATTAAATAGTTAATTCATATTTGAGCACTGACCGGACACGTCAGCCGTGACGTGGCTGACCCACGTGCTTAACTTGTGATAACTAATTTTACACATCAAACTTCCACGAGTAATTAAAACAAAGTATACTGTTGATAAAGCCGATGTTCAGTGCTGTACGCGGGTAGTCGGCGTGTCGAGCTCGCGTGACAGAGCCTGCCGTGCCCAATCGTTAGACAACATTTGACTTTCGCAAATCTACTCGGAGTGACTGTAACAAAAGCGAATAAACTGCTAACAAGATATTAATTTCCAAGGACATAAAACCACAAGCAACGCTATGACTGCTATATTTAAAAAAAAAACTTGTTTCAATCTCTCGGCTGCCCGGCTGCAGCAAATCCTGTACTTATCCTTCTCTACAGTGCGTAAATCCGAGCATGAAAGCTGCTCTATGAGTAAAATTTCTGAGTATATAGAACAGTTTTAACGCTATAATATTACTAACCTTACCACATACACTTTGGGTTTCAAAAATTAAACCAGGAGTATACCACAATAAAAAAAGTACTGGTATGCCAAGTCTTGCTGTACGAATAGGTACTTTTCATTGTTACGATATTTTGATGAGAGCATTCATTGAGAGCATTCTGATGAGAGCATTGGAGTAAAACCAGTAAATTAGGGACGCTATCGGCCCTGCTCATCAGGTCGTGGTTTGCGTGCAACATTGAGGATTTATTTAATTTGATCGTAACGTCAGCCGCGGTACACAAATAGAGTGAATTGTAAGGAGACGCCGCCGCGTACCGACTACTGTAAATTGATTCGAATGCCATTCAGAACGATCAAGCTTTATCGTGCTCATTTGAGCCGCATGGATTATATCTAATCTGTAAAACGCAATGTTGTTTGTTAACATTTTTCATTGTAAAACATTATAGCTTTCAGCGACCTTTATAAATCCTTCAATGGACGCCAAGTGAACTAACTCGTTTCTTCTCTTCAGCTTCTTCACTTTCGTTGCAGAACTCGTGCTGCAATTTCATCATTCGTCTAAATGTAAAACATGCATATATTAACATCGTATAATAATCACGTAGAGCCCTTACACTATCTGACATGTTTGGAACAGCTCCAACGCGGGATATGCACAATCCTGTGTTCTGTATTATTTATTCGTGATAATACGTCCCAATACGTTGAGTACAGAACTGCACAAGACTATATGGGAGTGTTCGTTTATAAATAATACTGGGTATGGTCATAGTAACCGTACTATATTCTACTAAACAGGGAG
Organism: Gortyna flavago; assembly: GCA_963669345.1. NCBI lineage: Eukaryota > Metazoa > Arthropoda > Insecta > Lepidoptera > Noctuidae > Gortyna > Gortyna flavago. The sequence continues at coordinate 6,565,928 of OY770132.1, forward strand.
TGAATGAACAGATGTTTTGTTATCAAATGTGTGCTTCCGATGCTTTGCGAGCAGGTGTTTCACCTGCTCGCAAAATAATAGATAATATTCGTGTTTTACTTGTTCCTTCCATGAAGTTTCATCTCAACTTAATTTACGTATATTATGTTCGTATTATATTAGCCAGCTTTATGAAATGTTTAACATTATAACATAATAATCCTATCCTAACTAATATTATAAATGCGAAAGTAAGTTTGTTTGTTTGTTACACTTTCACGCTAAAACGGCTGAACGGATTTGGATGACATTTGGCACATGGGTATACCATGACCTAGAGAAGGACATAGGCTATATACTTATCATCGTGGATCGCAGACGAAGTCGTGGGCAACAGGTAATCCTGTATTTCAGGCGAGAAGCAGCTATCATTATGGTATGTTGGTGGAGAGGAAACTTATGTGTGTTTTCGATGTCTGCCGCTACAGTTCGGTTTAGTTCACAAGGCTCTTTCTGCATCGCACGACAATGTTGTAGAACTGGCCTACTGTCATGTGTTTCAGTAAGTATGAGTACGATATGAGGGTTTTAAAGAAAGAGTTATGAAGGTCAGCAACGCATTGCCGACAGCGTCAGATGTTGATCACAATATCAGGGGTGATCGCCTGCAACATCGCTGCGCCTACCACCACAGGCCGCATCTGTTTAAACAACGCATACCTATATGCCTCCTTTCGTAACAAACATATATTTAACGTGTAAGTCGAAATGTGGAAGTTCTATATACATTTGCCTAACTCTATGGGGATTACTGTCGTGATGAAATGGTATTTGTTTGTGTATGTAAATCATTGTAGGCAAATAAATAGTGTTGCAAAACAACGTGGCCTGTACTTAGGCTATCATTGGGTACAGTACTAGCTATCCAAGTGGCAGTGGAGCGTGTCACGAGTCGCGGTGTAAACTTGCACTTGATCGGATTCCCTTCGTCCTAGCTGTTAGCTGTTAGATAACGGTGCTCGCTACTTTCCGGTGTGATCCACTTACTACACGTATGTTTATGTCAGTTCGGAAGTTAGTGTAGAATGTACTTGCAAACTATTTTGTGTACGACCTAAGCATTATAGTATTAGCTACAATGAGACAAATCATCTTTGTGCAGTTTCTGACATACCTAGAGGATTTTGCGTTTTTCTTAGAAGCATCTAGAACTTATTACTAAACATACAACACACTCAATTACCTACCCAAATTACTAGCTCCAGAATTGACTTTACCACGGCATGGGCTATGGTTGTATGGTCTCTTCCATGTCCTGTTCTCATTTTTAGTTTTCCGTACCTCAAAAGCAAAAACGGAACCCATATAACATCACTTCGTTGTCCGTCTGTCAAGACTACTCAAGACCCTTTTTTCTCAGGAGTGTGGAGTTAAGTTGAAATTAATATAAAATACTCAGGGCTGCAATCTCTTGAAGCAGTGTACAAAATAAACTTCTAATTCAACGAAATTAAAAGATACGGGCGTTTATATTCCGTCTATGCCGCATATTTTGACACTCGCATGGGAATCAAAACCGTTCAGGGGCAAAATGTCCAATTCTCAAAATGTCCAACAACGGTGTCAAAATGTCCAAATACCCAAAATGTCCAATTGTCAAAATGTCCAATTCTCAAAATGTCCAATAGTCAAAATGTCCAACTCCCAAAATGTACAGACGCCAGCACATTAACCTACTATAAGCTACTATAAGCTGATCTCAAAACATTATAATTGTTGATCTCAAATACAAGTTGATTCATAAATAAAAAGTCTTTTATTTTATAAACTGGAAATTTGAGAAAAAATAAGGATTTGAAACTATATTTTGCTTGTAGAAAAAACGTCTGTAACTTTCGTGACGTCTTTCGTAACTTTCGTGGGCACAGAAATTTCAAAATAGAATATCTCTGTAGTTTAAGCACCGATTTACATAAAATAAAAAAAATACGCAATATTACATCTGATAGTGACAATTTAAAAAATCTTTTATGTTTTAAATAAATAGATTGACTTGGCAATCGCATTAAACAATCTAACTTAAAATTATTATTATTACTTGTGAGATACATTGTGTTTTCTTGCGATGGCCACGTCAATCTATTTATTGAAAACATAAAAGTTTTTTAATATTGTTATGGTCATGGTGATGAATATGATGATGATAATGATGATGATGATGATGATGATGATGGTAGTAGTATGATTGCAATATTCTTGGATTTGGGTTGCACAAAACAATATCATAATTTGTTTTAATTAACACTTAATTTGTTGATAACAATATCTTAATATGTTAAATATTAGTTTTTAATTAGTTTTATACTTAGTTGATTTTCAGAGCCCACCTTATCTAAATATAGTAATTCATCAATATCTATTTTAACTGTTACTATAAAATCAAATATGATAAGAATGGACACTGGTCAAATTATATAGAAAAAGGGTATCTAAGAGAAATTTTGTCTGTAAAAGTTATGTACTTAATTAAAAGGAAATGGCCAATCATCGCGATGTTTCCTTACATTCGTACAAACATATTCTCTATTCTAGATTTTTGATATAATAAGTAAGTCTGATGAATTATGTGAATTATCAATATAATATCCTACTCAGAATAAAACACCATTTATTACAGTTCCCCATTGATGGGTTTTATATATCAATGTAGTTCTCCTATGATTGGTAATCCGCAAACTCATACACTACCTCATTCCGCCTAATATGCACAATTTGTCCACCATCAATATTATTACCACTATGAAGGTATTCATTTGTTCCACGGTTGGCTGATAAGCAGTTTATATAACATGCATTGAATAGATTTGCATGCCAAATGACGGCGCTCGTAAACTTACAACTGGCCTGTTCGCAACGAAGACACCGACGTTTGTTTGTATGTAGGTACTGCTTCAACATAGTCTGAGTATAAATATTTTGGAGAACTTATAGAAAAGAAACACAGGCAAAAATCACAATCAGCCCATAATATTCCCACGGCTGTGACACAGGCGGAGGCCTATGGCGCACTCCTTTCACAGAGAGGAGTCTCTGTGAAAGGAGTGCGCCATAAACAACCACGCGGGCCCAGTGCGGGTTGGCTTATGTGACATGTCTTAAAATTTTTGGTTTTCTCACTATGATTTCCTTTACCGTTTTGAGAACAGTGGTGAAGAAATTATTTACACAAAGTAAAATGCCTGCTTGGGTTCGAACCCACTAACTACAACTAGTAGCCGCGGCTGTTACCACTAGGCCACCATTGCTCTCCACGGGTACCTAATTAATACTAATTAGTCAATAGTTCCAAAAAGAATGAATTAAGGAGAGTCTTCAGTGTTTTACAAGCACTGTGTAATAAATAACTCGGGATGTTTCGGTATAGCTCATGACATGGTTCGGGATTTTTAGCCAGATCGGCTAGATTACGTATGCCACCAATGATTTATAACTATCAGTGTTAATCAGAGGCAGGGAGTTCAAGGTAAAAATGACTTGGTTCAGGAAAACAACACAAGAGTATAACCATAGAGAATAAAATACGTGCACCTTAATTGAGTAACACACTATCAATCTAAATCTGAATCATAATGAAGGATATTGCTTGATAGGTTCGAAAAATTTGTCTGCTCAGCAACGTAAATAACGCAATGAATATTGCAGAACTGTCAAAATAAAAGCCATTACTACCGTTATTGTGTTACGCAATTACCCCGCTATTCTTTTATAACACTAGCTTTCTAAAGGTTTTGCAGGCCTTACGTTGCACATACAGATAAGTATTTAATTTTCTTACGTCGATATGTATGTCGTTTCCGGGATCGACTGGGCGTGCAGAGGATTCAGCGCGATGCCCGATATAAATAGCCATGAAGTAGTTTTCCTGCCACACTAACGTGTCGTCACATAGCCGGACGTCGTTCCTACCGAAGGACGACTGAAACTCCGTCCGTTGAGACGGGCGGTAATTAGTTGAGCTAGTCCTAATCCCTGAGATTATTGTTTGATGACTTAGGAGATTTTGATTTTATTTTGGCACTTGTTCCTTCACTTTCTTCATCTGGAACTGGATGAACAGATACTTCTACAACGGCCTCCAAAAGTTAGTTGACATTTTTCCACTTCAGCTGTGACACGACACACCACATTATGATTTAAAATTTAACGTTTTTGTTGACGAATGAAACGAACGAAAACTACTTATGAATTATCATAAAAATAATCTAATAATTCCTCAGGATTACTTATCTGATATTTTTTATTTTATTTTAAATCATAATGTGGCACACAGCTGAAGTGGAAAAATGTCAACTAACTTTTGGAGCCCACTGTAGATGCTGTATCTGTTCATCCAGATGAAGAAAGTGAACGAACAAGTGCCACAGAGCAATTTAGTGCAAAATCTACGTCCTTTAAAGAACTGGGAAAAATGCTGCTGCTCATCCTGTTGAAATGTTTCCGATGAAAAGACTGCTATATTCTCCAGCGTAAATTAATTGACTCAAACTAACTTTTGTAATAAATTTGAAGAATAGCAGACAAACCACTCACCAGTGTGGCTGAAACTGGGCATTCTGGAAATCCTTAGTCATCTATGAGCTGCACAAATAGCTTGACAATGGTAATCGAGGAATTGTATTGAAACTTAATCACCGCTAATGAGACACAATTGATTTTCTATTGTAATGGGCCGATATCGTACCACGCCGGGATTGAGTGGTTAATTGTGGCTAATGAACAATGCAACAATCAGCAGTACTCGAATATTTTTTTAAGTTCCGCTTGTTTTTCGGAACATTTCAGCGGTCGGTCGCTCGGTCGTGTCGATGGTTGCTACGTCACAGGCATTGTTTCACGACGTGGCACGGCGCGTAGGCCGGTTTTTTTCTCGTCTGGCGGCCGTCCAGGTGTTTTGGCGGTCTTTGTCAATGTTAAATTTATTAATACCCTACATCGCATTGTTTTTCAGTCGAGGTTAGCGACATCGCTTAATTGCACGCCCTTTGTTGAAGTTATTTACCTTATCGTGTTTATTGCAAATGCAAATAAAGTTATAATTCTTTTTCCTCTTTAACTTTTCTACGAGCACAATAACTACTGTGCTTTACCTAGGTTATGTTCCCATAAAATTTGATCAAACAGAATTACTTATTTAAACGTGACTTATTGGTATTGTTCAGCATTTATTTAGTCACAGCGTCTGTTGCAAGGACGTTAAACAGTGTCAATTGAACTTGCGTAACGTCGTCTGGTATTCAAAAAATGTAATTATTTGGGTGTTGGTAGCGGGTGATCAAAATAAATCCGGCATGCGAGTGTGTGCCAGATCGCAACAGCGTGCGCGCCGCCGCCGCGCCGCCGCCGTCGCCGCGCGCCGCTCGCTAGCCCGGGCAATGCGCGAGATCACTGCGACTTACCGCTAACTGGTGTGAACCGGATAGATGTGCGACAATTAACACCTTCAGTTTTCGACTGGGGTTCTGATTGGACGTCGTGTAACCTTAATTAAAGCATGGTGTCTCAATTAATTTCGGTTTCCAATGTCTAAAATCGGAAATATTACTTAGACTTTGCAAAGACTTGGGTATTATGAAAATTATTTGTTGATCATACAGTATGAAAAATTAATTGGAATAAATTCTGAAATAATATCTATGCCTACAATTTTCCTGTTTATCACCTTGCTGTAATGATTTACTCAAGACCTATGCAAATTTCTGTCTGCCAATTAGGTTTGGTATTTAATTATCTACGGATTTAATGGAAGCAGCTGAATTTAATATTATTATATATTATTATATAAATTTAAGTTATTTATCGCGATGTAAACTAGACAACTATACGAATAAAAGAAACGCGTGGGTCATAAAAATGATTTTGTTTTTTCCCCATTTGTATAGATTACCTCAAACTTGTTTCTGCGGTCGATACGAGGATTTGGCTTCAAACTGGCATTGACCAGCTTTAAATGTCAGTTAAACATAAATTTCTGGTAGTATTTTTGTCAGTTTGTAACTAGCTTTTCAGAAATGCCCTTGCGATGTGTCACGTTCTGAAAAACATACATTTGTTATGATCATATTAGAAAGAATACTTGTTTAGACATTTATCAGCTAAATAATAATAATAAAAACTTGAATTTTCAGGAAAAACATTACAATATTTAAATAGCACTAGCCTCTACACTAGGATCCTGTGTCAAGGAGACTAGTCTCCTTCGTCTTACAAGATTATTAGGTACATAGTAAGTAGGACCACACATAGCATCGGCTGGTAAGATTTCTGAGGCTAAAATAAATGCAGAGGATCCTTGGTTCAGGGGATCAGACCGTATATATCTTTTATTTTTTCAAAATATTTATGGATATCAACAAGGATTCGCCCTCTCTAAATTAAACGAGGAATGAAACAATGGAAACCCTCATACAAAGAGCCTTGGTAGACATCCATGAAATAGCCCCTATAGAGGTTGAAATTGAAAACTTGCGACAAATCGAAATGGGAGATTGTACTCATCATTATGAACAACTTTTACTATGGGACCAAACCTGAAATCCCGAAAAAAAAATAAGCTGTTCCCTACATTTTGACGAGTTATACGAACATAAATGTAGGGAACAGCAGATTTTTTTTTGTTTTCAATATCATCCTGTATAACTATAAGTTATTGTCATTTAAAAATAAACCACACCTTTTAATACTCTTCCACAGCAAATAAATATTCGTAGTTGCAACCAACAGTATAATATTATACTGATGCTTACAACCAACCAAGTCTGTTAGATCGCGTGACTAAGCTGCAGTGAATTGCAAATTTTACAATACTTAGGATTCAAAACAAATAGTTTAGCCTGTGATACTATCAACTCATAGTCAACTATGTTACTACTGACTGGAAATAGTTCTTTAATTGTTATACATGCTGATTTAAGTTTTTCGATAAGTAACTAGAACTTTATATTTATCGTATCTCATCTACTGTACTTTGTGTAAATTATTTCATCACCATTGCTCTCCAAGCGGTGAAGGAAAACATCGTGAGGAAACCGGCATGTCCTAAAACCAAAAATTCGAAGACATATGTCATCTACCAACCCGCACTGGGCCCACGTGGTGGATTACGACCCACTCCGTCTCACAGAGAGGAGGCCTGTGTCCCAGCAGTGCATGGGAACATTACAGGCTGATTATGTTATGTTATGTACGAGCAACATAATGGAAAATGAAAATATAAAGGGATATGACTTTTGATACGTAAAGCAGTAACTTAAACAAACTAGTTAAGCGTATTCTAAATTAGTTATAAGTAAAACAATAAGAAAACTAGTTGTGTGAAGTGAATTAATTAAATTAGTTAAGTAACTCAAAAACAATGTAAAGTAATTAGTAGGAAATAAAAGGCTTTTTATTTTATTTATTTATGACTTTTGAGTCTTACCTCTCAGCAGTAAATAATAATACCGGTAGAAAAGAACACACATTTTCTTAGCGACTCGACTCTACGATCAAGCCTTTTGAAAAAAGGACGGAAATACCGCTCATTACGTACATGTATTTATCGTTAAGGCTTTGTGTCAATCTCCCTTGTATCTCATGTACCAGCAATACTATGGAATGTCTGTTACCTCTTAGCGTTACTTCATCATTCTAGAAGATAACGGTACAAAAGAACGCTGTTCTACAGACATTTTCATAGCGACTACACAATCATGCCTTTTGAAATAAGGACAGAAATACCGCTCAGTAAAAGACACTGATACTTGTACATGTACACTTGTACATGTACATGTATCTTACGACTATGACACTAATCAAAATTATATAACTTATACGAGCCGTGTACACGATGGCTTGTCCCATCGACAAAAATGACCAACTCTTGCGCAAAATGTCATGCTTCTAGACCAATCTAGACCCACCTGTCCAGCCGATCTATTCTGTAAAAATCTCACCGTGATAACTCAGGTGATGTGAGCTTAAAGTGAGCTGTCATTAGTATCAATCCCTATTGTATCGGTGGAATGACAGCTCACTTCACCTAACTTCTCACGGTGAGATTCTAACAGAATCGACCGGCTGGCTGTGAGTGGTCGCTCAGTGAATTTAAAATTTATATTAAGTAGGTACAATACCTAATTATTAATATTCAAGGAGTGGGTTAGATAAGTAAAAGTGCCTGTACGAGTACCACATGACTATCTTCAGTGGCCGTATAAGCACCTAAACGTCTGCTGAACACCTCTATCCCGTTACGTGGACCCGTCTTCCATCATTGTAATCTGCCTACTATTTTCTCAATTATGTTAAGGTCAGCTTCCAGTCTAAACGGATGTAACTGAATACCGGTATTTTCCATGGATCGACTCGACTGCCTATCTGACCTCCACAAGCCAGTTACTGGGTTTTATTGGTTAATGCTGGTAAGATTGGTTGTCAGACTTTCGGGCTTCTAACGACCCCTAACGATTGTCAAAGATCTACGAACGACAGCCGGGACCATCGGCTTAACGTGCTTTCCGAGACATGGAGGGGTCTCCGTATCCAAAGATGGTCACCCATCCATGGACCAATAGCGGCATGCGTAGCTTAACTTGACCGATCGACTCGTGCGGCTGTTATGACTAGCCCAACATAATCAGTCTAGGTATAATGTTCCAACTGCTGGGCACAGGCCTGCTCTCAGTGAGAGGGATTGGGCCGTAATCCACCACGCGGTCCGAGTGCGGGTTGGTTGACTTAGCCACGAGCCACTCCAAATACCAAAAAAAATATGATTACAATGCCTTTAATAAGCAGACAAGAGGATGGTCTACTTATCCTATCAAACAAACTGAAAATCAATAGGTATTGTGCCATGATACGATCTTGGAAGCAGACGTATCTACTTGGTAGTCGATGTTGCATGACCATAAAGTTGGAAGTGACGTTATTTTCATGGACTGAGGACACGGTCTCCACGCATAAGGAACTGGGTCACGGCATGTCAATACGATGCAGTCCTTTGTTTCAAGAAGTAGGTTGAAGGGGTATCCTTTGATTAGGTGTATTGGTTATTTAGTAATAGCTTATGTAAATAGAGGTATGTGAGCCTAGCACATACGCGTGGAGTAAACGTATCGCAAATTAAACATAATATTTATTATAGATGAAACTAATTGAGCCTGTTGCAAAAAAATTTAATAAACCAAGACAGTAGTGTTAGCTTTCGGTGACGGTTTTATCCTTTATAAACTATCCGCATTATGACCTTGTATGTAGGATAAAGAATATTCAAAAAAAAATTCGCTTATGGTCCGCTAAAATCATTAAAAAAGACCAAGCAGAAAAGCGGAAAAAATCAGGCAACGATTTCCATACACGTTTCCGGAAAGCAATGTGTATATTGTTTATCATCTACGAATAAGTTAATCATATATCTATGACGTAACTCTTGAACCCTTTCACTTGTTTCGTCCATGACAATGCTTGGTATTTGAACCATTTCGCGAGTTTACTAAAATTACATTAGAATTTTCTAACTTGGGTATATGTTGCCCATAAATTACCTGATGAAAAACTTGTGTGTATGTGGAAAATGTTATGTTGGGCTACTTGGGATTGGTAGGCACTATTTAGTGCAATGGATTTGCCTGTCATCTGAGGTATTAAGTGTTAAGTAGGTAGCTAGGTACCAAAGGTCCCTTCTTCTCTGTTTTTAGGGTTCCGTACCTCAAAAGGAAATACCGAACCCTTCTATAAGGGTTAGATTTTTTCCTTTTGAGTGAAACAAAGTTATCCTATGATCACTTTGTCGTCCGCCAGTCTGTCTGTCTGTCTGTCAAGACCCCTTATCTCGAGAATGCGTAGAGGTATCGAGTTGAAATTAAAACCATATACTCAGGTCTACAGTTCTTTGAAGCTGTGAAAAAATTAAACTACTAAGTTAACGAAAACAAAAAATACGGCCATTTATGCCGCAAAAAACGTGTATTTCAACATTTCTATAAATTTCTAAAAAAATTATAGGGTACTTCCTGTAACCCGTTGACCTAGTTTTATATAATGATGTTTTTATATATTTGCTGAGTAAAAGAAAAGAAAAACAAAAAGGAAAACTCATATGATCTATCGTTACAATTAAAATGCATATATCGAATTTATATTTTCGTCATTCAATGCCATATTTCTTCATAAGTAAATAAAGGCAGACCTTTCGTGTATCGCTGGCAGCCGGGCTCGCATTGATTCCCCAAATTGAACTTTAAAATTCTATGGTAGTGGCCTCACTGACATCTCGCTGACACGAGGCTTACATCAGCTTATTGATTTTTTTTAATTTTAGAAGATACTTAGTACTATCTAAACCTTCAGTAAACCTTTTGCTTAAATTCTTAAGTAATTTGATGACGCATGACGCGATGAATTTGACCAAGGCATGTGCAGCTACATACAAGGTATAATATTAATTTTATGAGAGGCAGAGCTAAGCGAATCAATATGGAACGACGTAAGTTAATAACAACGCAGGATCAGCTCTTCCAAGCAGTGGCGATAACATTCATTGCTTAGATATTCATTGACAAAAAAATATGGTAATAAAAATGATGCACCGGCAACATTAACGTTTAATCTGGAGGCACATGATATATGCTAGAATGTTTTGCTGCCAACCATTACTGTGTAGTTGGATTCATCAAAAATAAACCTTTCATCATCTCCGCTTCCCATCTCCCGCAATGCTAGATTATGGTTTTGCTAGAGCAATGAATATTAATGGCTCTCACAGAGAGGAGGCCTGTGTCCCATCGGTTGGAACATTATAGGCTGATTATGTTATGTGTAATTAATATTTTATGAAGAAGCATTAAAATTAAGCGTTAGTACACTTAAAACAATGTACGGTAAAGGGCAAATGGGAGCTCCGACAGTTGACGACAATCACGCTATACAATCACACCATGTCACGGCATGACACGCCGCCTTTACAATTATTGCTAACGTCTTTGAATATCCGCCATTTTTTTTATTTTTCTCCTTTTCTTCATAAACTGTTTTTTGTTTTGTTTTGTTAGGTTTTGTAGGTAGTAGGCTTCTAGAAAAGGTCCTATTTTTTGGTCTAAATTGATTGTAATAAGAGTACGTTTACGCATACTCATGTTCCTATGTAATGTACACTATCTTCTTTTATCAACATTCACATTAAACAATCGCTTTAGAAACTACTAATGATTAGGTATTCATTTGCGGTTTCTTGATTGTAAAATGAACCGTTTATTCTCATTTTTATAGTCCGATGATTAGTGGTTTCTGCTGCCTATCATTTTTATCAGTCTATAGGTATGCTCTGCTTATCAACAGTTTGGGATGTGAAACCACGGAAGCATACTACCGTCAATCGGTCAATCAAGTCTTACAAAAGTTTTGTTATTGCTTATTATTTGCCAATTGTGGCTTAGAAGGAGTCCATGTTAAATATGTACGCTTGTCACTTCCTTTTTTCTTATTGGTACCTATCCAAAACCTAGAAGCTCACGCCTTCCTAGGAATCCAGATAGATAGAATCCAGATAGATAGAACTCCAAATATAGCAAAACACCGAGAGAGCAATAAATCATAATGTACGGATATTGCAAGCTCTCAAACCGATTTTCTATAATTACAATAACTATTATATACGGTGAAATTATAATCACCGTTATCATCTTAACCCAAAAATTTTACGAGTTATATGAACATAAATGTAGGGAACAGCAGATTTTTTTTTCACGATTTCTGGTTTGGTCCCATAGTAAAAGTTGTTCAAAATGATGAGTACAATGACCCTTTAAGAGAGATAACGGTGATTAGAATTTCACCCTGTATTAATAATATCTATGGAAATTGTACGGTGGTATACAAAGCCTAGATGCAAATATTTGATGTGCTATTTTTATATTATCCATTAGTTTACACAGCTAATGGGTAGGTCATGGTTTTATTACTCCCCAGGCGTTCGATATGACCAAGGTTTGGCGTGAAACATTGTAACTATGACATAGAGTCTCATAAAACAAATTCATTTTATCTAATCAGTATGTAGGTGTTCAAACTATTTCGGGCACCAAAAGTTAACTTTTTTATGGTTACTTTTATATGAGGTGACATTTAGTTGAACAAACTTTAAGCCTTTCGACACACTGCTGATGAAACTTCCGCAGTGGAGGTCTGCGTGTGATTTTCGCCAAAAAAGGAGCTCAAGGACGTCCGTTAATGAGTTACGCAGGTAGCTGCGTGACTGCGAGCAAGGCTCTTTCGATTCATCAGTTGTTTGTTGCTACCCCTAGCACCGTTTACGTCCGCTGTTTGCATGGGTATATCTCTATTACAATTACTTTCACACACACAACTGGTACCTACTGAGCCTATTCTTGTTTATCTTTGGAAAAGTCGACTAGCAGTTTTTAGGAGTTATGAATTTAAATTCTTAAATGGAAATTCTCATAAATACAGGTAGTGATTTAATCACCTGTAGCCAAAAAAGTGAGTTTACCCATCATACTATAAAACCACTTTCCCTATGTATAGAAAAAACGTCAACATTATCTATCCTCCGTTTGGGTCTCGATGTAGTCGAGTAATATAATAAGTACGTACCGGAAAATGATCAGTTCTTGAAAGTAATCAACTATGTAATTAAAAAACATACAAATGAGAGGTGAAAATCAACAGCAAAATAAACAAAATTGGCGTAGGTAATCAGCTTTATTTATTTTCAACACTGAACTTCGTTCGGTTTTCGCGAAAACTTGCGACGAGCAGCGCCATCTACTAAAGTGTTACGAAAATAGTCAAGGCGATAGCAGACTGAAGTACAGACGAACGCCAGCAAGGTTTTCTGACTGTAGACTCGATTCGAGCTCTTTTCCGCTTCGTGTTATTCATATATTCCACAAGATGGCCGCCTGAGAAAACAATTGAATATCTCTCAGGGATGTTTTCATGCTTCAGGCTTCAGGCATAAACAAACGATTGCTTTATTCGAGTGATTAGAATAATTTTAATTAGATTAACGCTTACAAATTGTTGAGGCATGAAGTTTATTCTATTTAGGGACAGTTTTAGAGTAGCCAATAAAGTTAAAGAGGCTTTCATTTTAATGTTTTGTTACTTCTGGTAGTAAGTAAGTATTTCTTTTTTACACCTACCTACTAATGGACTTATTTTACAAAAATAAAAGTGTACTTACATTATACATAGCGCACATAGTCATATACTACCGAACTGATAGAGTATAACTTGTGTTCCACGAACTAAAGTATAAATAGGTACCTTTAACCAAATGGAAAACTGTAAAAAATACAATTTAATTAATTACAATGAAAGTCAACTGATCTGTAAAGTCGCATCGAAATATTTGTTGATCACTAGGTATAATTTCCGTGTCCGGCCGAATTGCTGTTCAATTTGCTGCGTTGCGATTGGCTGGCGTAAATTTACACTGGCGAGCAAATATTTACCCACCCGGCCGGTCGGTAGCTCGCCGCTGAAAGCCAGTGTCACATCGAGTCGGCCCCTTGTCCATTCAGCCTACAAATACTGATTGACTTTTCATAAGCTTGTCTTTATACACCGTGCCTTTGAATTTTCACATTCAGAACCGGAAGATTGTATTTCCAATATTGTATAAAGGTTCTTAAAAAAATCTTGTAGCATTTCAGAGCTTGGTGAAGTGTTTCTATTTTAAAATGGAATATACGTCATTGAGTAGGCTTGAAAATCACTCGTACAAATAAAAATTTAACGAGAGCTCGTGTCTCTCTCAATGTTATTTTTATTACTTTGATAGTGGGTGGTTCTTGAAGGCACTTTACTAGAGACGGTTAAGAAAGACAATAGATAAGTATTTCAAGTAAACATCGTCCCACTCCTATCGCTCCTCATGCAAATTACATTTCGAAGGTTCCCAAATTTTCAATAAAACAAGCCCACGCGACATCAGTAACTTCTTAAAAGAATTACCCCCGTGGTTGAGCTTATCTCCCCTTGTTGTTCGGCAGGAAGGCAACAACTTTTAATGCAAGAGCGGAATCTTTAAGAAACGACACTAATGTCCCTCAAACTTCGCAAAACTCTTTCGTGTTTTATGAAAGGAATAAGTAAGTATTAAAATTGTTAAAAGCTGGTTATTAGGTACTTATTATCTTATATTGGTAGTGGTTGAAAGTTCTGGGTCAAACCTGAAGTTTGTACGATAAGCCAAACATGTTCGTCTTCAACTAATAGGTAGTAATTTTATTGGTCTCGTGCACCGCTTAAATGACTTCCGCTGGCGAGGGTCAGATTCACAGAACAGTCAAAGTTCAACATAGATTATCCAGTATATTGTAATAATAACATTGACGAGATAACTATTATATCATTCCTTTAAGATGGCATTAACTACCTTTTTCGTTCCGTCTGCAGTTCCCTTCGAATGATGATCGTAAGGTTGCCAATGACCAACCTGTTGACATAATGCTTTGGTTGCCTTTTACGACACTTTCGGGGGGACCTATACTCTACCCATAATAGCCAACACAAACACTTTAACGAGATTATTTAAGTATACAGTGTGTCAGGTTAAACGAGGGACAAACTTTAAGGGAGTGTAGTACCCATGAAAATGAACAACTTTTACTAAGAGATCAACACTGAAATCGAGAAAATAAAACCAGTTCTCTATACATTTACGTTTGCATAACTGGACAAAATGTAGGGAACAGCGGTTTTTTTTTTCATATTTTTGAGTCCGCCCCATATTAAAAGTTGTTAATTTTCATGTGCACTACACTCCCTTATATGTAGTATGTTTCCCGTTTAACCTGACACACTGATTTCATTAGGGATCGTTTATTTATTTATTTAAAACCAATAGCACGGAAATGTACAAAGGCGGACTTATCAACTATACCTACTGAATGTTTTTTTTTAGTCTCGAAATGTTTGCAGGGTGTTCTACCCATGAATATGAACAACATACACTATGTGACCAACTCTGAAATCACGAAAAAAAGTCAGCTGTTTCATACATTTTGGTCAGGTATTGAACTTTTATATTAAACAGCAGATTTTTTGTAAAAGTTGTTCATATTCATGGGTAGAAAGAACACCCTGTAAAAATTTCGAGACTGTAAAAAAGATCATGCAGTATAGGTACCATAATTTTAGTAGCACCTCTTCTAAAATTACATGGTTGAATACCGCATTCCCTAATTCGTGTATACTCGTATTATAGGGGTAGTACAGTAATCAATGCTGCGGCTGCGGTCGGTGGCAGACCAATGTGCTGTAGCGGACGTATTCCGGCCGCAGATTATGTTATAAACGTTTGTATATATTATTAGTTTTATTCCCTGGACTACCAGTTATGTGCGGTTTTTGTGCAACAATACGCCAACTTAGCTCGCCATTTTTATCTTCAAACGTATAGCCTCTTCGCTGCACTTATAACAACATTACTGGTTCTAAGTAATGTTGGCAGGGACATCAGTCCCTTGCATCCGTTAAGGCTATTAGACCCTCCGGCCTACTAAAAATGCTCACTGAAAGGTGAAAGAAAAAAAACAGTTTATTAAAGCATTACGAGTGATCAAAATAACCAAGGTTCTTCAGCAGTTCAAATGGTTTTTCAATTTGCCCGGTACCTACCTACGTGGATTTTATGTTGCCTGGCGAGATTATTCCCAGATATCGCCAGGGTCCGCCTTCCGAAGTTTCATCTGAATTTGGAAGTGTTCAATAAGTACTTTACTTGATTTAAACTTACGTAACGAGTCTACCTGTCTGTGTGTGTCTGATACCTTTTCGTGGCTAAATTACCGAACCACTATTTACTGTTCTTGGTAGATTTTAGGTAAGAAAGTTTATAGAAAATTTATAAGAATATTAATTATTTAGAAAATTTCTTGCCCGTTCTTCTCTTGTACTTCTCCTGTACAGGAGAATAACGGGCTTTGATATTTGAATGAGTTTGAATAATTATCTGTAAAAGTTCTTCTAACTAGGTACCTACTCTTTGAAATCCAAAACAGGGCGACAGTGCGACACACTAAATGAAAGATGCAGTAAATAAAAATGAAAAAACATTGATCTGAACTGCTTTACGAGTAAACAGTTCTAAGAGCTTAACGTTCAAAACCGTATTTTTTACTGATCCGAAAACAGTTAAAGCTTGAGGTAAAATGTTACCGTCATGACAGTAAAATCTCCTCGGCAATCTATGTCGCGTATGTATCTAAGTCACATGTGTCCTTCAGTCTTAACTTTACACAATACCCAGTGTCATCTGTAGGTGACCCCCCGTAAATAAAAAAATAATTGCTGTTCCATCAAGTTCGATCAACATACGGTACAGATAATAAAACAAAAATTAATCTGTAATACTTTACAGATTAAAAAAAATAATCTGTAATACTTTACAGATTAATTGTTGATTACTTGTTGGTGAGCGTGCCACCCACGAACCCAGAATTTATCAATTATGTGGAGCGCTAAGAAGAGTTTTAAATGTTTTGATAGACATTCAACTTTTACCTACTCTACGTTATTATAATTAACTTTGCTGAGATCTATAATATTAATTTAAGAGCCCTCAAAGTCATCTGCGTCGGGAAACTGCGCGGTCATGTAACTCGGAAACTTGACTAATCACCGTCTTTAAACTTGAAGAGTTTCTGTTTTGTATAATACATGGTGAGGGCTACAGCTTTATCCTCGAGGGCTACAGCTTTATCCTCACTTTCGAATTGACCCTCCGGCCTAGCAAAAATCCTCACTGAAACGTGAAAGAAAAGAGAACAAACAGTTTATTAAAACATTACTAGTGATCAATTAGCTACAAATATTTTGGTATTATACATGTACAATTGTATAAGTACTACAACGTTTACAATCTACATTTCATTTTTAAATTAAATTCCGTAACAGATTGGAGCCAAAGTCCCAACAGCTAAAACCCCGGGGCGTACCACCGGGGGAACGTTCGATCGCTATTCCATAAAATCCCGGCGTACCACACGCCCCGGGGTTTAAGCTGTTAAAAGAGTTAAGGCGCCCAATTTGCATCTAGTTCTTAGAAGTATAAAAAGTGAGACAAAATACTCGAAAAAAGAAAATTGGTGTCGTGACCGTTTTGTACTGTGGGTGTGTCAATCCGAACTTGGGTGGTTTGTTGGTGGGTTTTACCAAGAATTTGTCGCAAAATTGGTCGCTTGCAAAATTGGTTCTGTTGCCAAATTTGTTATTGGACGATTTGTTTGTATAAAGGAAATATTGGTTGTGTTTCCTGAGGCGAAACAAATCTGAAGTTGTTTTTTCTTTAAAATAACTATAAAAGTATTTTCTTGGAAAACTAAATGATTATCATTATCGCCAAATTGGGCAAGATAGGCCGTGGAAAATCATATTTGAAATAGCTAGTCCACACGAACAAAAAACATCTCGCGATTTCATTTCGCCATAGACGGAAGCACGTAAAGGTCAATAGAATCGGGAGGCTTGCTCGGCTCAGTTCGACGTACATACAAGCGGAGCGCCCGCCTGTCCGCCTACCCGTTCGCCTGTGAACGAACGGATCATGGCACCGCCCTGCACCATACACGCTTGACTATTGTTATTCGGTATGGGCATATGAAAGAAATCCTATTCAGGCAAGCGGGAAGTATGTGGTACAAACTATGTTTGTAAAAATATAAAAGTCAATCAATCACACCAAACACTTTCTCAAAAGGTTTTGAGTATCTAACGCAATTTAAGTAACTGAATTCTTATGGTATTAAATAATATGACATCCATACTACGCGTGATCACATCGTCAATTGTAACATTTATTGGAGACATGCCTTTATGTAGTGGAAGTGGTGTATCGTGTGAACGAGTCGCAAAGGAAATAATAATCGCAAAGAATGAAGGATGGGTTTTCCGAAGGGTTCGTCTCCTTTGTCAGCACGAGCTAGCTAGTGTGAATCTTAGTTATTCGGGATTTCGACATCAGTTTTATTCAGATTTTCTGTAACCCCAATAAACATTTTTCCGAAGTAGGTAGGTAAAGAACCCGCTTTCACTTTTTGAACTAAATACCGATCCCTTCATAAAATTATTAATAAAAATTGATCAGAAAATCAAGCCAACGTTAATACCTACTCATAAGTTCGGTTTTGTTTGATATTTAGACAAAGTTGTACCATTTTATCCTAGACAGTTATCTCGGTATAATTAGATTGGTGTAGGTTAAACTGGTTGATTTCAAACCACTGCAGATGAATCAGGTTAGCTTGGGAAAAAACTAATTTGTTCCAAAATTGAGTTTGGACAATAACATTATAAAACGTCGGGCTCTCCGAAGATGAGATGATATCTCTCTTTTTTAAGCAGATTGTAAAGGTATCTAGGTATGCATAAAGTTCCTATGTTTCTTAATGCTGTTTTGTCAGATAAACAGTGGCGTGCATTGGTTTTCAGGATAGGTAGGCACTAGGCAGGCACTAGGCAGGATCTAGTCTAGGCAGACGCGGACACTAATCAGAAACATAAAACAAAAGTATCTATTACCTAAAAAAAAGTTTTACAACCGCCGTCTTGGATTTTCATTTTGACTTTATTTACGGCTCCACGCTATAGCAACCTCGAAAACCATAAAAACAACAACCATGATGAAAACTATAAAAAAAATACAGCCACCATCTTGGATTTTCATTTTGATCTCACTATCGGCGATCTCAATCCCTCTCTATCTCTTTCTCTCTCTCTCTCTCTCTTCTTTCTTCGCACGGCCAAATTACGAATGAATTACAGAATCAATAAATACAAAATGTATGAGAAAATGAATTATATTCATAATATTTTTTTCGTAATTGTTTCTCGTTTTAATTAGTTATTCTGCTATTCGGGGCGGAGACAAATCCAAAAAATCAAAGATCATAATAATCAGTCCAGCCGTTCTTGAGTTATAAATGGTGTAACTAACCTGGCTTTGTTTTATTTAAGAGATACATGTAGGTAGGTACATTATGTGTATATACGTTGAGATTTTGTACGCTAATGTTATTGGCAGCATTAACATTTTTGGTATAACTGAAACCGTGGATGTAGATAAGGTAATCCTTCGATGGAAAGGTTTAAATGTTTGTAATCAAGATTTAGAAGACCGCTGTTTTAGCCCATAACCCGTCGTTAAAATATCGACAAGAAATCAAGACCTAAGTACCTACCTAATTAACCACAGCTGATTACTCAAGTAACCTTCCAGATGTGCGTAAAACGTTTATGCCTGTGACTGTAACGTATATCTCATGACCACAGACGAGTGTGGAATAAAGCACTTTGTCGTGAGTGTTTTAATTATCACAAGTTAATTAAACGGCTTAATATTTATTAATAAGTCCTCAGATGAGCAAAGAGATTTCATAATTACTTTTTAAGAGCAGCCATTTTATGTTTGTTTTATAAATAGGTATGTAAAATAATCATAGATCTCACCGAAAATAAAACATTGTTATTGAAATAAATATTCCAATATATTTCCCGAAAATCTTATTGTTCCTTCATTCTGTTGTTTCAACTTGTTCCTTTGATAATGTTGTTGCCTTTGACCAAACATTTGTTACTCATTGGATAACTAACCCGCCAAGCGTGATCGATGTCCTGACCATCTTCTACCGGTTAGTTCTTAGTTTACATAATAACCATGGACACAGCAAAAGTGTGCATGATCACTTTCAAACATAATAACGTCGGAAATTCAATGGACAAAGTAATTGTGACGGAAAAGTTAAGAACTTTTTCAATTAGGTAATTGCTGAAGCGTTCTCGTTGATACATACATATACGATGTTCCATATTTTTTATAAAAACAGCAGTCATTTGTTTCGAATGTGAGCACAAACAACGATGTAGCTTATTCATTGAAGTTGTTTTGCTGCAGCGTCAAAAATACTGCAGACGTTCTATTGTTTTTTTTTCTTCGTAAAATTACACTATCTTGGTGAGCCATTTTACTATCTGTGTAATACAGAATGCATTTTGTGTTTATTCAATCGCTACAACATAACAAACAGGGCTCTTTAAATAGAAATAATGAAGTCCAAATTACACAGCCACCTGAAGAGCGATTAATTGGGTAACGTCGATACATCAGCATCAGACAGTCAGCTTATACTGGTTATAATTATATGTATAGCTTGATGTGTAGCCGTAATATAATTTAGGTAGGAATTATAGGCGTAAATAAATGGCCCAACTTTCAGGGATCGCCTGCTTGAACATATTCACTGTTGAGTGCAGAGTCAGACCCAAGGGCCATGTGTAGGTAGGTATGTCTGACCACCAGCCTGCCATAAACTTTGATGATAACGAGTACACGCACATATGCGATCCAGTAAGCCTTCGACGACTTTCTACACAACTAACCGATTTAGATATATTTTTTTCTCGCAGGATTCTTTTTGCAAAACAAAAGCCTTTGCCCACACGCGATAGAAGCGTGCGTGCAATAATATTTTCAAAAACATTTTAATAGATCAACTCAAAAAAAAAACCGGTCAAGTACGTGTCGGACCACGCACAATGAAGGGTTCCGTAGTTGGAATGAATTTATCCCAAGAACAAACTTAACATTGTAGTTGAAAAACATGTTCTACCATACATTCCAACTGAAAATGTAAGTTTGTACGCACAATATTGAGAGATTTATCATGTTGTTTCAAGATCATAGACTTCCTATTAATTTTCCTGTAATCTATAGGTATAGAACTATTTTCTGTATTTTTTTCAAAATTTTAGGCTCAGTAGTTTCGGAGATAAGGGGGGGGGAATGGTAAATTTCCGTATATTGTCTTAAATAACTTTAATACAATTTATTTTAAAATTATGAAAAAAATATATTTGAGATCCTCACGATAAGTCCTTTCATTTGATATGTCACACGGTACAGAACGCGAAACTTTTTTTTTTTAATTGTCTATTTACCCCTCAAAAATGACTTCCATTTTCAAAACTCATTTATTTACGTTACACGTCTGTGTTTGGGTCACAGAGATTCATATGTGTACCAAATTTCAACTTAATCGGTCCATAAGATTCGGAGCAAATTGGCTGTGACAGACGGACAGACAGACACACGAGTGATCCTATAAGGGTTCCGTTTTTTCCTTTTGAGGTACGGAACCCTAAAAAGAAAACTCATTAATTTTCAGATTTCCTCAACTGACATCATTAAAGTGTCAGATTCTCTCACACGTTAATGATGTCAAAGTTCTGGTTCCTGGCATAAATATTATAAAATAGTTTTGAGATGAGGACCATAGGCGTCGAGTAGGAATCATTAATTTTCTTCTCAATTCTAGGCTTTTCCGGCCTATTTCCAAGTCTCTCTATATAAAAGGTAGTATGCTCATTAGTAACCGTACGACGATTTCTTTTACTCATAATGGAACGAATTTCTCCGGACTTGTAGGCCTTTTTATCTAGGAAATGAAAATGTAAACCATTGAATACTGTTAACTAAACTAAAATGATGGATTTGTTAAAGTTACTAGGTTGATGACTTTGGTCATTGGTATGGAAGCTTACCGGTATGTGTGTACATGTAACCAGTTTGGGAAAACCGTTTAGTCCTCTCTCGACCCCTCGACCCCTAAAAAAAATATTTGTTTATTTGTTTCCTCTCAACCCTTAAACATAGTTCATACTAGACCCCCAGGGGGCGAGACTGAATTTTCATACAAAGGACAGGCATAACAAATCAGAGATAGATATGCAAAGCGGCTTTTTCTTTTTTATTTGAGAGGTCTCTTTATTTGCTTTTAAAGTTCCTAAATTAATTTTACTCGTTTTGTTTCATATTTAATACAAAAAAAAAACAAAACTTAGTTTCTTTGACAAACAATCGCCCGAAAATAAATTAAAATAATTTCACGTCACCTAATTCAATTCAGCCTTATTTTTCCAAGTCCAACACAAACGATTTAACAAACAAAACAATCATAATAATTTCAAACGCTAACAAAATACAAACTGTGAACATTTTGCGAAATTTTATTAGCGTGTTCTTTGACGTTCTACTTTTTAATTGCATCACGGACGGCCACGCTGGCAGACTGGCCATTACGCCACGCGGTACATCGCTCATTAATTCGATTACTGTTTTATTTCAAGCCGGAGGACGTACATAGTGAAAAAGGACAATTAGTCAGAATATTCATTTATACCTACCTAATGAAAAATTACCACAGAAAATAAATAATAGATAATTATGAAGATAGGTAGAAGATAAAAAAGTCTTTATTGTGTACACCATAAGTATTAAAAAAAAAACAACGTAGCCTTTTCCTACCTATGTTGGAGTCGGCTTTCAGTCTAACCGGATGCAACTGAAAAAATGAAAAAAAAATGGTATACATTGGTGTTCAAATTATAATGACACAAACGCGTTTAGCTAGGATAAAATATAGCATGAAAAATTCTTTTAATTTTCTTCTAAAGGTCATATCTACATAGTATATAGATGATAATAATCATCTATATACTATGTATATACACATCTAGTCTTTTCCAGACACCATCTTCTTTTGTTATAATTAAATCTGAAAAAAAAATGTCGTTAAAATGTTACAATGGGTTTGGGAAATGGTGCTACAAGTTGTGAAAAGCACACCTTAAGAGAAATAAAATAACAAAATTCATATCGAATATTACCTATAGACCACCCGCGGCGCGTAGAAAAAAAGTGTTCGGGGGATAGTCTTGAGCGCGTCACGGAAAAACCCGGTCAGCTGAGTGGTTATCGCTCTAGCTGCGGTTTTCTTTTTTGTTTGATTATTAAACAACATCATGTAGGGAAATGCATAGCTCAGAGATAGCACCTGACGAATACAGTAGAACAACGGCCCGTGGCTGGCGAAAATTCAATTCGAAGTTCAGACGTTATGACTACGAATTACTCTGTTAACTTAAAAAGTCAGGCGGAAAATGTGCTTACGGTCTCCTTCTATTTCGGTATATTTCCCTGGCGATAAGCAAATTAAATATCGATAGATTATTATCTACTTAAATCACTCTAGACAAATGAACATAAGCCTATCAAAATGGTTTCGGCTGATGAGCCAAGATGATTTAGCAATCAAACACTAAGGTTTGATTGGTGTATCTAAGTACACTACAAGTTACCGGATAAGTGAGAAATATTTTCATGTACAGGACATTCACCTACAAAAAACCGCGGTTAAAAAAGGATGCTCTCCTATTATTAAAATTTCCAGACTTACAAAGTACAGTTACTACTCAGAGACACAGTCAGTGGGCAACCTTAGTACGCGTTTAGCGCGGTAGGTACTTATTTCAAGGACATTGCCAAGACGTAACACTGTTTACTTAACTACACTGTGCCAGTGGCTAGCGCGGGCCTATACTGCCTGTCTGGAGCTGCCGTGTTCGCGTCGTTGCAGCTTTCAGGTCAGTAAACCTAATATTGTCAAGAGTGGTTTGTTTCGTGACAGTTTTTACGCTATTTACCTACTTATTTTATTTGAAAAAGGTATAATTGTTTATTTTATCATTTAAACAGATGTTATCTGGTAACCTCATCGCCACTGTATTAATTTTTTGAACCTAAAATATTCTATTATGTTTACTACGAGTATATGTATAGGAGGTAAAATTGTTTGTTGTAAATTTAATACTATGTTTGCCGTGTGGTGTGCGACTAAACTGGCGTTAACTTTGTCCATATCTCAAAGCAACCTCCGTCTGCTGTGTCTAGTCTAGTACCAAGTGTTATTAATTTATCAAAACCGCACACAATTAGCATCGATCTACTGAAACAGATATATTCTACTCCGACAATTAGTAAAAAAAAACAATATCTAAAACAGGGAAAAACAAAAGCGGATGACGAGCGAGAATCGTGATAGGTGGGGCGGCGAGGCGTGCGTCCGAACCAACCGGTCCCACGACGAGTGCACTTCATCGTTAGTTAGCATTGTTCAAACGTATCGTTAGTCAAAACTATGTCTATTTTTGTTTCAAAAAGATTTTCATTGCGGTTATTGTGACGTGGTCGGTATTTTAGGATCACGAGGGAAAAATACAAAAGGAAGACCCTTCAGTTTTAGGTTGTTTGGGTGATTGTCAAATGAAGTTTGTTGGAATGAATAAGTGTGTATGGTTTCGGAGTTTTTTGTTGGGCGTAGCTGAGAGGTTTTCAGGAAAATATAAGAAAAGTAAAAAAAAATTGAAGTCGTTGTACTTTTATATTTAAATTATTCCATTGGGTTCATTATCGGATGCCAGTGAATTTTTAACTCACAAAATCAGAAATCAACGCTTGCTATAGGTATTTGGAGTCGGAAGGTGGAGTTGATCTGGAACATAAGATCTTCAACATCGGAAGGTGGAGTTGTCCGGATCGCTGATAGTAGGTAGACTGTAAACGAAAAGTATGGAAAATAACATGGAAGATAAACTGAGTTTAGTTTGTTGAACATAACCTAATGTAAGAATGATGCAAAATCCAAAACCAGCCAAATCCAAATCCGAAACCAGCGCTGGGGCTCTGTCTAGCATAGGGTCGCAGCATAATGCTGAGCGTTGGCCGTTTTGCGTGAATGTGACGCATGTTTCCCCCCTACCTTTTATTATTTTTGTGTTTGTTCTTTTTTTTGCGTCATGTTCACCGCGAATAAACGTTTTTTCTTTCTTTCTTTCAAAATAGGGACCAATGGCATGCAATGAGGAGCTTTGGGCTAGCAGAAGCGAATTCGAGAAATGATGAAGAAATATTAAGGGTAAAGACAAAATACCTTTTATTAGTAGTTTACAGACACGTTGCGTCAAAGTCTACGCTGCGCGCTGGACCAGCGGCAGAAGCGAAAGAACCTTAACAAGATATTCTTAGAAAATTATTTCAACACTAGAATTTCAAACGAACACCGGTGACCTTCATATCGGAGTTTGATTACCTACTTACCGTTTTAATAAGAAAATTCCAACGCCTTCCATAATTGTTTCAAAATAATAAGGAATTTTGTTTTTTGTTTACTTGCTTAAAGGTATTTGGTTCAATAGAAAACAACCAACCAATAGTATAACAGTATATTATTCAGTTTTATATTTCTCTCTTCAAGAACTGTATAGGACAAAAAATACAATTATTATTAAAGACAGCTCATCAATTCAGCCTAGTTTTGTTAGAAGGGTTGAAAAAAGTAGATAAATCAGCGAGATAAGAATAACAGCAGACGAGATCATTGTATTGAGAAATAAAAGAACTTATTGCGAATAATTAATATAGGTATCATTTTGCGAACAAAATTTAAGCGATTAGAATGTACCTATCGTATAATATAATACATGTGCCTATAAGTGCTCCCTCACCAGTGCATTCTTCTGTAGTGTAACAATCCAAGATTCGGTAATATTCGCATTCATGTTGCAAATTGTATTTCGGGTGCTGTCACTGTAATACTCGGTTCTCCTCACTCACTGATGTAAAGCTCGAATCTGAATTGTTACATTATAGGTTAATCCTCCCGCTGAGGGGGTACAACAATATTATATTGGTTCATAGAACTATTTACTTTATCTTAGTGTATTGGTTATGATTTCTAACCTGACCAGTCCGCACCTATCTATATTGAGACCTTTTGTGTGTTTGTGTAAATGTTATTGGTTATCTCATAACAATATAATTATACATTTTTCATAGGTAGGTACGAACCTGATATGATATGATATTTAATTCAATATTGTGTCGGAAAGTAAATGAGCATACAGTGTAGCCTGACTTTTAAGTAGGGACATGACGCATGAAAAAAACAAAGTCAAACCAAAAGTTTTTACAAAGTACGTATCTTAACAAATTGTAGGTAGATGATTTGGCTTATGTTTATTACAATCTCTTTGGATGTGTTTTACAAAAATACTGGCTCAACGCGGTCAAAATTTTGTTAAGCTGGCCATTAATGTTTTATTTTTCATAATTTCTTTTTCACACATAAACGGTTTTTATATTCTTTCTTGTGACATACAACCCTGCCATACAACTCAAGAGATATTGAACCTCTTTGTACAGAAACTAAACTATATCCACACTAGAATCCTCACAGAGCGATTGTAAGTCTTCTTCAAGAGTTATGCATCGTAGCATACAGATCATGTCCACCACCATTCACCTCCTCAGAAAAGCAGTATTATAATATCATACCTTGCCTCCTTAATTTAAGTAAGTTTATTTTAATTACCACTAATAAAAATAAACAGCGCTTTTATTCAAAATGTCACCTGTTTCAACCCGTACTTATGACAAGCAAATCATTAATATTTTAATAAGGTTTTCAATGCTTGGAAACAACAGGGGTGGATAACATCTACGTTACATTCCTGGATAATGTAGTAAAACTGTCAGAGCGGACTGCCGACGAGTAAGTAATGCTGTGATAAATCATAGCTACTCGTACATCATCATGTTGGCGCTAAGCGCCGTCGTCGTCGTTTTTTTTTTTTTTTAGGATGGGAAATCATTTGATGATTTCCCATCTTAAAAAAAAAAAAAAAAAAAAAAAAAAAAAAAAAAAAAAAAAAAAAAAAAAAGAAAAAAAAGCATATTAAACACGGTACCTATGTTTTGAAATAGCATTTATGAAATACAGCCACAGTAAAGGAACGATGACAGGTGAACGTAGGGCTCCTTAATCTTAGGTCTCAATTTATATCACAAAACTTTATTTGTAGACGTAGTTACACACGTCCGATTGCACTATTCGCGTGCATCGTACACAGCGCGCATTAAGATGAGGCATACTTCAAATGATAGTTCTTCAGAGATAGCGCAGTGTAATAAAAATAACAGGTAATTGCCCATTAATCCTCTCTTTACCTTGTCTTTGAAAATGGCTGTCATAGATTAATGCAAACTCTAAAACAGAAACACTGGCTCAAAGCAATCAAAATAATAATAATAAAATAATAATAAAATTTATTGAAATAATAAGTTTACAAAAGTGTACATATGGTTCAGTAGTATATATTAATCTAAGCCTATAATAGGAAAAAAATATTTAAATACAATATTTAAAGGATGCCATTAAAGTTTTATTTTTCTTTATTTTTTCACTGACCTGTATTATACATGTCTTAGAGACCAAAAGCGGAATATAATGAAAAACAAATTAGGTACTAAACGACCTACAAAGTTACATTTCTTACAAATCATTTTTAATTAGCAACAAGCACATAGGTAAATAACAACTGCATAAGAATTATATAACACGAACCCAATCAACCATCAAGCACCATGCCTTTTTCTTATAAACTGTCACTCGGACCGTGTAGGTTGGAAGAAGGAGTATCTAAGACATGTTTAATAGAGGTCAGTGATTTTTTCACAGTAAATGACGTCATTGACTTTTCTCTCATAATTCGGCCAACATTGTCAAATCTGCCCTATATTTCAAGACATACCGAACCTCTTTGTATGTGCCCTATTTATGTATAGGACCACAAGCCTTCAACAAGAGCTATTTATCATGAAGTGATAGTGTCCTATTCATTCCATTAGAGAAACATAGTACTATAATATCGAAGCCTGCCTCCTTCTAGTCAATGAAACATATGACTCGCAGCGCCCGTGCTCGCCTCGGAGAGTCCAAACTCAATGAGGCTTTGAGCGCTTTAAAGGCGTCAAAGGAGTCCTGTGACCAACTAATTAAGGAATTGGATGACAATGAAAGGGTGCTCTTTGATGCCCATGAAACGAATAGGAAGTTAAAAATTGAAATGGCTCAGATATATAATCAATACACTGATGCCATGGAAGAACGGGATAGACTTCAGCTTATTGTGGACGGGTTCAGCCAGTGTAGCGCAGAGTATGAACAAGCTCTTAGCCACAAACACTTATTACAACACCAGCTACATGAGGCTCAAAGTCAGATTACACAACTTGAGACTACAAACCTTAACATCACCGCCTCGCTGAATCAAAGTCTGTTCAATGAGTTGGTGTCTATTGCCCCGTCAATGGTTCCTACCATAAACCCTACTTACACCGTTGACTTGACAGGTGATGATGAATCAAAATCATGTAATTCAGTGAGGGTAGTCACTAGTAAAAATAAACTTAAAAAATACATCAAAATTAATAAATACATTGTTAAAACCCAAAGAATGGTAAAAAGACAAAAGTTCTTCATCAAAAATGTTAAACTTAATAGGGAAAGGTTAAATTTACTTAAACAGTTAGATATGTATTCTTTTAATTTGGAACAAAGTACTAGAAAATACAACACTGACACACAGGATTTGCAATCTCAACTTGACCATCTACATGAGAAACTAAGAACAATGACTAACAAATATAATACCTCAGAAGATCTAATGAGGGAATATGTGTTGGCAATGAATGAGCTGGTGAACTCACAAACAAACAGCTGTGAATGCTGTCAAACACCATCCAATGTACCTACGCCAGACCATTCATTATCAGCATGCAACACCACATTACCCCATCCCTGTGTTGATTTGACAACTCCCTCTGTTAATAGTTCCATTATACCGTGTAAAGAAATTGCAAATCATGATATTGTATTATTTTGTGATGAGATTGGAAAGGACTTAGGTCACTTGTTGACAGATGAATATCCGGGACACTCAATAATAAATTACTGTATGCCTGGTTGTTCTTTACTTGATATTATGAAAGAAATTATTAAATGTAACTTTACCCCGGATACAACTTTATTAATTTTTATGGGTAATAGGGGAAATGTAAACAAAGGAGAACTACTCCAGTATCATAGAACATTAAGCAACCTTAGTTTAAAAAAAATTGTGTTGTTTACATTCCCTTATAGTAACAGTTTGCCACAGGAAGAAAATAGCTTAAGATTTGAATTGAATATGACATTGCATAACTTGACATTTAATAATAACTTGTTCCATTTAGTTGATATTAACAACTATCTTAGTAATAATTTCTATTTGACAAAAGATAGATATAACATTGTTATGTACTATCTTACTAACTATTATAAACGACAGATAGCTGTGTCGCTATCTTATTTTTTTTCTATTACAGCCAAAAATTTGGCTAAACAACTTGCTTCTTTTGAGCAATGCAATGACATTTTAAATAGTTCTGTCAATAATTTGGTTACAATTAGTGACATTGCTAATAATTTAAATTAGAAATTAAGACAATAGAGGCAACCTCTAGCTATAATGTACAGAATTATTCAAAAAAAAGTTTTAAATCAGTAAATAGTATCAACCTGGTGCATCAAAATATTCAAGGTTTTATGAACAAAGATTTAGAAGTAGAATTATTTATGAATTTTAATAGTATTGATATTCTCTGTATAACAGAACATTGGCTGAAAAGCCACCAGTTCTTGTTCAATTTTAATAATCACCAGGTTGGTAGTTCGTTCAGCAGAATAAATGCTATACATGGTGGCTCATTGATTTTAGTAAATAACCAGCTCAAATTTAAAGACCGTACCGATATTGTGAGCCTATCTGTTGAGCGAACAGTTGAAATTGCCTGTATAGAATTGGAGCACTCTATTGTATTAAGTGTGTACAGACCCCCTTCAGGATTGTATGACTGCTTTGAAAAGGTAATGGATGAAGTGTTACACAGGATTTGTAACTCAAACAAGTCCGTTATCATTTGTGGTGATTTTAATGTCAATTTATTAGAAAACTCAGGTACTTGTAGAAAAATTTTGAGTCTGTTCCAGTCCTACAATCTTGTAAACCTATTTTTAGAGCCCACAAGAATAACCCCTACTAGTGCCACATGCTTAGACAATATTTATACAGATATTATACCAAGCCACAAAGAAATTATAAATTTACTAGATTCTGATCATTGCGGGCAAAGGATAACTATTCAAGAAGAAAACAAAAAAGTGGCTAAAAAGGATATCACTGTTAACCCCAAAACTGCAAGTCGCTTGGAGGCTTTTAAAGTTAAACTAAATAATAAATTACCAGTTTTGTCGATTCATGATGATCCTAATCATCTATATGATAATTTTTTTAATATATACTGTAAACAATTTGACTCCACCTTTATTCCCAAGACTATCTCGGTTAATAGTAATGCATCGTTCAGTGATTGGGCTACCACTGGTATTCATAAAAGTAGAACTCGGCTTTATGAACTGTACAATGAAAGGACTTATGTTAAAACTGATGAATTTAATTTGTATGTTAGAAATTATTCAAAATTATTTAAAAAAGTTTGCTATATGGCCAAGTCACGTTATTTGGGTTCAAAGATTAAAACCAGCAGTAATGTAATCAAAACGACTTGGAACATTATTAATAGTGAAACGGGAAGGTCTAGTAACCGAAATACTGACTACAGCCTGTCTATTAATGACAACATAATAAAATCAGACTCTCAAGTCGCCGAGGCATTTGAAAATTTCTTTTCAGATATTCCCGTTTCAACTACTAAATCCCTGAACTCATCACCTTCTGTTGCTGAGTCTTTGCTTAAGGAAAATGTTAATGCTTGCGATTCGGAATTTCATTTTGAATATATTACCTGTAAAGATATAATTAAAACCTTTCACACTTTAAATGTAAAAAAGACAGCAGATCTGTGGGGTAATTCTGTAGAAGTTGCTAAGTCTATTATTGACATTGTAGCACCTACTCTAGCTCTTATCTTTAATAGTTGTATTGACAATGGGGAGTTTCCTGACCTTATGAAAAATAGTAAAATAATACCTATGTTTAAATCAGGTAGTACATCGGACCCCACTAATTATAGACCTATTTCTGTACTACCTACCTTTAGTAAAATTTTTGAGAAATTCATTTTAGATCAAATGCAAAGATTTTTTAATAAACATAAATTATTACATAGCAAACAGTTCGGTTTTACAAGGGGTCGTTCAACTACTGATGCCGGTGTTGAACTTTTAGGACATATTTATAATGCATGGGAAGATAAATGCGATGCCTTGGGCATCTTTTGTGATTTGTCCAAGGCATTTGATTGCGTTCTTCATGAAACGTTAATCAGGAAACTCCGCCACTACGGGATCCGGAATTCTGCTCTGGATCTTCTTACTTCATACTTGAGTAAAAGGATTCAGAGAGTTGACGTTAACGGGAAAAGATCACCCGGATCTATAGTAACAATGGGAGTCCCACAGGGTTCAATTCTTGGCCCTTTCTTGTTTCTTATTTATATTAATGACTTGCCGTACCTTATAAAGGATAATCATGATGTAGTGTTGTTTGCAGATGACACTTCACTTTTGTTTAAACTTAAACGTCAGCAGTTGGTTACTGACGATGTAAATAGCGCGATTTCGAAAGTAGTCCATTGGTTCAATGTCAATAATTTGCTTCTAAACGAGAAAAAAACCAAATGCATTAAGTTTACGCTACCTCACGTTAGGCAGGTGAAAACTAATGTGTTGATAAAGGGCGAGGAATTGAATCCTGTAGACAGCACAGTATTCTTGGGCATAACTTTGGATGCTAAGCTTCAGTGGGGACCACATGTAGATAAATTGTCAAAAAAGCTAAGTTCCGCAGCATACGCGGTTAGAAAAATTCGTAATTTAACTGATATAGAGACTGCCCGTTTAGTGTACTTTAGCTATTTTCATAGTGTAATGTCGTACGGTATTTTATTGTGGGGAAATGCCGCCGATATTCAGACCATCTTTGTTTTGCAGAAGCGAGCTGTTCGATCAATTTATAAATTAAGTCCGAGACACTCTCTCAGAGACAAATTTAAAGAGATTAATGTAATGACTGTGCCTTCTCAGTATATTTATGAAAATCTTTTATATGCCCATAAAAATATAAAATTGTTTAAAAAATACAGTGATGTCCATAATATAAATACTAGGAACAAACACAAATTTGTTATCCCTACAACAAGGCTCAAGAAAATAGGTAGCTCGTTCAGATGCCAATGTATACGCTTTTATAATAAACTACCAAGCCACGTTCAAGATCTAAGCCTTAATAAATTCAAATCATTCATTAAACGTAAGTTGTGCCAGAAAGCTTTTTATACCGTTAAAGATTATATTGAGGACAAAAAGGCTTGGGATTGAGCTGCTGCCAATTTTTTTTTTTTTTTAACATTTTGAATGTTTTAATTATTTTTTTTTTGTTTCTATGTACACATTGACATTAATGAATTTTATTTAAACAATGACATTTGCTTACTTTGTAAAGTATTATATTATTTTAATTATTGTGCATGTGAAGACAATGTGGGTCACATTTTTTAATTTTTATTATTCTCTCTGTTGTGTTAGTTTTTGTCTAGGTCTGGCAGTTTGAGTAATTTATGTGGCCTACCCAAATGTCCTTTCTTTGGTATTGTTCGTCGAATCGTTGAGCTCCTTAAGTTTTGAGTTGAGCTACACGATTTCTGACAAATGCGTGCACTGACTGGACAGGTCCTCTCAATCTGTGTGGTTCTTTCCTCAAAAGACCATCTCAGACATCGATCTACATGGTCTTCATATAACCTGACCAAGATTATGATGTCTGGACTTTAAAAGAGACTGTGACCTCTGAGTTTGTTTCGGCCTTTCTTCTCAGAGTAGTCAGATAGGAAACGCCGACCTCATCTAGTTTTTTTTATAGAAATTATGATTGACGTGTAAAAGTGTTTGTACAAACCTACTTACAAAATAAAATCATTTATCATTTATCATTTATCATTTATACTCCCTGCAAAGTTATATTACGGCAATGCGGTAGAAGATTAAATTCCATTCCATGCCGTTTCATCTCTTTTCTAGCGTTTCTGTTTCTACTGGCACATAACACATTTTCTCTTGGGTGCGGTAATCGTTTCCTGATAAATCGCTGACACCGCACCAGAACGATATCCTACCAATATTGATGGAACGCTGTGTCTCTTACCCTCTTTTTAAATGCTTATCGAGCTTCTGATCGGTAAATATGCCTTGGAATCTTATTAGCTGTTGGGAAATTGGTTGTCAGAAAATAACAACAGCTAGTACTTAAATACATTTGACAAGAAATATAATTTAATAATCTTTTAAACGCCTCGATTCAATTCAAACGATAGGTACTCCCTTTGGGTAAATGAAAATGACACGCCCTATTTCGTTTTAAATAAAAAAAATTTAAACTTTTCAATGCTGAAACAGAGTGATTTAAACGCAAAAAATCTCAATTATATACCAAGGATCATTACCTCAACCAATTAAAAGGGGTCCTTTGATTAGGATTAGCCTTTTGAGTAATTTTTTTCCTTAACATTTAAGTATTTTACGTTAATCGGGAAGAGGATAAACTAAATTGGTGGGTGCGGCTGTTCACCCGCCCACTGAAACTAGTAAGACGGGTTACAATAATATAGTCAAAGGGCCCGTGCGGTCTGAGCCCTGAGATAACAATCTATTCATATTACTAGTGTTAGGTTAAAACAACATACATATTTGTCTCTAAACGTGAACAGTAGGTCAGGGGTCCTCCTGAAACCAAGGTTGGTAAAACGAGTTTCTATTTTAAGTGATTTAGGCTGTCTATCACTCAGACGAACGATCAATCAGTATCTAAGTCAGTCAGTCACTAGTCTGTATTGATAAACGAAACTACTTTTTATATATAGATGAGGTCAGGCCGGGCGTGAAAATATAAAAAAATACGTTCAAACAATCCATCTGTAAAGTTCTCTTTAAATTTTTCAATGAGCATCGTTAAATTAATGGCGTATATTTTATGTCTCTTGTTATAGTCTAGTATATCAAGCACAGCAGCCCTATATAGCCTTTTATGTCAGCATAAAGAGAATGTAGGTTTACGACATTTTTTCTACTTCATACTCGTACGTGTAATACATCCTATGTTGTAGATAAATTAAATAGGTGAATATGACAACTTGGCATAACATACAAAGCTAATAACCCTTTTAATTTATTTGTATGAAAATAATTATTTACTTCATAATATTCGCTTTAAATTTAGCATTGTCTTAATTTCCATCACCCACGCTGACATTTCATGGAACATTAAATCTAATGTGTAGATAAAAACAAAGGCGTAAACAATGATAATCACTCGGTAATTAAAAGAAAGTGTCCGAATGTTGTCAGACGTGAAATATAAATATGCCGAATTTGACACATTGTTGACATTTTCCGAGCATTTTCACATTTTCGGCTTCCATAAAGTCCGTCCCTCTGTATCAACTAATGTCAAAGATTAAACACTTTTATTAGAGCGAGACAAATGAAAAACAGTATAATGCACGTATAACGTGAATTGGCAGGGTACAAAAGAAGATACAACTTTTTTTGGTCGAAAAGAATTTCTGGCGGAGCACCACTCTCGTCAGAGCGTTTCTACCAAACATGCGAGTTAGCCAGCTTTGTGAGTTCTGATGGACTTTTTGCTAGCTTGTTTCAGAGAGTGTGTATTTTTTTTGCGATAACCTATTGGTAGCGCAAGTAGGTTTGTTCCCGTATTGTTCCGGAAATTAAAAGTTTTGCAGCAATGTTTTATCTATGCTTCTCATGCAGCACTATGTTTTAGCTGAGGGAAGTAGATTATAGATTATAACGATGTTTAGGTAGAACATGGTCTAATCATTAGGTAGCTATAATATTCTTATAATCCAGGGGCACCATTACAGGTATGTAGGTACGTAGATATAATAGATAATAACATAATATTTTGTTCTCATTACCGGAGCCTGTATTAGACTCTTTTTATTATGTTTTAAATACGTGTACCTTTTTTTTGTTTTTCTTGGGGAATCCTCATGGATTCCTTTCGTCAGGAAAGAATGGAGGGTTATGTCGGACTCCTACCGACTAAAACCCCAGTGTTCCTTTTAGTACAGAGCATGTTATACAAGGTATCGCTATAAATTCAATTACCAAAGGTGGATCACGCATAGTAGGTGTGACGAAACAAGGTTTCTCGTTAGCATTATTAGAAAAAACTAGATAGTTAATCGAGTATTAGTCGTCAGGGCTGGCGGCTCGGGTCAGGACGAGTGCTCATCGATACAGTGTGTCGTTAGCTGACGGTAAACGTGTGTGAGAATTTTACATCACAACACTTTGACTAATGAGCTGTGACTTAACCGACGCTCGCTGGTGCTGCAGCATCCGCGGTAATAAATCATCCTCGTGAAAAATGTTTACATAGCGAGGTAATGGATGACCGAATATTTGACACGTTTTCATTATATCACTCGAGCACAACCCTTTTTTGGCGCTCCCAGTATTTATTTAATACCGTCCGATTGACCAAAATCGACCCACTCAACTCGACAGGGTCAGAGGATCATGTGGTGTCCGTTCTTTTGTAGGCGGATTAAGTTTTAAAATCGCAACTTTATTCATATTTCGGGACTGAGAGGTTTGGTTGGACCTAGCCGTTTGTAATTATAAACGATACGTTAATATCTATTGTAAAATGGAAGAAATAAACGGTGTAATGTGTACTCTTATTTTTAAATGATTTTTTTTTGTTTTCGGGGGGAAATTTCAAAGGCATTTTGGATAATATGGGGAAGTATGAGATTTTACCTTACTAAAACCACCCCGATGGTCATCATCTGCACATGGAAATAACCTCTTAAGAGTAAACCAGTCGCGCGTTCGAACTCACTGGTGGTCATGGCTAAAAAGCACGCTGTCTCACCTAGCTTCGTGTCTGACAGAGCTAGTATCAGTGATGAGCAGTTAGACGCTAGTCTACATGCGCAACGTCTAGTTCTCACGCTCAGAAACACCGTTCTGAACTGATAGGCGCGTAAAAAAAATCGAAAAGTAAAAAAAATCGAAAAGTGCTTTGGTAAATCGAGTTTTATGAAAAAACCACTGCATAAATCAATTATAAATGAAGTTTATTGAACTCTTCGATAACTGAGCTTTGTCGGTACGGTTTTAGTTTTAAAGATTTTACAGGTCTTTTACTACTTATTTACACCCAAAGTTACGTTAAAAATAGCAAGAAAAACGAATCTTTGTTGGCTCATAACTTTTTAATGGCTTTTTATTTTAATATTCTGTTTCAGTACAGACACAATTAATAATAAGTCAAAACAATATCATGTTTAACTTTAGATGCATAATGTCAAACAGTGGAGTAATACTCTCCCGAAATTTGTATGGAAAAAATATTTTCTAGTAGCGCCTTAAAAGACCGATCCGAATCCCCCTCTGTGCAACGCCTGTGGAACATCTCTGGGGAGACTGTAAAGAGGTCTCCCCGAAACCTTACTGTGCAAGGCAGCACGTGACCACTGCCTTTTAAACCGACCTCTGACCTGTTGTTATGTTATTTGATTATTGAGATTTACAAAACGAATGTTACCAATAAAATTAAAAGCAACAGGCGGATTCTGTAGAGGACGCGCCGTGAATAAGACCTTGGAGAAATTGTATAATTTGCATATCTACACGAAATGCGCATGCATTTTGCATAATTGTATACGATTAACACACAGCAATAAATTGCAAGCAAGAGATTTCGCACATATGCACACAACTTTGCAACAATGTACCAACACGTGGGCAAATTGTCTTACAACTTTATCTTATAACCTTAATCCCACCTCGCTTTGCAAGAAAGGCGAAACTGAATTTACTTACAAAAGTTTCGACAAACGCCGTTTATGTACATTTAGATAAATTTTGTTTTAGGTGCGAATAACGCTTCACTTTAAGTCTCCGGAGGTCTCAGAAATTTTTGTTTGTAAATCACTAGCTGTTGCTCGCGAATTCGTCTGTAATCTAGAATGAAAAGTAATCTATATCCTTCTCCAGGTCATGGTCTACCCATATGCCCAAATTTTAGCGTGGAAGCGTAACAAACAAATATACAAAAATCAAACCTTTTCTCTTTTTATAGTATTAGCTTAGAAATGAGGTAGGTAGGTAGGTACCGGCGGTGATATTGTTCACATAAAGCTTAGCTACGACTTTATGAGGGTAATTTGACGCTTGAAATATAATGGGTTTCGTTCCCGAAACTTTAATTTGAAAATGTGAAGTGGTCTTATTAAAGTGCTCTCTTGTTTTCTCGTGTGCATTATGTAGGTCATACAATACATGTCAGGTCATATCTACAAATAACAGACGAAACAGAATACTGTATACTGTACAACTGATAGGTGTCAAGTAGGCATTCTCTATTTGACTGCACTGTAGTTTATAAAAATCAACAAAAAAAACGCTTACTACAATGTTTCTGCGTTATAATATTATCTTTTTTTTTTTATGATCTCCCATACGAACTCAGTATGTAGGACAGTCAATTTATTAAAAAGTTTAACACCAGAAGGCCAATTCTCGTAATTTATTCAACTGTCAAAATCTTCAAAATGTAGGGAAATTAAAGGAATTTTTGACAGATTGAGCCTGAGATTAGACTGTGAACGTTCTTAAAATTACGAGAATTGCCCCTCTGATTGTTGCTAGTCTTTAAAATGATGTTGACAAATGCTCATACAGCCCAACCTTTTTTATATGCCTATTTGCGGTGCTCGGCCTTTATGCCAACCACAAATAGTTCCCGGGATCGAAAAACTCTATTGTTAGGTGTAACCGTCCGTGCGAATTTAATCCTATTATTTTCTCCTAGTTTTCGTACGCCGTAATATCGGGTTTAGCCTTTCAGTATAATGAGATCACGAAGATATTAACCTAATTTGTATAGACAGATACGAGTATAATGTGAGGTAGAGTAGGAGCATCTCTCAAGATTTAACTAGGCTATTATGAGAACCCAGGTAAGTACTATAGTCGGACTTTTAATTAGCTTTAACTAAATCTTATTTTTATAGGACAGAATAATGTAAAAAAGAAACTCATTTGACATGCATATCTCTAAAAGCAGTCCGAAATGAGTTATTAAGAAGTGTAATTTTACTGCAGCTAATTAAAAGTCGGAGTAAAGTATTGATACATTGCTTGAATGTCAGATCAGTTATATCTACTTGTATGGTACATTTTTATAGATATTAATACTTTTTCAACAAAGAATATATCACATTCTTCTAAATCAGAAGTGTTTAAAAGCAGCTTTAATTTTAAAATAGGTTTTTCATAAGTCGTAGTCTTGTGCTAATATTGCGCAGTTGAGTACCTACCTTAATATACACAAACATCGTGGCATAAAGTGTTTTATGTAAAAATATATTTCTTAATTTACTACCTTCGCAAAGGTTCATAACCTGTATTTTTATACCAATAACTTTTTTTTTAATACTCCAAGATTGAATACTTACGCCTGGGTAGGTGGGTAGTCTGAAACAGTAATTTGTTCTTAAAAAAAGTTAAACTGATATTTTAAAAACGCAGCTACTAACTTCAGTACCGTTCTCAAACTAATGTTGAAGTCAGAGTTCAGGCGTATATTAAAGCACGTTGAGGCAATTCTACCAAGTTCGCTTCCCGTGTCAGCTTAACAGCCGATAACGACTAGCGGGAATTACTCGTGACAACAGGAAATCTACCTACATGCTGGTGATACTGTGTGTTGTTCATATCGATTCAGATATTCATTGTTGTTGTATTCGCAGTGACTCATAAATATTACGCGCAGACGAATATATATGTAGTTACCGATTGCTTAAAGTAATGAGATTGTTCAGTGAGTACTCAATTATGCCTACAAACCTATTTGTAATAGGGTAAGTAAATGATATAATTGATTAAAAAGGTCTTGACATTCAAAGTAATTGTTACAGGCCAGTTATGATACTTCACGCTGCTGTTCGAAAAACAAATTTGATTAGCAAAACGATGAGATTGACTACCCGATTTTCACAGTGAAGACTTGTCTAGATTAAAACCTGTTCCTTCTTAAGCAACAGTTTTTCTGAAGGACTGCTTGAATAGCTTTTGAAACTTTCCAGATTGCTTCTAATTTAGATTGCAGTTCTTGTTCCAGTGATTTTTTAGGTCGTTACTTTCTGTTCTGGAATATTTTTTCTCGGTATGATTCACTTCAATGATTTACGGGCTGTTCTAGTGACAGTACAATTATGTTTGTAGTTTTTATGAGTGTGCGTCTTGTCGCAGCGAAGTTTTAACATTATAGCTCGAGTGTGCTGTTTATTGCTGTCGATAAACTATAAATTATTTCGAAGTGACAAAACATAGTCCTTATAATACAGTAACTCGTTTATACACATGCGGCGTTGTTCAGTTGGTCCGAGTGCTTTGTTGTAACTCAGAGAGACGGTGCACAGATGAAGTTCGTTTGTGCTTTTGAAAGTAACTTTCGCTTTACAATCAGTCTGTAACATGAGTTATTTTCTTCATATAAATTTCAAACTGGAAACAGCGGTTCGTATGAATTACCTTTAACTATAGACAGCATAAACGCCAACCTTGAAACATTATTAAAAACATTAATTCAATTAGTTTAGCTACACAGGAATACATTCATTAAATTGGAAATGCTGCAAACGTGAAATAATATGGCTAACCGCAATCGTCCCGTGCGACAGGAGTGATTATATCGATTGCGGCCTATCAGCCGCTCAACAAGTGAGAGGGCATTGTACATTTAGGTACCGTGAGTTTATCTAATATATAAAATTCTCGTGTCACAGTTTTCGTTGCCATACTCCTCCGAAACGGCTTGACCGATTTTGATGAAATTTTTTGTGCTTATCCGGTATATATGAGAATCGGCCAACATCTATTTTTCATACCCCTAAGTGATAAGGGAAAACTTACGCGGGTGAAACCGCGGGGCGCAGCTAGTAAGTGTATATTTAAAGTCACACATTTATCGATATTTTTATAGCCGTTTTTCGAGAGTTTTTGGGGATGTTGATTATGTTCGATCCAATAATACTTCCGGTCATACTTTGTAGGTACGTATGATCGTTTATGACAAAATTGGAATCTTTCAAGACTACATTTATTAATTGTCAGTTAATTAATTGTCATATATGACGTTATTGTTCTTACGGAATGCTGGTTATCAGATGGCTCTTTAATTGGTCAGATTGACGGTTACTCCTCATATTACACAGTAAATACACTTAACCAAAGCGGAGGAGTTGTAGCGTATGTTAGGGACTGCTGGAATGCGACAGTCTCAGAACCCCCACTTCAAGACGCTGAATCTCTTTTAGTAGAACTCTCTGATAACATTTCTCTAATTGCCATCTATCGATCCCCATCACGCAAACCAGATAGCTTTATTTCCTCTCTAGATCCAGTGCTTACCTCAATAAGCAAATATCAAACAATTATTGTGACCGGAGATATCAATATCAATCTTTTATCGACGACAGACAGTTCAAAGTCAGATTATCTAAGTTTAATGTCCGAACACGGGCTGAAACAGGTTATTTCGAAACCAACTCGTCAAAACACATGCTTAGATCACATATTCCTCAAATCAAGATACCAGACTGTTATAGGATTAGTTTGCGATATTGATATTACCGATCACCGTATGGTAATGATGGGGTACAACATGCTCACGCCTACTGGTTCAAAATATCAACAACGCAAAATAAACAAAATCAATTTTCCTGCATTGATAGAAGAACTTAAAGACGTAGACTGGTCTGGAGTGATGTCTGAACTAGACGTAAACAATGCAACCAATGAATTTCACAACATTCTAACAAGTGCAGTACAAAAACACAAGGTTGTAAGAACAATTAGTCGCTCTAAATTCATCAGAAAACCCTGGATTACACCCGGACTTATTAGATGTATGAACCACAGGGACAAACTTCATCGTGATTCAAATAAACACCCTAATGACCAAACAAAAAAACTAATTTATAATCGTTACAGGAACTTCTTCACAAATATCGTACATAGGCTTAAACGCGAACACGACAGTCAACAATTAGAAGATAACAAAAACAATGTTAAAGGTTTATGGAAAGCTATCAGACATATTAGTGAACAGTCCAACAACAGAAGTACCCCTAATGAACTGCTTAAAAGCGAGTCTTCTGCACAAACTTCGATAAACCTCTGCAACGATTACTTCTCCTCTGTTGGAAAAAACCTAGCCAGTAAAATTCTCGCAGACATCAATGAAACCCAGGAATCAGTTATAAACAAACTACAGTTAGGAGAGCCTCAAAACACAAATTTCTTTATGCAACCAACTGACGTTTTTGAAATAGACCAAATAATCTCAAATCTGAAAAATGACAGCGCCCCAGGCCCGGATAATTTTACACCAACACTTATCAAACAATTAAAAAGTGAAATCATAATCCCGTTAACACACATTATAAACCTTAGCATAGGATCTGGCATATTTCCTAACAAATGGAAAGAGGCACAGGTCACTCCAGTTCATAAGAGTGGTTCAAAACAAAACCCAACTAATTATAGACCCATTTCACTGTTAGCAATATTTTCCAAAATTCTGGAAAAAATTGTCAATAAACGACTCACCTCATACCTAGATTCCAACAACATATTATCCAACAAGCAGTTTGGCTTCAGACAGGGAAAATCCACAGAAGATGCAGTAAGTCTCTTAGCCAATCTTGTAACTTCTTATTTAGACAAGAATGAAAAATGCATAGGAATATTCCTAGATCTAGCAAAAGCTTTCGACACCGTTGCCATTCCTATACTACTAAAAAAGCTTGAGACCATTGGTATAAGAGGTCTGCCGCTCAAATGGTTCGAGACCTACCTTTCTAACAGAAGGCAATGTGTGAAAATCGGGGATACCATTAGCTGTCACAGCAACGTAGAATTTGGAGTGCCTCAAGGTAGTGTCCTGGGCCCGACACTATTTATCATCTATATTAATGATATTCATCACGCCATTACCGCAAACGCAGAAGTCATCTGCTACGCAGATGACACGGCTATCATTTTTCATAGCAAATCTTGGGAAACAGTCCGCGAAAAAGCCCAAAACGGCTTAACTAATGTAAAAAAATGGCTCGACCTTAATCTTCTCTCACTTAACACTAAAAAAACTAACTATATCTGTTTCCATAAAACTCTCTCATCAGCACCAAATCTTCCTTTACAGCTTCAAATCCACTCTCCAACTTGCAACGCAGCCCCCTGCACTTGTGAGGAAATTAAAAAGGTCGAATCTTTAAAATACTTAGGGGTTCTTTTAGATCAACGTCTTTCATTCAGACCCCATATTGACTTAGTAGCTAAGCGAATCAGAAAGTTGATTCACGTAATGAAAATGTTACGTGACTCGGCCAACAAAAGGATCTTACACCTGGTGTATGGGACATTATGTGAATCAGTGCTTTGCTACTGCATTACTGTATGGGGTGGAGTCGGCATAACCTCAATGCTACAATTGGAAAGAGCCCAGAGATCAGTACTAAAGGTTATGTACAGAAAACACTTTCGCTATCCCACAAATCACCTGTATAAAGAAGCATCAGTACTTAATGTCCGACAGCTATACATCATGAAATTAGTACTAAAACAACACAAAATAACAATCCAATCCACAGAATACCAAGAACTACTTAAACAAAGAATCTACAAATGCCCACTTACTGTAGTAAAAACCGCTTTTGCTCAACATATGCAAGAATTCATGCTTAGTTTCGCTTATAATAAAATTGCGAAAATCAATGATATCAAAAATTGTAAATCCAACAAAGTTAAAAAAATTATCAAACAATTCCTGTTAACTCAATCCTACTCAGAAACCGAAGCCTTCGTTCGAGTAATGTCATAAAATATCTATCAAAAATACTTTTAACTCACTCATACCCTCACTCTCAAACTAACTCCCCAACCATTTCATACTCATACATTCTTACTATCATTCTCTTGGACGCATCCTTGCCAAAATTCAATTTATTAAATATCTACATTTACGGCACACCCTTTTTCAAACAATTGTTTTTGCCAAACAATTATTTATACTTTGTATTTCATCTTTCAATTATTTGTTTCTTTTGTTTTACGTTAATTTGTTAAACCAATAAGCCAATATGTAATAAAATCTACTT
Source organism: Gortyna flavago (assembly GCA_963669345.1). Taxonomy (NCBI): domain Eukaryota; kingdom Metazoa; phylum Arthropoda; class Insecta; order Lepidoptera; family Noctuidae; genus Gortyna; species Gortyna flavago. The sequence continues at coordinate 6,608,901 of OY770132.1, forward strand.
ACTACAGTATCGACCCTGATAATTTAAATTGTTAAAAAATCTCTCAAGGACTCCACGAGACAGGCTCGACCTAGTGTGGAGTCCACAAGTAAAAATATTATAATTATGTTTCCCTTGCAATAATAATTTTAGGAATAGTTTAATTGTACTATATTTATAAGGAAATGTAAGAACACAATATGGTTAATAAACGATTATTATTATTATTATTATTATTATAATTTCGTGCTGGTTGACTAGTTGTCCGTTACCATTTTGATGCCTGCTAGAAATCGAGATGTCAGTAGTTGTAAAAATACAGATGAATTTAATTTGGTCAAACTGGATGCCTGTTCAAACAAAGTTGCGATATGGTTGATTAACTATCTATTTATTTAATATTTTAAGCACACAAATGTACAGAGGCGGATTTAATCCCATAGGCATTTTCTACCAGTCAACCTTTGGGTGATGCAGAGACAAAGTGGTAGCTGCTATTGTGAAAAATTGAGGAATTAATATTTTGAAATATAAACGGGCGCAAAAACTTATTATAACTATAAATATAATATATATACCTAATTATATAAGCACAAATAAATATATATAAATAAATACACGATTAAACTTAAACAAATACGACAAACAATGAGAAAACATTACTGTTGTGATTATACTGTCAGCTTCTTGCGAATGTGCTCGCGAACATTAACTTTAAAGGATAATCGGTTGGTTGCCAACCTGATCTCCTGAGGAGCGCTTTCCACAAAGAGATAGACTGAACGAAGAAGGAAAAGTGAATGAAGTCTGTGCGGTCACTGGGACATTGAAGAAGACGATTGTGTGAAGAACGTAGGTTTCTATTGTGGTTGGCGCAAATGTACTGAAAGTGGCTTAACCTGTGTACTCTTCACAACCTTGTAATACATGGTAAAGGTCTGACCTCCCGTTATATAATGTAACAAACAAGATTAAAAATTATGAAAAGAACCGTTGCGTGTTAGTGTTATCCTCTCATAGTTTATAGAGGTAGGCTACCGTACCGGCAGGATCTTAATAGTTTGCGTTGGTAAGCTTAATAACTGTTTTTTTTTCTAGTGGCTGCGTGCTGAAGACGGCCAATATCGACTGAAACACAATAAAGAGTTCTTTCTAGTTAGCTTTTGGTTTAGTCTATGTATGAGTAAATTTAAGAGGACAATATAATTATTAATTGAGGTTTAAACTGTGCAAATCAGATTCAACGCTCGTAGATAACAGTTTTCGCCTTAAATCACCCTTTCGAAGCGCTCATCTGTGAAATACTTTTGAAATACGAATAACACGATTTGTGGGAGTCGTTCCTAAACTTAGTCACTTTAGGTAGGTATTTAAATACACGTCATGTATAACCCAGAGGTGTCGGCAGAGGAGTATAGTGGGTGTAACACCCACATATCATCGATGACAATATAAGTCACTATTATGTGGGTTGCACTTTAGGTATTAATAAGTAGCTCACCGTCCGATCAAGACCAGGCCCCGTGCCGGACGGCGCGTATGTGTTCCACGCGCGCCTTAAAGAGATGTCAGCATCAGAGAAGGGGCCCGTCAGGGCCGAAGCTTGCCGGGGCAGCGGGATTGTCCGAAAGGGTTACCGCTACCCCGGAACTTATAGGGCTAAGGAAGGAACACGGATGGGTTTTAGTCAGTAAGAGTCTGACACTCCCTTCCGCTGCACCCAGAGCGGGAGGGGCCATTTGATGACTACACATCCTAAAAAAAAAAGGTATTAGAACGTGAATTTCCATTTAACAGGAATATTTTTGAATTTGCTACATAAATTTCTGCAAATGTCACATAAATTCTGTACATCTCACGATGATCAGCAGATTTCGCAATCAGTAAGTAATATACTTTGTCTTTAAATCGTATGTTTTAATCATAATTATACTTATCCTCATGCTTGTGACTTCTACCTAAGAATTTTCTAACACCCGTGAGTCCCGTAAAAAGCGATTAAGATTTTGTGCCGACTTATCCATTTGACATGTGTTATTTTGGTCCGGTTTATAGGGCCATTCATTTTTGACAAATAAACGACCACGTTGTCCATGCATATTTAAAGAAATGTCTAAAAAAAGTTGATAAACACACAAGCAATTACAGCATATAGACGAATCTAGCCACGCGCGATGGTTATGAAACGACCTTGGAGGTTCAAGAGTAGATTTTGAAGGCACATGTGTTACATACAGCTAATCTCCTAATAACATGCCGCATAAGTACCACCGCCGGCGTCAGGAGGGCTGGGCAGGCTCCTAACACCCTACTCGCATGCCTCACGCGATTGGCCTGGTTATGGCAAATAATTGTGACGCTAATGTTTCGATGCTTATCTCACTGTATCGTTAGTTGTTTAATAAGTCACGGCTTTTCTGCTATTTGGGCTGAAAGGTGATGAGGTCAGTATTCGGTCACCGAATAACGATTAGTCAAATTAGCAATATCTGTGTGACAAATCTAAAAGGTATACCTACATACTCGTACTCTCGGGATTATAAGCAGAATGTAGTTGGGCTAAAAAGACAAAGTAATAATGAACCAATGATTTTACCTAGGCGGTTTATTGTAGGTATTTATATTCAGCAAATTTCTATTATAATGGAAAATTGCCGCTTTACCTCACTTGACAGTCTTCGGTAATCGAAGATTATTCCTACGATCCAAAGATGTACATAATTCATTGGTCATCATCATCTGCCTAGCCTTTTCCCAACTACATTGGGGTCGGCTTCCAGTCAAACCGGATGACCACAACCCAGTTACTGGGTAATACGCTACCGGTAAGATTGGTTGTCAGACTTTCGGGCTTCTGCCGACCCGTAACGACTGTCAAATACTCACGATTGACAGCCGGGACCAACGGCTTAACGTGCTTTCCGATGCACGGTCACCCATCCGCTGACCAACCAAGGCAAGTGTAGCTTAACCTGATCAATCGATCCGTGCGGCTGATAGTACTTGGCCACAATCTGCTTGGAAAATGATAATCAATAAGCATGTGAAAAGTACTTTTAACAAAGTGAAAATTAACGATGTTACTGACATTGTCAATTTTCTCCTTGTATATTGTTTTCATTATAATAAATTATAACAGGTTTGATTGGTTTCATTGATTGTATATTTGCGAACGGGTTTAATTGTCAGTACATTAACCATTGTTATATGATTAATGTAATGACAAACAAATGACCCAGAGGAAGGCGTATATATATATAATTAAAATCATAAAATTAAATTAAAATGATTAATATCATTTTAATTTAATTTTATGATTTTAATTTAATTTTTATTTATAATATTTAATTAATAATTTTAAATATTTATTGCGACAAAAATTTTAATTTTATTTCAAATGTAAGTACAACTTATAATATGATCATAAATATATTGAAATAAATGAAAATGTTGAATTTATCAGTTGAATCAGTCATGCGATACTGCATGTAATTTGTGTTATTTGAAATATATATAGAATTAACAAGCGTCTCTGTTGCTATAATTTAGCTAAGTTCTGAAAGCACCGTTTTAGAAGGCCCGTGACCTAAAATGTTCACATTAATTATTACGTACGAAAATCGGTGCCTGTGGTAATTACGGTATAATAATAGCAACCTAAATTATATGGGTACACACTGCACACAGAGCAATAATAAACTGAAACTGTAAAGGAAGGTACCTACGTAGTGCTATTCTGTAAACTTCGATTGGAATCTCACTGACCAATTCACCTTGTAATACCGACGTTACGTGTGTAATTAAAGGGCATACTATCACTCAGCCATAGCCGCAGCCTTAGGATATCAACAATATAGATACCTCTGTTCTACATAGCTCTGTCAGTACAAGTAGTACAAGTACGACGCAGTCATTGCGAAATTGCACACGCAACACGCCAGCGTCTAAAGTCGCAGCAATTTACGCCTACTGAGCCTGGATGCACGAACACGTCTTCCAAATAACACATCATGCGTGAACGAAAACGCTTTGACGTCCCATCATACAAGTCTACCTCGGAAAGCAAATGCTAATAGTATATTGAACTAATACTCGTTTGATCTCTGTATGGCTTTCTCGCTGAGCGGAAAACTTTGTCAGCCAATCAGGAAACGAGAGCATGATATTTTAAGTTTTTCTAGAATATCTGTCCAAACAGATGCATCATTAAACTAAGAAAATACACATGGAGAGTAACACAGGTAATATATTTTCTTCCTGGATTAGAGGTTTCGAGATAATGCGTCTCCCTCGTATCGCAATAACGATTTGTTAAGATTTCGAGCAAAATGTCGAGAATCGTCTCTCGGTTTTACTGAGTATCTTAAATACAGCTTGCTGACACTGACAGTAACGACGGGTATATTAATAACTGTATAAATTATATAAAATATTGAAAGTAATATTAATTTTCTGTCTCCTACTGGGCAAATTACATTTTGCAATGTAGCGTCTTTTGAGGTGAGGTGACGGGAAATGCTAACGGAAAAACAGCTCGGGAATGCTATCAGGATTTAATATCTGGGGAGGTTTCAAGTAGACGGTGCGGGGGGAAGGGAGTGTGTCCAAGTGGTGCTTTTTATGTTAGTAGCAGCCGGTGAGAAGTTGAACGATCAGTCGACAACCACTAATAAGTAGCTTAAGGGAACAATGTATTTTTTTTGCGGGGAACAAAAAGGAATATTGATTCGAAAAAAAAAACACAAATATAATAATGAAGCCTCCTGTTATCTTCTAACATGTAGTCTTATCATCTTCTGACCATATCAACAGGCACTCTAGTCAGACCGTATCGTCAACTACATACCTATTTAGACATTTATGACGGTTCCAAGTTAAATTATGACATAGAGCCAACCGTAAACATCTTGGACGATTAAAACCGCCCATAATGAAAGCCGCCCTTTTACCAACATATGAATGAGCTCATAATTCAGACTGACAACTATAGGTTTTCTACCTATATATTTTTGGAAATGGTCAAGTGTATTGCAACCTTTAATAACTTTAAGTTTCACGTTTCTTGAAACGATGTCGTATTGATAACTTAATAGCGTACCTACCTTTTTTATACGCAGCTGACGTAGAAGTATCTGTTAACCTCTTTTTAATTTTCACATTAGTAAAGATCTTTCCGTGTACGAGTATGATACCTTTTCACCAAATAAAGGTTATATGAAAAGAAATAAAAAAACGCAATTAATTATCCTGAAGACGTGAAAACGCGGCTGGAATATTTAATTCAGTTAGCAAAAATGCGCCTTATTGCTTTTATTATGCATTTAAAATTAATTGAAAGGGAAAGAATAATAAAGATTAGTTGCCGTCATTGTTAAGAAGACAATTCTTTGAGGGTGAACCTAACGACCGGTTTCAGCGAAGCGGGTAAGAATGCTATTAATTAAAAAGAAAAGAAAAAAAAATGTTGATGATCTGTTTGAGTAATTAGTACATTTCAACTTTTAAATAAAACATTTAACTACAGCCGTTCTTCAGTTTCTGATATAAAAAAAAAACGAACGGGGATCAATTTAACCTGAGCTTAAACTTATCCACTTTATATCGAGGTTTTTGTCGAAAACTGATATTTACATAGGAAGTAGTGTTATATGAATTTATGTGGGGTAAATATAAAGTGAAAAATTAAAAGATTTAACAAAAAAAATACCGAATTCAAAAAAAAAACACTGAATAGTAAAAATTACTATTATTTCGGAAGTCGGTGTCAAAAAACGAAAATGCAGAACCAACGACACCGACTTCTGAAAATTTATATAACACTTCTTGCTAATGTAAATATGCCAGTGACGGGAAGTTATTAAAACATCATCAATATAAACTAAGTGGAAAAAAATCGTATTATTGAAGCTGACTCAAAAACTAACCAAGCAAGTTAATAAAATGTATATGACCACCCCTGAGGCATATCTTATCCATTAAGAAAAGAATTTTGCATATCAGTCTAAAAAAATGATACCTATATAAAACTCCGCCTTTTTGGAAGTTGGTTGATAAAATGTTATTCTTATAAGCTTCGCTTTCTAAAAAAAATTAGAGGTTCCAAGCATTGTATTTCTTAGATTTAATCATTAGTTATTCAAGGTGTGAACTGTGGAGGCACCGTCAGGTTAAACTCAACTACAATTTTGTGTGAAGGATTAGTCTGTCTCATAAAATATTTCTTACACGTATTTTTATTAAACAAAAGAAATAAACGTCATAATATTAGAATTGATGGCAACATTAATTGTACCAGCGGCGGCGTCTCTGTTTACGTCGTTTTAGTGTTGTGTCAGCCGATACTCACTTAAGTGAAAACTTTCCGCGGAACCCCGCTGACACGGGTCATTTAATTAGAAAACCTAGTAAATAAATACCACAGTTTCTGTTCAATATAGAATTTTGTGTTTTCCAATACAAAACTTTGGGGTACGTCTAAAGAACTCTCAATATTTATTACTTTTTGGGACTTTGCTTTGTATTACAGAATAATATTTGCTGTAAACAATCTTTACGACCTTTTCGAAACGTTTTATAAGACGTAAAGGAAATTTTGGTCGCATATTATAACTCCATCGCCATTTCAATAAGATTTACACAATTAACTGTTTCAATTGAAATACTCAACATAGCAGAAGCGCTTTGAAGATTGATAGCGCTTCGTGAAGGTGGCGGCGGTTTAACTGAATCAATCAACCAAGTTATTTAGCTTGTTACAATACAAAAGTATTCTTGGCAAAGATAAATTACTTTCAGAGATGGTAAAAGCAAGCGGAGCGCAGAGTATAGCATTGTCGTCCACGACAAAGCGCGTTGTTTATTATGCATACAAGTTTATGAAAAGAGTCTCGGCGGAGACGCGCGTCATACTCAAGAATATTGTGAAATGCCAGATTTATGTGCTTGTGCAATATTTTAAATGAGATAAAATTTTTTTGTTGTTACTGTAGAACTTGTTATCAGCATTTGTATCGAACAGTGGGGTTTACTGACTTGGTATGTGGGAGGTATTGTTCGCGGGTCTACGCGGCCTACGCTGCTACGCGGCTACGCGGCTACGCCTTGCTACGGATTTGCGTGCTAATCGGCTGTAGCACATGTGTTCGGATATTACACGTGAACCGCAGTTCATGCGGAGTTTCATAATGAGGCGATTAGCTGTTATTTACTATAATAGGTACACTATATATAATTTAAAACTACGTAGACGTATATATACGTGGAGGTATATGTAACCTGAACTGTACACGGTCTAGCAAGCGATTGAAACGTTAACATGATATGTAAAATGTGCTCAGATTACCAATCTAAACATGGTTACAATCACTCTAATATTATAGAGGCGAAAGTTTGTGAGTGTGTGTGTTTATATGTTTGTTACTTCTTCACGCTCAAACGGCTGGACCAATTTTGATAAAATTTTGTATCGAGGTAGCTGACACCCTGAATTAACATAATAGGCTACTTTGTATCACGATATTCCCACGGGATCGACACTTATGCGGGTGAAACCGTGTGGCGCTGCTAGTACCTATATAAGTTGGAATTCAGCACCTGTTGATATTTGATGAAAGTAGGTATCACGTTCCCAACGAATTCAATAATTCCTCTCTTATTCATTGGTGCAAAGTGAAAGCTTCTCGACCGGAATTGCCTCCGGCGGGGATGATTTGTAGAGACTATAAACCTGACAATGCCACTTAACAGAATCTGGAAATAGCTGAATTCCTTCATAACAACTTGTTATTTTATTGTTGAAGACAAAAAATGAAACGAGATGAATTTTAAAATGGAAATATGGTTGAGATTTTTCTCTTGGTTGAATTGGTTGGTGACAAAGGGTGTGAGGATGGTTTCGGCGCTGAATGGAAAGTGTCTGTGGGGCGGAGGTGTGAGGTGGCGGCAGGTGGGCGCGGCGGCTGGAGGGATATCGATCGCGCGCGCTGCGCAACAAGTGCCGCGAGGCGGTCGCCGAGTACCGCCGCCACGCCGCACGCTTGCCGCCCGCACGCGCGACGCACTCGTTCCACACATTTGCAGCATTGCGTAACAATGTGTTGAGCAACGTTCTACAAAACGATAGATGATAGATGAAATTCCTGTAGGCACAACCAATCGAGTCGAGTTGTAGCGCGCCCATTACTCTAGAAATAGTTTGGATAGTAGGTACTTAACAGCGGGCGCTACCGTAGATCCACACGATGATACGACACAGTTGTATTGCCACGTTCGTAAGATAAACTCTCATTTGCCGCTTTGTCTTGTTACCCTCAGCCGTACTTGACTTTATACATTAGAGTTTGAAAGGAACGCTTGAAGAATGAAAGCCCATTAATTGTATTATTTTTCTTAGAGAGCATTCTAGTCACGCACTCTGGACACGATCGTCTCACTTTGTCTTTACAAACTAAATTATTAAGTTAAACTGCCTTCCCTAGTACTTTTGGACAAATTTTGTATTTTTTCGCAACATTTTACATAAAAGAAAGAAATCAGTATTAATGAGAATAAAATCACAACGTTTCAGAAGTTAATAATTTTTATTCAGAGACAATTTCATTAGGTACATTGGTATAAATGATGAAGTAAATACTTGTATTTTGAAATATTTAAATCAATTTACTACAGATAAGTACGTGACTATTAAATTAAGTGGAAAATTAACATCTATACACACACTACACATGTCAAATCCTTCTGTGCTAAGTTTCACGAACAGTTTCATTATATTATACAAAGGATCATAAAAAATCTCTTAGATAATATTTTGCTATGTATTCATTTCCATAAGTGCGCAGACCGCTGCTAAAAGTACGTCAAAGTACAAACATTGATAGACCACATATTTTTTTAAACGTTATCCAATGTTATTAAAATTTAATAATAAATATGTATAGATTTATCTTTATCTTTTTTTCTAAAAACTAACAATAAAACTACGTACGTATTTGAAACGCAATAAAAGGAAGCGAACACATTTTTCTTTATAAGCGAATTTTGGATTAAAGTTTGTCATAAATATATTTAAATACATTCAACCAAAGCTACAATTTATATTAACTAAGAAGACTAATCTTTTAAAAAAGGCACATCCATATAATTTGAAATATTAAAGTAGAGTTGTAATCATGTTAAATGTTCTTATGAAACCTTCAGTGTGACCTTAAAATATTTTTTGAGGAATATCTACTCAAATGTACATATAAAAAGTAAAGAAGAAAAAGGTAAAACCTAAACAAAAAACACAGTAAAAAATCCCAAAAAACCACAACAAAAAGACCACAATTACAGCTCTAAAGGATTACAGTTACCAAATTAAGCGTCCCGTAAATAATGAATAACCTTCACTTCCAAGAGATTGCGATGTGATTGTATTTAATAACATAATTTAAAATACTATTTCATTTGATGATATTGCTTAATTTCTGGTGTTAGTTCAGTATTGTAAAATTTTTGTCAGCCCTTATCCTACCTTATGCATCAAGATGTTTTTTTCAAAGTTGTAGATAATTATAATTTACGTGGAAGTAACAGTTCCAGATCTTTGCTAAAGTGGTCAATTACAATAGTGTCCGATTAGGTTTTAAAACAGTATTAAATAAACAAACTGAATGCATAATGTGTTTTACATAAAAATGAAAATTATGAATCTTAACATACCTACTGTAAAACACGAGTACAAAATAAATAAAACAATTAAAAAAAAACATACTTTATTTATTTTACATTTCAATGTTCGTATATTTAATGTTTTTTCGTGAATCGAGATTACTTTGCCGATACAGTTGTAAGTATTTTTCTTTCGTATAATTATAATACATATTCCATATAGTATTAAACCAAAAAAAAAAAAACTATGGTTGTACAATTTCAGATCCGAATATTTTTCCCTCTGAATTCCAAATTAAAAATGAATTTCATTACATATTACATCCAGACTAATACAATAACTGTTCGGAGAGAAATTTAGTTATGATAAAAGTTATTCCTACAATATAACGCTCAGTTGAAGTCAGAAAATAGTATAGTATTTAAACAATTACAACTTACAATTCACGTTACTCTAATACACTTTAATGAAAGTTTTTATCAATTAGACACGATATTGATATATAAGATCCACAAATTCATTAATACTGTTTTGGCAAACTGAATGTATTAAGGTACACATAGACGATTCTTATCATTATATTATCAAGTAATCGGATAGCCTTTGTTACCACATTCAGGGTTGTTACACATTACACACCCTCGTTAGGTAATTATTCTTTACGAAGTAATTTGTGTAACGAGATCACCCTTATACATACCTCTCACAGATATTATCGAAGACAGATCCAACACCAACACTTATTAGCTTTTGTTTGATTTGATATATTGTGGAACACTCAGTCGTTTTGTGGCGCCTTCCTCACACAACTCGTACTTACCTTACCTATAAGTTATTATAACTTTATTTTAAGCCTAGAGTATAAATAAAACAGTTACGAATACCCGTCACTTCTACATTATCACTTTTCCCTACATTGTCACTCTGTAATACACTAGAACCTTAACTCTAAAGGTATATTTTGTATGTTGGCGTTATTTCCACTACTTATCTAGTTATACACATATAAAGTAGTAACATCACGAAGGAATGGACAAATCTTAATGGATCTAAGTATATCACGTAAGAAATGTTTTTATTGCCTAACATAATTGTAAATAAGTGGAACCATGAACTGGGCGGGGACGAGACAGATGACGTATGCTTGTGAACATCACATGATATGACGAACGGGACACGGGAAATATGTCAAGTTTGAAAATTAACTTAACTTGCAACTTGGGACCTGGTCCAGTTTTGAATTCAATAAAATTCAATCATTTGTAATTTCACACATCAAAAAGTGTGTTTTATTAGTAGGGTATAAGAATTTAGAATACACAAAACAAACCATGGATACGATCAAATTCAAACATATTACTGTATCACTGTGACTTACTTAGGAAACTGGTTGAAGAAAATAGCAATGACAGTGAATTTTCATGAACATCTAATACAAAGTTCACTTTAATTTATTTAAATATGTTGTTTTATCGGTACGTATAGAAAATTCGAAAGTTACCCGAGGTACTTAACTAGCGGTGATACCGTGATATCCCGAACAACCGCGCGCGCATGACGACCTAAGACGACCTAAGAGATGACGCAGGAGTTGCGTTTATTGCTGTGTCGCTCGCGGATCTGCTGGAGATGCGCGAGCTGCGCCGGTGACGGCACGTGTGGTGCGTTCGCGGGCGGCGTGGGGCTGGACCCCGGGGGGCCCTGGGGGCCCGTGGGCAGTGACTGCCGCCGCCGCCGACGCAGCGCAGGCGATAGGTTGTACTTCACCTTCGCCTGAACCAACAACTCCTTAAAAATCTGCGACACGTTCAGGTTGTCCTTCGCCGAAGCCTCCACGAAACCGTTCTCCCAGTCCACTGTCACCACAGATTCTGTTGTGTGAAATTCCACCTGTAAAAGAAATCAAAGTTATAATAAAAAAAACTTTGGTTTGTGAAGAGATCAGGTATTACGAGTATCCTTAAGTTCAATAACTTAAGGATAATACTTGATCTCTTCACTTGACAGAGTTAGTGAGGTGAGGGTGCACTCGTGTAAGTTATTACGGAAAACTTTACCCTTCAGGAAATACAATATGTTTTCGCCATATTTTTAATCTTATATTAAATGAAAAAGAAAAACAGTAGTCATTCTTGTGTCATCATTAATCATGAATCTTACAGAAGCATGTTACCTATGAAGCAAATATTGAAGACGATCACAGCGTCAACATTTCCTGAGTTTCAGATGCACTCTCAGAAATTGCGAAAATAGGCGAAAATTCCTCCGTTCGTTTTTCATTTTGAATCAAAAAAGAAGTTTGTTTCGGACTTATTTAAAATATTAGCCCATTCATTTGGAATGCAAAGATATTTAAACAACATTATTTTGGAGTATGTTTTCTCAGATGTATGTAGGATGATATTAAGGATTTAAAAAATACGAAAAAAGGACTCCTAGTTGAATGAATGAAAAAACATTTAATTTGTGGAACTTTCGTGAAAACCACAACTCATCAAACTTTTACGAATAAGTCATCAGTAATTAGCATATCTTTGTCGGGAAATCGACTTCTGTTTTAGTTAACCCAAATGAGTTTCGTACAGATTTATTACGCTAAGTTTTGTTTTATGAGTTCAGTTCAAAGTATTCTCCAAATATGTGTACCGAAACTAAGCGCGAGACATCCAACTCTCGACTCTGGTAAGTAATAATGAGAATTAGAATATCTTACACAAGACTTTAACACGGGTATTCCTAAGCTTCATAGAATATTTCTGTTTTAATAACGATTTTTTTACTTAGCAAAAGTGATACGACACTTGGCAGAATCATAAACTACGAAACAACGCGAAGAGTTATTGCAATAATCGCAAAAAATATTAAAACATATGACTGTTGGTAACGAATCTCTCTTCAATAAAAACAAGGTTATGGTAGTGCGCGTCGGTGCGGATATTGAGAGCCAACGGACGCCTGCGGCTATTGTGCGCAGTGTTCCGGACACTATCGCACCAGCATGAGACGTGTTCCGGTACGACCAACTAACTTCGTCACGCGGCTTATGAAATATACATGCTGCAGCCAGCGCGGTAATACGCTGTTCTAGTTAACTACAAATACAGTTTGGAAGTTCGCTGATACAAAATTAAGCCGATTATGCTCGATTGTCACATTGTTTATATTATCGATGAAGTGTCCTAGCTATTCAATTTTCGTTGACATTTCTCTTATCTGGAAGCCCATTGGACAATAGCAAAACTAAGCGGTTTTAGTTAATCGTTTAACATAAATACGTAACACAGTCAGTCTGTTTGTACGTTGAATAATGTATGAAATTAAGTTAGTTTCGCAAAACAGCCCATGAAAATCCCCACTTCATGTTGTTACCAACAAAGTTACAATTACAATACTGGTGAGAAAACTTGAAGCTATTGTGCCTGTACTCCGTACTGAGCCTGGCAATAAATGCTCCAGTAGGTACAGTTTTAACAAATTAAATTACACACTGGTTATAAACTCTATTGTATTAGACAGAGTTCGAACTGAAACGGGGAACATTTAATTAACATTTCGTTCGTAACGCAACATTTAATTACTTTTACCAAATTTTATTTACGCACTTTTATAACGTCTAACTTGAAGATATTATCGTGGTATGGAAATATGTGCATGTTATAACGATATCGCAGACGGAAATTTAAAAGCGTCTTTATAATAAATTCTGGAACTCCCAAATCGAGCCATCTTTTTCGAATAGAAGTCTATAACGGTTTATTAAATGGTCGTGAATTCATATTCATATCAATGACGACACTAAAATTATGGCCAGTAGAAGTTGATGTCGGCATCAAAACTACATAAAAACTTCTTCTTTGACTCATAATTATTTCGATGTTATGGACTACTTTATTCCTTGCATGGAATTGCACGGCGATAATATCGTCACAATAATAATAAAAATGAAAAATTGAAAAATCGAATCGAATCGAAAATATGAAAAATTATTACCTACGTGTTGAGTTTTAGGTGTATTCGGGTTGTATAAAGGGGGTTGAAATTGTCATTATTTTTGCGATAGGACACCGTTTTCGAGATAAAAGCAAAAGAAAAAAAAAAGATATGGTATCTACTGTTTTTGCACCTGAAGTCGAGGTGTTGGTGTGAATTTTAGTTCATGCCAACAAATTTTATTCCACACCTTTTTAGTCGCGATAAAAAATAGACAGATTTAGTTAGAAAATCTAAATTTTAGATGAAAACGTCAAATTCAGAATAGCAAAATTACCATTTTCAGTAAACTAAGAACTCAGTGCTATCTTTGTGCTGTCAAACTAAAATATAGTTAAGTTGTGTCACTTTAGGCAATTTCAGAATGGGAAATCATCGTTTGACAGGAATAAACTAAATTTTGGTGATTTTTAGTCTAGTTTAGACGCATTTGTGACAAGAGAATCGGCACCATTGTATTAGATCACGATGCTTCGTTTTCTCCGAGGCTATAAGTGAAATACTTTTGTTAAAATTTTTAGGTCTGTGCAGACACTTGACAAGAATATTAGATACTCGACAAGAAACAACTATTTCGTGTTTTGTACTTTGAGTACTTACCTACTAACTTAATAAAATAGTCTGAGTGACTTTTGTTTAGCTTCAATTATTGTTGAGAGCAGCGATGACAGCGGTGACTCACTTAAAACGGTGAAGGAAAACATCGTGACGAAACCGGCATGTTCTAGAACTAAAAATTTAAAGACGTGTGACATCTACCAACCCGCATTCGGACCGCGTGGTGGATTACGGCCCACTCCCTCTCACAGAGAGGAGTCCTGTGCCCCAGGCCTGTGTCCCACATTATAGGCAGATTATATAATTATTGTTGAGATGACGTATTTATACATTTGTGAAGTAAACCATTATGACTTGGAGAGAATGGTTTTAGCATTGCATAATTGTTTGCATAATAATTATACAAATGTAGAGCGATAAAACCGTCCACTGTGCTTTATCAGCATAGTAAATACTGGATGATTTTTTTACCGTCTCGAAATTTTTACAGGGTGTTTCTACCCATGAATATAAAAAACTTTCATTATGGGACCAACTCTGAAATTACGAAAAAAAATCTGCTGCTTCATATATGCATTTTGGTCTAGTAGGTATTGAACTTTCCATAATGAAAGTTGAAAATTTCGAGACGGTAAAAAAAATTCATCCGGTATATTTCTTGTTTTAATAACGTAGTATCTAATAAACTTTTCATAAACCAATAATAAAAATTCCTCATTTCTCCCCTTTCTTTTTATTATAACTAATGAAAGTAATCAATTATAATTTCCGTTCAGTTACAAGTATTCTGTAAAAATATAAGAAAGGTTTTACTTTGAGATTCCTATTTATTAAATATAGTCTGTGTCTCAAATAGAAAAAGTTGCCTTTGTACGGCATCACTTTAACAATAATATAATTCCTTTCAACAAATTGAGTTGTGCACGTTTTGAGTAACGTATTAGGTGTTCTCTTATCTTTAGAAGCAATGGAAGCCTATAATATGTTACTCTACATTATAATTGCCGTTTCACAGCTGTTATAAAGTCTAAACTACATGATTCTCGTTAGCTTAATCACTTTGCAAACGTTATAAATTGCTTGTTGGAAACATAAACAATGCATTGTTTGTTATTTAATGTTCTGGTTCCGGCACTTTGCAATAGTTAGCTACTAAATAATATTGTTCATACCGCTTTGTTGTAAATACTGCTTTACGTCAATAAAGTTATTACTATTATTATTAGCCTGTGATGTCCCACTGCAGGGCAAAGGCCTCCCTACTCTCTTTCCACTTCTCTCTGCTTAAAGCTGCTGAGGACCAGTTCTTGTTGAAGGAGTCTAGCTCATCTCATCAATAAAGTTAACACATTTAAATCAAAAATGGTAATTTTTGGACACTACAAACTTATCAGACAGCGTGTCTTTTAACAGTGAACACCCACAGTTTTTCCTTATTATCTGTCTTTTGGACTGTGTTATTGAGGAAAACTAGAAACTGCGTTAATAATAATAATAACGACAGAAAAAATATCTAACTTCCCATAATAATACAAGAAATGGGAAGCATTTCATCACATTGTGAGAAGCATTGCAGTTGATTTCTTTACATCCAGTTACTGTCGCAACACCGACGTTGGCTGTTATTATAGGCTTCCTTCGACCTTTCGCTCCACATATTGCAAGTTGTGACATCGCGGAAATTCAATTTTCCTCACAACACGTTGGAAACGACTTCATAGTAAATGCGCAGTCAAATGCTCCAGATTGGTTTAAGAGATTTGTGACGGCAATCGTATTTTATTTGCTCTCGCTTGCGATACACGGTTTTCAATTATAACTTCTATATTTGTACTATTGATTTATGAATTCATTTTGTAACAAATCCTGAAAAAGGCAAACATTTATCCAACGAAATTCTTTATTTGCCCATGTATTTACGTAGTACGTAGGACATTTATGTTTTTATCCTACAGATTTCTTGGAATATTTTGAACATATTCCTCCGGGTTATATGATACGTGACACCCGCTTGATCCGCGTCACCGTCACTTTGTTATCTAACCTTCATCACACATAACTGAGTAAGTCAGAACAAACAATCAACAAACATGAGAGGCAAATATTTAACAACGAAAAGCATGAACATGAGGCAAAGCACCAGTTGTTTAAAGGTACTTGAAATTGCTCATAGAAAAGAGCTCGTGAAAATATCACTAACTTCTAGTTATTATGATTCACCTTTGCGAAAGAATAAAAGAATCGCTCACCTGACGCGCGCCCGTTTCCGCCAGGTCCACCTTATTGCCGACTACGACAATGGGGACGGCTGTGCTATCTTTAGTTTCGTGGATCTGATCCCTCAAAAGCCTCACTTCAGTAAAGCTGTTTGCATCAGTGATGTCGTACACCAGTATGAAGGCGTCGGCAGACTGCATTGACAGCGTCCTCATCGCGGGGAACTCGTAAGCCCCTGACGTGTCTAATATATCCAGCGTCAGTCTCACTCCGGACACGTTGAAGTCCCCGTGATGCATCTCCTCTATGGTTCGCTTGTACTTCGGTGAGAATGTGTTATATAGAAACTGTGATATGAGCGATGACTTGCCAACTTTCGCAGCTCCTAATACTACTATTTTGTGTCGAACCGCGTTGTTAGTGAGGTTGCCACTGCTCGACACAGTGTCCTCCGTCCGCTCGGTCCTGAAAATAAAAAGCTATTCACTACCTCGAATATAAATATTATGTTAAAATGAGATTTGATATAAATTGGCTTTCACGAACAGTTTATACGGGTGCTATTATCATAACACAATGAAAACAGATCACTGAATTTAGACCTAATGTAACTGTTGTAATGAATCGGGCCGTAAATGTTACGACAGTGTGGGGGGCGCATTTTGCAAACAGAGCGATAATCATGCAAATCAAGTTTGAGGCTTACGATATATCGGAGTCCTTCGATATAACCTTGCGAATGACATGTCTAGCTAATACATTTATGTAGGTGTCGATAACTGGCAAGGGCACTAGACCCCTTATCAACGGAACTTGGCCGCATATGGCACAGCTAATTGACAAACAGATCGGGTAAACATTAGTAATTAGTGGAGTGCTGTACAATAAGTTCTGAACGGAAAAATTCTGTCATATGAATTTTTATCAGAATTTTGATATCTGGAATATCAGTGTCAACGTGTTGCTATCATTAATATAAATTAGATGTGTCATCAGCTTATCGAGAAATAAATCGATAAATAATGGCGTGTACTACGTGCTGTTTGAATTTTAGTTATTGACAAGCTAGTATAGCGACAAGTACTTATCGGTAAGTACTTGGAAAATTGTAGACTTGGATTAAGTCAAGTATGGAAACAGTATGCCCGGAGTATGCTCGAGCGGCATAGAGACATTGTGGCTTCTCCCGTAATCTGCAACGCATTGACCCACTTCCTTGGGTTTACACTTCCTCTTGCGTGGGATGTCCAATACAATGATGTACCTACAGAGGAACATATTTACCGATTTAATGCTTATTTTGTATTTTGATAGAAACAAGGAGATGATCCTTTAAAAGAGTTTGAGAAACTGATTATTCACAGGCTGAAGAACGAAGACCCAAATACCTACACGATGATAGCACTCAGAGTGGTAAAAATTAGTCAATAATCAAGGTGGTATGGGGCCTGGCTCCCAGGGTGCGTCATTTAAGAATCGCCCAACAAGCCTAAATAGCCTTGATGAGAGGCGATCAAGTGGAACTGCCGTGTAAAAGTTCCGTAGGCTATTCATAATCATTAAAATTATCTGTATTGAAGGTATTTCCACCATTGTGATCGAGTTTAACACTAGTTAGAATAGAACTACGTTACGCAGTTATTTCCTTTGCCAGGTGCGGCGCCCATTTAAATCGCTCATTATTATCAGAATGTGTTTCCGCTCGTGCTGATTGCGCCATTGTGTTCGCACCTTCGTCTAAACAGAGTC
The DNA here is from genome assembly GCA_963669345.1 of Gortyna flavago. Taxonomy (NCBI): domain Eukaryota; kingdom Metazoa; phylum Arthropoda; class Insecta; order Lepidoptera; family Noctuidae; genus Gortyna; species Gortyna flavago. The sequence continues at coordinate 6,627,043 of OY770132.1, forward strand.
GGGGAGGACGGAACAATGTCATGATCGGTTCAAATGAAATAAACTTTAGTACGATTTCTTTTTGAGAACCGACAATAGCCGTAGTTTACTACTTTTAAAGGCGATCGTCGATAAGTGTTTTTCACCTCTCTGAATCTGAATTAATTTAACCTGAGGGGTAATTCTCGCAATTTTAAGAACATTCACAGTCTGATCTCAGTCTCAATCAAAAATACCTCTAATTTCCCTACATTTTGACAAGTTTTTGACATTTGTTTGTCGCTGAGTTGAGGTTGCGACTAGATTTTGAACGTTTTTACATTACGAGAATCGGCCTTCTGTTGTTGAACTTTACCTAAAGTACGTTGAGAATATAAAACTTTCTGCACAAGTGCACATATTATCCTCATAAATAGTAAGTCTATATACAATCGATAATTAAAATAAAGTCGCTTTATCTGCGTGCGTGTGTTCTTCTAAACTACACAAAGGATTCTGATGAGGCATAAAAATCTTTCGAATAAAATATCTCGGGACGTTTATGTGCGGATGTTAAACTTGCATTGACCACTCAGTTCTTCGTTATTGCACAATGGATTTTGATGCGGCTTTCATCATAATCTAGAGAATATATTCTGTCCTACTATAATCATTTATATTCATATTAAACTTTCATATTATAATAACTAAATCTCAAGGTTTTGTTAAGCCGTAGAAACCGTATGAAGCAGGGGAGGGTCGCAAGGTATTAATAATTGAGGAGATTCATTCCACATCAATTAATAAAAACAAATATAAGTAGGTACCTTGAGCTTTCTCTCTACAAATTATCTATCTGTACAGTAACTTTATTATCAGAATAACTTTTATGTATAGAATAGAGGCACATCGCAAACTCCATTTGGAATCCAATTTAAATTGTGTTTCTGCAAAGTATCGAGGTAAAGTAGAAACTAGGATACCATGATAGCGAGTTTTAACTTAACTTTTAGCTCCTCTGCGCTGTATTGTTCATGTTATGGTGGAATCTGATTATGTGTGTACAATAAATGTATGTGTATGTACGTATTAGTAAGGGGTTCTTATCACCACTTTTATAAAGTACACTGGGCCGCAAAGAAAGCGGGTCGGTTGAAAAAATGCGATAACTTCTAAAATATTTGAGCAATCCTTTTAAAATAAAAACTTTAGTTTATTTCATTAAAAATATAGGAAAAAGTAAAAATTACTTTTTGGTGATTGTATTAAAAATACAATCACGATTTTTTAAATTTAACAACTTTGAAACCATTTGTTTTACTTTTGTTTCTGTTTATAAATATGGCATTCTTGTGAATAAATACATTATTCTGATAAAAAACATGCCAGTAACCCCTGAAGAGTTTACCAGAATTCTGACAACGCTTGAAGACGGGCGCAGTCAGCGTTATACAGCGAGAACTGTTGGTGTGTCGCTAGCATCCGTTCAAAGAGTGCTCATGTGATAAGTGAATAAAATCTTAAATGAGTATGTTGGCCTTTTTTTAATAAACATGGACGCATCTTTATGCAAGATAAGGCTCGGCCATATAGCTCGGATAGTGTTTGTCTACCTTGAAGATGTTTCTATTACACGCATGAAGTGGCTAGCACGCAGCCCAGACTTGAACTCCATCGAGCATGCCTGGGACGAACTGGGGCGAGGTGTACGCCAGCGGCGAAATTCCTCTCCAGTCATGCTTCGTGAATTGAAAGAAGCACTGGTAGAGGAATGAGAGAATATTCCTTAGCATCTCGGTTCAGAAATCTGGTGGAAAGCATGTCAAACCGTATAACAGCTGTATTAACAGTTCGTGGTGGCAATACAAAATACTGAATTAAAAAAATCTCTAACTCTTAAGACATTGTTTTAGGCGTTCCGTCGCGTATGGTCAACTTCGCAATCGGTCAAATTCATGAAAATCGCAATCCGTCAAAATAGCAAAGCGTCAAAATTGCAAACCGCCAAAATAGCAAATCATTATGCAAATCACTAGCTAGGCACCATAAAATTGTCTTTAATACAGTCTTTATTTCATAAAGATTGCTCCAATATTTTTTAATTTATGGAGGTTTTTGTTACCGACCCGCTTTCTTTAATAAAGGGTTAGGATATTGACGTAATATCCTAACCCTTTCACTAAAATATAACCTTTCTAATCGCCATTATTCATAATTCATTAAAAGCTGATTGCTTCCTATTTATTCTCTTGCAATTTGTTAGGATAAAGTTTATCCTATCCTAATTGATGGGTTTGGTGGGTGATGGGTGGTTGGTGGGTGGGTGGTGTTGGGTGCTTGATCTATGCTGTGCCCAACAGGGACCATAATTTGTGACTGATATAATAATAATTTCCAAATAATCTTTTAACAACTATATACCTTACGGTATGCAATACAGAATTAAGAATTGAAGGCATTAAGTACTCAGGCCTGTCTGAATGCTAGCTAATTTAATGAGATATTGTTTGAAATAATTTTTAATTGCTCTGAAAAAACTGGTCTAAGTTAGGTATAGATTTTTTCCAAAACTGCGTCAGTTCTAAAGTCTCATTGAGATTTCCTCTTAAAGTATATTAGCGGTACTTTTCCGGAATTATATTGTACCAATTTAATACGACTTCGCTGAAATACACCCACATTTTCAATGATGAAACGAAGATGATAATGCAATTAATATTTTCTTTGAAATGTAAATTAAATTACGTCTGTACTGCAGGTCAACTCCCACTCTCTCTTGTGGGTAAGCAGGATTTTCTAAGAAATGCATAAAATTCTCGAAATTAAAACCCTTTTTTTAGGATGGGAAATCATCAAATGACCCCTCCCGCTCTGGGTGGAGCGGAAGGGAGTGTCAGACTCTTACTGACTAAAACCCATGCGTGTTCCTTCCTTAGCCCTTTATGTTCCGGGGTAGCGGTAACCCTTTTGGACAATCCCGCTGCCCAAATTAAAACCCTGGACTTTGAATCAAATAACAGTCTCAATTTCATCAAAGCCCTGGGACATTTTAAATGCAGTAATAGTTATTCAAATGAATACGAATTGCCTGTAAAAGCTACACAGTACCTAATTAGTAAAGAAAAATGCCAAGTCTTTGTTTACAAGAAAATATGACAGAACAATAGAGCGGGAGTGAGTTAGCAATTAAAACTAAATAAGGTTTGGCGCAAGTGGTACAGGCACAGAATAGAATACATAAAAAAGTAACATTGTTGAAAGAAAAATTAAATACAAAAGATCAGGACGCCCCGAGAGAATCCTTATCATTTTACAATAGCTTTATGTTATCGATATCGCGTTGTTATTCGACACAAACCTATAATGGCCCTACACTAAAAATAGGTATCGCTTCCAAATACCAATTCGGGACATATCCGTTCTCCTTTCGATGGCAAAATTGGCATCGCAAATTTTCGCAAAATGCCTGGAAAAATATTGATTAAAATATTATGGAGGGTAAGTATCTACCTATGTACTTAGCAAGTGTCCTTGTTTGGTTCCCAATAATTTCCGGCTGATCTTTCCCTGATCTTTCTTTTTGGATTTTTTCAGGACCAGAAAATAACAAAAAAAACTAAAATCTATATAATGGGTTGTAGCTTTTTGAAGGCCGACAAATGAAAGACAGATATAAAATAGGTACATCAGCCTTTTACCGCTTGCTGGTGTCTGTACTAAGAAAAAATGTCCGCAATTTTCGCGAACGACGTCACTAAACGTTATTTATGAAAAGAAAAGTAGGTGTGTTTTCCTACAAGCGTTTTTGACACCGTAAAGCCGTTTATTATTTCGTGAAAGCCGTCACTGCGGCCACTATATGGCGGCCACGACTCTTAAAGGAAACCGTAACTTTATACTACGGTACTACTATTATATTATATTCTTTAGTTTCGGACAACAGTGACCCAGCGTGTTGGTAAACAATATTATAACTTATTCTAGTGTTAGTAGTTAAAATACAGTAGAGAATAAGACAGAATATTGTGTATATCAATGGACAGAATAAATAGTATTATGAAAAGGACATCCCCAAATTAATGTTTAGTCGTTGTCCTTTTCAAAAAACTTTATAATAACTATGGCAACTTTTTGCAAAAAGGTTACGTTGATGTTAGGTAGAATGTTCACTTGTTCAGTGTTCAGCCCAGGAAGACCGCAGCATCGAGTTTCAGTAACCAGAGCGTCGAGAAACACCCACGTAGGTACTCAAATGTGAGATCATACACTACGCAGATCATGTACGGAAAATTTAATGTTATGTACCTTGTGCTTTTATGTTATAGTATCTATTGGAAGTGAAAATATTATTTAGTTTCATTTAAAAACACTTTTTTTGTGAATAAAACAAAAAATAAATATTGATGTACCTAAAATGTTTTGTAGATTCAAAAGTCTCAGATCATAGGACAATCTCGCAAAAGTGGTTAATGTATTAATATTAATTTTGCGTGTTTATTTTTTTTATTAGGTACAACTACATTTATAGGTACCAACCTAGGTAGTTAATCGGAACTACACAAAAAGTATGAATGCCTAATCGGTTAACCAAATAGCTATATGGACCGATTACTGGGGGAGAGCGTCTAAATACTCACGAATAGTGTACACACCTAGAAATAAATAAAGATAAGAGGATCACGAAACCATTACCCAGTAGAGCTCTCAAAGATCACTTTTATTGGCTTCAAAAGTTGTAAAACAATTATAAAGTTGTCCGGATCGTTCAAGGGAATTGTCGGAATTCGTGTGATGATGAAAGGATGAAAGGGCTCATTGTTACCGCAGATTATCTTTTTACCCAGTGTGCAGTAGCAGGGATTGAAAGTGTAGGTCCTGTGTATTTAATATAGAGTAGCGAATGTTATTTTGAAAGACAAACTAGCCCATTACCTATATAATGTGTGTGTGAGGTGTGCTATAAGTTTCCTTTTTCACACGGGCTGACTTCTGTCTAACCTTCAACCTCACGGTCAACCGTCGACTAGTAAAAAAAATTCAATATCTGAAGTTTACAAACTGTTTTGAAAGTTTTGCTTGTGACAGGTAAACGGTACACCTGTGACAAAGAATGGTGCGAACTGAAGTAGTTTCACTTCACTTTAAACGAGTTTTACATTTCAAAGGGATATTTTTTACACGTGTCGAAGAGTGCTACCCAACGATAGTAACAGTATTTGGTGACAAATTATTTTAGTAGATGTCTACGTATCTGTACCTACTCTTTGCTGTAATACTCAAGTATCGCTTGTACCCATAGTTTAGCTTAACTGAGGCCGTAAAAATAAATAAAATGCTTGAGACACGATCGTAGATGAGCTGCTGTAAATTACCCTGAGCACGGCATTAGTGTCGTGGACGTGCTTATTGGCACTTTACGATCGAAACGCTTTATTCAGCAGCGGGTGGCATCATATTAATTTTATTGGTCCATTGTTACTCTGAGTAAATGTCGCACAGGAAAGTTTTGTCGCTGAGTATTATTTTTCATTTATTACGAATGCTGAAAGCCAGCCTTTTAAAAGAAAAACACCGAAGTTTTTACACTTAAAGAACAATAAAAATAAGCTGAAAAGGTGTTTTCAGAAATATAACAATGGTTTTCCCCTAAAAAATATTGCAGGTCCTATTATAGGCTTTATTTTTCTTATTCTAAAGAATTCTTGTTACCGACTAGCGCTTGTGGAAAATTGAAAATACAACTGAGGATAAAATACTTATTACGATAATATTTTTTCTGCAAAGTAAACGGTGGCGGTGAATGACCTGACTTTTTTATTTCGCCAGTGATTGAGTTCCATGAAAATACCAGTATCGCAATGTTTTAGAAGTTTATGATTTACCAACATTATAAAAGTCAAAAAAAACGAGGGTTTAATATTTAAATAGAGTAAAAAGTCTAAGGAAACTTGACGCCGTTTGGGGATGTATGGCATGGAGGCTAATGCAGCGTCAACTCAGGTGGTATGGACACGTCCTTCGCATGGAGGTCCAACGTTTATCCAAAAGTGGTCTTCTACTCTGAGATGGCAGAAGGTACACGGAAGCATGGTGGTGAACATCTCCGCTATAAGGATGTATTCAAGAGGCATCTACTGATTTTTCATCCACTGAATCATCTAGTAGGTATGCATAACTTCCTTTTTTGAAGTCGGCTGGTAAATAGGCATCTAACTCAAATCGAAAGCCGCAAATCACATTTAATATAAAATAAAAGAATCGATTACGAAAAAACACAGCCGTATTTTCAAATCGAATGAAAATGATTCGGCGATTATTTTCAGTTTCGCTGAATCGGATACGATCAACGCGCTGGAAAATGTTATCACTTATACAGGATTACGTGCCGTTTATGAGTTGCGTCTACTTTTAAATAAATTGTTAGTGATTAACTACAGTGCAGTTAGCTTTAATCAATAGCGTTTAAATGCAATGTAACAAGAGATTCTTCATCGTTTTCTCCCTCTTAGGTATCCCAATTTTTTTGGGGTCGGCGAAACTCGAAAACAGATTCTTATAAAACCATTTAAACTTTTCACTATTATTATGTGTATCTAATACAATACACAGTGCTTATTGCATTATCTTGTAGAAGTATTTTCACCAACGTTAAAAAAATACGAGTGAATGTATTTATGTGTGCACACCACTTATTTGCCCACCTGTGAGGCTATTTGACTATTTAGTTTAATTCATTAAATAGTAAACACTTCATTAAAGGCGTACCTTACCAATTGTTTGAATGCCTAATTACAGTTCTTTTTAAACTCAAAACTGATGTGCTTCAAATCCCGCTAAGGATATTTGCTTGTGAAAGGGGCGTGATTCCTACCACGTGTTACATTAGTTTATGAATACCGAGACCGTATTACTTCAGTTCCACATAAATCCAAACTTTGCGGTTGTCGCGAGAGTGTTACCGCCAGCAATAAGTTTGTTATGAATTAACTGAAGACAAACAAACACCTACTTACAATATTATCTACTCATGAGTTGAGAACCATTTGCAATACCTGTGATCTCAGACCAAATAAAAAACCATGACAGAGCGCTGAGAACGATACAGTGAAGCATGCCAAAACTAAACCTCCGCTCTATACATACACGGTCACACGAACACATTAACAACCATTTACAACCAAACCACCTCACTAAGTGCTCACATGTTTACGAAATCGGCTTCACTTTACTGTTGACAGCCCTCTGTCTTGGTTTTTTATTTGGTCTGAGCCTGTGTTATATAATTTAACTTAAAATTGAATTTAAATTGAAAATCTTTTAAGCTCATTATTTACAGAGTAGATATTTTTTTATTAAGTAATCGTAATATGGAATCTTAAATACTATATACAATTTAATACTAATATATATATAATGTACAAGTATACAAAGGGAAAAAGGGGAAGAGCTCATATGGCTATATAAGGCTCAAACATAGTTCCCAATAAGTAGCAGCCATCCCAAGGACAGCCTACCGTGCTAGGGAGATGGGATGGCGTGAGAGTGTCGACACAGATTGCATCCCACACCAAAGGCCTACCCAACTTCCAAGGCATTATGGTCATTCCATCTGGCCTCCTCCCATGGTCGCGTGCCAGAGGTTGGCAGGCGGTGACAAGAGCCCGAAGGATGATGTCAGAGTCGGTATACTTGGACCTTTATCTGAAAAAATCACTCTAATAAGGCTTCCACACTTATCACACTTTTATATTATTATCTTCGTACCAATTAATAATTAATTTAATGTATATAACAATTATTATAAGGTCCCATTAAAATAGATGGACTAACTTTTAGTAATCATTCAGACCACCAAAATAAGGACGATGGTAAAAAAATGTATTAGAAAAACGCATTGGATAACTTACAAGAAAAATAATCAGTTAACAAAAATACACTAATGTAATTTATTATTATAGGTGAAAATAAAATCACTTTAATCAGTGTTATTTTTGCTTGGATATCTTTGGTTAGACGTACTGAGCGCTGTGTTAAAATGTGTCCATCTATTTTAATGGGACCCTGTATATCTCAATTACTTTGTGAAAATACAAGGGAAGAAAATGAAGATCGCGATAACAACAACTTTCTGGAGTCAATTTAGGAAAATTGGGAAAATTACATAAAGTAATAAGACAAGCCAGCAGCTGTCAGTTTTAATGTAACGTTTTATTATTCAAACATTCGGATCATTAAGCAAAATATTCTTTGTAATCTCAAACAGACTTCAGAATCACGAAAGATTGACACGTAATTATTGTTGAAACTGTTTACTACGATGTATTGCTAATACAGAGTGAGTATCATATATTTTTTTTAGCTCATGTAGTCCATTGTTAGCAAGAAGCTTTTATAGGTACAAGCGAACTTCATTCTTCACGTACCTAATCCCGGGATAACGATACTTGCCAAAAAAAAGTTGAAGAGAATATGCACAAGGACGTAAAAAAACCAAATATTTTTATCTTGCGATACTTAGCATTTAATAAAGGATAAAAACGTATTTGAGCTCGTAACCAGTGCCTAACGATAACATCTGTTGATTATCCACATAAAACGAAAGGGTCCAATATTTCCCAGCGCCGACATTGCTCGCCATACTAATGTTATCTCAAATTGTGCGAATACGACCGACGAAGGCATGAAGGTACCTAATTCATTTTTTTTAACACAATAATGTCGGTCCCGTATGTACTAATTGTTGGAGAAACATTTGACTAAAACAAATTAAGCTCATTGTTATTTTAACGAATTTAATTTATACAAAGCGCTCAGTCTAACTTTTTGAAGCTACATTAAAATATATCATATTTTCATGTAGGTTCGAAAAGTTCAGCAAAGTTCAGAGACCGGAATAATGAAACAGTTGTAAGTGCTTCTCTTGGCTAGGAAGTACAGAGGAAGCCATACAGACATAAAATAAATTGTATTCAACTTTTGAACTTGTGCCAGTTTGTAAACTTTATCTCAAAGAGTTACTGTAAAATTGTATGCGGTCAATAACCTCGTTACTTTTGTTCAACAGCATTCAATTTTTAACAAAAACATTGTTCGTGCCTACACCGAAAAGATAATGAACAAACATTACTTCAGGTCAGTTCATCGTTAAAGAAGAAAATATAAGGTTTAAAGACCCTATCTTTTCTTCGGTATTGAAAGTAACAAAGTGTTGACATTGGCCCGTGATATTTAAGTTTACGTTCTTACGTAAACGTTACGTGATCTTTCATTAATCAACGCTTCATTAAAGGTCTGTTAGAGCGGGTAGCGACAAAAGACATTGATGTGGGCGTAAATGTTTTAAGAAAAATGTGCCAAATATGATACAGCAAACTTCTGAAGCGTTTTAACCATACCTACCTTTAAACAAAAGAAAGGAAAATCTATTATGACAAGAAATATTTCTATTTAAACGGAGCAATCAAATATTTCCAAACTCCAACTGACATTGCTATGCAGCTTTAACGAAATCACAATCCATTGATTGAGTTATTCACTTAATTTTATCATCTCAGTGTATTCTGCACTTTGGAATTGTTAGATAAATGTTTAGTATTTAATCAGTCAAGGACTTGAATGATTGAATATAATTACAAGATGGAGATGACAACACCACAATAAATGAAAACATTTGCATGGGAGTATTTTAAAACTTTCGAATAAATTCTAATATCAAAATAGAACAGTAATGTTTCAATAAAAACATTTTTACAAAAAAAAAAACAACCGTCTTCCAATAAAAACACTACAAAGTGAAAAATAACTTTAATTTCAGAAGTCGGTGTCGTTGGTTCTGCATTTTCGTTTTTTGACATGTCATTTTTTTGTGTTTTTTGAGTATTGGAAGGCGGTTGTTTTTTTAAAAAGTTTTTTATTTTTCACATTTTAGGGTTCCGTACCTCAAAAGGAAAAAAACGGAACCCTTATAGGATCATTCGTGTGTCTGTCTGTCAGTCTGTCTGCCAATTAATAAAAAAATAATGGACCGATAGGTGTTGTCTGAAAGTTATCACTTCATGCTGCTGAGCTGATGATAAGTCAAAGTCAAATACTTTTATTCAATTATGCCTATTACAAGCTCTTTCGACAATAACAAGCGTTACATCATTACGAGAAATGGAAAGATGATGACGATTGTCTTACAAGTCCACGTCTATCCAAGAACTGTTAAGTAGTTTCTGTCGACATATTGCCGTATCTCCTAACTCCTTACAGTCAAAGACTGCTGTGGCTACCATCGAAAGCTCGGTAGCATTAGGTAAGTGATGACTCTCAGACTCAAACACCTGAATCATCAATAGGATTCATTTCATTTGAGAGTGTTCAACTAACACAATATTAATGCCTACAAAATAGGATTATTATGGGATCCCTTCATCAGATTCTGACTTGGTGACAATGAGACCACCTCGAGAGCATACCCTGTTAAACCCTAATGTCAACTGCGCATCACCTGTTACAAAATATTGCTTTTCCCGATGCTGGGACGTTAATTGTTGAGGAGTTCTCCTGGTAAGAACCAGGAGAATTGGAGCTGATGGTGAAGTCACCATCAGCACCGCTTCACCATACGCATTATGGCGAACATAAATTGCTTAGCAATCATATTAAAGCAAATCGAATCGCAACCCGTGACATATTTATCAATGAGTAGTTCCGATGGCCATCTGTGGTCTTCATCATCAATTCCACTTTACCAAATGATGATTTCCGAGAACAAATGCACGAGTTACTTTTCCAAATCGCTATCGGTGTGCCTATAAAATTATAAGGTTTCCCTCAATTTCCATGGGATCCTCTGATCAGATTCCAACTTGGTGACAATGGGACCACCTCGGGAGTATACACTATCAAACAAAAAAAAAAAAAAAAACAAAATCGATCCACAATTGATGGAGAAATCGGTGGACAAACATAAAAAAAAAAAACTAAATAGTAGTGAGGCCAACATTGGTTTTGCCAATCTTTGACTAACTGTAGTGACTAAACTATTGTTATATTTGACAGAATTTTTGTAAGCAGACTGGGGACGTCATAGGATATCTTAGACTTTTTTTTCTAAGTCTATGTAGGATATACGAATTTTCATTTATTGTCGTATTGTCACCCCCGTCCTTGTAAAGTTTACCTATCAGTGACTGATATGCCATTGATTTATTAGATGTGTTTTTGTATGTGAAGGTAATGCAGTCAACGAAATTCGCGATAGAGTGAGACCTACTACGAAATCAGACGCTATGTCCGACTGTTTTTTTGAAAAACAAAACTACTAGAACTGAGGACACTAATTTAAACTTTAGTTACAACTAGTAATGTTGAATTTCCAATTTCGTCCAGTCCAATAAATAGGCATTTTTCTTGAAATTTCTTTTGCATAATCTGAATATAGGTACGTAGACAACGACTATTTTTACTATTTCGCGAAGAATTTCAATAAAATCAGTTTAAAGGCATTTGCAATAGATTTGAAATTCCAATATTTGTACGATTTCATTTAGGGATACATTTTAGCCATGTAAAAATATAACTTATGATACTTTTAGGGAAAATCCACAATGAAATTATAGGTTATTAGGTTACGTAAAAGCTAGAACCTATGTTTAATTACCCTAAATTCTAGGAATGAAGTCAGACATAGTAGGTCACAGAGTTATCAGTTAGGGCTAGTTGTCTAGTTGAGGCGTAGTAGCGTGATGGATATGTATCCAGTGATAGTTAGTTGGATTAGGCACTACGACTCACTCCCGACCAAACCGACCGAGTTACACAAACCACTGCGGAGCGCTACCAAGATATTTGGCAGTTTATGCGATTGGCGTCGATCGATACGTCGGTTTATTACGATCTACAGATAACTTGAAATTCAGACGCAACGTAAATTTTACATTGAATTAAATTAGATAACCCTTGAAATTGCTCGAGTGATTTTAGGAGTTTTGAATAGATTCGTTGATTTCGTAATAAGTCGTCCATAGTATAAATTTCCTATTGTTTAGAATTATCTGCGTCGTTTACAGCGCTCCCTGGGCAATCAACCTTACAGATTAGGTAATCTTTTTATCACCACGGGAGATAGACTCGTAAGTATAGATCGTGCAGCGAGGCAGAGGAAGTTGTCATTATCTTCATAGTGTATCGATGACAATCTAATTATGATAATGTTCGTAGACAATGGCTCTACAAGTGTACACTGATGAGTACTGTGTTAGGATCACTTAGTATTTTCTTTTATACAATCGTCCTAACGATGTCTTTAGTTCCAGTCACTGTCTGCGTTACTTTCTAATAACAAAAGCGAACGCGTCACCACTAGCCAGTCCCTTTCAAGCAAGTTATAACGAGTTTTGTCTACCGACAAAGTTTGAGAAATAACAACAGTTTTCGCGAAATGATTTTATCAGAGCCCAGGTTGTGTTATCGCGGGTGTCCATCCATCCGATAAGCGTTCTAATCACCTTTCATGACGCCTTCTGGGAGAAATGGGGCTCCTTACTCTTTGTTGTCAAGTGTGAAACTGATTTTCGATTATGAAGGAGTTGTTAAGCCCTAAATTGAATTAATATTTAAAAAAAAAATTGCAATATAAATGAGTAAGAAAAATATTATAGCCTTACCGCGGTTTTGAGAATAGGCTGTCTACCTATAGTTTTTTTTATACAACATTATTTTTAGTATATGCGAAACCCGAAACACGTGTCTAGTATTTTTATGTAAAGAATCTATGTACAAAATTTCAAAACTGTATCATGAGAAATCACAAAGTTATAAGCTTGTTATGTTACCTGGTTGTCCGTTCAAAAACATGCTCACCACGCGGCGCGGCGCGGGGTGACCATGTTTTATGCTCCTCCAGCATCGTACGCTCATTGATAATAGTTTGGCAGTAGGTACCTAACTGTACGGCGATTTTATTGTAATTAATTAGTGATTAAATATTTTTGGGACAAAATATAACATAGTGTAAAAATGATTGAAATCGATTCAGTTACTTATTCTGAACAAACTATATTCAGGTTTCGCATATACTAAAATAATGTTGTATATACAAAATAAACCAGTCACATACCAATTACGTCAGACTGTAACTTGTCGAATATGTTTGATAAGACACCCAAGTTCTCTGTGTAATGGTTCCTTGGTTTATAAACGATTTCCTTTACACCAGCACCCTGGTAGTGATCCGTCAGCGATCAATTCCCTACCATAGACCAAGAATGCTGGTGTGTAGCCTGTGACCTCACTATACAGAGTCAAATTAAATTAGCTAACGAAACTCTGCAGACGTGACGGGTATCGATATCTAGACATGATAAAACAAAAAATAAATTAATTTAATGATTTTTTTATTATTATATTACCTGTGTTAAGTTGTATATGTATAGTCCTATATACCTAGTATGTAAAAATACCTCAGACAGTTGCTAGTAATGAGCTTTCCTGTCATGTTTTCTCAGAGGCCCAACATTTATTTAGTTCACAGATCGTTCATTTCATTCATTTGGTTCGCTCCGGGCTACTGTTATCCTGGAGATTTGCTTTGGAATACTGGACTAAAACAATGACCGAGTTCGCTTTATCTAGGGATTTTGAAGCTATATAAAGTCGAAATGTTGTGTTGTGAATATAAATGATTTACTTAAATATATTTTCTGTAAGGAGCTGTGAAAGAGACAACTCTATTGTTTCTTTATTCTCAGAAAGGTAAATAATTTACACAGAGGTTACTAGAGAATTTCTATCTCATGGAAGTTTATTTTGATCATACCTACATGAGCGTATAAATTAATGTTGGTCAATGTTACTATTTTTTTAAAACCGACATAACTTTGGTAACAACAGTAGGGAGACAATTTTTCATACAATATTCGGAGACCTGGTTATTTTCGCCGGATAAAGTGGTAAAATGGCCAAGTGCGAGTCGGACTCGCACATAAAGGGTTCCGAACAAGAACTATAATTAAAATGGTTCCGAACGCCCGTACCACAAGGCATAAGCCCTTTAATTTTTATCTTTATTTTATTTTTATTATTTTTTGTTACATCGGCAATAGAAATATACACTCTGTGAAAATTTCAACGGTCTACCTATTACGATTCATGAGATAAAGCCCACTGCCAGACAGACGGACGGACGGAAAGACGGTTAGACGGATGAACGGGCGGACAGCGGACGAACGGGAAGACAGGGGACGAACGGGCGGACAGCGGACGGACGGGCGGACAGCGGACGGACGGGCGGACGGCGGACGAACGGGCGGACTTCGGATGGACGGGCGAACAGCGGACGAACGGGCGGACAGCTGACGGACGGGCGGACAGCGGAGGCTTAGTAATTGGGTCCTGTTGGCAGTGGCACCCTTTGGGTACGGTACTCAAACACCGATATGAATAATCAAATAAAGTAGCATTATTTTAATTTACCACAAACACAATACAGTTAACATTTTACACGTGTTCCAAAACCAGCAGTATTTTATTATTTTCCCGCAAATATTTCTGTGAAAAGTAAATCAGTGTTTTAATTGTTATGATCCTGTAATGGGAAAGTTGTTGTGGCGGGAAACTGCAAGCGACGACGACGTTAATGAGCCATCAACGTCAAATAATGAATTATTCGTTAATACCAAATCGTATAAAATTTTTAGTTACAGTCTGTTAAAATTTCATTGATATTGATGATTTAAATGAACTTGTTAAATCAGAAAGAGTGACACTATTTAAAGAAAGTTACTATGTGATCGAACTAATAATGGGAAGGGTCGCGTCGGCCATATTGTGACCTTTTCAATAAAGTCGTGTACTGACTTATCAAAGTGAAGTTAGGACGACCCAAGGCTAGATTATTCCTATTCTTATTTCTTTTGTGTCTATATACGAAGTGTGACAGTAAGATGAAGTAATACTTTCTCTTTTTAAATGAACGATCACAATCCTAATAATGATAAATAATTCAGAAACGAAAATCAGACAATACTTATTATTACCTACTGAGATACGCCGCACATTGATTTGTAAGCTTGAACAAATAAAAAAATAGATAAACGATTTTCCTCCACGTATTCTTCGCAAAACGTTTTCCCTTTGACATTCCGGTGACGTTTCGAAAAAAGCCATTTCAAAGGCACTCGACGTCAAAGCACGCGCAAAACATTTTTGCCTGTTAAATTTTTTGAACAATTTTGTTTCATGTCTGACTTTTGGCTTGAAATCGTCCCCTAGTGGCAATTTGGAGTAGTTAACTAGGGGTTACGATGATCCGACAGACACGTCTCAACTAAAGTATTCAATGTGAAATCCTGTACAATGTGTCAATTTAAAAAGATAGCCTGCTGTAATCCGCAGCATTCAGTTTTCAAAGGGAAATAAAAATTGGTGTAGCACAATAGTGATAAATTAGTAATTTGGAAATGTATTTTTGCATTAAGAGCTATGGTAGTGTGGAACTGATTAAAGTCTGCAAATGCAGAGTATAGGTTAGAGGTGTAAATCTTCTTTTCTAGAAATAAATAATAACTTAAGTTCAAGTTGAAAGTTATTCCAATAGTAAACACTTTTGTGTATTATAAGATCAAGACTAATAATGAAAATTAGTTCGTAAAATAAACATCCGCCAGTAAAAGAAACGTATTTATGTAAACTAGTATTAGCCATGTATTTTAACCATTCAACAAACATCCAAGTTATTTAAAGTACATTATTGACTAAAACAATGTTCGCTGATCAAATAAGCTGGCATAATCTGCTATAAATATAAATCTATCGAATCCAAGAGCGATGCAGATATATGAAAACAAGTGAAGTTATTACAACTCGAAATATCGACTTCTGACAATCGATTTGTTCATAGTCATATAAAACATTTTTTTTTGTGTGTGCTCCATGTGTTATATCAAAGAGCAATTTATTGAAAGGAGAAACTTACTCGTGTACATGTTTGAGAATATAAGAGCCCGACTATATAATGTTGCGGAATAATGATCCATGAAACTTACTCTGTTATGAAGGGTATACTTATTTCAAATTATTGTTCCACAAGAGTAGAAAGTTTTATAAGAAGAAATTTAATCGAGGGTCATTTTTGCGCAGCAGTGGCACATGACTGTGCTGTGTGTAGTAACAGAAAATATTTTGGGGAACTTTCAGCGGCAAAAACTGAAAGTTTTCAAAAGGTATGTCGCATAAAAACTGTGTTCCAACATTAAAAAGAATCTTTGGCAAGAAAAGCCGGCAGAGTTGATTTGTTATCCACATTAGTATTTACTAACACTTAGGTTTTAGGACGGAATATTACCAACCCAATATAAATGAGTCTTTGCTCGAAATAAAGATTTGAAGTTGTTTGATAGAAGTTATTCCAAGAAATTGAGATTAGGTAGGTATTCTAAAATAATGCAGCCATCTTTAAAAACGTGCAAACGACCGTAAAACTATTTTATCTTTGAATTCATGCATGAAATGACAATGTGCGGTGTAGTATGTTGCAGTAACGTTATCATTTCCAACACGGCCTTAGGGAGTAACCTCCGAAGTTTACAACACTTCTTTTCTTTTAAAAGTTATTCACAAAATATTCTCTCCGGTTTTTGTTTGGAGAATTTCTTATAAGAATATACTACTGGTTAGTTTAGAAACTCCCAAACAAGCCATCACTGATTCATGTATCAGTGGGTATAGCTGATAATACAGCTTCTTATTTTAAGAATATTGCGAATCTTCCAGAAAAAATATTTACTCATCTACTATGATCACAAAAGGTCAACCTTTGCTGGTACGAGTATACCTATGTATAAAATAACACCTAATTTCGTCAAAGCTAAAGTCAAGCTAAAATTAATGTTACAAGGGCTCGCAAAAATCTTATTTATCTATAGTACTTTATGTAGGCACATGATATATTGTATAGGTATATTTACGCATATGTATGATTGTGTTTGTTATCAATGTTATCTCGCGTCCAAGATAGTTTAAGTTGATAAAGCCTGGAATGTTCGGTGGCTTTCTGTACAATCTAACTAAAAAAGCTTTGATATGAGTGTTATGAATCAATGCATAGTGACATTGAACAGGGATAGATATGTAACACCGGCGTCCAATGAAATGAGACATAGTGATAAAGGCTAATATTTCTAGCTTTGATAGCAGTTCTATTTCTGGATATTGAAGACGCAATGAACTCTAGTCTATTCGGTATATGTGCAAGTGCCTATATACTTGTTTACAATGCGAAATGCAAATAACTATTTACTAATTAAGTGAGTGAGCAAGTGAGTTCGTGTAATTGGGGAGTCTGTTTACTGGGCTGGAAAGATTTATGAAGATGTGGAAAGGAGGGTAAATGAGGGAAATTAAGTACCTAAATGGTGCTACATATGCGATTGTGACCAACTGTTCAAAATGAAATGCGTTAATTGTGAAAACAAAAGCTTTTTATTTCCATATTTTTAAGGATCTTAACTTCTAAGAGAGGGATACAAGAAAGAAGAGTGATAAAATACATTATAAAAAATAAAAATGATATCATCAACATATCAAGTGGGGGATAGGTACACAAACAATGTCCAGATTTGCGTTTATAGGTACTGTAGAGACTATAGTCTATTTGGTGTCTATTTGGTCAGTTAAAAGTTATTGGGATGAAATACGAGACAAACATGAAGTTAGTTTAAGGTTAGAAGAGATTAGGTGTCAGATTTGGCAGAAAAGCCCAACATAGATAATATTACCAAATGTACATAAGCCCAATGAAAAAGATATAAAACACTGTAGAATGATTTCTAGGAATAATTATTGAACATACGTTTTATACCGTGGTTTCATTTTATATTATCTGTGCTCCCGGTATCCTAAAGAGCTCATCATCTCTTCACAGCACATTTGGTGGTCGTGACGAAGATGATGATGAGGTAGTGTTTCACTGTGAACAAAATTTTCTGATAGCTTTATTTATCAGTCCGTTTTGCCTTCCTGTGTGGTCCGTTTTAGCTCGATTGAGGAGGTAAAACCGACCAATGTGAGTTTTTACTTTTTAGAAATCATCTAATATTTTAATTATCTATGAATATATTTAAGTCAAATTAATAAGCAGCGTACAGTAAGTAAATTAATGTTGTTGATTCATTGACATATATATTACTTGAAATCATTGTGTTGATTAGTTTTGTTCTCGAAAATGTTGAATGAAACGAATCGTTTTTCTTTTGATAAGTGGTCCGTTCTGCCTTCCCTTCCCCTGCTGGAAATAAACAAGGAGACCAGAAGGCCAATTCTCGTAATGTAAAACGTTCAAAATCTAGTCGCAGTCTCATCTCGGCAACAAATAAATGTCAAAAACTTGTCAAAATGTAGGGACATTTGAGGTATTTTTGACAGATTGAGACTGAGATCTGACTGTGAACGTTTTCAAAATTACGAGAATTGACCCTCTGTAGTCATAAAAGTAACCAAAACAACATTAAATAACTTGTATAATAGTTACAGTTTCAGAAACATAAGCGTCAATAGAAAACATTTAATACTTTCTTGTTCCATTCTTTAACAGGTTTACCGACCCTGGTGAGATTTAAATACGTCTGGCGAGTAATGGCTATAATATTCATAATTTATGGCGTCCACACCTCTCAGGCAATAACCGAGAAGATGATTCAATTACTTTCTATTTATAAATGGTGATTTTATGTCAGTCGATAGCCAAGAATTAGCAACTATCGTGTTTTTAAATCCGATAGATGTTACGACATTTGAGTAGCACCCTCACACATTATATAAGTAGGAGTCGTAACAGTACTCAGCCAGGAAAAAGGAAGAAAGTAATAAATACAGCGCTTTATGCGTGATAAGGAAAATGGACAGAGAGCGTGCCTGATATGGAGTGACATTCGGTAAACAGTATAGTGTGGACATTTTCTCTTATGTGAACGATGGTGGTGACGTGGCGTTATATAACAGTATATTATTTTCACAAAAACATATTTTCTTACGTGCATATTTTTTTAAAGAAATATAGAAATCTAAGTCACCATATCAGTCAGTGTGAGGTATGGAAATGTTAGGTATGAAGTGAGTAAGTGTCAAACTACCCGCGTACTGAAAGGGGGTGCGTCGTCGACGCCGCGTTTTATTCACATATAAAATGGATAGTTTCCATGTACAAAACGCTGACGCATCATGTATTGTACTGCAAAAGGTTCGAGCCAGGTCATACGGCTTCGAAGACTCCCATAATAAAAATAAACTGGAAATGTAAATGGATCTAAATTGCGCCCTTTTTTCGAGACAAATAGAGCAACGATCAATTGTATTAAATAAAGTCGCAGAGGCAGATTTTTTGTTCAGAAAAAGCAATACTTGATGCTACTGAATAAATTGATACAAACCTTGTTATGCCGGCTTGGAATGCGATAAAATTGACTTGTTAAGTCGATGCAGATGCAAAATGCGTACCGCAAGGATTTGTTCGTAAATTTATTCAAATCAGACAATATAAAACTGGTTCTAGATATTCTGAAACCGGCTATTCCAGTCTAAAGATTTTCTTCTTATGGAATATATTCAAAAGTTGAAAAGATATTCTGTCTGTTCAGCTTTCCCGTCAGATGTTTATTTTTTTTCTAAGATAGATATAAAAGAAGTTTTATTGAGTTGAAGCTAAATTGAGATCTTGAAGAAGCGTACAGACCTACTGCATCAAGATTATGCAGCATCTTCAATTTATAAAATGTTATTTTTCCGGCTATGTTTTATGAAAGTATATGATTATTATTATTTTATTAAAACGTTTGATATTTATTCAGTAAAGTACAAATCAGAAAACCCCAAAGAATCGATTTTAGCTTTGTATCAAAGCGTTGTCAAATATCAGTCACATATCTAATTATTTTTGTCCACAGTGCGGAAACAGAACGAGTCTCATCTTATTATTTTTGTTTCCAATATGTAACTTTTAGGTATTCTTATAATTAATAACTTTCTAGAGTTAACCTATTCCGATATATTTACACTGAAAATAAGATAAAATATTTTATTACAATATTATTACAAACACACAAAGTAGTATCGTAATATTCATTTTACGTTATCCCTACCTTTTCAATTTCCATATCTTCGTATAAATAGTAACCGGAAATGTTTCATAAGGGTATATATGTATATGCTCTGCAACCGTTATCAAATGAACAGGACACATTTTTTTGGTTTAGGTATGTGTAATGTATACTTACGTACTTTTAAAAAGCATAGGTAGGTAGGTACCTACTAAAATAAAGTCAGCAAAAAGCGACTTATGGCTGAATAGATAAGACGGACAGAGGTCTTTTGAGAAAAGCCTCAAACGATAGTAAAACTAAAACCAAATGTTGCCAAAGCTTAATATTTGTTTAAAAAGTTTCAAAGTTTAGCATACCTATAATACTTAATATTACAAATGTGAAAGTTTGAATGTTTGTTACTTAAGCACGCAAAAACGGCTGAATGTATTTTGGATGAAATTTGACACACAGATAAACCATGACCTACGGGCATACGCTACTTTTCATCCTAGATTGCAGACGAATTCGCGCAGTTAGTAATTTTATAAACTGTTGCCGATTCTCATATTTGTTTGCATTTCTATGCTATTATCAACAGATAAACATTATAAATATGCATACATATTTTAAAGAGTGTATCCTTGAACAGTGTATAACAAAATTTATTTTTTTGCGAAATAAGCTACATATACAATAAATAAAAATATCGGGTATCGGTATCGTCGGTATCTGGGTATCGTATTACCCAGTAACTGGGTTGTGGAGGTCAGATAGGCAGTCGCTCCATGTAAAATACTGGTATTCGGCTGCATCCGGTTAGACTGGAAGCCGACCCCAACATAGTTGGGAAAAGGCTAGGCAGATGATGATACAATAAATAAAAATATTTTGCCCGAAAATATTTAAAAAACGAAACATTTTCAAGAAATTTTGTGACAAAAAATCACATACTGTACCGTCCCGATCTTATCAGAATATTCATTGTAGAGATGAAGTCGAGCCGAAGGTAAATTGCTGAAAATTGCCTTTCCTTTTCTAAGATAACGAGTTCCCTGAAAGTGGCTTGTCATATGAACGTAACGCATTTTGCAAACGATAAATGTTATGAAAGTTATTAATATTACGCGCAAATATGACGCCTATTTTAATATTTTATCAGCGATACAAAGTACGCAAAGACTAGATTATCTTAAACAAACTGTGACAAGAGCTTTAACAAATACTCTGTTAGAATACATTAACTTTTATCAAACGTTTCATATAAAAGGTTGTGTGCTCTTCTTTCTAAATGACGAGAATTTAAAATTCTGGCTCATAATTGGGTGCGCAATATTATATTAATATTTTGTGACTTGCCGTAGCAAACCCAAACAAAACAGCTACGAGGTGCTACGAGACGCGCCCGTCTTCGTAGACGGCGCTACGAAGTTAATAAAAGCTACGAATATTTTTGATGAAGGATTTAGTCTTACTTAGTTTTAGTTTAGTATTTTTATTAAGGTATATGTGATGATATGATCACCTGTGGGGTCTCCGCTCCTCCTCATGATCCTCTTTCATAAAAGATGGTTGCAGACTGAATCTGCGCCTGAACTGGTGACGACCCTTCATATTGGCAATCGTTAATTCACTTAGCACATACTAGGTTCAGTTCCAGTGAGTTCACAGCGCAATGTTTGAGTGCGTGTGCGGGCAGCGCGTGGTGAGGCGCGGGACGTGCGCGGCTCGAGACGGTCGCAGGACGAGTGGCGCTGTGGCGTTGCCCGCCTGCCAGGCCGCGATCCAACACGCCTTCGTGCCTCCACTCTTCAGCCGACTCAATGCACCAATATTTCGGAAATCTGTTGGTCATATATCCTTCACCTATTTATTTGGCTTCTTTTTGTTCGTGTCGCTGGCACGACAGTATTTCAAATTTTATTGGCCCAATTCTTCGCCACTTCCACAGCGTCATCGGTGACAGCGCTGAATTCACTTTGACTTTTAGGAAATAGCGGGCAGAACAGCAGGTGGACTATATTTTGCAATACAGCTCCACGTCCACATTCATTTAGTTAAAAAACGAAATCTTCTTAGTTAAACGAATTTCGAAAGAATTTGATTGGACTTTCAACAGCACAGACAAAGCATTTGAAATATTAAACAATAAATGCTCATGTTAACAGTTTCGATAAAGGCCGAATGAAAATTGTAAAATGATAGCATTCAGCCAATCAATAAACAATAAACTCTATTTAATTACACTCGCAAAAGAACTAAAAGTTAACAATATACGTTTTTATACAGGATATGAATCTGTATGTTTACAAAATACTTTACAGCTTCACATACTGAAGTAAAGCGTAAGTATCTAAGACAATACCTGTAGAAGAGGCTATCTATAGGCAAGCCTGTTGCTGCGCCCGCCCGAAACCCCTACAGTAAGTGGATAAAGTGTTCTGCGTGTTTTCCCAAACTTTCTCTCTGAGATATTGTGAAGGAAGTGAAGGTACAGTGTAGTCTATCATATAGGTAGGTATCTTCGTCAGTTTAAAAACCCTTTTTCAAGTCAGCGGGGTAATTGGGTAACACACATAAAATGACAATTCATCGCAATGTGTATCATTTTGACAGTTCATCCATGTTCATTGCGTTATTTACGTTGTTAAGCAGATACGTTTTTCAAACATAGGAAGCAATGGATTAGCAATATCCTTCAAAACTCTCGGATTGTGATTGAAAGTGAACGCAATTACGATGCAGGACATATAATATCTTTTGCAGTTACGGCACTGAGCAGAGTATTGCTTTTCAAACTTAATAACAGAGATCAAAATATCTATAGAGTACATCTTTGACCAATGTCGAGTTGAACTGAATCTGAACTTTTCAAAGACCTGGCCATTTTATGAAATATTAATAACATGTAAAGATGGGTAAATGCAATGATGTTATCTACAATACTGAGCATAAATGTCATTTTGCAGTACTGACATTACGACGAAATATATAATGCCGAATCGGTGAAGCAGATTTAGCGCAATGATCGAACAAATATAGCCCTTAAGGTGACGAACATATTTTGCATGTGACGTTACATCGACATGAAACGTGTTTCCGAATATATGCCACATGCAGCTTCTCCTCCTATTGTCATCAGTAGATGGGGTTTTTATTGCAAAGTTCCAAACGCAAGGTCGTCTTAATAGAAAAGAAATAAATTTTCTATGAGTGCGTGCTCGTGATGAAAATACGTACGAACGAAGTAGGTAATATAAGGAATGCTAACAAATCGTATCCTTTGCGAATTGCTATCGGCAGCAGAATTCGACGGTTTTATATCAATAACTGATTTTGTTATACATACACATAAATAATATACCGAAAAAATAATCCCGTAAGATTTGTTTCATAATAATCACGAGTAATTTCATGTGTCACTGGTTTTGCAACAAGTTAAAAAGCTTGTGTCAAAAATTGTTAAGAGCCTGCCGTTTTCACGCTTATGAACTATTTTATTTTCTGTTTAGGGTTCTGTGGGCCCCAAATATCGTTCATTTAGAAATACTCTTCTTGGTTAAAAATTGCTTTTACCATTATTATTACCAATAAAGAACAGAATGAACACCCTAATTGCGTAACACACTTTCAATCACAATCTGAATAATTTTGAAGGATATTGTTAATCCATTGCCTCATATGTTCGAAAAATTTGTCTGCTCAACAACGTAAATAACGCAATGAATGTTGTTGAACTGTCAAAATGCTACTGTTAGTATCCCGCTGCTATCAATCAAAATGATAACTCCATTTTATCAATAGGATATGTCCGAATCCAATGGAAATCTTAAGAGTGTTCAAAATGACACGTGGGACCGTTGGGGCCTTTGAAATAGAGTTAATACCTTACCTTAGTATTCTTCGGTCCTCTCGGTTACTCGTTATTATACCCATAGAATAGCAACCCTTTTTCCCAAATCTGAAAACTAGCCCTAACAACGAAGGTTCGATATTCCTTACCTAAACTAGAATAGAAAACACTTACCTCCACTTAAAATTCAGAATAAAAATGCCTACACTAGACATGTATTCCTTTACGAAAATTTCTTTTTTCGAAATAAAATATTTATGACTACAAGACCTCGACTTTGTTTTGTTTTATTTGGGTAACTACTTATGATAATGATGTTTTCCCCCAAAGCTCAATCAGTACCTGTCTCGGTTATTTGTTCGAAATGAGGACAATTTGGAGGTGTGGGACATTTAAGTTTTTTTTTAATTCCACCTACTTGAATACTGGCACAGGTTACGTTGTCAATGAAGACCGAGCCATAGACATTTAAGTGTTACCTCAAGGAGTGTCAACTGTCACAATTTAGCGGACAAGCAGCAGAATTTTGAAAATGTACATAATTAAATAATGTTTCGTTAAATGGAAGTCCGTCGTGAGCCTATACAAACAATTAAACGCTCGCTTGTGTGAAGGTGTTGTCAAACACAATTTGATGAAACAAGTGAATTAGGGTGTCTTCCGCAAGTGGTCGTATGAAGACGCAGGGGGTGAGGCGCCGGAGGCCCGGGAATTGCAAATTAGGCTCGTGCGGCGTCAGGGAGAGGGACGGAGGGTAGACACGCTGCTCAGCTCGACGAAAAGTAACGCTCAACAAGTGAGGAAGTAACACTTCGTGACCACAGACACGGAACAGATAGTGCTATGATATAGGTACTTTTTTATATAGGCCTGATTGTAGCGCGTTTAACTAAATACCTAACTACCGTTGATAATACATAGAATCATTGCATTTGTGGCAGCCGTTGCATTATCATACTCAGTTATTTGCTTTCCACAATGTTGACATAACAAATTGTGGATCGATAGAATTCTGGTTGACTGGTAGAAAACGCCCAAGGCAATTACGTCCGCCTCTGCACATCTGCTTGCTTGAATTTTATATAAATTTGTATAAATACAGAATGATATTTTTATCATGTATACTTTTAATTATATTTATCAATTTGCCGAGCACAAGCGGCTCCCAGTGGTAAACCACTTTGCTATGATCTTGTATAATATGAAAATTCTGGAAAAAGCATGCGAGGTCGGTCTTATGACCGTGTTCAAACGCTGCCATCTATTTAAGTAAACAATTCGTAAAAACTTAGGTGATGTGAGCTGACATTCCACCTGATGCTAGTAAGAATCGAAACTATTGACAGCTTACTTCACTTATGTTATCACGCTGAATTATTTGCAGAATAGAGTTATCAAGAAGAACTATGCTATACTTAAACTTTTATTTAGTCGTAACATCTCGCCTCACTCCCGAAGTGCCGAACTTCGTTAATGAGATCCGTTGCTATTAAACAACATTAGGTAAAAGCAAGTTTGTTAATTATAAGAAGTATTTTGAACAGCTGTTTGTTCAAGTTTAGATGTTTGGGGTATAATATGTTATTGGTATTTTAAGGGTGCAAGATATTTGGTGGCATTTTATTAAGGGTACGTACATCGGTGTATTTGGTTCTTAAAATTTAATATTGAACAGAAAAATACTGGAACAGAAACATCGAATCGTAATACAGAAATATTTTCAGTGAGAGCTGTGAAGTTATTTTCAGGATATATTTCTATTTATAAATCGATTTTCGCTGTAAAGCTTACAATGCGACGGTAAGCTTAGTATGGAGTATCTGTTCCATAAATATCAGGTATTATAGAAAAGGTATGGCATGTATTTGAGATAAAAAAAGAGATGATGAATGTCATAATAATGGTGAAGGTGTAGTTCGATAAATAATAAACGATCTGAAAATAGAGTTTCAACGATTTATTAAATGAAAAATAATCTTTCGACAAGACATTAAGAAAGACAAAAAGGATACATATACTCAATGTACAGTTAGTATACCCAGATAAATATTCACCTAACCGAGTAAACTGTTCGTAAGGCAACCGATCGTAGGCACCCCTAATAAATTATAAGAAGCTCCTGTATCATCGTTATTCCAGCCTTTTTTCTGTTCAAGCAAAAGTAACATCGTTTTATATTTTTTATTACTTTCCCAAAACTCATTACAGCTTTAGTAATTAAGAAACTTTGGTAGCATCAGAGTCGACAGTATACAATTAAACAAATAATTTTGTCTTGTCAGTGAAAATCTGAACTCCTCGGCATGTTATTTACTCTCGTTCCTCTCTCTGTCTCTATGGATTTTGGGCTATCAGTTAGGTAATTGTAACACTACCTTACACCTTCATCCGTATGTAGGTCAGCAAAACAGGCAAGGCAATTCCAAGGATCTTTTATGATCCAATACTAGTGAAAATAATAATAATAACTGAAATAGTGTCGCAGATATTCGAATACAATTTCCTATTCCCGTCGTACGAGAACAAGGAACGCGTGATCGAGTCGCGGTCGGAATCCAAGTGTAATCAGAATAAGTTCTCAAACAAACAAACAAGGAGATGCGTTTCGAAACCACATACCCATAACGATAGCAGTGTTAAATCACACTCGAAAGGGGGAAATGACTTAGGAGATTTATGTTCTCTGTATGAGTAAGCACGATAATATGAGTTGCTATAAATAAAATGGTACAAGAGGAAAAGTTTCTAAAAGGCGTCATGTATGCTGAAAGTTTTGTATAAGTAGTGGAACCTGACAAAACTATTGCTATGCAAGTTATTAAAGTGTTACAAACGGTGGATCGGTAAATAAATCGGTAGTTTGCAAAGATTACATCAAATAAATGCATGCACGGTAAACCTTTTTTCAGCACTGCACATTGCTACTGTCCCAGTATATTTTTAGCTTCTAGTTGTTATCACAAGTCCCATTTTTTTTATCATTTCCTCGTATAGTATCCATTTATCTAATCGGAACCTATGTGTCACTGAAAGTTGCCTAGATTGCGTCGAGTTCCAGCCATCAAGCCTTACACCTATTTGCTATAAGTATTAAATATCTATACCTACTCATTATTGTGATATCGATGAAGTCAACGATTTCAAATGGTAGGTAGTGAAATAATTTAAGAACAACAAATATTCAAAAAAAATATCAAGCGTTTTATTTAATTCTTTTCGGGAAACTAAACTAAGGCATTTAACAGCAAAAAGCCTTTATTACTTCCTGTAACGATTTTATTTTTAAGAAACGATGATTAATAACAGAGAGAAGATTTTAAAAGAGCACAAACCATAAAAGATTTTCAGAGAAACGCAGAAAATATAAAATTGTTGGAAATTATTTTCGTGGACGTTTAATAACGATAATGGTTCTAGGTACACTGACATAGAACTTAAATGAAAACAATCGAATGTAACATTAATTGTAACAACAAAAAGACATCAGATCTGTCCAGCCAAGAAAAAAATGTACAAAGAGAGGAAACCAAACATCAAAAGACTACAACTATTTCTTACGTAGTATCAGACTTCTTTAGCACAAGAAACTTCATGCAAACAGATTATCTTCATCGTAATTGAATGCTCGAGAACAGAGGACGGGGGTGGGTCTAGTCTGGCACCAACAATAACCCGTAATCGCCGCCAGGTCACAAATGTATAGCATTTTGGAACAATTCATTTTATTTCCACCAATGTGCGTTTTGTGATCCATTTGTCGAGCAATATTGCTTTTAACATCGTCAGGCTTTATCATGTTCATTCCGCTTTATTGCTTACTAGCTGCGCCCCGCGGTTTCACCCGCATAAGTGTCAATCCAGTGGGAATATCGGGATAAAAAGTAGCCCATATGTTAATCCAGGGTGTCAGCTACCTCCATTCAAATTTTATTAAAATTGGTCCAGCCGTTTGAGCGTGAAGAAGTAACAAACATATAAACACACACACAAACTTTAGCCTTTATAATATTATTTGTTATTAAAATTTTATAACTGGACTGCGGGTTTTTTTATTGGAAAAGTATTATACCAAAATATTTTTAATATTGGTCGTATTGTTCTTGGCAAGGAATTAGACACTATCGCTTTTGTCGGCTGCAGTGTCGTAAAGTGCCTCGTTTGATGATAAAACAATAGGGGTATAGCTGGGAGATTAGTGTAGCGTACAGTTGTACGTGAGGTACTTTAATTTTATATTGATCTATTGCACTGAACATGAAACCTTATTCTCAAGGACGGGGTGCATTAAAGCAAGGATTAATTATGGAATTGAAGAGCAACGTTCACTAGCTGTTAAACCAGAATACTGCGGTCACCAATTTATAGGTATGTCAGACTTGGTTATTATAGCAGTATTCTCACGTAGATAGTTTAGAAATTGTTAAGGTTTCGTAACCAGTGAATAGAGTCATTATTTATTTAACCTTTATTAATAAACTAGCTCCTGCCTGCGACTTCGTCCGCGTGAAATTTCTTCTTCTCGGTGAAGTTCAATGGATATTTTGTATTTATTTGTGCAATACAAATCGTATTTGATTGGTTTGCCAATTACATAAAAGCACCAATCACCGGCGCAGATACATAATTCTGAGTAACGATATCTTTAACTTGTATGCAATATTTTGTATATTTAGCCTTTGTACACAAGAAGTTAGCTTAGGAAATAAATACATTTAAGTATACAAGGAAAACTTTTTCTAGTAGAAAGTATTTACTCGACCCTTAATATAACAACTATAACAAGATCCAAGAAACGACTTAACAATTTAATTGTTAACTACTTTTTCACTTATCGCGAAATCATCAAAAGCTAAAAAAAGTAGATTCGTAGAAGTTCTAAAGATGTATAGGTACTTAATACTCCCACATTTTGCCAGTTTTCTGATATGCTACCAAGAATTTCCCATGTTAAAAGCTCAATTAGATTTTGGCCGTCCTGGAAACAGAAATCCAGGACCCCCGCTCTCAGTAGTCACTTGCGACAAGTAAACCAACAAGGTAATCAAACAGCTAGTAACTAAATACTCCAGTATTCGTTAGTCCTTTAATTTAATTTTCCTTTTTAATTATACAACAGTTTAAATTCCTGTCTGATTTCGGAGTTTTCGTTCGAAGTGTGCTTAGTCTTTAAGACTTAAGATTCACTGAAGTAAACTCGGGTAATTTAGTATCAAAACAGCTCGCCCACAGTTCCGTCTAACGAATTGAGTGGCAAGTATGAAGTTTATCAGATTGTAGTTTCATAATAAGGTTACGAAGTGACCTGTTCTAGATAATATTCTGTTCTCGATAATATTTGACCTTTGAATAATGTTAGTAATATACTTTTCTGTTTTCCTATTCATTGTTATTTGTTTTAGATATTAATGTAACGGAATAGGTATATTTTTTTAAATTTTACATTTTGATTTTATTAGTAACCTACCCTTATCTGAAGACATATAAATAGTTTATATCTTACACACTGTAGATAAAATATAGTGAAACAAATATTCTGGTCCTGAAATATGAAAACTTACTAAAGACTAAAGGTTGTTCTTTGTAAACTAGCGAGCTGTCAAGCACGAAAACTGACTTTTGCCAAAGTGTTACACAAACTCACTTTTGTTATATTCACAACAACTACATACTTGCGTGTATGAGTTCAAAACGCTGTTGTAGGTATAATATACTTCCTTCGACGATAACGGAGGTTTTAAAACGATTCTTTGCTCACCGTGGAGTTCCATTTTTACTGTTGAACAAAATAGAGTTCATTTCATGATGTTTAACAGCAGACTTTACTGCGCTCTCTCTCTGGGGTCTTAGCAGTTATTTGCATACGTTATGTGGGTAACAAAGTTTTCTCTCCTACGTTACAATAGTACCCGACTGGATGATGAACAAACTACAACATAGTTGGTTTACTATCGTTACAAAGGAAGAGTAAAACGCTGAGTTACTTTATTTCCTCATAATTATACACTCGTGTACGAGACAGTAAGCTCTTATACTTTAAATTAGCACACGTAGCCGTAGAACTCACTCACTTTCCCGATTACAATAAAGAGAACAATTTACTTCTTATTTTTACTTACTGCAACCTCTTTATACAGTCTCTATCGTTGTAAATTTCTCACGCTCAGTCGTTACCTAATGAACATCTGCAGCCTTCTTTACGTAGGCGTTCCGTGCCGCGCTTCAGCACAGCGAATTATAATGAGGAAATACAGCCTCACTGTTAACGCGGATCTAAGAAATGATCCAACTTACAAAACCGTCGAATTATACCTGTACTTAAACTATATTTCTAACCGATCTTACCGTATCAAAACCACTAGCAAAATGACATCGTATAAAAGACAAATCGCACAGATAAATATATCCCTATTCTGAATGTATGCAGGGTAGCTCATATTCATTACGAGCGAGACTAAACGGACCCAGGCTGGGTGGGACAACAAAAACCTCAGGATTTCTCTCTAAAATAGCTTACAATACATCTAGAACCGTAATACATTTTTAGGAAGGTCGTATACAGAAGGATATTAAAAATGTGAAGAATTTTTTCCCTTTTTGCGCCTTGGGTGTCATTGGTACGTGTAGTGATTCTGTTCCAATACTCGAGTGGGAGAATAGATATTGAATGAGGATTATAAAATTCAATAACTTGAATAGGATACTTCAAACTCTTGGTTATTGCTCGCGGAGATAATGCACAAATCTCTGAAATTGCTTAAACGTGATTTGGCAGAATTTGGAATGAAATCTGACGTGGAAATTACAGCAATGTTAGTATTATTACTGTAACATTTTAAATCGGAATCTAATGAGTTTCAATTTGATGTGACCTTTGGGGAAATACTTGACTTCTTATTGTCGTGAGGTATCTTTACCCTCGGCATAGCGAACGAGTGCTAACGTCAGTCCTTTCTTTTGTCAGGTTATATCGTTTATTTGGAAGGGATCAAGTAGTACTCTCTGACGTTCATTCACCTATTGTGTAGACAGGCTCTTGGTTTCATCGAACTGTAATTGAATGAGTTAGGAGTTAGGCATCAAGTGTTTCTGTATTATCAAATCAAAGCGTTGTTAACGATGATGTGATTTTTAGGACGTTTTAGTAATTCATGTCCTTACATATAGTGCAGATTGACACAAATCCTTTGATACCACATTAGCTATTACTAATAAAATGTTCATTATCACGACAATAAACGCTTCATAATAATATGCTTGACACACTCCAACGGCTGTTAATAGTGTGTTATCTAATTACGCAAACCCTGATTAAGCTGTATTGTGTCGTGATGTGGTACAGTAATATATGATGGATGTAATTATTCAGTTTTAGTATTGAGTGGCGACCACCCGGGTCGGGACAAGCTCCTCTCATTAGTCAAGTCGCTCGGCAGGACCTTTATTAATTGGGCTTTCTAGGAAACAACCGATCGATGTTAATTTTTAATGAATTAAGTATGTTACGTTAAAGACTTTAAAGGTTCTTAGAAAAGAGCCTCAACGGGTTGTATGTACCACAGAAGAAGTACTAGCAGGGGATCGAGGTGGGGGGCGGAGGGGGGTTCGGGGTATCACACCAGAATAAATCACATATTTGTACAGTTCGCTATTCCAAGGAGGTTTTTAAAGGCTATTGTCAAAATATGATCAATACCCGCTGTCTGGTCTGTCCTTGCAGTCTCACTTATAAGATTCCAGTGAATGTAGTTCATACTAATAGGTATTATAAATGCGAAAATAGCTCTCTCTGACCTTTCCACACCTGAACGGTTGAACGGATTTGGATAAAGGTTGGCACACGGATAGATCTACCATGATCTGCGTTAGGACATTCTTCTTATACGTATCTATGTACGTTAAGTACGTTTCCGTGAGATCATTTCCGACCTCCTATAAAAACCAATCCATTCATAAAACTAAAATTGAATTATTACCCGAGACCACATGGATAAATGAAAGTCAACATTTATTCATAAAAATCTTGTATGCCAATACTATTGCAAGATAAAGTAAATTACCCCGGGAGCAAAGATACGTATCTCATCTATCACGGACGTTCTTTTAGGAAAAGATTCGCAAGCGGTATGATAACGTCAGGGCCTTCCTTATTGCTGGCGTTTTGATAAATAGGAGGTATCATTTATATGGCTAAGGGGGGTGCTATGACCCCGACTGTGGCAGTTGTTTTGAATTGAGAACATGCAGAACTTAGAGAATTGAGGAGTTGATGGCGATTTTTACGAGTTTTATCTTTAATTTGGGCATAGATACATTTTTCAATAACTACGGACGTGTAAGACTAATTTGTATGAAACTTTGCACATCGGTTGGTCGATAATTGTACCTAAACATTTTATAAGATTGGAGACCTACTAATAAAATGATATTCTTATATTATTATATAAGAATATCATTTTATTAGTAGGTACAAAAAATAATTTGTAGTTAATGTTGAAATAGGCCACCCTTGATTTAGAGTTTGAATAATGGCTCTGAAATGTGTCCTCGACTAAAGGGGACCTATTATGACGAGGATATATACTATAGGTACTCTATGCAATATTATTGTGTGAGGCTTGCCATGATTGTAATAAGTATTTTCTGACAACAGAAATAGGAAACCATTTAAATGAAATTCATAACCTCTAATTTGGTAACTTTGTAGCAAATATACGTGAGTACATTGTTATTTGTTCAATGTTACCAAATATTATTATAATATAGGTATTATCAAACCTTTTTCAATCCGATTTTATCTGATCATGAGAAACCTCGAGAGAGCATTACCGTAATTATATGCGATAAGACATGGAAAACCTTTCTACTGGGACTGCGTATCAATTTTATCGGTTTAAATTTTCCTGGCTTTAAAAATAAGGTAGAAAAAAAGAGGAAAAACCCAGTCAAGTGCGAGTCGGACTCGCGCGCGCGGCTTCCGTACAAATTTGTGGGTATGTAACTACAAATTTACGGCTCTCGATTTTTTTCCTTTACTTGTGCTACATGACTTTGCTTCTTCCCAAATTTCATGAGTCTAGGTCAACGGGAAGTACTCTATAGGTTTTGATTCCCTTGCGAGTGTCAAAATATGTGGCATAAACGGAACATAAACGGAACATATCTTTTGATTGCGTTGACTTAGAAATTTGTTTTTTTTTCACTGCTTCAAAGGATTGCAGCTCTGAGTATTTGATATTAATTTCAACTTGATAACTACACGCGTTCCTAAGAAAAAGGGTCTTGACAGACGGATAACGAAGTGATCTTATAAGGGTTTCATTTTTATTACTTTGAGGTACGGAACCCTAAGAAACATGCTTTTTATATCCAGCAACATTTATGACAAAATATACTTTACTTGACTGCTACATAGCAACCCAAAACATAGTTTGTTAGTTAACTCTGAACTGCCCACTCATCTGGTATGAACTCTAACCTTCCAAACGATCTTGATCCATTTCTTTTAAGAAAAGCACCTAAAACAAAAATAAACACATCACACTAGATGTATAGTGATCGAAATAAATAAATACCGAACTTTTGATAGAAGACAAATCAGTAGTAATAACGTTAAAACACGAATTATTATTTTTTTAAATTTTTTGCAATTTGCTGGTCAGTATTAAGTTTTACGTTGATTAAAATATGATTCGCGACCGTAACAAATATGTATTTACAGAATTATAAGCATTAAAGTTATCAACACAACTATATAAGACTAAGTAATCGTACTGAATGACTATTTCATGAAATCTTGACATTTTAGGATTACACTAACATAACAAGTTGTATTACTGATTCTAATGATTATAGGTAATTCTGTAAATACATATCTGCTACGGCCGCGAATCATATTTTAATCAACGTACAACCTAATACTCTCCGGCAAATTGTAAAAAACTCGTTGAACTTAGATTATTGGTCTTGACTAGTGTTACGGACGCCGAGCTCGCCATAGAATTATGAATAGTATTTGTATGTAAATGTAAATTGTATGTAATAGTAGTAATAAGTTTGCAATGATTGTGATTGGTTGGCAAGTCTGGCCTCCAGCAGATCGACACAAGTCGAGACAAGTCGAAACCTGTCGGAGACCAGACGCAAACCAAACTAACTGGATTGGTGGGTTGCATAAAATTATTAGATTTTACACAGACGTGCACCCACTACTTGTGCCCACGTGCCCGGGTATAATAAGGGGCGCCGAATCCAGTTGATTTGTAGTTCGCCAGTAGTACGGAATATTAACCAAGAAAATAAATACGAAGAACAAATTGAAGTTTTAATAAGAAGAACCATACAGTCCACACAACGATACAGTCTGACCATTACAGTCTGGTCCTCCGAACCCGGATCAAGCAACAAGAATCTGCGACTTGGAAGAACGAATTATTCGTAAGTTGAACCAGTAATAACTTACCTGCATATCTCTGCTGTATATTTCTGCTGTGTCACTGTGCGCCGTCAACCGAACGCGATGGTAGTCACCCGTAGTCAAAGTGACTTAGCAGAAATGGAAGAACAACGGCGAGCCCTAGAACAAAGGGACGAAGAGCTACGAACAGCAGTACGTCGCAAGGAAGCGGAACGAATAGAACGAGAGCGACTACGACGACTATCGCTTGATCCACCGGCGTCGCCTCAAGTCGAAAGAATGGCCGGACCTACTACCGCCGCAGACGTCGCTACGGCGGGACCATCGTCAGAACAGCGGCGTATAAGATCGCCGCCGCGATCAGTGAAATCAAACACAAGCGCGACTACGCGGCTACGATTGGCCGAACTTGAGGCGGCCGAGAAGCTAGCAGCCATCCGACGAAAGGAGCTGGAAATTGAAGCAGATCTAGTGAAGAAAAGATTGGCTGCTGAGGTCTCCGTGATCCAGGAAGACCAAGAAAGCATCCATGAAGATCTACTTCAAGAGGAACACCAGCACCAGAAGGTGGACCAATGGCTACGCACCCACCCCATCAGCACACGGGGGGAGGGGGACGCAAATGCAGAAGCCAAAGAAAATCCGAAGCAACAACGGTTTGATGTGCCACGAGGAAGGTCACCGACGCCAACGAGAGCCAGAAACAGCATTGACCAACTAGCTGCGACCCTGGAGAAGATGGCGAGACCACGACTTCGGCACACAGATCTACCGACTTTCTCTGGTGCAGCCAGTGAGTGGTTACCATTCAAGGCATCCTACTACGACACGACCAACATGTACAACGTGTCACCGGCAGAGAACCTCCAGCGACTTAGAAGTTGCCTCAAAGGCGAAGCACGAGAAACAGTAGCGGCACTTCTGCACGCGGCCACAGAACCGGACGCTGTCATGAAGACGTTGGAGCAGTGCTTTGGCCGACCAGAGGTGATCATAGACAAAGCGCTGGACGACCTGAAGAAGATGCCAAAACCTAGTGCCTCAGCCAGTGACCTAAACAGTTTCGCGATCAAGATTCAAAATACAATATGTGTGTTAAAGACAATCGACCGCAAGGGGTACCTCTATAATCCCTTGCTAACCCGGGAAGTGCTTGAAAAATTAAGTCCTCATCTCCGATCCCGGTGGTGCGACTTTGCCTGTGACAACGAAGGGACAGCAGAGCCAGAAATAGTGGTACTATCTCGCTTCTTAATGCGTGAAGCAGATAGGGCGTTACGATACACATACGCCCCGACAACGAGCGCCGCGACCACACCACACAAGAAGGAGACCAGGCCTGCCATAACACTGAAGAAGAAGCCCAACACAGTGTACGCAACGGTTGAAGAGACCGAGGAAGATCAGTGCCCCAATTGTAAGCAAAGCCACATATTAACTCAGTGCCCGAAATACAAATCAATGACCGTGGACCAGCGCTGGGAACTAGTGAAGGAGCATAAGATATGCTTTAAGTGCGCCCAGAAGAAACACAGGCGCATCACGTGCAAGGCAAAACCGTGCGGTGTGAACCAGTGCCGCCGGCCTCACCACGCCACGCTGCATCAAGAAAGAAAAGAGTCGCCCGAAGTAAAGTCAGCGACTGAACATAAGTCTGAAGAACCAACAAAGGAGGAGGCAGTCATGTCGGTGGCTACCCTAACAACCACCGGCCCGAAGACTGTCCTTCTCAAGATGTGCCCCGTGGTCATCACAGGTCCACGGGGGGAGGTAAAGACTCACGCACTCTTCGACGAAGGAGCCACCATTACCCTCATTGATGAAGACCTGGCCACCAGCATTGGGGCCGAAGGGACGTCACAACCACTACACATCCAAGGGGTGAATATGACGTCGCGAGAGCAAGAAAGCAAGATCGTCACGGTGCAAGTGAAAGGAATCAGCAGTAATAGCGCATCACACAAGCTTCAGGCAAGAACCATAAAGAACCTGAGGCTTCACCAGCAGTCAATTCCGAACTCTCTGCTGGAGTATGAGCACCTACGCGACCTCCCAACAAACGAGGTGTGTTATGAACCAACACGCCCCGGACTCCTAGTGGGGACGGACCACTGGGAATGCATCGTGTCAAGAGAATTCCGAGTCGGCGGCCCCAACCAGCCAGCTGCATCCCTAACGCAGCTCGGCTGGGTAGTGCACGGGACCGCACCACGAAACATCATCATGAACGAAGATAACGTGTTGCATCTCTATGAGAGCGGGGAGCAGCACCACAACCACCGGCGGCTTCACGACTTAGTGGAAACCCACTTCAAAATCGAAGCGCTGGGTATTGCGCGAGAACCGCGCGTAAGTGATGCTGACCAACGAGCGACAGCTATCGTCGAAAGAACCATAAAGAAGATCGACGGTGGCTACGAAGTCGGACTGCCATGGCGACACGACAACGTCACCATGCCACCAAGTTATGGTGCAGCGCTCCGCCGATTAAGAAAAATCGAACAGAGAATGGATACGTCACCCGACTTTGCCGAACAGTATAGCGCCCAGATCAACAACCTGCTGAAAAAGGGGTATGCAGCGCCATGCGACGGCACAGAACAGTCAAGTGCCGTCTGCTGGTACCTGCCCCACTTCGCCGTACAAAACCCGAACAAACCCGGCAAGCAGAGATTGGTGTTCGACGCAGCGGCAAGAAGTCACAACGTGTGCCTGAATGACAAATTGCTGGAAGGCCCGGACCTGCTGCTATCGTTACCAGGAATCATATTCCGCTTCCGGGAAAAGGCGATAGCAGTCACTGCAGACATCCAAGAAATGTTCTTACGCATCAAAATAAGAACTGAGGATCAACCGGCACAGCAATTTCTGTGGAGAGGCACCAACAGAACAGAGCCCCCGCGCCACTACAAGATGACGAGCATGATATTCGGCGCAGCCAGCTCTCCATACATGGCTCATTATGTCCGAAATTACAATGCGGACATACACAGACAAGAATACCCACGCGCGTTAGAGGCCATCAAGAACAGCCACTACATGGATGACCTGGTAGCGAGTTACGATGACCAGGAAGAAGCCCTGAAGGCAATACAAGAAGTAAGACAGGTGCATGCGGTCGCCGGGTTCACTCTACGAGGATGGAGCGCGAACAAAGAAACGGTGCTACGCGACGTACCCCGGGAGTTGCATGCCACCACACCCACGCAACTGGGGGGAGAGCAGCCCGCCAACAAAATACTCGGGCTGTACTGGAGCGCGGAACGGGACGAACTCGGCTTCAATACCTCAATGAACCGAGTCCCCGCTCCGGTACGAGAACGGAAGCGCGCACCGACCAAGAGAGAAGCACTCAGCGCGGTAATGTCTATCTACGACCCTCTAGGACTGCTGAGCCACTTCACAATACGAGCAAAGATCATACTGCAAAGTTTGTGGCGCCTCCAAATAACATGGGACGAACCGATACCGGAGGAGGAGAACGAACTCTTCACAACCTGGCTCGCTCAACTCACCGATATCACCCAGCTTCAACTACCTAGAAACTACACGTCGAAAAGGTACAAGGACATAGAACTACACGTACTATGCGACGCGAGTGAACAGGCCTACGCGGCCGTCGCCTACTGGAGAATAGTGAACTGCGATGACACCGTGAGCATCGTGTTGAACGCCGCCAAAGCTAAGGTGGCACCACGACAGGCGCAAACTATTCCCAGGCTGGAACTACAAGCGGCGGTCATAGGGGCTAGACTCGCCGACACCCTCCGAAGGGAACATCGCATTGAGGTCAGCAGAACAGTATACTGGACAGACTCTTCCACCGTCGTGCACTGGATAAAACACGACATGCGACGATACACGCCATTCGTCGCGCACCGGCTGGGAGAGATCGCCGAGCTCACCTCAAAGGAAGAGTGGCGTTGGCTACCAACTGACCAAAACGTAGCCGACGACGCCACCCGTCTTACCAATGTGCCGATCCACATTAACGATCGGTGGTTCCAGGGGCCTAGCTTCTTACAACTACCCGAGGAGCAATGGCCCGGGAAGACGCCACCCACTGAAGACGACGAACAAGGAGTTCTGCACGTCATCAAAGATCCACGAGACAGCTGGCTACCCGACCCTGCCCGCTTCTCAAAGTATGAAACGCTAGTAAGAACGGCGGCAAGAGCCCTGGCGTTCATCGACATGTGTCGACGCACCGCTACGAGACTGGAACACAGACACATCCAGCGCGCCGAGAAAGAACTCCTGCAGCAAGCACAACAGGAAAGTTTCGGCGAAGAGATGAAGCGGATACAGTCAGCCCGCCCTCTCACAAAAACGAGCAGGCTGTACAAGCTCGACCCAGTATTAGAAGACGGCCTCCTGCGGGTACGAGGCCGCATTGAAGCATCAGCAGCACCACTAGAAGCGAAAAGGCCGATTATACTGGACGGCCGCCACCGAGTAACGAAGCTTCTAGTACTACGAGAACACTGCGCTGCGGGTCACGCCAACCGTGAGCGCGTGACCAATGACTTACGTCAACGGTATTGGATCATACATCTACGACCCACCGTACGGATGATCGAGAGAAGTTGTGCTTATTGCAAGAGACAAAAGGGGACACCGCAAACGCCGGCTACAGGAGACCTGCCACACGCCCGCCTAGATCCCTTCCACCGCCCGTTCACTAATTGCGGGGTGGACTATTTTGGACCCATGACGGTCAAGGTGGGCCGCCGTCGTGAGAAAAGGTGGGGAGCCTTATTTACATGCCTCACCTCCCGCGCCGTGCATATCGAGCTCGTCGCATCCCTGTCAACGGACTCCGCAATAATGGCACTAAGAAGGATGGCTGCACGCAGGGGTTGGCCGCAGCTCATGTACTCAGATAACGCGACCAACTTCCGAGGGGCAGACCAGGAACTCCGCAACGCGTATGCCGAGTGGCTACCCGCCCTGAATGATGAGGGGCTGCATCATCGAATGGAGTGGCGTTTTATACCTCCTGGCGCGCCCAATCAAGGCGGCGCGTGGGAGAGAATGGTACGGTCCGTCAAGGCGGCCCTCAAAGTCACCCTACGAGAAAAGGCACCCCCTGAAGAAGTCCTCAGCACGCTCCTCACAGAAGCAGAGTTCTCCATAAACGCACGGCCCTTAACCCACGTCAGCGTGGACCCGAATGATCCTGAGGCCCTGACACCCAACCACTTCCTGTTGGGGTCTTCAAATGGCCTACCTACGACAGGGCCGTGCAAAGAGGACGACCGACGAACATGGCGAGCTAGCCAAGCGCTCGCCGACCACTTCTGGCGACGTTGGCTACGTGAATATCTGCCCATATTGGTACCCCGCGGCGAGCCGAAGAACAACGCGAGACCACTGCAAATTGGCGACGTAGTCCTGGTAGTCGACAACACGCTGCCCCGGAACACCTGGCCAATGGGGATCGTCGAGCGTACTCACCCTGCCACTGACGGCAGCATCCGTGTAGTCGAGATACGGACCAGAACCGGAACGTTCCGACGACCAGTGAACAGACTCGTCGTCCTTGAGAAGAGAGAAGAGGCTTCGCGAGCTACGCCGGGGGGAGAACTGTTACGGACGCCGAGCTCGCCATAGAATTATGAATAGTATTTGTATGTAAATGTAAATTGTATGTAATAGTAGTAATAAGTTTGCAATGATTGTGATTGGTTGGCAAGTCTGGCCTCCAGCAGATCGACACAAGTCGAGACAAGTCGAAACCTGTCGGAGACCAGACGCAAACCAAACTAACTGGATTGGTGGGTTGCATAAAATTATTAGATTTTACACAGACGTGCACCCACTACTTGTGCCCACGTGCCCGGGTATAATAAGGGGCGCCGAATCCAGTTGATTTGTAGTTCGCCAGTAGTACGGAATATTAACCAAGAAAATAAATACGAAGAACAAATTGAAGTTTTAATAAGAAGAACCATACAGTCCACACAACGATACAGTCTGACCAATACAACTAGACTTGTAACGAAAGACTGCCTCCGCAAATGCGGAAAAAAGATACTTAAAAGAGATTACTAATAGGAATATTCTTTTCTTCAATAAATACCTACATAAATAGAAATAATATATATTTATTTAATTATAAATGTATTTGTATTATACTGGTTGATTTTTTTACCGTCTAGAACATTTTACAGGGTGCCCATGAATATGAACAACTTTCATTATGGGACCAACTCCGAATCACAAAAAAATATCAGCTGTTTCAAACATTTTGGTCTAGTAGGTATTGAACTTTTGTATTAAACAGCAGATTTTTTTTTCGTGATATTAATAATATTAATATGCAATATTCAATGAATCTCCGCTTCCCTCCACGCAAGTCCCCCTCCGCTAAGATGGCCTCCGTTACATCTCGGGTCTTGACTTAACCCCCGGTGTATACAGGGTGGCGAGAACATCAACGCGCAAACTGTACCATGAATTCAGCACATGATTCTAGAATTCTACCGTAGAAATTTTTCGTCGGTTATCCGAATATAAATTTGCTGTTTCATTTCAAAATTATAACGCAGGTGTGTTCAGAATCTTGATCTGAATCCATTGTGACAGGTTGGGCGTCGATGGCCCTGCCACCCTGTAGACTCGTGGTACATCTTACTTTGAACATTATAACTCCTCCCTTTAAAGAAATTAACAATTTTCATAGGTGTCCTTTGCCAAACGAGTAGCAATATTAGTCCAGTAGTTACTATTACAATAATCGGTATCCAAATATATAATTCATGTTGTTGCAACCTGAAAATTAAAGACAAAAAAAATATCGATTTTAGTTTTATTGTCTCTGAAAATAATAACAGCTAGCCGCATCAGTCGATCAAAAGTTAGTGGTTGGATGACGATGTATTAGATAGTTCGAGATCCCTCCGTGAATCGGACAGCACGGTCCTGGCTATCATTCGTAGATCTTTGACAGTCGTTACAGGTAGTCTAAGCCCAAAGTAAACACAGATGCAAGCAAGTAAAAAAAAATGCTACTTTTTCTTTTCAATTTTGGGAGATACTGATCTTACGTAAGATTCAAAGGGGGGACGGTTTATTCAAGTCTTATTTTTGACGGAGTCAGAAATTGGTTAAAATTTTCTTACGTAATAAATGAAGAGCCCCTAAGCCCTAAAGTCTATCACGGGATATCTCGTTACCCAGTAACTGGCTTGTGGAGGTCAAATAAGCAGTCACTCCATGTAAAATCCTGGTATTCAACTGCATCCGGTTAGAATGGTAGCAGACCCTAACGTAGTTGGGAGAAAGTTAGGCAGATTTGTTGGTGGAATTGACAAACAAAAAAGCACGTACGTAGGTCGAATGGCCTGATTTGAGCACAATTAGTTAAACTTTCAAACCAAAATCAATCAATCAATTTGCTTTGCAATGAATTATGATTTAAACACAAAAGAAAGAAGGAAATATTGGTTACAACATAATATTCTTACCAAGACTTTTCCATCGGATCTCCCGAAGTGACAGTTGTATTCGCATCATTGATAACAACTCTTTCCGTAGAACTGCTGCTGCTCACTAAATATGGCACAGAAGTAGTTGTCGTTAGCGTTGTTGTATTTTCAGTGTGATTGTAATAATAATTGTTTGTTTTCATCGTGTTAAATGGATCCTTTGTTGTCGTCGTTGAGTCTTCATTACTTCTCGTAGAGGTTTGTTCTTTTACGCATGTGTCGTGCAGTAATTTGTATCCAGAGTAGCATCTACACGTGTTCGGAGCGACACAGGTGCCATGCAAGCAGTCTCCTTCACACACAGGTACACAGGTATCCTGAAATTTCGTGTACCCAGCGTTACATGCACACTCTTCTGCATGTTTACAATAGCCATTCTTACAATTTGATTTACATGTTGGTACATAAACTGCCCCACTGAAAAAATAGATAAGTTCGTGACTACATTCAAGTCAATGAAAGGCATACCTACGCATATAGTACAGGCATATAGTAGGTACTCACACCTTTTTTTATGGATGGCAAATCTACAAATGACCCCTCCCGCTCTGGGTGGAGCGGAAGGGAGTGTCAGACTCTTACTGACTGAAACCCATCCGTGTTCCTTCCTTAGCCCTTTATGTTCCGAGGTAGCGGTAACCCTTTCGGACAATCCCGCTGCCCCGGCAGGCTTCGGCCCTGACGGGCCCTTTCTCTGATGCTGACATCTCTTTGAGGCGCGCGTGGAACACATACGTGCTGGTCCTGATCGGACGGTGAGCTAGGTACTCACACCTGTGCTATGCAATTATATTATACAAAGGAGATTGAGTTTATACAATGCAAAAATAGTCTTACAACTTTCAGCAGGTCTATCAGTATTTTTAAATGCTAATCAATTATTCGTGGCGACTTTTAAGTTCAAACTATATTCAGAAGCTTATATAGTGCCATATAGCTTCTGTTCCCATGGCACAGATCGCATCTAGGAATATGGCGGTTTGCATTCGGTGAAGAAAAAAGTATAAAATAATTTACTTACACTGTGTATTGGGAATGAACTTCGACTAATGACAACACTATAATTAAGAAATAACTCACAGAATTAACTAACATTTTTTTAAATTTTAGATACGTGTGTCAAGCATCACAACGAACAGTCAACTACAATATTAACTGAAAAATAGGTACTTATGTTAAAAAACTTTTGAATATGATAATAACAAACTATACATCCGGCGTGCGTAACCCAGTGATAACGAGGGATAATTTGAGAGTTGGGACGTTTCAAAACACTGCAACATTAGAATGATTCAATTCGTTAGATATTCATCTAGGCTGGGCTGTGCAGACTGGTCTGGCCTGATCAGTTGGTCACCCCAAAAATGAGAAATAGTCGGCCACCGTCCATAGTAAAGGGCTAAGTAAACGCAGCTTGACTTACTACTAAAGGAAGCAAGGCACCCAGCTTACAACACTTTAGTGATGCTTCGAAATTCCACGAAATGGATTGTTGTGGTTCTCAAGCCGTCCCTCCAAAGCCTTTAGTATAGCTTCAGTCGCTTAAGCATCTTAAGTACCTACTTGACCACCTTCTAGTAATTTTGACTTAACATGACTGTCTAAAAGGGCCATGCATCATGCGACTCTCGCCTTAAGACGATGAACCTCCTACAAAGGTCCCCAGGATTAGGCAGCTGTCCGTGCATTGTTGCACCCTCGAGTTATCATTCCCATCCATCGACCAACCCTATTGAGGAATACATAAACCAGTACAAACTGAACACCATTAAAAATCATGAAAATAACCCACGAAAGTTGTAACAAGTTGTGTTCTTAAAAATAGAATAATAGCTAAAATTTAAACAATT
Source organism: Gortyna flavago (assembly GCA_963669345.1). Taxonomy (NCBI): domain Eukaryota; kingdom Metazoa; phylum Arthropoda; class Insecta; order Lepidoptera; family Noctuidae; genus Gortyna; species Gortyna flavago. The sequence continues at coordinate 6,670,668 of OY770132.1, forward strand.
AGTTTACGGTATATTTTAGATTGTACCTACAAAGATATAAATGACACAGTTTTTTTTTTAATTTTGACGCTTGAAAGATATATCAAACAGACAGTTAATTATAATACTTGTTTAGCCTAATGTGGGTCCTATGTGTTTGAGGATAACAAAACAATTTATCATCCTAGCGGATGTAAAATGGTGAGCAATTGTTTCACGCAGAATTTAAAAACCCAAATACGATAACATAAGTTTCAAAGTAACTCTAAAATAATCCTTACTCATATTATTAAAACGCATGTCAGACGAACAATGGGCCAAACTTACGACCCAATCGGTCCCTCTAACTAAATGGCAAGCGAAATCATGGCAGGCCCAGACGGTGATGGCGGGATGAGCTAGACTCCTTCAACAAGAACTGGTCCTCAGCAGCTTTGAGCAGAGAGAAGTGGAAAGAGAGAAGGGAGGCCTTTGCTCTGCAGTGGGACATCACAGGCTAATAATAATAATAATATTATTAAATAGGTAGAAACTTACATGACCTGCCAAAATGTCATTTCTATCTAAACATAAATATGACGTGTTTGACCGTAGAACAGTTACCTAACCCTTACGATTGATGCTACAGAAACAAGTACCTACCTACAGGCACAGCTACAGGTCTATTCAGTAAACATTTCACACATTTCAAAGTAACCTTAAAGTGAGCTGTCAATCCCTAGTCCCAGATGGAATGACAGCTCACTTCAAGCTCACTTCACCTAAATTTCCATGGTGAGATTTTACAGAATCCATGGACAGGTGAGTATATTCCAGCCTATATACAATTTTATTAATGTCGCAATCTGTGATCCATCTTCGATCGACTTAATTAATCGATTTATGTTTATTTTGTCACTGACAGATTAAATTAATCCCACCTACTCGTGTGTTATTATTTTAAAAGAATGAGATCATTGAGAGATAAAGAGATGAAAAGAAGAACTCAATTTTAATTAAGCTATAAATGGTTCCATAATCTCCAGAGATTTTCCTCAACTCTGGGTAAATGCAGTATCAGAGTTAGATATTCCACTGTTGGGTTATCACTCATTCACATTATTTAGTATCCTATAATTACGAAAAAGAGAAATATACATTTAATTACTACCACTCCATTTCAACCTACTCACTAATTACTTATTCTGAAGTTCTCTCTCCAATTTTTTATTGCCCATGATTAATTACCGCAACTGTCACGTCGCTAAAATAGTGAATATTTTGCAAATGAATATTTTGGGCATGCTTGACTCTCAAGTTGTGTTACGAACTTAAATAACTGTTTAGTTTTATACTTTATTGTCTTAACTAACGTTATAAAGAGAAAAGGTTTAATTTTTTGTATGTTTGTTTGTTACACAAAACGGCTGAACGGATTCTGATAAAATTTGGCCATGACCTGGATGCGTCATATAGGGTACTTTTCATCCCGATATTCTAACAGGATCGAGACCTATGCGAGTGAAACCGCGAGGAGGGGACAATGTTGAGATTAGTTTTTAAATCAACATCTATTATTTTCTGAACTAGCTATTGCCAGTGGATGTCGGAAAGTATCCCACGGGAACGTATTACCGGGATTAAAAGTATCCTATGCGTTAATAGGGTTATAAAGTAACTGTTTGCCAGATTTCATCCAAATCTGTTCTGCCGTTTTTACGCAAATCCAGACAAACGGTCAAAAATTCTAAAAAGGTATGACTCATTCCCCTTCCCACACCTCGTAGTAATTACTTTTTTATATTCGAAGAACAGTTTTGACTTCGTTACTAAGTTATTGTATAGATTACAGTATAGAATCAAAAATCTAATGTATTAAAGAAAAGCCTGTATGATGCCCACTTGATGTTTCAAGGCTCCTCTTTCACGACGATTATAACAAGAAAGTTGAACGCTTTAACAACGGTAATTAATAAACGTGAACTTCAAAGTAACTTAAGTATCTAAGCACAAGGTATTAAATCCACAGGTATTACTCGGTATATTGAGTTCCGAACGTGGGATTAGCAGGAGTAGAAGTTTCTGAGTAACGAAGTAAGGGGGCCGGCGAGACAACTCAATTACGCAAGTTGTCTGCGCTCGGCCGCTCGCTGCTCGCTTGCGGAGACACCCGACAACCGTCAAGTTGTCGCCGCGCGACACCCGTGTGATCACCTCCACTATATTATTATGCGCATATCGAAAATTGCTTTAATTTACGTATAGGTGGTTAAGACTACCAGATAGATTTCTTTTGTATGCTGAGGAAGCGTATTTTCGTTTTTCTGGCCTATTGTTGAAATTCATTCAAATGGCTCAAATAATAATTGAGGGCAGTGGCGTAACTATACCGTTTGGGGGCCGTGGCAAATTCAAGGGATGGGGCCCTCCCTCAATGTAAAGAAGCTCAACCAACGTTATAGTTTTTTTTTACTAGCTGTTCTCCCGCGACTTTTTCCGCGTAGATTTCATATTTTCCACTACAAAATTTAACACCTGACTGCTTCGTTGGTCAAGCGCTACTGCTGGTCCTGTTGGTCCTGCTGGTCCTGTCCAAAAATTTAGAGAAATTTATAGTTCGATAAGTATCATGCATTGTTTTATGTCGTGTATCCAAAAAACGGGCATCTAGCCGCGGGAGGGCCCTGGTGACCTGTAATACAGGTTTTTATATAAACCTATTTTAGGCTCCAGTCTCTCACAAAGTTAACTCCTTGTTCGTGCACTACTGTCAAACTCTGTTCATAACGTGTGTAGAGAAAATAAACGTTTTATTATTATTATTTAACTTAAAATAAATGTTTTCGTACAGTAACTAATGGCTAAGATAAACAGTTGACGTATACTAACGTCCCGAGCGAAGCCGATGCCGACGGCGCATTATGAAGCCGAGGGCCTCCGAAAGTTTCCGAAAGCCGATGCCGATGAAACAGGAAATAAACAATTTTCTTCTCTGTTTATATGCATGGGAAGAAATGGCGCTGGCGCAAAACCAGAGCTGCATAAATCTTTACAGATGAGGCGTGGAGACCGCACGAAGTGTATTGATTATATTTTGCACAAAATGGTAAAACTTTTGATGTAGGAATTTTTTAGATGTAGGTAGTGTGACTCAGTTTTTCGGTTGTTTATGCTACGTAACTCATTGATTATGCCGTACCTATACTAAATTTCGAGTCACGGGGAGTAATTTTTATTATAATATTATGCTGCAGCAATATCAAAATAAATCTGTTCATATTAACAGAATATGTAAAGATATTTTATTAATTGTTGAAATTCTTATTTTAAATAGAATATTAACATAATACCTATCTTCAAACTATATAATATTTATTCAAACCCAAAAAAAAAGAACAAGTTGTATATCGCGACCCAAACATTGAGTGACAGTCGATTTAAAACATTTAGGTACGTCACGACGATAGCGAAGTTCAGCAGATACTCACAAAAAACCACAAAGCCTTTATAATATTAGTTATCAAAACAGCAGCCAATCTATGCGCAGTTTATAATCGCATCTTGCGAGATACGCTTATCTCCTATCTCCTACTGTCAGCGACTTTCCCCTTGACATAGGGAAAATTTTCTAAGAGATAATGAAATGTTTTAGAAAACATTTCACATCACACAAATTTCAAGCGGCGAGATCGACGCGCCCCGGAGATCGAACGCTTCACAGGATTTAATCAATTTGTGGGAAAAGTCGGCGGAAACCGATCAAGAGATTTATAGACTAAAGGACCCTATTCCTTGCGACCCCGGTGCACTTTATTCCGAGGAGCTTAAAGTGGTAATTTGATTCGCCGATTTAAAGTTTTAAGCTTAATTGAATGCAAATGTGTTTGCCTAAAACAGCAATTTTAACTTTAATCCGGGAGACGTTTAGTATTCATTGTGAGTACAATAAAATCCTCGAAACGAATCTACCTACGGCTTAAAGAAAATGCGGTGTATGCGGTAATGTTACCGAAGATAGAGTTTAGTCGAACTTAGGCCCATTATCTCTTAAATATAAATATGAATGTGTGTACGAAACTGCTGCCTGCTTTTAATCGTGAAAAAAATCGTGAATTGTGGCATATCTACCTACTCCGTATGTAGAAACTGGATATCTATGTTCTATGTTATGGGTTTGGTTTCCGCACTTAGTCCTTCAGTGGACCATTGTGCGTGAAAACTGGATATCAACGAAGTCTCTAACTATTGGTTAAAGAAATTTCAATGTGTTGTTTTACCTTTTACCTTATCCAAAGCTGCAGAAGATAATCACATCTAAGACTTTTTCCCTAGACTTCGACCCACTTTGACCCGATGTCAAAGTCTAGGGAAAAAGTAGTCTAACAAGAATAATCGTTTTTGTAAAGTAGCACGACATGTTACATCGACGCAGCGTCCATGATGTGTCTCCGCGCAATAAACAGAGCCTGCCATACAGTCCTCTAGTTAATGGGCAGTCAAAGGGGAGTTAACTTGATAACGTAAAGGGACAACAAAGGGAATTATACACCCGCTGGCTTACAGATAGCTCCCAAACAAAGGTGGCGGAAAATGTGGTCTAATGGAATTTTAAAGCATGACCCTATGTATCTATTGTATTAATAATAAAGCTGAAAGGGTTTGTTTTTCGTTAATTTGAACGCGCTTAGGTATATCTAGAATTACCCGTCGGAATTGAACAAATCTTTTTGAATTTGAGAAGCTCAATTCTTGAGGGATTTTATAGGCTATTTAACATCACGCTACGACCGTTAGAAACTGAGAAAAAAGAAACGACAACAAAATTTCACGCCGACAAAGTCGCGGGCGGAAAGGCTTCTTTCAATGTGGCATCTAAAGCTTTGCATCTAAGCGGCATGTCCTAGAATCAAAAATTCAAAGACATGTGACATCAACCAACCTACCGTACTGGTTCCGAGTCGTAGATTACAGCCCACTCCCTCCCTCAAAGAGGAGGCCTGTGTCCCAGCCGACGGAACAGTTTATATAGACTGATTATTCTTTTTATTATTCTAAAGCTTTACCAAACAAGACAGTAAAGTACTGCGTTATTTCAACTGTCTATCCACCTACAAAGGTGATACAATCTTCACAATATTACGTTCTGTTAATTGTTACCCTTGTTGTTTGTATTCCATGCAGTTTGAGGTTTGAGGCTCATGTGTTTGACGTATCTATCACAGGATTCACAGGCAGATACGATTACGATAACTCCAAATTGTAATTGTTTTCGATCTAATACGACCTCGAATGGCTACGTACAGCTTCCATTGATGAATTAATCCCATACAATTTGAGGCCGTCTCTTTCGACATTTCCTTTCATTGCATAGTATTCCAAACTGTTTTTCAAAGATCTCGTAGTCGGTAGATCTCATCGTCGTTTCAATTGGAAACATTCGTTTACTTGCCAAATAAAGTAACATAGGTATAGATATACAAAAGTACTCTATTCTTACTAATTTTTTACTCTTTGATGTTATACCTACCAACCGAAATGTCATTTTATTCCATAACATGACATGTAAGTAACACGACGCAAAAACAAGGATATGTTTCCAATTTTCTGTACTTATCCCTTATAGCATTGCTGCGATTTATTTGTTTTATTTTTCCGTCATGTGTGTTTTGTTATTTGTTTTCTGACACTGGGCACTTGGGCACTTTAAAGCGAGTATTACATCCCCCAGGTGAAACCATAGCAGCGAAACCGCAATATTTCCGCCATGACTTGTCCGTTGTATGACAAGCGAAACAACAGCGAAACTGTCTGTTCTAACGCATAGATTTTATTATAATTCTATCTCTTTCCCGTATGATTTTGCTGATCTGCTCGGAATCCAGTCCCACGTCCGCGCTCAGCCCGCTATTTTGTTGCTGTGCCGCGTTAGTTTCGCATGTATCTGTGGCAGTCGACAAGTTTATAAAGCGAACCTAAAATTTTTAAAATGTACCTATGTTTATTTTATGGAAAAACATAAGAGATCCGAATTAGTAATTCTGTATTTACTACGTCGAAAGCGACGAGATTTGGCTCCGATTGCTACAATTCTAGTGACTCTCATGATGTTTCGCTACTCGAATCGCGACATAATGCAGTAATGTTTCTTAGCGGAATTCGTTAAGCGGTTTCCCATTATTATTTTCGCTGTGGAGGTGTGCTAAGGCCTTAATAGTAACACGTGGAAGCATTATAAATCTACTGTACTTTTATTTATTTATATTTAAAGCAAAATATGTTAAATTAGTCATTGAATCAGTGTACGCGCGTGAAGTATGTTTGCGTGTATATATACCTACTTAGGTAAATAATTAATAATAAGTTAATAATACAATTATTTTAATGACGACATTTCGTTTGTCATCGTTTAAAATAGTTATAGTATTAACTTCTTAGGTGCAGTAGATACTGTAAGTGTTACTCAGCGGGAGCTACGTTAAAGCTAAGTGCACATAGTACCGAAGCAAGTGAACTCACTTAACCCACACTCGGAACAAGAGTGAGTTCACGACTTTACGAAACAAAAATAGAGAAAATATTACTCAACAACCTAACCAGCAGAGAGAGTAATAGCTTCTAAAACCTAACTACATAGTTTTAATTAGTATTTGAGAAAAAACTTAAAATTGTTCATGATTAAAGTACAAAAGTTCCCCCCTACCTTTTTTTTTTTACTTTATTTTTTATGTTTATGTTCTTTTTTTTTGCGTCATGTTCACCGCAAATAAACGTCTTTCTTTCTTTTCTTTCTTAAAAATAGTATGAAAAATCATCATTTGCCTAGCCTTTTTCCAACTACGTTGAGATCAGCTTCCTGTCTAACCTGATGCAGCTGAATATCATTATTTTACATCGAGCTAAGTACTACCTATCTATATCTATCTATAGTGATCTTCTACAACACAGCCCAGTTATTGTCGGGACTAACAACTTAGAACACATCCACGAACCGACCGCGGCAAGCTTAACTTAACCTTCGATTGACCGTGCGTCTGTTATTATTTAGCCACAAGCCCCTCTAACACAAATAATATAAAAAATATATAACTATATAAATAAAATAAAGTTGGGTTACATCATTTGAGGTTCGCCGGTTCAGCTAGAACTAAGTACATAAAAGTCTTCGTGTGTTTCTATGCGATACGGAATAAGAAGCGGTTTTTCGCAAAACACTCGCGTCACGATGCAATAACATGACCGGGATAGCTGGCCTTACATCGTAAACACAGAATTACAATAGCTTTGCAGCCCAACGATTTTCGGTAAGAAAAAGAATGAAGAAAGTATACATTAAAAAGACGATGACCAAAAATGTTGCAGTGACAAGAGTTTTGGGGCAGCAAACTAATTATAAGTAGGATAAACTGTCCAGTTAGGTAGGTCCAATTTCGAGAAAGAGGACAATCTTCGCAATATCTTCTCGTCCCACATACCGCTGTGTCTCAAGACGAAAGTCTTTGACTAGTGCGTGTTGCCAGTGATGACATGTGGCACTGAAACGTGGTCGCTCACAAAGGGCTTTTTTAGAAGGCTAAAAGTCACCCAAAGGGCAATGGAGAAGGCTATGCTTGGAGTTTCCCTGCGTGATCGAATCAGAAATGAGGAGATTCGCAGGAGAACCCAGATAACCGACTCCCGAAGAATTGCCAAACTTAAGTGGAGGTAGGCAGGGCACATTGCTCGCAGAACAGATGACCAATGAGGCTGAAAGGTTCTGGAGTGGCGACCGCGTACTGGAAGACCTAGCGTTGGAAGACCTCACACAAGGTGGACCGACGATCTTGTGAAGGCCGCAAGAACCCATTTGTTGCAAGAAGCACAGAACCGGTCGAAGTGGAGGTGCTTGGCGAAGGCCTATGTCCAGAAGTGGACGTCTTTCGGCTGAAATGATGATGAAACTGAAAGTATATTCCAAATTTAACAATTAGGTATTTATTTGTCAGCCGTCACTGATGCTTTTATGACAACTAATGTCGGTGAACAATTAATGGTTGTTACACTAAGGGTGTCAACGGAACCCAATCACTAAGCCTCCACTGTCCACCCGTCTGTCTGTAAGCGGGCTGTACTCATGAACCGTAATAGATAGACAGTTTGTATTTCTAATGCAGCTATAACAACATAATACATACACAATATCAGCCTATAATGTCACTGCTGGGACACTAACATCCTGTATAAGTATAAAAACAATTGCAATACTTAAATAATAATATAACTGCCTCCCATCTGCTATAACAACAAATAATAAAAATAAAATATTTTTTATTTTTATGCATAGTATTCAATGCATAGCATGCTTAGCATAGCATAGCATAGCATGCATAGCACAGCATGCATAGCATAACATGCATTACACAGCATGCATAGCATAGCTTGCATACTAAATACCCGTTATATACTCAAATTTGAATTTAACCGGGAATTTACCGTGTAGAATCCCATCTCTAATTTCGCCATACAATCTCAACATGCTTTTGTTCCTATTCTGATCTCGATATAAAATTTAGTGCTAATGAATATAAACTTTCTAGTCGTAGAAGTTTAAATGGGGACACCGTTTAAACTTCTACGACTAGAAAGTTAAAACATTATTACTTAAAATCTTAAAAATATGTTTCATTTCTTTTTTTTTTATATTATATCGCTAGCATAACATGCACAGCATATCATTTAGGCGGTATTTATCCAAATCTGCTAACGCTTTACACTTTTGTTCCTATTCTGATCTTGATATCTACAGTTCCCCATTTAAACTTCATACTACAAGAAAGAAAGAAGAAATACTTTAAATTAAACGAAATTCTTAAAAAATATTACTTACGGCGATTCTTGTCTACGCTCTGAAGGTCATTGACCGAACGCGGCAATTCTGGGATTAACTTGTCTAAAGTTGCGGAGTCAAGACAGATTATGTAATTAAGATACCAATTAGAAACTTTAAACTGCGGTATTGTTAATGCAATAGTTACCAAGTTGTGGCAAAATTTAGTAATAGCATTAAATCGCTCAAGATTAACTGCGAGTTTCGTTGTGAAGACATTACTCATGTTACCCAATATAGCTGCTGTGTTTGTTAGGGATAGAACAACTAAATATTAAAGACATTGCGGTAAATCTTAAAGACAGTGACAACAGATGGCTGTTATTGCAAGGACTACGGTAACAATTTCGATTTATTCCGGTCTGATCCTCTGAACCCCCTTATCCCCTGCTAGTTCTTCTTCTGTTTTAATCTCTGTCTTATCCACTTTATGTATGCGGGGCTTGTGGCTAAGTAGTAACAGCCGTACGGGTCGATCGATCAGGTTAAGCTACGCTAGCCGCGGTTGGTACGTGGATGGGTGACCATATTTACATACCAAGACCCCTCCGTGCCTCGGAAAGCACGTTAAGCCGTTGGTCCCGGCTGGCATTCGTGGATCTTTGACAGTCGTTACGGGTCTTCAGTAGCCCGGAAGTCTGACAACCTGCAGTCTTACCAAGGGGTAGATATCGTATTAAAAGTAACTGGGTTATGGAGGTCAGATAGTCGCTCCATGTAAAATACTAGTATCTAGCTGCATGCGGTTAGACTGAAAGCCGACCCCAACAAAGGGAAAAGGCTAGGCAGATGATGATGACGGCAAGAATTTAATGTCATTTGAAATAGAGGGTTTAGGCTCAGCTCAGTAGTTGCCAGCAAACTAGTGAAAAGTGACATTTAGCCGATTTCATTCGTTATTTTAGTTAGCATATTTAAACATAAGTCTGTCTCTGTTTAATTTAAATACGTTTACTGTTAATAAAGTCACCCGCTCTCTCCCAAATTGTTAATGAGTACACTCGAGGAGATATTTAAGTCACCTTCAGGCTCATGGAAGACCAAGGGTATTATCGTCGGCAAGTAGAGACTGACAAACCTTCGATTTGCCCACGATAACGTCCTTTTTGCCCCCTCACCTCTAGAACTCCAGACCATGCTCCAAAAGCTGAGCACGGCTAGCTTCAGGGTGGGATTTGCAATGAATCGGACTAAAACCCAACTAATTACCAACAGCACTAAGCGTAGGGTCACAGTAGATAGGCAAAAATAATTCATGTCGATGAGTATATATCTACTTGGACCAGTAACTTTCTTCCGAAAACAGGCAAGAACGGCACATCGATCGTCGAATTGAGAACGCCTAGAAAAGCTACAGATAAACGAAGATGCTAAATTGAAGGGTGATCTGCCATCTCCCTGAAGCGCAAACTCATCGACATGTGTATCCTGCCCGTCCTAACCTACGGTGCTTAGACTTGGTCGCTCACTGAGTCGCAAAAGTTTCGCCTTGGAGATTGCGAATGAGCTATGGACCGCAGCATTCTGGGTGTAAAAAGACAGGACAGAATTCGGAACACCTCGCTGTGTTCCAAAACGGGAATACTGCCAGGCTGAAATGGGATTGGGTGGGTCACATCAGCCGCAAGCACGATGGGCAGTCTCCACACAATGGGTACCAGAAGATGGACGGCGCCACCGGGGCCGGCCCAGAAAAAGACGGCGAGACGACCTGGGGGCCTAAAAGGCCACTTTGGCAGAATCATATAACAATTCATATCATGCAATTCATCTGTTTGACAGTTTCACACCTATATATTCCTGAAGGGTTAGGCAGAGGTGTACCTATAGCATTTTACGAATCTCCATACAAAACTGTCATACAGATGAAATTGCGTGACATGAATTGTTTTATGATTCTGCCAAAGTGGCCTTTTTAGGCCCCCAGGGTCAGGCGTACCGCAATGGCTGATACAAGGTGACGAGGGAAAAGAGTTCCTGGAAGGAGTTTGGGAAGGCTTTTGCCAGTAGTGGGACAGTATAGGCTAAAGAAAATAGTAATTTGTGGTGTAATTGAGCCTTCATAATCAGCCTATAATTGACCCTTTTTTTTTTTTTTATTTTTTTTTTTTTTAGGATGGGAAATCATCAAATGACCCCTCCCGCTCTGGGTGGAGCGGAAGGGAGTGTCAGACTCTTACTGACTAAAACCCATCCGTGTTCCTTCCTTAGCCCTTTATATTCCGGGGCAGCGGTAACCCTTTCGGACAATCCCGCTGCCCCGGCAGGCTTCGGCCCTAACGGGCCCCTCCATGTCTGCTGACATCTCTTTGAGGCGCGCGTGGAACACATACGCGCCGTCCGGCACGGGCCTGGTCCTGATCGGACGGCGAGCTACCCATTACTCGCCGGCCGCAGGCCCGCGCCTACGGTGGCCGGGAGTCGTCACGCGGCTCCCGACGCCCGGAGCGTCTACCGCGGCGGCTGGGACGGGCGGCTCTCTCCGCTCTCTCCCTCGCCCATCCCGCCACCTCCTTCGCTAGCATGACTGCTTCGCAGAAGGAGGTGACTGCCTCCAGTCACCTCGCCCCGGACCATGGCTTGGACCAGGGCCGGGCGCGAGAGGTCGCCGCCGCTGCCGATCGCCTCTACTAGGACACGGCGGTGCTCTGCCCAAGCGGGACAGACCTCCACCGTGTGCACCACCGTGTCCTCTGGGCGATCCTCGCAGTGGTGACACCCGGGCGTTTCCTCCCGCCTGATTATGTGCAGGAACCTCCCGAAACATCCGTGTCCGGTGAGGACCTGCGTCAGGCGGTAGGTGAGGGCGCCGTGACGCCTCTCTAGCCACTCCTCAAAGAGGGGCCTTACCGCCGCTATCGCGGCGTGGCCTGCGCTGGGTTGCGACAGTCGCGCTTTCCATGCCGCCATGAGATCGCGCCGGAGGTCCGTCCGCTCCGCAGCAATTTGCCGCGGAAGCGGGTTTCCCCCCCGGCGTAGTGCCTCCGCGCGCCACTCATACAGGCGCGCGAGGACTATCGCCTCCAGATCCCATGGCGGCAGTCCGGCAAGGAAGCTTGCCGCCTCGCGCGAGATCGTGCGGTACCCCCGTATCAGCCGTATGGCTACCACCTTTTGGGGCGCGTTCAGGTAGTGGGCGGCTCGAAGCCGCAGTGAACGCGCCCACACCGGGGCGCCATATACGGCCATGGACCGCACGACCCCCGCGTAAAGCCTCCGGCAGGAGGCGTTTGGCCCCCTCAGGTTGGGCAGGAGCCGCTTGAAAGCGGCCCCAGCCCGTTCCAGTTTGGGGGCCAAACGTCGGAAATGCTCGACGAAGTTCCACCGGCTGTCGAGGACGAGACCCAGGTATTTCATCGTCGTCTCGACGCCGATGCGAACCCCTCCTACCGTCAGTTGGGATCCCGGTGGTGGCCCGTTCCGAAGCCCATGAAAAGACATGGCCTCGGATTTGTGCAGAGCCACCTCGAGACCCAACTGCCGGATCCTCTCCACGACTATCGCAACCCCGCGTGTCATTGCGTCGGCCGCCGCCTGATGCGACCTCCCCTGCGCCAGGACCAGCGTGGCGTCAGCGTAGCAAACTACGCTGACGCCATCAGGGAGGTCTGCCCGCAGCACCCAGTCGTAACCGATGTCCCACAGGAGCGGCCCCAAGACCGATCCCTGTGGGACACCGCACGACATCTCTCGCCGGTTCCATTCCCCATCGCGACCGGGGTAGATGACGGCTCTGTCCGTCAAATACGCCCCGACTATTCGACGGAGGTAGGTCGGCACCCGGTGATACCGGAGTGCCTCCCCAATGCAGCTCCAGGGCAGGGTGTTAAAAGCGTTGGCGATGTCGAGTGACACCGCCACGACCACCCCACCCCGGGACACCGCGTCCCCCGTCGTGAGGGCTCTCACGCGCATGATGGAATCCACCGTAGAGCGCCCCTTGCGGAAGCCAAACTGGCTATCCGCAAGATCCGGCCCCGTCCTCACCAGGTGCCCGACGAGGCGGCCCGCAATCACTCTTTCAAAGAGCTTGCCGACCTCGTCGAGCAGCACGATGGGCCGGAATGCGGACGGAGAGTCCGCAGGGCGCCCTGGTATAATTGACCCTTAATCAATAATATTAAATATGAAAATTCGACCCATATAAACAATAAACAAGGCATTAGGCAATCTATTGTAGGAGCACAGAGAGCCTACGGGTTACTCCCCACATTACCAAATTAACTCGCCAACTTAACCGCACGAGTAGCTCTAACATATCCTTTGTGGACAATAGAACCTTTTGCCCTCAGATAACGCGTATAAGCACTCAACATTTCTACTTGAGTCGCTGCAAAAAAAAATCTTTAGAAAAAGTAATCCCGCCCTGATTTCCTTCAAACCAGAGCGGCGGTAATTTGAACACGATTTTTTTGAATAATTTGAATATTTTAATAACTTTTCGATTTTTCAACAGTGCTTAGATAAGTTTGGTTTGGTATCTGAATAAAATAATAAACGAGTTTCGGATAGCTATTATATTGGATATAAATTGATAGTTTGTTAAATGAATAAGCGGTATTAGTAGGTACATCTAATATATAAAATTCTCGTGTCACAGTTTTCGTTGCCATACTCCTCCGAAATGGCTTGACCGATTTTGATGAAATTTTTTGTGCTTATCCGGTATCTATGAGAATCGGCCAACATCTATTTTACATACCCCTAAATCGAAACTTACGCGGGTGAAACCGCGGGGCGCAGCTAGTAATATATAATATGCTTCGCTGATTTAATCATAATCAGCAATGTTTTTACTCAGATTATAATATGCTATTTTGAATTTTTTATTAAACTAGCTGTTACCCGCGACTTCGTCTGCGATCCATGATGATAAGTAGCCTTTGTCCTTCTCCAGGTCATGGTCTACCCATGTGCCAAATTTCATTCAAATCCGTTCAGCCGTTTTAGCGTGCAAGCGTAACAAACAAACTTACTTTCGCATTTATAATATTAGTTAGGGAGTTAGGATAGTTAGGAGGATGAAAAACCGGTCTATCAACACTAAAGACTCACAAAATGTAATAAATTAAAAAAAAAACAACTCCAAACTCTAAAGTTTTATAATAACAATCATGACTCGAAAGACACGTGGCGCCATCTATTATCATAATAACATTATTGTTGTTTTCCTCGGGAACACCACTTTTTTTTTCGGATTGAAAGGTATCCATGTCCGTTTCAGTACACACCTGACAACGTATATGCAAAACTTCAGGATAACGGTTCAGTGGTTTAGGAGTGAAAAGGTAACAAACAAACAAACTTACTTTCGCATTTATAATATTACCTTACCTTAAAAGATTCACTTATTTCTAAGGCTTCTTGTAATTACTTAATTAAATGTCATAATTATTACCTACTTAAACATTTCGCGAATCTGTCACGCAGATCAAAGACAAATCACGCAGAGCAGTTTGTATAGGTAGCATGGCATGACATTTATTATTTCTTTTGAAAGAGCTAAATGGAAGTTATTGCAAACTTCACATTAACAAGGAGTTCCATCAAAACTACAGATTTAAAGTATCGGCCGCTTAGTTGAAACACTCGATAAAACTCAGGTCTGCAATTTCACAAGTTTGAACGTTGAAATAACAAAAACAACAACCTTAACTCAAAGCTTATTACATTACATTTAGAAACTAGCTAATTTAATCAACGACTCGTAATTCGTTTATTTGAAATTCAAGATTGCTTTATTAATTTGCAGAAGTCTTCGGCAATTGGAAATTGCCTATTCAATGATATGAAAAGGCATCAAAATATTTGAAGCTCAAATGGATTTTCTAAGAATAATATTTCTTTAGCATTAACGTGTTGAACCTGGACGATTTATTGTTAGTTTGATGAAGGTGCTAACACAAACGTGTGGGTACGTCATACATTAGCGGTGAAGCCAGTTTACACGCGGACGTACTACGCTACGTCAACTTTTCACTGGTAAATATCACCAACCTATACACGCACACCAGAATCAACCATACAGTACTCACAATAAGGACCACTGCGGCTTGATTAAAGTCTTCGCTAAAAGAGATAACCCGCCGCGTCCGCCGACGTACTCAACACGCAAGTTGTTCATCATTCTGTAACTGGCTGTCGCACGTTACAGCTGAAAAGATTACTATGTGAAATTCACAAACGTCCTGGCGAATATTTTAAGTCAGCATTTCTGCGAAATAACGAACGAAATACTAGACATTTACGAATGGTTGTCGGAGTGGTGCAATTAATAACGTTTATCTTAATGGGAACATTAATGCTGACTCGTAAGTTATTGTTTTTATGACGGACAAGGACTTTGTAAGTATTAAATTAGTGTCTCGATATTTTAAGCTTATTTTGTTTGAACCATGTCAGTTTTTTTATTCGCCAATTATATTTTATTAATAATTAACTTTTTTTATAAGGCTTACGGTAATTTTGAACTACAATTGAAAAATAATACCTAAGAAACATGTACCTACATACCTATTAACTGCGCAGTTTGAGAAGAAGAAAAAATAAACTTTCCAACATTTTATATCAGGTTGAAATTGAAAACTTGCGCCAAATCGAAATAGGAGATGCAGTAATCATTGTAAATTGTCATTTCCCAAATATAAATTCTTGAAAAAAATTGTGTAAGTCTCGTCTATAGTGCAAACTAGGTAAGTCATTGCCTTCATGTAAACACAAATTATCGTATTTCCTTTTTTTTTTAGATTCTTTTTTTTTTAATTATCAAAATAAATAAGATAACTAATTAATTATTAATGACATGCTCTAAATTTCCTTGAATTAGATATTTTAATTTGGCGCTCCTATTCAATATTATCCTGTATATTTAAAGCAATTTTCTATGGCTATAAATACTCAGAAATACATCCAACATTTATTGAAACAACATAATTACTTCTTGTCATTCCGTAGGCCGCAGACCTCTGCGCAAACAGGTCGGATTGAAGACCCCACCGCCACTTCGCCTCCCTAATAAGTTAATCTTGGTGTCCCTGCGCTGTTTAATGAAATAATATATTATTACTTGCGAATCTTATTCGAGACACTCTATCCAAAACTACTTACGCAATTTCTAAATGAGAAATAGCACCTTTTCTAGAATAATCCTGCAGTCCTACGAGTACATGGTTCTTGGATAATAATTGTTTTTTTTTTCTCTTATAGGTACACCAAATTCCATAGAAATAGTATCTATGAATTGTCGTTAAATTGAATGTGACGTTTAAATAATTAATTTAAGTGCTATTTTAATTCCTTTCAATTAAAAAATATAATTATTTATTTAATTATTTCATATATTGTGTAAAATTTTGGTCGTTTTACTCCTTAAAAGGGGTTATTGTACTCATCATTATAAACAACTTTTACTATAGGAAAAACCCTGGTTTTTCGTATCAACTATTTACCCTAGGTACTAAATTAAATTACTAACTATAATTATTATATCTGAGGATCCCGTGTAATTACTTGTTAGTAACTATGCATTCTGAAGCCTCATCGTTTTGGATCTTGAATTAATTACGTAAAGTAATTTGGTAGTTTCTCAACATGTTTATCAGTCTGTGGCATCGTTGTTTAGGCACGTTTTGTTGTATTTGATGACTTCATTAACAGTCAGCCAATATGTACCTCCATTCTAGTAATGAACTCCGGTTTATAGCGTACGTATCGTTCGTATCGGCACAAATGACATTATTAAACTGATCAAATTATTACGATAATACGTTATGCGTAATTGAAAAATGATCCTCGTTTAAGTAAATCTACAAGTACGGCGCGCTCCTTTAGTCATCAAATAAAGTACCTATCTTAAATGAAAGTCCCGAGGGTCTCAAATATGTATAAGTATCATTAAACTGCTGAACGGTTTTTTCTGTACGTAGTCAAACAGATTAAGAGTCCGAACCTTTTGGAGCGATTCATTAATTCGCTTAGAGCACAATTTGACTGCGTGAATAATAAATAAAGTGTGTCACCAGAGCTCCTGGGTTTGCTCACCATTCAGCAACAACTCATACTAATTTGAGCATCTGTTTTGTGCTTTCCCCATTTGTTTTCCACTACGTGGATAGATTGAATTTGGAGCTTAAGTATTTCACGCATTGTCATGCGATGAAAGCGCTACCTCTACATGGGTTTCATTAGTTCTAACAGTTATTCTATACCTATTACATCCTAACATAGAACAATTAAGATTCCCATTTTCAACAGTAAACGGATCTTCAAAAAGTTTCGGCTTTTCTAAGAAGGGATTTGCAAAAATGAGTAAGTAGGCAACATAAGTATACCTACATAGATGTACCTATAACTAGTGACCCAAATATTCAGAAGGGGATTTTCCTCTCTGTTCCTTTATAGAGGGTGCTCTGTAATGAGTACTGTAGCGGCGAGGGTGGGGTGGGTCTTAATGAACATGCCAGTCAGAAATCTGATGCGCTCTTTGCGTGCACCGACAAGCTTGTAATAAATTTGAACGACACTGCTGCACCGTCTGCAACACAATTATTTAGCCCAGTGAGTTTCAGGAGCCAACTCAAAACTAACTTACCTTCTGAGTTTTCGCTTCGTTTCTTCAAAATTATATAGATTCACTGTATAATCTTGTAACTTGTAACAAACAGATTTCAATTTAAAGTTTACTTAAGTCTTTTAATTAAAAGTCTAGCAAAAATGAAGGCATACTTTTTTCTCCGCAATATAAACAACTAAAACATGATTTTATACTTATTTACTTATTTTTTTTAAACATCAAAAGTAAATTACCCTTTTAGACTGGCTCTTTTATTTGGACTAGAAGTCTGTCCTAATTGGATGCCAAATACCAGAGGGGCAATTCTCGTAATTTTAAGATCGTTCACAGTCTGATCTCAGTCTCAATCTGCACAAATACCTCTAATTTCCCTACATTTTTGACAAGTTATTGACTTTGATTGTCGCTGAGATGAGATTGCGACTAGATTTTGAACGTTTTTAATTACGGGAATTGGCCTTCTGAATTACGTTAATATTTAACTGTAGTGGAAATTGGAATTTAATTTGACGTGTTCCAGCTACGAACTACGCCGTAGCATTTCTCGTAGCAAGCGACAGTGACAAACGGTTTGTTAGAAGGGACTCTCTTCGTTGAGGATTCACTAATGATGTACGAGTACTTGTAGCTGTTAGCTACGGGCCCTTTGAAAGTAATAATTACTTAGTCGTCTTCGTTTCTCTTTTCACAACTCGTTTACTGTCGGAAATGTCGAACGTGTCCGCAGCATGTGTTCTAGATACTTGCAACGATGTGACACGAATTTTATGCCTGTAGAGCCGCAGGCTAAATTCATTTATAAATTAGTTTTGATCTAAGTAAATTACACGGCTGAAAGATAGATTGACTTTAGCACTAACAAAACTATTGCGAATTTCCTAAAAATAAATGAAATAACCATTATTCCTACCGCCTCCTTGATACTCGGATCAAAATTCAAATGATGCTATATACGGGGATTCCTATAAATTCACTTAATATTAGTGTCGTGGAACTTCTTAGTTAGTAAGTGAGTGTATGTTATCTGCGTACGTTAATTACGGCTTACGCATCTGAGAGTTTGATGAATATTCAGCGTCGGGCTAACACCTTGCGCGACTTCGCATAATTCGCATGATCGCTTCACGAGTCTATTACGTAGAACAAACTGTGCAAATATAACTTTCATAATCATTATAGTAAACTAGCAACCCGCACCTGCTTCGCACGATATTCACAGCTTGACATGTTTTCTTTATTATATTTGTGTCAGTTTGATAATTGTTTATGTATATATTACGGCTAATAGCCGAAGTGCGGCTGCACCTAGTTTTAGCCGGGTATAACTAGGTGCAGCATCCTACGTCGACGGAGTCTGTGTAAACGGTTAAAAGTAACCTAGCGCAGCCTCGCTCGCTCTTGCATCCTACGTCGCCTATGAGCGACCGCAACCATGCAACCGATGTCACCCGAAGTACACACAAACCGCATATGGCCGGCTGCACCTAGTTATACCCGGCTAAAACTTAGGTGTAGCCGCACTTCGACAATTAGTCGTGATAAATACACATACTTACTCCTCTAAATGGCGGTAAAAACTGCATCAAAATCTGTTGCATAGTTAATAAGAAGAACAACGTGGTCAACACTTCGCGGTCAGAACAACAAATTCCATGAAATTAACAAAGAAATGGGCAAGTTTTTTAAATTGTTCCACGAGAGTGGCGGTGCGCATGTCTGTTTAAAATGTACATTATAGATATAGAAGTAGTTATAAGTAAGGAATATAAGTAATTTATTTATAAAGACAAAATATGTTTTTTCTTTTCAAGGCACAAGTAAGCCATATTAATTGTTCTAGCTGCAAATGGCGCGCGAATAGCTAATTGGCACTACAAGTCTAGTGCTTGCTGAATAGCTGATTAATACTGTTATTAGACAATTTTAACCTCAATATTGTCTTGTAAATATTGTGTAAGTAGTTAGTAAAGTCAAGGACTCATCAAGGAATCATTCTTAAGCAAAAAAACTGTACTTATATTAAAATCACAACTGTAATTTTTTGGCGTTTGCAAATCAAAAAAATGTTTGCCTGACTGTACCTACCGCTTTCTGGGTTAGTCTATCTTCAACCACCAGACCTATTTCTGCCACCAAAAAACGTAGGTGTGTTTTCCTGTTTGAAGGGAATTAGTTTACTAACTGTATAACGGGCACCACCACCGTAATAATAATATGGTCGTATCCATAATATAGGCAAATAACATATTTCAACTTTTTCTTTGGGATATCAAACTTAAAGCATTTATTCAATTAAACCATAGGTAGGTATACAAGTTGAAGCTAGTTGCCCATTCCAAAACGTAGATCTCAATGGAGAAGAACGGACAAGAAACTTCAAGGACACTCTTTTAAATCAAGATATTACAAAATCCTGGCTACATTATTCTTGTTGCTATAAGGTCGAGCCCTATCCCTATTTCGACTATGGGGCCATTGTTATTCTACTGCATAAATTGTACCTTTACGGTACTTGTAACAAAAAACAATTTAAAAAAAATCTGTTTGTTTGTTCCGGCTAATCTCCGAATCGGTTCGGCTGGACCAATTTTTACCCGCAAAGAAATTAAAACTTACAAAGAGAAAAAAAGGTTTTTCCTTTTCAATGTGGGAGTGGTAGGTACCTACACCTTCTCTAAGCGACACATTATTGATACCCAAATAATCCGACATCCACGCGAACGAAGTGGCACAGCTAATCAGGCATATAAAAAATAATGTTATTCAATCAATTATAATTCTCTGTCACAATTTATGAAATTGAGACCCAACAATTATTATTCAAGATACCTTTTCAAAATTAATCGTTAATTTTTCGTAATGCATTCCATTTTGAGGCGGGAAAATCACGTTCATTTCATTCAACGGGCGAGTGCAGAGCATAATATAAATATTATTGCAGAAATGGGATCCACACATATATTTGAATTATAATTATAATGTCTGCGTATGAAACGTTCATAAATAAAATCTCATTTAATCATGAGACTGGGATGACCTAAGGTTTTATACAAGCAAAGATTTGTTTCAATGCTAATAAGGACTATGTTAGTGTTAAGCTAATTACCTCCTCCAAAAGGGTGCATAAAACTAAGAAAAATATAATTTGGTAGGTAGTACAATTTTTTTCCAAGTGCGAAAAAGAAGTGATGAGCGATAGGGCCAATGATACCGATA
The DNA here is from genome assembly GCA_963669345.1 of Gortyna flavago. Lineage (NCBI taxonomy): Eukaryota > Metazoa > Arthropoda > Insecta > Lepidoptera > Noctuidae > Gortyna > Gortyna flavago. The sequence goes on from OY770132.1 coordinate 6,691,277, forward strand.
TTTAAGAAGATGAAGCGGTTTATTGGCGAGGACATTCTACGCGGTCAAAATTTATGGAACAACAATTTTTTTTAATAACCTTAAAAGAATTCTGTACCTATAATTTGTGGCGCCGAAATTGCGTTGCGCGCACCACTTTTGTCACCTTCGCCATTCAAAGCAATCAGTTGCTATACTCATTAGTAGTCCTAGTCAACGGTGACACGCTTGCTTTGCATCGAAATTGTTGACAGTGCGACCGCCGAGGTGTCCCCGTGCTCTTTGGCTCCCAACAATAAGCAAAGGGGTAAGTAGCTAATGATCGGTTCCCATAAACAAAAACGAATCGTTTTGCTTACCAATATGGTAGCATTTTTTAATTTAAACTGGGCACATAGATTCGTAAACTTATTTTACCTGTGATATAGCCACTTCCTTATGGGAGGATCTACTATGCACAGCTATTTACTTCATTATTGGTTTTTCATTAGAGGTCTTTGCTTCATTATTGGTGAAGATTCCTCGTCCGTAAATTTAAGGAATTGGCCATAAATAAAAATAAAATAAATAGAATAAATAAATAAATATCCTTGGACATTTCACACAATGCCATTTAGTCCCAAGCTAAGCAACCTAATGCTTGTGTTATGGTAACGAGATGGCTAATAAACTACTTATATTTTTTTTTTGTAAATACATACATACATATAGCTCTCAGTATATTTACTGAGTTTTTGAGTGATCGGACACAAAGCGTAAAGATAGGTGGAAACGTCAGTGGCGAAGCCGGCGTCACCTATGGTTTGCCGCAGGGTGTGCCCTCTCCCCGAGTCTCTTCCTGGTATATGTTAATGATCTGTGCGAGCAACAACTTACTAAGTGTAGAATTTTCAGCTACGCTGATGACACCGCGCTGATATGTCATGGAGAGACTTGGGAGGAGGCGCAGAGCATGGCAGAGCTGGGACTTTGTAAAGTCGGTAACTGGTTGGAAGAAAACCTACTTACCCTTAACATTGCCAAAACATCGTATGTGCAGTTCAGGTTCGCTAAAACCAAACCAATAGCAATAACCCTTAAGGTGCACTCTTGCGATTTCCCGGAAAATAGGCTCCAGTGCCCTTGTCTTACTATATCACTTGAAAACTTATTTGGGCCTTTAAGAAACTCCGACATGTGGCTGATCTCAACCTTCTTCGCACTTTATACCTTTCTCTAGCCCAGTCGATAATTGGTTATTGTATCACGGTGTGGGGAGGAGCCTGTAAAACAATTATGATCCATCTTGAAAGAGCTCAAAGATCATTGCTCAAAGTTATGACCTTCAAACCGTATCGGTTCCCGACTACATCGTTATACCAAAACTGTACAGTGCTCACAGTACGACTGCTATATATTCTCAATATCACATTGAAGCAACATCTAATAACACCGATAAACAACAGCTACAAAGCTAAACGCACAATCACTAATGTTTGTAAATATGTCAAATGTAAGACTGCCTCAGCTAGACGGCAACATCTTTTTATTGCTACGCATATCTATAATAAAATAAACAGGGCCCTACATATAAACCCATTCACTAAAAATGAAATTAAAAAGAAAATAAACACCTGGCACTGGATTACATACAGACAGAAAAACTCATAAAATAAACCATGCAATTGGCAGATCCCATTATAAACATGCACGATAAACACACACACACACACACACACACACACTCACACACTCTCTCACACACACACACACACGCCTCAAGCAGATATTGTATAATTTATAATTTAAAATTGTTTAAATTTTTATTGCATAAAATCTGTGTAACTTCTACGGGGAGAAGACACTGATTCCTGTAACACAGGTTACAACCTAGCGCAGGAGTCAGGGTTTCCATATATTAATGTAACATACTTTTATGTCAATAAAATTATTACTTATTATTATTATTATTTTTTTATTTAATCTCGGGACCATTGAGTCCCGGTCCTTTGGAAGGCGTACGAGGGGCCGAAGCCAACTCGCAGAGGCCCCTTAGGAAATTTTAATGAAATGTGACACCAACCGACGATTATCCCTGTATGCACTATGCAAGTGCACCCAAGGACAACCCCCAGTTGATGTAGGACTATTGCAGCATATGGAAAAATAAAAAGTTGGACTATGGGTTTGGGTGGCTAAAGTGGACTGGTTGCCAAGAACTATGGTAGAACTATGACCCCTGCCTGATCAATGTTTAATATATACACGGATAAAATAGTAGGGGGTGACTTGCACACTCAATAATGGGCCCCCGGAAACGGTCGCTAGCACATAGTGACGTAGCGACAAGGGGGCAACATGTCTTGAGATGCTTATGAGAAGTGGAGAGGTATTCCACGGCTATCAGGACAATCCCGGAAGTACGGTCAAGATCCCTACCAGCATCTTACTGGAATACTTCCTTCCTCCGAGCACGTTTGCTCTTGCGAATCTCCACTCAAGCCAGCCAATAAAGGCAAGAATGAGGTGGGAGCTCTGTTCCTCGTCATTGTTCACTCCAGCCGGCCAATAAAGGCAAGCCAGAGGTGAGGTACAAGACTTCTCCCGGGAGATAGGGTCCGTGGGGTCGCTACTGCCCAACAGCTCGCCACATGCTGCCCTGCGGATTTCTGTATCTCTCTTGGTCTGGCTTCTCACCTTAGACCCGTTCCGGCAAAGTAAACTTTTCCGGCACGGGCCTAGAGTTCGGAGCGCGCAAGCCCCACCACGACGTTTATTATTATTATTTTTATTATATATAGATAAAACACCCAGACCTGGAATAAATACTTGTAGGTCGTACAAATATTTGTTCCTAATGATCTTACCTAACCTAAACTTAAGACACAACAGCCATGTATCATACAATTACATAATGTTATTAATACCATCGGGTCTACAATTAACATGGGCAATTGGGCAGTTGGGCACAGCCTACGCCTCGCCCAGATTGACTATACGATAGTTTATAATAATGATTAACACCAACTGACGGCTAACCGACCGTTATGACATAAAGTAAAATTGGAAACAATTTCATGCAAATTGGACGACCCTAAGATCCTTAACAACCGTTTTGCGAGGTGAATGTATAATCGAGAACGGATTAGTAAAATTTTTACTGTGACTAGGCTTCAAATGTTAATCAGTCATCTTACCTTTTATTCAGGTGGAAATGGTGGAACCTACAAAAACTCAAGTGGTTTTGGCATTTGAAGGCCAAAATCCAGGACTGATAAAAGGCTGAATTACAAAATCCAATAAGTTTAAGTATGAATAAATAAAAGTTCTAGGTAGGTATACGAGAAATGTAAACCAAACAAAAAGAAAATCCAATTACGACTTAATTCAATAGACGTGGGTGAAATGAATTGAATAACTTTCAATACTTACCTACGTGAGTCTTAATGCAAAAAAAATCTTAACAAACATTTTAATTTAAGTACCTCATGATTGGTATTTCAAAGAAAAACGCTGTTCTCGTTCTTCATAAATACACGGCGCGCAACGTGTTATTTTTACAAAGCGGCTTTCAATTTATACCTGTGCTAGGTCCTGAATCGTTATGAAAAAAAAAAAGAATTGATATTCGTCAAACAGCCGCGGGAATCACGACGTGAAATTCCGTCGGAGTATGTTCGGAATTCAGTAAAAAAAATGTCTGTGGTTTCTTGATAAGTATTTGCACATCGAACAGAGGGCCTAGGATTCGCTCCCTCTGATTGGCCAAATTACGACCGCTACTCGTGTCTTAGCTTTTCTTTGTAACTAACCGATTGTGATGCCAGTAGTTTTTAAAACTGATTCTTGAAACAGAGATTGACAGTAGACAAGACTTATCACTTTACACTTACCTACCTAACATTTGATCTAGTTTTAGTATTTGCAAATCCGTTGACATTTTCAGTGGAAAATGTCATGTGGGTGATTTAATACATATTATATTTACTTCAGGAATATAAGCAAAACGATCAATGACGCTACGAGGATTATTAAATTAACCTCAATCACCGGAATGGGCGTAAAATCCGGCAAAGCTGAAAGGTAACAAACCCAATTTATTTGTTATGCACTCGTTTACGATTGGAACAAATGTCCTTCGTAATGGCTGACGCAGGGGGTACCTATCTAATAAAAATACGTGGAGTGGTCTCTTAACGGGAGAGCTATTACCTGCCATTATGCTCTACGAGATACAACGCGGTAGTTGTCTATTTACTGAGTGGGTTAACGGGTTCAAAGCGAGTCTCGTGGGGCCACCCGTACAGCGGTTTTAATTGGCGCGCTCTAAAGCCTCTCTGTAGTACACGTCGTGCTACTCCGGCAAATTGATTGTAATCTAACCAAGGGCAAGCCAATGAAACTATTCGATTAAGGATTGCCTACGACTATCCGTTGCGGAGCCATGACCGGCTGTTAACTTGAATTAGAAATGTTTGCAGTTCTACGTGACTTTCATTTGCTCTATAGGTAAGTAAACGTGTAGGTAGGTACGTTTACAATAGAGCAAACGTGTTTTGATCTACCACGAAGGCGTGATTTAAACGTAACGTAATTTAGGTATAAATCAAAAATCAATTTGGTTTAAATTTTTGCGATGTATGCACAATTAGTATCTCTCAAAGATGTGAATTAAGTCTTAAAACGAAGTAAATGTTACCTATGTTTTTCAATTTTAAAATTGATCTTATTTACATATGATTTACCTATTCCGCGCGTTCGTTCTAGGCCCACAGTTCGAATCAAACGTGAAAATCTACAAATAATTGTTTGTCTATTCCTCTCTGGTTATTTAAAATTTAATTTACACCGCATACCTACCTACAATTCAATTCGAAAAATCTTATAGATGGATGTAGCAGTTTTATTGAAAACGCCTCCGCACTGCCTGTAGGTATTCCCATATGCATTTCATTCGCTGCTGGAATTAAATACAAACAATACTCTTTTACTACGTTATTTATTGGAATGTCGAAAATTTTGTCATCATCAAATAATACTGTCTGACCTATCTACCCACACATTCAAAGTATTACAATGATATACGTAGGTACAGATCATGCTATCCAAAACTGTAAATTTTTCCCAATCAACTTTGAACCTTATTCTTTAGCGATAAAGTTGAAAATGTATTAAAGAAATTTGACTGATTTTAGTAGCTTGATGTGCTGGTGTCTGTATATTGACTCAGGCCTTTTTCCCAGGAGGATCCATGTAATAGGAATTCTGCTATTGCTTTATCCACGTTGATATGCTGGGTAACTTTATGACACTGACATTTCCTGACACTCAATAAAGTCGAATTGTACCACATTAATCCCTAAACGGCATAATGTTGCTTTCACTTCAATACCTAACTGGAAATAGGTTGAGACTTGAAAAAAAAGACATTCATGTTGTGATTAAACAAGTTTGCTCAATGTCAATGTTACTGTTAGCCTGCATCATCCCACTGCTGGGCAAAAGTTTCTCTCTACATGACTTCCAGCTGTTTCGATCCAAAAGGCCAATTCTAGTAATTCAAAACGTTAAAAAAAAATCTAGGCGCAGTCTCATCTTGGCGACAAACAAATGTCTAAACCTTGTCAAAATGTAGGGAAATTAGACGTATTTTTGACAGATTCAGACTGAGATCAGACTGTAAACGTTCTTAAAATTACGAGAATTACCCTCAGGGCTAAAATGGACCAATGACAATGTATAATTTATTTATATAAATCAGGCGATGCAGGCCCAGAGATAAATACCTTAACCTAAACATATATATAAAGCGTATTGCCAATCGTTCTACACGAGCGGGCTGTGGGTGAGGCATGCTAAGAGATCGCTAGACGCCCTGCGTATTCAGTATAATAACTGCTTCAGGATGCTGCTGGGACTGCCGCGCTTTTGTAGTGCGTCCGGTATGTTCGCATTTGCGCATACCGATGATTTTTATGCCATAATGCGCAAAAAAACAAATTCCATCTTGTCAAGAGCGCGGTCTAGTTCTAACGGCATCCTAAGTATGTTCATGCTGAAGTACGACGCACCCTGGTTGTCGCATGCTGTGGAGGTGCTGGTCAGAAGACCCCTCAGCTAGCCTTAAAATTTTATTTATTTTCTTGTTTTTGTTTTTTGTGTGCCGTGTTTTGTTTACTAACAATAGTTTTTAAGAACAATGTTACTAACAATTGGGCCTAGTTGCCATTAATAAACAAATATTTAATTAAATTTAATTTAAATATATATTTTTATTGTATATCATTAAATTAGCACTTCACTAGCATGCCCTTGTGCTGTCCTGTGCCATCTAATGCCGTCTTTAAAATAAAACAAGCATTGGATATGTACCTAAATATTTTAGGGTGCAAGAACACAATGGATTAAACGTAAAAAACAGTGCGTATGGACATTAATAACTCTGTGTCTATATAACTGGAAGATGCAGCATACATTAAAACGTAACTCCAAGTTGAAAAAGCTCACTTAAGGTGTCATTGGATGATTTCCCATCCTAAAAATAAAAAAAAAAAAAAAAAAAAAAAAAAAAAAAAAAAAAAAAAAAAAACAAAAAAAAAAAAAAAAAAAAAAAAAAAAAAAAGGTGCCACTAGTCGATTTTTTTTCCATACAAATTTCGGGAGAATATTACTCCTTTGTTTAACATTGTGCATTCAAAGTTAAAAATGATATCGTTTTGACTTATTATTAATTTTATCTGCACGGAAACAGAATAGTAAAATAAGAAGCAATTAAAAAGTTATGACTGTTATGAGCCAACAAAGATTCGTTTTTCTTGCTATTTTTAACGTAACTTTGGGTGTAAATAGGTAATAAAAGAACTGTAAAATCTTCAAAACCGTGCCGACAAAGATCAGTTATCAACGAATTCAAGAAACTTTATTTATAATTGATTTATGCAGTGGTTTTTTCATAAAAGTCGATTTTCTGAAGCACTGTTCGATTCGATTTTACGGGCCTATTAGTTTGGAACGGTGTTTCTGTGGGTGAGAACTAGACGTTGTGCGTATAGACTAGCGGCTAACTGCTCATCACTGATACTAGCTCTGTCAGACACGAAGCCAGGTGAGACAGCGTGCTTTTTGGCCATGACTCATGACCACCAATGAGTTCAAGCTCGCGACTAGTTTACTCTTAAGAGCGAGAATCTCAGTGACAAATGAGTCGTATGCTTCTCCGCAAACTTTTTCATTGTAAAATTACATTCCAGTTACAAGTCCAGGGAGAACGGGCAATCTGATATTATAAGAAAGTCGTTTGTTTACGTACCAACGGATTTAATATTCCACTATAGTATTAGGCAGTTCATTTGCTCACTTATAAGTATAAAAAATCACAGTACTTAACTACGAGATACACAAGAGATCCTTAAAATCTAATTCATCCGATCGAGTAAGATCGTTTAAACGCAGCATGCCTTCTGCTCCTACAGAACTTCCGTTTATACTTTCTTCGAGTATGAAAAACTTTCAGTTTATCATTATTCGACAACTCAACAATGTTCAGCCATTTCTGGTCTAAATCTTCTGGTGGTTTGTCATTTACTAGTATGATGGGTAGTCGGTTGTGTTTCACTTCCGTGCGTTCATTCTTGTCTCCTTTCATAAGGGCTGTAGATATTTCTGTCCAGTCTGCATTGTCCTCGGGGCTCGAGGTGGAAGGCACCTTGCCAGACTCAACAGAGATCTCGACGTTGTTTTGCGTCAGTTCTGTTATGGCAACATCGCCGTCGGCGTCCTCCAGCTCGCCCTGCCCCACCTCCACGTCGAACAAGCGAAACTGGAATTACAAACAATTTAGATAATTAAGCAGCCATTTTCTTATTATTTAAGATACAGATCGGTCTTGTTACGAAGTTCTAGAGTAATTATGCTGTAAAAGAACACTATTGACGGTGATCTTTTAATTACTAGGGTAAAACGATGAAAGATTATGGAAATATTTCGGAGTAATCTCTGCTTTGATCACCTTGCTTGCCAATTAGAATTTTGATATTATTTTAGAAAAGACAGATAGGTAAGCGTGAATCAGGATTGGAGCGAGCAAAATCAGCCTATAATGTTCCCACAACTGGTGCTGGGACACATGCTTCTTCTCGGTGAGAGGGAGTGAGCCGTAATCCACTACGCGGGCCCAGTGCCAGTTTTTAGATGTTTTTTGTCTTCTATTTTTTTGGTTTTAGGACGTGCCGGTTTCTTCACGATGATTTAATATTATTTGAAAAGGGAAAGGTAGGTAAGCTTGAAGTGTATTGGAGCCAGCGCAGCGCCGTGCCCAAAATAAATATACCTTTTCATTTGCGCATATTTACAGAATATTTAAACTCCACTGCACAAAACCTCTTAAACATGTAAAATTAACAACCCAGCTTGAAATAACTTTATGTAGATTGAGTACAAACAAAATTTACAGTAAAATAATTATAAATGCCAACCAGAACGCTGTATAAATTGTAATGAAAATTCATTACAGCTTATATTTAGAGCACAACGAGTAACATTGTGGCGGCAATTGCTCACGAACAATCTATTGTCGAACTGAGAGCAAACAAACATCGAGCAAGTTCGTTTGAGACGTAAATAAACAACATACACATACCCTCATATTATAATGTATCTTCGTTAGAACATATACAGGGTGAAAACTTTATGATGCCAAAAATATAAAATAAAGTCCTGATAACAGTGATCATGAAACACAGTGCGTAAGAAAGGAACAAAATTATGAAATTCAATGTTTGTCAATTACCAGTCATATTGACAACTAACATTTCCACCCAGTATTTCCAACCAGTATATAATCCTTTATACCTAAAACTTTTAGGTTATTGAAAAAAAACAACAGTTTAATACAAAAGTATACGATATACCTATCGATCAAAATGTATGGAACAGCTGATAAAAAACCGACGATTTTCGGCGCTGGGGGTGGGTGTAGAATCATGTACTAAAATCATGAAAACAGTTTGCGCGTCGATGTCCCTTACACTCTGTATGCTCGCATGTCGAAAGCCACAAAGGATTCGTAAAGCCGAAATGTGAAACAATCTCATGAGTATTGTGCCATTTACGAGATTTACTTGAACTACCGAAATACGCGGCTAATGAAGCTAAATCTTACTCGCATTCCTTATTTATTGATTACGGTTTACTGGCCAATTGTTAGTTAAACGTTCGTAATGAAGATGAGATTTATGTAGTTTCCGGCCATAGACTTATAAAAAAAGATGGTCTCCGCGCCACGCATATCGAAAGTGAAGCACAGTAAGTATCTATATACATCACAGTAAGTATAAATATACTATATATAGTATATATATACGGGACAATCGTCAATCACGCACACATAGATCGGTACGGTACTTCACTTTCGATATGCGTGGCGCAGATTCCATCTTTTTTTATAAGTCTAGGTATGTTTCCGGCGTAGTAGAATAGTAAGACCTTAATCGTCCATTAAGTGCCCCAACTTTCGGGGCATTTAATGGATTTGTGTATTATGTAAAGAGAATTGGCAACAAAACTATTTTAGGACACAAATTTTAACAAGATCTTGCTGTTATAAATCCATTAGCTAAGTATAGTGATTATGGAAATGTTTCTTTTATTTTACAACGCCTTATACATCTACGGTACCTACCCAAATTGCGTAACAGACTATCAATCAGAATCTGAATAATTTTTAAGAAAGTTGCTAAGCCATTGCTTTTAAATATATTTGAAAAATTTGTCTGCTCAACAACGTAAATATTGATATTCTGTTACGCAATTACCCCCAGGTCAATTTATCTAATGAGACTAAATCGAATTTTACAGTTCACATCGATATGGCTGGTATCCTCTGATTTGGATTCAAAAATCAATGCCTCCCAAAATGTTTACACATTACCAGAAACGCGAGCAAATATGTGTAAAAAAATAACTCTCGTTAACATCAATGAAAGAGAAAAACGAATATTTACAACATCTCGACACGCCGCCGCCATTCATGATATCTAAACGATTTTTATACAACATTATTTTTAGTATATGCGAAACCCGAAACACGTGTCTAGTATTTTTATGTAAAGAATCTATGTACAAAATTTCAAAACATACATCATGAGAAATGATACATCATGAGAAATCACAAAGTTATAAGCTTGTTATGTTACCTGGTTGTCCGTTCAAAAACATGCTCTCCACGCGGCGCGGCGCGGGGTGACCATGTTTTATGCTCCTCCAGAATCGTACGCTCATTGATAATAGTTTGGCAGTATTTACCTAACTGTACGGCGATTTTGTTGTAATTAACTAGTGATTAAATATTTTTGGGACAAAATATAACATGGTGTAAAAATTTTTGAAATCTATTCAGTTACTTATTCTGAACAAACTATATTCAGGTTTCGCATATACTAAAAATAATGTTGCATAATCCGAGCTTCAGTAAACCGCTGCGACTGGCATCGACAGCTGATGTCCTAAAAAAATCAATAGAATCTTCATTTCGTCCTAGATATAGGTACCTACCACACCACAGCTTTGCATTAAATGGAAGAAATCTTGAGAGAGGAGAAAAATCGGGTTGTATTGTCTGGGGAGCTGTTTCATCCCGAGCAAGTTTTGGTGTCTGCGGTATAAAAACTTGATGTTAGAACTCCCTAGTTTAAAGCACTTGAAAACTTTGCCACTGATTTGCATTTCATCAGAATAGGAGCCAACCACAACCAACTTGGGAGCAAGTTAGGTTTATGACATGATAAACACAGAAGTAATGCAATAATACCAGCCTATTACTGTTCCACTGCTGGACTATGCCCTCTTCTCATACAGAGAAGACACGAGCATTGACCATTGATAACGCTTGTTGGTTTAAAAAAATACCTTACAATTTTAGAGCTTTCACATTACACTGGGCCGCAAAGAAAGCGGGTCAGTAACATAAACCTAAATAATTTCCAAAATATTGGAGCGAGATTTATAAAATAAAGACTACTATAGACAATTTTATGGTGCCTAAATCAATGTCATAAAAGTTCAAGATTATGAAGTTTATTTTTAATATTAGTAAGATAAGTAAAAATTACCATTTTCAACAGATTTCGTAAATGTGCTACGGACCTATTAAATATGCAATTTTTACACTTTTAAGTATTGCCACCACGAGCTGTTAATACAGCTGTTATACGGTTTGGCGTGCTTTTCACCAGATTTCTGAGCCGATGCTTAGGAACATTCTCCCATTCCTCTATCAGTTCTTTCAGTTCACGAAACGTGGTTGGAGGGGAATTTCGCTGGTGTACACGTCGTTCCAGTTCGTCTCAGGCATGCTCGATGGGGTTCAAGTCTGGGCTGCGTGCTGGCCACTTTTTACGTTTGATAGCTACATCTTCAAGATAGTCAAACACTAATCCGAGTTGTATGGGGACGAGCGTTATTTATTTATTATTATTATTTATTAAAACTTATGCACAAGTAAAAGAAATACTGTACAAAAGCGGACTTAATGCCTGAGGCAGCTTTTTTTTTTTACCCGTTATCTTGCATAAAGATGGCGTTCTCGTCCATGTTTAAGATTTCATTCACGTATCTTTCTGCAGTTAAAGTGCCATTTTCCATTACCACTAGCACGGTGCGACTTTCGGAAGAAATTTCAGTCCACACGTGTATGAAGCCTCCGCCGTATGGCACTTTCTCTTAAATGCAAACTTGGTAGTAGACTCTTTGGACCATTTGCAGGTCTAAATGGCTTCAAATTTGCTTCAGAAAGACGCCGCATGTACACGTGCTCAGAAGTCCAATTCTCGTAATTTAAAACGTTCAAAATCTAGTCGCAGTCACATCTCAGCGACAAACAAATGTCAAAAAATTGTCAAAATGTAGGAAATTGGAGGCATTTTTGACAAATTGCTACTGAGATCAGACTGTGAACGTTCTTAAAATTACGAGAATTACCCCTCTGATTGACCCTCCAGCACACAGAAGGAAATTTTTGACTTAAACAGCCGTTTTAAATCGATTTCTCAACATTATATACAGCATATATCGATCTTCCCGCGCTGTCGTGCACCTTGTTCGGTCTGTTCCTGGTCTGTGAATATTGTCACTGGATCACTCTTTGAACGGTTGATAGCGACAGTTCTCGCTGTTTATTAACGTTCTTCAAGCATTGTCAGAATTCTGGTACACTCTTCAGGGGTAAGTACCTACTTTTAATTGAATTTGATCAGAATAATGAATTTCTGCACAAGAAATGCCATATTTATATACAGCAACCAATGATGTCAAAGTAATATAAAGTAAGTCAATGACAGCAACAAAAGTAAAACAAATGGTCTAAAAGTTGTTCAAATTTTAAAAATCGTCTTAGTTTTTATTTATGTTTTTTAATTCAATCACCAGAAATAAATAAAAAGGTTTCACTTCTTCCTATAATTGTAATTAAATAAACTTTAATTTAGTTTTTATTTTAGAAGGATTGCTCCATTTTTCTTACCGACCCACTTTCGTTGCGACCCAGTGCATGTATGAGCATAAAGCACAGCGTGAACTTTCAAAAAGCTATCCAAGAATCATTAACTGAGCAGCACGGTCACCGGTTTCAGATGAGCGGAAACGATTAGTAGCGGTCAGTATTCATGCTGGCCCGAAGCCAATACATGATCCGTAACTTACTAGTTACGAGTAGTTACGACCCGTAGCGTTGGGGAGTTACTTGACGTTCCCCTCACGTTTATAATAAAGTTCGTTTAACCCAGTGATTTATTAGGGAATTTGTTAGGTATATTGGAACTGATTGTGGGCACTTTATTTTAGCCATTACGTAGTTCGTCTTTGCCAGAAAGTTCGCCATAAGGTCGTCGGTCCACCTTGAGGCCTCGATATTTGAATACTCACAGTGCAACATGCACTCGCTCTTCTGTGAAGTTGACTCCGAACATCAATCAAATGACTGGTCACAATTATTAAAGCGAGCCCGAGTATTAGAATAAAAAAGTGATGTTTAGAAAATCAATCTACTAATATTACTTATTCCTTATGATTTCTGGGTTAATGTGGTTTCTTTGTATTCTCGTATGATGGAATTTTGAAACGTACCTAAAACATTTCAAGATGTAAAAGAGGTTGCATCGCTTGCCGGCGCACTTTTATAAAGTCTATGAATGTATTTCCATGGTGAAAACGGTAAATTCCGTCTTTACCATACATACGTAAGTAAACATACAAACAAGTACGATATTTGCTTTAGTACCTACTTTTGTTTATCTGCTCTAAAAATATTGATACCAAACATACGGCTTTCTTAAATACGTAAGCCATTGCGAAACATTATTTATGGCAAAGATCTATTTATTTTCAGTAAAAGCATGCAGATTTGAGCAAAAGCAATTTTTGTTGAACTGAAGCTAGTAAATGTTTGATTCATGGCATTTAATTTTGAAGAGCAACCCAATTTTATGGCGCTCTTGACTTTGTTAATGTAACCTTGCTGAGTTATTATAATTAAAATTTAAGTTTCATAAACAACACATTGAGATGGTAAATAAACTTTGCGCCTTTCAGCTCATCAATGGAGTCTGCGAAACTTTACTATCGCTGTCAAAACGTTGTCGGAGCGGATATTGAGTGGTGAAGTACGAAACAGTTATAATTGTGAACCTTGAGGAATTTGACGTACACCATCCATCGATACTAACAATATTTTGTTCTTTAACACCGCATGTTTTTGTTCAAACAATTTTTACTCTAATAGACAGATGATTTCATACATTTTAGACAAGTTATATAAATCAGGAACGATACACGTGCATGATGAATTACGATGCTGAACATTCCAATTTATAAAAAAAAAAAACAGGATTTTTTCAGTAGTTTTATAAAAAGTATGTTAATTACTGCATTTAAAACAGTTTTCTAAATATTTTCTCTAGTTCAAGTATGTGAAAAGGATATATGAATGCCTTGTATACGTCGATAGATATTGAACTAGCTACAAGTTACGATGCTCCCCGCATTTTTATTATAGATGCAGACTAAACACAGGGCTTTCAAAGCCTTCAGACCATTCCAGAATGTTGTTGTTTCTCATAGAGATTTGAATTCTGTCTGGGCTGATTTGTGTCTGCCAAAAAGTCTGCAAAAGGTAAAAATAAATCCGATGAATCTACCCACTATGTACAGACGCCAGACATGAAGCTACTACTGTCAAATTTCTTTAATAGATTTTCAACTTTATCGCCATAGCATAAGGTTCAAAGATGATTAGGAAAATTTGACAGTTTGGGGTAGCTTGATGTGCTGGCGTCTGCACTACTATCACACTTGGAACAGCTAAAGCCATTCCACCGAGCTCGTTCTATGGTAATAAGACAGCAAGGGCAGTTGTCCTTGATTATAGATTTGGCATTTAACTGTAATAATAAACCCCTTATTTAATACTTATTTATATTTCTGGAGTCAAGGAACAAAGAAAAAAGTAAGTTCTGCAGTTTGAAGCTCAAACAAACCAGAACCTAATAACAAAATTATATTACTTATGCACTATCTTGTTCCTAAAACCCGATACTATACTGCTATACCTACTAATGTATAGTATTTTCTGTTGCACCGAGGAAAAAGAGTTTATCGTTATACGGTAGACAAAACCGGGAGGAACATAAAATCTTCATAACATACACCCGATTGGGTAGTATAATATTTATGGAATACACTTTTATGTTCAACTGTTTATGATGAAGCAGAACTAACTATGTTTTACACGTGCATTACCTACATAGATTTGTTTCATCCGTTTCTTTAAGTTATTAATTCCAGTCATAGTAAGCTTGTTTTAGCATTAACCTAATTTACAGGAAAGATCGTGAATAGTTTTAACATGACGCGGCATGTGTAAGAAAATTCTACACAATTTTTTTTTAAACGAACGCAGCAGGCTAATAACATTGACGTAAAAGTTGTAACAATCAATCACTTACGTATTTACGGCGTTTCCGAAAAAAAACTTTTAGGCTAAATTCAAACAAGAAAATAGAAAGCTCAGAAAAAAAGGAAACCGGTATAATTAGGCAATGCATCTGATTCAGTGATAATCACGTTCACGTTCTTGACTCGGCTGGTTCGCATTTTAATCGTTCGCATCACATTTTATAAACATGCTGTCAAAGCAGCATCAATCGGGGGCTAACGCAGATGTTTGCGTTCGCATAAACGCACGTTCGCGGTGATTCAGACAACGTTTACTACCGATCATGCCGCGTTACCTCGCCCTCTAATACTACTTTGATGTTTTAATTTTTCAGATTTGTGAATTACCTACATCATTTATTTATTTAGACAACAACAGCGATACAAATAGTATGTTACAGAGTACGTGTATTACAGTATAGTTCATATTATATTCTCACTTGGGTACCACATACTATACTTATTCATTTCGTTACGAATGCTTAAAGGCCTGACTAATCCCTATTTTAGAAATAAGCACATGAAGCTTTTTTAAAAAGCTTAGAATGGGTGTTTTCCTTAAATTCGAGATTTCAGTCTATTAGAAGTTTCAGAAAATGGTTTCTCCAAAATAATACCGATTTTTAACTTTACATTAATAGCTTTCCAAAAAAACCTACTGCAACACTCATAAACACAATTCCGTATCCTGTACTCCGAAGTTTATGACGAGTTCCTTTACAAAAAAGACATCAAAACTTCAGGCAACAACAGGCACTCGAGAAATGATGAATCATAATATAAATAATTCATCGTACAAAAGTTGTCGTTTGACAAAATGTTCGGGATCGCGAGAGATATGTTATGTTGCGCCACGTCTGTTGGCTAACATGTTGAGTAATGTTCCGCTGCCGAGTGACCCAATGCGTCCAAGTTTTGTAAACAACTCGGGTTTAAGAACTGGGGAAATCCTTCAATGCACTCAAGCTATTAGTTTTACTGACTTATGGTGAAGGAAAACATCGTGAGGAAACTTGGAATTTGATGGTCTGAAAGTGCCTTCTTTATGTTTTATTATGAGAAAATTAAGAAGAAATCTGCCAAAACCATTTTATAAGAACTAGGACCGAGATATTCCGGTTCACAATTTTTTCCAATTAAAGTGTACATTATGCACTATTTGTGCATGCACATGCACAAAAATATTTTCTTTTCTTTTCTCGTAACTTCAATTAGGCAAGGAGTATTTCGAAAAAGATTGTTTCTACAATACTCCTGAACCTATTTCACAACTCGAGACAGTGTGACTATAAATACATTTGCTAGTTGTTAGTGAGTAGTGGTGGCCCAGTGGTAACGGGTCTTACGGGTTTCGACGTCGTAGGTTCGAACCCAGACAGGCGCTTTGTGTTTCATCACCACTGCTCTCAAAACGGTGAAGGAAAACATCGTGAGGAAACCGGCATGTCCTAGAAACAAAAATTCGAAGACATGTGGCATCTACCAACCCGCACTGGGCCCGCGTGGTGGATTACGACCCACTCCCTCTCATCGATATAGGAGGCCTGAGTCCCAGCAGTGGGAACGTTATAGACTGATTATGCTAGTTGATAACTTCAGTAGTACATATAGTCTAATTAAAAACTGCACGCACACCCACTTAAATGTATACTTATACAAATATTTGAAATGTGTATGCAACAAGCTGTGGAGGGGTGTGCAATTTTAAATAAGACGATCTCTACCTACGTATTCTCTATTCATTTTTCATTGAGTACAACCAATTTAACTGGGTAAACAGCTGATTTTGTCGTCATTAAATAATAGTGGCCAAAGCTGGTTAGAAATCTAAAATTCTGACAACCACTCTAGCCTTATATTATCGGGTTTATCAACACTAATTGGGTTGCGGTACCATCGCAGTTCCTTTGTATAAAATATCAGTTGCAGCCGCATCCGGTCAGACTGAAAATCCGACTCGCAATATGATTATTTCCGCCGATTATTTAGTGGGAAATATCGTTGAAATCTTCATTGTTTGTGTGGTTGGCATAACTAAGAGCAAATACAAAATCTCATTATTTACCTTGACTTGTGCAATTGTGAGATACAGAAGAATGTCTACGTAATTTAAATGTTACATTTAGCAACAAAACTCTCCCGAACCCTTCAGTTTTAACATCTCATCGTCAACTGCCTAGCCTGTTCCTAAATATGTTAGAGTCGGCTTCCAGTCTAACCGGATGCAGCTGAATACCAGTATTTTACATGGATGGACTGCCTATCTGACCTCCACAACCCAGTTACTGGGTAATACGATACCCCTTGGTAAGTTCAGTTTTACCATCTATTCATTAGTAAACACAATAATCTCTTTACCATAAAATGTTGAAAAGCTGTGTCTCATTCTGTCGATTTAGAAGTTATATAAAAGGAAACTTTCGTTACTGACTGTTTACAGATATTTTAATATGATAAACATAAGCTATTTATGATTTAATATCTCAGAGTGATCATAATAAAATATTCATTAAAAATAAAGTCGCATTTAAGAAAACTTAAAGCATTTGTTTGTATTACAGTGCCTGAGTGTTGATTCCACGATCATACAGTACACAATATTGTTTACTGAAGTCGTAAAGAACAGTAAAGGTCTTGCGAAACAATGTTTTAACGTTTGCAGATCCATTTTGAATTTCATGGTTGTTTCCATTATTGACATGTTAAACACAGACTGTTTATCGAACATTTAGAGTTGTTTTTTTTGGATATTACTCATTTCTGCAATTTTCTGTCATTAAGCTTGCCAACCAAGCTGGCTTTAAGCCTAACTAAATTGGCAGCACATATATTATCTTATGATTTTTGTACTTGTACCTACCTTCTATCAAGAATGGGTCGAAACGTATCCATGGATCGCGCTAAATAAGTACCTACCTTAGTAATTTCCAGTCACCATTATCTTAAGCCCAACGATGCACCATATCCGATAGCCAGGCAAACATAGCTCGTTAGTTAACTATAAATAATTACCCTGTTCTTCTCCCTGGAGGCGGTGTACATTATCCAGGCGACGTACACGAACATGATGAGGGCTGGCACGACGAGGCTGGCCACTATAGGGATGCGCCGGACCCAGGCGTGGTACAGCGCCAGGATGAAGAGGGAGATGCCCACCAGAATGGCCATGTACCGGCCAGTGCGGCGGCGCTCTTCCTGTAAAATTTAATGGTGACATTTTCAAGTATAACAGCTATAACAAGACACTGTTACAGGTACAAATCCATCGCATTGACTACGATAGTGGAGAAAAGTAAAAGAAAACCACGTCTCTAATGTGTTAAACTTGTCTTGTTTAGTAAACAAATACCCTTTGCGTGCCTGTGGAATTCCCATTTTGGGTTTGGGGTAAATTGTAAATTAGAAGCAGTTTTAATGTTTTTATTATCCATTCATCAGTATAATGTAGTAACTATTTAGTAATCTGTGATAATGTGTTTTACAAAGATCAAAATAGCTTCTTCCCAACTTAAAAGTTTGCGATTGATGCGAAAACTCGTACCGTGCTTGTTTACCAAATACGATATCTAAGTAAAGAAAAATGCACTGGACGAAACCTCGTCTCCACAATGCGACAAAATAATTTCTCGCCACTGCACCGGTGTCGCATGCAATATGGCGCGAACACTGCAAAAACTCGCTCGACGTGTAGAGTCTGAAAACTCGTAAACGAAATGTTCTGCGACCCGTGTCCCTGCGATTTTGTGCTATGAAACGGGCGACAACGGACATTATTGTCACCTAGTGAACAGATGTAGGTACTGTAATCCTGTAAACCTATATCACAGTGTTAGGAATTGTAATACTGTGCCTATATGCAGGGATATAGATCGCTATATTTAATTTCTCAGTAGAAGAGCAGCCCGGAGTCTGTGCCCGGTTAAAGGCAATAGGCTCGCCCCTATTGGATGAGGCTTAAACCTTTTAACCGCCACAGTCATGTATACCAGCACGCCACGGTTCGACTACATGACAGGCTTTGACGCCGAGTGCACGTTTTTGATTTTTTCACGTGTGGCGGTTGGCGGTCAAAAGGTTAAAAATAACTGGCGAAATGTGGGTGTACTATAGGTACCCCTCTGCCTAACCCTTTGGGGAATACAGGCTTGATATTATGTCATGTTTATGTTTATTACCACTAATCACCACGATTGGCAGACGGTTGTTGATCGCCGCTTGAAATGTTGTCGTTATTTAAAACAAGGTTATACACTGCCCGTCCAAGCCACTTGAATGACTTCACAAGAGCGTCATACATGCCATGATGTTCCGGAAAGAACGGCCTGTTCCACTCATCATCATCTCTCTCTTGCCCTTATACCAATTTTTCTTCAATACGAGATGACGACTTTCTAGCCATATCATCTTTCACAGAAATATAAACGAGACTCATTAACAAAATAGGTATTATATAACCTACAAAGACAAGAACATAATAATGTACCTGAAACACAAACCCTACGTTTTCTCTACAATTTTGAAACTTTCGCTCGATTATTTATGTGCACGACTATCCTTTACAACGCGAAGAAGGCAAATTGGAAAGAATTTTAAGCAAGGACAGAATGAAAAATACGGAATAATGATACCTATTTATTGGAGCTAAGTGGTACCGGATGTTTTTACTCTATCCCTTTTGACGTCACGTCAGGTTTAAAATTGCTTTTAAATTAGTGGAAAATGTTTATCGGTCTTGATCAAACAGAAATGGCCCGAAACATCAACAAAAGTGATTCCATGATGGATTTACGATTATAAGTCAACGCCGATAATAGACATTGGGATTGAGGAAATACCTGCCTCAAACATGAGCGTTGTTAATCATTTCTAAAATATATAAAAACTCTCTTGCTTTTGTGTAATGTTTGGGATATAAAATGTAAACTTCCATCTACTAAATAAATAAATTATATTTAAAAGAAAAACAGCGGGCTGTGCTAGTACGGCTGCTGCAGTTGCGGAAAACCTCAAACGTCGAAAATATTCCAATCTTCTTGGGATTTATATGTTCAAGCCGTTTGGAGTTGAAACACGACCAGGGTCATGGGGCCCGAATGCGGCGAATGCCCACTTGTTTTTTCGAAACATCGCCAAGCGCCTAGTCGACACATCATTTGACCAGAGGGCTGGCCTTTTTTTAAGAAAACAATTTAAGAATCAGCATCGCCATACAACGTGGCAATGCAGGCAGCATGGACACTTTTCCTGTTGACGGCGATTCCGACGAATTTTTGATGCCCCATGTTTTTTGTCCTTATTTTTATATAGGTACATGTCTATGGCACATGTACATGTTATTAATATCATTTTAAGTTTGTTAGCTTACATAATATGTACTTAATTACAAACATGAAACATAAAAAAAAGAGAAAAATAAATGTTTAAGTAACTATTATTGTGGCAGCCATCTTTAGTTGACGTTGAGGATAAAAGCTCACGCAGTAAGGCTGATACAAGTTCATTTAAACACAGAAGTACAATAGGTAGGTACGCACTAGATTCTTGTTAGAGACCTGCATAGCATAGGTACTTAGTTCCTACTTCTAGTTTATCTTGATAATATCTACTAAAGTTAATAATGTACAACAAGAAAAGATTTTTCCATGCCTTCTTAGTAGGCAAGTAAGTACATATCAACTCCAATAAGAACCCTTGCAAACAATTCAACAACAATCAAAGTAATTATGCTTTGTGTTTTGATTTGTAGTTTTTTTTTTTTTTGCAGACTATACCTACATCAATAACAATTTTTTTTTTTTAATACCTTCTAAACTCGATCTATTTTAGGAAAGTTATTTTACTAACATAATGATAATTATGTTAATGACTAACATTGTCCCACTTCTAACTTTAAACATACCGTTCCGATAGTCGTTACAAGGAACGTTTATACGTCATAGGTATGTATGCAACCAACAACCAGTGTTTCTCATTCTAGTACCAAATACTATGTGAATTGTATATATTATTCTGTTTTTGAAAAATAAACATGACAAGAACTGTCATCTATTTTTAGTCGACCTCTATAACATATAAACATGAGGCCAATATAGCCCGTCCCTACAATATTAGGATTGTGATTAGATTGCGTCCGTCCCTGGGCGCCTACGGGTCCCGTGTGAGAACCGCATCAGCGATCAATTAGGAACCTGATTCAATCAGCCGCAGATTGAGACAGCGCCTACACGAGGCGGTTAAAGCAACATCAAATACCGATGTTTGTCTTATTAACGGCTGATCGAAAGAAAGAAACACTTTTAGTAACTAGGTACCTAATTGACGTTTATTGGTAGCTTTTGCCAGAGGCAAAACCTCTGGCTAAATCAAGCAATAAATGTCAGTAATTGTTGCGTCAGTCAGCTCACTAAGTTAGGATAAACTATAGACAACATGAGCTGGAGAACTCGGAAATAAGTACTTGATTTTTATTCTGAGATCTCGAGCTTATTACATGCGGCAGACAACTGTGTAAGGTCTTGTAGCCAAGACGCAGATTAACATAGAAAATAGCCTTTTATATATCACACTATGCGTGTGCCTATATAGTTAAAAAGCATGACAAAGTAGCTGTCACTTTAAAAGTAGGAGCGAAGTCAGTAAGTAGAACTCTAGAGCAGGATAGTAGGTACCTACTACAGTTGTGTTATGTTGGGAAAAAGCATGCACTTATACAAAAAACTTGTTAATTTTGCGGTTATCATCCTTTCGAACACAATTCCACAAAATTCCAATAACAGCTCTCTCCAGATATCGCGTAGTCCATAAAAACTTCTGTTTACATAATAATCGTTATGTAACATAGAGTTTGTTATTGTTTTGTTTAGGTACAGATCGCCGTAGACCAATACAACGAAAGATCTTCTATATGCATTATAGATAAAGCACCTTTGATACTGTGGAAGGAAGATAAGAAACTGTCTAAACGACTGAAAATTAAAAACAAAGTTTCTTTGAAAGTCGTGGTTTACTAAGAAAAGTAATTTTGAAACTCGACCCCCAAAGGATTTTAGAAGGAGAAGGATTTAATGAGAGGTTGAAGTTTTTTATGCAAACAAAGCAGCGAGCAACTGTTTCCAACACCAAGACCGAAAGGTTATCAATTTGCTTCAACATGATTGGAACCATGGTTGCATTGGAGCTTCGCCACACACTCAATTAATTTGTGGTTGATAAACAATCCTTCTACTCGAGTATTATCATACTATACAGTATTATCATACTATATGTGTAGGGTATTATCATCGGTATTCAGTATTCAGTATTATCATTCAGTATTTATCATTCGAATATTATCATACTACATAGGGACATCAACGAGCAAACTGTAACCATGAATTCAGCAAAAATGATTTCAGAATCATTCACCACCACCACCACCCACCACCACCACCTTCCACACCACCTTCGAAAAATTTAATTTTTAGAAGGTTATTTTAAAAAAAACGGTGTTTCATACATTTTGACCGCGTAAGTATTGCACTTTTCTATGAAACAGCAGATGTTTTTTAAATCCAACTAACATTTTCTTAGCCCCCTGCGTAGAAAATTTTCGTTGGTTCAGAACATAGAAATGTAAAAAAACCTTATACCTATAAAAAATATAATTATAAATATCTATATTTATTCTTATTTATTATATCTATGGTTCAGAATCATGTCCCTGCTACTCTTCTCGCAGAGAGCAGATCTGTGTTCCGTCAGTGGGAACATTATAAGTTGCTTGTGATGACAGTCAGCACAAGCTGTGTGAGACACAGCTTGTGCTGATGCCTTGATGAAAAGATGAGGCGGTCAGCGAGGTGGGCATTGACTGTCGTGTCTCCAAGAGGTCTCATCTTTACTCATGGAGGGTTCTTTTAATCACACACCAACAATGTCACGCCTGTATATTTGAGGGCTCGTCCAGGATGGGGACAGAGCAGGAAAAAAAAAACGACGAAAAAAAACATTGACGATCGAAAAAAAAGACGGTAACCGGGTTTTGTTCCATCCGAAGTCAATCATTTAATAGTAGGTGGGCCGTTCAAACGCTGCTTTTTAACCGACTTTAAAAAAAGGAGGAGGTTATTAAATATTTGATAAAGGTAAATCACTTTTCTTCTGAAAAGTACACATGTTGTTTTAACATGGGATTCAACGGAAATAGCAAATGGGACCCATTGTTAATACCTAAAAAATGGGGTTCAAAAGCGGGGATCCAACGAAAATAAATCACCCGAAGGATTGGGCTGAGGTGCTCCAAATGTGGATGGATGTAAAACATTTTTCTTGCGTGTATTATATCAAAGCTAAATTAATAGTAAGTTTTCGAGTTATGTTCGAGTATGTTGTCTCAAGCGATGTTATAAACTTCAAAATATGTATACCCTTGTTATGTTAGATTCTATTAAATTGTTATTAGCATGAGGTACTACAATTGTATTTTTAATATAGTTAGCACTGTGTATGTTAGCATGTAGTACTAACGTACCTCTCGTTGAGACCGCTTGGCGTTCTGCTCATCCTGCAAAAGAAGAGCAAGGTTTTTTTTATTTCAAGGTTTTTTTTTTATTCATGTTTATACTTTGTCTTCTTTTGTCCTCCTGTGTAATTTTTGCAAGTAACCATAAAGCCAAACTGTTTATATCGCAATGCAGCATAGTAATCAATAGTCCAATGGTGTTACTAAACTTTAAAGTCTATTCTACTAACTCTATTTCACCAATACAATTACTGATTTATTGTTAAATAAGTATGATAACGCACAGTGGTTGCCCGCGCGTTATCATTCTATACTTATTAAAATTCTGGACTGACTCTATTTAGATTGAAAACGACACGCTAAGAAAACGAGCGAAAAATATAGAAACTCGTAATTATAGTCATTCAAGTTATTCTGATCTGTCCGTAAAGTTTACGTTTTAATATAAATCATCCGTCATAATTAATATTGTACAAAGGAGATTATTCAGTGTTGTCTGGTTTTGAAAGTACCCCACGACCACAGCTGACGGAGAGTTGGACAAACGGCTTAACGGAGTCCCCCGGGGTCCGAAAGGATAGTGTTGGTCTCGGGAAACTCACCCACTTTATCTAACTTTACTCCGCTGTTGCCGTTTCTCATTTTTCTCCCGCCATATTGATGTTACCTCTGATTCGCTTTTCACTCAAGCGGCTATATTGTGGCGAAAATGAAGAGGGCATTATTTACAAAGGATATTTGTTACTTCGTACGTTTTCTTGATCTGTTAGAGTTTATTGATATGCACTGAAATTATGAGAGCTGTGGGAGAGTAAATGCTTATAATATATCATGTACGAAAATAAACAATCTTTCTTAAATTAAAATTTTATCTATTACCAACATAGTTTCTTCTGTCAAACTCATACACCATTCGAACGACTTTTAACAAGAAAAGTTCATAGACTGCGAACGAGTTTTCACAAAAGGGCGCTTCGGGATTTCCTGACTAATTTCGGATTCCTGCGAAAACATCGATAAGATACTGAAAAAAAACTTGAAACTATTCGGAATATTTTGGACCGTGCGTGAGATTTATCGTAAACAATCAAAATGATGAATGTGACTCATGTCATATATAATTTGCTGTAGGTAATAAAAAAAATTGTAAAGTTTATTGATGTATTAAACCATTGCTTACGAGGTCATTAAAAGGAAACTCTTTTAGTTAGATGATGTTTAACGATAAAAAATATTCTAATTGAAGTTTGTAGAATGAAAATTATTCATCTGTTACGTCCTTTTAAAATATCTTTAAAGATGTGCTTTGCAGGAACGTCTTCGAGGGAATAATACAATTTTAACAAGACTCGGTGGCATTGAAACGTTAAACTAGGGAATACAAGAGCCAAGCAAGTTATTAAATGTTTGATTTAGGTACCTACTGAATAAAAATTAATTACCGGCCGGTCTGCGGGGTAATTGCCTAAAGCACTAACAGTAGCAATGGCTATAATTTTCAACAACATTCATTGCGTTATTTACGTTGCTGAGAAGACAATGTTTTAGAGCATATGAAGTAATGGATTAGCAAATCCTTGAAAATGATTCAGATTATGATTGACATGTGTGTTACGCAATAAACGTGCTGATTTCGATTCCTAAATAATATCCGCAACATTTGATCATTATCAATTAGAATCCGGAGTTTGGATTGCGCCCAAGAATGGCAATAAGTCCGTAAATAGTAGGTAAAATGTAGGATAGGTGTTACGTACCTACAAACTTGAGCTAACACATATTTTACTCCTAAACAGTTCCCTCTGTTTCTTGTAACGAAAGATATCGGTAAATACTTAAGACAAAATAATGTGTAAATGAAAAAACTGACAACAAATATTGGGATATTATAGGTAACTTACCGGTAAACACGGCGCGGGAAAATATTATCTCTTTCTTTGAAACAATTCGATTAAGCAAAATAAAACAGGTGTGAATGTTACACACTGATCTGCTTAATAAATTCTTAGGTTTTGAGTAGGTATCCATACAGATAAAACGTTTCTATTCGAAAGCGATAGGTATTGGTGCGTAACGATTCCTTTATAAAATAATTACTTAATTAGGTAAATAATGTTTCTATGATACTTATGTTAAATTAGACGTCAAAAATGAAAACAAGCATTAGAAAAAAGGGGAATAAAATAATTAATTATCTAAGTTTTATTATGCTCAACTTTTTTTGCAGTGCGAATGAACTCCCAAGCAATGTCAACCATGATGGTAGTAACAAATAGGTAAGTATGAACTATGTAAAACTTTGCTGCGGTCCCAAAGCAAGTGCTAAGTTAAACTTAACGAAAACAACTATGTCGAAGTTAAAACTTCTACTTTACATACATTAGCACAACATACAGTTACACATAGGTACTTGCCTGTAAAAAGCTTTTAGTTAAAACACGTTTTTCACTAGATAGGATAAGTTTTGAAGTCCGTTACCTTCACAAGTGATTCTGATGATTTCTCCGTTGTGCTTGTGATCGATCCTTTGGTGTCATTGTTCAGCTTCAGATTCATTGTTTCGTCGGTTCTAAAACACAAAACAACGAGAGATTAGAAAAAAACAAAAACACGTTTTTTAATTTCACCGCGGTCTATCAAAAATGCGCGCGAAATGTGATTGGCATCCACGAAATAAAAGGCGTTACAATAGCAACACACCTGTCACACATACCTAAACACAGACTATAAGATCGTAGAGATGTCGCAGCGTACAACTACGACGGACGGTACGATAAGACGGGAATCACGGATTGCGTGTGCGCGTATTACCGACACGCGGGCACGACTACACTGCAGACGGGATTAACGCCTCTGCATAATCATTCCACGCTTTGCTTGTTCCGCTCGTTAAAAAACGAGTAAATCCCTATAAGCAGTCTATCGTCTACAGCTATATCTACTAACTACAGTTCCTTATATCTACACCAGACACCGTAACAATGATGCCATTAATCACTAACACGTAAATATGCTGACGCTTACCAGATCTCAATTTTATGGTTGTGCTAACCACATGCTGACTATAAAAGAATTTCGCTAAAAACGAAGAATTCGCGAGATAGTTTTCCGTCGATTTTAATATGTGAGGCGTAAGATTAAATCACTCAGTAGGTCGAAATAACCGTAAAAATGTTCTCAGCACTGTTAACTGCTACCATCGATCCGTGGGAAGCACTTAGTTGATTAATTATTATGCCAAGGGAATGCCTTTGATCTATCGAGTGCTATTAATATCTATAATGTACCTTGTAACGTAATAACATACTTGTAAACAGGTGTCAATGACAGCTAAACATAATTAACGGGATATGATTGACTGGAACAGCTTTGGTTAACTACATTTTTCTCTCACACACAACATAACTTCAAGCCTGTATTCCCTGAAGGGTTAGGCAGAGCCGCAGAGGTGTACCTATATTACACCCACAATGGGCGAGCCATCGACTGGGTATAAATACAAAATCCAGACAAATTTTTTCCTAACAGACTTATGATCTGTGCTCAGATTATAGATAAAAAAATCAGCTGTTCCCTACATTTATGTTCGCATAACTCTTCAAAATGTAGGGAACAACTGGTCTTTTTTTTTTTCGCGATTTCATGTTTGGTGTCGTAGTAAAAGTTGTTCTTAATGATGAATACAATGACCCTTTAAGTAGAAAACAGTCATTAAAATTTCAGCCTGTATAGATAATAATATAGATACTTAATTGAGAATATTATCTGTCTATTTAAAAAAAGATGAACCAACAGTGAGCTATATTTCAGCAACTGCTACCAGAAAGGCTTCGCATTCTGAAACCCTTAAAAAACGATCAGATACGTAGGTAGATGCTGAAGAAAATTATTTATTTGAGTGACGTATAGAACGTACACGTAATAGACAGCTGACAAACTAAGTATTTTCAGCAACCGTAATATATGTAAATAGGTAGAAACATTCATGAACACAGCAACTCAAGCCTATTTCCCATAGGTACCTAGGCAGAAAGTCAATAAATATCAAAGTAGGGACTTACGTCCTTCTAGGACGTTCTACTATAAATATCTTATTTTAAACTGCAACGTTGTCTTATCTCGTCATTCCACAATCTATCATCAAGATTTACTCCACCCATATTCCGCTTTGTACGAATATTAATGAAACTTCGAATAAAATAGAAAGCTGTAGACTGAACGGGAGTATCCATAATAAAATAAAATCACGAAGCTTTGTTTGTGATTACACTTAAAATCTAACAGTAAAGTTGACATAACGTACGTGTAATGCTGTAATGAAATGTCGGGGCGCGTCGTTAAAGTCAATGACGTGTGTCAGCGACAGGCCGTTAAACAAACGCTCCGAAGTTTTCCATTACTAACAGCCACGCCTGGGAACGACGAACTTTTAACAATTTAATTTTTTGTATCAGCTAGAAAGATATAAAATTCTCCATACCGTATTTCGACCAATCTCGGCGGAAACCAGCCGTCGGCGCGGGCGGGATAACCATAGTGCACAAGTATGTGCGCAGACACAGGTGCACTCTCTCTTCCCTCACTCTCATTGTCCAATGGGACGGCAATCCGACACGATCGGAGAGAGATCAGGCGCAGAGCCACGAGTCAACGTGCTTTCCGAGGTACGGGGGTATTACACCCCAACTTCCAGAATCCAGGCTGTTACTAATAAATTTCCAATGGAAAAACTCAATAACACTTTGCCCGACCCGGGAATCAAAGTAGGTCGCACTTGCGACCACGAGACCAACGGGGGCAGCAGTAAACAATTATATTAGTTATTGAAAGGACCTAAGGTTTGTGAAAGTGTAATAACTACGGAACCCTACGTTTATTCAAAATTCAAAATCTGAGCCACGACTCAGCACTTTTTTAAATGGCATAACTTACAAGACAGTCTCAAAAACGCCCACCCCACAACTTGGGGTTTGTGGTATAATAATTCAACACTGAGGTGTTGAACGTATCTGCGTAGGCGCGCTCATATACCTACCGGTACCTACAACTCGGTCAGGTATTGACTGAATCTGTACCCACCTATTCACCACCGAAAAACAAGGTTACCTAAAATACCCCGAGTAAGGTGAACCCGTAAGTGTTACTAATTAGCTTCATGGAATCATTTGAGCGAGTAGGTACTTAGGTAGCTGCTTTGTTGTAACCAGTTTTTTTTTTTTTTTTTTTCTTTTTTTTTTTTTTTTTGACCCAAAATGAAATTCAACATACAGCTTAAAAAATTCTCTCATACTTATTTATGTGCTTCGACAATCATGTTGAACCTCTCAGTGGTTAGCTGTATCAGCTGTATGACACATTTTTAAATGGTTTCTCTCTACGGAGACCAAATCATAGGAAACATTCACAGTTGGGAGCTCTAAGTTTGGGAAAAACTACAAAATAATATGTACAACCTTACCTAGTTAGGTACATCATTTATTATGATTCTGTTTGGATTAAACTAAGGAACATGAAAAAAAGGCAATAAGATACTTTCATAAAACCTAAGTAGTATATCATCAACAATGTATGACATCAAGGAAGTCACCCCAATAAAAGGTAATCTTGTCTGGAAGATAATAACATACATTTACGTAGAAACGAGTGAAAGGGTATTTATTTCCAGTGTAATATCCCACAATCATCATCTGCCTAGCCTTTTCCCAACTATGTTGGGTCGGCTTCCTGTTTAACCGGATTCAGCTGAATACCAGTATTTTACATGGAGCGACTGCCCATCTGACCTCTACAACCTAGTTACTGGGTAATACGATACCCCTTGGTAAGACTGGTTGTCAGACTTTGGGGCTTCTGACTACCCCTAACGACTGTCAAAGATCCACAAATGACAGCCGGGACCAACGGCTTACCGTGCTTTCCGAAGCAAGGAGGGTTCTCGGTATGTAAAGATGGTCACCCATCCACAGACCAACCGCGGCAAACGTAGCTTAACCCGATCGATCGACCTATACCGCTGTTATTATTTAGCCACGGACCCCTCTACCTCTCTCCCTTTGTAATATATAATATTGTACAATAACTGGTTCGTCTACCTTATTGGGAGAATGTAGGTTAGGTAAGTTGGTTTTTATATCCAGACATTTTATATACGAGTAGGTACAGAGCATTACTTATGAATGTAATCTTGCATGAACTTTCATTCATTACAAAACGGTCGTAGGAGGTATTGTTTCTGTTTCATCAGTTTCATGTTTTATTTCTTTGGGTTTACGATGTATTCAAACGTCTTTGAAATGAAATAATCCAAATGCGTTTTAGATTTGGGTCAGCAGTAGAAATTTGTTTAGGATTGGTATCATTGCTGCGAGACGCTGCGAGGGCTAAACGCAAAGGATCAAAACGTAAAGTGACGAGTGAGATGGCCATATGTTTAAGTAAGGTTCAAATTTAGTGCTAGCTGATGTTGCCTATACAATGGCCCAACAAAGTCCATTCTTTGAAATTGCTTGGAAAAATCTAGCCATTGTAACAGCCGCGACTTACGAGTTGTATAATAATGTCATAATAATATGTCCGAACCCCAGTCAGGTGCTTTACTTTGTGTAAATTATTTAATCACCACTGCTCTCACATCGTGAGGAAACCGGCTATCCTAGAATAAAAAATTCGAAGACATGTGACATCTACCAATCCTCACTGGGCCCGCGTGGTATATTACGGCTGACTCACTCTCACTGAGAGGAGGCCTATGTCCCAGCCGTGAGAACATTATAGGCTGATTATGCTATGCTTACTAAAATTATCATAATAATCTTTTTTATGGGAGGTGAGCCATTGTCTGTGGAGAGACACCCCATACACACTGGAGGTCAGTGAATTCCATGAACCCCCACTTGTGGAGGTTGTCCTTGCTGCGGCCTACTTGGGTACGAAGTCTATAAGTAGGCCACGGCAACTTATTATAGCACTAATTAACAGTTTATAATTTGCAATAAGTAAACATTACACTAAAGACTAGGTAAACATAACAATGAGATCAATTTATGGTGTGGACGTAGATTATCATTAGGAAGAACCCGTTGCTAGACTTTCATGGTCTGAGATCTAGAGACCCCAATTTACTAAAGAATGGTATTCCAAGAAATTACTGCAGCAAATTCAACCTTACCTTACAGATATCAGCCATTCAACAAAGCACGTCTGCTGTCTGTAGTGGTTTGTTTACTAGGTACCCTGGTGAATAAATTGTACCTGCAGAAGCCATAAAATGTTGAGTCACCGACAAATCCCAGACACGTGTGTAGAAGGTACCTTCCCGTCTGGAATACACCGCGGTGACTAACGCACACTCAAAATAAAGGCTGACTGACTTATTGAAAAAAGTATCTCAATATTCTCATCTCGTTCCAAATAAGTAAGTAGTACCTACATAAATGACTAGACCATAATATTTTATCCATTGAAATACGAGTAAGTATAGTTCTCCACGAAAAGGGTGACAAAATAGACATAAACTATTACCGTCCTATCAGTCTGGTTTCACACCTGTACAAAGCTTTCATTACATCGAGAACAGAATAGCCGGAGTCCTCGACAAACATCAGCTCCCCTGACAGACCGGATTTCGTCTCGGCCTTTCTACTACTGACATACAAAGTTCTAGCTCCCACTTTATATTGCATTCATAGATTACTCAAAAGCTTTTCATAGCATCAGCCATAGCTCAATTTTCAACGCCTTACAGAATCAAGAAATAGACACCACCTACATTAAACTTTTTGCTAAATATTTATAGAAACAGCACCGCAATAAATTCTAATACAGGAACGTCTTTCCAGGTCAGATCCGCTGTCTCCGAAATTATTCACCGCCGTCCTGAAGGAAGTCTTCAGAAAGCTGGCAGCAGGCTGGGCAGAAAAGGGCCATTATGGTTGCAAATAAGAGATTGTCTAATCTCCGTTTTGCCGACGATATTGTCCTTTTTTCGTCTTCAGTCTCCGAGCTGACTCAGATGCTAGAAGATCTCAGCACGGCAAGCCTAGAGGTCGGACTCCAAATGAATATGTCAAAGACTAAGTTGATGACGAACAACGTGCATCGCAGGATCACCGTTGTTGGATTGTGGTGCGATTAGAAGTATTGAGAGTAGCAAGAAAAGAGTGTTTTCCTAATAGGCTTTATTTCTGATTTAAAATATCATCTCCCTCGTTTTTGACCAGTCGTACTGTATAATAATATAGTGGCTCTACAGAGGGCACATTACTCTGGCACTGGTTATCATACGAAAACCTAACACAGTCGTCACGGGCTGGAACGCAAAATACTTATTTCAGATATCAATCTGTAGTATTTCGCTGGGAAATTCACTTGACGCCTCGCTGTGTGTATGATATTCAGCCCCACTCCTTTAATATTTCAGCCGAATTGGATTAATATTAAAGACGATTCCATTTCAAGGATAGTGGAGTATGGTAATGGCTGGGTCATTGGTTAGGTTAGGTTCACGATTCGAAACGTAATTTATTGCGCAAACATCTTTCGTAGATGTTTTACGTGATACGTACGATGTTTTACGGCAAAAAATTCAATATCGCACTCGGTTAGAAGCAAATGTAGTATGAAACTACTGTACAGGATCAAATTAAATTAGTTAGCGAAACTCCGCAGACGTAATAATGTTCACAGGCGTGAGAGGTATAGTTATCTTAACAAATTAAAACAAAATGAAAGATTTTCTCATCTATCAGCCTATATGCTCTACAAAATCGCTCCTGTTCTGGGTGTGGATGACAGGCTCACGGCGTATCATGGCATAGTTGGTCCTCTTCTGAGATTTGGTGTTATCTTCTGGGGAAACTCAACCCTCAAAGAGTTAATATTCAGGTCACAGAAGAGATGTATTAGAACCATGTTCGGCTTAGCAAAACAACCGACTCATGCAAGCCATTCTTTAAATTTTACCCTCCCATCACTCTATATTTTTGAAATTGCAATGTTCGTAAAATCAAACCAGCATCTGTTTAAGAAACAATCAGATATAGATAACCGTAATCGGCGCGATAAATATAAACACAGATTGTGTGTGAGACCATCCATAGCACTAATGCGTAAAAGTGTTTTCTGTATGGCACCACGTATATTTAACCACCTTCCACAGGCACTCAGAGATATAACTGTTACTAACTTATTAAAAAAAAAAAAAGAGTATTTAGCTGTCAAATGTTTCTATAGTATTGCTGAGTTTCTAATGGAGAGAACATACTAATTCTAATGTAAATTCTAATGTGGGGGGCGAAGTTTGCTTCTGTTGACGATTTTTAGTATTTTATCTTATTTTACATTCGAATTAATTTTGACGATGCTATTTTGTTCTGCTTACCTAATTTAATTGATGTTTAAATTGCTATGCTGTACCTACCTATATTATATGCAAATGTATTTTATTTTAATCGTTAACAAATTAATTTCAATTATTTCTTTTTTGTTATATGTTTAAATTGTTACTATTAATTCAATGATTGAGCAAATGTTATTATAATACATATTTGTACGCCGTAAAGGTAAAAAAAGACAGTGATCCGTTCTGCAATGTACTTGACATCTCGCATGCTTTGTGTGTGCATACTCATGTTTCTGACAAATAAATGAACTCTGAACTCTATCTACTTCAACCAGCTACCAACTAAGTACCTACCTTCCAGCTTTCAGCTATCTTCTTACTACACTACCAGTGGTCATTGACCCCAGATCAAAAACATCGAATCTTTTTTTTCTTTTTATTATCGTGTTCAGATATATCATATCCACAACGTATAAGGAGTTTCGCTACCTAATTAAAATTGACCCTGTATAGTGAACCCAAAATTATCCAGTCAAATATCGTAGGTACTGATTATCGCCGTATGAACGGGGAAATGAAATACTGACCTTGCTGACACCTAATTTCTGAAGTCCGTCACACTCACGATGTTCAATAACATTAACCTCAATTTTTATGGCATGAAATAGTTGCTTAGGCCACCTGCAAATTTTCGAAAGCAAAATCGTGTATAAAAATAAAATCTTCATCACATGATCCTATATAAACCCTGAAAATGTTTACATTTGGATAATTTGGGATACTTGCTTGCAGTCCAGAAGTTACCTTAACTTTGCACTTAACTTAACTTTACTTACGTCGTAGGTCTAAAGATATTATGCTACAAATTTACTAGTTATAGAATTCTTACAATCTTTATATATAAATCCAAAAAACTTGCATTCAGCCAAGAAACTATTCGAAATGTAGGTATGAGTGCTGAGCCAACTTCATAATACTTAATAATGTAGTTTTTCCTTGTGTAAACCAAAGATCCACAAACATTGTCATTTAAAAACTAATTCTAAGCTATCGTTACAAGCTCTTCTTAGTAAATAATAGCCATAGACTTATACAAAAAGAAAGACTCCGCGCCACGCATATCGAAAGTGAAGCACCGTACCGATCTAAGTGTGTGTGATTGACGATTGACGCTGTCGTGTCACGTAATGGCGGCCGGTCGGCATACTATGATGTAAATGTGAGTGTGAAGCGTGTTTGTACAAACGGTCCGGCATACTTACTGTGCTTCACTTTCGATATGCGTGGCGCGGAGTCCATCTTTTTTTATAAGTCTATAATGATAATAGCCATCATTTAACTTGCTGGCGGCACTTTCAATACGCAATAATAATACGCAATTTAACAGGAGAGAAAACTTTTCTAACATAGATAAATAAACTTTTAGGCTTGTTATAAAGTTACATAAATTGTATGCAGCTGCAAAGTTTAGAACTCAATTATGAAATATTAACATGTCGATTTTACTCGCTTGACTTGGCGCTTTGCTCCAATCGTTATGTAGACGCCAGCACATCAAGTTACTATAATCTGTCAAATTATTTTAATAGATTTTCAACTTTATTTATAAAGCACAAGGTTCAAGGTTGATTGGGAATATTTGACAGTTTCGGGTAGCTTGATGTGCTGTCTGTACCTACTTAGAAATCTTTATTGGACAAGTCATTGATGATTTGCCTTTCAAACTAAACTTTTAGAGCAGTGGTGGCCCAGTGGTAACGGCCGCGACTTACGAATTGTAGGTTCGAACCCTGACAGGTGCTTTACTTTGTGTAAATTATTTCATCACCATCACTGCTCTCAAAACGATGAAGGAAAACATCGTGAGGAAACCAGTATATAAATTCGAAGACATGTGTCATCTATCAATCCGCACTGGACCTACGTGGTGCATTATGGCCCACTCCATTTCACAGAGAGGAGGCCTGACCCAGGAGTGGGAACATGATAGGCTGATACTTAATGCTTTCAAACTAATATATTATTTACAACTCAAACTTAAATAACTCAATCATTTATCACATTCCAGAATTGTGGATGTGTGTGCACTCTGATGGTAACTCAAAATTGATAAATCATGTCACCCTAAATATGCATCTTCTTCCTACTTGTCTCTTAGATTTGAACATTTGATTCAAGATTCTTTATTTGTGAAGAGACAAGTAGGTAGACTTCATAGTGGTCTATGAAGTACCCTAAACGTAACATATATTTCCGAGAACCTTTCCCTAAGGTCATAGGTTCTCAACTTTATTTTACCCAATGCCCGCTTTAATATTTTTTTCTAGCGCCTATTATATTTAAACGTGTAATATTACATAGTCGTAAGATAGGACTACTCTGAGATTTCAACTGCCCCCGTTGAGAACCTACACTTTAGGTAGTCTCCGTTACCTATCGTGAATTATTGAATACCTACTTAGTCCTTGTCACTCGTCTAACTCTGTGTTGGCGCTCGACACTCGACAAATCTATGTTACTGCATAGGTTAGACCACCTGTCATATTGGATTATGAATTCTAAATGAGTCATGCGCAATGCAAAGGTGCAATCTATATCGGGTTTATAGCACTGCACACGTCTGGTATCTCGTCTGAATTTTAACACCCCTCCATTAAATTATCATTGTTATTTTGTGATATTCTTGTCGCAGTACTCGTATCAGCATTCCTTTGTTCTCCTCTACTACTGCTCCAGTTAGCATGTGTTCTCGAAATTCCAAGTCTGGATGAACGATTTTAGTTAGATATGAATTTTGTCTGAAATACTAAGTCTGGCTCCATTAAATATTAACAAATTCTAACTGCTTACATCTTTCACACTTTTACACTTCACTTCTTTTGGTGTGTAGTTCTGTATGTAAACATCTGAGGAGCGTTCGGCATACCTATGACTAACACGTCCAATTTAAAATGCACATATCATACTAAGAGATAAATAGGTAAGTATGCGTAATAAATCTTGTCTCGGAAGTTTAATCAATTGCTGATCGTTCCTGAAAAGTAACTGGGCTACTGTGGTGCCGTTGAACTGTGGGTCCATGGCACAGTGCCCGTGCAGCCGGGCCGCCGGGGACGCTGCCAACACCGTGGCACCATAACTGTGCCGCGTGCGTGCCAACTGCACACGCTATTGTCTGAACCACGCCGAACGACCGCCATTCATACTACATAGTAATTTTAGGATCGCGGCATTCGCAACGACGCAGCGAGTGTCCGCCCAAATAGCCGGCGCTTTCGTTGCGGTTATTTCAGCCGTATTTTAGCTAGAAATTTCATTACGAGTTTAGGAGAAGTACTGGAAAATGTGAAACAGAATTTTCAATATTGCCAAATCTTCTCTGTTGTTAGTAGCAGACGGACTTCGTTGAATTTTTCAGAAGCGAGACGTATTTGAACAGACTTTACACTAGTTAACGAAATATTACTTACATAGCATAATCTGGCAAAATCATAATCAAACAAAGCCTACTACTTACTGAGCAATAATAGCCATTCCTGATAGAGTTTTCACATCACCTGCTAGATAATGTCAAATTATAGTAAATTACTTATATATGTCATGCAAACCTAACCGCCGACCTCAACTAGTAAAAAAAAATTATGTGATTAAAAGTGTTTGTACAAACCTACTTACAGAAAATAAATCATTGTCATTGGGTAATAATATTGCCAATAATGTCATTTGAATTTGGAACCTCAATCAAAGATTTGTATTCGTACAAAAAAATATAAATTATGTATATTGCTTTGCAGTAGGTATCTCCCAGATGGTGTAAAAAGTAGAATAGGTAGGTATTCCTCGCCGGGGATAAAGGTGTTTTGGTGTTGTGAGTACCTCCCCCACTGAGCTCGGAATTCAATAAAGCGCCCGTGACATAAGACACGGATTTATCCCCTTAGTGAATAATCTGCAATTTAAAATTCGATGCAGGATCCGTGGCCGTTTAATTGCGAATGAACCACACCGTCATCCATCGGCGTCATCGTGCGGTGACTGGTTCACTGGGACACGCTTCTGAACGCTTGACAGATTTAGACGACGCGGTTGTGCTTACGAAAGTAATAGTGTAGATACTTATAACAATAAAACAATTTTTCTTTGTCTGTTTGTTCCGGCCAATCTCCGAAACGGCTTAACCGATTATGATGAAATTTGGTATGGGGATACTTTGAATCCTGGGGAATAAAATAAACTTAGGATACTTTTTATAGACATACCACGCGGGCGCAGCCGCCGGCGGAAGCTAGTTTATTTATAATATGTATAGACAATACAAGCATTTTTATACGCATACTTCCTAAAGTCCTTATCTATTCATTTAAGATTTTCTTATCTTAAATTTTGTATATATATTTAGTATATATACATAATTTAATTTAGTATATATACCCGGCTACCTGCACCCCTAGTAACTAATTTAGCTCGACACACATCTAGATAGAGGCGCTGTGCAACTGAACGTGGTTGCCGCTAGACCCCAATTAACGTTTGCATAATAACATTCATGTAATTAGTCTCTGAATGGAAACAGTTTGCGCTCAGACATAATTATGAAGCAATGAATTAGCAATATACTTACACACATCAAAAGTGTCTAGGGATCAACATATATTTTTGCAATAACTTTTCTCCTGATTGATATTAATTAAAATTTTCTTTAAGGATTCATCAAATAAAGTGTTTTCGTTTGTCACAGTAACGATAAACCAAGTCACC
The DNA here is from genome assembly GCA_963669345.1 of Gortyna flavago. NCBI lineage: Eukaryota > Metazoa > Arthropoda > Insecta > Lepidoptera > Noctuidae > Gortyna > Gortyna flavago. The sequence continues at coordinate 6,728,818 of OY770132.1, forward strand.
TTTGCATTAATAAAGAAATTTGCCATTTTCCTAATAAAGGGATTTTTGACATTTGAACCACTAACACAAAAGTTCGAAAAAAAGACTGAAATAACAGTTTTCTTTAAAATTTTATTGGGTAACTTAAACAATTAATAATCCGTGTTTCTACCGCGAACACTAACAACACAAGAACATCGGTTTGGCATACTCAAAATGAGTTCATCCAAATCACGCTGTGGAATGGCCGCCCATGTTCGTTGCAACAACAAAAAAAGGTCTTCTTGCGACTGGATACCCTCCATATTCGGCAGAGCTCTTCTCTGTAGCATATCCCATGCATGCTCAATCGGGTTCAAGTCTGGCGACTGAGCAGGCCAGGGCAGGACATTGATGTTAGCTGCGGCGAGAGTCTGTCTTACAACACTTGCGGTGTGCGGTCGTGCATTATCATGCATTAACTGAAATAAGGGACCGATTTGCACTTGTAGAGGAACGATGACGTCTGATACAATCGTCTCAGCATAAATTTGAGCGTTGAGGTTGTCTCTGATCCAAATCAACTCAGTTCTTCCGCCGATCCAAATACCCGCCCATACCATGATGGTTCCACCACTATAAGGATGGACTTCCTGGTAGGATTTTAATCGCTGTTGGCGTCCAGGGGTTCTCCAGTGTCGTATACGTCTTGTATCCGGTCTCATACCAAAACGAGACTCATCAGAAAAGCACACGAAACGCCATTGTTCTTCTGCCCAATTTCTGTGTTCAAGAGCCCATTGATATCGAATCCTACGATTGTGCATTGCTATAGGTAGTACCCGTAGCGGTCTTCGGGAATGAAGGTTCACTTCATGCAAGCGGTTTCTGACTGTTTGGTCGCTAATTAAGTTCCCTGAAGAGTGATGAAGCCTCACGGCTAACATCATGGCGGTTATTGTTGGAGCTCTTCGAGTTAAGATTTGAATGTATCGGTCTTGTCTCCGTGTGGTGCAGCGATACCGTCCTCCATGGCGCTCAGCCACGGTACCAGTGCTTCGGTAACGTGTCCAAAGTCGACTGATAACTCTGACTTGTATTCAGAGCTAAAGCCACAGTACGTTGCCGGGAACCAGCTTCTATCATTCCCACGGCTCTGAGCATTTCTTCCCTGCTTAAATGACGTCGCCGCTCCATAATAACGTTGGTTTTAATCAGTAGTAGGGAAACAGTAGCACTAATAATGTCTTCAATGCGTTGTATGTTTTTATAGGGAAAATATTGACAGCTGATTTTCATCTTTTACTCGAATTTGATTCACAGTTCCTGATTCAAATTATGAAATGCACCAAAAAGGATCCATATAAATTTATAAAATCATAAATTTATTACAAAGCCACATCTCAATCTCAAGAAATCCGCATAAAAATGCTTGATCCCTAGACACTTTTGATGTGTGTACTTCAAAATTATTGAGATAGATAGCTTAGTGTGTTACTCTATTGGGGCGCTAAATCGTTTTGAAGGATATTGCTAATACATTGCTTTATAATTTATGTTCGAAAAATGTGTCTGGTGAACAACGTTACCTAACGCAATGAATGTTGTTGAACTGTCAAAATGAAAGTCATTCCTACTGTTCGTGTTACACATTTTCTCAATCAACTTTGAACCTTATGCTTTAGAGATAGGTATAGTTGAAAATCTATTAAAGAAATTTCACAGATTATAGTAGCTTGATGTGCTGGCATTTGTCCGTATATAAATAATATTGACGATAATTTAATTATAGCATTCCAAATAAGTGAACTACCTGTGTATTATTAGTAAGGGAGGAAAAGTTTTAATTGTTTTATTTTATTATTGATTGCTCATAAAGATACCGAAAAAAGAAAAAGAATACCAAATTAAATATGATTTGATGTATTTTTGGGATCAACGACCGCTGGTAGTGTAGTAAGTGTTTACTCGTGTTTAGATATCGATACCCATCACGTCTGAGGAGTTTCGCTAACTAATTTAATTTGACCCTTTATACTACAAGTGTAGGTACCTTTTTATAAAATGTTGGTACTTATATATCAATATTTTAAACACATTTCAACAATACCTACTATTGTCGTACCTACCAATACAAGGTTTGTGAGGGGTTCGTTTTTTTTCTAAAAAAAAACAACAGGATCTTTATCTTTGCACGTTGAACTCCACCTCAACAAAAATCCGCCCACTGCGCGCGCCTCCTACTTTATTACTATACCAGATGAAACATTCATTCATAAAAATAAACGCAACAGATTATTTCGGTATTCCCTAAAATATCATACCTGTCTAATGTTTAAAGTATTTGCTACCCGCGGGGTACCTAATTGCGTAACACTCTATCAGTAGCAATGGGTTCCATTTTGACAGTTTAACAACATTCATTGCGTTATTTACGTTGTGGAGCAGACACATTTTTCGAACATAAGAAGCAATGGATCAGAATGGATCAGCAATATCCTTCAAAGTGATTCAGATTGAGATTGATAGTGTGATACACAATTAGGATGCTGCTCCAGCTGCTCAGTACGAGACTACCTATTATAATTATCGATCGATCGATAAAAGTTTTTTTTTATAAACTAGCTTACCCGACAGACATTGACCTAACCAATTTTCAATCACTCATACAAAATCTCATAGAAAAAAGGACATACAGTTTCGCCCGAATTTAAAACGTTTCTGGGATTTTTTCCAAAATTTTATTTCCATTTGGACTATTTACGAACATTTTAAAACAAAAAATAGCCAAATCTGTCCAGCCGTTCTCAAGTGATGCTCTAACCAACGAACACCATTTCATTTTTATGTATGTAAATAGATGACATACGAATACGACATATGAGCGTTTACGCCGTACGGCATTTCATACAAACTTTCAAGCCTTTGTTTTTCGAAATGAATGAACGGATTTTAATGAAACTTTATACGCATAAGCAGGATACAAAGGTCTAAAAAGTTAGCAGAGAACATTTTCGAAAAATTGTGTTACAGCCAAATTAGACCGATTTTAAAGTTTCCATAGAAACAGAGATTTCTAGTTATCTTTTTTTAATATAAGACATTTTTAAATAAGACACGAAAATGTTCTCTGCTAACTTTTTAGACCTTTGTATCCTGCTTATGCGTATGAAGTTTCATTAAAAGCGGTTCATTCATTTCGAAAAACAACGGCTTGAAAGTTTGTATGAAAAGCCGTACGGCGTAAACGCTCTTAACATTATTCAATAGGTACCATTACTCATTTTTGTACAGCATTCATTTAATGGCCCATAAAATAAAGCGCATTGTTCACGAACGGATTTACAAAACATTTATATATACCTACGTTCATGACCTGAATAAAGTTTCAGTATTGTTGTTATTGTAACAAACCATCAAAACGAGCTTCAGAGATATACAAAGTACCTACTTAGGTCTCTCTATCTTTGTCCTTAGTGGTATCTGGCAGATAATAGGTATAAACATACCTACCTACATAGAAAGACCTAGTTATTTATTTATGTAGCGCGGCCTTTTCAATAACGAACAGATGAATAGTAGAAATACATAACAGTGGATTTATGATTTTGCTGAAATAATATTAAAACCAGAACAGGGAAAAATATGTTAGGAACAAAATTGTAAAAAAGATTTGAGACTCCGTAGCCTAAAACCTAGCGTTATACTTAGGTACTAAAATGCTGTATGAAGATGCAGCGCAATGATTTGTTTTCGCAATGATTGTCAAGAATTTCGTCATTAACGCGATGAATCAGCGAGCTTGCACTACAAAGGAGAAAGAATTAATTACCAGTAAAACGTGCTACTGTAATAAATTGTACCTACCTACCTTTCGACAGTAGGTACGTTTGGGAATAAAACAAAATATTTTTGCCTCCTCAAAGCGCAAAGAGTGTCGAAAAAAGTTTCCGCTTTGATCGGCGGGCTGTGCTACGCTGACGTAAAAAACGGGAAATGTTTTGTTCGTTCCAATTTGTAATTCTCAAACAATGCCACTGCCTGCTACATTGGACTAGGGACTGGCGTAAACCTGTTTGTCCCTCAATCTACTAGGTACCTACTACTAGGTTTTACCATAGGTAAGTATTAAAACCCTCGGGATTACCTAACCTCTCTGCCTTATTATGAACCATAGATATAGCTGCCAAAGACTGATTAGATACTTAGGCCGATTACGATTACTTCAAAACTCAAACTCAAAGCATTTATTTCAATTAAACCATTTACAGGCACTTTGAATTGTCAAGAAGTCGGTCAGTCAGAAAATATGAAGGTAGTTGCCCATTCCAAAGCGTAGGTACCTATGGAGAAGAACGGGCAAGAAACTCCATGGACACTCTTTTATATTATATTTTATCAAAAATATTAGTTAGGTACATCATTAATGTTGAATTTATAATTATATGTGAGAACGATGTCAAAAAAAGACAACGGTGTTAAAAGCGTGCAGAGTATACAGCAAATAGTACAACTTAACAAAACAACAATCCAAAAATTAATTAAAAATAAGCCGAGGCAGCTAAATGATGACCAGCCCCAACTGACGGCGCCTGTTCACGTTCACATAACGCATAGATCAGAACCATTCAGCTCCACCATTTTGAAGGGAGCTAAATGATCCAACACACACGCCACCGTCAGCGAGACATTTTAGTGAGCATGACATACTATCAGCCGCCAGGGCACATTCAAGTCAATGAAAGACATATTATTATTACCCGGTAAATGATAGCTTTATAGTACATAGAACTCACATCTGTGCTATGCAATTAAACAATACAAAGGAAATTGAGTTTATACAATGCAAAGATAGTCTTACAATCTTCAGCAGCTCCAACAGTATTAGTTGTGGTTGTGGAGCAGGACCAGCATTGAGCCAGGCATTTTTATCAGCGCCCCTAACTTTAGTGTGCGTTTTATACAAGATTTGAATTTTGTCTCATTCAGTTGTAGAATGTGGTGAGGAATTTTATTACTTACCTACTTACGAATTACGATTTCAAAAATAGCAAGATAAAAAAAAACAATTTGTTTAATTTCAGCTACTCTCTGATGTAGGTACCTACCTACCTACCTGTTGTTCAGACCCGTGCAGCCATTCTGGGGTAAGTAAGTATTTTGCTTTTCTCTAACTTTAGCAACATCACAGCAGCTGTCCTGCGCTAAAAGCGGTAACATTACCCGAGAGAGCATATTATTTTGTAGGAAGGATGTTGTAGATATTTCGCGCCGTAATAACTCGCATCAATTTAGAGCCCTTTTCAGCGCTTCAGCGATGACTCGCGAAGCTTTCAGTGAAGTTTTGACATTAACGTATGTTTTATGTTGAATAATTTGTCTGAAAACGATATATTTACAGGAAAGTGGGTACTAAAGCCTTTCAAGAGGTTTTATCACGTCTCTTTAATACCTACATTGTTGCTTGTTGCACAAACGATTTTCTTTATAGCGGTAAAGGCGTCGTTAACATACCTACAGCCTGTTCGGACGATGTGATGGTCTCGTCTCACGGGTCACGTACAAAAATTCCACTTTGATGCCCTTTTAACATTTTAAATTTAACTACCCACATTCTAACTTTGTACCTACCGTCACTTATGAAAATCCTTTCCTTTGAAGGTAGGTACTACTTGAAATTTTCCAAATACCCTAATATGGAAAAAATTTAAGTTACCCCGCCAACTTTTCAATATTTTTAATTGGTCGAGCTATTTTCGGGTTTTGCGAGACTAACTTTACATATAATTAAAACGAAATCCGTGAATTGTCGTCCCACACCTGTACCTACCCACACAGGCAATACTATATAGGTAGGTACCGATTCTATTTATAAACCAATTGTCACAAAACCAATGATTCGTGTCTCGATCACGATCAAGATGGAGTGAAGTTCTAAGTAATAAACTAGAGAATAAGGGATTCCATCAAAGCTTTCAACTAGGTACAGCGCCTTAAGTTTGATTGAAGTTCGGCGCCAAGTTATCGAGCCGTTATCACTTTGTCTCTTGTACCAGGTACATACCTATCATAGAATAAGAAAATCGTCTAAATATAAGTAAAAAAACTCCCGAATGTAGGTGTTTTTTTCTTTTTGCGTTCGCCGAATCAATCCTCTACCACCTCCATGCTACAACCGCCCAACTGGAAGTCTAAATAAACTCCGGACCCAGATCATTGGCCTAAGCAAAAAAAACCTGCTCAGGTGGAGATTCATAGACGTCTCCGCCTTGGAGTGTAAATTTGGAGCTGTTTCACAAAAAATTGGGACACTTAATATCATGTCCTACGTGTCCTGTCAGCTGCTCGTTACAGGAACTGATGAACGCTAGATGGCGCCAAACATGTAGCCGAATTCTGGGCCGAGAGTATACCATCGAAAAGTTAAGAAGAAGACCGCTCAACTACCATGGGTAAGGGTGCTTGCACAAAGAAGCGGGTTTTCTGGCCCGACATGTACAGATCGCTGCAGGTTGATCTTAGGAAAGAAACTGCCATGTTACCTACATGTTTTAGCCGTTTCTTATATTTGTGAGCGCAATGAGCGCATAAGTTAACACGGGACTATTTTGCCCGCACCGATTGGTCCCGACTTGTCTTTACCGGGAACCCCCAAAGTTTTTAATTTTCGATGTTTTATTGTTTGTATTTCCTGTGCGTGTCCCAAATAAAATATTTTTCATCCTTCCTTTTCTTTCACCCTATAGTTGACGTTAATTTCATATGCAAAAGCCTATGTTAGCACGAAGCCCCTACGCGCTCTGCAGCTCACGTTACGAGCTGCTACGGCGGCGGCGTAGCGTAGCGCGACCAGGGATTGTTGAAGCGCCCTGCCACTCTGGAACTGTAGCTATACTGAAGGCATTTATAATGCATTCAGTGCATTTCACTTCCATTTATTCTTATTCTGTGCCCGTCAGTACATAGCTTGCACTAGCTTGTACACGCTGCCGTATCGGCTCAGGACACCATTACGTGAATACACCCTAAAGGGCCGTCTCCAAGAGCGAGAATCGCGGCGATATTATCTTCGTGCCACGTATTTCTATATTCTCGTGTCTCCACACGGCAATATCATCGCGGCGAAGATGGCACGGCGAGACTATCGCCAAGATTCTCTCGCGCGTGGAGACGGCCCCTTACAGTGGACGGGCGACTTTAACTCATTAAGTTCCGGTAATGAGACACAATTGATTTTCTATTGTATCGTGACCGATGTAGCACGTGCGGGGCTTGAACGGTTTATATTCAATTAGACAAGCTTGGCTGAAACAACACCAAAACGCTACCAAATAAAAACACAGTGTATACTTAAAGCGTGTGTAGTGTTTATTATTATGAATTCAACAGTGTCGTTTGTACATTTCGATAAATTTTATATAACAGTGTAAACATTTAATTCATTGTAAAACTATTGAATACAACAACTTCAAGCAATTATTCATATATGCGTATAACAATTTCATAAGCTTAATGTAAGTATATGTTTTAAATTCATTCAAAGAACTCGCGACTTTTCGTCGCAATGTTTTTAGTCTTTGCGATTTTTTTCGTTAAGGTAGTAACCACACTTACCGATTCAGAACTGGCTTGAGCCAGCCACTTTCTGGCTGGCTCAAGCCGATTCCGCGTCGCAAAGTGTAATCACTGCCTAATTGTTCCTTTTCTGTCATAATACTGATGTTTTAACGATAACTTAATCTAGTAAAAAAATAACACTGGTACTCGCTGGTACTTACTGGTACAGTTTACACTGAACAGTGACGTCGTTAATATATGTATTATTTACTTAATGTACTGGGAATAACATGACAAAGCATATTATGATTAAAATTGTGCAATATGACACAATGTATGCAATAGCTTCAGCATCGCGTGTTTTGTTTTAGCGATTTGCATAGCATCCTCTTCAGGACCTAATGTGAAAGTTGTGGGTTGTTTGCCCAGTACTTTCACATTAGATTTATTAGCAAGAGGGTTAAAGCAAAATAGGTAGCACATGTACAACCGCACAACAGTGGGAACATTTGCATGCACTACGAAAACCACCCTTACTGCTACGCCATAAAGGCGCGGTCTATGTCAAATTGTTACCACTGATTAGCAGTCGACTGTACTATTTTATAAAACTGTTTTTGGTGCCATCTTCTTTCTAACAATGTGAACAATTCATAGGCGTTTTTTCCCTCCTTTGCTCTCGGTGACATTGGAGTCAAGACTACACATATCGGTGTAGTTGCAATTGTATATACTTTCGTGGAAATGTTCCTTCAAATGCTCCAGTGGACATAGCTCGTGTTCACACATCGGTAGCTTAATTATTTTTTCTTGGTGAAGTGTCAAAACGCGGTCGCCGTCCTTGCATCTGGGGATGAAAAGTATGGATAATGATTATTATAACGGCTTAGGAAACAAACGTGATGTTTCTCGTCCTTTTAAACGTAGCCATGAATAATTGATTCCCCCAAATCTCCCTAGTTTACCCAGGCCATCATTATAATCTATATCGATAAACGTACCTACTAATAATAAAGCTGAAGAGTTTGTTTGAACGCGCTTATCTCTGGAACTAGGTACCGCTCGGATTTGAAAAAATAATTTTGCATTTGATAGCCCAATTCTTGAGGAAGGCTATTTATTTTATTTTTAGTCGAACAAAACGAAAATAATATAGAAAAAACAGAAAGCGAAAACGTAGTAATAGCGTAGTAATAGGCGATGCGATGCGACGGGGTAGGTCGGGGGAATAAAAATCTTCACGCGGACGAAGTCGCGAGCAATAAAGCTAGTAATATGGACCTAGATAAAATTGTAGATATTGTACTAGTTTTAAACAGTCCCAATGCTAGACCAAGGTCTGTTGTCTTAAGGCAAACACCACTGTTGCTGAATGGAAAAACACGAAACCGCACTCCTTTCTATTACATTTCGATGCCAAACATGAACTAATTACGTCGTGTTCTGTTATTCCAAATTACAACGAAACACTAAAACTAAATGTTAACCTATTTCTTCATAACAGATTTTCGCAACAGTTTTAAAACATTCTATAATAAAACTGCGCTCCTATTTTGTTCGTCTGAGATTTATATATTCGCTCAAGTGCCAATTAATCTGAATTTCACTGGCACGCTAAGAAATCTGGATTAAGTGCTACTTTTAAAAATTAATGGTTTGATCTCATTTGTTACTTATAGGTATACTTACTTACTGTGCATCGTACACACTGATTTACTTTTTTCGAACTGTACTTTATCGATCTGTGCGAACTAAAGTGCCGTAAAAGCCGCTCACTAAATCGTGACAGACTTATAGGTTTTAAAACACAGTTCCTTAATTTTTATGCGGTATTCGTTACAGTGTCTGCCGATAGACGGCGCCGCCGCGAGGCTGGCCCAGAAAGAGATGGCAAGATGACCTGGACGCGTACCGCAAGGGCTGGTTGGAGGTAGCGCGGGAAAAGAATTCCAAGAAGGAGTTGGGGGAGGCCTTTGCCCATCAGTGGGACAGTATAGTATAACAAAAAAAAATAGTTACAGTATTTTTATCTCACGGCGCGACACGCGCTTTACTTGTGTTTACCAAGTGTAAAAACAAAATAAAAGTCCTGCAGTCCGTATTTTGGCCACGGCGGCCAATCTCAACGGAGTCTAGCCTTCGGCGCGGAAGATATAATAGAGCACAAGTGTGTGCGCAGACACAGGTACAATCCCTCTTCCCTCACTCTCACAGTCCGATGGGACGGCAATGAAATCGGAAGCGTGTGTGTTATATGCTGACACTACTCATCTTCACGCACACATTCACACGCACACCGTGTTTGGACACTTGGCAACCACATGTAAAGTGCGCGTCGCTTCGTGAGAAAAAATACTATACTGATTTATAACTTACTTGAACAACACAAACGCCAAGTTTGCCGCAAAGCAGTCTATTTCGGACAGTTTCCACTCCCTGTCCGCCACTATCTGGTCTCCTTTGAGCGGCGACGGCGGTCTAAAGAGCTTCAGATGCGTCAGGATCTTCAGTACAGCGCCCGAGTGACTGAATAGGAAGACTGACCGGTAACCGCGTTCTTTGCTGCGTGGAATGAAATAGTGAGTTAGAAAACAAGGAATAAAAAAGAAGTAACTAAAGCCTATTCAAATCTCTGATTCCAATTGATATTATTTCCACTTCAACAAATTTAATGTCAACTTTATTTACAACATTTTATTAACAAATACAAACTAAATTAAGTTGTTTTCAGAATAACACGAAATGTGGGTGCCCCTTATTCCCGAAGTGTTAGGACTCTGCCTAACCCATCGGAGAATACAAGCGTGAAAAAGAGTCATAAGATTTTGGAGTTGTAGAGCAAACTGAACTCTACAGTTAGTAATTAAAGTAATTTTTCGAAACACAACTATTTGTTTATATTTTTGGAAAGTAAATTGCGAACGCAATTCACAAACATATAAGTAACTGTGTTCAGACAGATCTATTAATTTCAGTTGACTTCAAACCTTAAATGAAATGCAGCACTAGTAATAAATATGCTAAAACAACTTTGTAGAGGTGTCTTTGTTACTGATAACGTGTAACTGCATCTTCCTAAAGTTCAATGTATAAAATTTACATAAAATGTGAATAATATAAAATACAAAAATGATGAGTTTTACCCAAGAAATTCAAACATGTTTTTCATTAACATGCATGCTTGGCGATACGTTAGTTCGTGTCCATAGCCATCGAGCCAATACGCTTTCAGATCATGGTAATACTCAAACACCTGAAAAATAAACAAAGATGTTTAAACTTAACTCATTAATGTCATCGTCATAAGCAGAAGTTATACCTACTGAAAAGATTACTGTAATGGAATTAGGAAAAGGCCATTTTTTTTCCTAATTCTTTAGACTCTAAAGAATTGAAAATTAAAAAGACCTCTAAAGTTTAGAGGTTGGAGGTTTTTTTTTTTGTGTATACATTTTCACAGTAATATTATTTGCATGACTTAGCACCACACAAGCTCAGTGTTGTGTCGTGTCGTGACGCCTGTGGGAGTAGTGTCAGAAAATCAAAACTCGTTGTTTGGGGGGGTAGATCCCGCGTCACGACCCAACACAACACAGTAATGTGCCAGTGGCTTAACGACGTTTTGCTATGAGTGTATAAGTTACCTGTATGCTTTTTTCATCAAACCCGTAACACCAGGGTGATATGTGGTGTTTATCCCATGAAGTTTCATATCCACAGTACTTGTACATCAAATTCACCGTCTCTGTAAATGAAAATGTAACTTTAGTAAATACATTTTTGTTCAAAAGATTCTTATGATTTAAGCATGAAAAAAATACTGCATACCTATAATGAATGCCAGCATTAATTCTATAATACCAATAAAGGTATGTCCTAGCTGGGCAGAGCAGCGTGTTTATTAATATCGATGGACACAAAGTGTCTGGGTATGTTAGGGTGATAAGCTTACCCGATAATCAGTTAAATTTTGCGGCGACAAATTGCAACGCAAGACATGCGTGTAGATGTAAAGAAAGAAATAAAAAGTATTAATTGTGACTTGTAGATAAAAAATAAAATTATATTAAAAGAAAGTAAAAAAGACAAAGTCCTGTGTAGATTAGTTTATGCGTGTAAATTTGGGTTATTTTGAATACGCCTGCAACACGTTGGTCCTGAATAGCCACAACACTGTACAGAAAAAATATACTTACAGTCGTGTGTTATTTGCTAAAACGCAACACATCGATATAAGTACACTAAAGCCGCTACGCTCGCAACACCATGCACTGCTCAACTAGTGAAGTGAAGGGTAAACAGAAACAATAACGAAGAATGGAAGGTTTGTGACACTCAAGCAAACTAAAGCAAGCTTCAGCGACACAGCGCAGCAGTTATAGTCTTACAAACCGAATTCCAGTACTCTATTGAGGCCCAGTCTATGAGAAATAGACTCCAGCGTCTGATTCATTTCACGACTATGACTAAACAACTCGGTCTCCTTGTAAGTTTCAGGATTTCTCTTAACTTGTGTTAGCCACCTGTCACAGTGTTTGTAAAACTGAAAAATTGCAACTGAGTGAAGAGAGAAGCTAAAAGTTAAAGAGTTAAATGGCCTAATTTTCAAACGGGGTTTAAGGAGGCTGCAATACAGGTCAGTGCTCATATACACGAGCTGCACGTTGCCAACGGCAGAGGCAACGTCACGCTCGTGTATTACATGCACTTAATAAATAGGTGTGTGTCTGTGTGTGCGATGAAAAGATCTCAATGACAAAGGTTACTTTACTGTAGGATACGCCGACGACATAACCATAATAATAAATGGCACCCACGAAAACACACTGTGCAACCTAATGCGCCAGGCCCTGAAAATAATAGAAAATTGGTGTGGTAAACACCAACTATCAGTGAACCCCACAAAAACCGAATTGGTTCTCTTCACAAAAAAGAGGAAACTGACGACACTACAACTACCACGTTTCTTTGGTACAACCCTAAGCCTATCAACTGAAACCAAATACCTCGGCATATTTTTGGACAAACAGCTGAATTGGGCAAAACACACCAACTACATTACTACGAAAGCCAGCATATCACTGTGGCAATGCAAGCGAATGCTTGGAAAAAATTGGGGGATTAGCCCCAGGGTCACTCACTGGCTATACACCACAGTTATCCGACCAATCATCACATACGGCTCACTAGTCTGGTGGCCCAGAACAGACCTGAGCACAGCCCAAAAAGACCTTGAAAAGCTGCAGCGGCTCGCGTGTGTGGCAATCACCGGCTGCATGAGAACTACACCCACTGCTGCCCTACAGACCATGCTCGGACTACCGCCTCTACACCTTGTAGTGCGGGAAGAAGCGGCCTTGGCTGCCTTCAGGCTCTCTACATCAGGAACCCTGAGCAAAGACTCTAGGGTCAAACACATACGCTTAAAAGAAAATGCGATCAAATGGCAGCCAATGATGGCATCACCCTGCGACAAAGCCCCGAAACAATACTGCTTCCAAAAGCACTACAACATAATGCTTAAAGAGGAGCAGTGCGACTACTCAGGTTCGAAGGAACTGAGAATGTACACTGACGGTTCAAAGACCGACTGCGGAACTGGAGTCGGAGTCTTCTCACACGACCTCAACATAAGAATATCCAAACCGCTGGGAAAGCGCAACACGGTCTACCAAGCGGAGTGTGTGGGCATAACACAAGCGGCTTATGCCATAGCAGCCAGAGGAGTTGCGGACACCCATATTCGCATACTCTCTGACAGCGCCTCAGTCCTCCAATCCTTAGATAAAAAATGCATCACATCGAAACTAATACTAGAATGTCACAATGCGCTTGAACAGGCAACTGTATTGAACCGCAATATAGTGACACTACAATGGATAAAAGGACACAGTGGATCGCTAGGTAACGACGCAGCTGACGAGCTGGCCAGAAGGGCATCGAGCATGCCAGTCTGTGGACCGGAACCTATCGTGCCCATCCCCTTCAACCAACTACGCAGGTGGCTACAGGAGTACACCCACACACAAGCAGAAAGCTGGTGGACGTCGTCACCAGGCTGCAGGCAGTCCAAGGAAGCTATGCCATCACTGGATGGCAAGCTAAGCAGTCGCTTACTACGATTGGACAGGAAAGGCCTGCGCCTGGTGACGGGGACCATCACGGGACACTGCTCGCTAAACAAACACTTTCACACTATAGGCATAACGGACAGCCCCCTGTGCAGAGCTTGCATGGTGGCTGATGAAACCATTGCGCATGTGCTCTTTGAGTGCACAGGCGTCACCCAGATCAGGACACAAACCCTCGGGACACCCAGATCGTACACAGATGTTCTCAAAAGACCAGGAGACCTAATCAGCTTCTGGAGGGAGGTGGGCTGGTTGGAATAACCGCCAACGGCCGCCATGGCCCACGCACAATGGTCCACTGAAGGACTAAGTGCGGAAACCAAACCCATAACATAGAACATAGAACATAGAACATAGTGTGTGCGATGTGACGACAATGCAAAAGCGCATCTATTTAAACAGGTAGGAACCTGTTTAAATAGAATAATCATATTATTGGCCGCTTAAGGCTATGCGCGCACTACGATTTTAATCGTTGCGATTTAATTATAAAATCGCAAACACAAAATTTTTTCAAGCGAATTCTCAAGCGATTTTTTTCCGCAGTGCGCAGACTCTAGTACATTTCTATTGTTCACAGATTGACGAATTTTCTTCGCAACGATTAAAATTCGTAGTGCGCGCTTAGCCTAACGTAAATGTCGAAGGGAATTTTATTTGTTTCGTGCATTGCCATCTCATTGCAATCATCTTACCGGTGCATTCGCGGCCACAGGCATATAATACGGCTATGACCGCGAATACGCCGTAAAGTACGCGCGTATTGTAGCGACATAAAGATTACTTCTTCATCAGATTTGTATCATTAATGAATTTAAAAATACTTTACTCGTAACACTGGGTCAACTATTGTGGCTGGTGCAAATATGATATCTTGTGATTCCTTTTTCTCGAACAAGCCATTGGTGAAGTATCTCGCGCTTTGCTGAGCCCTTTGTGTTGCTGTGTAGCGAAACTGGAATATTTATTACAAAAGAAAGTTTAGTTGAGGTAATATATATTAGCAGTGAATCTGGGCTCCCTCTTAATTACAGGCATATTGATGATGTTATTTAGTATAGAATTAGTTTATGCCAGCCATTGGTTTATTTAGTGATGAAGAGTTAATAAATAAATAACAATAAATAAATTTTGACCTTTAAATTGTATGTCCAAGGTCCTGTTGCACCCCACCAAAATGATAAATGATTTGATCTCTGCAAGTTGGTTTGTACAAACACTTTTATATGTCAATCATATTTTTAAAAACTAGATGAGTTTGGCGTTTCCTATCTGACTACTCTGAGAAGAAAGGCCGAATCAAACTCAGAGCTTCTTTTGTTGTTATAAACATAACATAACATCATACCTTCTTTCGCGAAGGGTTGGGCTGAGGTGTACCTATAGTACACCTATATTTTGCCATTACAAGTTATAGCGAGCGAACCTATTGCCTTCAACCCGGCACAAATACAGACTGCTACTAAGAAATTCTAGATTGAAAAACCCTATAACACCCTTATGAAAAGTGTATATCTTTTCGCCTACAAACTGGCGCCCAAACATGCAAGTACATATTCTGTATGATGAAAACACAACTTACTAAGAATGTCTTGTTGCTATATCTCTGTTTGATAGCATTGGGAAATCTTTTCTGCATTCTCTCAGCTAGAAGTATCATTTCATCTCGACCTTCCAATGTCAAGTAGCTTTCTTCATCAGCATTAAGATCTGTTCTCCAGTCTTGTAGATTGTTTAATTGCTCATTTGTTAATTGACCTGAAAGTGTAGACAGTTAACAGGAAATTAATATTATTTATACTATAATAAAATAAAGTGATACATCGTTTGTTTGAACATACTAATCTCTCGGAACTATTTGGATTAAAGATTTGAAAAATTCTTTTGCATTTGATCGCCCAATTCTCGTATGTAACATCACGGTACAACACTTGGGAGTGTAAAAAGAAAAAAAGTGTTATTTTAGTATGTATATTGCAGACACAAAGTTGCGGGCAGAAGCTATGATTTGATAAAAATTTTAAATTACCCTCTGATTCACCATATTCAATGGATAATGTTTCATTTAGTGCAACTAAATCATTATAGAATGAAATCTAAGGCCCGTGCATCAAGTACCATACAGTGACTAATAAAAGTGAGTAACTGATACATCTAAGTAAAGCTAATTTCAGACATGAGTGATTTAGTAGTAAAAACTTTAAAATTGTTTAAAATAGTTTTTCTCTTAATTAAATAAGTCAAACTAATAAATGACATTTATTCTGGAAATTGGTACAAACACTTATTCCAACAACTGAGTCAGATCATGTCATCAAGCAAAAAGATTATAAACTGGTCAGTCATATACAGGACTAGCTTTTGCCCGCGACTTCGTCCGCGTGAAATTTCACCCTCCCCCCATGGAATTTCAAAAAACCCTTTCTTAGTGGATACCTACTGATGAGTAGGTATCCACTAAGAATGGGTTTTTTCTTTGTGATGACATAGAACACACCCTCCAAATTTCATGTGTCTAGGACCAGCGGTTTAGACTGTGCGTTGATATATCAGTCAGTCAGGACTTTGAATTTTATATATATAGATGGCAGGAACATTGACGTGCAAACTGTAACCATGAATTCAGCACATGATTCTAAACCTCCTAGTGCAGAAATATTTCGTTGTTTATAAAAAAAAAACAGCTGTTTCATAGATGAGTGCAATAAGTACAAACAATCAAAATGTATGGAACAGCAAATAATTTTTTTAATAACTGAAGAAAAATTTCAACATTGTATTTGAGAATCATGTATAGAATCCATGGTAAACGGTTGCACGCTGATGTCCCTGACACCTGTATATAAAAATGCAGTGCTGCATCAAACAAGATAGTATATATTAAGATAGTGTATATAAACCTTTGCCATGTTCGTGTTGCAGTAACACTTCATACTTTAACTCTACAAGTTGTGGAACAGCATGTATATCTTTACGACTTGGTAATCTAGTGCCATGACGAGTCACCATCCATATTTTTGTATCTTTGCAATCTGAAATTCAAATTGTAGGATTCTTAGCTAGATGTCAGAAAACTCAATTGACATAGAATGCACATTTTAGAACAGCCCCAAAAAATGCAGTTCTATTAAAATTGCTTTTTTAATTTAAAGCATCATTACTTAAATGGGCGTAACTAAGTGTTGTATAAAATCCGATTGTAAACTGGGTTACTTTATTCAGATAAGTTAGTGGTTGAGAAATCGAAATATTTACATATTTAAGCAGGACGGACTTTAAAAAAATACTAGTAAGTACGAAAGCTATTGAATTCGTTTAAACTTACTTGGATACTTTATTCTTGAATCATTCTTATTAGCTCTAAACCTGTAAGGTGTGCGTGAACCTAAATGATGGCGAATATAATTTGTTTTTAAAGACCCTACTGATGCTATATCGTAAATTAAAGCTAAGAGAAAAACTGAGATTAATATATTCATAATTTATTTCCAAAAATAGAATTGTAATTGAAAAACTTGAAAAGGAACTTTTTTTAGATTTAAAGTTTGGCTTTCTCCCTGTGAATTTCAGTTTTCAAAATAAATAATAGTTTGACAGTTGAATGACATTGACAAGAGATTTTTTTTCTTTTGTTCCTTGTGGAACAGGCTAGGGTCAGAGACCATGCTGCCTAGTCATCAGTCAGTTTTGACAAGAGTTTTCTATGAAAACATTTTTGTTTGGATACATGTATCATAATTTATACACAAACCTTCCGTAATGCTTTTTTCTAATTGATAGTGAAAACAATGGGTTTTCACTCTCATACTCTCTAAGTTAGAGACTCTAACTCATATATTATAATGTACTCTGTGCTGTCTAACAAGAGGTGAAAACCGCATCAAAATCCGTTGCGAAGTTTTTATGTACAGAGGCCAGCACATCAACCTACCCCAATCTGTCAAATTTTCCCAATTGAATATGAACCTTATTCCTTTGCAGTAAAGTTGAAATTCTATCAAAGAAATTTGACAGATTGGGGTAGGTTGATGTGCTGGCCTCTGTACAACGCGGTTACACATCCAGACACAAATAAAAACGACTCTTCATAAAATATTTTAGAGATTTGCTTGTTCATTACCACTCATTACTATACATGAGTTAAACTAAATAAGGTGGATATTTGAAACGGGTCAGTAAGGGTAGTCAGTATATAGTGTACTCTGCGAAGGGTACAGAGAACTTTTTTAAATTTCTTTGATAGATTTTCAACTTTATTACAAAGGAATAAGGTTCTTATTCAATTGGGAAAATTTGACAGATTGGGTTAGCTTGATGTGCTGGCCTCTGTACCTTAACCGTTGTTGTACCTTTACATATACCTACAGGAAAACGTTATGAGGAGACTGTCCGTAACTTTTTAAGAGATTTTGTTTTATATCTATCACAGAGCACTTTTTTAATAGAGTATATCTATTTACAGGTTTGAATTAAAATTTCAGCTTGCAAATGGTAAATTTTCACAAAAACTCTTAGATGCTAATCGATCCTGTTTCATATGGATGAAAAAAGTCTATTGGACCCACAAAGGTTTCAGTATGTACAAGCCTTCCATTTTAGCCTATTTAAATAAGCCTAAGCACCTGCCAGCCAGTTCATTGATAAGCTAGGCAATTATCTGAATGGCTGATTTAGCTACACTCTATCAAAAAGTACTCTGTGTTTAGCTAGTTGATGTCGATATTTAAATTAAATTTTTTCTCATTTACTAAAATCCGTAGTTGACCACCACAGTTGTTCCTTGGAATTAATAAACTAAGTACACAATAATTGATTGTCATAGCTTTATTTTACAACATAAAAAATCTTATTCTACTTGTAACAAGACATTTGATTGCTGTAATGTGGCTTTTAACATAAATGGTTTATTCAAACTTTCCACATTGAAAGTTTCAGTGGCAAACTCTTCACTTTCAGGGTTTTCATGCAAAGAAAAACTGATGTCTTTAACATCTCCTCCGGCATCAATAGTTTGAACATTCTGAGCATAAGGTGTAGTTCCTTCTTTAAAGAGTTGAACTGTTTGATCTAAATACTTTAAATAGATATCTTTTCCTAAAAATTCAACTTCTGTGTTTAAGTCACCAAGAGAAAACTCTGGAATATCCAGCAACAAGCCAGCTTCCCTGGCACATCCAACGGAAATCACTTCATCTGGACTTATCCCCGAAAGCACTTCAGCTTCAGGTAACAGATTTGCAATTGCAGACTGCAGTTTTGGTATCTTCATACTTCCACCACAAATAACTATTTTGTGAATTGGTCCACCAAAGCTTTCAATGACTTGTTGGGCAGGCTCCATATACGCATTAATCTTTGATGAAATCACATTTTCAAATCTTGCACGCGACACATTCTGGCTCCAATCCACACCATCTAATAGTGATTCAATAAACACATGAGCAGAGTTCAATGTTGACAGAACATGTTTACAATTGTCAGCATGAACTAGTAGTTTTCCCATAGCTCTTCTACTTTCTTGAGGATCTAATTTCCATTTTTGTCTGAACTCTTGTGCAATATAATCAGCCAAATCTTTTGTGAGGCACTGGCCTCCTAAGTCTGACCGGTAGATATTCTTCTCAACTGTCATAAATCCACCAGACACCTTTACTACAGAGACGTCACACGAGGATCCTCCTAGCCTATAAACCAAGACATTGACATCCTCAACTGTTTCTTCAATATTATAGGCAAGGAGTGCAGCTGCTGGTTCGCTGATAACTTGTAGAACATCAAAGCCGGCCAGTTCAGCACACTTCACAAGCCTTTCTGTACTTGTAGTAGACCAATGCAATGGTGCAGCCAGTACTAACTTCAAATCTCCTTCGTTATTCATAGCATGGCTGGCAATAGTAAACAATTTAGCGTAGATTTTGGTAGCAATGGTATCAGGGTTAGAATAGACAGTAGTTTCACTTGTTTCGAACTCGTACACCACTTTGTCTTCATTCTGGATGCGACACGATGAGGATGATTCTACGTACGCGAGGTCATCAGCATTGAAGTCACTGTTCATGAGGCGTTTGTTGTGCTTGATGATCGATTTGGACGACGCCTGTCCAGATTTCGCTGGTAGTCCAATCTCCCATTCTGTGCCGTTTAGTGCTACAATAGCAGGAGTCACTCGGTCTCCAGCATCATTGGCGATAATTAATGGTGCACCATTAGAATAAGAAGCTAACGATGCCGAATGGTTTCCCAAATGTATTCCGTATGCCGCAGCCATTTTCTAAATTGGTATTACAACTGCAATCTCAAAATAACTTCGGTAAAATTATTAATATTACTTATATCACAGTACCAAAATCTTCAAGTTTTAGTGAAACACTGGAATAATATTTTCTTTAAAAATTATAACCTACGCTGACACCACCCAAACACATTTTTAAGACAGTGACAAGTCTTTGACACTTACAGACTTACATAAGTTACATTTGACAGTGACATTGACAAGCGACATCGAATGTAAACCATAGCCAAGACGAAACCAACAAAAACAAAGAATAAAATAACGAACCCTATTTTAAAATTTTTCTAAATAACTGGTAAGTGAGTTACAATAATAAAGTTCAAAGCCCAATCTTAATAAAATTATTAAGAAAATAATAATTGGTTAGTATAGATTCTGGAGGCCAAAAAATAAATTAAATAGCAAACTTTTTTTTTTCCAATTATAATGGTAATATTTCAGATTTTTTTTTAACCACTTCAACCAGGTATTGGTTTTATTAGAAAATCTAAGGTCAGAATAAGTAAAAAACTAAAATAAAATTGTTTTATGACTTCATTAATTAATGTGTTTTTAATACTTACATAATTTTTCCACCCAAAAGCTTTTTTTGTGTTTTTGATTTGTTACCACAACAAGCAAAGACCGCCACCGTTTAGTGCTTTTGCCCAGTTTACATAAACTAAATAAAAGAAGTTCGAGCGGGCTTTTTCAAACAACAAATTAATACTTAATATTTAATTTCGCTTTAGTAATTTTGATTAAAGCGTAATAATATTTAATGGAATGGATTGTAAGCAAGAAGAAGAAGCAAACATTGTTCTTGATGGTCGTCTCCAAAATATACTGAACAGTTTATCAAGGTGTAAAATTGTGAGCACTTAATAAAATATATTAGGTAATCTTTAGACAAATTAACAATCCTCTCTTGGTTAAAAATACTTACCTAACAATGCTATGTATGACATAGGATTTTACAAACGAAAATGAAGAGTGCAAGAAATTACGTGACGCTAATTCCAAGTTGGAAGTGGAATTGAAGGAAGTTCGTGAAATGGAGAAGTCTCATCGCTACCATTTGTTGACATCGCGGGAGATGATCGGGAATCTTCAGGAAACTGTGTCACAGCTGGTTTATTTAAAGCGCGACGTAAAAAAGTTGAAGGAGCAGATATCTATGAAAAACACTAACATTGCGGACATAGAAAAGGTACCCATGTAACATCTATGCATCTATAATAGAACATAATTTTTCTGAGATAGTGGATAAAACAGTTTCATTCACAGAGCATGTACTAACCTTTTAGTTCTCTTCATCTACGGTCCTACACTCCTACCGATTCAGATACAAGAGTGTGGTACAGTCAACCACACATAATTTGGTAACACTTGCACTATACTTCGACTTTTAATTATTAGCTGCAGTAAAATGACACTTCTTAAAAACTCATTTCGGACTGCGTTTAGAGATAAGCATGTCAAATGAGTTTCGTTTGTTACACTATTCTGTACTAGAAAAACAAGATTTGGTTGATGGCCGCGAAAAAACGAAAAGACGCCAATTTCAGTCATTTATAATGTAACACATACCTAAGCTGTCATTTTACTGCAGCGAATTAAAAGTCCGACTATACGTAAATCGCCCTTACTGCCTTACTACATTTTATAGGTGATGTCAGTGTCAAATTGTTACAACTGGTGTAGGGTTGACTGTACCTAGGTACATACTTGATTTCTATGGATTATTTTGGGCATTTTTAGGTACCTATGCGCTATTTTTGGGCAGCCAGACGAGCGTAATAATAGGTAGATACCCAGAGATAAGCAGTTATGTAGGTACTTTACTTAGGTACCTACAGACGCCAGCACATCAACCTACCCGAAACTGTCAAATTTTCCCAATCAACTTTGAACCTTATACTTTAGCAATAAAGTTGAAAATCTATCAAAGAATTTTGACAGATTGTAGTAGCTTGATGTGCTGGCGTCTGTACGTCCGCGTCGCTCAAAATTAAGGCATTGACTGCCAACGCGGTCACCGACGACCGCGAACAATAGATTTTCTATTGTGTCTGTTGTCTGGCAGTTAACGTGTTAATGGAGAATTTTTCTTTCGACTAGATTAGGCGACGCACTTGAACCGGCATAAACTACGCTCAGTTAGCCCCATCCCTGTAGAATAACAAACTAAGTAGGTAGAACTTTAAATTCAGTGGACCAGTCTTTGCTTTACAGGACAAAGAAAATACTCTACAGAAACAGAACGAAAATGTGTTGAAATTGCGAAGTGCGTACGAGAAACAAATTGAAGAGTTGAAGGGTGACAGTAAAAGGGAAAGTTAGTATCATTTATCATCAAATACTTACCCACTGTCCACACACTTACGAAGGGTTCGGTAGCTATTCTCTCTCGTTCTGGCTTGATACTTGCCTACATAATGAGCCAATCCGAATTGTGTTAATGTTAACCCTTCCAGTTAATTTTGAGGAGTTGAATTAAAATCAATATCACTAGCACTTCTATTGTCATCCAATTAAGTACTTACGTAAAGGGTAGGCCTACTTTGTATACCTACTCATGCTGAACCGCCGACCGGGACATTTGGAATAGAAATAGGGTAATAAAACATGGTTATGTAGATAATAAAAAACAGGATGAATATGCAGTGGATGGCGGGGCAACACGATGTAGGCAAGATATCTATATTTTATGAGGCTCTCTGTGTGGTTTTGTTCCGGAGGGGTCGGGTTTTGTTTTTGAAATCTTATTTTTTTAGCGCAAACGCAAGTCCTTCTGAGTATCTTTACTTATTAACGATAATTTTCAAAAAAAAACTCAGGATGCAACAGCGAGCGAAGCGAAGTGGAAACCGTTGAAAATCGTAGATATCACCTTGGATAGGCTAGGTTTTCTTTTGACAATATACAAAAGTAGGAATTACTTTAGAAAACCCTAATAAAGTTCGAGAGCGAGCAAAGCGAATTCGAAAGTTTTAGAAAAAAATTGCATCCCACCTCGGATGGGTTACCTATAGGTACGAAGGAATTGGTCAAATAAACTCGCCCTAACTTCGAAACCGGGACCAACGACTTATTAACCGGGACACCGGGACACAACGCTTCAAACTGGACATGTCCCGGTTCGTAGGGCAGCCCTACTAGTGTACCAACTTACATCCCAACTTGAAACAGGTAGCCATTATTGAACCAAATATAGTTGTACCAAATGCAGTATTTAGTTCAACAGACGCAGGACGAATGCGACGCTCAGGTGGCGCAGTTTACGTGCGTCATCGAAGAGCTGAGGGCTAAGATGAGAGAAATGGAAGCCGAGCATAGAGAGAAGGTTCGTATTATAACAAACTAATCACGCGCACGATAGGTACTGTGCTTTGAGGACACGGATGATTCTATTAAAACTTAAAAGAAAATTATCTAGGTATCAACTTAATGGTTGTTAGGGTTCCGTACCCAAAGGGTAAAAACGGGACCCTGTTACTAAGACTCCACTGCCCTAGGCTTCTGTCTGTCTGTCTGTCACCAGGCTGTATCTCATGAACCGTGATAGCTAGACAGTTGAAATGTTCACAGAATGTGTATTTCTGTTGCCGCTATACCTAACAACAAATATTAAAAACAGAATAAAATAAATATTTAAGGGGGGCTCCCATACAACAGACGTGATTTTTTTGCCGTTATTTTAAATGTAGTCAATATTAAATATTGTATGGTGGTACGGAACCCTTCGTGTGCGAATCAAACTCGCACTTGGCCGGTTTTTTTACCCACCTTACTTATAGTGAAGCGACCTATGCCTTTGTCTTGGATCTTCTACCATCAATCTTAGTTTCTTCTAGAAAACCGCTTTCTCCGCAGCTGTCGTAGAGATATACCTATTGCTGCAAAATAATACGGGTTTCACGAATATTTACGATGCAGCTTCCTTAAATAAGTAGTCCCTACCTAGCAGTTGCACTGCTTCTTAGTTGTTGTGGTCTGTCTACCTAATTTACTGCTTTTACTGCCCCATGCAAGCTAATCCAGAGTATTCCAGCAGTAAACTTTCCTCCCTGCTGAATGACGATGGAATGAGGATTGTTTCTCTGTAATATATGTTCCAGATCAACATGGTAGTCCTGGAGTATGAAGAGAAGGTACAACGCGAAGCTGCGCGTGCGACTCAGTTGCAAGAAGAGTTGGCGCGAGAGACGGCACGCACTGACCTGAACATTGATGCTTATAGACGGGTTGGTATAACTAGTAACTTAATGTTATAATGTACCTAACTTATAATATCTAGATGAGAGGTCCTTAAAAAAAGATATTTTGATTCTTTCCAAGTAGGTGATTATCAGATCTGTATGTGGGTAGGTATTGTAGCTCCGTGGTTTATTAATACAATTTTCTGCCCGCGACTTAGGTGGCGTGAAATTGCATGTTCCCCCGACCCACCCCGTCGCATCGCATCGTCTGCCCGCGCTATTACTTCGTTTTAGCGTTCTTTCTGACTGTTTTTTTCTTTTTGCTCGGCTATTAAGGGCCCTAGCTAGCCTATAAGCTAGCCCTAACTAGCTTATAACATTCCTCAAGCACTGGGCTATCAAAATGTAGAAATAATGTTCAAATCCGACTGGTAGTTTCAGAGATTAGCGCGTTCAAACAAAGAAACTCTTCATCTTTCTGAACTATAGATTGACTTTGAACAGTTTTGCCATGCCATTTTAGCTAATGTTAGTTCGTCCGACTGTTCAGAGTTCCTAAAACATAAGTAGATACCTACTGTATAATTAGACGGCTAAATTAGCGGCCAATCAAATTACATCTTACTAGCTTTCGCCCGTGACTTCGCTCGCGAGGTAACTCGATAAAAACTATCCTGTCCTTCCCCGCGATGCAGTATATCTCTCTGCCAAATTTTATCGAAATCCGTTCAGTGGTTTAGGCGTGAAAAGGTAACATACAGACAGACAGACAGAGTTACTTTCGAATTTATAATATTAGTATGGATATTTTCGAGTCGACGCGACGCGACGGTACTTTTAAATCAGTTTTGCCTAGCCTAGGGTATCTTAATCTCGTGTCCGTGTTGTGGCCAATTATAGCCGCATCAGTGGCGTTCATCAAAGTCTGTTAGCTCACTTTTGTGTACCTAATCAACCGATAACACACCGATAGACAACCTTAACACACTTTCAATAAAAATCTGAATATTTTAAAGGATATTGCTAATCAGTAATCCATCTGCTCAACAACGTTAAAACGCCATGAATGTTATTGAAGTATTTATCAATATTAAAGCCATTGCTACTGATAGCGTGTTACGTAATTATTCCGCAGGTCAATCATCAAACGGGACGGGATCAATCGTTTCCTCATTGACTGTTGTACGGCATTATTATCGATTAAGTGTATAGGTACACCATGCTTTTATGGCATCTTCCATACAGTCGGTGAATTAAAAACCACCCCCACCCATTTCTCTAAAGTGATGGAGCGTCTAAAGAGACAGGAGACGGCAGTAGCTTCCGGCGTTCCCCTACACTTAATAATACAGACATTTATTATAACTTACCGCAACGTAACAAGCCGTAGTTTTAGCTCGCAGCGATATAATTACCTATCGGTATGTCCCCCGTCACTGGCCATTAAACTGCGTTTAAACATAACATCATCGTAGATAATGTTAGCTATAAGCCTATAACATAAGATTATAAAACGCTTTCACTTACATAAACACTCATTTTGTAGCGACTTGAGGAATTAGAGGAGAAATTGAAACAGAGTCAATTCAAGCAATACTTGCAGAGCAGTTACCCTTCGCAGTGCGAAAATCACGTTGAAAGACCTTATTCAGCCAATAGGGACCCGTACACAGACTATCATACCATAGACTCAGACCCAGTACAGGACGTAACAAGTAAATTTCCCATACAACATTCACAAAATAAGGCCTCGAAGACCACAAACAGTCTGCAAGTAATTTATTACGATAAGAACGATCGAACTCATAAGGCGAAAAGTTCAGAGAAAAAAGGACTGTTCCATATAACGAAGAAAAGGAAACTTTACAACGATAAAGACTTTCAAGACTTTTAATTTGTCAAAGGGAAGTTGGAGAGATTTTGTTTCTTGTAATTGTTTAAGTTATAATTGATAATAAACTGCACGTTTCGTCCTCTAGTTTTTTTATTTCTTTTATATGGTACTAGCTGTCGCCCGCGGATTCTCCCGCGGCTTCGCCCGCGATGTATGTCGATAAAAACTATCCTATGTCCTTCCCCGGGATGCAATCTATCTCTCTGCCAAATTTTATCGAAATCCGTTCAGTGGTTTAGGCGTGAAAAGGTAACATACAGACAGACAAAGTTACTTTCGAATTTATAATATTAGATAGTAGGTATGGATGTGTCATGGTGATGCGGAGGAATGAGGAAAATGTCGTGAGGAAAGTTTTAAGTATGAATGTAGATGGCTATACCTAAGTAAGATTAGGGGAAAACCAAAGAAACGATGTTATGGCTAATGAAAGGACGACTAATAGAGAACTTTGAATGAAAAACACATGTTGCTCCGACCCCAAATAAATTGGGATTAAGGGCAGAAGAATGATAATATGCGGTATGTTTCATGATGCAATTTATTTTTTCTAAGGTGGATTTTGACAAAAAAGAAAGAAAGAAAGAAAATACGTTTATTAAAACTAAAAACTTACTTAAAACTTTAGGAATATCATATTATGGGATGGGACACACACATACAACATGGGACGAACATATACTATGGGACGAACGAATGAAAATCACGTAGGTCGTAGGGATAACATCACCCATTTATCACCTCTGCTACGGCGCCTACTGTAGGTACAGTGCAGATTTGACATAGAAATGTAATTTCATATATCTCTATGAGATTTGATCATCAAGATCATTCTTTAGGACATGTTATAGAATGAGCGAATGGACACCAAACAAGTAGATGCCTCTTACCTTGAGTTATGACAATCAAGGTAGGTACCTGCTATACCTATTTGTCAAGTGTTTATTTATAATTAATAATATGTGATTGAACTTTCATTATTTAATATTCTTCGTAGAGTATCTATAGCAAAAAGTTCAAACATCTTTGGCCCAAAATTCAGTCGAGCGAACTCCACTATCGACTCCATTATCGATATTCGAGCAAAATGATTCGACAATTTAATAAGTGTTATTTCAATAGAACTCGACCGAAAAATATTAATAAACCTTTCAAAATAAAATATAATAACCTATTACTTAACAACAAAATGACCAGTAAGTAATTATTTCTATATACCTACTATAGTCTTGCCACAATAAGTATTCGTAACGAAAAAGTAATTATGTTAGCAACGGTGCAACGGAGGCTCTTTATAATTTAGCCATTGCTTTATCTGATACCTGTTACAACGAATAAGAATGCTATTATGAAAATAACTACATGACTACGTAGTACATATTCATAAGTTACATCACGAGATGACCTAGATATCGTAGTTTAAATCCTACCTACTTCCCCTGAAGCGTGAATTGCTTTATTAGCCACATTATTTGGTTAGAAATAATTTATGCCCTGTAATTACAAGTAGGTACCTACACACGAAATATCAGTGTGCCATCTAAACTGTTTGGACATGCGATTTATAGTTCATTAAGTAACATTGAATTATAATTCAAATTACTTTAAATTAACGAAAACGTAGGTACCCACTTATGCCACTTAGAACACAGCTCCAGTATCATCTGAAGGTACGTCTATTATCTACCGAGTTGGACACCTGCAGTTCTACTCTTATGTCGAAGCACGTAAGTATGCAATTCAACGATTATAAAACAGTGAAGACTCGCAACAGAGCTAGACAAAAACAACATATAAAAGTTATACAAATACAGGCATTCAGTTCAAGTAGGCTCAATGCTGTCCAACAGTGAAAGTGTAGAGAGATAGATGGCTTGCCAAGCTTATCTAGTCTAGGCTCTCAATCTAATGAAAATGTTGAAAGTTAACCACACCATAGCTGCATAGGATAATAAACAGAAATTGCTGTCAATATAACATAAACGACAGCTCGTGCCGTAAGAAAGCGCGATGTTAGCTCTATTATAATGAGGGGGGTAAGCACGTAATAACAAGAATTTTCTTAAAAGATTTTCCTACTTACTCGCTCAAGTAAATAGGAAAAAGTTGGGAATTTCTAACGTGATTTAAAATGAAAACATATAATTTTGGTATCATTTAAGTATAATCCCAACGTTTTTCTTAAAATATTACAAAGTAAGACTAAGAACACACAATTACTTAGATACATTTATTTAGAATGTATGTACCATCGCGGCCTTTTCCGCCTGATCACTTAAAAAAAATTACGCCAAAATCCTGCGGTGGCGCCAAGCCACGCCCTCTTAAAATTTTCGCCAGAAAGCGATAACGCAAATAGGTGCAACCTGCACAGTGCAGCTTAGTGACACATTATGTGTAAGTAGGTACTCCTTTTGTGAATTTTATGGACGAACTATTTGACTTTGGCGCGCTTACTAGAGAGCGCTTCTATTTTTTGAGTGCAAGCAAAAATTTACTTAGTAGTGGTCAGGCGGGAGTGTCCGCGATAGTACATAATTGTACACCAAGTAAGGTGTTTTATTGGTTTCAGCCTCATAGTAACCTAAAGCACAACAATAGTAGTTAAAACCTAAATGAAATAAACATAAGCCTAATTATAACAATTTTATTATCTTTGGCTAGCACTTAGTTTCTCAAGATTAGAAGAACGATCATAATTATCATCAGTCCAAAACTACTTAGGTACGTAAGCAAGCAGCTTCGCACATCCTTAACATACACAGATTAAAATTGATCTTGATTATAAACATAGAAAATTGCGGAAGTTACATTCTTAAACCATAAAAAATGTGTATTTGTCATTTACCAACTGGCTAAATTGGCAGTTAAAATATAAATCTAAGGGACCAAACAAGCGTATGATTGGCAGAAGTGCGGAAGATACACATTAAATTACGCGTAACGGGATTTCATACGATTACATTCGTAAATGTTCGTTTTAAAGTATCATGTGCTTGCGCAGGGATGCGTTCGGAGTTTTTAGAGAACCCGGAACCAACTTTCGATCCGTTCCATCCGTCTGACAACGAGCGCACGAGTTTCATCGTAATTATTCTACATTTTTAGTTGGTTCACAAAAATGCGCAAGATTCTATCGCGACCGAAACATACGAATTACTTTAAATACCACTACCTATTAACTATAATTGTGTTTGCCCACACTGAGGAATGCATGCATGAAGCACACAGTTGTCGATGCGTTTCGGAATCTGTATTCAGCCCCAGGTCTCAGTCAGTTTTGTTTTGTTTTGTTTTGTTACCCTCGGTGCTCGCTACGAATAAGCCTGTCGAGGGAGTTCCAACTGCAAGAGTAGTCAATCTGGAGGTGTCCGTATCTGGATAAATGGAAGTTATCCGGAGCGGTCTTCGGAAAAGGTCGCGCCCAGTCTTCATATTCAGGAGATAGGCTCTCGTACGCAAATTGCTCGTAGGCATCGGTCATCCTGTCGACAAAACAATTAAACGTCATTGGAAAGTTTTGCATCCACGATCTTTTCTTGTCGTCTTGGAAAAAGTGCTCAAAACAGAGCACTGCATACCTACCACGATCTCTTAACGCGATCCACTTTAGAACCTAAACTGAACTGTTCTGCTAATTCGTACCATGACGTCAGTTTAACGATTCAATTTAGGCCGTGCCATCTGGATACCTACCACGAGCTCTTAACGCTCATTCACTTTCAACGATCCAAATGCCGCTGAGTGTATTGGACGTCATGGTACGACTGTGAATGATGCAGTTTAAGAACCTAAACTCAAATTTCTTGCTTTTGAATCGTTTTTAAATAGATCATGGTAGGCCTCCTGGTAACAAGGTCCTGCTCCTGTGGCAAATTGCTGCTCAAGAATGCAATTACAGAGCAGCTCACACTTTCTATGTGACCTGTTTACTTGTTTACATTTCGTCCGTTAACGGAAATGATAACATCTACCGAATGGACATCACGGATTAATGTTAAAATCAACATCAATGCAACGCACGCAATCTCCCATCCGTGTTAATACACGATCAGAGGTGGATTAGATAACTATCGGACTATTTCCTTGCGTCTCCGTCACCTCCTCGCACTATTTCACGTTATGACGATTATGAAGAATACGCCCATCATGAGTGGCATGACTGACTTTCTAGCTATCCGCTAAATTTACCTCACAAAGCTTGCGTTCACGTAATCCGTGACTAGAAAGTGGTGTGTTACCCGAATAATTGCTCTAATGCCTGTTGTTTTTAAAAGGTAAGCTATGTTGTTTGACAGACTCTTTACCGGTTTTACCTGTCGGTACAACATTATTCAGTAGTCGCTGCCTATCAAAAGTTATTTCGTAATTGCTTTAGGTACCTATCTAATTACTGTTGAGGCGACTAAGGAAACGCACACCTAGCGCATGCCTACATACAACATCGTTGATATCAGAGTAGCTCAGTGCATACAAAATATATGTTGGCTAACACATGGAAAGTGAAACTGCATCGACTGCCAAAATGAAGAATAAGCAAACAGATCTTTTCTAAACAAATAATACCTATGTCTTTTCTGACTAAACCTACTGGTTTTTGTTTACAACTTTACATAAATTAGCGTAACAACCAAGTGGTAAAACCGCCATCGCTGCATCGTTTAAAAAATTTATAGTTAAGTCGTAACTGCTGGCTGCAATCATGCAAGGTTAGCGGTTCCTTATTGTTATGTAAAATGTAGTGGGTGCAACACCAAGAGTAATTACGTAAATATAGCGACCACTAAGGTCAATGTTAGGGGAACAAGTTTCCCTACATACACATACCTACGTGAGCCGAGCTACATTCTCACAAGTGCAACTTTCATTTGTAGGAAACAAAAAACTGGTGCGCGTTCACACGACGGATGTACAATGCTTGTTATTATAATACAGAATCGTTCGCCTCACACTGCCTTTACTAACGATGGCCGTTTTTGCCGTTGAACTTTCCGTGGAGCTAAAGTCACGCCTAAGAGCTGGGAACGCGAACTTCCCATTCACAGATATGCAATTTGAAATGGCAAGTGGCAAATACGAGCCGCTATTATTTTTCAATAAACGTCCTAACTTACAAATTAAATTAATGATGTACCTAGTTAGTGTTTATGTTAGAAGATGGTATTAATTAAATAGTTTACTCTCTAATTTGAGGTCGCGCTCGAGGCGTAGAGTGTAGCAATACTTATATATTACTATCTCGGCTCTGACTGGGTGCTATTAGCCAGTTTCACTATCAGGAGAGTGTGAGCATATGCTATGATTACACACACTACCGTCGTCGGCTGTATAGTAATTTAGTAATTACGTGCAGTATGTACAACAAGTGTAGAAATTCGCAGATGTTACCCGTGCATGTCTATTATTTATCTCATTAGTGTGAAAACGTCTTCGTGTTTTGTCGTGGTGCCTAGCGCTGAAGTGACGCGATGTCGTGACCACAACGCGTAACTCTGAGCTCTTTGCCTGTTTACAATACTTTTACACTTCGTTATCCCGCTGATCGGCTAGTGTAACGCAAGCAGGCTTATTGAGTATGTTCAATTGCATTTTTTTCTTACTGGCTACTACGTCATTATATCAGAACTCTATTTAAGCGTATCAATCTATTGCATCTTTCAAAATTGAACTTCATGGACTTGCTACTAGATTTGGGTTGATTGATCTATTTGATTGTGAGCAGGACAAATAGTCGGGCGATCAAACTCAAATCTAGATTCTAGATGCATTTCTTCGATCTGATATTCGATCGAACTAAAATGTCAGGATCGGAAACAATTCGCTTTGCTAAAGGTTATATACGTAAATAGACATTAAAGTTCTCATTGAATAGAACATGTGTCTCCACGTTTTTTTAGCTTTTTGTTGCACTTTCAAGAGCTCAGAGTATAATTACATTCGCATTAATGAAGTAATCAGCTACCTTGAGCATGCAATATTCCT
This sequence comes from Gortyna flavago, assembly GCA_963669345.1. Taxonomy (NCBI): domain Eukaryota; kingdom Metazoa; phylum Arthropoda; class Insecta; order Lepidoptera; family Noctuidae; genus Gortyna; species Gortyna flavago. The sequence continues at coordinate 6,760,813 of OY770132.1, forward strand.
AACTGGATATTAGATATGCACCCCATTTGAATCTGTGGTAGGTAGTTAGGTATCTGTTTTTTTTATTATGTCCATACATGTGTAAAACCCCTATTACACTACACGATATTTAGGGCTAGGTATTTAGGTGATGTGTTTTTTTTCTAAGGGCTTTTCCTCCCTTTCTCTTATTTCATCATCCTGATTTAGAGAAATGGTCCCTAAATATCGTGTAGTGTAATAAGGCTTTAAGTAAGGGAACCCTAGACTTAAAATATTAAATTAGTAGGTATTTATTTATCTTTGGAGTAAAAGTTGTAGCATATTGTTTATGCACTCAGCAGTGACTTTTGCTACCACTGCTACCAGTAGGTACAATTGCTAAGCTATCAAAATTCTATTTGTTTTCCTATAACTAACTTCAAAAATTCCTTAACACTGTGAGCACCTTACCTGGAGTGTCTTCTACTGTTGGAATATCCAAGACCTGCCATCACATATTCCGGAGGATGTGTGAGCGACATTCGTGTCCTGGGAGGCGGAGGCATATATCCTGGCGGTATCACGCTTCCGTAGAGTGGCTCGTACAACATCAGGTGTGGGACGTACGTCGGCTCTTCCACGAACATGGATCTTCTGCGATCCCCTGGAATGTGGATAATAGTTTTTTTTAATAACAATTTTAATTAATGTCTTTCGTAGTTCTGTCATATTCATGAAGAATAGCCACACAAATGGCCGAGCCTTTTCTTGTACGTCGTATAATTGTAAAGTGATTATGTCAAGAGGGTGCACCAACTTCTCGTGCAATTCCTCTACCTAACAAGTAGGTATCTAAACCTGTGCCGAGCAGTCCACGTGCTAATTTGATAGTGATTGTTCGTTATGATCGAAAGCTGGATGTTGCCAGAGTAATAGAAAATAGGTCAGACTCAAATAGACCTTAATACTCGGTTGTGGGTGCTAACAGTAACAAGCCCTTGGAATGCACGCAGTAGGTACAATATCGATCTACCTATTTCAAAATAAGCGTGAAGATTAAGTAAGAAAACGTTAAACGATAAGTCTGATTGATTACAGAAACGTCAGGTACAAGGACACAATAAGTTAGTGCATTTTAATAGGGATGAAAAAGTTGTCATCTAGCTTGGCTTTTCTCCAGTGTTGACTTCCTAGTACCTACTACATAAAACAGTGATCTCAGAAACCAGACATGAAAGGTTGGCCAAACCACACATTGACAAAAATTAACCTTCATTTTCAGAATAGCAGCCAAAAAAACTAACACAGGTGGACATTATTTGCCTCTCCTAAAAATCGCCATAGTGCCGCGTGTGTCCTGCGGTCACTATTTGCAGCGGATTTCCAGTTGCTTCGCCCAAAAGGTGGACCCTTTTTGGGGGTCTATCCAAAGCCCGTAATGCTTCATCATCGTCTGCCTAGTTTTTTCCCGTAATGAAAATGAATGAATTCGTAGGGTCGCCATGCACGATGCAACTAGGTGCACGAGTATCGTCCCTGCAGCTGCCTGCATAACGTACAGACTTGGAGTTGGACGTCGCTAAGATTTCGAGTAGGTACCTAGCCTTAGGTTTAGCTAGAGTGCTAGACAGTACTGCATCTTAGAGTTCGACTTTCGGCAGTTTGGTTCTTGTGTCTATCTATCTGATTTGTACGAAGCAGATTAAGTTTCAGTGTATTAACGAAATAAAGAGGAGAGAAAACAGCAAAAACGAATAAAATGAATTGGTAATCTAGGTCATCCTATATACTTACATCTGTTTTTAAAACACTGTTCAAAAAACAGTAATGTTCATTGTCACCGATAGAAAAAGTGCGTAAGAAGGTACGTTTAGATCCTTTCGCATTGAATAGGTACCTAGTTCATAATCGGAATATTTATTATGCCACCCATACCATAATATCATCCAACTTTAATTGTAACGGATTGATACAATATTATGGTAATGTAAAATATTAAGGCACTGCCAGAAATATAAGTAGGATGACATGACAATACCAAAAGTTACAGGAGTCAATAACGAATGAATATTTGATCATTAGATAGTCTACTTTTTTGTAACAAAATACATAAATAATGCTTTCAATATTATAGAATATTTAAAACAGTAATGAAAATATTCTTAATTATTATTATTTAATGAGTGAAACGATTTTGAACTTTTTTCGCTGACTGTATCTACGGTTTTTACATAGGTTCCAGATTTGAAAAATAAGTCTCGAAAAACGTAACTTATATTAATAATACACAATATACACATCAATGACATCAATATGCTGGTTACGTAATGAATTTCGTTTCATCTTGACAGTTCAACAACATTCATTGCGTTGTTTACGTTGGTGAGCAGACTTTATCGAACATAATTATGAAGCAATGGATTAGGTAGGAATATTCTTCAAAATGATTCAGGTTGTAATTGATAGTGTACAATTAGGGTGCTGGTAGATTTATAGGAAACTTCAACTTTTACCGGGTCTGTTATTTCCATGGAGCACTTCAAATTTAACGAACAAATTTTTAACTAAGTAATTAACTTAAACAACGTCACACAGACAATATAATACTCTAGTAACGTGAAATTATTACAAATTAAGAAATATTTTAATGAACTTAAGTACCTAGCTTCGTTAGATACCTAATTACCTACACATAAACGAAAGTTGGCTCCAAAAATGGATACTGAAAAATCTATTAATTTCTTAGTTTTAATACGTGCGATCGTTACATGTCAGTAACGTCTAGCACTTCTAATGTGGGTATACTTAGATACATTAGAAGTGCTAGATATCGGTCAGTTGTTAAATGTTAATTCAACTGGTTGATTTGATTACATGAGTACTCACTTATTGGTCTCTCGCCGTATATCGCTGCATCAGGAGGAAAGTCTGGGATGATAGTCCGAGATGCTTTGCGCCCATACATCGCGTACTCCGGAGCAATGACTTCTTCAGGCGGCGATCTCTTCCACCTTGGCGGCGGTAGCGGCGGCTCTTCTCCAGAATCATAGTTTTTCGTAGGCACATAATAAAAACTAGCACTGACTGGCTCGCCGGCAAACGAATTGAAATTGTCTCCCTGACTTGATTCCGCGGGCTCTGCTTGCATCATCCCATAAGCCTCGTTGTCCCAAGGATCCAGATATACCCGGTGATTACTCGGAGGCGTTTGAGCTTCTTCTCCTTCGCTGTCGAAGTCTACTGCAGCCCAGTAGGGGCTCCCCGCGTGTCCTGGCATTGCTTACAACGAGGTGAACACAAAAACTGTCTGTTGTGAGCAGTCACAACGATTCTAGGATGTTTTGCGCACTGAAGCACCAGTCATTTGGACACATAACTATCACCACACGTTCGCGCGTACCTTCCAGATATGGTGTTGTGTGTAATTTATATTCTTTGCTTGGAAACACTGTTTGTTATGCTCAGCACGGATCGCGTGGACATTCGACAAACGAACGATGCAATCGGCGGGAGAGTTACGAGGCACATATGCGCGGGCGCACGCCGCGGCACTTGTCTTCAAATGGCGAGGCGTGTGCGAGCCACCGCAACGAGCGCTAGAGAAGATGCAATAGATATTAGAAATGTAAACGAACTGAGGTTCACACGCAAACTTTGAAAGCAATTTTTAACGTAGTATGTTATCTACCTATTTCAAAATGATAAGCTGGTTAAATAGTCTGCTACATAGTACCTAGATGATAAATATTAAGTTGTTATGCTTCCAGGAAGGTCGATAATTGCTTGATGGTGCAGTGCTTATGATGATTATTTGACTGACAATAATAATATCATGATTAAAATGTAAGTGGTTTGTTAAATGTACTGATTATAAATAAATAACACACCAGAGACGTGTGATGCCGAGGCCACATCGGTATTAGCAGTGGGTGATGATGAGGCATTATAATACCAACTTGTGGGCGGATAATGAAAGAGAATAGCTAATTTAAACAATGGTTGAACTTGAGAGTGAATGATTTATTCACCTTTTTATGTAGATGTTTACTTGATAAGTAAGTATTAATTTACTACTTTAACTAATTATGAAGTAGGTAAAGTAAAATTCGAATTAAAGCGAAGCTTGGGATTGAATAAACACACAGGTGGTACCTATTTGTCGTTCCTACCGGCCTGGCTGTGTACCTAATTGCGCAAAGATGATTATTATTGATGATGATTATTTATAAAGGTATGAAAATAGGTAGATACGACAAGGTTTCCTCATATACCTAGTAGTTTTAAGTTATATAACATTTATATTTTATTTGAATTCAGAGAGACAGATGACCCTCCCTATTTCTTTAACAAAAATCAACGACGAGTCAAAGTTAAACTTGTGTCAAGTGATTGTGTTGTTGATAATTTAGTCAACCCCACGGAAGTCAACTCTCAGAACAGAACATAATATTCTCTAACGAGAGACCCTCAGCAGTTGACAACTAATTCTTGTGTTGATTTTTGTATCAGAATCAAGGTGTTAGAAAGGTTTGCTTGTTGTCACTCTAGAGATTTATACCTACTAAGAATCCAATATAGCCTTCAGTTAGCTAGTACATTTTAGGCGCCAGGCGAAAAATACACTGCGCCGACTTGCCATCCTGCCTGTGTCCTTCAATATTCGACTTGTCAACTAATAGAACATGCTCTGTGTAATATAAGGCCGATTTGGTTATGTTTCAGGCATTCAGCACGGTTAGGATAAAAAAAAACATTTCCAAGCGAGTTAAATTGATTGTTAGCTCCCGATTATTACCAAGCACTTAGAATAGCTAAAAAATCGCCCTAAGTACAGAGGCCAGCACATCAAGCTACCCCAATCTGTAAAATTTTCCCAATTGAATATGAACCTTATTCGTTTTGTAATAAAGTTGAAAATCTATCAAAGAAATTTGACAGATTGGGGTAACTTGATGTGCTGGCCTCTGTACAACGAATAGGGGCTGTTATTGTCAAACTGTTATCATATAAGCACGGATGACTGTACCACTTACGACTGTTGGCACTCTTGACAGAGACAGGATCATGTTGATAAGGCCAGTGGGCAAAAATGTGTCCTATTGAGCCCATGATAAGCAGTTCAATGAACACAAGAAAGTCGCCCCACCCTACGGTTTGGCTCTCAGGTGAAGTAAAGACGCCAGCACACCAAGCCACCCGAAACTGTAAATTTTCCCAATCGGCCTTGAACCTGTCAAAGATCTACGAATGACAGCCGGGATGGGACCAACAGCATAACGTGCTTTCCGAGGCACGGAGGGGGCTACGATGTGTAAAGGACCATCTTTACACACCGTAGCCATCCAGCCCATCCACAGATTAACATCGGCAAACGTAGCTTAACCTGATCGATCGATCTGTGCGGCTGTTATTACTATAGCCTCGGACCCCTCGTGTGCTCCACAAGATTATACGTTAATAATATTACACAAACTGTAGTTTTACATTGTTTAGTTTTATTATAATCCTTATAACGGATAATAGTGGCTACTATTATCCGTTTTAAGGATTATAATAAAACCTGGATTCCTACGATCTAAGCCTCCGATGTCCAATTTTTAGATCATTTAGCTATTTATCGTAACAGATAGAAATAACAGATATTTAAAAATAACAAGTAACAATTGTTCCTACCAATATAACTATCTGTTACATAAAATAACAGACCCTCAAGACTGTTACTAATGGTAACAGCTGTTACTGATATTTCTTTATATCAGTCCCCACACAGGCTCAGACTGTTACCACAGGGCTGTTACTTTCATACACACTAACTCACACTAAACTTTAGTGACTAAAGGAAGGAAAATAACAGGGTTATCAATTTCTCTCTCTTCCTCATTAAAGAATGACCCTTGCTAAAAAGAGAAACACCTATTATTTCCTTCGAAATATGTTTACTTCTCACTCTTACTAAAACGGTTAAACTACGCTAAAAAGAGAAGCACCTAGTATTTATTATCCCTAAAATACAGTTGGTGGTCTAAAAAGAACCAACATTTTCGAAAAAGTGACTCCTAAATTAGGTCGTGTTACCTACCTGTTATCTGTAACAGTTAGCCAGTTACCATTATAAAAAAACAAACTACATTTTTCTATATGGAAAGGAGAGGTCAAAAGTGGTATAATATTCCGAAGAATTTTAAACGCTAATTTGATGTACTTTAGAAAGCTTATCTAATAAGCTACTCGATTATAGTTAAATTTGATTTTTTCAGGTGCCTGTTTTAGAAAAAAAGTGAAAAATAGATTCAATACAAACAAAACGCACATAGCTTTTATTTATTCATTTCTATGCAATATAATTATTTTAAATGTGGCTAAAAAAGATTAGATTAAGATTTTATTATAATTTTAGCTGCAACTCCATGAAATTAAGACAAAAAATATTGATTATAATGACAATGCAATATCTATTCTGTTCTATTTTTCTCTATGGCAATGGTGCCGATTATTGCAATATCAAAACGTTTTGAAAAAAGGTCAAATCTATCAACGTCAGAATGACGTTGAAATAAAAAAAAACCCGATGGTATAAGTCCGCGAGGCGGAGTGTGTTTTTTTAAGTAAAGAATTAAGTCAACAAATGTATTAATATACAGACGCCATCGTATCCGAATGCCTTTATTATCTCTGGTTTGAAGCAATTCATCGCAAAATGCTCCAGGTATTTGCCTGGTTTGTTTGTAAGTGTTGACTTAAAAATTAAACATTTTTTTTTAAATTAGGCAACCAAATGAATTACAGTGATCGTGAACGGACCCCTTTTATCTATATTGTCTTTGGTTTGACGTTTGATGGGATTGGTCGCAAAATGGTCCAGACATGTACAGAGGCCAGCACATCAAGCTACCCGAATCTGTCAAATTTTCCCAATTGAATAAGAACCTTATTCCTTTGTAATAAAGTTGAAAATCTATCAAAGAAATTTGACAGATTGGGGTAACTTGATGTGCTGGCCTCTGTACAACTTCATTATAATAGTAATAAAAATGATATTCAATTGAAAGTAATTTGGTTTGTTTGTTGACATTTTTGAAATGTTAAATCCTGCTTTCTTTCTGAAGTGTAATTAGAATTACTGGTGAATTGTAATTTATTTTTTTTCGATAACCTGTGACATCACATTTAATTGATTATGGCGCCCTCTAGTGGACATAAAATTATGAACTAAAAAAAATTTTAATTATGCAACACAGCATGATTAAAAAAAAATTATATTAAAATTTTGGTATCAAAAGAAAATATTTTTGAAATAAGCCCCAAATTTTTTTTTTTTGTGGTTAAAAGTATGTGGTAGTCACTACGCGACCCACAATATTAATTTGTACAGCGAAATTGTCTTTTAGAGCCTTCGTGACTAATCTCAAAAAACATAATGATAAGAAGCAGCCCACGGTTCGGGTGCTTGACAGAATCGGTAGTTCCAATGCCAGCGGGCAAGTACTGCCATCCCAGTAATACTTCGGAAACGATTTTCGACTTAAAACGAAATGAAATAAAGAAGATACTCAATTGATATTTTTATACGTATTTATCGTTGGTACAAAAATAACAGGCTGTTATTTAATAACAGTTATTTGGATCTGTTATTTTTGTGGAACAGTAACAGTGATAACAGATATCATGTTTTACCTGTTACAACCCATCCTAAATGCTCAACCATAGTATAATGACATGGTCTCAAAAGGTATAAGTCTAACCCGACCAATTTTAATTTATTTTAGTCTATGACACGATATTTTACATGGCAATAGTTTATCCGTCGTACTTCGCGCCAGAAATGCGTTAAATGTCAAAATGTGTTAGTTTTAATTCGTTCATGAAATATTCTGGTTAACGTGCATTTTTGGGACATTTTAACGTAAAATATACGTAACCAAGTACGTACTTATTCTGTTTTTGATATTTCATAAAAAAAATTAGTTCCTGGTACATACTTCCACAAAATAGCAGAGTGTACATTGACACGGTTTTGTTTTGTACTTATCTACCTACGGCTACGGCGATATCTTTTTGTATAACACTGTACGAGCTCTGTACTTGTTTATGAGCTTTGCTGACAACGAATACATTTATGTGAATATCTAAACTACTAAAGGGCTTTGTTTGTGACTAATTTGTGTTTTCTAATCTTTTCCTTCGCTCAATCTTCATTGAAATCCTATTTTAGAAATGCCGGACGAAATTAACATTGGTTTGGACGTGAAAACGGCATTGGACAGATTGGAGCACTATGCTTTAAAGAATCACACGAGTAGAAATCAAAATTACACCAAAATACTGTTAACTCTGGAGAAGGGTGAAGACCTAAGCTTAACAGAAACTGAGAGGTTACTGGCAATATGTGTACACGACTTGAGAGAGGATATGAGGTACACTGCCACTATCATGAACATTATTTCTGTTATTATATCCAGAGTCCAGGTAATTGAGATCCATACTATCAATAGACATAAGTGCACTTATCTAATGTTATTGTAATGTTTGTAAACAACTTTGCAGATGGGTAGATATAACCCTAACCCAAACTTGTTGCCATCAGCCCTGGCTGTGATATATATGATAAAAACAGCTGCTCTCCAGAGTAAGGTGGAGTTACTGCAGCAGTTATGCTTTGACACACTGTCATCATACCCTAATGACATACTTATAGCAGCCTCAGAGCAGCATCAGGAAGTAGTGGACATCTTCAACCTGTACTGCCATAATACGAGGATACCTATTGGAATGAGATTGAAGGTATTATGCTTATTCACTTAAGTCAAACTTTAAACTAGTATGTACATGTTTGTTAATTATGAATGCTGATGACACACTGATTAGTTGTGTTGTACTTAAATAGGTATTGTTATGAACAGCTATTTGTACTTTTCAGTAAGAACAAGGTTATGGTGAAAGTCATCCAGTAGTTCAGTTAGTATGTGTAAAACCGTTCTTAAGCTTTGTTTAAATACTTGATTTGTTTCACAGTATTTTGAATACATACTTCAACATTATTTATAGTCTTTTAGACTTTTTATGTATTTTAGGATCAAAACTGCACCTTGCATTACTAGTAATTTGTCACTCGTTTTATTTGTGAAACTATTTTTTTCAGGCATGCCATTTACTGCACAAATTACTAAAAATACTACCACCAGAAAAAAAGAGAGAGTTTGTGGAAAAAGGTGTATCAGTTTGGTTCTCAAGAGTGATTCCTGCTTGTATGAATTTGGAAGTCATAGAACATGCAATGACAGTAGAATTACTTGAACTTTTGACTGAAGAACTCATTGCAGTTGACTACACTGACAATCAACATTGGCACTACATTCTGGAGAGTATTTGTAGTACACAAAAGTAAGTGAATAAAAACTATGTGTTTTTGTAATCCTACTAATATTATAAATGCGAAAGTTTGTAAGGATGGATGTTTGTTACTCTTTCACGCAAAAACTACTGAACGGATTTCGATGAAACTTCACAGTAATATAGCTTATACATCAGAATAACACATAGGCTACAATTTATAAAGATTTTGTGTAATTTTTTTTTTGCCCATACGATAAGTATCAAGTAAGTCGGAAAAATTCCTGCCCTCTGAGAGCTATTTTGGCGTGCGCTGCCTAAACCGTTACAGCTACACGAAGATAATGTATCGAGGGACTGTTTGCCTTAAATAGTTCTAAATAAAAGTCTGCGACAGCATATATCTACCTTTTATGTGGAAGCCATTATATCCAAAATAGTGATCCATAAATACATTTAAATCGGATACTTTTTTTACAATGCACATTTTAGAGTACTTAGTTTATTCTTATGAAAATTAATACATTTATCGCTTTCGGTATTTAATGTAGATAAACTTTGTCTTTTACACCAAGCAATTTGGACAAATTCTTTAAAAGTTATCACAATAAGATTGACCTGAGGTAGACAGCCATAGGAATTGGCGGCGCACAGAGCGGGGAAGGGGGGGGGGGGCAGGGCGAAGTCCCGAACGCGGGCAGGCAGACGCGTGAGGCACAGAGAACTTTTATAATACCTATTGCGTACCCATCACAGTATCAATCTCAATCTGAATCATTTAGAAAGGATATCGCTAATCCATCGCTTTACCTTTAAGTTCGAAAAATGTGTCTGCTCAACAACGTAAATAAATAACGCAATGAATGTTGTTGAACTCATCATCTGCCTAGCCTTATCCCAACTATGCCCAACTATGTTGGGGTCGGCTTCCAGTCTAACCGGATGCAGCTGAATACCAGTATTTTATGAATATGAATGAATGTTGTTGAACTGCCAAAATGAAATGAATGAGTAGGCATAATTATAATTTTTTGGTAGTATATTTTAAGAAGGGCCCAAGGGGCCCGTAGCTAAATAATAACAGCCGCACAGGTCGATCGGTCAGGTTAAGCTACGCTTGCCGCGGTTGGTCTGTGGATGGATGACCATCTTTGCATACCGAGACCGCTCCGAATCAAATCTCATCAAATCACATTTAATTACTTACTTTATTACAATTGTTTTTTTTTTTGTTAGTTTAAGATTAACGTACAGTTTTAGGTTTAGGTTGTGTTGTAAGTAGGAAGAACATAGATTCGTTTTCCTCATAATTAGCTATTGGAATTGTTTTAGTTAGTTTGAAAATTACTACGGATTTTGTGATTTTTTAAATAGTACTTACAATAATGACTCGAAAGCGTAAGTCTAATATTTCATAAAGCTCTAATAAAGCTCGAGCTATAAAAATAGCTAGACTTAACGAGACGTCTCAACAAACTGAGCTGCGAAGGTCTGAGCAGGCGGTGCGTGAGGCGCACGCAGAGCTACTGAGGCAGACACCAGAACAGATCCAAGATCGTCGTCAACAACACACTGAGTATCTGGCATTTCAACGAGCTGCTGAAACTTCAGAACAGTTTCAACCTAGACGTCAACGGCATGCTGAGTATCTGGTGTCTCAACGGGCTGCAGAAACACCAGAACAGTCCCAAGATCGACATCAATAGCATGCTGAGTATCTGGTGTCTCAACAGGCTGCATAAACACCGGAACAGTCCCAAGATCGGCATCAATAGCATGCTGAGTATCTGGTGTCTCAAAGGGCTGCAGAAACACCGGAACAGCCCCAAGATCGGCGTCAACAGCATGCTGAGTATAGTGGTGTCTCAACGGGCTGCGGAGACACCAGAACAGTCACAAGCTCGACGTCAGCAGCAGGCGACTTACATGGCGTCCCATAGAGCCACAGAAACCTTTACTAGGGCTGAATCCCGCAGACGCGCTGTTGTTACACTAATATAAAATGTATCGTGGGACTGTTTGTCTTAAACAGTTCTAAATAAATGTCCGCGACAGCATAATTATCTACCTTTTATGTGGAAGCCCAAAATAGTGAGCCATATCGAAAGTAGCTCTTCCTGTATGTTACCTTTTCACACCTAAACCACTTGACGGATTTCGACAAAATTTGGCAAGGAGCATCCTAGGATCCAGGAGGAGGGGTGGGGGGGGGAGGGGTATCCTAGGATAGCATCCTAGGGAAGGACATGGGCTACTTCACCGGTACTGTCCCGTGGGATAATTTCCGATATCCACGCGGGCGAAGCCGCGGGCAGAAGCTAGTATTATTATAAATATACAGTTTTTTTTAAATTGAAAAATATAATCTATATAAATAAAATTAAAATAAATCTCTTGAGAAAGGCTGGACCAATTTGTATTATAATGTTCGTAATAGTCTGAATTAGGAAATTAAGGAAAAAACAAATTGAAAAGTTGACCATTGAATGGGAAAATTTTAGAAAAATTGGAAGTACTTTTTCTATGGCAATTGAAATTTGGACAGAGCAACTGTTGGGTCAGCTAATTATTATTAAGTATTATTTAATTTTGCATTTCAATCATAATTTTAGTTTTTTAGTATAGCTGTAGGATTTTCAATCTTTACAAATTTTCTGTTTGCCTTCACCTTGAAAGTTAGTTTTTTGAACATTGGAGTTTTATTCACTCTATTCTAACAACTATTTAATTTCTAGGTACCCTGCTATCATGAAGACTCTTTTGCAAAAAGGTAGTGATTTTTGGCACAGAATATGGATACTATTCATCAGACTTCTAAAGCACCAAGTGACACAGCCACTGGGTAACGTAGGAACTCCTATAAATTCCATGCTGCCAGTTGTTGAGGCAGCATTCAAAATAGATGTGGTTAACCGGTGTAAAGCATTCCAGTGCTGGACTGTACTCATTGATAGTTTCTCCACTGAAACAAGTGAAAGTAATATTAACAAAAGAATCAAGCTGTTAATAATTCCACTGAAATCAAATAATGCTAAAAATGAAGAAACTGCACTAGCTAAGTTCAAATGTTGGTGGCGTTTACTAGAAAAGTTCCAAAACAAAATCGATAAGTTCATTGACCCTTTTTTGGTTTCATTTTTGCATTTCTGTTTTGGAAAACCCAATAATGCAGATAAACCACAAGTAATACCTGGACAAATTACCATGACAGTGAAAAAACAATGTATACAGGCTCTTGTGGAAATGGTTGGCCATGTCAATTGTGATGGTTGCACTGATTTACCTAAATTGAGTGGCAAATTGATTAACACTAAGAATTTAGTGGATAACTGGAGCCATTGGGTCTTCTCTTTGACTTCGGCCTTTATGATGTCAGCTAATCCTGATAATGGTTTGACAAATCAACAAATGACATGTTTGTGGAAATCATTTCTAATGACCATTGCTGAACTACCTGAAAACAACATAAGAAAAGATCTGGTCTCTGAAATGTTATCCATATTATTACTTTTGGTGAAGGTAATTTAAACTTTTTTTAACTAATGTTGAAAGTTTTCATCATAATTTAAATTATTTAATAATCATTTATGTTGGTTTTTCAGAATTGTGAAACTAATGCCAAATACTCTGAGATGGTGCTCAATGCATTGATACTATCACTATTTGATGGAGATGTAAGAATCAAACAACTCCTTAAGACCAGAGAAAAGGATGTAAATCGACCTCTATGCTATATTATACCGCTTATACTGGATCCCTCATTGAAACTTGCATATCAAAGGTAATTTTTATTCCTTCGAGTATGTAACTATGTTTTATGTATTTCGGTTTTTTAATTACACTAATATCAGGCAGATTTGACCACTGTTGTTTCTTGATTCATCAAACAAAATTTATCTCATACATTTAAATCTTTGTTTTCCTCATGTGTATATTTTTTATTGTATTTGCAGTTGCAGCTTTAAAGAGATGGTTTCAAAACTTAAAAGAGTAACTGACGTGCTATTAGATCCGGTATACTCTGAACCCACTTGTGCTGTACGCCTTGTTTTACAGACCTTGAATGCGAATGACATATCTTTGATTTTTTGGACTGCACTTGCAGAGTCAATAATATTTATGGCACAAAATCTCACTGAACAAGTTTTGTGTGAAGCCATCCTGTGGCCATTGCAATCAATAAATGAATTTACTCAAGTACGTATATTGTAACTTATATTACTACTTACTAGAGAGTAGAGACCCGCCCATGCTTCGCACGGGTGCAATGCACTAAGGTTGCGACATGTTAAAACAGTGAGATTCCTATGCTATATCTAAGTTAAATTTGAATGTATTATACACATAAACCTTCCGGAAATTAATTTTCTAAATGATGGTGAAAACTGTATCTAAATCCAGTGTTTAGTTTTGAAGTATTAAGTGATTACACAGATAGACAGACAACTTGTTTATTTATTAAGACTTTATACACAAGTAAAAATAATACAGTACACAAGTGGACTTAATGCTTTATGTATTTGTACAACTTATTTTATTGATATTTCTATATAATGATCACCTTCTTCTATTTCTTTTTGTATCAAGTTTTCATATAGACTCATTGTTTTGTACAGGATAAATCTTAACTTCCTTTATTTTTTCAGATAAATGTTTCTGCCATGACATGGTACACAATGTATGACTTATTACATCCAAAACTGAAACATAGTGAGATCTTTGTGAAGTCTATTTCGACATTCCTCTTTAACGGGACAGATATAACTCATTCTGCGATATATTTCAAACTGTGTGTCACACTTTGCGTGCTTAGGCACAAAATGGCTAAACTGAATTGTAAGTATAGCTTTTTTTTTTTGCATTTAATTGTTTCGACATCCTTGCCGAAATGATGTGCAAAAGTTTGGCGTGCTTATGCTTTTAGTCGTTTTTAAATGACTGCCAACGCATCAGGCCGAAATTTTGATTCGGCAGGTGTGTCTTTACGCAAAGGATTTTCTATGTATGGGCAATAAATGATTAAAAAAGGCATCCATAAAGTCCTGTCAACAGCTAACTAAGCTCAGACTCGGCCCAAGACCCACTCGCTGTAATCTTGGTGACTGTAGCATCAATCTATTGATCATTGTAAAATCAGTGAGACAGAAATAACTTGTAGGAAACAAAACTGTTGCATTTATTTTGAAATTAATAACTTACGCGAAGTAACTAGTTTTTATAAATATTTATCATTATATTGATCAAAAATGCAATACTCTTGTTTCTGTTAACAACACTTTGACGTTTTCTAATGTTAAGTCTAATTAGAATATACCATGTGTTGTATAGTATTTTACTCAATGAGGCAACTTGGGTTCAGCTAGTAACTTTGACGGGTGTTTGATGATTCTTTAGTAATATGATATTGCCCAAAAAAAAATTCAATAATTATTTATTCCCTGTTTAAATATATTACATTGCAATGTATCTTTATGCAGGTTCAGCGTGTGAAAAAGAATTGGAACTGCTACATATTGTGACCAGTCGTATTGATAATTACCACAACTATGAACAACTATTTCCTTTACTGGTTGATATAGTTGTCACTACAATCAGTATTATTGTAACAAATATTAATGAAACTGCTGCACGGTACATATTATTCTGTTTGAAGAAAATTATGAAAGTGATGACAATAACATGCAAGCAGCAGACTGATGTAAGTATTGTCATGTAGTATATGCTTTCTACATTTTTATTATAGATGTATAAAGTAATAAAAATGTACATGTTAAACAACCACTTTAATTATTGTTACAGATGTCCCACATATTGTCTTTCATTGATTGTTTATTGAAGTCATTAGATTCATTAATTCAAGTTAAAACATATCAAAGATTTATTCCAATTATTGTTGACGAATTATTAGATTGTTCTTCGTTTCTATCACAACAACCTTTAACTAAAAATACAGTCCTTTACATTATGAGAACATTGAAGTCAAAAATTTTTGATGAAACTGATATAACTTTCAAAAAAATAAAAGCCTTAATAGATAATATTGAAAACGAAACAATGGCTAAAGAAAACAATCAAACTTCCGATAAAAATAAATTCACAACACCGAAAACAAAAGAAGTTCCAAAAAGGACAAAGAAAAAAGAAGCAAGCATCGTGAATACTGTCGTAGAAAACGGAGAAGAGTATGTTGTAGTGAAATCAAACTGGAAATTCAATCCTAGAAAACTAACAGAAAACCAAAAAGAAAAACTACAACGGAAAAGGGACGATATTCCTGCTTTGTATCAAGATTTATCACAATCTCAAGATGAATTTAAACTTGTTTCATGGAAGACAGACTCGCAAGACACGTCTAATAGTAGTAAATCGGAAAGCAAATCTTGTAAGTCAGGAAGTAATGAAACTGCTACGGAAATGCTTTTAAGCTTACCTAGCTCTAATGTTGTGCCTAAAATATTGGAAAACTTCTTTGCCGAAAATATAAATAAGGATCCTACTATTGCAAAAGGCATATTACCCGCAGATAAAAAAGTAAACAAAATTGAGACTGTTACTCCTAAAAATACTAAATCACCTCGTATGGCTTTGAAAGATCGCGTATTTCGCAATGTAAGAAACTTAATAGAAAATTCAGGAGTTCAAAAAGAAAATAAAAGTGCATCTGTAGATCTAAATAAGACTGAGACCATTATAAAGACCCCGACTCAGTCTAAAAGCGATGATACGGTTAATATCTTAAATTCTGCACCTCCACTGGTTTCAGTAGATAGACCATCACGAGTTAAAAGAAAGCCGAAAAAGTTTGATGAGCTGCAGTTACTTACAGGTGCTAAAAAGAGTCGCCAATCTTTACAAGACCTAAAATCTAAATGTGAATCAATGCAATCCAATCCTGACACAACTCCTTCTAAAACTGACTCTGCAGAAGATGCTAGTCCTCCAATAGAATCTGTTCCTGATGAAAATGAGGTGAATGATGATGATGAAGTTCCTGAAAATGTTAACATTTCTGTTGTGAATAAGGCTAAGATTAATGAAAATTTACAGAAAGTTGAAAGTGACATTAAAAATGAAACTGATATAAGTAAAGAAGTTCTAGACATTGACATCGAAATAGAAGAAAAAAATCCTTCGTACTTGCTATTAAATGACAATATAGATACTGACAAAAATGATGACATAACAGAAGACCAGACAGTCGAAAGTTCTTTTGAAAATAGTGTCGAAAGGTCTACGGAGAATAAAGTCGAAAGTTCTACTGAAAATAAAGTCGAAAGTTCTGATGAAAAGAATGTCAAAACTTGTGCTGAAGAGAAAGTCGATAGTTCTGCTGAAAATAAAGTTGAAAGTTCTACTGAAAATAATGTCGGAAGTTCTACTGAAAAGAATGTCGAAAGTTTTAATGACAACAAAAATGAAGTTTCTAATAAAAAGAAGGGCGAAACCTGTAATGCCAATAAGCCTAAAGAATCTAAAAAAGATAAGAAAAAATTAAATGACATCCAAGATCCAAGCTCTAATGATAACAAAGATAAAAGTTCTGATAAAAAGGAGGAAACCCCTAATAACAAAAATTGTGACAAATCCAGTGAAAGAGAAACAAGTCCTAGCAAAAACGATGCTATAGAGCCGTCAACGCCACAACAAGAATCAAAGAATAAAGGGACAGAAGAAACAAAGTCAACCACTAAAAAGATCGTTAGAAAATCAAGGATCGAAAAAGAATTAGCAATAGACATGGTAGAAGGACACCCATATTTAAAAATGCAGACACAAAAACGATTGACCAGAAAAGCTTTAGAATCTGCCGGCACAGATCGAAGAAAAAGTTTAGTAGAGAAGCTGGACAAATCAAAATCTGAAGCCAAGACTGAAAAAAAAATAAAAGAGAAAAGCAAAGACATTGATAGCTCTAGTTCAAACTCCTCACTAACAGTTGATGATAGCCAAGGACAAGATACTGAATTAAAAGATCAGACTTCATTTACAGAAGATCTGCCATACTCAGACGACGTCATTGAAAGCTCACAAGACTCCTCTATTACTACAATATCAGTTAAATCAACAAAGAAGGCTTCTAAGAGGGTTCCCATCGTAACTTTGGAAAAAATTAAGGTATTACCGGATAAAGCTGACAAAATTAATGAATCTCAAAGCATATTAGACTGTGTAATGGGTGGCGTTTCAGAATCGGCAAAGTCCAATCAAGAGGGTAAAGATGATAGTGAATTACCGTTGAACAAAACTGCTTCAGAAGGACAAAGTCAAGCTGATCTAACTGAGAATATGGATACCGAACCAATTGAAGATCTTTCAGAAGTCGTCTTAATAAGTGACGATGTCCCAGCACCATTGACTATAAGCAGTGATGAAACTGAAGTAGGAGCAGAAACACAAGAAATAGCTGAAGCTGATACTCAACCAACCAATCCTAACAACTTCATGGAGGTTGATGTGGTACATAAAAATATGGATACAAGTTTGACTGTTGTAGACATGACTACTGATGAAATTTGTAATAACAAAAAATCTTCGACAAAAAATAAATTGATCAATGAAAAATCAGTAAATCCTCCAGAAGATATAACAATAACTTTATCAGATTCAGCTATTGTGGAGTTAGAAAAAGAGAGCGGAGCTTCATCGCCTTCATCGTTTGGAGACGACGCTAAACGAAAACAAGATTTCTTAAATAACACGCTCGAGATATCGCCGATTAAAAATATGAGCCCTGAAAGAACCAAAAAAGCACCATCTCCTGACACTAGCGGTGACTATGTGGTGATAACATTGTCGTCACCGGTGAACAGTAATGGAGAACCATTTGAAAAATGTGGATCACCTGAAGTATTTACTGAGGACAAATTATCTCCTGATAAAAGGGATCAGTCGCCGCCTAGAGTTGAAGTCACCGTGACTAACACTAGTCCTAGCTCTTCTTTGTCACTCAAGAAGAATAGACCTCAAGTGCGTGCAGGAGGTCGAGCAGCACAAATGTTAGGACTATGCTGCGTCCCTGATAAAGTCCAAGCTATTATAAATCAAGAGAAGGCTGAAGCAGAAGAGATCAAGAAGAATAGCACGTCTAGTACTCCCGCTAGAAGGAACTTACGTATCTTATACAACTCTGTAAGTGAAAATAATGAGCCTCCCAGTGAAGATGAAGACATTGACAAATTCCTCAAGTTCAGGCGATCGCTGCCTGCGGTTGATAGCAGTCCAGCAGGTCCCATACTGAAGAGGAAACTTGTAGAGATTGCTGACGACGCTACGATATCGCCAGCCAGTAAAGTGAGTATTGTTGTTGACAGCTGATAGAAAAAAATTCTAAAAAAAAACGGGAACTTGTTGTGATAACGTGTTTTTTTTTTTCAGAGAAAGCGTGTGAGTTTCCACGATCCTCCTGTGTCAACAACGGTGTCAGTTCAGAAGTACATTGAACCTGGAGGTGTTCGATCTCCTCAAAATTCGGCGCATAAGCGCCTTGAAAGACAACTGCGCCAACACACACCTCTAAAATCACCTAAAAGATTAGACCATGCGTTTAAATTAGACACCGTGTTGAACAGAGCAGTAGAAAGTTTCACAGTCACTACAGTGATTAGTACTTCTGGCACTCCTGGCAGTCCTGATGACACTCAACCATTGTCACTAGATGCAACACCTGTTGTTGAAATTGTCAGAGCAAGCGAATTAAATGACTCTGATCCCATATGTCCAGACTTAGTAGATTGTAAGGACCCCATAGACAACATTGCCGGTGAATTATCTTCATTTGCAATGAAGTCATTGCTTGTTAAAGAATTAGTAGGGAAGGTGGAAACAGTTGGTGATTTGGCGAAGATGACAGAACTTGAAGTGAACAGGTTATGCATTAAAGCGCCTAAAGTGAAGGTGGCAAGGAAAGTTTTAACAGATTATGCTTCTAAGAGGGTAGAAAAACCGCCTTGTGATGTGATGGTGACGATAGATGAGGCTATCTTTAACGAGCCTTTGCCTGACCCGGAGTTGAAGTCTTATGTTGACAGCGCAGCGCAAACATTTACAAATGTTGGTGTCGAGACAGAAGTACAAACAGTTGCTACGCCGACTGCTGTTACGTTTGTACAGACTGAGACCATTCCTACTGCGCATACAGTTGTGCAGACCGACGAATCAGGCAGTAAATCTACTGCAGATATTGTTAAATCATGTTTAGCAGAGGTAAGCATTTAGATCTTCATCTAATCTTATATTTCTTTAAGGTTTGATATTTCAATAGTCAGATAACTTTTATCTAAGGAATAAATATTGCGGTTTGACAGTTTTTGTATAGAAAATATATCAAATTGTCATAATTATTCTTCAAATAAAATAAAAGTTTTCTTTCTATCGAAAAAAATCAGCCCTAAATCAAAGTGAGTGCGACGAAATGTAGTCTTATTTATTTTAATTGTTGAAACCAATGTAAGGTGAACTCATTTTACAAGATATTCATACTTTATAAATTTTTCCAGAGACAAGACTTTGTGGAGCAACTTAGCGAACATTTAGAAGATTCTTCTATCCAGCAGATTACTGACAAACTGCCATTCAGTGCTATAACTGATGTGTTAATGAAGAAGATCACTCCATCAGACGCCAAGACTCTTCTGAACAGAGTGTTAGAAGACCAGTGGAATAACACCACAGGACAGAACCGTAGTAATAAGGAATTATCATTTGTTCGAGAATACATGTGTGACAGGTTTGATCCCACAGAGTTGATTCTGTTTTGTAGTGAGGTGCTGAAATCTGTATATGATAAGTCTGCATTTCCTTAGTAGATAATTGCTCTACAGTGCTGTAGAATTGTTTATTTACATATATATTGGCTAGATATGGTCATATGGCTCACGGTAAGTGGCGAATTGCGAGTTTACTGGCTCGTTTGACTGATTGCGTCAATGCGTAAAATGAACGCAAATATAAGACTGCATCCTACCACAGCCGGTCGTATTTAGTCGTGATTTTAATGAGTTTGATCACATTTTGTCATATCATATTTTTTCATAAATTGAGAGACGTGATTGTTATATCCGCATAGTACCTATGTAATTTCTCATAATGTTATAACATTGATTTTTATTTTTACATGCAGTTGTAAATTGTATTGTGTTGATGTGATTATGAAACTGTTGTATGTATGTTTTAGAAAGTCGCATATTTCTTTGAATGCGAGTTATGTTTTGTTATTACTACTAGCTTTTAGTTAAACCACGTAGGTACCTAATTTGCGATTGGAATATCGGAATTATAGAAAAATAAAAACAATTAATAAAACAATTTTTTATTTAATGTAAAACAGGTAATATTTACATTATTCAGTCATGATGAGCGACCGCTAGCGATCACAAACATTAAATTCTTACACAACACACGGAACAAACACTAGAGTCACTTGCTGTTATCACCACAAATGCAATGACGGAACATGTCTTCACAGACAGAACATAGTTATTTGTAAGACATAGAGTAAAATATTAGTCGTAGAATAGCATAAACATATAAACGTAAGACAGGGATGAAACATGGCATCGAGATAATTATATAATATCACAACTAATATTTACAGCAACCCATTTAGACAGGTAATGGTTAAAGCTATATTTGTATAAACATCGAGGCTTAAAAGTTTCATAAATTGGCACAATATAAACTTTTGTTTTAGGAAACTGTTTCGCGATTAGTAGATCTTCCTAAAAAACTGGTTGAAAATATTTTAATTATGTCAAGAAAACAGAAAACAGAAAGTACTTCGTAGTCGCGTAATTACTATTTTATTTTTTCATACATTCTGAACAGCAGTCAGTTTTGCAATTTTGCAAATCAAATCCTTTTGCAATCCAAAATTGCATCTGGGTTTGGTTTTCAGTAAATGTCAGGGAATTAAAAATTTTCGAAAAAAAAAAGTTTCTGTTGCGCCTCTGCCTTACACACGTATTTACACACTTTTATTATATCACCCATCCCAATTTTATATCACACTAAATAGACGTCTTATATTACTTAGACCCTATGATTGCCAAATTAGGTATGATTGTCGAAAGCACGTGTACTGACTGAATCGGTGAAGTAGTTTATTTTATAAGTTGTAGGAATTAGATAAGTTGTAATAAATTATTTTGTAAAAAGTTCATGTTTCAATTGCTCCTTTAAATATTTGCATTTATTAAACTTATGCGTAGATATGCATTTAACGCTTCTGTAGGTTATAGGCTGCTCCCTCATTTGTTTGTAGGTACTGTTTCATAGATTACTACATAGGTACCGAAAACTTACCGAGCGCCATTGCAACGGGCCTTGTCTCCTTGACTTGAGTTTGATACGCGCTCATTGAAATGTAGATGCGATAAGTTTGCAGTTCTAATATTAGGTACCTATTACCTATACCTACATACAATGAGAGAGTGACCTTAGATTGAATTGCAATATATGTATTTGGTTGTATGCTTTACTATTACAATTCAATGTCGTTTAACAAAAAGTATCTAACTAAACAACTTCTTTTCGGCGGTCTTTCACAATATTATACTAGGCAATTAGCGATTAACAATCATAACCTCTCCTTATTCAGCCTTGTACCAAAATCTCGAAATACTTTTATTCATTTACTAACATTATAATAATTACATATTTTTGTCTCCTGAATCAATAACTTACTTACAGATAATATCGTTATTGAACCGATCGTACTTTGGTGTACTAGGTACTGAGCTTTTTATTTATTCACATGAAAATAAATCTTATATAGAGAAGACAACGTTATGGCAGTCTATACCTATACATCTTACTTCATACAGTTGTCAGCTTAAGCGACTGCTGATATTTGATGAAAAAAATGGCAGTTTGTGAAGATAGTGCTACCATCTTATACTATAGACTTAATGTGAGCATCCTGTACATATGATTAAATAAAGGGAGTTTTTACTAAGGATTCGGTAGATAGACTGTTGTAATAGACTACTTATTTTGATTTTGGCATAAGGCTTGTATACATAGCTCCATTAAAATTTCTAACTACATGTTGATGATAAACTGTTTTTATCACACTTGACACCTTCAAGAAAAAGCGTTCATACATCAACTTATTGTTCTTCACTTTCTAGGAAATTAGACTACCGCTTTCGTTTTTTTACGAAGGCAGCTTTATACTTTGGTCCATAAATTGAGCACTCGATTTATTTTAAATATTATTTTAGAGAGGTTAGACGGTCACTGTCAGGGAAAGCGCATTTCTGCGACGTAGTCTAAATGTTCTAAGTTGTGATGTGAATTGGAGCGTCTGGGAGCGCGCGCCCGGTGGATGTTGTGCTGCGAGTGGGCCCGCATCACCCTGTACGTGCCCTCACGACGCGGCCCTGCGTCGCTCGTTTTCCGCGTTGATGATACCCATTCATCATCGCGCGTCCTCGACGCTGCCGGAGGTTTCCGGTAGTTGTCGAAAACTCGGCGATTGTCTTCATAGCGCTGTCGTTGCCAATTACGATCCATATCGTGGCCGTAAAGATCTAATTCGCCGGATGGCTGAAACTGGCTCGCTGAGTTCTGGCAATAACTAGATCGCTTCCACCCGACGTCGTATTTCTTCTGACCGCTCTCATCGTCGCCTATTTGCCGGCGTTGCGACTGGTTAGAACTGCTTTCGCTTGTGTCCTCGCCCGATGTGCCTATTCCAAGATCTTTGTCATCGCCATAAATCTTATAAATACCATTCGGGTTTAAATTCTTGCCGTTATATATTTGGTCATTAAGAACTAGCTGTGGGTGTGGTATACAGTAGGGATTGGGAAAACTTTTTTCTAGTTTTGCCATTTTGATATCGTCTTTCCTTCTAGTACAAGAGCCAGGCCCGAATAGGGACAAAAGGACTGGAAGAAGGAAGAGGCCATGCATTGCTCCAAAGAATATGACCATGAACACCATTTTGAAAAATACAGAGAATATGTAACTGTCAGCTAGGAGCAAAGCAATTACGCCGAGAATGGTACTGAATGATCCTTGAACTATGGGCAATCCGAGGGAGTAGAGACACTCGCTGACTTTTTCGTCAGGGTGTTTGGCTTTTGACGCCATGTAAGCATAACAGATATGTGCGGTAAAGTCAACCGAAAAACCGATGCACATAATCAAGTTTATCATGGATATGGAATCGAGGTTGATGTCCCAGAGGGCCATGTAGCCAACGACACCGATTTCAATGGATATTATACTGAATGCCACCCACAAAGAGCAGAGGATGTTAGGGATAAATACAAAAGACGTGATCATCATCATAAGAGCACCGTAGCATAGATTCTGAAGAGATGTTGGCCTCACAAGTTCGAACTGAAATGAAAAAAAAAGGATTTATATTAATTGACATTCCTGGAAATTACGTCGGCATAATAAATGCCATGAAAATATAATATATTAATAAAATATACCTGATCGAAAAATACGAAATATGGATGAAATACAGAGGCGTTCAGAGAAGACTGAGCAACTACGTTTCTCAATGCTCTGACCATTTCTTTTTCATGGTTTGTTCCGCTGATGTTAACTGCTTGAACTAGGAATCTCGACGAAACAATTCGATTTCCTTCCTCGTTGAATCTCACGTCTAGAGAGAATGGGTTTGCTGGGAACAGCCACAACTGTAAATAGAAGATAAAAGGAATAATAAACGCTGTACATAAAAAAGAAAAATTAGGGTGTCATCAGGGATTACTAAAATCTTCTAGAATATTCTACATTAAAATCCTGTCTATTGAAAGACCAGCACCCGTTGGAACAGAAATGTCCTTGTGCGTAGACGGCAGATCGAGAGGAACAAAGCGTGGGACGTCACTTATCATAAATAATTCAAATTGTCCAATTCAATCCAAATTGTACCAACCTCTTTAAGATTCTGAATGAATTCATCCTCATTATCGATAGTAATGTTTAAGTAGTCGTTGTTTCTCGATACGTAGTCGACGAAGGTTCGAAGCCAAGACTCTGTGTACAGCGAGTTGGATATGTACGATGTGTTCTCTAAGCTCTTGGTCAAAGCTTCCACTTCATCTTGCACTTTTGGATCAGAATAATTGTACTCGCCACTTATAACCACCTAGAAAAAAACGAAAATGGTTTAGTTTACTAAACATTAAATAAAACAACTGAGGTAGGTACCTACGACTAACAGTTTATGGTATAATTCCCTATGCGTAAAATTCAAAGAAACGATAAAGCGGGCAGATAGAAAAAAAGAATCAAGCGAAAGTTTAAGGCATCGGTAATAAAATTATGCGTGAAATGGGACGGGGTGACGGCGCGGCGGTGAGTGTTGTTGAGCTTCGTGTTTCACCAGCACGTGAGAGGACGAGACGGTATGATTCACTCAGTCCATAGAAATGTATCTATGACTCAGTCCGACAACGACGCGTTGTCGGACTGTGTCACTTCCATAAGCTTCTCGCGCCTCAAAAAACCGCAGGTGTGTCAAAAACACTAGTGTTTTTTATTTACTAATAAGATGTGCGCTAGGTTGTGGAGGTCAGGTAGGCAGTCGCTCCATGAAAAATACTGGTATTCAGATGCATCCGGTGAGGCTGGATGCAGATCCCAACATAGGGATAAGGCAAGGCCGAAGATGATGAAGTATGTGCGCTTCTGAATGCAAAATTAAGAATCCAGTCCCAAAATATGCATTCAATCGGTAGGTAGTTTATTTATGTGAATCGAATTTCAGTCAAATAGGTAACATATAGGTACTTACCTAATTATATTCTTACCTGAATTCTATATGGGAATTCTCTGTAATACAGATCTTCACGATCAAAGAACTCTACAGAGTATGAATCCACTTTGGACAGTTTCCTTCTTTCTAAACCTTCTTTGAGGTTGGTCACTCCGTACCCTGCTCCTGCCAGGTATGCAATGAAAACTACGATAACTAGGGCTTTCACATAGCCATTGTTTAGTAAATCCGCCATGGTGGTGCGGAAGAAGGCCATGATGACGTGTTCCTTGTTGTCTATTGGGTTATCAGGATCGCCTGCGTCTATGCCTCCGCTGCAGAACATTCTGTACATCCATGATTTTTCTTCTGAAAATAATAGTGGTTTAAGTATATTATATTATTATAAATTTAAAAAACTGGCTTCGCCCGCGTGGTATGTCGATAAAAAGTAACCTCACACAAATTTCATCAAAATTGGTCCAACAGTTTCGGAACAAACTTAAGACAAACATTAAAAAAATGGAGTTTTTCTGGTTTTTACTACCTTCTTTCATATGTACATTAAGTATATAGCTGTTATTTTGTCATTACAAATAGACACTTCAATTAATTGGCGGATCCAAGGGGCTCAAGCGACCTCAAAAGCATCGTGAGTTTTTTCGTGACAAATCTTAAAGTGAACTTGATATTATTATAAACTAAACTTATTGGAGAAATAACTCTTTTGAAGGACCTTTGGAGTGATAGGGAACAGTTTCCCCAAACATCAGTTGAAGCCATGCGCTTCAGCTGCTGGTTAATACACTGAACACAAGAACAGAACATTAGGTTGCGGGTGGTTCTGGATCTTGGTACTGTCATACTGTGTCTCCCAGGACAGGCAATGAAACTCAGTAGCAGAGCGAAGTCAATAGTGTGTCCAAGTACTTGACTAAACGACCAGTAACCTGCCACATAACGTGGCTATAATGGAGTTTTTCTAGATATGTTCGTGAAACACTCGGTAATAAATCAGTCTTACCTTTCCTGGCCCTCGATTCCGGCAGAACTTTCATAAAAGTTATCGTATGTCGATTTTGTTTCTCGCGGTAGCCCGATATGGCTACACATCCGGCGAAGAATGTCAGATGCCACACGAAAGTGAAGCAAACGGCGAGACCTGGAATGTGAACAGAAATTATGGTATATTGTTGCCTTTTCCGGTTATGGAATCTTCTCATCATCAGCGTCACCGTATTGTGGTCATCAATCCTGCTGTCCAGATGATCATATTACAAAGTATGCGAGCTACAAGATGTATGTAGTTGAACTTTTTATCTAGCAGTTGACTGATGGTTTATTGTGAATTAAGTACCTACGGCTTTGTTTCGTATAAAACTGAAGTTCATCAAACTTTGAACTTACCAGAGTACATGCAGAATATTTGCACAGACGGGAATGGAGAGAAGATACCGATGAAGAACGAGAGCATATCCGTAACAGAGGTGATCGTGATGGACACCGCTGCTTCTGATAGCATGATGGCCATGCGTTCTGGCACCGGGAGCTTCGGAGAGGCTCGTCTCCACGCTGCTAACATCACGAAAGTATCGTCGATTCCAATACCTGAAACATTGCAAAACAAACATATGAAGACTTGTTGAAAACATGTGGTTGTAATAATATTATGTGGTCGACACAATAGGTGGTACAATGTGGTGTAAGTTAACAATAGGTGGAAAACGTGGCTGAAATAAATCACACTTTTATAATAAAAACGAATGAGTACTACCTTCTAAGAAAGATTATAAATTTTATTGTGAAAATCCTCCACAGCGCATTGGGTGCGTAGCAGTTAGCACTAAGTATGTAAGCTTGGCTTGAAGATAAAAAAGACCCTAATTGTTTGGAATGACGGCAATAAAATCATGAGGGTAAAACATACTGTGCAAAAACTTACCAATCATTAAGAAGGGTGCAGCTAAATTAATACCAATGAAGGAAATGCCTAAATATATGGCGCATCCGAACGCTGCTGCCGTGGCCATCACAGCCGAGATGTTGCCCAGCAAACCCAGCCATGGTTTTGAGCGAACCCAGTCGCCCATCATGCAAGTTACTATAGAGAATATCCCCATGAGAATGAAAGTGGAACTGAAGAATGGTATGACTGTCCTCGTGTTCTTTTCTAGTTCGTGGTCGAGGGTACGTGAGGCAAATCGAGCGACGGAGATGTGTTTGAAGCGGCCGGTGTCTTCAGCTATGCCGACTGTGTCCAGAAAGGCGTCTTCCCATGCTGCACCTCTGTAATTCAAAAGAAGATTTATCTTAATCACTATTTTAAATACATTAAGGATGACATAGATAGAGATATCAAAATAGTCATTTATATAATATGATTTCAGCCCAGGAACTTATATATCCCTTTCGAAATATTGACCCACAATCTGTTAAACTCTCTGCCTTTCCATTCGATTCTTGTCCAATATTACGCAGTGCTTAGTATTCGAAACGATTTCTTAAACGGTGTCAAGATCGAAGTCTATTATCTAAGTTATAGCGCCGTGTGTTTACACAAAGTATAATGCTATTGAAATTCAAAATAAGTCATAAAAAGCTAAATGAAGCAGAATGAGCGTAATAAGTACCAAGAAGTGAACTATACTCGTAGAAACGCTCATTGTTTCCTTTCAAAACATAATCACTGCTACAATCATCTCTTCCTTCTATTGCATGCATGGCTATTCTGAGTAGGTACTTTACAGTTATTTTAGAGGATATCCTCTATTACATGTAAGATAATACTGGTTTACGCACGATCTGCGTTCCGACTGTTAGCTAGGATTTAGTGGTTCGTTCTTGTTCTCAATGAATTTTAATTAAACATAAAAAAATAATCATATATGTTTCTCACCTTCCATCCAGTTGCAATTTAGTGTCCGTTCTTACAAACCAGACCAGCTGGACAGCTGGCACGGACACTATGATGTCATCCACCACCTTCGAGCCGCCGAAGAATACCGGGAACGCATGAGCCTCCCATGTTACAGGATTGAACATTATGGGAAACGTCAGGTTTAGTTCACCGCGCTCTACCTGTGGTACGAAAAACAAATAAACGCTATCATTAGGCGCATGTCTTAAAATTGCGCAGTTTGCCTAAGGAGGTCTCTTTTACGCTGCGCTCTGGCAAGATATAATAGAATAGGTTTTTTTTTTCACGCAAGAGATGCCAATGAACATTAAATAAAGTATTGGCGAATGACATTGAAAACATACCAGGCTACGAAAATGGAAATCGTGCCATCGACATAAAGGATCTATAGGCTTATAATATTATGGTCTGGTTAATAATTACTGCGGAAGTCAATCAGCGCTGGACAAAACGATTCATCAAAACCTGGACAGATAAATGTAGTTTTCATGCGCTTGCTATGATGATCATGAGTTGGTGCTTAGTTCCTTTACCTTGCCGACCTTGTCGGTACCTACGCCGCCGCGCCGGAAAAGCGCTAGGTTGTAGAATGATTCTCTGCGAAGGTAATAGAGGCTAAAAGGTACTTCTCAATGCAAAGGTAAAGGTTCTTCTAGTTCCTCAAAGGACAGTCATGTTTTGTGAAGGCGTGTCGTTAGTCTAATCACACGTACAAAGAATTTCCATTAACTACACCGCGAGACATGACGAATGCTTGTGGGTACAATATCTCTCGAGAAGGATGCATAGAATATAAATGACTGATGGTGATGACACATTGTGAATATTGTTATGCCGTTGAAACCGACTAATTGTATGTGTTTTATGATGTGGTGGTTTTTATTGTAATTTTAATAACAATAGAAAGATTGCCTCAAAAGTATGTGTGTACCTAATCTTAAAGCGTGTATTTGCCTAATATTGCAGTAATCGAAAGCGATACCGTAACAAAATTGCTTAACGTGCTATTTGTCATTGTTCTTTTTATGGCCAGGAGAGGACATTATGGTGGTATGATGTAAGTGGGAATGTGTTACACTGTACATAATTTACCTCGTTACTTAAGAAAATCATTTTGGCCTACGAAAAAAACGTTGCTCTCTTTCAGATTTTTTGTAGGCATAAACTTGGATCTTAACGGTGAAGTAGTGCCTGTTGGTAGATGATTTGTGCCTGAAGTAGACTTTTTGGAACTGCGCCTTTAGATGTGCACTAGTCCAATATAAATACGTCAAGGAGAAAACATTTTTTGGTACATAAGCGAACTTTCACTCGTACCTACATGTTGGCTTTTGCGTTTTGAAAATTAAAAAAGGCTTGCGTTTTTGCGACTGAGAAAACATTAAGTAAGTATAGGTACTTAGGGATAACCAGAACCAAGGGACATATACAGTATGTCAGGTTAAATGAGGGACATATTTTTTGGGAGTGTAGTACCCATGAAAATGAACAGCTTTTACTAAGAGACCAACCAACAGTGAAATCGAGAAAATAAAACCAGCCGCTCTATACATCTATGTCCGCATAACTGAACAAAATATAGGGAACAGCTGTTTTTTTTTCTTCATATTTTTGAGTCCGCCTCATATTAAAAGTTGTTCATTCTCTGTGTACCTACTAAACTTCCTTAAAATATGTCCCTCGTTTAACCTGACACACTGTATATATTGCTACCTAATTAAGTAGGTACAAGTTCCTAAATTAGCCGTGCTTAAACGTATAGCCACAGTAATAAAATTCAAATTTCTCAGCGTTCGGTTTGCGGTTAAAAGTGCTTAATACGAATGATCAGAACTGTTATATTATCTCTTACTCTTTGAAACTATAATGTGTAATTGTGGTGAATCACTGAACTCGGGAGTGGTGGCCACTGGGCCACCGTACCCGACCACCGGACTCGTAAGTCACGGTCGTTACCACTAGGTAACGGCCGTGACTTACGAGTTGTAGGTCGTGGGTTCGAAGCCAAGCATGCACTTTACTGTGTGTAACTGCTCTCAAAACGGCGAAAGAAAACATTGTGAGGAAATGGGCATGTCCTAGAACCAAAAATTCGAAGATGTGACATCCGCCAACCCGCACTGGCCCCGCGTGGTCGATTATGGCCCACTATCTCTCACAGAGATGAGTGTGTCCCAGCAGTGGGAACTTTATAGGCTGATTATGATGACTGAACGAACTTTGACTTGCCTTGACTTGATTCAATGTGACAATTCGGTATGAATTGAATGTTAAGCAGGTGTCAAAAACCCATGGTATTGACGCGAATATCCTGATGGCGGCCATGTCATTGACATGGTTCGCCATTGATTGTATTGTTTGGTAAATAAAAACTGGAAGTTGTGTTTTGTTTTTTAAGATTTTCGACTCCTTAGTACCTACTACACTTTTATTCAATTCAGTTGATTTGATATATTTAATAAAATAAAATTGATGTGTTCTTGTAAACTCTATTTCAACGTGATGGATGGTCGCTATCGCAGATATAGCCCTAGATAACACAAGTATCACGATCTGTATGAAAACCAAGCGTGCCATTTTTTGACTACCTACTATGACGTCACAAGCACTATTTAGTGATGGGAAAATCAAGTTGATTCGAAGACGCCGTTGCTTGCGGCACCCTTGTTGCCCCACCCCCGGGGCCTAGCGCCAGCGCGGCAGCGCTGACGCTCACCCAGCCAGCAGTACACAGGACAGGACTGAGCGCGAAAGTGGCGGCTTACGATTTTTGTACGTAAGCTGGTGCGATTTAGCGCGAAGTAGTTGCTTTTGAGTTGTCTAGGTGTAGATATCTAAATCTGTGTCGCTGTAAACATATTATTTTATTCTCCACTAGCTTTTGCCCGCGACTTCGTCCGCGTTTCCGTCGTTTTTCGTAAAAAAGTACCATATGTCCTTCCTCACGGTTCAGTGGTTTTGATGTAACAGACAGATTAACTTTCGTATTTTAGTAGGGAAATACAATCTGTCAATCCACAATACTGTTGAAAAATATCGCAATAAGGAACCGCAGAATATTATCAGTTCCCTCTCAGTGAAGGTTTCGGACTCGCGAGATAATTGTATGCCGTTCGCGGTCAGCTGTAAGCCGTAATTCTCTTTGTGAAGCAGTTTCAGCTTCTCGGGATAACGCATGTTGTTCTCGATCAATTGTACGCCTTAGCTCTCGTTGAGAAGAGCTTTGAGACGCCCGTGATGTAGCTCGTCTCGCTCTGTCAGCTGCTAATCGCATCTCTCTCTCTGGAGAGCTTTCATTGGCTCGAGAAGTTGAGGCACTAACTCTCATAGAGTTTAACCGATGTGCTCTTTCCTCTGCCGATTCTTGAGAACGCGTAATTCTCATTCTCTTAGCTTTACTCGAAGTTCGAGATAAAGATAATCGTTTTTTAGGTGGCATTGTGTATTTTATTTTTAATCGACGGTAACGGAAAGGCTGTCAGTTACCTAACAAAATAACCTACGTTAGAGGTCCTAACTATAGCTACCTTACACTTAAAATCTAAGTGCCTATTTAAACTAAAATATTCTAATAGAATTATACCCAGAAATATGTACAACTTACAACAAAAAAAGAAATGAAAATAAAGCTGAAACGCCTGTGCAATACTATCTACCTATACCTATTTCACTTAAAAATAAATACCTATAGCTACTATAATTAATAAAAGTATCTACGCTTTTACCTACTCTAATAATAAAATTTAACATAAATTAGCCAAAACTTACCTATCGGTATCTAAAAATCTATGCGTACTACTTGTACTTCTACTACTACTTCACCTAAAAAGAAATAAAATGCAAACTATTAATAATTTGTAATTTGAACGAATATTTAAACACTACCAAAACAACTAATACCTATTTTATAAAATAACAACAAATGAAATTCAAATAAACTATTTAAAGACTAAAAGTCGCGCTGATAAGCACGCTTTGTTAATATCAATTATTGTCTGTCAATAAGGTCGAACGCTCTGAACGCATCAACAGCCAAATATTGAATGAAGCTCGCGCTTTTTTTTTTTACATGACCACTCGCAGTTGCAACTCGCTAAGGTTGCCTTTCTGCTTAACCGGACTATCCTGTAGTGGCCGAAAACTTGGACCTCCCGCCTTTTTATACCCTACCGCCACGACCCGCGTCGAGCGCGGCAACCGTTACACAAAAATAATCCTTATGGCATGATTCAGTATTCACGCGCGACGGCGCGATGGCTTATTAGCGTATTTCATGTATAAGTTTGGTGTTTCTATAGCGATTACTATGATTCTTTTTTTATTGAATAGGTAATAATATTAACTTCTTTTAATTAGGGATGAGTGAGAGTATTATAAACGTAAGAGTAAACAAATATAATCAGAAAGCTCCGAACTGCTAAGGTATCGGGAGTTACACGTGTTAAAAAATGGAGCAACTTCTCCCGTTTTCCCAACATTTCCTTTCACTGCTCTGCTCCTATTCATTGTAGCGTGATAAAAAGTATACTATAACCTCCCCAGGAGTATGAAGAATAATTGTACCAAGTTTCGTTAAAATCCGTCGAGTAGTTTTTGTTTCTATAAGGAACATAGAGACAGACAGACAGACAGACAAAAATTTTACTGATTGCATTTTTGGCATCAGTATCGATCACTTATTACCCCCTGATAGTTATTTTTAAAATATATATCATGTACAGAATTGACCTCTCTACAGATTTATTATAAGTATAGAAGATATAGATTTGCGATCTTGAGTGCAATATAAATCATGGAAGTTTTATAATATACCTACTTAGGTGCCTTCTTTACCTACATGGTTGTAGAGACATCGATGCACAACCTAGCTGTTACTATGGATTCAACACATGATTCTGGATGAAAAACTTCAACGCAGGGGGCGTTGAAATGTATCGCTGGTTTTAAAAAAAACAGCCTTTTCCTACAAACTTGCAATACCTACGCGGCCAAAATGTATGAAAAATTTCAGGTCAATCAATTTCAATTGTGACGTGTACGTCACAATTGAAATGTTACAGAAACGGGTGCTTTATGGTAAAAGTTATTATTCATTGCGATATGCATAAAATTGAAATTGGTTTACGAAACATTCATAGGTAGGTATTATTATTGTCATACGCTTTTCTATTATCCAATTTTCTTCATACTTTGACCACATTACTACCAAAGAGACTGTAAACACTATATTACTACCTCGAGGGCGTTCCGCGTTATTGCTAAATCTCTAGACAATTTGGAATCCCACAATTCCACGTGTTTTTACGGCAGGAGTCCGGGATCATGCAGGAAGTTATATATCTTCATTATTGAGCGAAATATTTATTTAAAATCGGAATCGAAGTAAAATTAAAAGAATCTTGAGTTTTTATATTAAATGCTGAAATAACAATGTATTGAATGACTTTTACTTATTTTAGTACTAAGTACCTCTACTGTAGGTAGTGGAGGTAACAATGTGCAAAATACCTATATAAAATAATCATGTATTAGGTAGGTACCTATTGCACTCACTATGCTACTTTGGTACAAATTACCGTAACGTTAAAGGTGGCGTTCTGTAGTTTCTGCTCACCCTTATGGAAAGACGGCGTGAGTTTATGTTAATTACCTAAATGTAAAAAGCTCTCTTAACATTTTAACGTGAGTAGTGTAAGTAGCCTGTTTTCAAGAAACGTCTTCAAAGAGAAAGTCCAACTCCAAAGAAATCGAAAGTTTAATGTTGATGTTTACGTATACATGTATAATATGGGACATTTAAGCCGGTTTCAGTTTCACCTGACACATTTCCACGTGTTTTGTTGAACTGGTAACTACTATGCACTGACCAGTCTCTTTTATTTGTATTTATATTGGTCGAAAAGACAATGCCACATCTAGCTAGAGAGCATAATAAGTTGTTTGTTTTATCGGCAAACAATTTCATTTATTTAAATGGAATTTGAAAATTGGAAATCTTGGTGATAATAGTTTGTCATTTGATTAAAAGTGTACCTACCTACTGAGCAGAGTAGGTACCTAAGAGCAGTTATGGCCCAGTGGTATTGGACCCGACTTGCAAGTTATTGGTCGTGGGTTCGAACTCAAGCAAGCCCTTACTTCACGTAATTTATTTCATGACCCCTGCTCTTTAAACTGTGTCCTACTCGTAGAACCGAAAATTCGTAGACATAATTATGATAACCGACCCGCACTGGGCCCGCATGGTGGATAACTGCCCATTCCTTCTCACAGAGAGGAGGCCTGTGTCCCAGCAGTGGGATTCGCATTCAACATGTGGCTGCAAATCAACTCCAATATAAATGCAATGATAGTATAAGTATTTTCTAGACTAGAATTCTATCAGGGGGACGGGACTAACAAGCACATTGACTCAGAAGACTGTTTAGATCTATTACGAGACTGCCACTTTGTTATGGCGAACTATTTCTCGTAGACTTGAACGTTTTGCGACTTTGCGAGGCTTGTTTAAAAATGGCATTGTTTCCCCGTAACATGCGCTTATCAACATTCCAGTAGAAAAAAGTAAGTACCTAAGTATATATCGCGAATCGCGAAGAATTTTACTGTTTTGATCGAAGGCTGTGATGTTTAGATATCATGCATGAGGTTAAAATGATTAGTTTTCTTTACCTCGCCAATAATCTTGTCCAAATTGAGAATGTCGTTGGTGAAGCACTGTCCCTCCCATCGCGCGCATTCTTCCTTGTAAGTGAAGGTGTCTCCGTTCGGCATGGTCACCGTCATATTCTGTACCAGCTCGTCTAGCTGTCGCAACTCCTTCCATACTTCTGTTCGCAGCATATTCGTGGTGTTGTCTTTCGCTACGATTATTACTCTGCCGAATCGTCCTGGGGATAGAGAAATTGGTTTAAAACTCGTCAGAGTACCTACCTACTCTAGCACAAAAAATCTCGTCGAATATAATTTAAGGATGTTAACCCCAGTCTCTAAGCAGGTTTTAGACTTTTGTAATCACAATGTCAATGCTTTGTGGTGGAGTAAAATTTCAACGTTTCACTACATAATTGCTTAAGCAAAAAATTACACCGAAACGAGGCCTAAGGCGTGTCAACGAAAACGACTAATGTGACCAGTTTCTTGTAGACTCACGTTCCTGTGGTAAACCAACAAAAAACAAAGGCTCAAATAACCAAATATGTAGGTGTGTTTTACCAACCTGCCCGCGTTATCCTTCCAACATTAAACCTATGTGAATAGTTGACTTTGAAATTCTCTTCTACTATTCTCCTCTCATATTTGCCTTGTCCACTGACGGGGGAGAACAGGTATTCTGGGTCCATTTCATAGTGTATTCTTTGGTAGCCTGTGATCATTAGTAGTGTGAGGAGAACGGGTATGATGATGAAGTAGCCGGGCTGTCTGCCGACGACCAGGCCGAGTTTGTAAAAGGATCTGTTGAGGACATCGTCTACTATTGTTAGTTTGCAACCCATCTGTAACAAAGAAACAGGGAGTTAGATAAAGATGAACATGAATATGTCGAAGTAGTAGGTAACAGTTCATAATATGCACTTGACGATCCAGTACATCTATATTAACATAACATCAAGTCTGTAATTCCCAAAGGGTGAGGCAGAGATGATTTACCTACATCTTTAGATATTGTCAAGTGCAGATATTGTAGTCATCGATGACAAATAACTTTCAATCAAAATAGTGGTTTTGTACAACGATTTCCATATTATCATTGAATGGGTTAGCTGTCGATAACATTATTAACATAAATCCCTATTGTTTAAATTTGTGAAAAAATATTCGTCATTTGTGTTTATTTATTAGGTAGAAATCTTTGTTTTAGGAAAAAGGTTCTTTCTTACCTCAAAAGTGAGCAATAAGATGAGATTTTAACAGGTTTTTAAACAAAACACGCGGTTGTTTGACTTAGGTTTAGTAATTTGATAAGCTTAATGGACATTTCAAAATGTTTAAGCTCTCCTGCGGGCAATTAGGGTGCTGGCTTATACTTAAAATAAACGACATAATTTTCTTTAACACATTTGCCGAGTAAAGCGTAAAATTATAACCTGTAAGGCACAAGTAGGGGAAAACCGTTTATCTGTTTGTTCTGCGAAGTTAAACTAAGTAAGCCAAGAGTTATCAGGTCTTAATATGTTCATACCCAATTACAAGATATTTAAACGTTATACTGATTCATAATAATTATTGCTCTAAATACTGGTCGTTCTAACTGTTCAACATTACGTGGTAAAACTGGCTAACTAGTAACAGGTACTTTGCTGGTTTTCAATCATTCGACGATTATCTGCTCCCGTTTCAAAATTGTTGTATGAATTTGCATTCATATAAAAACCTGTCGATTAATGGTGCTTTGTTATTGAATTTACTAAGTTAATTATAATGTATTGTGTCGAAAAGTTATTAAATAACGAGCTAGCACACGCATTTAAATTCCTTTACTAGATATCATGTCCTATTGTCTAATGAGGGTTTTAAATGTGTTGGTACCTAAGTAGGTAAGTATACCTCTGTCGCATTTAGCGTTGCCATTACGACTTTATTAAGCAATATAAATGATTAATTATTCTAAATAGGTGCACCGAGGACATGATTAATTTATTTCTTAATGTTGCAAAATGATGATTGATTGTTGGTGCGAAACGCAAAATGCCCGTCATTGTAGAATTAATTTTAATACCCCATGTATTAAAATTAATTGGTAATCTATGCTGTTATATTTCTAAGAAGCTTTGCTGTTATTTACTTTTTTATATTTTATTTATAAATTATACATTTTATGAAGCTTTGCTAAATTGTATTTAAAATGAGATACCTACGCACCACTCATCACAAAACATAATCGGAAATAACGAATTTGGTGTTCTTGACGCCGGAACAAACATTTCATACATGGACATGGACATAATTATGTACCTAGGTAATATTATTTTACGCAACGTAAATTAAATAGACCATACCAACTTTGAGAATTGAAAAAAAATTAAAGTTGTGAGAAGTAAATACTGACAACAAGGAGGTGACAAACGTAAGGACGCCTACGAAATTATAATTTTCTTACATTTTAAGCAATTTACAGGTTCAGATAAGGTTGTTTGTTGAACAAAATATGATTCGCGATCGTAACAAATATGGTTTTATAGAATTATAATCATTAGAATCAGCAAGACTAATTGGTTTCAAATGACTTCATGAAAATGTCATTCAATAGGGTAATATCAGAATAATATGAACTTAGAGAGTTGTATTGATTTTATAATTATAATTACGTAAATAAATCATTGTTACGGCCGCGAATCATAATTTAGATCAATATACAACCTGATATCGACCTGCAAATTGCAAAAAACGTAAGAAAATTTGGATTTCGCGGGCTACCACGCTTTCGTCTTGAGAATGGGATACAACAGGCGTACTCAAAAATTGCCAACGTAACATAAAAGAGTAGGTAACTATTGCCAGTACATTTAATGCTGTGGTAGAAACACAGACTAATGTGATGTCTCTCAATTCCGAATGAACTTTTATGTTACCGCATCGTAGCGTAGCTGACTGCGAGCTGCGGTTTCATGCATTGCGCAGTTGTAATATGGCGTTTCGCCTAGAAACCACCTAAACATTAAATGTCATATGAAATTAGGTTTATAGATGTCGTAGTTGTGAGTTTATCTGGAGCTCTACACCTAGGATCTCTCTAAAAAATTATGTGTTTATTATGGTAGTGGGTTGAGTAAGTGAAGTTCATTGTCAGGAAATTAAGAATCTGTGCGTCGTATTTCCTGGTTTTCTGTTAATAATGGCAAATACATTATATCGTCAGCCAATCAAATGATTCACTAACTCGCACTATGCCCGCGTAGGGTATTATGGCCCACTCCTTCTCACCGAGAGGTGGCGTGTGTTCCAGTAGTGGTGAGAACATTATAGGCTGATTATGCAACCAGATGGAAAGTGGTTGAAGACCTGAATCATCGAGTGGTTTATCTTGGAGTCAAAAAAGAGAAGTTTAATGGGCCTGTAATTTCACCGGCACCTACAACCAAAGTTAGCAATGCTATTTTGCGGCGTACTAAATAGGTTTGTAGCAGGTTCTCTCCTGGCAAGGACATATGAGACCTTGCATATTCCATAATAAGCTATACAACAGATTTGATGCGATCCAAGGGTACTACTTAGTCATTGTTATTATAAATATCAATAAGTTTATAATATTGCAAGTGATTTTCTTGATTGGTCAATACAGATAATTTTGAAATCAGACGTCGCGAGTAACAGACAGCTCGTTCTAAAAAGCGGTTAAACTCGTCGATATTAATGAAATGAGTTATATTTTTTGCAACACGTCCAGTTTATGAGTTACCTTTAACCACAGTTAAACGGTTCCAAAGTAGTATGTCTTAGAAGAATATAAGTATCATGATTTACGGCGATTGTTAAAGGACCAGCAATAACTGTGATTACCTGCGGTTGAAGCACAGATGTTCATTACAGTGTGGTTTACATCACAGCAGGTACTTTGTTACTTGCGAATCTTAAGACATGCTCAGTTAAAAACCGTAAGAAAACTGTTAACAGCCTCTTTGGCGTAATGGTGGTAAAAGTTTCAACATAGTGAGCTACTGTGTGGTTTGAACAAAAAGGCCATACTTCTGTTCATAAAAGGAGATTGTGTCATCAGGATATGGCTCTCCACACATCCTACCTCCTTACTCAATGAAACTCCATACACCTTCCGTATGCAGTAAGAGCGAGTACGTAGGTACCCCCCCCCCCTACCCTTATTTTATCCTTTCTGCTATCAGTAACGACTGTTGAGCTACGTTTGTTTACACAAACATACTTAGAACTTACTACGTACTTTGTTGTCCCCAGTCTGACTACAAACGTTCTAAACATTCTAAAGCTGAAGTTTCAGAGCCTCAGCTCTTTCAGGTGTTGACTTCATTTTATTTATGGGAAGGTTTTATTCACACGAAGATATTTTAAGGTATTTTAGTATAGTTCGAGAGCATTCTCGTTAGATTTGGCGCTTTCGCTGAAGGAGAAGGGTAGGTATGTGAGAAACTTTCATTTTTGAAATGTGATACATAACTTTCCATTTATTATTGTGATTAAAACAACAACCACATGCAGGTTCACTTTAATTAAAGATTTTACTGGAATTGCTGTAGCTTTCAGTTATCTAAACTAAAATAAAAGAACTCTTAGTGTTTTAAGAAAAACGGTGAATAATCTGTTCTGCGGAGGTCGCCTCACGGCCGCTGACTTTCTTTGCCAGACTTGTTGCGACATCGAGTCGTAATCGTTGCAACAACCGATAATTTACCTTTTAATATTACTAGTTCATACAATTAATAGAATTCGGGGTCATTTGAGTTCTACGATTTCGATGAATGGCCTGGCTTTCTAGGGTGTTCTACAAGTGTAATGTGAAACTATTGCTGTACTGAGTACTATGTTGATGTAGTACCTACATGGTGATTCAAAACCGTTTTAAACTATGAAATTGGCCTTATCAGATGCAACGTAGAATTTATTAATTTTCCATTGTTTTTGTGCTATTTGGATATGAATATTTGTTTTCTACTTATGTACGGTCGAACAAGCTATTTACTATGACACAGGCAACTTTGCAAGTACTTTCAAATAATGTTTTATGTATGCGGAGCTGTCAATTATTTTACATTAAGGATTTTTTTTTACAGGTTGTATGCACAAGTTATCATGCACACAAAAATAATATAGGCAGTGCAGTCGAAAGATGAATATTTTTGCGTGTATAGGTACCAAACAGTTTGTTCGAATGTACAAATCTCCAGCTAGCCTTATGTAACTGTCGCAGCCAACTGGTTTTTGCCGTTCAGTTAACCGCCTAGCCTTTTAGCTAAACGGCGGCCGTTGAACTAACGGCCTGAATAATATTCAATTACAGTTTAGGTTGGAAGTCTGTAACCAATCACGCGCGAGCCGAATTGGTCGCAGTAACTAAGCCAGGGTACTCCGACCAAATGGGTTAGGTTATATTAGAACTGTGATCAACCGCGTGCGAGCCGAGAGAGCGAAGCGAGGCGAGCACTACTTCTAAAGGCCAGGCAGTTAACTGAACGGCTTATTTAACCAGTTGGCTGCGACATAACTACGTGATCCTTATGAAGAGCAAACATGTTGCATTAAAAGAAAGAAAGAAAGAAAGAGCTGCTTTCTTTCTTTCTAAAAAAAAAAACCGTTCTCTTTTGATTTTGGCTAATTCGATCGATTTAAAATTTCGGTTTCTTTCGATTTGGCTCATTCAGTAGGTAAACAGTTTTTTTTAAATATTTTTGTGGGATAAAAGCAGGTTTTTAAGTAAACATGTGCTTAATTGTCTATGCAGCTCACTAAAAATAGTATTGAGTATTGAGTAGGTATGTATGTAGAGGAGTCAAATAAGGCTTGACTAATCTAGGATCTGCGACGACACACAATTCTTTGACCATATTTATAAAACATCTAGTGTCTCCTAATGATGATCTTTTATAATCATTGTCGTAGCTGTCAGTTTAACTGATGACTCTTTGGTTGCTGGTTTGGGCACGTGATTTGTAAAGTAATATAATATTATAAGGTAGGTATAGGTACTTAAGTAAAGCACGTTATGAGAAGGACGAGTGTGGAAACAAAGTAGAGTACATCACACAGCATCGTACCTACATATTTACCCCCTCACTAAT
This sequence comes from Gortyna flavago, assembly GCA_963669345.1. Lineage (NCBI taxonomy): Eukaryota > Metazoa > Arthropoda > Insecta > Lepidoptera > Noctuidae > Gortyna > Gortyna flavago. Next base: position 6,801,488 of record OY770132.1, read on the forward strand.
AAACGTTGTATAGCGTCTGTATAGTTACACAACGCTTTGTCTTCTTCTTTCGAAAGTCAAATTACTGACGACTGAAAGAGAGAAATCGGTGTGTAACTGTTCATCTGAAATTATACGTTTATTAGTAAGGGGGTAAGTGTGGCTATTCAGGTTAAATATCTGCATCAACCTAGATAAAGATCTCACTGCTGGGACACAGGCTTCCTCTCAGTGAGAAGGAGTAGGCCGTAATCCACCAAGCGGGCCCAATGCGGGTTGGCAGATGTCATAGGTCTTCGAATTTTTAGTGTAGGACATGCCGGTTTCCTCACGATGTTTTTCTTCACCGTTTTGAGAGCAGTGGTGATGAAATAATTTACAAAAAGTAAGGCGCCCGACTGGGTTCGTACTCGTAGTTAAAAATGTTCAAAATCTAGTCGGAATCTCATCTCAGCGACAATCAAATGTCCAAAAACTTGTCAAAAATGTAGGTATTTTTGACAGATTGAGACTGAAATTAGAATGAGAACGTTCCTAAAAATACGAGAATTGCATGGCTACGAGTTAGCACAAAATAGACAGATTTAGAAGGAAAAAGGGGAGGACTATGCCTAGCAATGGGACACATAAAAGGCTAACAAAAAAAAAAGTGAATCCGACTCACTGGTAAAATTAAAAAGCTCACGATAATCAATCATCTTTGGATGGTTTTATAAATACCGCACACTAGTAATAGATATTATGCAAGTTTTATCTTTTTCTAAATCTAGTTCGCAGAATCTAAGGTAGTTAGGTTATTAGATACGGCCTTATCCGCTGGCCTTACCTTAGTTTCGATTAATATAATAGGCGTTAAGAACTAATAGTTGCTATTGAATCTACTAGTAAAGTATTGGTATCGCGTTATGGTAATTCTGAGGTAAATTAAAAACTTATAAGTTCAAGGTCTCCTACAATTGAAACGGAGATGCCTCAAAACTGGCGTAACTACCACCACAGAGGCAACTGCATCCGTCGAAAACATGCCGCTCGTGTATTGGTCACCGTACTCAAAAACACCGTACACAAGAAACTTGCTTCAGCTTTGTCAAAGTTTAGGACTTTTCCATTGAAATCAATAAATTTTCCTGAACCAGTTAGGTAGGACGTGTGTGGAAAAGGAAAAATGAAGCCTTTGGCCCGCAGTGCGACATTACAAATAGATAGATAGTTATAGTAGGCAAATGCGCAGTGGTGGGCCAGTGCCACCACTCTGCTCTCAAAACGGTGACGGATAACATCGTGAGGAAACCGGCATGTTGCACCAAAATTTCGAAGACTTGACATCTGTCAACCCGCACTGGGTAGGCGTGGTGGAGTACGGCCTACTCCTTCTCACTGAGAGGAAGCCTGTGTCCCAGCAGTGGGAAATTTATAGGCTGATTATGATGGAGGTAGCAAATCAGTGTACGATAACAAGGTAAACGAGAATACATGTCATTAACTCATTTGTATTGACGTATTCTTCTCGTATCTTCTCGTCTTATTACAACTTGTATTTGTTACTACCGACAAGGGTTTATAGATGCAAGTTTAATTCCTAGTTAATAAGGAATTAACCTTGCACGGTAGTTTACGAGTGTTTGCATAAACAGGTACAGGTAGTTACTATACAATGCATTTCTTCTAGAAAGTTCTTTAGACAAGAGTTCTTGTCTTATAAGTAGGTAGGTATTGTAAACATATAGTTTTACATAAATATATAATTTTACACATTATATGATGCAACGTATTTAACATAAACTTAAGAATCAACTTCAATTGGACATACATAATAGCCTATCATACCACCAACGACAGGAATGAATATTGTATGAATTTCATGTTTATTTCAGGAAGTCTGAATGGATTTAAAGCCCCAAATGATCACTGTTATGCCGGTGAGTCCAGTGTTATTGACAAACACATTAACAGCTGTTCCTAAAAAAAAACAAACGAAAAGCAAACCGGTATGGTTAGATAAAACATAATAAGTATCAGAAGCCGAAAAAGGTTCACAAAAAAGCGTTGAAGCTGCAGCCATCGAAGAAGTCCCTTGCAATATTACCATATTTTCCACTCAATTTTCCTTAAACACAAACCTAAACGGTAATAACTATTCTGTATCTGATTAAAAACATTAATCTGATAAGTATGTATGTAGTTCATCGGTGTGGACCGCCTTGACCGACCGTACCGCTACCTTTCACTTATAAACACTTTATTTATATAGTGTAAAACTTTATAAAACACTGACTGGTCATAACTCGGTCATATTATCCAAAAAAAGTTTATAGATGAGACCGAATGTGTGTCGACGGTCCGCGTGTTAATTTTTTATGAAGACTTGTAACATTAATTTGGGTTCCTCAATTGGTTTTCAAAACTAATTATAATTATGAATATAAGATTAAGTTCGACTTACACTTTATCAGACGAAACTGCGACATGCTTACGGAAAGTAATTTCTTGCGAAATTGCTTTTAAGTGAACCTTTTTCGGCTTCTGATAAACTGTTCAATCTAACCATATAGGTTAGTTTTTCGTTTGTTTTTTATTAAGGATCAGCTGTTAATTTTACTGTTTCGTTTTTTACGATGTTTGTAAACAATGCTGTAGTAATTGTGTTCAATATGGACATTAAAGCTATAGAGGGTCGTATTCGGTAGACGGGTCATCAGAAGCTCTAACTTTATTACGTTCTACTGAAAGGAGATAAGTTATGTCATATCGAAGTTTATTAAATTTGAAGTTGGTCAAACTTCAGTCATATTTATTCTTCAATTTTCATGATTGCACCTACCACTGTTTGTATCTGCATCACCCAAAAGTTGACTGGTAGAAAATGCCCGTGGCGTTAAATCCGCCTCTGTACCTTTATGTGCTTAAAGTATTCAATAAATAAATACCAAATATAATAATAACAATTAATTGTGGAAAAGTTACGCTATCATTAACAATAGGGAGATGTTGGTTGAAAAGTTTTGTTTTCTCCATCTTTACCAAAAACCGTTGCTTCGCGGATGTCCTCAGTACATAAGGAAAGGGGAAAAATCTACTGTTTGGAGTGTCTTGCTTCAGTAGGGTACCATGCAACGTTCCCAGTTTTCCACAAAGATTTTCCCGCCCCGACAAAAGACATCAACGCTAAATCTTGCAACGAATGTCGCCGCACATAATTTATTTATTTATTTAAATCTCCCTTACAACTAACTTATTATTTACAATTTAAATATAATATATTTCTATATATTACATTTAAATTAAAACTAGTTGCAAAACTATTTTCTAATAAGTAATAGGAACTTTTTTATCTTATATATAGAATACTCAACGCAATAATATGCTACCTAGACTAATATATATTATATCATACCGAATTCACTCAAATGAGAGGTAAACTCATCAGTTTTGGCATGAAGTTCGTTAATGATACGAATTGCCCTTGTCACAGGTGTTTTGCGAGTAGGTTGATCCTGGCTGTAATAACTATTTGAAAAACATCCAATTTATTATGACAAATCGATTCAACGACACGTTTTTCAAAAGTAATTACGTGTTATAAAGCTTGCGTCAGTAGTCATCATCATGTTATATAAACTTATGTAATTAAAATGAAATATTATCACAAGGAATCACTTCAAAAATATGCAAACGATGACATTATAGGTAATATCGATAACATGATTCTTTTGCAAAACATTAACAATAATGGATTACGTTTACGAGGTAACGATTACGATGGTAGCTTCCTTGTCATACACGTTTACATCTGTTATGAACATTATGATAATCTAGGACGAGTTACGTTAAGCTTGTCAAATCCGGGTAGCCCTATGAGGACCTTATATGAGGACTCAAACTTAAAGCATTTATTTCAAATAAACCATTTACGTCGTTCAGTCAGAAAGCTGAAGCTAGTTGCCCATTCCAAAGCGTAGTAGGAGTACCTATAGAGAGGAACGGACAAGAAACTCGACGGACACTCAGTTTGTGAGTGTGTGTGTGTTTATATGTTTGTTACTTATTCACGCTCAAACGGCTATACCAATTTTGATAAAATTTGGTATGGAGGTAGCTGTCAGCCTGGATTAACATATAGGCTACTTTTTATCTCGATGTTCCCACGGGATCGAAACTTATGCGGGTGAAACCGCGGGGCGCAGCCAGTTAGGAATAACAGAATATTGAAATTATTATACCTAACTCAAAAATATTGAGTTCTCCAGTGACCGCCACGAGCGTATAAACACTATGTATCTAAGTATCTACGGTTCTCTGACATAGCAACAGCATTCTCTACTAATGAGGTCATACTAAGCGGTAATTAGAAAAGGATAGTAAAGGACAGCTTAGGTACCCACAGATGAAGATAGTTTGCATAATAATCTTATAACGTAATTAGTTATGTAAGAGGTTGTTACTCCTTGGCAGAATGGAAGGTGAGTCGAACCGCGCTGCATAGAAGGTTATGTCGAAGACGCGACATGAGATGAGATTGCATTTGTGAATGGTTTTTTTAGAACGCGTAATCTGTATTTACGGGAAATTGCCTGAAATCTCAAATCGAGAATGTTTGGAGATTTTTCCTCTTCTCTTCTCGCTTTTTACTCTGCACACTTGGCGAATGGGAGTTAGAGCGAAAAAGTGTAACATTTTGACCGTCACGCCACTTTTATTTTCATTTAGTGACTTTCAAACGAACAACGTTTTTCAAATTTATTTAATTGCGTCTGTACAGCGAGAGGAACCTTGTCACAAACGGGTGTCCTGCGTCACTTCTCAACTTTTTGGTAAGAATAATGATATAAAATAGGGTAGAGCAATATTTCAGGTCAGAATTCGACTTAAGAGCGTTTACGCCGTACGGCTTTTCATACAAACTTACAAGCCGTTGTTTTTCGAAATGAATGAACCGATTTTAATGAAACTTCATACGCATACGCAGGATACAAAGGTCTAAAAAGTTATCAGAAAACATTTTCGAAATGTCTTATTTAAAAAAAGATAACTGGAAATCTCTGTTTCTATGGAGACTTTAAAATCGGTCTAATTTGGCTGTAACACAATTTTTCGAAAATGTTTTCTGATAACTTTTTAGAACTTTGTATCCTGCTTATGCGTATAAAGTTTCATTAAAATCCGTTCATTCATTTCGAAAAACAAGGGCTTGAAAGTTTGTATGAAATGCGTACGGCGTAAACCCTCTTAAGATTTGAGACAGACGACTGTAACACGGGAAAGAAGTCGATTCAAAGTAAGTTGCCGGCGCATTCGGTGGTAAAGAATATTATGTTTTGGGACATATTTGTTCCGAAATACTACTAAATAGGTTCTAATAAATTAAGAAAATTTATGGATGCATTCAGAGCGACCCAAATTAAGTATGCATCAGCAACAACATAAATAGCGTAAAATTTACTTTTCACCTGCACCTTGTTTTCTATAAATTATGAGGTATTTAAGTAAGAAGTAAATACATATTCGCAACTACTAATAGAAGTAGATTGCAGTCGGTGTTGTGAAAGTGCAGCTCGGTCAACGGCTCTTTAGGTACTTAGTTTACGACATGTGTCAAATGAATCGTGCGCAGCGGTGCGCGATTGTCCTGTGTTTGTTTTCCTTCAATAGTTATATAAAAGAATTATTTATTTTGGTTAGTGTTCATAAATAAGAAAAATTATCGAATATAGTTGTAGAATCTTTCGGCGCGTTGCCAAAATCGGAACTGACACTGCCAGCTTGCATTTTCTATACCTTGACAAATGTGTGCCAACAGCGCCCCCTGTCAATGTGATTCAAGCGCCTAAGGATCCTTAAATTGTAACACTCCTCCTATATATTTTAAGAATGTAAGGACGTGTCTACAGGCCCATAGATAATTCATTTTTTAATACATATCATAATCTTAAAAAATGATTGAGTTTCTCCCACAACCTCGCCAGCTGGCTATGTTGAGCATGCAGTGGGCCACCAACTGCCATGGCCAACCTTGACATCTCCTAACTGACTAGGAAGCCAGGTGGGCCAACTTAGTCAGATGGGGTGGGTACTCCGATGAGCCACAGAGGCCACATCGCACACGATGCCTGGCCTCTTGTCGTGCTCTCTGTGCACTAAAACCTGCTATGGAAGACCTTTGCGCGGCCAACGAGAACGAAACAAAACGCTGTCGGAAACCCAGAATTCTGAAGGCCACTTCCCGTAATTAAAACGTTCAAAATGTAGTCGCAATCTCATCTCGGCGAGAATCAATGTCGAAAACTTGTCAAAAATGTAGGGAAATTAGAGATATTGTTGACAGGTTGAAACTGAGATCAGACTGTGAACGTTCTTAAAATTACGAGAATTACCCCTCTGATCAAAGTTGATTTAAAACACTCAAATAGCATTATCGATACGACGGAGAAGAAGAATTATAAATCGATTTTTTTATAACAAGTAAATCACAGTATTTGATTTTACATTCGTTTTTTCTAGAATGCATTGAGACAATCTCTGTCTTGCCAATTTATCGGTCTGTGTAGTTACAAACAATTTTTCAGTCTATCATAAATTCATAATCGATTAAAACGGTTATGGCATTGATTTCATATTGGAAAAACTGATTGACATTAGGTATTTCGATTATAGGTACCTACCAAAAAATATATTTGGTATATTTTATAGTTACGTTACGTAGTTGTACAGACGCCAGCACATCAAGCTACTACTAATCTGTCTAATGTCTTTAATAGATTTTCAACTTTGTCGCTAAAGTATAAGGTTAAAAGTTGATTGGGAGAAAACTTGACAGTTTCGGGTAGCTTAATGTGCTGGCGTCTGTACAATCTTTATGGGTATTATCATAATATTTATAACATCACGCCTGTAAGCCCCGAAGGGTTAAGTAGAGGTGTACCTATAGTACCACCCACATTTCGCCAGTTACGATGTTTATAAGTATTCTTGAATAAAATAGAATATATTTATTTTCTTAACATGAATACTTTGTATTACTTGCTTTATTTTCCAAGAACACATTTTGTTACTATTTACTTAAGGCGCAGATATACGACTTCTAATGATTTTAAATTCAACATCACGTCTAATCGACCGGACTGATTTCTTTGAAAAAAATAAATGTTATACTAGACCATTTGCTTCGTAATTTGATAAGTGAATATTTACAATTATATTTTTTTAACATAGTGTAATTAATTTGTAAAGTGATGTCTACCGCGGACATAAAAACGATAATCACGCAAACACTATCGGGTGTATTTTCATAAAACTTTCACCATATAAAAGACAATTTAATTCCCCGAATTTTAGTAAGTATACGGTTTTTATTTGTTTGGTGTTTGATAAATCAACAATAGATGATTGTTTCATATTTTGCAATAAATTACCAGCGTTGTGTCATCGCGCTTCTCTTTCTTTTCGATGCAGTCCGATAGTGACCGCGTTTTAGGTCATGTAGTCGCCTTAAACATGATTCGCTAAGAATCTGAGATTCAAGTCTGTCAACTTTCTACAAATTGCTTTATATTTATTTATAGGTGAAAATGAAATGACGTACCTACCTGTCGTTGATTAACATTTGTATTAAAAAGGAAGTCTTACCTAATTACCATATCCACATAGATATACAGGAAGATTTTTTTATCAACATCCAAATTTTTCCGTAAAAATTTGGATGGTGATTAAAAGATCATATGTTTTGTTGACATCTATATATACTTTACATACATACTTTAGCCCGTGGCTAAATAATAACAGCCGCACAGGTCGATCGATCAGGTTAAGCTACGCTTGCTGCGGTTGGTCTGTGGATGGGTGACCATCTTTACATATCGAGACCCCTCCGTGCCTCGGAAAGCACGTTAAGCCGTTGGTCCCGGCTGTCATTCGTGGATCTTTGGCAGTCGTTACGGGTCGTCAGAAGCCCGAAAGTCTGACAACCATGGTTGTCAGACTTTCGGGCTTCTAAAGACTGCAGTCTTACCAAGGGGTATCGTATTACCCAGTAACTGGGTTGCGGAGGTCAGATAGGCAGTCGCTCCATGTAAAATACTGGTATTCAGCTGCATCCGGTTAGACTGGAAGCCGACCCCAACATAGTTGGGAAAAGGCTAGGCAGATGATGACATACTTTAGTATTTAATAAAGCTGAAGAGTTTGTTTTTTTCTGGAACTATCAGTTGAGGACAACAACGGGAGAGCCAAGCAAAAAGGAAAAAAAGTCAAAAACAACGCTAAGTAAAAACGAAGTAATTTATAAATAATCCGATTTCTTTTAAATTAAACGGCGGGAAAAACCGCGAGCCACAGTTAGTCCATACTATTATTATAAATTCGAAAGTAACTCTGTAGTTACTTTCGAATTTATAATATTAGTATGGACTAGGGAATCAATGCAATCTATCTTTCTGCCAAATTTTATCGAAATCTATTCAGTGGTTTAGTCGTTTGGTTTAGGCGTGAAAAGATAACATACAGACAGACAGCTGTATGTATGTTATCTTTTCACGCCTAAACCTAAAAAAGAAAGAAAAATATAAATAAAAAGATAGAAAGATAGAATTACGTACTTCATCGTTTTCCTAAAATGATCCCTCAAGAGGGTAAAATAGGGGATGATTTTAAAATTCACATCTAATATTGACATTTTTGTGTAACTTTTTTCAAGATATTTACGAGATCGGGAATATAGTCCTGATAGTACGTTCACGTGGAATAATTTCTGACCTCCACGCGGGCGAAGCCGCGGGTAAAAGCTAGTTATTAGATAATAAATTGGCATTATTATTCTGCCCTACGTGCCATACCTTCATTATCTTTCAGATATTGAATCTAATTTGACCTCTAAAACACTTTTCGCCATTTTCTCACCCTGACCCGTCTCCAAAAGGTTTTATGATTTCAGTACCTAACTGTGATTTTAACACCATTAACATTTTTTCAGCATAAAAGGTTTGATTAATTACAAGTTAGAAGTCATTGTCAGACTATTTAGCCTTGACACAGGTTGAAATAATCGTAGACTACAAAACTTGACGGCGACACTTTCGCAATTTACGTATTTCTTACGGAGTTGCGAAATGGTTGATTATATATGCAGTTATTTTTGTCCATAAATTGCGAGATTGTGTTAGTTGTTACGTTCTCAACATGCGCGATAATGTCGTCGTGGGTGTTTGAGACTTTCGCGGGTAGTAGAAGACCCAGAGAAATGATATATCCTATCTTACGACTATATATAATACTACACGTTTAAATATAATCGCGACAATAGCTGTCTCAAATACGCAGGATATGCTAAGTAAAAAAAAAATGGGGGCTCTAGAAAAAAAAAAACTCAAAGTGGGCGGTGGGCAAAATAAGGTAGAGAACCTTTGTGTTAGACCATGCAAAGATTTAACAACCAGCTCGTGAAGCCCTAAAACGCAAATATATTATGTCAGAAGATGCCACTACTTAGTGCCAATTTTACCAATGCAACTGAACGCAATCAGTACATTTAAACTGCGTTCAAGAGCTATCAGTGCCAATATTCCAAGACAGTGTTGACACTGACAGCTCTTGAACGCGGATAAGATGCTCTGATCGCGTTCTGATTCATTGGTGAAATCCCCCGATAGTGATACGTGTTGCGCTAAGTCCAAAAATCCGCTTCATATCAAGTGACCCTTTACAAAATAGACAACCGAATGTCAGGGTTTTTAAAAAGTGACATTTAAGTAAATAATCGCATTGATATGATAACGATGTAAATATTTGCGAAGTGTAGATACTGGTTTTTGCTTTGAATTTAATTTATTTTCAGTGCAAATGCACTCATACGGATAGAAGTAGACGGCCTTGTCATAAAAAGATGATCTGGTAGGTTGTTGACTTTTAATAAGGTGCATTGGTCTAAGGCATAGGTCACACATATATTATATATAGTACTTAAGATAAATTATACTTAGAAGCTTTAGGGTGTACGAGTTACATAATAAATAAATATTGTGACGTGTTCGGAAAACATAACAACTGTCATCTACAAAATAAGAATTCCTCATCATGGATATCTTGGCCATTATTGACATCGGTGAAGCAAAAACATCGTGAAGAAACCCGGACTTATAGTTATCCATACCTACTATATCATCATCATCTGCCTAGCCTTTTCCCAACTATGTTGGGGTCGGCTTCCAGTCTAACCGGATGCAGCTGAATACCAGTATTTTACATGGAGCGACTGCCTATCTGACCTCCACAACCCAGTTACTGGGTAATACGATACCCCTTGGTAAGTCTGGTTGTCAGGCTTTCGGGCTTCTGATTAAGCGTAACGACTGTCAAAGATCCACGAATGGCAGCCGGGACCAACGGCTTAACGTGCTTTCCGAGGCACGGAGGGGTCTCGACATGTAAAGATGGTCACCCATCCACAGACCAACCGCGGCAAGCGATCGACCTGTGCGGCTGTTATTATTTAGCCACGGGCCCCTCCATCGGGCCCATACCTACTATATATAATATTATAAATACGAAAGTAACTCTGTCTGTCTGTCTGTCCGTATGTTACCTTTTCACGCCTAAACCACTGAACGGATTTCGATAAAATTTGGCAGAGAGATAGACTGCATCCCGGGGAAGGACATAGGGTAGTTTTTATCGACATACCTCGCGGGCGAAGCCGCGGGCGGAAGCTAGTGTAATATAATTCTGAAATCGCCAAACCGACTAGCGTGGTGATCAATGCCCTTCTCTACATGAGAAGACGCCTTAATAGTTTTATATTATAGCCTATAGGACATAAATAGCAATATCTGCTCTAAACCATATCTTCTATACTTATAATAAATCTGTAGAGAGCTCAATTCTGTACATGATATATATTTTCAAAATAACTATCAGGGGGTAATTAGTGATCGATACTGATGCCAAAAATGCAATCAGTAAAATTTTTGTCTGTCTGTTTCTATGTTCCTTATAGAAACAAAAAGTACTCAACGGATTTTAACGAAACTTGGTACAATTATTCTTCATACTCCTGGGGAGGTTATAGTATACTTTTCATCACGCTAGAATGAATAGGAGCAGAGCAGTGAAAAAAAATGTTGGGAAAACGGGAGAAGTTGCTCCATTTTTTAAGCTTCCGTCGCGTGTGCAGCCTTAATGGTTAAAGCTACATAGAAATCATTTATGACGGAAATGTTCTACATAAAATTATCTAAAAAATATCCCACAACAGCATATGTCTATCTTTTATGGTTGACTCACAATAACACATGTAAGTCCCGATAGCTTAGCAGTTCGGAGCTTTCTGATTATATTTGTTTACTCTTGCGTTTATAATACTCTCACTCATCCCTAATTAAAAGAAGTTAATATTATTACCTATTCAATAAAAAAAGAATCATAGTAATCGGTATAGAAACATCAAACTTATACATGAAATACGCTAATAAGCCATCGCGTCGTCGCGCGTGAATTCTGAATCATGCCATAAGGATTATTTTTGTATAACGGTTGCCGCGCTCGACGCGGGTCGTGGCGGTAGGGTATAATAAAAAGGCGGGAGGTCCGGGCAACCTTAGCGAGTTGCAACTGCGAGTGGACAGGTCAAAAAAAAAAAAGCGCGAGCTTCATTCAATATTTGGCTGTTGATGCGTTCAGAGCGTTCGACCTTATTGACAGACAATAATTGATATTAACAAACCGTGCTTATCAGCGCGACTTTTAGTCTTTAAATAGTTTATTTGAATTTCTTTTGTTGTTATTTTATAAAATAGGTATTAGTTGTTTTGGTAGTGTTTAAATATTCGTACATTGAAAATATCAAAAAAATAAATGGCAGGGGTTGTTACGAGACCGACACCGAACCCGAAAATAAAAAACAAACTTAATTTTGCGGTTCGATCCCTAGACCCGATTACTGTACCAACCGCAAATAATAAGTTTGTCGTAGGTTACGTCACCCGCACTGTAAATGTAGTGCTGAAGGTTGAATTTGGCTTACACTTTTTGAACTTTGATTTGAACGGACGTATCGAGAGGCGAGCGTTCGTTCTTATTAGCATTCTATAAATTGTATGTTCTGCTACTTGCAATTCTAAACCGTGCTTTTCAGTGCGACCTTTTTATTCCTTTTAGTTTTTACTAAGTACAGTTTAAGGTAGAGTTATTTAGGTTTATTTTTATAAGTCGTAGGTATAGATTTTAATTTTAAAGTATAGGTAGTATATTGGATAGATAGATATTAGTTTTTAGGGATTTTGCTTATTTATTGACTTTAGATTAGTTATCATCAGAAATAGGTTTATTTAGGTATTTTATTTTCTGTTATTGAGTTTTTTTTTTATTAGGTAGGTACTTAGGTTTACTTTTATAATCTAATATAAAATTCAAAGTCCTGTGATCCTGTCTGACTGATTATATCAATGCACAGCCTAAACCGCTGGTCATGTAAAGACATTTTTGGACAGTGTGTTCTTTGTGAAGTGTATCCACTAAGAAAGGGTTTTTCGAAATTCCACTGAAAAGAAGGTGAATGGGGGGAGGGTGAAATTTCACGCGGACGAAGTCGCGGGCAGAAGCTAGTGATATAATATAACAATAAAGGGTGTGTTTTTCCCATAGTGCAAAAAAATTATGAAAATTCTGTGTTCATTAGGTAGGTACCTATTAGAGCCTTATTTAACAAGACTTTTTTTATATAGGACTGTAAGTACATAATGACACGCGTACTTGAGTTTACGATTAAACATAATAGCTTCTACTATGTGTTAATGTTCCGTACAAACAATTGGAACTCCTTACCACTTAGTACACAGTTAAATGCTATTGTTAATTACTAAGCGCCTTATTGATTCAGAAGATAAAGTATTGAGGTTAAACAAATCTTAACGTAAGTAAATAAACATAATATTGACTAATGACACGTCGTTATAAATATACAGAAGGTACTTTGTATACATCTCGTAATACGTAAGGTATTTAGGTACGTGTATCTTTTTTTTTAACGTTATCATTTGTTACTCCAAAATAAAAAATGATTCGATGATTCGTTTGCCGCTAATCGGCAAACGTGGTAAGGTGGGACGCCCACAGGCTAGGTGGAGCGACGATGTTCGCAGGATGGCTGGTAGCTGCTGGATGAGAGTTGACAGACGTGCATTAGGAGAGGCCTATGTCCAGCATGACTGCTGTAGGCTGATGATTATGATGACTCCAAAATAAACCAAAGAGTAGTAGAGGTCTATGAAGAAGAGCTTTTCCGAGGAAGTACAACCACCACTCCTCTGCAGCCTGGCATCAGTCGTTCCTCTATTCCGATTTGAGCGCTGGATGATACAGATACATAAAACATTTCAATTTTTTTTTTCACTGGGTTAGCATCGCATCTGTAATGTTTATGTCAAGTCCAGTAAATATTCATGGGCGACTACTTTTTAGGGTTCCGTACCCAAAGGGTAAAACGGGACCCTATTACTAAGACTCCGCTGTCCGTCCGTGTCTCTCACCAGACTGTATCTCATGAACCGTGATAGCTAGACAGGTTAAGTTTTCACAGAATGTGTATTTCTGTTGCTGCTATAACAACAAATATTAAAAACAGAATAAAATTAATATTTAAGGGGGACTCCCATACAACAAACGTGATTTTTTTTGCCGTTATTTTATATGTAGTGTTAAATATTGTATGGTGTTACGGAACCCTTCGTGTCGGCCGGTTTTTTTTTTATTTATTCAACAGCTTCTATAATATGAATTGCTTTTACTCTGTTGTATGTTGTTAGAGTATGTCTCTCAATTCAGCATGCCTCTTGGCAATAACCTCCTCTAGGCTACATTAGCCAAACATAAAAATATACCTAAGCACCAAGAAAATTTAAACTCAAAAACCTAACAAGTCACAACGCACTTAGGCAGTTTTCAAACAGCAACTTATCAAATATAATAACAGGTTTAATAACTAAATTATGTAAGATTAGGGTCATAGTGGCATCTGCGATGTTACCTCGTTCCTAAAGAATGACTAGGGTTGTCAATGTTCTTAATACGCGTTTCTAATTATGCGCACGCAATATTAACGAACGTGGTTTGTAATGGCGAGGCTTCTAATGTCCTAATCGTAACTACTGGCCGACTGGCGTGCTTGACTGTTTAGAATTTTAATGACTATAACACTATTTTGGACCTAGTTGTATTGTTTTAGATGTTTCGTAAAGCAGTTATTGTGTTTTAAATGTATTTTTAATTGTATTTCATCGGATCATACATAATCTGTATTCGCGATTTATTTGCCAAAAATGTAAACAAATATGAATTTATGGAAAAATAACTTTAAACCCCACATAATAAAGTTTAGTTTACCCTACAACTTCTACCATTTTTTATAACTGTTTCTATATTCCTAGTCACTCTGAAATCAACTTAATAACCATTAAAATAAAGTTGATATTAGTTAACTTGAAATAATATTAATTTGAAACATTAGTTTGAATAGACGATACATATATAAATTCACGACTTCTGCGTAGGGGGTAGGCAGAAACTACAGAACGCCAGCTGCTGAGATCCTTACTATATTAATTTTGCTTCGTTTATGTTCATAAATCTCTGCACATTTAGTGTAGCTAAGCAACACTCCGCAGCTTGCATTTCGTAACGGGGAAACAACTGACGTGATCAATTTTCGAACATAAAATAGCTCTCATGATTTAAGTTTCAGGTTTTTTAACATTACATAAAAAAAAAGTTATTATATTTTTATAATTGATTGTTATAGTGGTCATAGCAATTCGTGAAAATTTCAAGTGCCTATCTGTTGTGCCTGGACCACACCGCGCGCGATTTTGGGCTTTAAAAGCTACGGTTAACGCCCAACATCGCGATAATCAACGGCGTTTCCCGTTGGTGTGGCCCCGGCATTATGGTTCAAAAGATGAAGCCTTGCGACGGATGAACGGACGGACGGACAGAGGAGCCTCAGTTATAGGTTCCAGTCCAGGAGGAACTTACTTAACATTTACATGTTTATAAATAGTCATAAGTCAACGTAACAAGAAACCTTTAAAAATTGTAAATTTAGGTGTGAATGCCAACTATTAATAATGTATGTAAATACAACCTTAATTTGATTTACACATAAAAAGACTGAAGGCCTGCAATAGGTACATTACATATGTAATTATGTAGGTACCTATTTACAATTTTACGTAGGTACATAAATAAATAACTTGTAGTAATACAACTATTCAGTGAAGATTCAAAAGGCCACGGCAATGATTGTAAGCTTATTAGTTAATTATACGTATAATTGATTAAAAAACAGAATTTGTAAAAAATGATCTTGACAAATAACATATTCCTACTTAGGTACCTACTTAATCAATAAGATTTTAAATACATTATGATTTATACTGTCCTAAAATGTATGCTTGCTAATGATAAGACACTGAAAGTCAGGATATATTAATGAAAGAAACAAAAGATTCATACTAAAGTCCCTTTTAAATTCCAGATGCGAGGGTTTTCAACTCTCCGTAGTCATTCTTTGGAGAGATATCCGACAAATAACGGTCGGTAAAAAAGTTTTCACGGTGAAGTGAGTTATTATTAGTGTCAATATATTTGTAGTAATGTATTTAAGTAACATACAGCACAGGCGCTTTTGACATTCTGCGCTTTTGACAATTTGCTCTTTTGACAATTTGCAACCCATTTGTCATTACGCGCTTTTGAACTTATGCTCCTAAACGAGAAAACTCGCTGTTCTGACATGTCGCCACATCGGAACATTACACCCGTGCGAAGTAGGGGCGCTAGTCGTACCTACAATAAAACAAAGTCAAAAGAATAATTTAGTGATGTCATACAACTATGTCACGAACAAGCACGTAAGACACAACACTGCACAAAATATACATATTTTACATAATATTTGGCACGTGTACAAAGATCATCTGTTACGTGAGAGTATTAAAAATCGCGGCTACAGACTTATTGGCAAATGTTGTCGCAACCATCTCATACTGTCTCGTTCGTAGTACAATCAGCAACAAAAGTATGAATGAAACTGCCGCCGTTTGTAGACATTTTCGATCCATCATAGACCTCATCCATCGCTTTTCATTAGGTGTGATCGAGGCAAAGAGCATTTTTTTTTTACATTGCATTCAGCAATAAAAAAAACAACTTTTGTATCAATCGTCATCATCTTCCTGCCCTTGACCTTGATGCCTTGACCTTGATGTTACTTGGGGTCGGTGCAACATATTTTTCATCTTCCAATCTACCCTGTCAACCGTCACTTTTGTATCAATACTTAATTATTTTCAACAATTCAACTGCATGGATAGCATTGGCTGCTTACTTTATCTGCCGACCATGCAAAATACCCTTTTGCTCATAAAAGGACCTGGCAAGATAAAAGTTGGTCATTGATAATCTCGATGACATTATCAATCAAATAAAAATATCTGAAATTATTACCGAGATTAGTCAGAATAATGACGTGGTTATGAACCCGAGTGTACAAAATTACTCACAATTTCGCAGTGGGTGGGTCTACCAAGCTGTCAGAAAATTTTAAAAAGCAATAATTAAGCGGTACTTTATAACAATTATGTTCGACAATGATACTTGAATGTTCTCGCAACTCACGCGCATCCTTTAACGAATATAATTTTTTTAATATTAAAAAGCCTTGCTTCTGAACCTTGTTGTCGTGAAGGATTATGACAGTAGTCTCAAGTATTGCATGCACAAGGGCATTAACAGGTAATCTACAGGCAGTTACGAGTAAGTATTGCAGTTTAAATTAGTTAAAGTGATAGTTATATCGAAGGCCAAAAAATTTTTAATATGTTCTAGTTATTGCCAAATCTCACGCTTTTAGACAAAGTGCTCAGACTTTTTTTTCTATGATCCAATTATGTATACTTATATCACGTAGTATCAATTAAATTGCGCAAATGCAGAACTAAAGATAATTTGTTATGGTAAAGTAAGTACAGTCATAAAAGCTTCAGCTTAACCCTATACACCCTAAATAATTGCCTTCACTAAATGGCGGTATGTGTCTTTGCAATGAATTTTACTCGTAATTATGTAACATCTCTTGCACACACCATATTTTATGCAAATAAATTACTGTAAACAAAGCGGATGATGTGACTATGAGTTTACTATGTCCTTTCGCATATTTTCCATCAATGAATGCACCAAAATTTTCTAACGTCTCAGACAGACGGCGGAACGAGGCCGTCTCCAAGGCTAGGTCGTGGCTGAGTCGAGGCAAATGGAGCACACGAGGCTGCCTCGAGGCTCCGCACCGATGGGCTTTCCTCATTCACCAACCACTTCCGAAACACTATTTGTAGGCGATTGTTATGCTCCGCTAGCCCTATTTCCATGTGTCCTTTCCTAAATATGGACACCATCATTTTCTTTTCGGTTTTCCTCATTTAGTAACTACATTACTCTTCCTCATCTTTAAAATATAATCAAAGTAGGTTGTGTATTTAGTATGGTTTCTGTATAATGATCTTGAATGTTTACAGCGCACTTGAGAGGCTAACCGGATTATAAAATGGTTGGTGCGTTCAGTTCACTTTCATAAACACTGAGCTCTAATTAACTCAGGTTTTAATTGTACAGTATGAGACTTTCACTTTAAAATTTATGTTGACAAATATTTTTACTAGGTCTGTTTACTATGTTCAAATGAGATATCATTATTTGTGTCAATAATGGGTCTCCTTTCGAAACTCTATTGTCCCGAGTAATTTTTGATGGTTTGTTGTTGACATACGGTGATTGTGCTTTGTTTGTTTGCGGCAATTATTCATAATCGCGATAGAGCAATACGCTTGCGGCGCGTCGCGTGACGGTGAGCGCGCGCGCATCATCGCATGCACGCTGCATACGCTTTCTATCCACGATATATAAACAATTTGCTGTGTAAAACAATATTTACTCAACACAAATTAATCACTGTATGAAAGTATTAACGATACTGGATTTTATCGTCGTATTTTTATAAAAGTGGTAAAGTTCTAGAAATGCACGTGTTCACCACGATCGAAATACCGGACAAAGACTAAGTCATGCGTGCGAAGCATTCTCCAATTAAGTTCGTATTCAAACGTTCCTTGGTTCATAATTTAGCCCACCGTTTACACAATTAACAATTGTTAACTTTTGTCCATGTAAAGTGTAATTTCTCCGCCCACGGCAATGAAAGCCATCCTGTTTGACCTACGACCGGCGCACGCAATTTCCAAGAAGCCGAAGTGACCCGAATTTAGAGAATTTGTGTCCATTGTTAACCGTACGTTATGTAAGTTAATCTCACTCATGGGTGCCATTCATGCCTTTCTTAGCTGGGTCGCGGTCGTTTCCTAGATGATGTTGCAATTTTTTGCAAACAATTTTTCCGATTGAATGTACGAAGAGTTGGACAACATTTGAGCATCATTTTTTCATTAACTTTTGGGTATGCTTGTACCTAATACACTATTTTTCGCAATATGTGTTCTGAACTCATTCTCTTGTAAATATGATAAATACCTCATGTATTTATCAATCATTTATGTGAAATATCTGGCAGATGCCTATCATTGCAGCTACAAGCTTACGGCCATCGGTTATGTGTGCCGTCGATTGCTGCAACCAGCGTTGCGATAACTCTTGTTACATTCGATCTACCGACCGTTTCCGCTTGTTACTCGCTCGTACGTTAAACTACGTTCAGTTTCCGTTTAATATTAAGTGTCCCAAGATTTGAGAATGTGTCTTCAATGCTTCTTGATCGTCAATTGTTTGAGATGTTATTCAACATTATGACAAAACGAGGTCGAGTTCCAGTCAGCTTGAGGAGACATTGCCCTGTTTGTGTTCCAAACTTCGTCCCCATAACTTTTCAGTTTTAAAATCGCAATGTCATATTTCACAAGCACCATTAAGTTTGTCACAAAAACAATAAGACAATGAGCCACCTCTTTGTTATACTTTCCCGGTATTTTTGTATGACAAAAGATGTGGACAGTGCTACGTATGTGTGACTAATTAACACTGCTGTGTCATTTGCAGAAAGAAATAATAGTTTTCTTCAGTTTTCTGCGTTTTGGTATTGGTACAGTACCTGGTCGTAAAAATGGCTCATTCGTTTAAGAAAAAGTTTGGATTTGTAGAGCATTGTCTTACGCCTAGACCCAACACCACAAAACTTTAAGTTACAATTGTTTAGATCTTATAAGTACGAGTACATGTTCCACACAAAACTCTAAGCCACACATTTTGATTGTAACGGGGAAGCCGTACATAAAAATTGTGGTGAAAAGTCTACAATATCATTATTTTGTAACTCATCCATATTTGTCATTTCTGTGCTACGCAATTTTTTCTAAAATTTTGTGGAATTGTAGAAGTAAATAACTTTACGAATAAGGGCTGATTTTTCCAACGCCAGATAACTTTATCGGAGGAATAATTTTGAATTTCTGACAGTTCTTCCGTGCAAAAACTGTCAGACTTCCTTTATTCCACGAATATCGGTCGATTGAAAAATCAGCCCTAGCTAGCGTATATGTAAAATAAATGGCGGTACCTGCTGTGTCTAGTCATGCCCAGGAAGATAGTGCCGGTGGGAGGGTTAATAAGCGGTGTTGCAAGCCGCTGTGGTACGACGGTGTCGGTGCAATGTTGTGATGTAACGCGAACACTGTGACTTGGTCGCTAATCGCTCACTTTTGCAGCAGTTACCACAATCTATCTTTCTAATGGACGAAGTGAATCACAGTACATTGCTAAAAGGAGGTATCCACTTAAGATCTAGATTTTTGAACGTCGAACGAAAACGATGAACCCTTTTTTTATTGAGGTGGGGCAAACCTTAGGCCCTACCCTTAGTTCGACGCCGTGCATTATACTTCCCGTTGAATGAAAAAAAATCTAAATAAAAATAGACCGTATATCTAGAGCTCTATGTGCTATAATTGCACTCGTGAACTATCCAACTAGTTTTTCTTGCCGTGAAAAACTACGGTTTATTCGCTGTGTGTCGGCACCGGTCGTCAGTGTTGTATCACTATGGAAGCCTGTTAACTGACACGTATTTACTATGGCGAGGTTTATACGCCGTACCGTACCGAAACCGTGCCGTGTATAAAGGGCCTTGTTATTTTCATCTACTATGGAGAGAAGGAAAGATTATGTCGGAGTACAAAGATACACATTTTTTCTTTTGATAGTCTTTCGCAGGAACAGCAATTTAATCTGTCGTTATACTTACCTACGAGTGGCAGCAGCAAAAGTTTATTATAAATGGTTATATTATGCTGTCGGGAACATGTTTTTTTCTAACAAATAGCTACACAGGTATATGTACCTATGTACCTGACCTACGTGACCACTTGTCGCGTTTGCGAAATAGATAAACCCGTTTCTTAATTTGAAGATTAAATCAAATGGTTTACCCAAACTTGGGGTACCTAAACAAGTTATCGGAGAGGACAGGTTAACTTAAAAGGACCTAAGGTATTTATTACGAGTACTTATTTACAGCAATTTATGTTCTTAATTAACTCTATCTAACGCAATTCAGGTGTTTGATTATTATTTTACATTTAAGTATAGTATATTTTAATATTTAACGATACATAAAGACGGCTATCTACCTGCGCACACTAAATAAAAATACTCTTGAACTAAATTTCTATTGCTTTTGCATGTGATAATTACTTATGCAAGAAAATGTTACAGGAAAATTGTGACGCTAAAATTACAGAGGTGATTACAGCCGGAGATATCATTATATTACAGAGGTGATTACAGCCGGAGATATCATTATATTAACACGTTGTGTTATAATTCATATACCTACTTGTAATTAATGCTCTAATAAATCACATTATAATATTATGCCTGTAACTCCCCAAAGAATTAGGCACAGAGGAGTATGTG
This sequence comes from Gortyna flavago, assembly GCA_963669345.1. NCBI lineage: Eukaryota > Metazoa > Arthropoda > Insecta > Lepidoptera > Noctuidae > Gortyna > Gortyna flavago. The sequence goes on from OY770132.1 coordinate 6,822,428, forward strand.
TAACCGCCTATTATGTCACCCTTTGTAAAATTTCTACAATTACATCTGTAAGTAATTTTAAAAGTATACATAATAAAGAGGATTATATCTATGTACACACACAGTTCGCCGGTTACGTTAAAGTCCCATTACTTATTAGGGGCGAGCCTGCTGCCAAAACGCACAAATCCAGACTCCAGGCGTTACTGAGAAATTGCTCATAAAAACATTCAATAACACTTTACCCGACCTGAGAATCGGACCCAGAATGTAATCAGATGTTTAAATTTTAACAACATCGCGACCAAAAGCTAGTCGAAGCCATTTATTATTGAACACGATTCTTTATTATTTCAACACAAATCGTTAAACACGCTAGAATAATATTCTAGCATACACTAGATCATTAAAACACATGATAATTAGATACTGAATCATCAATGCCTGAGCTATAACTTAATAATTTACACGCCAAATTAAATCGCGTATTCTACTTATGCGTATTCAGGAAACCAAACACATGCTATGCCGTTCACTTTTTTTTTTTTTTTTTTTTTTTTTTTTTTTATATGGCATCTCGCAGTTCATCCTTTATGAGGATGGCTACTGCTTAACCGGACTTTCCTGTGGATGCCTCGAATTAAGGCCTCCAGCCAGGGCATACAATAACTTAAAAACTAAGCGACAGCGCTAAGGGTAACCCCCTGCGGGGTTCGGACCTCGGCTCAGGGCGTCGCTGGAAGAGGACAGCAAGGGACAGGCTGGATCGGTATTATTATTGGTGTTTAGGGGCGAATTTAAAACTACAGGCTCAGCTGCGCGGGCTGGCTCGAGCAAGGGTCGGGGGGGGGGGCAAGGGTCGGGGGGGGTGCCGTTCACTCCACGGCCTTTGATATAAATAGGTGTGCGTCTACAACGAAATATTACCTACCCAGTGTAGGCCCGACAGCTTAATTATATTAAAGTGAGATTTGCATATAAAACTGATTACATAATGTACGAACGAAGCATCGTATGAATGCCAAATTGTTTTGAGAAAATTTTTAGGAATAAATGTTTCTAAAAGAGGTTGTAAGTTAGAGGAATCGGTCATTAATCTTCTTGTGATTCGACAGGTCGACTGGTTGATGTTTGCTGAGAATATTTCAAACGGAATCCCTATAAGAAGATTTGTAGATTCAGACCCCAAATTCAAAAATTGTTACATCTGCAAAATTGCAAATGGGTTGCAAATGAAAACCATCGTCAGATACAAGTTGTCTGGCATTTTTGTTGAACTGGGACTTTTTGGCGCAGTCGTGAGGCACACTTTCTTGCAAATTTCTTACATCGGACTTTTCACAATTTTTATTTGTTTTTTCTGGGTACAGACGGCTAGCACATCAAGCTACTACAATCTGTCAAAAGTCTTTAATAGACTTTCAACTTTATCGCTAAAGCATTATGTTCAAGGTTGATTGGGAAAATTTTACAGTTTCGGGTAGCGTGATGTGCTGGCGTCAGTACCTCTATTATACGTATACGTACATTTGAGTCTATGTTACCTAGAGAGCGTAGAATTTTTTGGTACACAGTTCGAATATGTACAAGCCTAAATTTGCCCAAAAACCTAACTGGCATGCGAGGCTGTAGGACAATTTGGTTAGCGGGTAACTTGAACTTAGAAATCCGGTCCACATTCAATATTTAAAATGTTTGACAGACAACTGTGGAATGTCAAACATGTCTGGCTAAAGTTGGACTCTTCGCAACCCTAGACCACGACCATTGGTCATTATGTCTTATGGCAATCAAGACTTCTCAAATGATGGAGATTATTCAACATTATTATTGTGTAAAGCTATTTGTAAAGCCAAGTAAGGTAGGCTTGTTAACTTATAAGCCAAACTTATAAATCATTAGTAGAATAATTGCGTATATAAGTATTAATCATTTTGATAGTCATTATGTATGAGGTTTTCGTATAAAACATTGTTAGTTGAGTAAAAAATAACACTACATGACCAATATATCTTTGAGTAGGTACCTACGTTTTTAAAATAATTGCCAACTGGTTTAAACAACCATCTGGTACAGCCCTTATTGCTGATTTTACCTTGACTTTATCGTAAAGATTGTGGATTGGTAATAATCAAACACTTCAAGTATCCATTTGAATGAATTAAAATAAATAATTGGTACATATCTCTAGGAAGAACTTTTACTTACGGAGAATTATAGCCATAAACTGGTCTTATCCGGTCGTTCACGTTTTGTGTCTTGTAATTTTTTTTTTTTTTATCTGATGACAGGTTTCCATTAGGTTTGTAACAATATGCTTATCCTAAGTTGGTGCTTAATTACAGACAGCGACTTTGTACAATAATTGCCGAGCGTCCCTACAAATGGGCTGTTATATACCTACTTAACCTACTTACTCTCTCGGATAGCGCGTAGACTGTTGTTTAATGATAATTTTCCATAATAAGTATCGAACATACAGCCTTCTTATTTGACTAAGTTTCAAAATAAGAAGGCTGTATGTTCGATGCCCCTGACAATCAACATTGAACGCGAAGCAAAATTTTTTTGAACTTCGAATCAAGAAAAACCCGAATTTCCACTGAGTGGCCAGTATTTCTTGGCTAGTGACGAAGTACGAAACTAAAAATGCTCTGATTTTGAAACATGGTTAACGTTCATCAGTGCCGATTTTTAAGTATCAAGTTACACTGGACAGGCAGTTAACAAAAAATCATTTTAATTTTTTTAATCAAGGACTGCAGCTCTTGTAACCAGCCTATGTATTATTTCTGGTTATAGTTTTATTCACGGAGTAATTTACTCCGTGGTTTTATTCCACTTGGTATTATGAACGCATGTACACGGCTACACATCAAGCTATACATTTCCAGTTTTAGCTGATCTCGCATTGTATAAGTTTTTCATGCAATTAGAAGTCAGGTTATACTGGTTATGTATAGCTTGATGTGTAGCTGTGTGTACAAACAATGACAAAAACTTTGTTTTATCTTTGTTACTTACTAAAGGGCTTTTTAAGTTAACGGAAAAACCTTCACTAATGTTATGATTAAGTCACTAGATAACTAAACACATTAGAACAAAAAAAATAACAGTACCACAAACATAATGTATACGTTTAAAACATTTATTAATATCGGAAACGCAGATTTTATTAAAGACAGTATAGAAATCCGCCATTTTTATAGCTGTTGCACTCAATAATCTCTAAAATGACCTGAAATACATACATAGTTTTATTTCAATAGCGTGTTATTGTATGTAGCGTGGTATATGGAAAAAGTGATTGTACATACTTTTATGTATAGGCTATCTTAATGAGATCTGTCATTGTTTTTGATCTCTGCATCGCATGCTATCTGACGACGATCGAAAAGTGAGCAAGCGTGAAATTGGACCATGTTATTATGTTATTTATATTTCTGCTACATACACGTTTAATCGCTGGTTATTATTTCGAAAACGTATTTATTTTAAACAACGACCCGCCCCCCGTCTGCCTTTCCTTCGTACGGTTTTTACGACGGTAAAACATCGAGATTAATTTATTATTTGCTTAAGTTTTTAACGTTTAAGTGATACATAAAATCTTCCAGGATAAATTTTCAAAATTATGGTGAAAACCGCGTCAACATCCGTTGCGTAGTTTAGAAGGACAACTCGGTCACACAGACAGACGCGAAAAGCGACTTTATGATGTGTATAGATTCGCTGTTTGATGGAATTAATGATGCGACATCGGCATCGGAATAAGCAGACGTGTGGAGACTGCAATTACTATCCTGGTGTTAAAAATATTGTATACTAACTGTTTGTGCCCGGTGCTGCTCGGGTGAATTTTTTGTCTCTATCTCGAGTGGTGGTTTGTTTTTTTATTGCGATTTTCATACACGTATTTGTGTATGAAAATCGCAATTTTCGAAAGGATTTAAAAAAAAAAAAACAATCATAATGCTGGCAATTACGAACACAAAAAAAAATCTTCCAAGACGGTAGAGCCGTTCTCAAGAATATAATTTTACTGTTTCTCTTGCGAATTCAAGTTCAGAGGGTGAAGCGAAACAGGTGTGAAAGACGACATTTAAATAATAAATTACAGTGAAACACGGTGAAAACTTCCACATTCACTTAAAATGTGTTAAACCGTCAACTAAATGTCATGGAAACTAGGTACTTTTATCATCGATAAACTTTTACGTATCTTTTTTATGACGTCAAAAAATCGAAAGGCGTTATCCTTCAAAATAAATGCAAAAACTTACGTTGTTGAAGACTGATTAAGATTTTATATGAAAACATAGGGAGAATTAAATAATTTAATTACTTCCTATTGTATGAACTTCCGTATAATGAAATATTAATGAGTGAAATGCTCATCGTACGTATTCATAGGGCGGTACCCTTCAAAATGCACAAACCGATGTTGTTAACAACTTTATACGAAAACTTAAGCAGAATTAAATAATTAATTGCTTCCTACTGTATGGACTTCCGTATAAATGAAATATCAATGGGTAGTTTAAACACCATACTTCATACTATGGCATAATGTGGTGTCCTGTTTACCTTCGACGCACATCGATTATAACGTCATCACACGTTGACCTCTTTCAACAAATAAATGCAGATAATCGAATAAGTGCGTTTGTCCACCGCAGTCGTCATCAATTTCGAGTAGTTTGGCGCGACAGCTAGAACTCTGAATAAGATTGTGACGGGTCGATGTAGCAGCCGTCACCGAGACGTCACGCTCGGTTCGAATAATCTTTTTTCTCGGTAACGCCCCGGCGCGGCGGCGCGCGGCTGTGAACAAACGTCCTAAGGAACGGAGAAAATGTCACGCACGCAGAGATCAAATCGAACTGCCGAAACATATTTATCATTAAAAATATGTATATCGAACATCGGTACAGATTAAAATATTGCCTTGGATAATATTGTTGAATTATTTTTAGTAATAAGAGACTGGTCAATGTATTTTTTTTTATTAATTACCAACTTATATTGACAGTTTGCACCACACATAAAAGTCATTAGTCAATAATAGTAATTACATTTTACAATTAAATTTTTACAAATTACAATTTTTTAAATTATTTCTTTGAATGTAGCGAGACGAGAGACAATAAGAATTGAATACTATACGGCTGTGTGAAAACATATCATGACATATCTATCTATGAAAATATAAGTATGTTATAAATGGTCAAAGAACTGTCTCATTAAAGAAATACACTTTAAAATAAAAAACATAGAACTTATCAAATACGATTTTCACAAAGCTCTTTCCTTAAGGGGAAAGCGCCAGGGTAGCCCGCGACGTTCATAAGCACACTGTGTAAAATTGCGTAACACACTATTAATCGGAATCTGAATCATTTTGAAGCAAATTGCTAATAGGTACATTGCTTCATAAGTTCGAAAAATTTGTCTGCTCAACACGTAAATAACGCAATGAATGTTGTTGAACTGTGAAACTGAAACCGATTCCGATTGATTATGTGTTACACAATTGCCCCGCAGACAAGTATGACACGACAGCACGATGCGACTCTAGTAGAATAATGTCTATTATTAATTTATTAATTTCTATTAATCCAGAGTCGCGTTGTACCGTCGTGTCCCGTCTGTCTGCGGAAGCCCTAATCCATTATAAATATTTATTGCTTTATGGATTTATTTAACAACTTTTGTGTCGAGAATAAGAGACACGTGTATAATATATTATGTATACTTGTGTTTTTTAATTAAGCGAAATTGTTTATTCGCAACTTCCAAGATGATTTCGTAAATCATAGTTCATAAAAGGGTTAGCCTCATAGAAATGTAAAAATATATCTATGGTTAGCCTTGAACTCATATTTTATCGATATTTTGTAGTATCTGTCTATTATATTAATGTTATAATTGAGATCTTTGATGACGTCATTGTGCTTATCACATGGTTTTATTACAATAGCTTATTAATTATCTATCAAAATAAATTCTTCACAAAACGTGCTTTTTTTCTTTCTCGGTCAATATCACTATGCATGTGTAAACGCTTAACTCAGAAACTAAAAAAATATCAATACAAATTATTCTTAAAATTATTTTACATAACAAGAGATAACTTACATAATAAGATATTTAAAAATAAAAGATACACCTGTAAAACAAAATAGTCTGGGATGCGAATGCATAATCCGACATTTTAAAATGTATTAAACAATAGTGTTACATAAAGCAGCGATATTACCTAACGGTGTAACTTCACGTTGTTAAATGTACCACTACATAGTACGGCACACTTGTTACAGTTGTAAGTCAACAAAACGAAAAAGAATCGCAACATTATTACATTACCTTTAATTCTTGTATCGAAATTAAAGGTAATGTAATAATGTTGCGAAATTGAAATCATAGATACCTACTGTAGTGTTATTCTCTATAAACTCAGGTAAAGTCAGTTTGAAGTGAGCTGTCAATAGTGCCAATCCCTAGCGTCAGACGGAATGACAGTTCGCTTATTATTATGAGCCTGTTGTGTTGAGGGGCTTGTGGCTAAGTAATAACAGCCACCAGCAATAATCGATCAGGTTAGGCTACGCTTGCCGCGGTTGGCCCGTAGATGGTTGACCATCTTTACATACGAAGACCCCTCCGTGCCTCGGAAAGCACGTTAAGCCGTTGGTCCCGGCTGTCATTCGTGGATCTTTGACAGTGGTTACGGGTAGTCAGAAGCCCGAAAGTCTGACAACCAGTCTTACCAAGGGGTATCGTATTATCTAGTAACTGGGTTGTGGAGGTCAGATAGGGAGTCGCTCCATGTAAAATGGTATTCCTGACCCCAACATAGCTGAAAAAAAGACTAGGCAGATGATGATAAGCCTGCAGTTGTGTTTCACGGCAGGACAAAGGCCTGAAGGCCTCCCTTCCGTCTTTCTATTTAAAGTATTTTAAAGGTTATAAATGAACTAAATCAATGAATTTATGACCAAGGACAATAACGTGAATGTTGTTCACAATATTCGGGCACATTTAAAAAAAGGCGAAATTAAATAATTTCGCGAATTGCCTCCGATTGTGAAGGCAAGGCATTACCTGCCTTCCTCTACTACCTACGACTAGTTATACGTACATATATAATACGAAAATTAATGACATTCTCAAGAATCTGGTTTCTAAGGGGTCAATCGCTTTGTGAACTTTAGTCAAATAAAATACCCTATTTATGAAACCTGCGCCTATGCCATAATCTATCTCATCATCTGCCTAGCCTTTTCGCAACTATAGGTAATAGGGTCGGCTTCCAGTCTAACCAGATGCATACCAGTATTGTAACAATACAGTATCCCAAAAATACCATTCACATATGAAAAATATGTTAATTATTATTAAATGTTGGTAAAACTAAATAGAAATTTGTATTAAGATATTTGATCCTTTATAGGTAGGTACAAGACATCCCGTAACCCCAAATTTGACAAAAAGTGGCCCAAAATCAGGCTCTATTCTAAAATGGAGTGGACTATCGCTCGGACGTCAAATAAATAGTGACAGGTAGACGGACATTGTGATCTTGTTTCGCTAGTTATTGAGCAATATTAACGCTCACTCTGTTGCAAACAAACAAGTCTTTTAAAATGTTACTCAGATTGCTTTATTTGTATAACTTGATATTTGTTGCGAAGCAGTTACTGAGTTATATGTAGGTATATAGAGAGCACATCACCTACGAGAATTGTGGTCCTGCTGGTCTCCACAGCCTTATGCTCAGTTCCTATAAACAAGAACGAATCGTTTTGCTTACCAATGGTAGCATTTTTTATTGCCAAACTGGGCATTTATATAAATAGATTCGTAAGCTAATATTATAATGTTTGTCTCTGCATCACCCAAAGGTTGACTGGTAGAAAATGCCTATGGCATTAAGTCCGCCTCTGTACATTTTTGTGCTTGAAGTATTAAATAAATAAATAGGTATTACCTGTGATAGCTACTTCCATATGGGTGGGTCTACTATGCAAATCTTTGCTTTATTATTGGTAAAGAGTCTTAATTTTAACCAATAAGGAATCTGCCATTGCAATCCTTTTAGTAGATCGTCAAAATTAGACTACGCTGTAAGAAGCTATTCGTGGTCAACAATACAAATAAAAATATACTCGTCGACTTGAGAACCTCCTACTTTTTTCGCCGGTTAAAAAAGGATGACTTGTAGAAAGATTGGCAAGTAAGACAAGTAAGATGACATGGTGAATAACAATGATTGGTATAAACTGTTTTGGCATTTTGTTACAAAATATATATGTATATATTATGACGGGGAAGCCATATTTTAATAACTGTAGGCGTGCACGACACAACTACATAAGTAGATACGGAACGCGAGACAGTTTCTGAGCACATGTTGTCCGTATGATGTCCAATAAATAAATACAATTTGTTAAATTCAAGTAACAAGACTCATATAGGTACAAACAGATACATAAAAGGATACAGACAGGATAACAAGCACAGACAAAAACTAACACTCACAATGAACAAATTGTCTGCTGCAGCATTGCCGGATATTAGGGCAATCCAGCCTGTTGGCGATCATCGCCAGGATGAAGAGAGCACTGCTCCACACCGCTCTTGTAGCTGTAGCTCTCTTCGATCCCCACGAACTCACGACTAGACTCTGTCGAGCGCCGCCTGGCGCTGGAGTCCCGAATAGTCAAACCATAAGAAAACATCATCACACAATCATACATCATCATAACATAATCATTCATCATTCATCCATTTTTTTTCATTAATAAAATTTTCCGGTCTATTCCTTGATATGCAATGGTCGCTGTAGCACCATGAACATGAGGCTACAGGAGCTAGTGCGAATCTTGGGGTTCATTCGATTAATCGAGTCTGGTTTAAACACGCTGGGATCGGTGCAATTCATTCATTCATTCATTCATCGTCATTCGTTTGTCTTTGAGACAAACGAAGACTCCGACATATAAAATACTACGGTAGAAAAAGAGAATGAAATGAAGACATAGCTGTGATGCTGATGTGATGCATTATAATATTAAAAACGTTTATCTCATAAGGAAGTTGAAGAGGTAGAATAGAGCTCTAATGCAACGTTAGGCTAGTAGATTATGCTTCCTTTACTAATTTTGCAATGCAAGCTGGCTGGTTCAGACCAAAGTTACCTGACACCTACCCGTTCTCTAAGCTAAAGTTGATTCACCTTAAGAAATTGCGTAAGATTTTAAATAAGAAAATCTATGAAATAAATGCAGCAGTTTTTATAACATAGAAAAGATTACGTAGAATGTCGGTTTCATTGATTTACTTTCAAAAGATATCCGAAAAATGTATTCAAAAGCAGTGCAATTTATTCAAAATTTATTGAATAAGTTGCTATTACTTACTTCTATTTTGGAAATTCCTCCACTTTAAAGAAAATAATTGTTTTAAAGTTATTTTAACAATGTACTATATCACATCCTGTTGCTACGCGTGTGGCCCGTTGTAAACTTTTAGGTACACGATGAAAGTTTCTCGCTTGTGGCAGACAATAAAATTGACAAAGCAACATAAGACTTGTATCGTTTAAACACTGTTCAGTTAGACGGAGCAACTTCTGTTGTTGCTTCAACATATGGTATTCCACAAGACAATTAAATCGCACCTTAAATCAGGCTTTATTATTTCTTCCATATTCCCGGAAAGATAACGCAGAGGTGGAACAGGGGAAGAGCCTATTGCCATCAACCGGATACGAGTCCAGACTCCGGGCTGCTTCCGAGAAATTTCTAATGAAAAAACCCAATAACACTGACCGACCTGAAAACGAAAATCTGTTCCAAAATCAATACCCACTTTATGCATGTTAAGTTCTCAAGGGAAAAATATAACCCTGTATACATTATGTTACCTACTCCCAATGAAAAAGTGAACAACAACGCACCTCATTTGCCTTAAAAGGATTTTTTATATCCACGCAACAGATGCCAGAAACATTTGGCGCAAAACGAAGGCGATCTCTCTCGAATTCACAACACCAACCTTGATTTACGAAGTTAAAGTTTTCGAAACGGTCAGGTGTGCGTGTTAGTTCTTAACTAACCAATCACAATTTATGCAAGAGGACGTGACACGGGCACTGATCATCATGTATTGTTCCATTAATTGTATGGGACATTACAAACCATAATGGTGTTGGTATATTTGAGGTAGGTACTACGTGAAATGTTTTGCTATAAAATATTTAGAACAAGTGAACCGAATACTCTTATCCAACGGGCCCACAATCAAAAAGGAGACTAAGAGAAAGACTTTCCGTCTGTCTGTGGCGCATCATAACTCCTAAAAGGATGAACCGATACTATTGTGATTTTATTGGTTTGAAAGCTGGTTTAATCTTGGTGGTTCTAATCTATGCTCGGTAATTAATACAGCCATTCCAAGACTATGTTTTGGTCCTATACCTACTTAATTAAGTCCTCATTTCATATATAATACACAATAGCTACCTTATGCGGTACTAAGTTATTAAGTTCAATCAATAATGTTTAATTGGTATCGGCCAGTAATAAGAGACCTCGTTTTGGCTAAGTACGGACTGAGTTCAATTCGTTTCGTCACGTCATGAAAGATGTTTTACTTGCTAAATTTCATGCTTCATCAACTCCAGCTATGTAAGTATGAGTCGGTCAGATGGCACAACGAAACAATACAGTAAAGACTTCTATAAATAGTGACTTGGTTAATGATGTGGTCAAAACGGTGAAGGAAAACATCGTGAGGAAACCGGCATGTCCTTGAACAAAAAAATCGAAGACATGCGACATCTACCAAGCCGCACTGGAGGAAGTTGGATTATGGTCCACTCCCTCTCACAGAGAGGAGGCCTGTCCCAGCAGTGGGAACGTTATAGGCTGATTATGCTGTAATGAGGTATTCGTGGGCAGAACACTCATTTATAAACGATTTAAAAAAGAACTGTTTAATTCGTTATGGAAAAATTTAACAAAAAAAAAAAAAGGTTTATTCTGTAAAATTTTATTGCTAATAGTAATACTTAATTATTTTAACATCCATGAATATAATTCTAAATTAACATCACATGGAACGAACATGATTGAGATTAAAGCATAGAAACATGTTGTACTAGCTAGATGCAATAATTACACACACGTGTTTTTAAATTGCTAATTACGGTAATAAGTGTACCTAATTTTAAGATTAATACCATGAGAAAGAAACCATCAGTAAATATCGAATCGTCACACAGTGGGGTGGGTGCCTGAAGACGGGCGTCGTCACCCAGGCATGCCTAAGAAACGCTGGCTGAACAATTTGGACTCGTTCCTGACCGATTGGTCGGAGAAGGCACAACATAAAGAAAACTGGAAAGGTATAAGGGAAACCTTTGCCCAACAGTGGGAAATTATAGAAAAAAAATCGAATCTTGAACTAATTTGGCGGAGCAGGTGTGCCAATAATTTGCCGATGTAGAAAATTTATACGTAGCGCAATGACTAGGATACAATAACAATTTCCATGGGAATTTGGGAGTGCGAAAAACAGCGAGTGCAACCTTACGATACGTGAGTTGGGTTGATAACACACTTACTCGTAGGTAAACGCACACAACAATTACAACGGCGAAAAAGGAGATTAATATGCAAGTTAATGTTTGGAAGCTTGATTCAATAAAAAATCAACGGCAGCAGGGTGTGGATGTGTGTCACTAACTATTCTCCACCTTCTGCCCTGTCCTCTGTTCCCCAAAACATGCAGCCAGAATGACCTCTGCGCTGCCACCAATAACACCGTGGAAGTGGCTAAGTTTCGGGCCAACAAAATTTGAATATAATATGTCGTGCCAGACACACGAAAAGAATAAAAATACAATTATTCGTGTAATCAAAGATTAAGTATATTTATCTAAAGGCACTGACAGTCATTAATGTAGTGAAACGCCTCTCCAAGCGCTTCTTTGACTCTGCCATAAAGCACCCCAATCCCCTGATTGCGGCGGCCTCCCGATACACTCCCTCCCGCATAAGTAGGATTCGCCGACCAAGGCATACCCTCACTATCCCCGACGACGCCACTACCCTCCTCCAGGAGAGCAGTAAGGCCACGAGTACTCTCAGACGACAAAACAAACACAAGCTCAGACATGCGTCCTTCCGTCCTCGCCGCCGAGGCCCGTCGCGACGTCCCGCACCATCACCGTGCCCGCCCCGACCCTTGCTCGAGCCAGCCCGCGCAGCTGAGCCTGTAGTTTTAAATTCGCCCCTAAACACTAATAATAATACCGATCCAGCCTGTCCCTTGCTGTCCTCTTCCAGCGACGCCCTGAGCCGAGGTCCGAACCCCGCAGGGGGTTACCCTTAGCGCTGTCGCTTAGTTTTTAAGTTATTGTTTGCCCTGGCTGGAGGCCTTAAGTCGAGGCATCCACAGGAAAGTCCGGTTAAGCAGTAGCCATCCTCATAAAGCAGTCTTTCCCAAAGTGGGCGATAACGCCCCCTTGTGGGCGCTGCAGGTCTCAAGGGGGGCGGTAAGAGACCCAGAAAGAAAATGGGGGCGTTGTGTAGAGGGGGGGGGGGTGATTTGTAATTTTATTTAGCTAGGAGGCCTCTTAAACAACGACTGCAAGAGCTCTCGACTCTCAACAACAACTTGTGAACATCAACTAATATGAATTGAAAGATTGCTCAAACTCGGTTCTATATTTCTCTCCGCGTAGTTCATATATCTGTCCTATTTTATTGAATATAGAAAAAATGAAAATCATATTAATCGGTCGCTCCGTTTCGTAATGAAAGTAGACACAAACAAACAAATAAAGAGGCAACAGACACACTTTCGCATTTTAATAGTTATTAGTACTCGTAGATATCTATCATGTTTTAACAAGTTTTTGTTAAATAACCCGAATTGTGCATTCCTGTATCAGTCGGCTGGTTCATTGAATACTTGTTCGGACTTGTTGAGTACGATTGAGCGTCGAATGAGATAAACGAGTTTATGCATGTTTGTTTTATTCCTGTCGGTGCGTGCTGCTTAAGCATTCCTATATAAACAATGTAATATTTACTATAGTCCGGTTAAGCAGAAAGGCAACCTTAGCGAGTTGCAACTGCGAGTGGTCACGTCAAAAAAAAAATTTTCATTTGTAGTTTCGCGCGCAATAGATGAGCAGTACTTACGCCTCCTCTACACTACTCGCGAAGTTGAACGTATTTCTCAGAGCAAAACAATGTCGGAAGTAAAAAAGAAGAGACGGCAATACTGTGTGGAATATATTAAATTCGGATTTATTGAAAATCCCACAAACCCATCGTCGCCTTTGTGTCTTCTATGTCTAAAAACATTTTCGAATGAAGCAATGAAGCCTTCAAGGCTGCAAGATCATTTGAATAAAATCCAGATAAGAAAGACAAGAATGTAGCATATTTTCAAGACCTAGAGAAGAAGCATAATACTCAGCCAAGTGTAGCAAAACTATTTTCGGCGGCTGCTAAGCAAGATGACGACGGACTTCGAGCTTCGTACAATTATCTCTTTGTTAATTGCTCAAAAAGGCAAACCACATAACATCGGAGAAGAGTTAATATTGCCAGCAATAAATGAAGTAATAACTACTGTGCTTCATAAATCGGCCGCAGATATTATCCGAAAAATTCCTTTGAGTAATAATTCTGTGCAAAGACGAATTGATGAAATGGCTGAAAACATTGAAGAATCATTGTGCGATCACCTGAGGACAAGTCAATTCTCAATTCAGCTCGATGAGTCCACTTTACCAACTAATGAAGCATTGTTGTTGTCTTACGTGGGGTTTATTAAAGATGAGAAAATATGTGAAGAACTATTATTTGCTAGAAATTTAGAGACCGATACAAAAGGTTAAACCATATTCAATACATTGGAAAAGTTTTGCGATGAGAAAGAGATTCCTTTGAAAAATATTATTTCAGTTGCTACGAATGGCGCTCCGGCTATGACAGGGTGCCATAAAGGCTTCATAGCGTACTTAAAAAATAAAATTCCAGATGTCCTTGGTGTACATTGCGTTATTCATAGACAACATTTAGTTGCTAGAAACTTAAGTGAAAAACTATTTCAATCACTGCAATATGTCATCAAAGCAGTCAATAAAATCCGCAACAGCTCTTTGAATGATAGATTATTTCATCAGCTTTGTGTTACTAATGACGAGGATTTCAACCGTTTGTTGTTTCATACTGAAGTTCGTTGGCTATCAAGAGGCAATTGTCTGACTCGATTTTACAACCTGCTTGACTCTGTTATAGAGTTCTTGGAAACTAAAGATACAGAATTGCACGACAAGCTCATAACATCAAAGGATGATATAGCTTACATGACAGACCTGTATAAATTGTTCAACGACATGAATCTCCAACTGCAAGGCGATAAACTAAATTTAATTAAAACAAAAAACGTCGTTGCTGCTTTCGCAGCCAAACTGCTTCTACACAAAAAGAATCTGGGCAGACGTGAGTTTCACAATTTTCCAAATTTATCAGTATCATGCAGTAACGACGAATTGTTTGCCTACTGCCAACATTTGGAAAACCTCCACATTGACTTCACCGAACGATACCAGGACATTTTGAACTTGGAAATACCAGACTGGGTGTTGGATCCGTTTTCAAATGTCAACACAGCAATGTCACCTCAACTGGAAGAAGAACTTATAGAATTGAAAGCAAACGAGGAAATAAAAATCAAGTTCAAAAATGGTTACCAAGAATTTTGGCTACAAAAACCGATCCCGCAATTGTACCCTGGATTGTGGTCAATCGTTCAACGATTCTTGATAGCATTCCCATCGTCATATTTGTGTGAACGTGGATTTAGTGCTGTGACAACACTGCTTACTAAAAAGAGAAATCGTTTGCTTGTTACCGAACGTGGCGACTTGCGACTGTTCTTGAGTAAATTGGAACCTGATATCAACAAACTTATTAAACAGCATCAGATTCATCCTTCACATTAGTTTTTATATAAGGATTGATTATTTTAGTTATATTTTTAATAAAAGATACTCTGTTTTAATACCATAAAGTTGCGTTTCAATAATCATTCTTATTGGCAGGTGGAGCCCGTAAGAGTTAACTTGAGACCTAAGCGCCGTTGTATGTTACCTACTGCGCTCAGGTTTCAAGTTGCGGGTTATAGTAAAAGTTTCGTTTAGAATTCTCCGTTAATATACATAATATACATATCTAGGTCACAATAATTAATTAATTTAATTTGAAGTTATAGTGGTTTTTAAATAGGTGAAAAAAGGGGGGCGCTAAAAAATATTTATTCTCAAAGTGGGCAGTAGACAAAATAAGTTTGGGAACCACTGTCATAAAGGATGAATTGTAAAAAAAAAAAGTCATTAATGTAGAACTGACAAACTTGCAGATAAAATTACAGACCTAAGTATGACATTTTTCAACGATACTTATAATATAATCCGAGCTTCTCTATGGGGTAATTTTCAAATCGCAGATACCTATAAAAATTTCAGAAGTCAATATGTATCTCTAGTGCTTTTCCGAGTCGTTTCATGAGCTTTATTATAGATATTTTGACCGTCATATGGATCTGCGGCGTACAGGCTCTCTGTCTGTCCTCTTCTACAACAAGATTTGATTCTTGCTCTTTTCGGACTTTAGACCTTCCCATTATTCTTAAAAAAATATATGGCAAAGGAAAAAAATACTGTAGTAGGTATAAAGTCAAAATTAGACAGCGCAGGTAACCACGTGCTACGATGCCACCCTTAGATGTTGCACAAAAAACCCTTTGTTCAGCAGGTACGAGTCAACTAAAAATAGACACCCAAGGGATAGAGGGGGAAGGGGGGGGGGGGTATTTTTCTCTGGCCTGTAAATTCTCAAGTCGATTTACAACCTTTTTTGTATCGATAATTTATACAATTTAATGATTAACTGGTGGTTATATTAACTTTGTAATGGCAGATAACATTGTAAGAATAAGTTATATAGTATAGATTTGTAAAAGGATTGATCACACTGTCGCATTGGATAAATACACCTGTAATGAAATGATATTTGAAAGGGAGATTTTAATAAATAAATAAACATTATACAAATAGAAAGGTAAATTTATCATTCAGAACTAGCTTCATCTTTCTGACTGACTGACCCCTTGAAAACTCAAAGTGCCTGTAATTGGTTTATTTGAAATACATAAATGCTTGGAGTTTGAGAAAATGTTGGACCGGTTTTATTGTAGATAAATGGGGCGCAAATTTTTACGATAATTAACAGTTTTACGTTGTTTTAATTCGTTATCATTTGTTAATAATACTCGGATTCTTAATAAACTAGTTAAACACTGTATAGTTTTCTTTCGCAATCCGTGAAATGTAATGAAAAATGCTTCATACATTATCATACCATCTGCAATAGTACGGCAATGAAAAAAGAAATAAAAATAAACTATTCTACACATTTGATACGAGTTATTTACTACTCAATGTTGGCAACGAACTATGTACACTTGCATTTTTCTCCTTGTGGTACTGCTGTCAGCATACCTACTTAATTATTTTTGTTGTTTTTTTTAGTTTCAGATACCACGTTTTCCGTGGGACCAATGCTGGGAAAGTTCATTGTCGTTTTGTTAAAATAGTGGTGGGACAACTGTTATCGATAAATACGAATGACGTATCTCACGCTCTTTTTAGAAAGGGAGCTTTTCACTTTAAAATAAGGAAAATAGTGGTTTGTGAAAAACACAGAATTTATAAACATCGTAGTAATTTCAATTACGAGATTTTCTAAGTTGATTATTTGTAACATAATTCTAATTGTTACAAAAATACTTCAGTAAAATATATTTTGGGTAAATATCTATTTGGTGAATGCACAAGTACCTTCCTTTGTAGTCTGAAAGTGCCACACTTTACAGTCGCTTACCGAGTTGCCTCAGCTCTTCAACTGTGCTATATACAGTTTTACAACAACCTTGCAAAATAGTTTACACACTTCAACAAAGTAACTTATATTTTTTTTTACCTCAAACAAACGTTTTATTTTAAATGCATAATGTATTATATTAAGGTTACGGTATTTTAAAGTCATATTTTTTTCAAAATACATTGTATAACATTGTAATTTAAAACAACAGGAAATAATGTATATTAATATTTTATTTTTATGAACTTTACCTATTTTTTCCGTATAAATTAGTAATTTATCACAAAGCATTCAAAATGCATTATTTATATATTTACATTTTAATTACGAAGATAACTTACACGTTAAAATACATAGGCGCTAATCCAAAACGTATGATAATGAAGAATTTCATCACTTGGAAGAAAAAAAAAACCATTTTAAAAGTAGAGCGCTATGGCATCAATAGTAATGGTTTTTACTATTTGTTCACACGGTCATAGCATCACCTACTTTCTCTATGATCTAACTGATGGGATAAAACTACACATCGTGATCTTAGATTTCATATCTAGTTTCCACGTATGTTACGTATTACCTACGAGAATATCACCAATCGTATCAGGAACACCTCTAGTGTTGTCACTTGAATACCAAATAACGGACATCACTAATAAAATGATTCTAGATTGTAAGATGAAGGTAAGTTTAAACAAAAAAGACTTGATGACTTGACAGTTTAAAAAATATAATTGCAGTTTTTTCGCTGAAAGCAACAGAGCGGAAGAAAGATTTTCTAAATACAGAAATGTTTTTAACTTTATCTAAAGTTAGGAGATTATTTGGTACAGTTAAAAGTTATCCGTTATTGTGTTGCAAATTTCAAAAAATTAAACAAAACATAAATTTTGAGAAGAATCTACACGTGTGCATTAGAAACTAACTGAAACTTTCCCTAGTTATCAATTATGGAAAACTTGGGAAAATAGACGTTAGCACGAAGACATTATGAGAAGATTTATTTAATCAATATCGCGTTTTCCCACACATGGCTCATCATATGCCTCTTGATACATGATTAATTTTAGATCTGGTTTTTTAGTTGAAATTATTTTTTTTAATGCAAATTGTCAAAAATTTACATTTTGGATGTAAAACTAAGCACATTTTGTTTAAAGGATCGATTGTCTTGAAGCATTTATAAGTTTTACATATTTTCGGTTTTGAAAAGTGTGCAATATATATTATTCTTTATATTTAAGAAAGAAAAAATACTCTTACCATAATACAGTCGGTAAGTCAAGTAAATACCACGATTAAGGTCCTCGTAATGTTGCCTTAACAAAAAGATGTCAAAACTACTTATGATTTGCGCACCCTACTTATGAAACTAACCATGGAGTAGGTGACACTCTTGGGAGTTCAATCTACATAATCAACAGTCCAAATAACTTTTTTGTCATAAAAAGTTACTGACTAGTGCCCGTGACAAATTGACAATTATTAATGTGAATCAAGCTATTAGGTAAGTATTCAATTACCTAGCCGCACTTAAAATTGTAACTTTACATAAAGTAATGGCTGTTTGATAACATTTTCTTAGTACTTATTATTAAATTAGATTTTCTCCACTTACGCTGGCTGTAATTGCGCTAACATACTGGTTTGGTCATAAAAAAAGACATTTTCTTTTATTTGCCCATCCTACTAAATTATACCTGAGTGGTAGTAAAGCGGCCAGTTTGTTACAAATGTTTGTTTTGATATAGTTCAACTGTTCGCGAAACAACCGCGAGAAAGTCTGTCTACAACCGGACATTCCGACGACGTATGTTGTAAATAGGTAGCCGCAAAACGAAACTGCACTTTGCAATAAGTCGCCTCGACACCGTTGCTGTTGCCGCAACATACGAACGGACAAACAACTAAAATAACAAAACAACGAAAATTACCTTGGATTTGTAGAGGGTTGCTCCTTAACAAAAATAAATCCTTCACAAAAATTTGTTCCAAAACACTTGTTTTATTTTTTCACTTTATTATTCACTGAACAGTTTTGATCGATTCACCTCACTTCATTAGAATACATTTTTAAAAGTTGAATATCGAAAATGGCTCGTTTGAAAGTAGCGGTCGTGTGCGCGGGCGCGGCTTGAGTCAGTCGCGATGGAGCGCGAAGTGGTGGCGCGGCAGTACCCCACTACGCTGTCGACTGCGCTGTTGAAACAGTCTCAGATAAGGACCACCTCCACTTACCGCTTCCCGCTGCGAGGGCCCTAATCCTTTATGAGACGGGAGAGGAGTCTATGAACTTTGTCACACAATTTTTTGTCGTATCATTGTCGGTGGAATTCTACGTATTCTGTTCAATCTTTCGAAATGCATTACGACGTTACCTGACCCATTATTGTGACTATTTACTAAAGTGGTCCTGATTGTGGGACTCGAAAACACGAGTTTCGTCAAAAAGTTCTTTGTAGACTTTTGTAATCTAATCTATTGACATTTTTCATTTTACAAATAAAGCATATTACTGAATTTAGTTAGAAAACTTTTGTGTGTAATAAAGATAAGCTTAAAAACTCGGAACGTGATCGAGAGCCCGCCTAAATGAAACTGGATACTTACCCTTTGTGGGATGTTTCCTTTGTGTTGCCATACGGGCTTTCAAGTGAAGCCCTTAGTTTTATGGGATTATTATGCTATAGTAATGAGAGGCTCGATAAAAAGTTCTATAATTTAAATAATAACAATATCAATACCTTTAAATCCATTTAATGGATATTAAAATGGAAATGAACCGGAGCACTCAAAAAGATTCAGGAAAACGTATTCTGCATAAGCGGAACTATCTATTCTAATCAGTTGTGTCTAGTAGCTTAATTCAAAATCGAGTTGCGTAACATCGATTACGCGTCAACAAGTCTCGTTTAGTTACGATGTGACCCATATCGCTCCAAATATCCACTGATCCACGGTACAAACGTAACGTACTTGTACAAACAAGGTAAACTACTATAGGCTTGAATCGCTCGCTTCATTTCATCATGACTTCTTAGAACGAACATTTTTTTCTAGGACAAAAACAGGTAAAAAGCGCTGTTAACTGTGTCAGCAGCTTTACATGGAGATCGAACGTACCAAACCTAGTTTAATTATACACCCTATTTTGACAGGCTGTTATTTCTAACGGATTGGTTAAATCTCTCATTCTTGCTTCGTTACTAATTACAGTAAATCTATAACTAATAATAAAGCTGAAGAGTTTATTTGGTTGAATGCGCTAATCTCTGGAACTCAACTGATTGATTTGAAAACTTATTTTTTTATTTGATTACCCAATTTGAGAGGGAATGCTATTTAACATCACGCTACAACCCTAAGGAGCTGAACAAAAAGAAAAACCGCGAAGTTAGTATCTAGATTCTAGACTGTTATATCCGTTAGAAAGATTAACAAGTCAAGCTGAAAAAAAAAACATTCGGTTTTATGATCATTGCCAAAACTGGTATCAGTAAAAAACTATTGCTTCTTTAAATGTATCGTTGGAAAATTAAACGTCATTAACAATCGACAACAAGATTAGGGTAGTTTTTTATTGCACTTAGTTTTCATTTTTAAATTGCATTTAACATTGTGTATGTTAATTGCAATAAAAAAAACTAATTCATATAGTAGAGCCTTTTTTACGGAACCCTTATTACATAACATAACATAATCAGCCTATAATGTTCCCACTGCTGGGACACAAGCCTCCTCTCAGTGAGAGGGAGTGGGCCGTAATCTACCACGCGGGCCCAGTGCAGGTTGGTAGATGTCACATGTCTTCGAATTTTTGGTTCTAGGACATGCCGGTTTCCTCACGATGTTTTCCTTACCGTTTTGAGAGCAGTGGTGATGAAATAATTTACACAAAGTAAAGCGCCTTCTGGGTTCGAACCTACGACCTACAACTCGTAAGTCGCGGCCGATACCACTGGGCCACCACTGCTGTTCCTGCTCTCACGGAACCCTTGTTTGGCAAATATAACGAGATACCATCCTGATGCTAAGTGGTCAATACCGCCTATTCCAGAGGTATGCAGAGCTGAAGCTCCGAGACAAAACCGACAAATGGATCCTGACTCTGTATTACAAAGACATTTGATGTAAGTACTTAACATTAATTTAAAATTCAAGGCAGCCACAGAACCAACCTAATGCTTCCTCTCTGTCATAAAACGTTTGCCAAACGCACTAAGAAACAGCGAAGTAAATGAAGATTGACCTTACCACTTGTTGGAATTGTCTGGAGACTAGGATCTTCAGCCTTGACTGACGGAGTTATGTGCTAATGTTTATTGTAATCGTTGAATCATATTTAATATTTCGTCCACAGGGTCGCTACACCCACGTGGGCAGTTAGGACGGGTGTCCAAGATCCAAAGCAGAAACATTTTTGCTTCATGATGATACTGTTCTAACATGAACGAATTATTAGGGGATAGAGCCATTATCGTTAGATTTTGATAGTGATTTTCGGAATGAAACTATAAAGAACATAAGGAAATTATTTGTAGTACTTATAATACGCGTATAATGTTTATAGGCCGGCCCAGCCAGAGGTGGCGAGACGACCTAGATGCGTACCGCCTGGGTTGGATCAAGGTAGCTCTAGAAAAGGACGCGTCGGAGGATTTGGGGTAGGCCTTTGCACAGCAGTGGGACAGCGAAAATATTTATTTATTTATTTTATTATTTATGTACAGACGCCAGTACATCTACCTACCCGAAACTGTCAAATTTTATCAATCAACTTTGAACCTTATAATTTAGGGATAGAGTTGAAAATCTGTCAAAGAAATTTGACAGATTGTAGTAGGTTGATGTGCTGGCGTCTGTACACACAGTAAAATACAAAGGGATATGTGGAGTCAACAATACGACCATAAATGAAAACACTGGCAATACTAATTCATATTTTGGTACTGTCAAATAAATCCTAACATCTAAATTAAAACGTGTTTTTTCAAACAAACTCGATAGTAGTGATGAGCCGACTGCATGGGCTTTGCCGATAAGCGACTAGATATAATGTCTAAATTATTGGATATATTTGATTGAATTTTAACAGTTTAATTTATTGTCGTATTGTCGTCCCCAAGTTGTAGGTATACTATATCAGTCTACATAATGAAGATTTTCTTTCAGAGGTAATTGTTTTATGGCATTTAAAACAAAATTACAGAACTTTTAATATATTTATAATTATTTAAATGATGTAATGCATTAAATACTTATGTATTTAGGTCAAAGACTGAAATAGTACCAAATGTACATAAATAATATTATGTATATCACGTAATCGCTTAAGTGTTTCAATGTCGAAAATCTTACTACATAATATAATATTAAATACTCAAGATTTAATAAATGTAAAAACAGTACTTACGCAAGTTTTTATAATGCTCGTTTAGAACACATGAGTAGTTTATTATACAAAATTGAGGTTCTTTCAACCTTTGAAACATTGTAGGCCTAGGTAGGTCATCATTGTAGGCTCAAACCTAGGTCAGGATTATCGTTTGAATCTTATTATTTTTTAAATCAGTTATTTTTACCTCTCCTTAAACATATGTCAGGATTATCGTTGAATCTTATTTTTTTTAAATCAGTCATATTTACCTCTCCTTAAACTTAGGTCAGGATTATCGTTTGAATCTTAATTTTTTTTTAATATTTACCTCTCCTCAAACTTAGGTTAGCATTATCGTTTGAATCTTATTTTTTAAAATCAGACATAAGCCCGTCCTTAAACTTAGGTCAGGATTATCGTTAGTTTTTTTTTTAATCAATCCTATTTACCGGACTTCAACGATTATGATGTTAATTAACTCTTTCAATAATGATTAAGCCCTATTTTTTTTTTCATATTCATCTTCATTCTCTTAACTTAACCCAATTTATTCGTGTCTTTTTTTCTTCCATACCTACTTCTATAGTAGTCGTCATCTCGTCATCTATAACACACCCTACGACACAGGGAATCCTAGTGTGGGGTCCAGGGAATTTGTAAAAACTATCATCTAAGGCTCCTTGTAAACTACTACTAGTCTTTATTTTTTTAATTGTACTGTGTTTTCTTCTGAACTGAATAAAGTTTTATTTAACACAATTTATTAAAAAAAAAAACAGTTAAAACTAAGTCATCAACCTTTAAAAGAAAGAAGAAAGGAAGAAAGAAAAATGCGTTTATTGGCATTACAGCAAAATAATTACACCTTAAAACTATAAAAACAAAAAACAAAGATTATAATGCCAAAAGGGCCTCAGCTCAGCATAATGTCAGATGACAACACACCGCTACGTCAACATGAAGGGCTAAGGAAGGAACACGAATGGGTTTTAGGCAGTAAGAGTCTGACACTCCCTTCCGCTCCACCCAGAGCGGGATAATTTATGATTTCCCATCCTTAAAAAAAAAAAAAAAAAACGGAGTACCACCTGACGCTGATTTTCAGCTGCAACCCACGATTTGGTATTAGCTACGACTAAACGTACGCTATAATAATAGTAATAATAAATCGTTTATTTCGACCAACACAGGATCATAGTAGGCACACAAATTTAAAAAATAAAATAAAAAAAAGAAATAAAATAAAAACACATACCTACTATTAAAAAGAGAGACCATAAATAACTCGTATGTGAACCATACAGCAATGGTTCAAGTACTGGCAATCGAACCTCTGCGCGAATTCTACTTTTTTTCAATTATCATAATTTTTTTTTCAATATCTTTCTGTACACAAATGT
Organism: Gortyna flavago; assembly: GCA_963669345.1. Taxonomy (NCBI): domain Eukaryota; kingdom Metazoa; phylum Arthropoda; class Insecta; order Lepidoptera; family Noctuidae; genus Gortyna; species Gortyna flavago. Next base: position 6,846,148 of record OY770132.1, read on the forward strand.
ACACGGCTCTTAACACATCAGTTTGGACTTCTATTATGCTATTATCTTAATTCCGTGTAGAGACCGCGTGGTCGTAAACTTGCTCTCCCACAGAATAGAGCAAAGCTCACAGGTTCCAAAGTAAAATAAAATAAGTTAAGTCCTCCAGACCGTATTTCTGCCACGGCGGACAATCTCAACGGAGCCTTCGGCGCGGGAGATATTATAGTGCACAAGTGTGCGCACAGACACAGGTGCACTCCCTCTTCCCTCACTTTCATAGTCCGATGGGATAGCACGACCGGAGGGAGAAAAAAGGATCCAAAGTAAAAAGATAACAAAAGATAGAGCTTGAATTGAAACTCCTTTGTTATCTTTTAGATATTGTTTGCTCTTGAGCATTGACTACCTTTCTCTGCTTAGTTACGAAAAATGGTGTCATTGTGAAGGATTAAAAGTATTTCAAAATATTTATAGAAAGTCAGGATGTGCTAGTGTGATTGTGTGTACATTTAAATACTTAGGTATACATTTAAATTGGATCTGGATCGCAGAAGTCGCGGGCAACAGTTAGTAAAGTTAAAAAAAAAAAAACATTTTAAAATATTTAAAAAAAGAAGCCCACCGATATCGGGAAGAGGAACCAAGATACAGTCAGGACTCCAGAGAGAGGAACCTTCTAACAATTCTAGGCCGTGTCCAGCAGTACGGCTATCTGAATCAAGTTCCTGAATTTATTATTATCATTCTTAAGGCACCTTTAGGCCTCTATTTGTAGTGAGATGTTATCATTAGTAATTCTTGTAAAGTGATACATTCACTTCTATCCATCGCATTCTTTCTGTATGCGATGAATGACAATGGTCCTGTATTGTATAACTTTTTGTTTTGATTACAAAATTACCATCACTAGGAGTTGTTACTGATTAAGTCATAGGGATTTTGTAAAAACGTAACACGTGTAAAATCTTTTTTTTTTTTATGTATGTAGTGATCTCCCAAGAAGGTGTGAGTTGATGTATGTAAGTACGTGTAGGTAGGTGTATTAAAAAAAAAATATTTGCATAAATAAGATACAGAAGGTTGGTAAAATGTACATAATTTTTCTCTTATGCTGCCTTTAATTTCACGTGCAAATCCATACTAATATTATAAATTCGAAAGTAACTCTGTCTGTCTGTCTGTATGTTACCTTTTCACGCCTAAACCACTGAACGGATTTCGAAAAAATTTGGCAGAGAGATAGATTTCATCCCGGGGAAGGACATAGGATAGGTTTTATTGACATACCTGGCGGGCGAAGCCGCGGGCGGAAGCTAGTATATTACTTATTTTATTGAAATTAATTTGGCATTGCTCATAGTCATGCAGTCAGTAAACAGATAATCCCATTAAAATTGTTTCATTGAATTAAATAATGAACTATAATAATGAAAAAATAATAAAAACAATAATAATCATGTCAATAATGGGATATTATTGATAGTCAGATTTGCCTGGCGTATTTGTTACGGTGGCCCTAGAAAGAAGAGATTGTGCCTATTCTATTCTTTAATAAGTTTTGCCCGAGACTTCGTGGAGGTCAGAAATAGTTCCACGGGTAAGTGCTAGGTACCGGGATAAGTAAGTAGGGGTATAAATAGTTAAGTACAAAATAGTAAGTATTTGATCCGTTGGATAATTTTAGCGTTATTCTAATCCGTTCAGCCGTTTAGGCGTGAAAAGGTTACAGACAGTAGGACAGAGTGAATTTCGCAAAAAAAAAATAAGAATGAAAATATGGATATTAATAACAATATTGGGCCATTTTCACAGTGATATGATCAAGTAACACATGTATATAAATGCTCCACAAACAAACTGGGGCGTATCAATGTTCCGTTGTTATTTTTCATAGGGTTTGAATACATTTGACTTATTATACTAACGAAAGTAAATAATTTGGACGCAGTCTTTGAAACGTATCTACCGCGTCTTGCAAAGTGAAATACTCTTGAGCAAAGTTTAATTCTTGCAATCTTGGATGTGGAGTAATGTTAATCGTCGGGTAAAGTGTTGTTTAGATTTTCCATCAGTAATATCTCAGTAATAACCCAGAGCCGGAGTCTATATATCCCGTTTGAAGGCAATAGGCTCACCCCCTATTGCATGGGACATAAACATACATGGCGGAATGTGGGTGTACTATAGTTACGCCTCTGCCCTGCCTATCCCGTAAAACAGGCATGATGCTATGTGTGTATGTCAGCTTAATATCTAAATATATTAAATAAATATCCCCCGTCAACCAGTTCTCCTAGACCCCTCCAGCTCCAGCATATTCTCTCTTCGAGTTTTCTAAAGAAAAGGAGCACACCCACTCGCAGTCTTTGTGCCATCATTTGTGGTAGTATTAACACACGATTCCTAATTAGCTCCGGGGCATTCTTATTAGAGTCATTAAATGTTGTGGTATACCACAGATTTGCCAATAGATACCGATTAGCAGAAAAATGTCAGCCGTAATTAAATAATCGTTTACTTTCATAAATATTGTTTAGTTACTTTCCTTCCGCATCGGCCTATGCATTTGGAAATAGCTAATGTCATGGTAAAAATATTAGCCAGTCAGCAAGGTCGACACTCTACCACCAGCGCGGGGTGATTGCGTTACACACTGACATAAGCAATGGTTTCCATTTTGACAGTTCAAAAACATTCATTGCGTTATTTATGTTGTTGAGCTGACAATTTTTTTGAACAATGAATATTGCATTAGCCTATATACTTCAAAATGATTTAGATTGTGATTGATTGTGTATTGCGTCGAATGTACAGTCGCGGAATGAAAAGCTTAGCACGTTTTGGTTTAGAATCATGCATGAAACATATTATAAATTTTATGACAGGCAAAAAGTTTGTGCTATACAGGGTGGCAGGGATAGGCGGGGTGAAAAGTTTCTTTTTTATAACTGACGATGTTCTTGCAACTCTGTATACATTTTCTGACAGGTAACAAGTTTCTGCTATTTATATACCTACTTATATATTTGAATATTGTCATTCTGCGAGTTTAAAAACCTTGGATATTTGAATGCACTTGCATCGCATTAAGAGGTCTGTGGCAAGTTGGAATCTTGGTAGCATCATCGAAGTCTCGATTATTTAGTTATCCGCTTATGACCAGCTTCCGGGCGCCGAGCGCACATTGTTACATCATCCTACGTGCTGTTACTATTACAATAATCTTAAGTAGTCGTAGGACCTCTTATTTGTCTTAAAAAGACCGCAAATAAGACGTACTGTTAAACAGCGAGAACAATATTGTATTTTGTATGACTTGATTTTAAAGAGTGTCCTTAGGGTTTCTTGCTCGTTCTTCTCCATAGAGATCTCCGTTTTGGAATAGGCAATTTAAACTTCAAAAATTTTTACAATTCAAAAAGTGCCTGCAGGTCCCGATCCCTTTCCGAGTTGAAATGTGTGCTACGACCATAAATGGTATAATTGAAATAAATGTTTTGAGTTCTGAGTTCGTCATCATCCACAGCCCGACTCACTCACTGCTGTGTAAAGCCCTCTTTTTCCATGTGCCAATCCCCACGCTCCTGTGTCAGCCTCATCTAGGTTCTACCCGCTTAACACTGTCAACCTGACTGTTACCTTTTCACGTCGTACCTGTTAACGGATTTGGATGTTTGGCACACGTATCGACCATGACCTAGGTAGGACATGGGATACTTATTTTATCCCGAACGTACGAGTACGTTCCCGTGGTATAATTCCTACCTCACGCGGGCAAAGTCGCGGGCAAAAGCTAGTAAAGAATAAAACATTCAATTATTAAAGGCACAATCTCTCCTTTCTGGGGCAATAAGTCAATAATCATCCTTAAAGTACTTACGGTAAAATATGCATTCGTCATACAGTTACAAATATTTTGTCGAATGCTTAAAATTATTTACAGTTTCGACGAATGCATGCAAGTCATCCGAATTAAAAACAAAAAAACGTGAGAAAAACATATTATTATTTTAAGCAAATGCTAAATTGGTAATCGATGATGTTATTTAAAACTATTCTCAAGTTGTAACATCGATCGATAACTTACACAAGATGTATTGCGATGCTGTGTTCAACCATGCGACAGGCTATTATATCGAAAAATGACACATTTCGAGAACCTGATTTGTCTTGTCCCCGACAGCAAACTGTCGGAAGAATAGCGGTAGTCTTGACAAAATTTTCAGACTTTGGACTCGCGAACAGCGTTTAGAGGACTCCTACGATAACATTGCCAGATGTTCGATACGGTGTGGAAACGTATCGATTGGTTGTGAATAGCTCAGTTTGGATGATGGTTAGTCGACTTTATCTGTGAAATCTTATTTATTTGATTCTCAAGTTGCATTATTTTAGGGCCATCGTTGTTTGCGAAACTTGGCGATTGGCGGAATAGTGGTGGCCCAGTGGTAACAGCCTAAACATACGAGTGCCAGACAGCCGTTTTACTTTGTGTAAATTATTTTATCAGCACTGCACTTAAATCGGTGAAGGAAATCATCGTGAGGTAACCGGCATGTCCTAGAACCAAAAGTTTGAAGACATGTGGCATCTACTAACCCGCACTGGGCCCGCGTGGTGGATTACAGCCCATTCCCTCTCACCGAGGGGAGCCTTGTGTCCCAGCAGTGGGAACATTATAGGCTGATTATAAGCGGCGATTTAAGTCGCTTCATTACTCGGAAGCGACTTTTTATCTTCAGCGATGTGTGGCTTCGACATCTGCAGAAAACGACTGGATCGGCTGGATGCTCAATTTTAGTTAACCAAACAATGTACAAATACATCATACCAACTCCTTTGTCATATCCAATCTGTGACGGAATATTTGAATGGTGGTTTAGGACCCAAGATTGTTTCTGCGAAACTAATAAGGTAAAATTTGTAAGATTATAATTGAGCTTCCTGAACTTTCCTGTAATAAAGATAACGATAAATACGAATTAAGATTTTTTCTCGCAGCCATGACTCATCTTTTCATTCGACACTCAATTCAGGCTAACGGTATTTCGAGACCCGCTTTTCGGATTCTGAGAATTAATGTATCCTTTCGATGTTTACTGGTCAACGTCTGATTAAATATTATGTAATTTTTTGTTTGGGTCGAGGAATGCTGGTCTGCAATAGCTATTGGACTCACTGCCGGGGCAGCGGGATTGTCCGAAAGGGTTACCGCTACCCCGGAACATAAAGGGCTAAGGAAGGAACACGGATGGGTTTTAGTCAGACAGGAGTCTGACACTCCCTTCCGCTCCACCCAGAGCGGGAGGGGTCATTTGATACTTCCCATCCATAAAAAAAAAATGGGGTTTGAATCCCTTCTATAAAGAGATGATCCTTATTGGTCCTTTCACTTCGATAAGTAAGTATCCTTGAACCAATTTTTTTGTCGTCACTGCACTCTTTGTTATTCTTAACTCTAAAGCTATTGTTCTGATTTATTGAAATTTTAAGATAATCCAGGATTATTCTGGCTTAACCTTCATTGTTATAAATTTGTAGACCATTGTGATGTTTTTGTTAACTCCTCCAATATTTGTACAATTATTTCCAAGCTCATATTGGACAGTGTTATGTCAGTATATTTTGTCAGCACACTAACCGCGGGCACCTTTATATAATAGGATTACGAAAATTGCGCGAACGATAGGCCAACCCGCCCGATTCATTAGTGTACCACCGCCGCCGGTCATTATGCAGAAATGATCGTCCTATTTTGGGCGCCACTATTGCATGAAGAGTTGTGAAAGTTATTGCTCGAAGTAAGTGTATCGCCGCTCTTTCCTGGTTCCTCAAGGTCAGTCGGTATCAAACGGTTTTGGGCAATGCATAAACCCCAATACATCACCTGTTGGTCTGCGTCGTGAAATGAGACACGCAGATAGGATAGCTCTTTATAAAGGAGCTCGTCCGAGGAATTATTGCAAATTATTTTTGGATAGCCTTTGGTCTTGTGGTCGCAAGCGCTACTGCTGAGCATGACGTCCTGGGTTCAATTCCCAGGTCGGACAAAGTGTTATTGGGTTTTTCTATCTGGAATTCCTCAGTAGCAGGTCGGAGTCTGGATTCGTGCCCTGTTGATGGCAATAAGCGCGCCTCATATACATGGGATTTAAACGTAACTTGCGAAATGTGGGTGTACTACAGTTATACGTTACTCAACCGTTCGGGGAAATAAGGCATGAAGTTATCTTATTTTTGGTACCCGGCAGCGTTTCTGTGTTCCGCCTTCAAGGAAGGTGTAAAGGCCTGTTCAAACCTAAATGGTATTCGCTACCGTCTGCGGTAGAGAAAACCGAGTGGTATGCGGTAATATTATATACTGTTCACACCAAAGCGGATTTCGCTATCCTTGTGGGTAGAATACCGAGTTCGAGTTTCGCTCCGGAAGGTGCACTTCTACCCACAGCGGCAGCGAATACCGCTCGCTCTAGGCGCGGAACTTGATACTAAATACCTGAGCGAAACCCGCGCGGTATGTACCTCTACCCACAACGACAGCGAATATAACCGCTTAGGTTTGAATAGGTCATAATACCCATGGCACCTTTCAGCTTTATCACTGGGATTGCAATGCACCTGCAACAGCGATGTCTCTGTTATTGTAGAGGTCTAAGGCGAGGTCGGTCACTTTCTATCATTGTTGCTACATGGTTGGTTAAATTGCCACTTGCCACCCAATAACAAATGACCAACAAAGGGATTATGTCACGAGGGCGATGCAAATGCAAGGTCTATAATAACAAAAACCGTCTTTCAAGGTAGTGATTAATTATAGCCATTTCACCTTTGACCGTCTTTTGGAAGGTCCTACGAGTATGTTAACAGTCTATAACTACGTTGTATTCCATTGACAAGCTTGGGGCTCTTTATGCAACTGTTGTTTAAAGAAATTCGGCTCATTCCGGGTTTATCAAAATACCGTATGTAACGTATCTAGAGCCTGCTTTGCTACGCTGATTTGTGTTAATGATACGTAAATAAGACCAGAGGGATCTAGACAAAGTGACATTCTATAATCTGGATATTGGATTGACAAGCTACGGAAAAGCTTATGTCACTAATCCTGTTGAAAGTCGTTGTAGAAATAAGAAATGTTTTGAAAGAGATTGCCACTTGCCTAGGCGGCGATCGAAAACGTTTCCTTGCTGGAAATGAAGGTGCTATGTTTACAATTTACATTCCTTTATCCATGGTCAGTCAGGTCCCTTAAGAAATCAAGGGTCATTCATTAGGGTTTTTATCTGACGCGTAGTTTAATAATTAATATTGTCATTCGATGTGCATTTTATGTTTTCTGTATTGACTAGTACTGCTAGGTAGTACGATTGTTCATATTATGGTTTATAAACTTGGGCATTGTGAATGATTCACGTTCATATATACTTGTAAACAAAAAGTTTTTTTTCCTGGATATTATGACACAGCTCAGCAGCTAAATTAGAAAATAACTGTTACCAAAAAAATTCAAACTAGAGAAAGCATGGTACAAAAAGCTTAAACTGAACAGTGGGTGAAACAAGGCAATGATGATGGTGAAGTGCTAGAATGCAAATGCAAAAGTAAAGATTTATAGAAGAGAATCATGTGTAACTCGTGTGTAGATAACGTTATGTTTATTCGTAATTATGTACCTAATTACAAGGGGATTTATCAGTGTTAAATTTTTTCCCACATTTTACAGATCTTCATTACTTTTCGAGGTGAACGAAAGAACAAGAATTGTATCCTCCTTTCGAATAACAGTACATAGTTCAGTATGATATGCATCCGCACTAATATTATAAATTCGAAAGTAACTCTGTCTGTCTGTCTGTCTGTATGTTACCATTTCACGCCTAAACCACTGAACGGATTTCGATAAAATTTGGCAGAGAGATAGATTGCATCCCGGGGAAGGACATAGGATGGTTATTATCGACATAGCTCGAGGGCGAAGCCGCGGGCGGAAGCTAGTCGTTTATAAACCCCAGACGGGTGTCGCCAGTCGCCACCTAAATCATTCACTCCTCACGAAGCAACGCTCTAATGACAAACTGCATCAGACGAAGTTTCTAGACTAGACATTCGCGCTGCGCTCACGCATGCGAAACGTGTAGAATTTCCTAGATCGATGGACTGTAGGTGATCTTTATTGGAATCGGACGTCTAAATTGCTTAATTTTGTAAGAAATGTTAGAACGATTTTTCATAGAATGATTGCCATTCGAGGATTTTTTTCAGTTTTAGTTCCTTTTCAAATTAGTGGATCTATTTGGAGATGATGAGTCTGAATGAGTAATAGTACGTTGCGATCTTTGGACCCCGAATCAAAACCTGTATCTTATGTGGAAAGCTTGGTTTGCATAGGTACTCGAGAACGGGAAATAAAAAACTAGTTGATAAAGGAGAGGGATTTAATGTTGATGACCCCGGAATTTCAGTATTTTTAGCTAAAAGGATGAATGTAAACTCAAACTCAAATATGAACTCCAGAAATATGTCCTGATTTTTCTGAAGCTTTCTCCGAAAAATCTGAAATTGACTGAAATGAAATTTCACAAATATGGCACACAAACTGCGCATCGATTCAATCTTTCGATACAAACTCCAGCTTCCGTTTTACACAAACATCTGCTTAGTCATAGATATATAATATAGTTTTCCCCAATACAACACACAAACATTACATATAAACGGATATTACAAATCTCTACCCCAATACGATCTGACTATCAAGCGATCAAGCAAGATAAAGCGGATTTTGTTGCAACCGGGCCTGCGCGCACGCACACAGTCCGACAGTGAAAGTCATCGAGGAAAATCCTGGTGTGTAGCGATGAAACTTGTTCATTTAGCTGTCAGTATAACATTATTTGACCACCTTTCTGCTTACACCATTGAATATTGCAATAAGTTAAAACATTATTAATATAGTGGGTAGTTGGAAGTTACACGTGAAGACACATGAGGAACCGGTGTTTGAATGTTGTGTCTGTCTCCACATGCTATATTTAATGTAAATGACATGTTTAGTGACGAGGACAATATGGGAATTTATGTGTTGAAAGGTAGAAAATTGTAGTTGAGCAACAGTAATGATCATTAGCTTACTGTGTTCTGAAGATAATTGAAATCAAACTGTTAGGAAAGGTGAAGAAATGAAGATAATTTCTACTTTACATGGTCGTAATCAACGATTTTCTTCTTAAATTAGTGAAGCATTTACAAACGCAAAACCTATTTTATATACAACTAGGTAAATATTGGTAATCAAATCAAAATCAAATCATTTATTTCAGATAAATATCCATAAAAATAAAAATCTAAAATACAAAAATCTATATAGCAAAACTTATAAAATTAAAATCAAAATTAAGCTCAAAAATTTAAATAAATTAATTAAAAACAAAAACGAAACAGAAACAAAATTAATTAAAAACTAAACAAAATAAAATTAAAACCAAAATTAAATAAACAAAAATAAAAAACACACAGTAATACCCGCGTTTCATTATGAGACATGGCTCGTCAATCCATACGCAAACCGCCTAATCTTATTTTTGTGTTATATGTAGGTAAGTAAACAAAACAATTTTCTTTGTAAAGCTACTTACGCCGCTAACAAGAATGTTTTACTGCAAAAAGAAATGGAATGTTATTTATAAAGAAAACGAATAGGAATTAGAGTAGAGAAATGATTGTCGCACGCGCCGCTGCGCACACGTCTCGATTGCAAGTGCATTCACGCGCAGACGCGAACTGTCGATATATTCTGTTTTTTCTTTCTTAGAAGAAAACTGTATATCTTCTATTTATTGTCTGAATGGTCAGCTATAAAGCCCTATGTACACGGCACGGTTTCTTTACGGTACGGCTTATAAACCGCGCCGGAGAAAATACATGTCCGTCAACAAGATTCCTTAGTGATCCATACAACACTGACGACAGTGCCTCCACACGGCGTATAAACCGCGCCATAGAAAACACGTGTCTGTCAATGAACTTCCATAGTGATTCATCCAAAATTGACGAAAGTGCCTACATAGGTACGGTGAATAAATCGCACTTTTCACGACAAGAAAAAACGCATGTCTGCAAAGGGCCTAACAGTAGACAGTTAGGTGTTTATTGAGATAGATTTTTCTTCTATTTGTGCTGTGATGCATAAGTAGCATGGCCACCATAGAAACGTAAGAAACGAAAGACAACATTACAGATTGATTATCGTCACCATTTGGGTCGAGTAGGTATTGAAGTTTTGTATGGGGCAGTTGATAATTTTTTCGTGATTACGATGTTGGTACGATGGAAAAAGTCCTAAAAGTAAAAATTGAACGCTTGGAAAATGGCTTGTCCCAATACGGTTTTGCCCGATAAATCGACAGCAGAGCGACACGGACCCAGAAGTTTAAAATCGCAACATTGTCAATCACGGCTAAGCCAGCTCCACATTTTTACTTAAAACCAGTCGCGTGTACCTACTCAAGAAGTCTACGGCCATTTGCATCGTTATTAACTAACAGTATCGTAATTACCAAGTTTCTAATTAAAATAAGTGTAGTCTTAACAATTGGTGATATCTTGCTTACTGCCAAAGTTGTTGTGTGTGCTACTCTTAAAAGTTCACATCGATATTGACCCGACCCGTAATAAGCAAACTCTCTCGTTTTTAACCGACTTAATATAAGAGGTTGTGCTTCCGACCCAAAGGATCCATATTTGCAAATCTGTAGTGTTCTCAAAAACGTCTGCTCCAATTTTGTTTAAGTTTTCAAACATTATTACGGATTCGCGCGTCGACACCGTTCGATAATTTAAAATTATGGTCAAGATCTGCACTAAAGAGCTGTCTTTATCAAAAACTGTTACATAGTTACGAGGGATCTACTCGCATCAAAACTTGGATGAAGAAATGAGGAAAGTTTAGACTAAATATACGAGATTTACAAATATCTATCGGGGTTACTGGAGTAGTATTACAAAATAATATTTTTAAAATCCGTACACAGATGCCTTAATTAATATCAATTAATTCGTTTAAATGTACAGTTAGGTATTAGTTAATGCATTATTATTACAAATTGCCGATTGTAATCTGTTTCTTAAGTTACTAGCACCTGAAAACGTAAGTATGTCAATTGTGCATAAGTCTGAATATTTCATTCAAGAATCCAGCTAGTTTTGGCCTCGATTTTCATTATCAACAACATCATAGAATACATTACTTACAACTATGTTGTACTGTAACTTAAGTTTCCTCGACTGATGCACTGGCCCGAATTCGCATTCGTGCGTAAAACACGATGCGCTTGCGTCATGTCGGCCATTTTCGTACCGACACCAATGTCAGCTGATTAGTCAATTAAGTAGTTATTATCTTTATCTTTTTTCTTTTGTGCCGTTAATTAAAGGGGTGTGACTACTTTTTCTTCATCTAAATCCATCAGTAAGTGAAATCGGTTGACATTGATTGCTTGCCGTCACCGCCACACCAAATGTGTCGCAGTAGAAGCCAAGTATGGCACGTAGATCAATTCTGTTTATCGTTCAAGTATTCATAAGTTAAATGGATTAGTGAGAGTTGTGAGTTTAAGAGAACATTGGCATCGACACTGAACAGGACATCCACATACGTCGATTCAAAATGTAACCCTCAATTTAGTTTAAGCCCAATAATCTGTTCTCAAATCTTGCGTCTTGAAGTTATTTGACTTTAGCTGTCGTTATTCTGCCAAGCAACTACCTCTTTCAGCTTTTATGAGATTCGACAAGACATTTAAAAATTAGAGATCGAATAAATTTTAATCTAGCCGCCCTCTCATCTCAGTGACAATCAATGTCAAAAACTTGTCAAAAGTATAGAGAAACGATCTCATCTCAGCGACAATCAATGTCAAAAACTTGTCAAGAGTACAGAGAAATAGATGTCATTTTGACAGATTGAGACTGAGTCCGAGAATTACCCTTCTGTTGACAAATCTTATGTGAAGTTATTGCATTTGCTGTCGTTATTTCCACTGATACTAATAACAGCAGCTTTCAAGGGATTCGAAAAAAAAAATAAGGGTCAGACACTTGATCAGAATCCTCTCATAGAAAGCAAAACACAATATTCCTTTGTTAAATCTGAATTGATAACTTCATGTATTGCAGTTACGTAATTTTGTTATGCAGTGTAGTCCGTTATGATTTACTTTTTACTTCCTATAGTTATATTTTCTGTGTTATTTAAGGCCTTTGCTATAATTTACGCATGCTCACGTGCAGGTATGTGAATGTTAGGCGTGTCTGTTTCTTTACTATCAGCATTTGTTTCAGAATCGTGTTTTTTGTCATTGATATGACAGTCGTTTTGTTGTTTTGCTGGGTGTTTTAATCGATTATTTCGTTTATCCACCCTCAAAAAATCCGAAATCCCTAAGGTGGATACGCGAATCCACGCGTCCGAGAATTTTCCCTAAGCCTATAAGTAAATTCCGTTCATCCAACTAGGCCTAGGGAGGATTCTCGGACATGCATTTCGGCATATCCACCATAGGGTGGATTTTTTGGGGTGGATAAACAGAATTACCCAATTTGATTTATTCGTGACATTGAAAATATATTTTTAATTTACAATAATTTATCATGAAAGACTACCATGTCGCTTTGTGTATCCATTTATCAATATACAGTAATATCAAAGATATCCTAAGGCAATCAAATTAAATACCACTCAAAAATTATCATAACTATGTATTTCAAGCACGTAAGAAATCAAATAGTTTAGATTTAATCACGCCAAGCTGTCGAAACACAACAATTTGTATCTGCATATCACGATTATTAGCATAGGTACTGCTTGTTACTTTCAACGGTGACCTTAAGTACGTATCGCGTAGTCGCGTAGTTTGCCCGTACATGTGCCCAATTTGATTAGAAAGAGCGGACATCACCAATTTGGCCGGGCCCCCCTCGACGGGCCGTGGCGTGGCGTGGGCAATGTGGGCATATGTTTTATACACCCATACATAAATGGGTTGTTGGAAAATAAATTAATATTACGTCGCAATAGAAGGAAGGACTGAAATAGAACTAGGGCGTTGATCAGCGTGAGGAGAAAATGGATTATGATGCCTAATTAGAACGGCAATGTAGGGCAGAAAATGAGATGAAAATAAACGACTTTGCTATTTCTTTTTTAACCGACTTCAAAAAAAGGAGGAGGTTCTCAATTCGGTTGTATGTATTTTTTTTAATGTATTTTATTTAAGGGATTTTTATACGCGTATGCGACGATGTCAATCCCATCGTGCTTTTACAAATAACAACTTATTAACTAAACTAATCTTAGTCATTCAAAGCTTAACTTAAGCTAATTTATTCTCTAACAAAAAAGTATACAATATTTTTGCTGCTTTAGAAGTAGACTTGGCTGAAATACCATGGAAAATTCCAACATCGATTTTCGACAATTTCAAAGAATTGAGACGTGCGTTTCTTTTGTTAGTATATTTCGGACACATTCCACCACACCTGCTGTGCGTCCACTACTATACCACACACCCCACATTTGACTTCGAAATTGTATGGCCCTTTATCCAGTGTCTGTGAAAGAACACTTATATCTCTACTAGAAAATTTTGAGGATTATTGAGAAAGCTATGTGATAATTGATATTATGATTCAGTATGTCTGCGGATATAGCTATTAGGAAACCGTTCGAGATTGATATGCACCGAAAATTCACTAGCGCAGCGTCAAAAAATTGCTAAGCTTGCTTTTTTTATTCTTTTCAAAGCCAAAAATTTATCGGTTCACTTGCTTTTTATTCTATATCAAGATTTGCGAGATAATACCGTAGCAGTTGTAATAATGACCATCTATTTTATGTAAATGTAGGTTATGTAGATCGTTGTCACACAAGCCCTTGTGATAGTTCTCTAATACTCGTTATCAAGTTAATGCCATAGATGAACACCCGGGTACTGTACCACCACGAATTGAACGTTTTTAATTACGGATATTGGCCTTTTGTGTTATGTCACTATTGTCTAAGCGAATGCCTGCGTACTTAAGTACTATTTTGCTCAAGAATGGCCATTTGATAAATAGTGCCTGTTCAATTATCACAAAAACTACTAGTCTTGTGTGAAGATTGGTCACACGTCATCAACTTGCGGATATTATTATGTCTAGTATTGACCATATATTATGTCAATTTGCCATCAAGTCGTTGACCAATAGGCAACAGGCCGATAGGGTTGCGGTACTCATTTGAAATTGCGAATAAAATTGATTTACATGCACTTGCAGAATGGGTAATTCAATTTATTCTGTACAAATAGAGCTACTTATTCAATACAATTATAATGCGAATCGATAGACGTGATGTAATTCTAAACAAGTATAAAGTTTTTTAGATCTTTTGTAATATTAGTAGACTGCAAAACGGTAAGGAATGTCGAAAACAGACGATCTATTCTGTAAAATGCTCACGTGAAAACTTAAGTGAAGTGAGCTGTCATTCCAACGAATGCACACACCCTTACACCCTCACATACACACACACCCTAACACACACACACTCACACACCCTCACCCTCACACACTATACACACACACACACACCCACCCTCACACACAATCTCACTATCTACTCTACTGACAGCTCAATTCACTTAAGTTTTCGCGGTGACATTTGTTCAGCTGTACCAATCATGCACTGCTCAAATATTCTTCGGGATAATTTCGCCGTGCCAACGATACAGACGTGTCTACAAGTTTTATAACCACAATATTTTCGAAAGCCATTATACCTTGTCTACCACATGTTCGGCATACTACACACCTAGGTACCATCTCAGACATTCTTGGTCTCAATATGGCCTGACCAAGATTGAGACTGACCTCTGAAATTGTTTCTGTCTTTCTTCTGAGAGTAGTCAGATAGGTAACACCGCATTCATCTAGTTCTAAAACATAAGTTATTTTTGACGTTTAAAAGTTTTTTTGTACCTATTTATACAGAAATACATATCATTTATCATTTACTTTCATACGTCTTCGCATTGCTAACAAACTATTAGATACAGGTTATAATGTATGGTAGGCAGATATATTATATTGTTAACAACGTTCTTGAAATATTTACTTAGTAACGGTAGAATGCTTCTATTCAACACTTCCTAACTAGCCGAGACTACGTACACATGTAGTTCATGGTTTCGCATACTTAAACAATTCTTGAATATGAACAAATACATATAACAGCGCTGGAAAGCCTTACCGGAAGTGGTCATCGTATTAGTGGTTCAGCAGCTTCAATCTCATCAGGATTATGCCGGAATAAGGAGTTCCTCGTGGACGTGGTAGGACAGCGGGTATCTTGACATCATCTCCGTCAACAGGAGATAGCCGCCACGAAACTATCGATGCGAGGCTCTGCTAGATTGACAGTAATCAGCCAGTGTTACGCTTATTCGACCTTTTTGGTGCTTCCAATAACTTCGTAACAAATCTATGTGGCACTACTTGCTGCGCCGTATATTAGCTGTAAGTTATTTTGCAATACCAGAGGAATCGCAGGTGCGTTGCCATTCCACAGACATGAAATGTCTTATGTCTCAAATATGCGCCGAACACCTGCCTTACCTGTATTCAAATTGTTCAGCATTAATTTCAATAACTCCATAGATCGCTAGTCTGCTCAGAGACGCCTCTTTTGACACGTCACACGTGCGCGTAGCTAATATAGAACTTCAGAAAATTAATCACATGGTTACTTCCCCGAACAAGTTGTTTCGCAAAAAACTCTACTACTAAAACAGTTATGTATTACAATCCTGCAGAAATAGGCCTTAACTGTGACTTGCGGTTTGACTATTTTTTGCCACATAGAACATAAATTACCGTTGTATTTATTAAACGAATTTGGTTCTCGCTGATACTATAATTTTTTTTGCAAATATTTGTCGTAAGTTGTATGTAGGTTGTAATTCTTTATCATGTCGGTCAATGTACTACTAAATAATACACGCACTATTGTGTTACCTACATCGACAATGCCCTAGTACCGAAATCTTATTTTCGAGTCGCTGTCAAAATTAAAAATATTTTATTATGATAGATGAGTTAGGCCCACGCCAATTGCGGCATCAGGGATACATAAAGCCTTTTTTTTTTTTTTTTTTTTTTTTTTTTCTTTTTTTTTTTTAAGGATGGGAAATCATCCAATGACCCCTCCCGCTCTGGGTGGAGCGGAAGGGAGTGTCAGACTCTTACTGACTAAAACCCATCCGTGTTCCTTCCTTAGCCCTTTATGTTCCGGGGCAGCGGTAACCCTTTCGGACAATCCCGCTGCCCCGGCAGAATCCCGCTGCCCCGGCAGATACATAAAGCCTTAGGTATATTTCGTTGCTTGTCCGGTTCTTCTCCTTAGAGTTAGAGATCCACGTTTTAGAACATGTAACTAGCATCCATTAACAGACAGACTCCTTTGACAGTCCATAAGTGCATTTAAGTGCTTTGATTTTGAATTTCGTCTTTCGGATACTTGTCCAATTTCTTGTAGGTTTCTTTTCTTAGTATTGTCTTTATTAAAACCACTGTTATCTTTCTTAGTAAACCCAAAAAAGAACAGGAAAATACAACACTTTGCAACAACACTGCTTCGATCAGCTGTGGATACTGTGACATAACACAAGCTCGCAACACGTTGAATTAGCAAACTCCTTTGGCTGCTTATTGCATTATTTATCTTACGAGTTTAAATGCCACCGATTTATCCTCATACAATATGTTGAGCTGCTTGAAAAGATGGCGATTCGTTTTTAAATTATTGCACCTATCACCAGCACTCACAGATTCTTTATCTTCTATGGCAATCTAAATGGATCTCTTAACCCAGAATTCGGCTAATCACAGATTAGTGCTTTAACATGAATTTATGTTTCGTTTTTTCAACATAGAGCAGTTCAGCTGTTGGGCAAAAATCTTCCCTTTTCTTCCACATCTCACTTGTTGCCTTTCTGGGGAATCAGTCAGGAACGTGTCCTAGTCATCACTTTAGTTAGCATTTTCTCCGTAACAATGTTAAGCATCATCATTTTAGCCCGCAATTAGCCACTGCTGGGGCCTCCCCTTACTTCTGCCTATTTCCATTGCGACCCTCATCTAGGTGTTTCTCGCTTGGACCCTATGTTATTACTAATAGGCAAAATAAAAGTCGATAAAGGTATCTATCGTTTCTAAGGAACTGAATGACGTAAAATTTGTCACAAGTAAGTAAATACGCTCCCTGGAAGTCTATCACACTAATGAGTTAAGAAATTAAGAGATATACTCGTGTTTGTACTAAAAATACTAATGAGAAATTATCTCTTCATTACTCATAGCAGGACTGTTCAAAGCCTTCCTTTGAAGATTTGTTTAGGATCAAAAGGATTCAGGCCAAAAGCCTGAGTAAAAAGGCCTTCTTTTTGTTGTATCTACGAGTACAGCCTACATTTTTGCTGTGTGAGTATGAGCAACGTTACGTCTATTTTCGTGTGGCTTTGTTTTTTCCAAACCATGGCTAATAAAAGTCATCATCCTGCTTGTCTCCTCCAATAATTACCTGCCTTTCTTCTGTAATATTTGTGATGAGAGTATTTATAAATTTTTATCTTCGGTTAGGACGAAATCTTTGTCTTTGATGGAGACTTTTCATCAAGGCGTCAAGTTAGATATCCTTCTTAAGGGGTATGAGTTAAGGTAGCCCGCGAAATTCAAATTTACTTACGTTTTTTGCAATTTGTAGGGTAGAGGTTTCATAGAGTTATAAGAACTTAGAGAGTTGTATTGATGATTTTTATATGATTACTAGCTGACCCCGTATATGAAGTTTTGCAAAAAAAAAAATTGTTTAAGTACGTCCTATTCTCAGACCGTCGCGTCGTCCTATTCAGTAGAATATACATACAAAATTTCGTAAGAATCAGTCAAGCCATATCGGAGGAGTTTTGTTACAAATACTGCGACACGAGAATTTTATATATTAGACTAGCTTCCGCCCGCGGCTTCGCCCGCGAGGTATGTCGATAAAAACTATCCTATGTCCTTCCCCGGAATGCAATTTATCGCTCTGCCAAATTTTATCGAAATCCGTTCAGTGGTTTAAGCGTGAAAAGGTAACACAGACAGACAGACAGAGTTACTTTTGAATTTATAATATTAGTATGAATAATTCTATAAATAAATATTTGATACACATACAACCTGATACAGACCTGTAAATTGCAAAAAAAACGTAAGAAAATTTTAATTTCGCGGTTTACCCTGACGCGATTTTCCTGGGAAGAATTATTTTATTTGAACCGACAAATAATATATTTTTCTTTTTAATACTCCGATAGATCACTTCCTCCGATTTAGCTGCCACAATTTTCTCACTTTGTTTAATGCACACTAAACGTAGCACAAACCATGTTTTAAATATTCACTAATTACCAAACAATTACAGCGTTGTGCGGATATATAAATTACATGTAAGCACCTACATTATTATAAATAATAACAGTTATTACGAACTTACAGTGCTAGTTACTACCCATACGTAATTTTGTGTGTTTTAGGCTGAAATATGAATTAAATAAGCCGCATTATGTTTATGTAATACTTGTATATACATACACTATACACGCACTAAGTACCTATATATAATGCGTGTGGTTACAAGTACCTACAATGAAACAAAAGAGGTCTTATGTATCATTCAAAGCGTGATTATGACCAACTAACAAGAGCTTCAAATCTAAATCACTCGATTCAGTTTAGGTCTAAAGTTAGGAAAGTTAGTTTAAAGGCAGTTCAACTTTTCTTCAAAATCGACCTTTTGGTTTTTTGCTCTGCTGCTCATGGCTTTGGAGTTCGCAATTGAGATTGAAGTTCCGTCTAAAAAAATAAACTGAATGGTACACTTACATTTTTTTTAAAGGTTCAGTTTTCGGCGTCGTCTTTGGCACCGATACCAGTGACAGTCTTTTTAAAGATCGATTAGTCATATTTACGCCTTCGTACTGTAAATAGTCACAAAGCTTGTTTATCTAACAATTATAAGTATACAAAACTTTATGTTGGTCGTTATTTACGGCAAGTACCTACACATTGCGCAGGGTTGCCCAACACCGCGCAAGCGCAACTACGCCCGAATTATTTACTAACATGATTTCTACGCGAAAGAATTTAATTAAAGATTACATTAATTCGTATTAAGGCTGTAATTATGTTGACCAATTATGGCGTTCATCAAATGTTGCCATTAAAATATTTAAAAGTAGATTTGGTAGTTTTTAAATATGCTCCGATGAGGTAAATTTTCCTTGATAATCATTTTCGGAGTAAGTACTTAATGTTTTATGTATGAGTGTTTTGAAAAATTGTATGTAATTTTAATTTAAGTGTTGGAAGCGGATATTTTGCAAGTAACCGTCGGTTTCGTCACATCCTAGTGATAACACTTTGTGATTTTAATATGAGGCGAAGAACCAGCCATTAAAGAAGTTGAATAGATTTTTATGAAACTCTAAGAGTAATTATGAGATATTTATAGCATGTCGCGGGTTCGATTCCCGCACGGAACAAATATTTGTACGACCTACAAGTTTTTGTTCCGAGTGTGTGTGTTTTATCTATAATATGTATGTATTTACAAAAAAAAAATGTATATAAGTAGTTTATCAGCCATCTCGTTACCACAACACAAGCATTAGGTTAGGTACTTAGCTTGGGACTATATGGCGTTGTGAGAAATGTCCAAGGATATTATTATTATTATTATTTATTCATTACTAGAGGGATTTTTGTTCCCCATACCCACCCCGTCGCATCGCATCGCCTGCCCGCGCTATTACTTCGTTTTCGCTTTGTGTTCTTTCTTTTTCTTCTTTTTCTCGGCTCCTAAAGTTTCTAGCGTGATGTTAAAGCTTATAGTCTTCCTCAAGAATTGGGTTATCAAATGCAAAAATATTATATTCAAATCCAACCGCTAGTTCCAGAGATTGGTGCGTTCAAACAGTAAAAATAAACAACCTCATCAGCTATAGATTAGTGAAGATTTCATTATTTTCATAATTCTGAATCATGGTTTTGGCAAATGTAAAGGAAAGTTCTACCCAAATCTAAAGGAAAGTTTTGCGTACTATGAATGCAGATGGCTATAAGATTAGAGGAAGACCAGAGATCATTCATGGACTGTGTAAAGGTGATATGGCTAGAATGGGGTGAATAATAAGATGACGACTAATAGAGGACGATTCTAGAAGACATGCTGCATCGATCCCATAATAAATTGTGTTGAGGGAGATTGATGATGAATACTCGACTAAGAAAATAATAAATAAACAATTCTCTTCAATATTTTTAGAAGATATTATAAGCAAAAGCTGTAACAGCTTAGGAAATAAAGCTAGCTGCTAGCTCGGCCAATGCTTTATTACTTTATTGTAGCATGAGCTGCAAAACATGAAGACGTTACACAATCACTGTGTTATTAGCAGAGTGTATTTCATAACTAATAGGCCTAATTTTACAAGTACACGCCGCTCTTCGCAAAACACAGTTATTTTGATAATCGTTGTAAATTATCTCTTCTAACTGAGTAATGAGAATTTAAGTTGGATGTGAATATTTATTTATTTAATTCGGGAAACAAACAGTTACACAAACATCGTATTAAACATATAGTGAGAAAAAGGACATTACATATATGTAGCTCACGACGTTATCCACATCTTAAATACTACAAAATTAAGGAACTATTGCACAATTATCTTAAGATTATTTTTTAAATGAAAAGGTAAACACTATTTTACAATATTAAAGAATATGGTTACTTATGGGATACGACTTGAGTTCCTGTCTGGAAAACTTACATAGGTATTTTATCTTGTTAGATTTTGTAAAGATTTTGTAAAAGAAAACCCCAACGCTCTGAGCCCAAGCCAAGACCTATGTAAATAACTTTGAGAGGTTAGTTTAAATACGTCAAATAGCCGAGTTTTTATATATTAAAACTAATAATGTATAATGTCATGCTTTGCTAGCCAATAGTAACGCTTCCACAGCAATATGTAATCTATGGCGGGAGACAATTCCCTGACAATTTTGTCGAACCATCTGAGACCCTTCCGCCTGGGCACGCGTTACCGTGGCCGACTTGGAAATCTGTAAATAAACTTCGAACCTAAGTCGGCCGGAGCAAAAATAATCTCCACAGATGGGGGTTCACGGATGGCTAGATCTCAAGTGCGTATGCAGCACCTCCCCATAGATCACCTTCCATCCTGTCACTGTGTAATTGATGATGATTATGACTACGTCAGTGAGCGCAGTTCGCTCAGCTGAATTTTGGGCCAAAATGTTTGAACTTTTTGCCGTTGATACGTTAAGAAGATCTTATGCTTCTCCTTATGCTTGAAGATACGATATAAGCATAGAAAATTCCTAAAACTCTGTAAGTATATACAAATGTAGATTCAGAGGTATACAGCCAGTTTCAAGAATTAGGCATTGACAAGGCAGCATTGACTTAGTATCGTGATATCTTATTTGGAAGGATATCGTGCTATCTAAGCCGACAAACACTCCTTGTTGCATTGGTATACAAAGGACTAAGGTGCTCCAAGGTAACTAAGCTGTTATCTATAATCTAGAAATAGTGCTGTCTATGATTAATAGAAAACACAGAGTAATTTCACATAAGAACCTCATTTTGCTCCAGAGACCTGAGGGGCAATTCTCGTAATTTTAAGAACGTTCACAGTCTGATCTCAGTCTCAATCTGTCAAAATTACCTATAATTTCCCTACATTTTGACAAGTTTTTGACATTTTGTTTGTCGCCGAGATGAGACTGCGACTAGATTTTGAACGTTTTAAAATACGAGAATTGGCCTTCTGAAATGTGCTGAGGTGAAGCTTGACACGAAGTGAAATGATATTGAGAAAGTACTCTGCCGTTTGAAGACAGTTTATCACAAGTATTCACAAGTAATGAATATGGCTCCCTTTGTCGAAAGTCTGTAATAAAGTTTCGGAGTTTGCATTATGTATGTGAACATTAACGTTTTCCCTTTAGGACGATGCTTTTACTTTCACTTTGCATCACAACAAACAAGTCGGTGCTTCTTTATTCGCCATTAACGGGGACGTGAAGAAATCAAGGATTTATTTGAACAACACTGTATTTAGTTGCAGCCTTTCGCTTGTAATTTAAACCATAAACGCTACAGCCTACTGGAGAGGTCTTCTTGTGAAGGTGTGCCTGTGATCTCAGGAACTAAACAGATGACCTAGACACAGTTATAACGATGATGAAAAATGTAAAAATGTATGAGACTGACATAAATAACCGATAAGTTTACGTCAATAGCGTTAAAAAGTGCTGTACAAATACAAAACCGTTTGAAAGCAATTGCCACTTTTCTATTCTAATGCACGCTCGATCTACCTGCGCAGGCACACTTGCACAGGTAGACGTGTCCAGCGGACCGTAGCATGTATGGCTGCCACAAGAATACAAGATAATGTGAAGTTGACAGCGGTCCCAGTCGTTTGATTATATGGGCGTATCCAACATGCTTAGCAAAACAATTGAAGATCGCATTTCGGCACTAGGACGAGTCTGAAATCCGAAGTCTGAAAGTGGAACAGGTAACTGAAAAGTTGTGTGGAAATCGGTTGTGATACGGTGGAATGAGAAAAATTTACCGAGGAAAGTTTTGAGATATGAATGTCGATGGCTATAAAAGTAGGGGAAGACCAAGGAAACGATGGATGGACTGTGTGAACGATGATATGGTTAAAAAGGGGGTGACTGCCGAGATGACGACTAATAGAGAAGTATGGAAGAAAAAGACATGCTGCGCCGACCCCAAAATAAATTGGAATAAGGACAGGAGAATGTTAATGATGACGACTTTGGCACTAGGACTTCGGTAGCTGATGCTGCCATCTTCATCCTCTGGTTGCAACAGTTTTCCTCTTGGCTTCCTTTCTCAATTGCGAACTAAGATTGAGTTAGTACTTGGTTTCTTTTGTTAAAATTCCTTTTGTAGATCAAATAATATAATGTTGGTAAAGCTGTCTTTTCCTCTGAACTTGAAGTCAGCTGACAAAATAAGTCTTGCAGAACATTTTAAACCAGGACAAGTCCCCAGTTGATGCTTATACAGGCCACACGCGTTATTCTGTTTAATTAAATGTAGTTTTATTGATTCATCCGTTACAAAGGGCGCAGATAACAAGCTGATTGGCCCAGCATAGTAGCATTGTATGTACTACACACTGATTGTATTATGCAAAGGTGTGTGATGTTCAAATATTATTGTTAGATTTGGGTTTAATTTTCAAGTTTGTTATGTTATGTAAATACGAGTAGGTTGCCTGAAATAGTTTCATATGTAGCTTTTATGCTTGTTTTCTAATCAACTGTTGCCTGCGACTTCGTCTGCGATCCAGGATGAAACGTAGCCTATGTCAACCTGCAGGTCATGTTCTACCTATGTGCCAAATTTAATCCAAATCTGTTCAACCGTTTTCCTTCACTGATGTCCAAGATAAACACAGCTGTATTAAGCCACATACTAATAAAATGCTAGGTAGTGTGTAATATGAAGCTTTTCTGTTACAATAGCCATACCTACTTAAACCGTCCGAACACGGGTTATATAGGGTTTCGCCACAAGGCAACAAACGCCGAAAAAAACACGTTTCTTGTATGGAAACCCCCTTTAATTTTTAATTTTTAACTTCTACAATATTTTTATCAAAATTAAACGCGGTTCGTAACCACTAACTTCATAATTTAAGAAAGTGCAGTCTTTGTCGCGTCGCTACATGCGCGCACTTTCATACAAACCCGTAGACTTGATGTTAGAGACAAATTAGTTGCTGGGCCATTTTTTTTAGACGAAAAGATTTGTTTTTTGTTTTTTTAATATTCGTAATAGTTCGAATAAGGTTTATAAAGACAGAAATATTGGAAAAGTGGTGGAAAAACATGAGAATGCTTCATTGATATTTGAACAGGACAACATCTGTCCGATCAGCTAGTACGTGACTTGTACCTATAATAGACAACTCGTGTATTTATGTCAGTTATAAAAATACCTAGCCGACAGACTTGGCCAAAGTAGCATTACATAGAAGCCAAGAAAGGCTTGTAAGGTCGCAAATCGCAAA
The DNA here is from genome assembly GCA_963669345.1 of Gortyna flavago. Classification (NCBI taxonomy): domain Eukaryota; kingdom Metazoa; phylum Arthropoda; class Insecta; order Lepidoptera; family Noctuidae; genus Gortyna; species Gortyna flavago. The sequence continues at coordinate 6,870,351 of OY770132.1, forward strand.
TACGAGGAAAATCGCACAAATATATCGCTTTTTGATGAAAATATAATCACAAACTATTTCAGTGTGTTTGAGGCTTTTTAACGAGACGAGTCTTCTATTAATTGCTAATGAGAGTTTTCTAGTACTTTTGACCACGTTCATATGATATGACTTTTATGGTGACTGTGTATCGCTGATGCCTTTCCAGGGTTCCTAGTTGTAAATATATCATGACTATAATATTCTTAAGCCCCATTTGCACGATGCAAGTTTCTTGCCGGTGGCATGCAGTAAAATTTAATTACCAAAATACTTGCTTCGTTTAAGCACTCTTAATAAAAGTTGCGCCGCCTATACGCGCAACTTTTATTGTTCCCTATCAAGCGGTGGTAATGGCGTAAGTAACACACTAACAGTTACAGTAGGAATGGCATTCACTTTGACAGTTCAACAACATTCATTGCGTTATTTACGTTGTTGAGCAGACACATTTGTCGTACATATGAAGCAATAGAATAGCAATAAATCCTTCAAAATAGTTCAGATTATGATCGATAGTGTGTTATGAAATTAGGGTGTTGGGTTCAACAAAACTACTTATCTTATTTTATTGTAACTCTTACCTTAGTTCTCTGAATTTTCTTGTACATTTCATAAAATATACTCTTCAAATTACACCGGTTACGACCACATCGACCCGAAACGTGAACGTTTGACCCGCGGATTCGCAGTTTCGCAACTAAGCGCGTGCGCAGTACTAATGATCACCACGAAATAACCGAACAACTAAGTAATCTTAACATTTAGAATTTAACGATATTTTTTAATGAATATTAATCTAGTGTAACATTTGTAATTACTTTACATAATGGAAATCTTTATCGAATACTATGACGTCACAATTTTTTAGTTTGTGTTATGGTATGTGTGCTCCATGTTAATCTGAAAAAGGAAATAAAGTGTTTGTTTGTAGTGCCGTGATTCGTATTCTAAGAAGAATTACATGGCCAAGAATATAACTCAGTGGAGTGGTGCTGTGAACTTGGACAGGGACATGTCTAGCAATAAACTTCAATAAGTTATCTTGATTTGATTTTTAGGATTCCATATTGAATTTAAATTTTCACAAAGTGGTTATTTCTATTTCCGCTATAGCAACGAATAATAATAATAAAATAAAGTTAAAAATTAAATGGAGATTGATTTTTAACGTTCTTCATTCTCCTTTAATTTTTAACTTTATTTTATTTTTAAACCACAAAAGAAACGTGCTTTTTGTGGTACACTCTTCGTGTGCGAGTCTGAGTCGCTCATTGTCGCTTTTACTTATTTGTTTCACATATGGGCAGCCTCAATAAGACCCTAACGGAAATCAAGACTTTCGCAAGCAAATGTTAGTAATTAGAACGTATCAATTGCTTGTCCGTGCGGCCGCGGCTATCTACGAGTGAGTTAATATAAGAACATAGGTAATAATTTCTTGAAGGCGGTGTAGAAAGGTGTCGGTAGGGTCAGGTCAGGCTATTGGAAACTTTACATAGGCTTACCAAGTTGATTTCACTCAGAAAGCTCTCACTGAGTTCCTTTCCATGTATTGAACCAAAGGAACCCTCCTGTCTACTTCATTTCTAGAAAAGAAAAAAAAAGTTATTTAGAACAACTTAAGTTTATTGGACTCTTTCATCATGCAGAATCACCTCATTGTTCAGCCAGTTCTTTTAAAGACTAAAGTTCTGCAAAATAAAATGTCATTTATGCTTAATTTTTATATAGTAATGTTTGTTTACCATTACGAATAAAAATTAGAAATAAAATAAAACTATCGCGAGTAATGAGTTCCTGGAAGGACCTTGCCCAGCAATGGGCCAGTAGAGGCTAAAAAAAAAAATCACCTCAAAGAAAAACTGGCAATATTCGGCTGTTCGGTATTGGCGTTTAAGCATAGTGTGGTGCGAAGTAATCAAAATCGTTTAATTGCATAAAACGTGGTACCTACAAAAGATGATACTGTACCTAAATAAAATTGTAGTGCAAAGACACTTTTCGCCATGTAATGATGCCATGCAAATATTTAATACATGATATAGGTATGTAGTAACAACATACAGTCATATACTAATAACGTACCTAGTCTAAAGTAGAAACACGTGGTTTTTGCGAATTCGGGCCAGTTGGCAATTTCCTTAATTGTATGGTGTCGGCAAAATCTAGTAACTTCCATAGATGTATTGCTACTTGTGGACTTTCAGCCAAAACCGTCACATAACTTGATGGGAGCTTGTGGCTAAGTAATAGCAGCCGCACGAGTCGATCGATCAGGTTAAGCTACGCTTGTCACGGTTGGTCCGTGGATGGGTGACCATTTTTACATACGATACCCCTCCGTGCTTAGGAAAGCACGTTAAGTCATTAGTCCCGGCTGACATTCGTGCATCTTTGACAGTCGTTTCGGGTTGCCAAAAGCCCGGAAGTCTGACAACCCAGTCTTACCAAGGGTAAAGTCCAGTAACTGGGTTGTGGAGGTCAGATAGGCAATCGCTCCATGTAAAATCCTGGTATTCAGCTGCATTTGGTTAGAAGAGAAGCCGACCTCAACATGTTTGGGAAAAGGCTAGGCAGATTGATTGACTTCTTAACCTGAAAAGAGTTACAACAATTACCTACTAACATCAAAAATACCCAAAAGTAATCATATGTATTCTTGAGAGCTCACCTCACAGAGTCACAGCACGTTAGGGCAAGGTTACAATAGCACCATTAAAGCCAGGCTGTTTAACGAATAAGGTTCTCAATTGACCTGGCAACTTAACCTGCAAAGTTTATGTGCGTGAATTTTTATAGATCTTGTTGTGTCCAGAGGGGCAATTCTCGTAATTTTAAGAAAGTTCAAAGTCTGATTTGTCCTATTACATTTACATACATTTTTAATAAGTGTTTGTCATTGATTGTCGCTAAGAAGATATAGCAACAAATTTTTTAACGTTTTTAATTACTGGAATTAGCCTTTAGTTATTATTATTAAACAAATAGAAACACATGGATGGCCTGAGCTATATTATATTTTTTTTTTAATATTTGATATTCATGGATTCTTTCTACAAAAAACGACCGGACATAATTAAAAACATCAAGTTTTGATTCACAACTTCCGAAATTCAAATCAATGACCTTTCGTTTGGTAAGATTGATTGTAATGAAAACGTGGTTTTATTTAAAAAAATACAACTTCTATCTATGCCTGTAATTAAGCTGAAGAGTTTGTTTGTTTGAACGCGCTAATCTCTAGGAATTGCCAGTCGGATTTAAAAAATCTTTTTGCGTAAGATAGCCTGTACCATACAGCCGTTCCCAATCATTCTTTAGAAAGGCTATAGGCTATACTTAACATCACGCTAAGACGCTTAGGAGCCGAGCAGAATCAGAAAGAACGCTAAGCGATAACGAAGTAATAGCGCGGGCAGGCGATGCGATGCGACGGGAAAATTCACGCAGACAAAGTCTCAGGTAGAAGCTAGTCATTTCAATAAAGGCTAAAAATAATTGAATCTTTTTTAATTTGATTGACCTGTATTTTTTTATAAAATCTATTAGTTGTATCCTTCTAAACGTTACCATATAAACAATTTATTTTCATTGGTTCTATAATGAATAACATAAATGATTAAGGATACAGTGCTACTTAGTAACATGTGCATCACGTAGAACCATGCTTAGTTTAAACTTGACGACGTATGCAAGGAGAATTTAAATTTTAGTACTTTTAATCGTACCTTGAACTGTTATATAAAATAATTAATGAGCGAAAAAGTGAATACATTGTGAATATTAATTTGTTATAATTTTATGAGATATATTTGATGTCATAAAATAATAAATATAAGGCCATCCGTTAATTAGGTTGCTACTTAGCAGTACTTGGACATTGCCTGGAGGAGTAAACAAATTGAAGTTTTATCAGCGATAACTGATGGAAAAAAATGAAATGTATTGACAACTGCTACTAGGAGCTAATTTCACCAAAGTCAGAGAGGCAATTTTCGTAATTATAAGAACGTTCAATCACAGTTTGTTTTATCTCAATCTGTCAAAAATACCTCTAATTTCCGTACATTTTTGAATAAAATTGACGTCTGACAGCTAACCTAACCTAACCCAAATTTTGAACTTTTCAAAGAAGTTCAGAAGAAAAAAGTTCAAAATTTATTCTCAGGATAAGATTTACTTTAGGTATAAAAGTTTGGTAGTATTCGCCCTTAGAACCTTATTTCAATCCGGTTTAAAGTCGTAGAAATACGAATCGCTTTGAAAGCGATTGTCACTTGTCTAAGCTTTAAGGATATCTAAGTACTACAGTCCATTCACAATTATTTCACCCCTGATTTTTCATCACTGTCAAAATCACATTGATCTTTATTCTAATTGAAATAAGGTTACTGTTGGGTTCAATAAAGATCATTGTGATTTTGACAGACTAGTCCAATTTATGTTATGTACAATAACGTTGTAGTTGGGTTGCTGCTGTAAGAGGTAACTAAAATAAATGTGAAAGGACTATACCACTGTTGTCAGGTTATCGCAAGAACGAAACAATCGACGAATAATCAAACTTGTAACACCAAGAGCTGATTTTTACAACAGTTAGATAGCTTTTATGTGAAGAATAAATGTGAAAGCTCGACATATTTTCTATACAAAAGCTGTCAAACCGCAATATTTATTCCTCGAATAAAAGTAATCTGACTATTGAAAAATCAGCTCTTATATGTTCGATTATTTCGTAAATCAGACGCCAGTGGATATACCAGATGATCAAATGGCAATTCCTTTCTAGTTGGTTCTTCGGAAGAAATAATTTGGCTGTAAGCAATATTTCCTAGAGAGCGTCTCTTGTTTACACAAGATTTGTGTCGCCATGGATTTATAAGGATCTTTGGTTGTGACGTCAATTGTTTCAAGTCACGTCATTCAACATGTTCGAGGAAAATCCTTCAAAAACGGATGCTATCCCATTTAGGGATATTGGAACTAACGACACATATTCCTAGAACCAACGATAAATATATTTTGAAGTCAGTTTTATCTTTTTCGGAACTTTTTGCTAGAATCAACTGAGTATTATTGGCTTTATAAAGCGCGTTAAGGTATGCCTTTGCGCACACCGGGCGGCGGCGCTAGGCGGGGGACGGCATCGGGGAGGATTTGGCGCCGGCCAGTGCTTACTGATGATTTGCGATACCACCAGCGCGGCAGCGGCTGCCGGTGCACTACTCCATGCTGCAGCATCCCGCGGCATCCCTCGGTTCTTGGGGCGTGCCCGGTGGCCCCTCGACCTTTCTAAGCGACTACGCCACGCAGTTGAAAAGTGCACCCACACTTGAGATAGATAAACCATTTATTTGGCGCACACAAAAGACAGCACAACACACAAAATTATTAGATGATACCGTGACATGTCGTCGTAAGTTTCGTAACCCGCTGCATGCCGTCGCATCACGCCGCGGTATTCTTCAGCGCGCTGTTCAATAATGATGACAATGTGTTTGGCATGCAGTTGTCAGCTTGAAGTACTCGTAGTTCGTCCATTCTTGGCAGAAGTGAAAGTAATTGTCGACCGTCAGTACAGTTAAATGAAGGTGATAAGTGATACTGTAGTGAACAAGACTGATGATGACTATCAAAGCTTTTGAAAGTAGCAGTTACAAGCAAGGAGATTTAAAAGTTGATAGTACCTTCGTTCATTACTTTAGTTGGTCATAATTATTAGATAAGAAAAGTTACGCAAAGTCTACTTAGTAAAAATCTTAAATTCATTCATTTACTGATAGACAACTTACAGCATAAACCTCTCGGTTAAGAAGCATGAAATTTTGAACAAGAGTTCCTTATATAATATACTAGCTTGTACCTGCAACTTCGTCCGCGTGAAATTTCTTGTTCCTCGACCTACGCGTATAGCCCTGACTTTTTCCTTTTTGCTTGGCTCTTATGGGTCGCAGCTTGATGTTAAATATTCTACAACCTTCCTCAAGAATTGGGCTATCAAATGCAAAACGATTTTTTCAAATCCGGCTGGAAATTCCAGAGATTCCTCTTCAGCTTTATTATATTAGTGTAGATATTCCGGTGGTAATATTTTTGAAAGTTCATCCCCTAATGGGGAAAAATAGAGGATTATGTGGAAGTTCATCGGCAATATGGCTTGTATTGTAATCATTTGAAAAGGTAAAACCTTTTCTATTAGGTATTTGTTTGTGATCGGAATAAGGCTTTGACGGAGACGAAGGTTGATTGACAGATAGATAGGGATAGGTAAATGAGTAAACTGAACGTGATGTGACTTGATTTTGTAGGAAGGATTGTTGATAAAAGAAAAATTAAGTAAGGATTCTCGTACGTGTCTACATAATTATGTAGATAATTAGGTAAGAGGACCTATGCAGGCTGGCAGGGACATCATCATCTGCCTAGCCTTTTCCCAACTATGTTGAGGTCGGCTTCCAGTCTAACCGGATGCAGCTGAATACCAGTGTTTTACATGGAACGACTGCCTATCTGACCTGCAGAACCTAGTTACTGGATAATACGATACCCCTTGGTAAGACTGGTTATCAGACTTTCGGGCTTCTGACGACCCATAACAACTGCCAAAGACCCACGGATGACAGCCGGTACCAACGGTTTAACGTGCTTTCGGAGACATGGAGGGTTCTTGGTATGTGAAGACGGTGAATTGGTCACCCATCCACGGACCAATCGCGGCAAGCGTAGCTTAACCTGATCGATCGACCCGTGCGGAAGTTATTACTTAGCCACAAGCCTCTACGACACGCAAACTGTAACCATGAATTTAGTACATAATTCTAGACTCCCTGGAGTAAAAAAATTAATCGTTTATAAAAAAAAATGCTGTTTCATACATTTTGACCGCGTAGGTTGCACTTTTCTATGAAACAACAGATTTTCGCCGACGAAAAATTTCAAGTCTAGAATCATATGCTGAATACATGGTTACAGTTTGCGACTTCCACCAGGAATTCATACACGCCACTGCACTGGTTCAGAATCCCTACTGAATCCATGCTAGGTAGTTGCGCGTCGATTTGATCCCACCATCTACAAAAAATGATACGAAAAGTACATACCTATACTTAAATTTATTTGAATGTAGTTCACTGAAATTCAATTAAATTATCCACACAAAAGTAAATATTTCATGTAAGTATCCAGCTTAATTATTTTTTTGAATAACTACTTATGTATATTCAAGAAACATAAAGTCATTTATATTCCTATAATACCGTCATCGTTAAATTTAACGTCGTGTCGTGCAATAAAATAAAATGATAGATTACTCGTAGATCAGAATATTGGCCATTTTAGTTAATCACTATTTTTATTATGTGCCTTATTACATAATATATAGCAGAAAGAAGACCATTCCAATTCACCAATTGTATTCTATAATGAACGCTATGTTAAGTATGTCAAAAAGCGGCCAAGTGCAAGGCGGACTCGCGCACGAAGGGTTCCGTACCACCGTTTTTTTTTTGTATAACACTGCTGGGCAAAGGTCTCCCCTTTTTTCTTCCAAACCTCCCTGTCTTTTACAATATTACACTACATATATTTAAAACACGTTTCTTGTATTAGGGGGTCCTTTAATTTTTAACTTTATTTTATTTTTATTATAGCAGCCATATCTACTTCAATAAGAACTGGTCCTTAGCAGCTTTATAATAATAATCCATTTATTTCTGGCGAAGGGCAATCACACACATAAACACACAGATAGAAGTGGAAAGAGAGTAGGGAGGTCTTTGCCCTGCACTGGGACATCACAGGCTTTTAGTAATAATATAGCAGCCATAGGAATAGGTAGGTACATACTCTGAAAATTTCAAGTGTCTACAGATTCCGGTCGATCGGAGCCTTAGAAATACACCTTAGTAATACGAACCTATTGGAACCCTTTGGGTCCGGAACCCTCAAAAAGACTATTGCAATAAGTGGGTCATGGGTCTCTACCCAGCTTCTTGAGAAAGACTACAGTTTGTTTGGAGAGTATGTAGGTACCACCAGCAAACCAGTTTCTGTCACTAGGTATAACCAAAAATTCGCATAACCTTCATAATCTTTTAAGGGTGGCAGCGCAAGTGGCTTATATCATAGTGTTGTCAAACATTGCAAAGGTCAGAATATTATTATCTAACGGCATTGTGGCGCCCGCGCCGCGCCCCTCCAACTGCGCTCGCGCACCCAGTGACACAGATCCGCGTCGGCCAAGATTGCCGTCACCGTACCATCGCGGACACAAGTAGTGAACCATTTTTCAACTTTATTACTAAGGAGATAAGGTTGAAAAGGGGTCAACGGACATTGTCCGCGGTTTTACGGACTGGCCCACTGACCGCTCCGTCAGTCGGCCCTTAGTTATGTAAAACGTAACACTATTATACTTTACTTTGACTAAAACGACGTGACCACATCACTTTTATTTTTGTTTTCATAAATCACTTTCGTTTTTGCTCGTTGTTTGTTTTCAACTTTTACTTTTTATTGATTCTATTAAGAATGGATCGTTTTAAGATGCTGCTGTAACAGATAATTAAACGACTTTGATTAAATAATCTGTTATAACGACTTTGGTTTTCAACTTAATGTTTATTTATGCATGCGTGTGCGCAGTGAGTTAAGTTGTATCAAATAACTTACGACTATGACATTATATTACCAAGAAAAACACTCATAATTAATATTTAAAATATTCTTGGATATGCGTATAGTTGTTACCTAATCATAGCTGGTTGTTGCTTATTGAAAGAGTCATCAATTAAACTAAGAGTTGGTACTAAATGTACCTATGATGCTTTGCTTTTACACTATGAACATGTTTCTACTTATTATTGCATTTCAATACTAATAGAGGTTGAGCCCAACCTGGAAGTCTTTAAACAAACTCCAGACCCAGGTTGGCCGAAGCAAAGATAACCTGTTCAGGTGGAGATAACCTGTACAGGTAGAGACGACTCCGTCTTGGAATGTAAATATGGTGCTGTTCCACAAATGATGGGGTACTTAATATCATGTCCTTCGTGTACTGTCAGCTGCACGTTACAAGAACTGATGGAGGCTGGTGACGTCGCAAAACACGTAGCCGAAATCTGGGCCGAGTCTATTTAGATTGCCATCGACACGGAAGAAGAAGAGATTGAACCGACAACTTACCTAAATGAATACAATATAAAAAAATACAGCAAATTAATCAAATTTAAAAAGCTCTAATCTTACAGTTCCTACAATGTTCATTTCGCAAACATCGAAAATTAACAACACAAAAACCCACTTAAATAAAGATTAAATATGTCAACTAATGGGTTTTATTGTTTTATTGATACTAATTACATTATAACTGGAGTTGGCAATGCATTCTATTCAAAAGTGATGATGCAATTGAGTGTTACATTATTGAAATAATGGAGTTTTAACAAAAATAAAGCAAACTGATCTTTCAGTGATGGTAATCTTAAGATAGAAGTGTCATAATCTGCATATAAGTAAGAGGGAATTACATAACATGAAAGAAAAAAGCGAGGTCTTGACGATTTTTAAATAAAAGTATCTAAGTTTAACTCTTTTGTTTTCTAATGCTTATGCTGTCTAAAGGTCATAGCACACACATATCAACTCTGAAAGGGATTGTCACCGTATCGCCTTTCGCCTCGCCGCCGTTAAACAGGCGTCAACCTAACGTAACCACGTAACCAAAGCAGATCAGCAGCTCCGCTACGTCGACTCGGCTGCGGCTAGGCGATGCCGCGCTTACGGCTTGCCGACCGCTGGTTGATGGTGCTGCAGGCAGGCCGCGGGAGGGGTGAGAGGGGCATGGGTGGACGAAGAGACGTAAGCTCGAGTACAGAGAGACGTAAACGCGGGGACGACAAGCCGTAAGCGCGGGAACTGCAAGTTGACCACGCACCGGTTCGTGAGCTTGTCCCGAGGCGAGGCGATTACGTTACGATTCCGATTTCGTATCGAGGGAGTTTCGTACAAAGAATACTGAATGGCTCGAGTTGATACGGTGACAATCCTTTTCCGAATTGATTATGTGTGCTATGACCTTTTAGAATATAACCATAGAGTCCAAACTTTAAATAGAACCAATTTTATTGGCAGTGGTAGTAAGCTTAAACATTTCTAAGAAGATGATATAAGAAGGTTGAAATGAATTGTAAATATGCCATAAACAAACTCCTTCACTCATGTTTTTGACACAAGACAAACGTATCTATATATCGTTCTATAAGGGCTCAAGATAGTATCTTGAGCCCTTATAGAACATTATTTGATAAAGCCATGGTATTGACGTACCTAAAAATTTTGCCGCAATCAAAATTCTGCACTATAATAAATAACTATGAATGAAATTCCAAACGCAGTAGCAAACACAAAAGCAAGACCCAACAGCTTCCTTCCCATACATAATAAGGAGAAAGGTGACAATGCAAAATGTGCCAGACAAGTAGGCAAAGATAGAACAGTGATACCTAGAGTATTAGCCTTAGTAAGTAGCTCAATAAATAACGATGCAGAAGCCGATATCAGGAGGAAGTGAAAGTCTCATAGCATGTGTCACGAATGAGGAAAGGACTGGGAAGGACAGGAATTTGTTTTGCTTTTTATGGAGATAATTATCTAATACAATATTATAAAAGTGAAAAAGAAAATCATGTTAACATCGAATCTATACACGGCGAAAAAAATATGCGTTAGCAGACTTAAAATAATACATGTACCTACATGTATGAAATAGCAAAATAATACTCTGATGAAAGCGCTGTAAGTGTAGCAAAAGTATAGGTTGAACCAAAGACATTTAAATATACAAGTATGTTATCGACATATTTAAAGAAGTATCAAATTAGATGTATAGGCCTTTTTTTTTTTTTTTTTTTAGGATGGGAAATCATCAAATGACCCCTCCCGCTCTGGGTGGAGCGGAAGGGAGTGTCAGACTCTTACTGACTAAAACCCATCCGTGTTCCTTCCTTAGCCCTTTATGTTCCGGGGCAGCGGTAACCCTTTCGGACAATCCCGCTGCCCCGGCAGGCTTCGGCCCTGACGGGCCCCTCCTTCGATGCTGACATCTCTTTGAGGCGCGCGTGGAACACATACGCGCCGTCCGGCACGGGCCTGGTCCTGATCGGACGGCGAGCTACCCATTACTCGCCGTCCGCAGGCCCGCGCCTACGGTGGCCGGGAGTCGTCACGCGGCTCCCGACGCCCGGAGCGAGATGTATAGGCCTGATGTCACATTTCAGGCCTGATGTCACATTTCCTGGATGTCTACCCTTTGTTGTATATTTTGTCAAATGTGTGCTTTTTCCCTTTCATATTTTCTAACAATCCATCTATAATCTGCTAGATGACTCAACTAATGTTATGGTACAAATGCAAATTTATCTGCATTTTGCCCTTTACCTCGATAAAAATTCTTAGGTGCATGTACTCTCAGACATGGTATTGCAGCTCTGAATTTGATTTTTGCTTGATAACTCTTTACTACAGTGCTATATTTAAAAGAATACTATTACACATTTTTATTATGTTTCGTACTCAAACTGATATTATTGTGGCATCGCCGCACAGCCTGCTTGTCTATGTGTGACACCCAACCTTATAGAAAAGAAACTGGTCATAATTAATTTCCTCGGAATATTTCCGTTTTGTTTTTGCGTTATGGTTCCAAAATAGTCGTTCCTAGTTTCAACTTTGTCTGCAATTCTTTGTGTAAAAGTTATACACTATACAGATAACATGTCCTCTTTATTTATCTCACTAAACTATTTATTAGAGCCCAGTTTCTATTCTTTCTCTTTTGATTATCTTCTTTGACCTGTTTATTTTCACTTCTTTCAACCAAATATTTTTCATGGGACTCCGAACTCTCCAAAACTGGGAGCAGCAAGCAATTAATCACTGAGAATACATATCTATGAGTACTTGAAAATTAAATAATGAATTAAAGAGTTAACTGTCTTTGTATTGCTAACAATAGGTATACGGAACTGTGACGACCTTTTCGGTCTTGGTCAATGATTTTTTTGTTCAAAGGCGGAGGTCATGTTGATCGTAAGGTATGTTAGATCCATAGTGATCAAACCGGTTGTCTTGAAAGTGGTCATCTTGACACACGTGTTGTATTCAAGCATCCGCAGATGTTGGCAGATTAATATAAAGACGAGCTAATGGCCGAAATTCCTATTTCAAGGCCTATTGGGCGATCTTTGGTAGGATGTATTATGAAATTTCAATCTTGTTATACATACATTTTCATAATTAAAACCTTGAAAAACATATGCCGAGCGGACACTAAAACTATTGTTACGATTGTATTTGTGTTATAAGAAAAAATATCGTAGAAGGTATGCTCGTTCCATCATAGACCTCATCCATCGCTTTCCATCAGGCGTGATCGGGGTCAAGAGCGATTCAGCAATTAAAACAGATACACTACACTACACCGATAAGTATTTTTGCAGACCAATATTATTATCGTCTTGGTTTTCTATAAAAGTCAATGCAAGCGGTCAAATTTATTTTAAAATAAACCTGACAACTATGATCTGCAATTTTAAATTCCCAGATACCGTTCAATCAGCGGTTATGACAGACAACCAATTAGCTGCAAACTCTTAATTTTTATCAAACAACCAGAATAGAGTTCATTTGTTATCGATTACATAAATGCTACGTTTCTTCATAAGATTATGTACACACGGCGGGTAGCTAACGATCGTGTTACGTCATCACCTCTCTATTGCATTCCATATAGGTAGCGGATCCGTCACAATACGTGTGCAATGAGCTTTATGCGGTTGATAGAAGATTCATGGCATTTCGGTCCAGTTCCTTATGGCTCGACATTTAGTTTGAAATAGGTTGCAATATCGAAGTATTGTACAAATAGGAAACATTTTAGAGTGCCGGTAATAGTTCAGAAATAGAACCTATTTGGAACCCTGTGAAATCTGAAGCGTTTGTGGTTATTTTAAGCTGGTGATAGTTGCTTATTGCAGTTTTATTGATGAAGAATTGCCTGAATTACGCATTTGTGAAACTTAAAGCACCTCTTAAATGTTCTCTCACACCATCTCGGCCTGTTTTGCTGGTACTTTGAGATTTTTTGGTTTTACGAAATTCAAATCGGTGAAATAACTGTCTATTTATATCCTTTATTGGATGGAATCAAGATACCTTCATTAACTACAGTGTTTGCACAACTGGTGCAAGCGGTGAAACACAAGGAAACTTATCGCCTTCACAATAGCCCAAATTAATTAAAGTGTACCTAATCTTTGAAACATGAAGACCACGGGACACAATTTATATTTTCAGTTCATCATTCTAAATTTTCCAGACGAAACAAGGAAGCAGGATGTACTTACAGTCATTACACTGATTGGACACTACAATCACTATCATGATCTTCTTTCTGCAGCCCTAATTTCCGCCTTTAATCTTGATGCCTTAACAAGATAATCACTTTCAGGAATTAAGAAGGAACCTAAATGACTCATGACATGAAATTGGTGCAGAAGATTGACAACACGAGACCCATAATGACTGACCTTAATGGAACCTGGATGTTGGACATTCTGGCCTGTAATCTGAGGGTCTGAGACATGCTTAAATTGCCTTAGTCATAATACTGGCTTTTGGTTTCTGATGGCAAGACTATTATGTGGCTAGAAGTCAAATTACCTATCTTTATGTGCTGCTGGGGAATTTGTTGCGCCTCTTCTTTTTCCCCGCGAAAGCACTATGAAGTTGTAAAAGGCAGGCGTTTTGGGAAACTGTCTTATCCACTCAATTGTAAGCTGCCGAAAATAGACAGATAACCAAAATCGCCGATTGTTACTGTTGATGAACTGTCTTACCAGACAGCACCACCGTCGCTATCAAGTATATATACCCAGTTATAGGATATAGGTCATGAGGCCGCAATTGACAAGGAATCTTCATAGAATACCTATAGTATAGAAAAGTCGGAGGCAGGTTACACATTACAATACATAAAATATGACCTACAGAGTGAGTAGATGACATTTTCATGACCCACGACATTTTTCACACATTATAAAAAAGAAAAGTTATAAAACTAATGCGACGTGCGCTTACAATGTGATAGTTAGGTTAGGTTAGGTTAGATACTTACAATAAAATTAAATAAAAAAAAAGAAGCCTTGAAAAGTTGTTTTTCTAAATCAGCTATTAAATGATGACCTAAATATACAGAACATTACTGACATGACGCAGGGGTAAGGGGTAATCGGGTCTGTCCCAAAGAAAGTGTTACATAAGGTGGAGCCGGCGCCCGCGCACCGAACGCTCGTTTGCGAAACGCCACTCCGCTGTTACGTCAATACACTTTAATCTGTAGACCATTGCGGTGCATACCTGCGCTATATTTTAGGCGGCAATACAAGAATTAAGATGTTTAATGTATTTTAAGTTTATAGATACCATTTGTTTATTTAATAGCACTGTGTGACCTAAACCTAAACTTAAGTCACGCTTTGCTGTGACTTAGGTCCATTTTTACACAGAAAAGCATGACTTACGAGTAAACAGTTTTCGATACATGTGAGCTATACTTAAAGTAGTCTATGAATGCACGGCATTTAGCACCCTCGCTTAGTCACACGTATCCTAATGTACAGACGCCAGCACATCAACCTACTACAATCTGTCAAATTTTCCCAATCAACTTTGAACCTTATGCTTTAGCGATAAAGTTGAAAATCTATCTATCTATCTAGATAATCTATTAAAGAAATTTGACAGATTGTAGTAGGTTGATGTGCTGGTGTCTGTACTATTTGTTACGGCTCTTGATCACGATCTCGGAAAGCGATGGACGAGGTTTGACACTCTGGCTTTGAAAGCTGACGGGCTATATGTATCAGTGAGTTAAATTACTAGCAATAGTAGAAGGAATATATGCCTTGTTCTTCCACAGAACTGTGTTAGTTACTTAGAAAGACAGCTACAGTTTTTCATATAACTGAGGTATCCTAACTATAATATTATAAATGCGAAAGTAAGTTTGTTTGTATGTTTGTTACCTTTTCACGCTTAAACCACTGAACCGATCATCCTGAAATTTTGCATGCTTATACGTTGTCAGGTGTACCGAAACGGACATAGGGTACCTTTCATTCCAAAAAAAGTGCTGTTCCCGAGGAAAACAACAATAACGTTATTATGATAATCGATGGCGGCACGTGTCTTTTGTCTTGATCGCAGACGAAGTCGCGGGCAACAGCTAGTTTGATATACTTAGCAATAAGATTGTACTAGGAGTGCGCCCACGTTAGTCAAAGGTTAAGGCCAGGAAGGTCGTAATCAACCCTCCTATTCGAACCCATTTGTTTTCTAGCACTTGTGTATATTTTAGTATCGTTTGAGAGGTAGAGCAGGTAATCCCAAGATAAGAATTTCGAAGAAGTATGGAAGAAAATAGAGAGAGGCTAAATTATATTATCGTACCTAGCGTATATGAATTAGCGTAATAGCGTATAATAGCGTATAGCGAAAATAGCGTATAGCAAAATTAATTGGAATGGGTGTACCACCAACATTTGGCAATTGGATGCTAAAAAAAACATCCGAATTGAGAAAGAACCTCCTCCTTTTTTGAAGTCGATTAAAAATGAATCATTATTAAAAATATTAGGCAGTAAAAACATTCTACCGTTATACGTAGCAGTGTACTACTTGTACTGAACGACCTACGTTGTTTACATTAAAGTTAATCGTCCGTGTCTCCATTGGGCGTTTGATGGTAAGCCTGGCAAACATGAAACATCAATACTAATTAAAATAAAGCTGAAGAGATTGTTTGTTAGAACACGTCAATCTCGGATTACCACTCGGATTTTCGCTACCATCACATGGGCGTAAGGTGAAACATTTTTTCACTGTTCATTACTTTTATGTTATACAATAATTCTTGTAGTAACGAAACGGCCAAGCCTCATATTTTGACTAAGGTGTAGAGTTTGTGAAGGCTTTTAGAGTTAGGGCGTGTAGAGTTAGAAGCTTGACTCATGAGATCTAATAACTTTTTGACAGTGCGAGCCATATGTGGTCTCGCTCGTCTTGTCAAAATTTTACATGAAAATGTTTTGTATGCGTTGACGATTTTTAAAATAAAAGTATTCATGTTTATCTCTTTTGTTTTCTAATGCTTGACTATGCGTATAATGTCTATGAAAGTCAAAAAAAGGGAGGGAAAGTCCCTATTAAAAAAACACATCACCTAATTATCGAACCCTAAATCATCATCATCATCTGCCTAGCCTTTTCCCAACTATGTTGGGGTCGGCTTCCAGTCTAACTGGATGCTGCTGAGTACCAGTATTTTACCGGTTCGATATTTAGGTGATGTTTGGGTTTAGCAGTTAAAGGTATCCTTCGTAGGTTCGTGGCTTGGACATTTTAGACACAATTTTTATCATTATATCCGGCTCTTTGTTTGGAGTCCCAAATAAGGCAACGCGACGAGCTGATGACTAAACTATATTTATCCTTATAACACATAATATCCATTTAGCGATAACGGTTACTGCACTAATGACCTTAAAATGGTTTTGTACTGTGTTGTGTTCAAATACACTGAAGTACCTAAGCACCATTTATTATTCCAAGTTCGTTTGTTGGATCTGGCTTCTCGTCTAAGTAGGAATGCCTTCGGTAGATCCCTCGGGTCACGTACTGTACATTAATAGAAATTAGGCCGATCCGTATAGATTAGACTGGTCCAAGGATTTAAGATCTTGGACTACTCCACCCTCTGCAACTTAGTCGCTTGTCATCCCTTTTCGGCCTACCGAGCCTAGGGATCAAGCACCACCATCCAATAACGCAATAAGTCGGCTTAATGCAATTGTCACTGATCCGAGGAAAGTGGCATTAACAAAGAGGTTAAGCAGGTACACTACACTAGATTTTCGACGACTGTCGAAATTTTCTATTATCCAATCCAACATGAATAGCTGTAACTTTACTTACCCTGTAGACGTCCTTGAACCAGCGGGGTATCCCCAAAAGACCTTTGCCTTTTTTTGTTTTCTTTAAATTTAGTTAAGCGGGCCATCTAGAAGGCGATACTGAAACTGTCGAATGCGGCAATGGTCGCGTAACTTTAAAAGTTTGTGGTATTCTCAATAGATGGCGTTAGTCTCGAAGTGGGTCTAATTTTACATATCTCCGCTAGAGAGCGCATAAACGAGGTAAAGTTTTAACTATTTTGTTGTTTTTTATTATAATCGAGTGAATTTAAATTATTCTCTGAAAACATGGTTCATCTTATGTGGTAAAGGATTATTGCAATATATACTTACTCACCATTTTTTTGAGTACCTAATGATTATAAATATGTACCTACCACCTACTTACTTATTAATTTGATACCTACTAATTAGTAAATAAAAGAAGAGACCCACCAGCGAAGATGGAGTGGTCTTTCCTTTTTGCAGTACTAATCTAAGTATAAAATAAAATGCTACTTTGGTAAACGAAACGCATCACCTTAGAGCAGCAGTATAAAGTTTTAGAATATTGCCCGGAAAATTTGAAAATTAGGACACCGCTAGCGGTCAGCTAGGTAATAAAAGTAGGCTATTTCATTTAAGTAGCAAAATTACTTATTTTATTTACAATTTCAACCTTCACAACATAAAAGTCACAACCGTCTACCAACCAGCCTATCGGTCTAACTATGCTTAGTAGCCGACGCTGTCTGCCAACTCAACTACCCAAACGATATTTGTTCTTATAAGTAATTTTTACCGAAAAACTAAATTTATCTACATTTTCTGCCCCCATGTATTTATACCTTTCTTCTATTCGCTAATACATAGTGGGAGTTGACATGATTTAGGATAGTAAGAAATAAATAGACTCCATCAAAACTTAACTGAATTAGTTGTAAGCGGGATCGCCGTTGAAAATATGAGAATGAGGTACATTAAGAAATCAATGAATGAACGAACTATCAAAATATTGTAAAGTTCTGTCGGCCTAAAAAGGCCACTTTATGGGCAGAATCATAAAACAATTCATATCACGCAATTCATCTGTATGACAGTTTTGTATGGAGATTCGTAAAATGCTATAGGTACACCTCTGCCTAACCCTTCTGGGATATGTAGGTGTGAAACTATAAAACAGATGAATTGCGTGATATGAATTGTTTTATGATTCTGACAAAGTGGCTTTTGTAGCCCCCCTAGCACAACAGAACAATTTGTAAAGCAAAGGTTTTTGAATGAAAAATAAACCGAATATGTTGTAACATTATTACGGTTGAGCGACCTTACAGTAATAGGCATTCCCTTGTAAAATAAAAACTCATATATCATAAATCATCATCGTGGATGAATAATTTAATCGCTCGTGTAAATGTTTGAAAAATAAAAAAAGATAGCAGCAACGCGAGTAATCTAGGGACTAGGCAGGTACTACAGTAGCATAGGTTTATGTTTGATGTAAAATACAGCTAAATGGGCCCTGATTCTCCCCCCTTACTCGACGCATACAATGCGTCTACCAGCGACTATTTTTCTGAAATTCACCCCCCTCCGTGGGGGTGGATCGTTAAGGGACTGCAAGTTAGAGGCATATTTTAGGGGGTGTGGGGCCTACCCGTGTCCCGGCCAATGTCATAGGCGTTCGTTGGCCGTCCTCAGAGGTCGAACGAACCTAAGTCTAGTACTCGACCAAAATTTTGATGTAGAAAGAAGTCTTCAGCATTTAAATTGGAACTTTATTCAAATTGGATTAGAGTTGTTAATGGAGTAGAGGTATAGACAATTGGAAGACACAATGTTGTTACAATGATAAATGCATTGAAAAGCTGAAGTGACAGACAGAAAGGGTTTGATGTAGGTCCGTACCTAAGTGAATCTAAGTACTCCGTGTCCTAATTTTTGGGCTAATGGAGTTATCGAAAGTCTTTGACAGCTATAAAAACATTAATTTGATGTCCTTATTAGTCTGGATTGAACTATTGAATTTCAGTTTCCATGTGAAAAAGATTTTTGACGAGGGTTCCGTAGGTCCCGAAAAAAGAATTTAAATTCCATTTTATTTCACGCTGGGAAATGAAATTAGGAAAGTTTGCAAATAGAAACGACCTTGTTTAAGGGTTGTTTTAAATGTCTAGTAACAAAGAGCTGTTTGGCATCCCATTGAACACTTTAATTACCGAACAGATAAATTGATTACCATTAGATTCTTGTTAAGCTCTTTAATAGTTATAGGATCAAGCCTTGGAATCCAATATGGTGCCACAACCCAATCAATCTAATATAAATCCAATGTTGGGTCGTGAAAATAGGGGGACATACTCGTATAAGAAGCCAGTATCTACAGTGACTTGCATGAACCTGCTGGTTTTATTTTGAAGACAGTTCAATGTTTTTAGAAATAATAATGTGTGTGTTGCAGCCGACTGGTTAAATTAGCCACCTAGCCTTTTAATTAAACGGCGGCCGTTCAACTAACGGCCTGAATGATATTCAATTACAGTTTAGGTTGGAAGTCTGTAACCAATCATGCGCGAGCCGAATTGCTCACAGTAACAAAGCCAGGGCACCTCGACCAAATGGGTTAGGTTAGGTTAGAACTGTGATCTGGCAGGGAGTCCCACATACTCCGTCTCGTCCCCCGACGAGCGGAGATGCGTAATGTCATTTCTCAGCGACAAAAAAAAAAAAAGGTTAGAACTGTGATCAACCGCATGCGAGCCAAGAGAGCGAAGCGAGGCGAGCACTACTTCTAAAGGCCAGGCAATTAACGAAACAGCTAATTTAACCAGTTGGCTGCGACATATGTATAAGGCTTAGCTTTGCATCAGTTACTGGCATCCAGCCCTAATTACGTAACACACTTACAATCATAATCCGAAGGCTTTTGAAGGAAATTGCTAATCCATTAATTTATATGTTTGAAAAATGTATCTGCTCAACAACTTTATAACGCAATGAATGTTCATGAACTGTGCAAATGAACGACGGTTTTAGTTTATTTTCCCACTGGTTACTCTCCTCGTGTTAAGATAAGCTTTATTTCTGGTTTGCCTATATAGGTATTATTTTTATATAGGTACTTCCTTGTTTGTGAAGTATTCGTACAAAAATTTTTTTTTAAGGCTTTGTAGTATTTGAAGGGTCCCGTTTTCCTTGTCTTTCGTTAATCGAAAACCGTTCGATTGTGAGTTTCGGATTTGTTTACGGAACTCCGTTTTGTGATTGAAATTTGAGTGTTCCATTACAGTCTACAAAGGACGCATTTAGAAGGATTCGGTGTGTTTGTTTATTGGAGCTGTATTGACTCAAGTTTTGATGAAATTTAACTTGAAAATTGTATTTTATTTTGCATAAAAATATTCACCATATTGTATGATGTAGGTACCTACAAGTCTGCCCCAGATTAAGCTTCAGCATAATAAACCCATAATGTTCCACTGCTAGGTCACATGCCTGCTCTCGGTGAGAAGGAGTGCGCCCATAATCCAACAAGCGGGCCCAGTGCGATTTGTAGATGTCACATATCTTGGATTTTTTGGTTCTATTACTAGCCGGTTTCTTCACGATGTTTTCCTTCACCGTTTTGAGAGCAGTGATGATGAAATATAATTTACACAAAGTAATGCCGCCTGTCTAGGTTCGAACTTACGACCTACATTAACTCGTATGTCAGAGTCACCGTTGGGCCACCACTGCTCTGCGCTCTTATTGCGTTACACACTATATAATTATCTCAATCTGTATCATTTGAAAGGATAGATATTCCTAATCCATTGCTTCATTTGTTCGAAAAATGTGTCGGCTCAACAACGTAAATAACGCAATGAATCTTGTTGAACTGTCAAAATTAAACCCATTGCAACTGCATTAATATAAGAATAGGGAAAACTTTTTACCTGCTTCCTAATCTTTTCTAACGGTAGAGGTATTCCTTACTATCCTAAGTTAGGCAAATGCGTAATCCCTGTCTATTACCTACGTTGATATCGGATGTTCAAATTCACTCCGCATGCCAAAGATGGCCTTGCGGTTGTGGCAGACTGGCAATGTCCCATCAGGGTTGTTGGAGGATTCGAAATTCGATCTATGAAGAAGGACATATGCCTAGTTGTAAATTGTGACAATTCTACTATGTTTGTTGAATTGTTAGCTTGTAATTTAAGTAAGTATACAGAATAAAAACATAAAAATACATTCCATAATCTTAAAAATTAATATTTTCAGTTGTCACTAGACGTTGAAGTTCAATACAAATAATAAATACAAAAATTCCAGACAAATAAGCTCCAACCGCAAATAAATAAAAATAAGGATTCAATCAAAAAAATTAAAAGCGTCGCATTGTTCTGTGATTAAAGTTTGAATATCGACCTATGCCCATCTCGCTTTGCCCCCCTGCCCCTCCCCGTGCGCCGCACGCTGCGATTCAGTCAGAATTTCAGGCTTCAGTCAGACGACCCTCGCCAAGGTCGCAGACGGCGGACGCACACACGCGGCGCGCGGCGTTACGCACACGCATGAATCAATGTACCTGCACCTCGTCGGTAGATGCGGTCGGCCATTAAACTTTAGGCAGAAACATTTTATTACACTCTATACATACATACATTGTACTCCATCTACCTACCTGCTGGTGTGGTAGTGTGCGTAAAGTAGGTAGGTACGATGAAAGGGATTTTGTAAATATAAAGTCGTAAAGAACATGAAAACGTCAGATCAATGATCGTACGTTTAAATATTAAATGTTATAGAATGAATTAGAATCTGATTCATGGGGTTTTTGATTTTTGTTGTATAAAAAAGTACTTACTTCGAATCATCGGTTTGAAGATTTTGGAGATAGATTTCTTTTATGAGACGTAGAACCAAAATTGCAGTAGGTAAGTATTATTTTCGCCAGGTTTTTGTACTAGGTAGGTACTTGTTATTTAGCGGAATTTACTTTTTAAAAGAAAAAAATTATCTCCTAATTCTTAAACAGTTAATTTTGCTTCTCATTTCTAATGAAGAACAAAAAGTAAATCTGTGGGTACCTACTTCGAAACATCAAACACGTAACAATTAAGAGATTCCCTTTGATTTCTATATACCGAAATACTTATTTTTAATTTTATATCAGAGAAATGTTCATGTCAGAAATATTTGAAAAGTCTTTTATATTGAAAGTATCTAAAGTTAATTTATTTAATTATAGGTTACATTTTGTAGTATGATGAAATGTTGAATTTTTTTTCGGTATCGAATAAAGTAAGCATGAAATAAAAAGAGTACCCCTGGTGGGACTCGAACCCACAATCCCCGGCTTAGGAGGCCGATGCCTTATCCATTAGGCCACAGGGGCGATATCAAAGTACTGTAAATTTTCTCCCACTTCATCCCTTTCCTTGTGGAATTTGTAGATACGAAAAGTCACAAATAATAATAAACTATTTTCAAAGATAGCTGGCGCTGGCTTTCTACTCCTCTTTGATAATCGTTTCGTGAAATACTTCTTCATCAACAACTAAAATAATCAGTCAAAGTATTGACTTTTACTGATACTACGGCAAATATGTTTCTTCATTCAAGTAACAGCTAAAATAGTGAAAAAACAAAATTAACCGTTACTTTGACTTTTGAGACGTTACTTTGTCTGTTAGTCTGTTACTATTTATGAAGAAACTGGCCGTTACCCAAATAGTTAGTCCAAATAAATTTATCGATAAGAATTCATTAACCAACTTAGAAAAAGGAGGAGATTCTCAATTCGGTGTTTTTTTTTTTATTATTGTCTAGATACAATCTTTGTTCCATAACGACTAGATCGCCCAAAGTGCCCTTACTGTTATTAGACTGTCATTGTCAATTTGTTACCATAGACTGTTGAATTGTACCTGTTATAGGTCTACCAGAATCTCATGGCAAAAAAACAAATACAAAATTGTGATTTTGATATGGCAATGTCAATTGTCACCTGTCAAATCATATTACGAGATTTGTCAACCGCTGCTGAGATTTTGTGATATATTCTTAACAATTTGTTGTTTTTGTGAAAATGTCGAAAAAGACACTGCGAGAGATATTGTTTTCAATGTGTATCGTAAAATAAGGGAAGAAGAAGGCGTAAATCAAACTCAATCTTTGATTTTTAAGCGCGTCGTGAGTTGACCGGTAAGTTGGACTGAGTTGTTTTGATACTTTTAGTTTATTTTATATTTTTCTTACTTAATTGTAACTTCTATAAAGGGGTTTCCAGTACTACTATACGGCGAATCGTAGGTCAGGGCACATCGAATGATGGTGTATTTTCCACGCCTGGTAAAAAGAGGAGAGAAAGAAAGAAGAAAATCAACTTGGATGGTTTCGATTTAGAGTTGATTAGGAATAAAGTAAAAGAATTCTATACAGTTCGGAAGGAAATTCCAACAGTAACGAAACTGTTACAAATTCTTCGACAAAATATCGATTTCAATGGAGGGAGAGAATCTTTGAGGTAAGAAAAATATTACGTGATAATCCCTCTCACTTGTAAGAGGAGGCCTGTGCCTTGCAGTGGGACGTATATAGACTGATGATAAATGACTAAGCTATTGTTTGAGAAACATGATACATTTTATTATTTTTTACAGACTTATACTTAAGGAGATTGGTTTTGAATATGTTAAATGCCAATAAAAAAAAGTTTTATGTCATCTCTCTCCATCAAAATAGTCCTTCTATTTTGATGGAGAGAGATGACATAAAACTTTAAAGATACAAGTTTTTGAAGCGTATAAAGAAAAACCGCGAAGCTGAAGAGCATAACAAATTGGATGTGATTTATTTAGATGAGACTTACATTCTTCAGACTTACATGTTCTGTGAACAAGAGCTGGCAAAGCAAAGATATTGCAGGTCCATCTAAAATTATTTCACTTGGAGCGAGGTGGATCTTTGTAAACGCTGGTGGAGAAAACGGCTTTGTACCAAATTGTTGTCTGGTGTACAGGTCAAGAAGTATATCTGCTATCGCCACGATATGACTATGGACAATTTTACAAAATGGGGGAGAGAGAAGCTAATTTCAAATCTGACAAGACCTTCACTAATTGCAACTAGCTTCATATTTTCTGACTG
The DNA here is from genome assembly GCA_963669345.1 of Gortyna flavago. Lineage (NCBI taxonomy): Eukaryota > Metazoa > Arthropoda > Insecta > Lepidoptera > Noctuidae > Gortyna > Gortyna flavago. The sequence goes on from OY770132.1 coordinate 6,894,518, forward strand.
ACCGTCTCTTGACAATTCAAAAGTGCCTGTAAATGGTTTAATTGAAATAAATGTTTTGAGTTTGAGTATGATTTAAATGATATAGGTATAATAAATTAGTACATAAAGTAATATACGATTGATTTATTTTTCATGACATAATTATTTTCCTATGTTAGGAACCCGATGTATAACAACATTCTTCATATACCTAATATACTTCATGTTCATGAATACTATAGACATAAATAAAAATTAAACAGTATCAAGATCTTTTAATCCAATTTCCCCAGTATTGCACACAACAAATTTTTATTTCCCCATTTGCCATGAGATTCCGGTAGACCTATAGTACCTAACTTTAACATTTAAGAACAAAAAATTACATCAATAATTTTAAATATAAATATTATGGAACAAAAATTGTAGTCAATGAAATTAATTCTTGACGATTTTCACATCTTTATGAGGCTGATTGTTGGGACTTATGAATAAAATTATTCTTATTCTTACTTACTTAATACATTTTTCAGAAATACTGCAGTGAAACAAAAATCAACATCCCACTTTACAAGAAGTGTCAAGTTGTCGAGGTTTATCGCCGCTGACGTCACCAGGGCTTCCACGACAGATGCAAGCGATACTCGAGGGTTCTCAATGAAGAGTGCTTGCTAGTTGCTACGGGTGCATCCCTGACTCAAAGAGACTGGATTCAGGTCAATCGATAGGCCGTTTGAATAATTTTTTACTGCGATTTTTCATTCGGCTGACTGACGTGTTTTATTTGACGCGTTAACAAAAGACTGATGGAGCCTTTATAGAGAATAGATTTTTAGTAGGTGTCCTTTTATAAATCTACATCTACAGTTTAGTTAGAGGCTTTGACGATTGGTACCTATGTAGGTAGTAAAGAGTATTTGGAAGCAATATTAGTTTCAGTTGTATAATTGAATTTCTTCTCAAATTATGAGCTACGCAGTAGAAGTTTTACGTCAAATTCCTCTGAGCCGAATTGCACTCGCTCTGTCGCATGTGAAACAGCAATCGTGCGTGAAAGAGCGCGCGCGAGATGTTGAAGGGGAGGGAAAAGACTGCGGGACTGTGCTCATTACTCATTAGTCTCGGCATCGGCAGCGATGCGGCGCGTGCATTACGTCATGTCCAGTCGCTTGCAAACGTCACGTACAATACAAGATGGCTGACATGCGCTTGTGGAACAAGGATACGATAGTGGAATTAATTACACTATTCAAATCGTTTCCTTGCTTATGGAAAATTAAAAGCGAGGAGTACAAAAATAAATACCTTAAAGAGGAAGCTTACAATGAGTTAATTGATTTTTGCAAGAAAAAAGGGTTTCCCGATGCCAATCGAGATTTTGTTGTAAAGAAAATACAGAGTTTAAGAGGCTCGTTTCGGAAGGAATTGAGGAAAATGTCAGAGAGCCAGCGCAGTGGAAGAAGAGGAGATGAGGTATACAAAACTTCCCTTTGGTACTTCGACAATTTGCTGTTCACAAAGGATCAAGAAATACCTAGGCGTGGTATATCTAACAACGATGAAGATCTAGAGGATGACAGCCTGACCAATGACGATGATACCAATGGCTTATCGGAGGATGAACAAACTATGGTAAGTTGAATTTCATAGCATTTAGGTAGGTATTAAAATTATATTAGTGAGTAATTTGTTATTGTAACATTCGATATTTTAAATTACAGGTAAGCATCAATTTTTATTTAGGTTTCTATACTACTCTATTGGTTTAGGTAATTAACTAAAGGTAAACAAATCATAAAAAAGGTTCTATAAAGATGACACTGTCTTGTTTAAAAATACGTTAAAACCAAATTATAATTTTCGATTTTTACTATAGTTAAGTTAGTTAGTTCCTTTATTAGTGTGGAAAACTTTATTATTTACTAGCTGTGCCCCGCAGTTTCACGCGCGTTAATTTGAGGAAAACACCTACTAAAATATATTCCATATTACTATAAGACGTATTCCATTAGTACTATACTTATATAATTATTACTTATACCCTTTTTTTTTTTTTTTCATGACCGGCCGCCTTGCGGAGTTATTTTAAAACTATAAAATTTCCTAAGATACCTATTCATTGAAATCAAATGATGTCAAGGGCAATTTTGTTCAAAATTAAATTCTTGTGATGAATAACGTATTTATTTGAAAAACACCTTTGCAAATAATGCATTATTTTAGAACAAATTTGATTACCATAAAAAAGGTTATAGTGACTCAACCTTAAATAAAAGATAGACATATTATGCTGTCGCGGACTTTTATTTAGAACTTTTAAAGAGGAACTATTCCGTCATACATGATTTTTGCGTAACTTTAACCGTTTTCCGAAGCTCTAAAAAGGAATATTTTATCCCGTTTTTGCAACATTTATCTTTGATGCTCCGCTTCTATTGGTCATAGCGTGATATCCTTCCTCGATAAATGGACTATCACAAAAATAATTTTTCGATTCTAACTAGCAGTTCCTGAGATTTGCGCGTTCAACCAAACAAATAAACTCTTCAGTTTTATAATAATTATTAGCTTCTTATATACTAGTACTTCGTAAATGTAACTGACTGCTTGAGCACATTTTTTTATTATTTAGATTTAAAATAACAATCTATAATGTTGTAATCGGTCTATTGTAAAGTCGAGTCGAAAAATAGTTCTCTCGTAAACCTTTAAAAATATACAACGAATTAGATATTGTTGCTAAATTGAAGAGGTCTAGCATGATTTGATAACTGAAGTGAAGTGACAGATATTATGTCTAGTCGGTTTCTTTTGTTTAGTATCAATTCATTCAAAACATAGCCGGGTATTCTATCACGTGAAACTTTTGATGTAAAACTAACAAACAATGCAAGAAAATCTTAGAATTTAATTTTAACCTATTTCTAACTGTCGTATATCGACATGAAACTTTTTCTGCATTATGATCAGAAGACAAAACTGTAATTTGGTATCTTGGAGCTGATCTATTGCACTTGGTGTCGAGAATCTGATGATGGAGTCAGGAGGTGGATAGTGGAACTCTTTATGGGCTTTCTTGTAAACCCCTAGAGTATGCTAGTAGCCCCTAATCGTCATAACTTGGTTGACTTTATAAGAATATACAAGACAGAAAAGTTAAGAACAAAAATATGTATATTATATTAACGTAAGTACCTATATTGAGTTCAAAAACTTGGAGCGCACTTATAATGATTTTTAATTTCGACCAAACGCCTACCGCGCAGTGGCGCCCTCATCGTTTGTTTGGTTATTTCTTTTATTTTAGAATGAAAATTCAGAAAATAAGCACGTTAAGTTGTGCTCCACAAGATTATACGTTAATATTATTAGAAACGGTAGTTTTACATTGTTGAGTTTTATTATAATCCTTAAAACGGATAATAGTGGCCACTATTTTCCGTTTTTATGTAAGTAAGGGTTCAAATTACAATTATAACAACAACAATAATTATTACAACAATTATATGTATAGTTATCATTTTTAGTGCGTGATAAAAGCGTGTTTTTTATCGTTATGTTATCGTTGGTAAAATCACGGTATTTATGCTTTTATTCTTATTCAATAAATAAAAACATTTTAAAATTTCTATTGTAATAAAAGGTTGAGCACCCATGAATCACGTGGTTTTTTTTACCCTTTGTTAACTATCTAAACCCTCGGAGTAGTCTAAACTCTTGCTCTTTGACCTGTATAACAATGGTTTTCACAATTGTATCGGTTTTTTTAACCCTTCATATCCACGACATAGTGAGGAACGTGGATCCACGCGAAACATAATGGCTTTTTAATTGTTTCTAGAATTGCGGCATGCAACCGGTTAAAGCTTCCAATATCTTTATCATTTATAACGTTAGAAGAATAATAATGAGATAATTATTATTATTTTCAGTGGTATGCGGCTCCAACTGCGACGGCCACGTCATCACAAAGAAATAAAAGGAAGGCTACATCAAGCTACGTCTCCAGAGATTCTCAGAAAGCAAACGGCAAGGAACTTTCAGAGTTTGACATTTCAGGGATGCATGTCGCCAAAAAGCTATCCAAAATGGATCCACTGCAGGCAATTTATGCGGAATCCGTAATAAGTAATGTTTTACGCAAAGGGTTGCTAGAAAAACTAACAGAAGATACTGATTTATGTGATAATCATTGTGGCTGGAAAATTGCCACTTGTTCAAGGACTACATGCGAATTACAAAAAACAAATAATATGTTACCATTGGCTTGTGACCCTAGCACACAAATGTACCAGTCGGAAGAAAATGAAGATATTAAACCAGTTTTTGATGAAGGTCCTAATGCCATGTTGATGGAGGACCCTCTGATGAAGAATTGATTGACTTTGTTATAAAATTTACGTAATTCATTTATGTGTGATTCATTTGAAATAAAAATTCTCTAAGACAGTTTCTGTGACATCACTTTTAGGCATTGACTTATATATTACTATCGTACTTTTAGGTGCAATCACCGTCCGGGCAGCAGTCTTGTTTAAAACTACCCTCTCAATGTCAATGCACAAATTTTACTATAATTTCTCTACCTTATAACATTCCACATTACAATGTGAAATTAACTGAAGAAGTAAAATAAATAGTGAAAATAAATAGACATATTTTCACTATTTATTTTATTTTCCGTATTCTGTCAGCTGTCTACTCAATAAGTCATGATTGTTATTAACCGACATCCAAAAAGGAGGAGGTTCTATGTTCGACTTCATGTAGGTATGTTTTTTTTTAAGTTTTTTTACAGAAACCGGTTGACAAAGTGTCCAGGAGCCTTATTCTCTATGACACAATGAACTAAACGCGAGATTGAGAGTGTGAGTTTAATTTTTTTTTCAACTCATCGTCATCATGAGCAACATGCAAAAGAATAAATTTGAACAGAATATTAAAAGATTTTGGAATAAATCTAATGCTAATGCTGTACCTACTGTAAGTCGATAACGAAGGAGCTATTTCAAAGGATTATGAATATAGTAAACGATCGAAACAGATCGATATTCGATATCATCACATAGAAGGTATGACATTAAAAAAAAACATGTCAATATCTTACATACAAATTGAGAACAATTTGGCTGATATGTTAACAAAAGCATTAGCGACTGCAAGACTTATTATGCTCAGAGAACAATGCAAAGTATTGATATAACACACAAAACACATAGCTGTGAGTATTTATCTAGGAGTATAAGATGATATTTAATGTAATTTAACGATTTTTATGTTCCAATGATTTTAACATAAAATCGAGGAGGAGTGTCGGAATGCAACCTCGTATAAAGTCTATGCGAATACTTCACAGAAAAAGTGAAGTGATGTTCTTTTTAACTTGTTATTTAGTTACCCTATTACCTAGCCTAACACGAAGCAAGCGGGCCAGAAGTACAATTTTATACGTGCGAGACATGCCAAAAAAAAAAAAACCTAATTTAACTATTCATTATTTAATTTAGTTTCACAAAGGGGCGCTGTCGCCGATAGAAATTGACAGTTCCTTTGAGAAATTTTATTACCCCAAATTCATGATCAGACTGTAAGCCTGATTGATTGCTCGAATGTCCTAGATCTAATTTTAGGGTGGAATTTGATTAGAGGCCTGTTTTCGCTAGATTTTACAGGGATATCGACGCGCAAACTGTAACCATGAATTCAGCACATGATTCTAGACCCCTAGCGTAGAAATTTATAGCGTAAAAAAATAAATCAGCTATTTGCACCGTTTTTGTGTTTTTTACAAATTTTAACAAATTAATGAAATTTTTACTTCTCCGTTGATGACGGAGCTACGTTATTTTCCGATCATTTCGACTCATTTTTTGTTCGTTTCGCTGCAGTTTTTTGGTTTTCGTAAGATAAGGGCACTAGCTGGACCTAAGTAATTAATGTCTGTCCGTCCGCCCATAATTATAATGAAAGAAGTGGATAGGGTACAGTTGTATCCGGAGACTTTATTTCTGGAAAATAGCTACCTAGCATGTATCTTTTGATGCCTAGATGCGTAGCCTAGCATAGTGAGAGTAGCCCCGAGCCAAATGGACCAGACACCTTATGGTGAAAGCGTCAGGGTAGCCTGCGCAGGCTACCTTAACGCTTCCCCCTTACGAAGGTTAAAGGTTGAACAGACTGAATGCGGAAGGCGGAGGACCGGGTATTTTGGCGAGCCTGGGAGAGGCCTTATGACCAGCAGTGGACTGTGATAGGTTGAGTTGCTTGTTGATTGATCTCTTGATGCATAGAACATGACTAGAAGATATTAACCCAATATTGAAAATATAAAAAAATCTGAGGTCTCAGAACAGTTTCAGAATGACACTCATTAAGCGGAATGTTACTACTTAACATAAAATAATTATCTTTTAAGAAATTAACTGTGCCTATAAAGACGAGTTTTAATATGTTTCAAGCTTAAGCAATTTAACGAAATCTTAGCGTGTAGCTGTAAACCAATATGTAGATAAAATGTGTAGTCAAACAAAGAGTTAAGTAGGTACGAGTATGTAGACAAAAATATTAATTGCTAGTTTAAGCCCGCTATTTAATGTGCTGTGTATTTTATAATACAAAATTTCCAAGATAAAAAGTACCCCATATCCTTCTCCAGGGTGAAATTTCATAACGATCAGTTCAGTGGTATAGGCCTGAAAAGGTGACAGACATCGCATTTATTATGGATTTCACATTTGTATTATGTGTGTAACTTTATAAGTTTAAAACAGGAATGATGATGGAACTTGGGTTGGAGGATAGAAAGAATGATGTTAAAAACTTGACAACAGTGCGGCCGACGAAAGAATGCGTACCCTGACACCTGTCAGTGCGCCAATTCTAGTAGCTAATAAAGATCAAATTCACAAAACGCGTAAATACTTACGCGTTTTGTGAATTTGATCTTTTTTGGAGTTTCATACAAATGAATACTCATTTGTATGAAACTGACAGGTGTCAAGAACTGTAGGTATTTGCAGCACTGCAGCTGCAAATTAGCCGCCTGTACACCAATATCTTTGTTGGACTGTACCTACATAATAATAATGTTTATACGTAATAGATTAATCCCATTACGCTTTTATTCTGCTATTAAATAGATTGATGTTTTCCTACTATTGCAGTATTTCGAATGGTTCCTAGATAATCGTAAAAGCAGTTAGGAATTTAGAATTGAATACGTTAGGCAGCAGTCTTCACCTGTCCGCTTAGTTGTTATTACTTACTACAAAAATACATAAACACTTATCTCCATTTGAATGGGACCTAGAACTTGAAAACCTAAACCCTAATTGCGTAAACACACGATCGATGAATCGTTTTGAAGGATATTACTAATCTACTGTTTCTTAGGTAAGTATAAAGTTCGAAAAATTTGGTTTGTCTGTTGCCGTGGCCGAAATACGGTTTGGAGGACTTTAGTGTGTTACGCAATTATCCGCCGTTTTTATTAACACTAGGTGACACCGAAATGAATGTCTAAATCATAAAACCGCGCTGTTGCATTTTCAACGCTCGGCTCAGTGCCGAAAGCTGGTTATGTCATGACAGCAATGAATAGAGCAGACATCAAAGGTGATTTAAAGCTATTAAATTCGGAATTTGGGCAAACTATGCCTTCATAGTTCGCACCGGTACCCACCGATCAATTCGGAGTTTTAGGAATATTTGGTGTCCCATGAACCAAATTTAAGGCTTAAAATATGCAGTACCTGGTGAATTATGACTGGCTGAACTGCCCGTCGAATATTTTACACTGAATTTTCAGATATTATGTATTTTAACTTGACTACGTATTTGGTACAATAGATAATAATAAAGGCGGTTTCTTATAGGGATAGATTCCTATCCCTATCCCCCTTTTTTGTTTGCCAAGCCTGAGGATCATAGTAATCGAGATTTTTTCTTCTTCATCTTCTGGTATCTCTCCCATTAGTGAGACTTGGCCAACTAAGTACCCCATCAAAAATCTAAAGTTCCTCTCCATTATTATAAGTGACTCCTTCTTTTGAATTTAGATTTTTGACTTTCTTCAAAGTGGACCTTGATAAATACAAAATACAAAAAAAATATATATACAAAAATGTTTATTTCAACTTAAACATTGTGTCATACATAAATTGAGGCAGCAGATAAGCTTTATCTTGATTTTTATTACAAAAACAAGTCGTGTAGTCTATAGGATATCCCATCTGCAAAAATGGCGTACTTCCATACAAACACGCGGCGTAAGTACTTCCAGCCCGTATTTCAAAAATCTTGTGCAAATATTCATGCTTCCAACATAGCGTTATAGGCCGCGTAGTCTGTCAGTGAGTGTACATACATTGTCTGACAGTGGTAACAGAAGCGACTTACAGGTCGTAGGTTCGAACCCAGACAGGCGCTTTGCTTTGTGTAAATTATTTCATCACCACTGCTCTCAATACGGTGAAGGAAAACATCGTGAGGAAATCGGCATGTCTTATGACGTTTACCATCCCGCACTGGGCCCACGTGGTGGGGTTACTCCCTCTGACAGAGAGGAGGCCTGTTGTCCCAGCAGTGGGAACATTATACGCTGGTTATACTTATGCTTACATTGTGTGTCATCTCTTCTCTCATCTATTAACAGCTAGGTACCAGCTTTGCATAAACAATGCATAAAATACAGCTGATCTTATTCAAATTAAGCACTTACAGCTGCGTAAATACCCAGATTTAAGGCGCAGATATACGACTTCTAATGATTTTAAATTCAACATCACGTCTAATCGACGGGACTGATTTCTTTGAAAAAAATAAATGTTATACTAGACCATTTGCTTCGTAATTTGATATGTGAATATTTGCAATTATTTGTTATATCTTATATTTTTTTAACATAGTGTAATTCATTTGTAAAGTAATGTCTACCGCGGACATAAAAACGATAATCACGCAAACACTATCGGGTGTATTTTCATAAAACTTTCACCATATAAAAGACAATTTAATTCCCCGAATTTTAGTATACGGTTTTTATTTGTGTGGTGTTTGATAAATCAACAATAGATGATTGTTTCATAATTTGCAATAAATTACCAGCGTTGTGTCATCGCGCATCTCTTTCTTTTCTATGCAGTCCGATAGTGACCGCGCTTTAGGTCACGTAGTCGCCTTAATAACATTACGTTATTATGAAATAGACATCGATTAATAACAGCCCGCAGAGGTCTGAACTATTGCAATTAGTGGACAACTGCTACTACACTTGCAAGTGTGCGACCGGGCTGCGCGCGCGCTGATAAATGGCGAATTTGTTGGACGAATCATGCACGACATAGCTATTTTATTGCATAGAAAATATTATTTTATAAATTGATACAATTAGAAAGCGTGTTATGCCCTGGCTGTCATTTGTAGATCTTTGAAAGTCCTTATGGGTAGTCAGCAACCCGAAAGTCTGACTACCGGTCTTACCAAGTGGTATCGTGTTACCCAGAACCTGGGTTGTTGAGGTTTGATAGGCAATCGCTTCATGTAAAATAGTGGTATTCAGCTGCATTCGGTTAGACTGGTCTATTTGAGAAAAGGCTAAACAGATGACGACGACGATAACTTCTCTCGCAAACTGAAAATTTCGGATTTTGTTTAAAAAAAATTGTTTACATCTTCAAAAAGCTTACTTTATCACATCTAAAGCCCCTCGGTGGATCTCTGACGAAGCACTATTGAAGTATCGGCTTTGATTGGACATTTTATAGTTCGTATAATTCTACAGGGTATTTGTTGCAGCCAATAGAGTCGAAGTAAAATACCTTATTTTATTGCGTTATTATTACAACGGGCTTTCGTTTATTAACTTGCTAAAAATATAATTATTCTTCAAATCATAATTATCAATGCAGATAATATGATAAGTTATTTGTAATCTAAACTTTAAAATCGACAGCCATAAATTATTAACGGTTATCTACAATACCTTGAGTTTACAGAAGAGCGTATTGAACGCAAAACTGTGAGAGTTAATAGATAAATAATGCTATCTTCTTCTATCTTACAACTATTTACCTGGTAATGCCCTATGCATTACCATAAGCTAAGCGAAAACGAAGTAAGTAATACCGCGGGCAGACGATGCGATGCGACGAGGTGGGTCGAGGGAGCAAGAAATTTCACGCGGACGAAGTCGAGGGCAGAAACTAAGCTAGTTATCTTTATATGCATGACATAATATAAGTAAAATATGAGAATTAAAGAGGAAAAAAAATTATGCTTTTTATGATCATAGCAAAGATATTATTAACACTAGCTTCTGCCAGCGACTTCGTCCGCGTGACATTTCGGTCCCCGACCCGTCGCGTCGCATCCCATCGCTCGCACGTGCTACAATATTTTTTTCCTTTTGCTGGTCTTCTAAAGGTTGTAGAGTGATGTTAAATAGCCTATAACCTTCATAATCAGGCTATCAAATGCAACCATAATTTATCAAATCCGACTGGTAGTTCCGGAGATTACCTCCTACATACAAACTTACAAACAAACAAATTTTACCTCTTTATAATATTAGTATAAATAACTAGGACATAATTAACTTTGCCAAATTAAGATGCATAAAAAATGTTGTGTACCCCTGGTGGGACTCGAACCCACAATCCCCGGCTTAGGAGGCCGATGCCTTATCCATTAGGCCACAGGGGCGATATACATAAAGCGTGAATTTCCCTTCAGTAACTATTGATAGTGTTGAGTTAATAAAGATTTTTACCAATAAACAATCTATTTTTACCCGACTACGGTGGGTAAGTAAATGATTTGATCCGGTATGTATGTATGTTTATCTGTGCCATCATAACTTCAAAAGTATTTTTAATAATTTGACAAATGAGGTTTTAGTTTTTAAAATATTTTTTTTATAAATGGTAGGTGTCAAAAATGTATCAATACTTAATTAGGTAGGTACTATAGGTGATTCTTCTCTTATCTAAGTTGTTTGAGGTCGTAAGATAGTTGCACTGATGTGAAAATGAGCAACAACATGACTTGGGTATGTGTAAAAAAATATGTACTTATGCAAATGTAAGTATTCATTTATAGCTTGAACAGGGATCTCTCTTTTCAGCGAATTCACCTTGACGAATCGTAGGTAGACACATCCGACGAAAAAGGAATCTACATGAATGAATATCGAAATTTCACCGAAGTCGAGTCGAGATTTAAAAAAAATTTTGGTAGAAGATAGGTGTAGGATAAGGGCGAATTTCACCAATGAAACTGAACGCGATCAGCACCACTGCGTGCGTTCAAGAGTTGTAAGTGTCGATATTCCACAACATTGATTACCTACAGTGAAAGCTTCTGAATGCGGTTTAGATGTGCAAATCGTGTTTATTTTCAGTAGTGCCCACAGAACGGATTCATGAATCATACTTAATGAATTTGTTTATGCCTAAAACTTCATCGAATATACAGAACAAGACTAGAGTAATAAATTGATTGATTAAATAATTCAGTGATGTTATTGAGAACAGCGTGAAGAAAATATTGATGAGGATGGAGGACAAAATATTGAGTTTCATTGATTTTATTCAAAAGGAATTGGGTTTCTTTCACATATTTGATAAATAAAACATGTCTGAAGTTAATTGAGTTACAAATCAAAAATACATTAATTGACCTACTTATAGCATAGATAATTTATTTTATTAAGGTATCATGAGACACAATAACAATCTTACCTGTTGACTTTTTTCTGAACTATAACATACTTGGACATTTCACACAACGCCATAAGGTCGTATATGAGATACGTCCATTCCATTACGTCCCAAGCTAAGCAACCTAATGCTTGTGTTATAGTAACGAGATGGCTGATAAACTACTTACCTATATACATTTTTTTTTGTAAATACATACATATTATAGATAAAACTCCCAGACCCGGAACAAATCCTTGTATGTCGTACAAATATTTGTTCCGTGCGGGAATCGAACCCACGACATGCTGCGCAGCAGTCAATCGCTCAACCACTGTGCCATTCGAACTGTCGTTTGAATGTGTATAATTGAGCTGTTTTTCATCATCTCATTTACCTCTTGTTGTTCAGGCCGAATCAGGCCTACTTCGTAACGACTTATTAGTCACATAATGGCTTACAATATTTTTTTTTCTGCGCCTATTGCATTACATATATCTGGAGATGTCAATTCGCCCACAATTTAATATTACTTCGTGCGAATCGCCTATAGAAAAAATAATAGACGATTCCACCATTGCGGGCGAGTAAATTTGGAAGCCTTCGGAATACCTTAAGGTTGATCTCACACGATCCGTCGAACCAATGAATCTAAGGCTTTGTCCACTTTCAGGAGAGTCAAGAGGATAATCTATTCTTTAGGTACATGATATACTACTGCGGAGCGTGCGCGCCTGCTGGCTGTGGGTAAATGGAAGTCGGGTCTTTGGATTCATACACTACCGTCGTTGAACCTAGCACTTTGTTCGACGACACTACTTTCCACCTCGTTGTTACCCTGAGCTACATCATCCGAAGAGCTCTTGCCACCGTCCGCATCGGCGTTCCAGCTGTATTAGAACCTTATTGTATTAGGCTCGCCACGCGACGATGGCAAGAGACCGGGCGGCATATCTTTATGTCTATGGAAGGTGGGTAGACCTTTGGTGTGGGACGCAACGTGTGTCGATACTCTTGCGCCATCGCAACTTCCAGGCTCAGCGTGCTGTTCTGGCGCCCGCTGGTGCTGCGCCTGCGGAAAACCTCAAGCGGCGAAAGTGTATTATACTTAAATTATATTTTCGAGCCGTTTGGGGTTTAAACCCTCTGGCTGTGGGATCCGAGTGCTTATGGTTTGTTCAAAGAAATCTCCAAACGGCTGGTTGACAGTTCCGGTTACCCAAGAGCTGGCGATCCTGGCTTTTACCTTGGCCAGAGGCTAAGTATTGCTATACGACGTGGAAATGCCGCCAGTCTCTTGGGTACATTACCAAATGGCAGCAATGCGAAGGAATTATTCGACGCCATATTTTAGTTTGTTATTAGTTTAGTTTGGTTAGAATATTGTATTTTTATTTGAATAGTTTGTTAATTAATTTAGTAGGTATAGGGATTCTATACATAATTATAATAAAATAGTTACGAAGTCAAAACACAGTGTACAGTGTACATTGAATATTTTTGAAAAAAGTCATTGCTACGAGGTGTGAAAACGAGTCTAATGCCGAAAATATAGTCTTTAGAATGATTGTCCGTTTGTCCGTTTATCAGGATGCAACTGATTTGGATGTTCCTACAAAGATAGTTTATAACCCAGATTGTCACATGAGGTACTTTTTAATCCCAGTAGTGGGTTCCCGTGGGACATTTTCCGACATCCACGTGGGTGAAGCCTATAATTATGTACCTTCTCTTGCTACAGCAATAACATCACTATAATCAATAAAGATTAGCATACAATAAATTATTCTCACTTTCATTAAAATTAATCACTAAGTTAAAGTAATGAGTGTAGTTAAGTCATTCCTGGCTGATTGTAGCATGAAGCTGGCTCCGTGTCATGCGATACGTACGAACGTATCCAAACTCATAAATATCAATCAGTGGCCATTAGCGACGATGTAAGTACTCGATGCATATTCCTGCAAGCACCAACAAACCACCATAACATGACCCTCACATAACCTACAACTTCATAAAATCCTCTTTTAAAAGTACACTTAGCTGCTACACCCAGCAGCTCCATGAATATTTGACGAATCTCACAAAACGGTTTGCCTTGGACTCTTTCCATCTTTCTGTCCAAGTGTCCATCACTATAGCTATAAAATATTGTTTCCGCCGGGTTTCGACACCTTTAAATATCATTAAATAGCGAATAAATTGTGCTCAATTAATTTAATACTCGACGACATTCTTGGTAACATGGAATTGAATATTCCATGTTACTAAGAATGTCGTCCATTAGTGTGCGCTCGATAAAGTTACAAAGTTGTTAGTGTAGTTATTTTAGACGGTTAATAAGTACTTTCAGTGTATAATGTGTGCCTTTTATGTAGAGTCATAATAGATAAGATATACTTTAGCCAAAACACACGACAAAGCCAAACTTAGAAGCACCACCCATCTGAGCTTTCTTATTAAGTTGCGAACGAAAAATGACGAAAAAACGTATTTCAGTTTGAACCTAAAGCATATTTATGACGTGTCATGTTTACGTGTTATGTTTCGGCATCTTATGTTTATCAGCGAGACTCAACCGACCATTAGTCGTCAAAAAGTATCCAAAAATAAAACGTAAAAGGCCAAAACAACGCCCAAAGTATTGGGCAGACTATTCGTCGGTCAGCCCGCCAGACTGACAAATTGTCTGACATTCCGCTCGACGGCAACGGGAGGTACCAAAGAATAAGACCTCATATTTTCAATAAAAGAATTTATATTTTGAAATTCCGATTAAAGATTTAACGATGGTTGTGAACGATAAAATTATCTTTAAATAGGTATATTTTAACTAGCCAAAGATTTTCGTAGACAAGACAAGTAGACAAGTTTTTTTTGTTTTGCTTCTTGTGCATTGACGCAAGTCTTCTGACTATTGGTAATGTAGCATAGAAACCAACCGAACTAATATTTCAACAAAACCAAAATAAAAAAAATATGGTTGTATCCTCCATCTTGATAGCAACAAAGTATACAAGTATTAAACATACTTTGCATAATCCGCATTAACATTAAAATGATGAAAATCTGAGACCTTTCTTAACCGTAAGCATCTTATCTCACACCGGAGCACATGCTATAATTTATTTAAAGTTGTCATGACTGATGTGCACTTCATTTCTCTAACGGTCTAAATAAAAAGTATTTCAATCTTGTAAAGCCTGGGAGGCGATAAATTAGGGGTTCAAGTTGATCCTACAGGCCTTCATTTTCATAATAATTAATCATTGTACTCTAATGTTTTAAAAATTATCGTGCTGTACGCCTGGCCTGGTCAGCCCACAATCGCCGCTGAGTTTGGACCCTCATCAATTTGATAAATTCGCGTAGTTAAGTGCAACGATCCACTGAGTATTCACTCGATAATCTTGTTAAATCACGGTCGGGTTAGAAGATGAATAATAACCGTTCGATATCGAAGGCTTGTGACTGTACCCAAATTATCTAACACGATTATTTACTCCGACCTTATGAAGATAATTAAGGAAAGAAATTACAATGATTCAGCGCTGTTAAAATCTTGATAAGTTAGTATACTTATATCTACTTATTTTTATAACGAAGTCCGATTCGGCAATACTAAAAAATTACTTAAGAAATAAGCTGATAAACTACTTATTTATTTTCATTGAATATTACTTTTCTGATTATTATTATTATTATTAGCCTGTGATGTCCCACTGCAGGGCAAAGGCCTCCCTACTCTCTTTCCACTTTTCTGATTGGGTAAACAAAATTGTAGAACATTGTAAACTAAATCTAAGTAAAAAGAACGAGCAACAACTTGAATTTAAAGAGAACCCAGCCAACAACGTAGTAGATGCCCATTACAAAACTTGTAAATATAGCAAAGTAAGCGTAAGTTAGGGCAATCGTAAGTCCTAGGAAAGCGCTGTGAGCGTGGCGCGGTGCTAAATGGGGAGAGGGGGAAAAGAGAGGCGGGAGGGAGTTGGGCGAGGAGGAAGGGGGAGAAGGGTGAGAAGGGGGAAAAGAGGGTAGGGAGTATAGAAGTGCAACATCTCAAGGTCGGTGCGTCTCGGCCGGTACGACTCCGACTCCGTTTGCCATGTGCCGCGATGTAGATATGTATCGGCGGATATACGAGTTTTCAACACGTGTAACAAATGGTAATGGTCCTGCACGATCGCTTTTATAGATGCGTTTCTTTATTTACACCGTTCACATGGATTCTTGGACGATTTTCTAAATGTCAAGTTCAAGGGAGCAGAGATTAAGTAATGTGCGAAGGGATTAGTGCCTTCGTGTTAGAATTTTAATGAGTTGTGTAAACAGGATTCAGTGTGTGTATGAGCGAGTTAACTCGTATAATGAACTGGTAGTCAATCGCTGTGATAACGACTTCGTAAATCTTTATGAGAAATGGCTTTTACGCGTGTACAGCAATCTTGTTTGTTGCGAATTAACTTGATTTGCGACCTTTATTATAATCCTTTTATTTGTTACACATACGTTAGGTGTGAACTTTAAGCCATAATAGCTTAAAGTTGGTTGTTATTTGTGACGGGAAGGTGTAGACAAGTAAAGGGTTGTGTCTTAGTGATGTGCATCAGCACCAATTTTGGCACAAAATTAGAAATGCGTGACCAAATATAGCGATTATCAAATAAATCAATAATTTTATTTTGGACAACTAAGAAAGGCAAAAATTTTAAGTAAAAGGTTTGCACTTAAAACTGTGGCGACATCTACATCGCCACATGTGAACTACGCATCATACTGACATCAATCTACAACACCAGACAAAACACCCATCTGGTCGGAGGATCCTCCCTTTTCTATGGAGGATGAGTGAACTTTACACCCTGTTCCTCATACCTTTATAAAACTACTACTAAAGATTATGCCAACCAAGCTAATTAAATCCTGAAATACTTTAAAAAAAGCTTGACTAATAAATGTGCGTGACATGTTATCTCTAACTGTCACTTTGTTCGTCCGCTTTGTTTTTGGATTTGTATGGTGAACAAACCCACCAACCCGCACTGGGCCGCAGTGTGCAGTGGTGAAATACAGCCCACTCCCTCTCAGAGAGAGGAGGCCTGTGTCCCAGCAATGGGAATATTATATGGTGTAGTGAACTAAATTGTTGAAATTGACAATCTTAGTAATACCTGTTAAAACTAGTAATACGTTTCATACGACAAGTGTGGAATGATAACCATTTGACACCCTCCTACTTTTTGTGCCAGACCAGTATGGAAATTGGTAAGAAGACCTTTATAGACCAAACATGATATCAAGCTGTTTACAATGTATTCATATTGTATGTTATTGCAGTTGTGTTGGAAGTTTGTCGATTAGTATCGAAGCATATGAAAATACTAAGGATACAAGTAGACGTCGATTGCAACAATCGCGATTAAATTTTTTAAATAAGTATATCTTTTTGTAGTGTTTTTAGATCTACCGGAGTATTCCCAAAGTTATACACTTTTTAGATTAATATTGAAGATCTTGAATTTGACAATTTGGTTGAAATTTTGTAGGAACCTAGACTGAATTCGTCTACGCCCCGTGAATTCTAGTGATTACTAGATGTAACTCTGTATGAGAAGAGGTATTTCCTTTGCATAATATTATGGATAGACAGGTTGATATCATCAATTAAGTCATTCATTTCTATGTTTTTAATGAGCTATGTCAATTCATCCATCATTACCTCCTGTCTTTACTTCATTATTTGCAAATCGTAATAGCTCCATAATTAACTTTCCATTTTTTATAGAATAGAAAGTGACTCCGTCTAGCCTGTTATGTAGATGTCTTGAGCGATAATTAATATCGTTTCATTTACAACGATGCCTTGGTACAGGGTAGGCTAGCCGATGCAAATGTCCGGTGCAGCGGGCCAGGCGATGTGGCGCGATAAGCTAGATCTACTCGTTAGCCTGGTATACTCGCACTTTCAAGTAGACATACTTATAGATAGGTAGGTACATAATATACAACGTATAAATGAACTAGCTTTTGCCCATGCGGAGGTCGCAAGTTATCCCACAGGAGTTTCCGTAATACCGGAATAAAATAATATACTATGTACTAAACCAGGTCGTGGTCTACTTGTGTGCCAAATTTCATCGAAATCTGTTCCGTCGTTATTTCTTTAAGGTCGTTAAGGCAGCCTGGGAGATGCCTATGTCCAGCAGTAGACTGCGATAAGCTGAGTTGATTGTTCATTGATAGAGTTTTGACCCTGATTGCACCTATCTGAGGTCTTGAGTGAATACTGTGGTACGGTAACCAAGCATAAAATGGACCGAGTATGATAATTTTCAAGCTATTTCGGATGTGATGAAGTGGATGACGTGCTAGCGAAGTGGTATTATGAGTCAAATGGTGTTTTTGGTAAGTATAATGCTTCCGCAAGTATTCTCGGAGTACTTTGATAATGCCAACGCTGTAAACCGCGCCAGAGTTAATGTGGCGTGGCACTTATGTATCGCTACTAAACGTGGCTTAGGAAACTGATACTGGGTTAAAGTCTACGAAGTTACGAATCTCCATACAAAACTGTAAAACAAATGAATTGTCAGACCGGAATAAATCGCAGATAATATTATGAATTGTCAGTTTGTGACCATTTTCCTATTTAAAATCTGTTTCATAATATTATCCTATTATGATTTTGCCAAAGCGCCCTTTTTAGACTCCCTGATGGCCTTTTTCACTAAAACTAGGCTTCGCCTAAATTAATGCCTAAATAAAAGCGCGTAGATCTAACAGCGATCTTTTATTTATGCAATGCATTTAAAAACGTGAAAATGGGTTTAACTCTGATCCGCTTTTGCCAACGAAATTAAGGACCCTGCCGTATTTGAACGCGATATAAATTCGATCGTATCATTTTTATATTTGTCAGTCATATAAGTAGAACCCACAATAAAACAACAAAGTGAATGTGTTGTCAAACAATCATTGACTGACATCGATCACATTTTTGACCACATTTCACCAGGAGCGCACAGGAGCTGGTGGCAAAAGATTTACTTGACGGCGCAGCAAGTGGCGCCGCCTCGTTTTGTTACGAAGTTACTGAAATCACCGAAAAGGTCAGATAAGAATGATACTGGCTGGTGCGGTCACCCTAGCAGAGCGTCGCAACTGTCGTTGCGTGGCGGCTGAGCTGTGGATGTCAAGAAAGCCGCCTTTAAATATTATTGCACACTGTGAAAGCCGCTGTCTTACCATGTCCACGACGAACCGCTATATTCTGACAAAATCCTGACGATATTGAAGCTACTGAACCACTAATATGATGACCACTTCTGCTAAAGGCTATCTTGCGTCGTTTTACTAATTTATCACGATTCCCTTCGGATTCTCTTTATACAATAAAAACGTAGGTTAACGATAGGTGTTGGCAAGAGACCATTTTGATATGGAGATGGAGAATGGCATTTTCACTAGAACCTTATATTAGAAGTTTGTTTGAAGAAACGAGAATATTAAGCCGTCTTTCGAATAAAATTTTCACTGTATTACATTTCTTATATCTACGAATTTAAGCCTGTTGATTTCCAATAGAAGTTCTGAACGTCTTTGTGGGTAATCGTCTGATGTGCCAACCTGCGTTGGTATATAATAGTAGGTACTTATGTACAATCACAACCATAGAAATGTAAATATATCTATGATCACAACTCAATGAGACTGGCCGAATTTATTGGGTACCTACTCTTACTAACAAAGTAGCGTTTTGAATAGGATTTACATATTACACAAGGTCAAAATTTAAATTATCTAGCGAGACTTCACAGACATGATGGGTAGGTTAGGTACTACCTAGCGAATTGATATCTAAAACAAAAATATGATTGGTGATTGTTTGATTGAACAGTGAAAGGACTATAGCAATGTAAGTGTTAATATTGTGGGACCATCCCTGACATCAAATAAGAGACAAATAATGTAAAACTGTTTATTTTTCAAATACCTACTGGGCTTTTGGCTAGGTACTAACATTTTATTAATGTGTATTTTTTTAAATCTGCGTTTTATTTGTGCAGAATAAAGTCTCCACTCCAGGATGTTCCACACTAGTTTAACAAAAATAACCCAGATCTTAATACGATGTTTAAAATTCCTACAATGTTAAAATGTAAGTTATTGACGACAATTAGATACATTTTGACGTAACGAGAAACGAATGATGTGCTAAACTCTTAGTGATGCTGGTCACGCAGCGCAAGCGCGCGGATTGCCCATAACGACTGAGCAGTGCTGGCAACAAGTGTCCCGATTTATAAGTGATTTTGTTACAAGTTATAATGTTATAAAGTGGACATAATGGAGGAATTATAAGGGGACATGCGCTGAGTACATTATGGAAATGGATATTGGGAAAGTAGAGCTGATAATTCTTGAAGCTACATCGTAGCAAAAGTTGTTACACTTTAGAGCCAAAGAACAGAATAATTTTTGAGTTTCAATAAAATATTTTATTAAGAGGGATAACTAAAAGTGAGTTCTCAAAATGGTTCATCAACTCAGTCTATCGCAGTCCACTGCTGGACAAAGTCTTCTCACAGGCTGTGCCACAACACGCTGTATTCCGCCAGCCATCTTCTTTATGCCGTCGGTTCATCTCAAAATGGTTGGCGAATGTTAAAGGGAAACCAACATTGTTTTTAAATTTTAAGAAATTTCAAATATCCCTAACGAACATTCCTAGGGCACCAACACATAATAAGTACGTAGGTACCTATGTAGAAAGTCGCATACCTATTTTAAGCAAACTTTTGTCTCAAACCTCATAAAAGGCAAATTACCTTAAAATAACATAGCTAACAGAGATTAAAAATTTAACAAAATTCTCTAGTGATGTTTTATTCAGTCATTATCATAATTAATTCCTGTCACGTTCTCCATGAAAGATTATATTGTACCTATGCGTATGAATATTCAAACGGCAAGTCATTGACGTCTCACGATCTACTGATATACATATAAACAAGCTAGTCCCACTAAATCCTTGCGAAAATGTACATAAAATTATCATCTAATATGTTAAAGGATTTTACGCTATATAGGTAGCTATATTACAATCTTGTCTCATAATTTTAGAACTAAGTAAAGCGCGGTATCTGCTGAGCTTATTCTGAAAACGGCCGAGTTAGATGCAACATGCAGTCGTGTATTCATTTTGTGCTCCGTGAATAGCCAATAATATACAACTGCCAAGCTCATTAATCTCCATCGTCCATACAGTGTTGTGGCCGAGAACAAATTTAATGCTTTACATTCGACATGAATCGTCCGACGCGAACGCACCATATTGTAAACAGAGACGTAGACATTCCACTCAGTTCGCGTGTTGTTACGGTATAATTTTATCTAATCCCACATTATCTAATATTCGATGTGGATGGTGGGTTCAAGGTTGGTAAGCGCTGCCGCTACACCGTACAGTGTCGCGATCGCATCCTCTCGTCCCAGGCCGTCGCGCGCCCTTTGCGCTTTTATCAATACGCGACGAGCGCAGCGCCGCCTGTTGGCCGTCGCCAGTACCCGCCCGGACTCGAGTGCGCACGCTCCGTGCCCCGCGACAATACTGCACTTACACCATCTAAATACTGCTTTCTTCCTCAAAACAAATCCCTCCAAAATTATCCAAATCCCTGTTCGATAACGCATGCCGTGACGCATCCGCTCGCATCACAGGCCGCAGAACACCGCGCGCGATCATCAAAAACTTAACCTAAAACTGCGTTACGATTACGTCAATAACAGGCGATCTTCCTCGCCTCTGCTCTGCTGTTATTGTTTATTATTACATTATAAACACTTATTTCCTGATGGTGCTGTAAACCGGGCTGGCGTCGCGAAGCTCACAAACGGTAAGTGTGAACGAACCAAGTGATGTTATTGTAAGCCTGTGCTTGTTTACGTGCTGAGACTTGAGGCAGGGTATCTGGTAAGTATTATCTAGGTAATGTGAGCGCATGTGAGTGGTTACTTTCGCTGGGCAGCGCGCTCAGGAATGAGGACACTCTCTAAAATAAACTCTGATTTTTACCGCGGCGTTTCAGCAACATCGTACATGCATATCTTTAGACGTCGTGTAACTGTGCCTGCTGATTGTTTGAGTGTTTATGTTGAGCCAAATGCACGAAATTTTACAGTGTGCAGCATATGGTTGCAGATTAAGACCTGCAAGCGATTGATAGAGTATTAAAACGTGTCGCAAGTTATTCAATAATAATAGGTCGTGTTACGAAAACTGGCCAATAACTGCATGTCTACAGCGCTGTGCACAGATACCATGTCTGGTTGCACTGCGCGAATCGTATAGTAAGCATGATTCAATTCGTACGTCAGCGGGCAATTTTATTTTTCAAATTTTTATCCAATTTACGTATCTACCTATATGTTGTGTGTTGTGGAAATTAATGCTTGTTTGAATCCTCGCTATGTTTAATTCAGTAACATCACTAAGCCTCACTAAGCCGTGCTTATTTCTAGCTCAATCACTGTACTTGGTATGTCAGGTATGCACATTATTCGTGTGGTATTTTAACAGTAAGTTATTAGAAGAGTTAGGTACTTAAGTATAATTCAATTACTTTATTTACAGTGTTTCAACCTGCGTGGGTTGTGTATAAGGAAGACTTATTGAAATCTAACTCGATCCAATATTGTTAATTACCGAATCGTCTATAAATAGAATTTGCCGAGTTGTTTAAATAATACTTAAAATAATTTTTTTTTCAAAGTGTTGATTAGAATTTGATAGTTGATTAGAAATTAATACGCATAGAAAAAACCGTAGGCATCAACAAAAAAATAATAATAAAAAAAATCGAACTGCATAATGACTTTCTCCGCACTCTCCCCTCTGCGTACGATTACAATAAAAATCCAAGAACATGGGACGTAGTGCACAGGGCACACGATCGCAAGCTTTTGTGTGCCAATAAAACTGATGTCGTTTATGCACAAAACTCATTCTTTTGTGGCCTGCCCTTCGCATCGTGAGAATATGGGCCAAGTTCAGATTCATTGTGCTTGCCCAATGAGTGCATTCCCTTTATTTCCGATATGAATTTGAGGGTATTCTTATGAACCGGTTTCAGTGTGAAAAGAACCACAAATTGCCTTCGATATTACGAGTATTTACTGTTGACTGAATCGTTTCCTTTATGAAAAGATTGCGATCTAGTTACGGTAATGAAAGGAACGAGTCTACTGAAAGAATCTATTTGGTCTGTGAAAGTAGTTTTTGTTGGAGCGTACCCACTCTGAAGGTATTATGTGTTTGGGTCTAACATTGTTATTAAACGTGTAAGAATTATTACTTTAGTTTGGTCTATTCGTATAAAAGAGGAATTGTACAGAATGTATAGCTATATAGTCAGAATCAGGGGTGCTTACTTTGTGTGTTTCATTTCATCATCACTGCTCTCAAAACGGTAAAGGAAAACATCTTGAGGAAACCGGCAACTCCTATAACCAAAAAATCGAAGACATGTGACATCTACCAACGCGCAATGGGCCCGCGTGGTAGATTATGGCCAACTTCCTGTCACAGAGAGGAAGCCTGTGTCCCATCAGTGGGAACATTATAGGCTGATTGGGACGAGGGGTGCTTGTTCTGATTGGCATGATTCGGCACAGCCAGGCACCAAATATAATTAAATTTATTAAATTTTTCCCCCTAAGTGTGTACCATGCCTTAAATGCAACGTATGCTGAAGTCAAACTGGTCACTGTGTTATGATACGTTTTTCAAACGTCACTATCATCGTCTTAGCCGAAAGGAGTCCACTGCAGCTGGAGATAGACCTCCTCCATGCATCGTAAAGTACCAAAGCGTGAAATTATTTAATTATGCCACCGTTTCAATCTTTACTGAAAGTTTTACTGTCCCACATATCGTGTCCAGCGTGTTCTGCTGTCTGCACGCTATAAGAGCTGATGGACGCTAACTGAAGGTGCCAAGCTCGTAGCCAAATTCGGGGCTGACTCTATTTAGATTACCATCGACACGCTAAGAAGAAGAAAATTCTATTAATGAAACCTGAAGCAGCTCTGTCGGTCAGTAATAACATCAATAACACGCTTTTTATATTTCAATTTCCACTAGAAGCTTTTCATTCACATTGCCGTTGTCGAGGCGGAAATTTTACCATGATTAAAATATTAATACAGAAGGGTCACTATTAGTGAGCGTACACATGACCGCCACGCCTCGTCGACAGAAGCATCGTACTTAAATACACGAGCTACATGTTGTCGAAGGCTGTCGCCGACACGCGTCGACGGCTGCAGTTGCAGCTCTGACGTCGACGCGAGTCGCTCGTGTGTATGCAGACTTAGCAAAAAAGCAATAAGAATAATATATATAGACAGACACGGCCTTATTACAAAACAAGGTTTATGTATCTTCATTAGAGCCACTACCATTTTTAATTTCGAACGTTATTCCAATACAGTTCAGCTTCTAAATACAAAAACCAATTTTCTAAGTTATCAATTTTATAACAAGAACTTAAGAAGAGTCGGAATATGGTTCTTAATACAAAAACTGGCTCTAGGGTTTGAATTTCAGTCAAAGTTAGAACTCTAAATCCTCGTTTTGTATTGAGGTGGATAGAGTTTCAAAGAAACTGAAATGGGCAATTCACAGTTTGCACGCGCACAATTTTTCATCTTACAACAACTTAACCATCCTCAATCAATCTGCCTAGCCTTTTCCCAGAAATGTTGGGATCAGCTTCCAATCCAACCGATGCAGCAAACGGATACCAATATTTTACATGGAGCGATTGCCTATCTGACCTCCACAACCTAGTTATTGGGTAATACGATACCCCTTGGTAAGACTGGTTGTCAGACTTTCGGGCTTCTGACTACCCTTACCGACTGTCAAAGATCTACCTACGAATGACAGCTGGAACTAACTGCTTAACGTGCTTTCTAAGCCACGGCGGGGTCTTGGGATGTTGTGGAGGGTCACCCATGCACAGATCGTCGTCATCGAGCGTTGCTTAACCTTGAAGATGGACCCGTGCGACAGTTATTTGGCCACGAGCCCCTCATGCCTATCTGTCAAGTTATCAAAATGAGCGTTTTGTGCTCATTCCGTGATTTTGCGTAATAAAAGCTCTTGTGCAGTGACGTCATTGCTCGATGCAGCTCGTGAGCTATTTCCAGGAAGCGCGTCATAGCTCGAGCCTCGAGCAATGCCCTTGTTAAACGGCACGTTTAACAAATACCGTCAATTTGCTTGTTTAACTTTAAGTAATGAATTGCTGAAGCGATATATTTATGATCACATTGTTCCATATTGGTCTTCGTAAGCTGGTTAATAGCTAGCATTATTGAACGTTACATTTAAACTGAAAGAAATTTCGATTTCGAGTTAACAAAGAACTTTTTAAATAGGTGCCTATTCAAAAAATTCTGGGCAAAAAAAAGAAATGAATTCAATAGGTATATTTATTGGCTGGTGATCATTGTCTCGAAAAATAAAAAACTATTAATAGTAAAATAAATTAGGTTTCAACCGTCCAGCGTGACCGATTCTAGACTTTCTATTGCCTAGGGTCTATTAATTTTTTTACGGTCGGAGTAGACAAGTAGGCACGATATGGACTTTCAATGAGCCAGACTTAGTTTCATTAGTAAGTATGTAATGGGAATATAATGTACAGAGGTCAGTACATCAAGGTACCCCAATCTGTCAAATTTATTTGATAGATTTTCAACTTTACTGCAAAGGAATAAGGTTCATATTCACTTGGGAATTTTTTACAGATTGGGGTAGGTTGATGTGCTGTACTTTCGGTCGGCAAATTCTCTGTCCGTGTTAGGTACTAGGTACACATCTTTATTGTATTATAACTTTCCTTTTTCACATAACAATGAGAAAGCTTAAGGCTATTGGAGCACCAGGTTGACCCAAATTAAAAATACGAACTTTATTTTAAAAAAAGAAAACGTCGGATGTTTTCTTTTTTGTAATTTCGGAAGTCGTGTCTATGGTTTTCTATTTTCGTTTTATACCACCGACTTCCGAAATTAAAATTATTTGTGTTTTCTTTTTTTGGAAGTTGGATGTATTTTGAAATTGGTTAAAAGTAACACAGACTGCTATTCCTACCTAACATAAGCATCTAATTCAGTCAGCCACAACTACTCATATTCAAGCATGTAAAGTTCGTTTTATTAATGAGACTAATCTGACATTTAAGTCTTTTGTGTTAGCGTTTTTTTTAGTATAGAAGTTTGACATTACACCTGTCAGATTAGTCTCTGACATTAAAAAACGAACTTTAGTGATCATTGATAATTGTAATTTTAAACGCATTAAAATTAAATACGCCAAGAACCGCAACTAAAACGTTCTTCACTAAAAGAGCTTTTCCAATTACGCAGCAGACAAATAGAATGAATACACCAGCCTTTACCGGTTACTGCCTGAAACATTCTGAAATACAGGTAAATACATTTTATTTATTCCTTTGTTTCCGAACATATTTGAAGGTAACCTAAATCGAAAATATGTTATCGACATAATTCCTCACGTGTCATAAATCTGTTAAGCCCGATCCCGATTTTTCGAGAGCTACCTTATTTGCGCTGCTGAAATTCGTGGAAAATGTAATACTTTTCCCGTCGAAAAAATCCGTATCTACCGTGCTATGGTGGTCATTCAATACGTGTTGGGTACAGTCAATCAATGTGTATTTAACTCGTCCATGATGAATAAATCCGACTGTGTGTATTTGCGATTAATACACGATTGAAAATCATTGAAATCGATTTCTGGTTATTTGATTGATTTCAAAACTTTTCTGTTGGCAGAACACGAGGCTCAATTTTTATATTATTTGATTCCTTTTACAACGGATATAATAATTTATCGAAGTTAAGTCAGTTGAAGTAACTGTAAGACTTTTTGTTGAACCAAATTTGTTTTGCTTCCTTTTAATTTTATTTACTTTTATAATAATTTATTAAACAGATTACAAATGAAATCACTTTTAAATATTTTGTTCGATTTAATCACAATTAAATTACTGAAGTGACCTGAAAAACATGTAGCAATTAAATTGTTTCAGAAAATTCAATTGGTATAATATAAATTGTTTAAACATTTTGCCCTCATCCCAATTTATTTGGGGTTGGCGAAACATGTCTTTTTCTTCCATTGATTTTTTATTCATCCATAACAGTCATCATCTCGGTAGTTGTTTAAAATAAGTGTTGAATGTTTGAGGAGAGTTATTCTGTCTAGACTAAAAAATGTTGGCTTCGGCTTTCAGCCTAACTAGATGCAGTTTAATACCAGTATTTTATATGTCATGGATTGACTGCCTCTCTGGCCTCTACAACCCAGTAACTGGGTAATACGTGGTGAGTATCGGGTGGAATAAAGACAAAAACAAAATAGATACTTACCTAATAACTATCATTAGATCTAGTGGCCACTGACATAATAAAACTAACTTTATTGCCCATCTTGCCTTGCACAGTAATGCATATCAGATTTACAGCTTTTAAAATATACGAAAAGGTGCATGCACAGAAGATTAAACAGACAATAAAATGTTGTTTATAGCTTGACCTGAGGCGCGGACTGCTTAAGTTTAGTAAAATCTTAACAGATACAAAGAATTTAAAGGATTCTACAGCTAAGTTAATCACAAAAATAAATGTAAAAAATGCTCAAAAACTGGACTGTAAAATCATTTTCAGGCGCACTCATATTCAGTGGGCGGTGGCTAAAAGCTGACAGCACAGAGAAAAGGATGAGTTGAAAACTGAAGGCTGAAAATGAAGTCGCAAACATGTCTTCCGCGTAGACGATAGTAACATTTTTTTAAATCTCCTTAGCAACAAATCCACCATTTTAATATATTTAAATAACATTGGCAATAAATATGATAATTTTATTGTATTGAATATTAACTCGTTTACCTTGAAAACTGTCACAACATTTATATGTAGTTATAGCGACCATCCAAACCAATGGAAAGCATGTTGTGTTAGATAAGTTTATGCTAAGTACCACCCTATCGCTTTGGGATATCCTGTAATGAAGTGCTGTGTTAAATAAATAAATAAAAAAAATATAACCCCATTGTTATTAAGGTCAAGAGACCAATTTTCATACGCAATAAATTATTATGTAAATCTTTATTATCTACTTGCAAATATTGAAAAAAAACTGAATTTACTATATAGTTAGTAAATATCAGTTGTCAGAACATGAATCACTACAAAATAACTTTTGAGTAAATATATATCAAAGAGAATTACAGCTCCTACCTGCAATACAATATCTACTTAAGGAGACTACAGGACCTAAACGCAAAAAACAAAAGTTTTATAAAGCCTTTAAAAGAATATGATCGACTACAGTATACAAAATCAGAAAAAAATACGATTTTCTTCAGGATATATCATGCTATACGATTGAAAAAATCATGAAGATACCTTTTATAAACTTTCTTTTCAGAATTAAAACCATACTAATATACATACAATAATTCAGATTTTTTGTCAGATTATTCTAAAAGCAACATACTACTGCTTTAGTAGTGTTTCAATTTTTTAATTTTTAGTTTTAGTGTTTTAATTTTTGGTCCAAACAATAGATTTTTTGTAAATAGATAATTGCTTCATATTTTGCAATAAATTACCAGTGTTGTGTCATCGCGCTACTCTTTCTTTTCTATGCAGTCCGACAGTGACCGCGCCTTAGGTCATGTAGTCTCCTCAATAAAAATACTCCATTCATACAAAAATCTATGAAGGTTTAAGTGTAGTGTGTAACGTCCACGACTCTACTTATCTAAAATATTAAAGGATACATAATCTGTTCCAATAGTGTCTAATGAAAGTGTAAACAACCTGTTCAGAGTCTGGGAGTTCTCAGTCTGATCAATGTGTCAATCTGTCAAAAATACTTTTAATTTCCCAACATTTTTGACAGTTCTTTGACATTTGTTTATCGCCGAGACAAGACTGCGCCTAAAATTTGAACGTTTTAAATTACGAGAATTGGTCCTCAGGTTAAATTCTTACGTAATCACTCACTAATGGGAATTAGTAACACATTCGTTGTATTTAGGTTTCAACTTTCACCACTTCACCACATGTTTCAACAATCTTTTTTTAAATAACATTATTAAATCGTAGGTATTGAAAAACAATCAACGAAAAATAAAAATAATTAACCGCAATTGTCAAATGAAAAAGATCTTCAAGGTAATTTAAAATTTAAATTTCAGGTTTAAGTACCTAATCAAATTAAAGCACTCAATTTGTAACTGGCACTACAAATTGTCATCCACAGGGGAGGGGAGGGGCTTTTGGCTAAGTAATAACAGCCGCACGGGTCGATCGATCAAGTTAAGCTACGCTTGCCGCGGTTGGTCGGTGGATGGGTGACCCTTTTCACATACCAAGACCCGTCCGTGCCTCGGAAAGGTCGTTAAGCCGTTGGTCCCGGCTATCATCCGTGGATTTTTGACAGTCGTCATGGGTCGTCAGAATCCCGAAAGTCTGACAACCAGTCTTACCAAAGGGTATCGTATTACCTAGTAACTGGGTTGTGGAGGTCAGATAGACAGTCGCTCCATGTAAAATACGGGTATTCACCTGCATCCGGTTAGTCTGGAACCCGACCTTTACATAGTTGGGGAAAGGCTAGGCAGATGATGATGAGGTACGTTTTCTGATCCATTTTTTTCCATTTTCATGAAATACTTTTGGAACAGGCCATACTTACCTGCCTTGAATGTGCGCTACTGTCTACTACTGCTTAAATAACTATACTTATTATTGTATTACAAGAAAAGAAGAGCTACCAAACTATCTATAAATTAGATACACATATTATAACAATCTTTATGTTGTATTTTTTCGGCATGTTTCTGAAACGTCCCAGGGCATGCCCTCGAGGCCACAAGTTTCGACCCCTCAGCGGGCGTCACTGAACTTTTATAAAATTATTTCCAAATACAGACCAAGTTTTTCCTTTAATAAACTTTACCTATTTGCAGGAATGACATTGGTACAAACATCAAAAGAAATAACGGATGACTTGTCATGTTTTGTATTTACTTCTTCGAGCACACAATAACAAACAAATTTGGTTTATGTTTATTTTAATGTTCTAACAATTATAATCATTTTATCTTTTTGTTTGTTTTAGTCCAGTACTAACCCCACAAGTCCTACATTAAGGTCAACTGAAGCATCGTAGATTTTTATCGTTTCAACTTTTAATTTATTTATAACTAGTTGCGCCCCGCGGTTTCACCCGCGTAAATGTCGATCCCGTAGGAATATCGAGATAAAAAGTAGCTTATATGTTAATCCAGGGTGTCTACCTCCATACAAAATTTTATCAAAATTGGTTCTGCCGTTTGAGCGTGAAGAAGTAACAAACATATACACACACACAAACTTTCGCCTTTATAATATTAGTATGAAGTATGATAATGCACACTTGCTTAACGACAAAAAAATTCACGCGAATTTATCTCAGACAAAGACTTAGATCAATTTTCTTCCTAGACCTTTCGACTGAAGATTACATTTGAATAGCTCATGCTAAACCCTGGTTGGACCAAGTCTAGCGAGACATTCGTAGAGTCCCAGGCTTGTAAGAGGTCTTAGGCACATCGTCCAAGACGCAGTTTAAAAGTAACGTGTTACAAACTCAAATCACCAGTGAGTCAGAATATGAGTCCACAGTACAAGTATTTCAATGGTCGACGCTGTCTGCTTCATGTACGGACCACTATGAAATACCAGTGCTACTCTCGAGTAGCGTCGTGAACGACGGGCCTATATAAATTCGGGTGATAGGTTGCTGGCAACAGTCGCCCCACAAACGCTCAACTGTCGCTCCAAAATCGTTCAAATTGGAAACCTTGAAAGTTAGCTATTTTCGTCAAACTGTTATAATAGGAAACCCTCTATAGTTTATAAGTATAGATTGCTTTGTTAAGAGTTATTGTGAACTTTCAAAGGTGAGAACACAAAGCCATGGTTCAAGGTTTACTGCTATAGAAATTCCAGTTCCTGTACGATTTCATTAGAAATTTTGTAGTCATGCAGAATGGAAATACACATAAAGGCGGTTTGTAGGTATATTTTACTGACTGATAAGTTAAGTTGGCTATTGTGAAAATAAAAGGGAAAATTCATACTTACATTGTAAAAGAAATGTAGGTAGATAGTTTTAAGGCTCTGTGCCTAAACCTAGGACACCATAAAACGCTCAGTTTTTTGTCGCACAGTTAATCGTATTATCAAATGTTTAAAGAAAAGACTTATTCAAAAATATTTCATATAAATAAAATAATATAATGATAAAACAATCGTAAAACAGAGCTCAAAAAATATTTTCGTCGCATAATTATCAATATTTTAAGCGTAAACTATCATAGTTTTAACTAATGTTTTTAAAAGGAATTCAATCAACTGAGAGGTGCCCCTTGTGGAGCTCCACATTGCTGTCAATGCGGTGAAGCAGTTGACTGCCTCGGACATCATGGCCTATCCTGCAGCAAGAGCGCTGGTCGGATGGCACGAAATGCCAAATTAATGACATCATCCGTCGGGCCCTTGTCACCGCCGTTGTGCCAACTGTTTTAGAACCCAATGGCTGGGCACGCGACGATAGGAAGAAGCCAGATGGAATGACCATAATGCCTTGGAAGTTGGGTAGACCCACGGAACAGATAAAGTGGTAGACCTTTGGTGTGGGATGCAAACTGTGTCGACAACCTCGCGCCATTGCATATTCCTAGCACGGTAGACTGAGCTGGGGCGGCTGCTGCAGGAGCAGAAACCTCAATCGGCGCAATATAACAATCTTATTGGGAGCTATATGTTTGAGCCGTTTGGTGTTGAAACACTAGACCCTTGGGGTCCGAGTGCTCATCGAATATTTCGGGACATCGCAAAGTGGTTGGTTGACTGTTCACGTGAACAGAGCTGGCCTATTTTTAGCCCAAAGAATCAACATTGCCATCCAACGTGGTAATGCTGCCAGCCTTTTGGGCACTTAACCCATTGACAGCGATGCGGACGAATTTTTTGTTGCTTAATGAGCTCCTCCCTTTTCTTTTATTTTTTATATACATATATAGTCGTAAAAAATATAATATATTTATTATATTTTAGTATTACCTTCTAAATTTTAATTAAGGTTTTTTGTTAGTAATGTAGTTAAGCCGTTGGTCCCGGCTGTCATTCGTGGATCTTTGACAGTCCTTACGGGTAGTCAGAAGCCCGAAAGTCTGACAACCAGTCTTACCAGTAACTGGGTTGTGGAGGTCAGATAGGCAGTCGCTTCATGTAAAATACTGGTATTCAGCTGCATCCGGTTAGACTGGAAGCCGACCCCAACATAGTTGGGAAAAGGCTAGGCAGATGATGATGATGTTAGTAATGTAGTCGTTGTAAATAAATAATCAAATATTACTAAGGAAGTAAGTAGGTACTTACCTAAAAGTTTCTCCATTAAACCGTGGACTTATTTTTAAATTTTATGAAAGCCTCAAAAATACCTTTATTTTGATGGCCATTTGATTCAACTAATATTAAACTCATATAACCTTATTTATGGCCGCGAGCCGCTATTGTTAATTATTTATTTATTTACTTTATGCACAAGTAAAAAACTGTACAAAAACGGACTTAATTATCTAAAAATTTGCTTCTTACCGCGCCTTAAATTATCCATAAACATAATTTAAATTGGTCCAAGTTAACCTCGAGTGCCAGCAATATTAATTCTAGAACTCTACCAACAAGACTATTTGCTTCTTCATAATGTTTGCCCACAAAAATTTCATCAAAACATCCTCTCCTATGGACCCTTTTCCAGGAAGATAAGATTAATTACAGTGACAAATATCTTCCAATAAAGGCATCTAAGGTTGGTATCAATCTCAAGCGAATAACTTGATTGGATTCTGCGGTCAATGCAAGTCAAGGTTACAGGAGAAAGTGTCAAACCTGAAATACGGAATTTCATTTGGAACTTTTAGAACAAAACCTTAATGGTGTTATTTTCTAGAACGGAATCGATGAATGTTCGAATACAAAATAAAATTGTAGTCTCAAGCTCATACAAAAGCTTTGATAATCCAGCTGGTTATCAGGGTAATCAAGTTAAAGTGTGTGTTCAATCTTAAAAGTGTGAAATTTATGCAAAATTTTCGCTGTTGTAACATTTAAACTTCAGTTTCCTAGAAGAGCATTTACGTCATATTTATAACTGATAACATGAAAATCTGGATTTTAAAAAGGAGTCATAAACGCTCTATAAGTATTTGTATATTATGGCCGCATAAGCCGGTCGCACCTCTTATAGGAAACCATAGCCTTAGGTTTGCTATTAATTATGTACCAAAATTAACGAAACGAATTAATACAAACTTACACGTTTTTAGACAAGAAGATTTTTATTTAAAAAGCGACCCGAGTTGGAGCGTAATTTTTTTTCCATTTATACAGTTTGTAGCAATAATTCAACTCACGAAGACATCGCCATCATCTTTGTACTAAATTATCGTTTATTATCTTGTTCGCTATTGTTATTTGATTTAGGAGGCGAGATCTCCACATTAATCTGCATACAATTACGGCGGTCGATCGTCGGTAGATTCGACCAATGAGATGGAGCCTAAATGTAATTTACTGACCGCATGAATGTTCACATGAACAAGTTCCTATGCTCGTAAAGGTTTTATCTTGGATCCCCACAGCCCATTAGTATTTAGGTATTGCGGGTATCAGTATCCAATTTGTACGTACCTAAACAAGAGAAGGCTCGCTACGGTTGGAGCCATCGACCGCTCAACTAATGTATTCCTTTCAAACTCTGGCCCATTGTGAGACAATAATGTATCCGACAAAAACCATTCACGATGTCCTCTAACTTACCGTCATGGTTACTTTTCGGGTATATTGATACTTAAAACAATGTGGGCTTGCGTCAACTGAGGCTACGAAGCAACAACCAAAACGTGATTCTGCTTTGTAATTGTAGATTTGACTTATATTCGTCCTGTCCAAAAAAATAATTGCACTCGTACTACTTACCTACTCGCCTGAAGAACGCAGCGACCAAAACACGCCGCTTGCAGGCTATACCAAAACTTTGAGTCAGACTTGTTCCACGTGCGTGCGCATTGAATAGATTCATAGCGGTTGTTTCTAATGAAATCGAAGGTAACTTGGAAGATTACGAGAATCTAGGTAACATTATCTAATCTTATAAATTAACTTTCAGTGTTTTCAGAATTAAACGCAATTAAGTTATTTTTAGATACTCGTCGTTTACTTTGTGAATTAAAATCTGCATCAGAATCCGAGGCACTTACACCCGGTTTCTGATTTGAAGAAAGTAGCAAATCTCAACTAATTATTCTCAAATACAGTCATACTTCATACTTAAGTCATACTTAAGTACAGATTAAGATGTTCTCAACTTCAAATTCTCAATTCAGAAACTGGGTGATAATCTATAAAATCATTAAGCACATAGAAGACAGTTTCTCCAAACCAATTATCCAAGTTACCGACAAAGGCAGTCGTACGTGTAAGCTTGCATCTACGCGCACTAGACGGTGAAGTTTTTCCATCGGTAATTTTCCTACAAACTGGTCATAAGTCACAACTGAGCACAAATTCTTTACATTGTGGTCTTTGTGGAAAAATGCGCTTTTAACACTTTCTGCGAGAAATGCTTGAACTTCGCATTGTACCTGACACATTTCTGCGAAAACATGGCCGTGGTAGGTGAGCTACAATTTTTTTCGTTCCATACATAAGTACACAAAAATAAACAAAAAAAAAAAAAAAACTCGCGGTCAACGTTCCCAAAATATTCGGTAAGCGGGGTTTTTGCCCAATCCGGTCAGAAATCAGTGTTACATCTCTTTTCGATCGGACATCACGAATTCGGGAACCCGCTTCTGATTCGAATTTGCAAAAAACGGATGAGATATTATAAAAATCGATTTTATTGATTATAAACAAGCCGACGGGCATTATTCGGACGTTGCACGTTTTTCGTTGATTGCACGAATAAAAAAAAGAAGAAATAAAGGTGATATGTTCCTCAATAGGTCGCTATTTGAATATCTGACATTCATTCAATTGTATTTCATTACCGATTTGATTCACATTACGTGTAACGCTGACATCATGACTTACTTATTCAAATTCTTTTCAGCTTTGACACAAACGGAATTGTTTAGGGTTACTGCTATCTGTTGCCAAGTGGAAAAAACCTTGTCATTGACCTAATTAAGTAAATGAACTTGATTTTTTTTGCATAGGTACGAAAATATTGTCGATAAAAAGGATGTGTTCTGACCAGTTGGTTCATAAAACTAATTACAAGATAATAACTGTAACAAGAATAAATAAGAAACTTGTAAAGGAACATAAAAAATAATTTGTGCTATGAATATTCAAGTGTATATCAGTCATAAAGCAGGATAATAACTTTGCAGCAGTCAGTCACAGCCCTAAAATTCGCATATTAACGTTCATCAGTCATCGGCCCCCGTCTTCCGGTTATATTTCATAGTTCAATGCCTCACTAGAACCACGTCCCAATTGACGACCTTCAGCAAATTTGACGCACACAACAGCAAAAATAAATTCGAGTCTAAACACCAATTTCATCGCAGTTTCTGTATGAAATGCCACTAAAACTATATGAAAACACAGCATTGTATGAAGAATATTACGAAAAGATCTCCATTTATTTGTATCGATTCAAGGTTACATAATATCGCAGTGCGAGATTAGAAGACGGTGCGTACGATTTTTTAAATTTCCTTCCAGTCTTTGCTTGTGTATAATTAAGTTTAAGAATAAAATTATGTTTTGTATTGAATATATTAATAATGTTTGGTCTACAATAAATTCTGCATAAGTAGAAATGTAATTTTTACCTACGGGATGCATATAGGTACATAAGGAAATACATCATGCAAAATTATTGTTTTCCGGCTTAATACTGTCAGTAAGTAATATCAATTACATACTGTCGGTCGGTAATTGATATTATAATCTATAATATTTTTAGTAGGTACATGTAACTTCTTGCGAGTAAAAAGAAACGCTTTTACTGAAACTTCCTCTCCGTAGATGGGTAAAATTCATCGATCATATTCGGATATGTCACAAAAGTTAAAGTTTTTTGTGAGTGATGATACCTAGCACTTAGTTCCCTCCGTTCTCTCTTTACTTAAGTTATGTCAATATCATGTTTTTAGATTTTTTTTTGTACATTTACACGGCGATCGAAACGTATATTGCTTACGATAAATCTATGCAAATTAGTTCAATAAAATATTTAGCATCACTCCAATTTGGAATGGACACGATACGGCCTACAATTTGTTTGTTGAGATGTTTGCTACGGTTCTGTAAAATGTGTAATTTATTTACAGCATGAACGATGTAATTCACATAATTTATAGCTCAACTTTTTATTAGATCTTACGTTTTGTTTGAACTGCTTTAAAGATTTTTGTTGAAACAATACATTTTCTTTTGTAACTTTCCAGCTTATTCGCAGTTTCGTTCTTTAGGAAGCAAACAATTGAATTGGAATTCAGCGCTTTTCTTTTTCTGGCTGTTTCCCAAGTGATCCGATTTGGAACAAAGCGGCTGTTACGACGCGACCCCAGTTGCCGTGGCTATTCAGTCCAAATTTTGTTCGCGCCATTATGTTATTTACTCAGACGCAAATAAATTATTTTTTTATTGCGTTGGTGCAGCAGACGCTGCCGATCATTGGTTTGACATTCAGACAGTCTAGCTAACTCATTGCATCGGTGTATCCACTTGACGGCCAAATGCAGGTCCACAGTATCCTTGTTAACGAATTAGGACCCAAATCTTGTTGGTATTAAAGTTTATTTTCGTTGAGCCGAAAGTCTCCGGAGATTGCATTCGATACCCGAGCTCACAGTTCATAATGACCGTGCATTTCATACTCAAGGGCAAGGGTACGAATTATTCGTCGGATCTGTTGACCGTTTCGTCTCTGAAAGACTTATTCGCTATTGTCGGCGAACTGATATGAATTCGCGGTCGAACCCATTGTTTCGTGGTCGTCGTCACTTTCAATATATTTCGTGGGGCGCATCGAAATAGACGCTATATGCATTCGCCTTGATTAAAAGGAACCGCAGAATACCTCACATGACATTCATATTCACATTTTCTTTTTATTGTGTGGTCCCTTTGAAATTGTATTTTTAACCGACTTCAAATAGGAGGAGGTTCTCAATTCGGATGTTTTTGTTTTTATGTAGATATGTTCGGGCATATCTCCGTCATATATACCTAGACGGATTTGCAAAATATTTTTTTTTTCAAAAGAGGTTTATTCCGAAATGGTCCCATCTAAATTTCGTAAAGATCTGATGATGAATTTCGGAGACAGACAACGGAACTCTTCAATAAATGCCAGCAAATCAACCGCGATTGCTGCTGTCGCATACGTACCTATGCATTGTTTACGAAATGACATAGTATAACATCACGCCTGTACCCTCTAAAGGGGTATGCAGTTGTGTTCAGTATACCACGGTACACCAACATTTCTGTAAAAAAAAAATATTGGGGTACCTCTAATCTTGCGAGTAAATTCGGGCTTAACTTTTTTGTTTATGAATTGATTTAATTAAACGACTTCAAAAAAAGAAGGACGTTCTCAATTTGGTTTATACTTTTTTTATTAAATGTATATTCAAGCATAACTCCGTCATATTTATTTATTTATTTGATTTATTTATTAAAAGTAACACATGTCCACAGACATACAAGTATTAGCATGCAGTTCTAACCAAGAGAAAACTTATAACCAAGAGAAAAACATATTATGACTGACGGATTTGCAAAATTCTCTCATTTTTGGTTTTTAATCAGTGTCAAATCGAAAACGCGGAACTAACGACACGGACTTACACTTACGACAATTTAAGTTATTTTTCACTTTGAGGTGTTTTTTTTTTTGTAAGAAAGTTTTTATTATTATTTCTAAGTAGAATCGTGTCTAGACTAAATTTGTTTTTATTATGTGTAACGAAATCTTCTTTTTGTTTCAGGTCTAAATTCGACGGTTTCAAAGTCGTGTGTATCGAAAAATAATAGGTATAAGTAATAATGTGGTAGTATTAATATAGTTATCAGTCAATTCCCTAAGTGTAAGTTAAAATTTCGCCCGCGGTTCAGTGCAGAGTGAAAAGTGGAGAATATAACGGGAGCCAAGAGGAGCACCGGGTTCACCCCGGTGACAGACAGGTGAGCAGTATGTCTGAATATGACACTTTTATATGAAACATAGCGGTACCCTCCATGGCTCGGACAGCACGTTGAGCCGTTGGTCCCGGCTATCAGTTAAAAGAAAAAAAAAAGATAATACGTTTATTTGCGCTAAACATTAGGCAGATAAAGAACACAAATACGAAAACAATAACAAATTGGGGGTAAATATGAGTCACATCCACGCAAACCGGCCATCGAGTTGTAGATCTTCGACAGTCGTTACGGGTAGTCAGAAGCCCGAAAGCCTGACAACCAGTCTTGTCAAGGGGTATCGTGTTACCAAGTAACTGGGTTGTGGAGGCAGTCTATCCATGTAAAATACTGGTATTCAGCTGCATCCGGTTCGACTGGAAGCCCACTCCAACATAGTTGGAAAAAGCTAGGCTAGATGTTGATGACTATTTAATATGAAACATTTCTTGAAATCTATCCGCACTGGGCCCGCGTGGTGGATGGCACTCTCTTTCACAGACAAGAGTCCTGTACAGTCCAGTGGGAACGTTATATGCTGATTATACTATGCATATGCTATTTTATTGGCCGGGTTGTAGGTCAGCACCTAATTACTGACTTCTTGCCGCCCCCCGCTCCGCTTTCAGCCTAAATCGTGACCCGCAATATCACGAACTCATAATATACTGAGCATTCATGACATATGACCTCGCACTTTTTAAACTAATCACTCCAACGTTCACGCTTTTACTAAATGCTTTTAATTTCCCCATTGCGCTGACATGTGCTTAAATCTACGTAACATTATATTAATTACTATAATGAAATTGAACATGACGCATAATCATATATCCGCCAATTAACGCGTTCTCAAAAACATTGTAACTTGATTTTAATGTCTCATAAACAAATTAGCAAATTAGTACTTAGTAAAAATCAACTAGTATTTTAATTAAGGAAATAGCTGAGGGCGGCTCGAACCTGGTGTGATTAATTAGCGAGTCTCACGTATCCATTTTATCTATATTCATTATCTAAGCGGCAGAGGCACGATTTTGTAGATTTTGTGAACGGAAAAAAGATTATTTGCATATTGACTGCGCTAATGGTCTGTTGGGACTTCGGGAGCCAAACATGAAATTTAATTTGCTTTTGTATTCTATCGCAGTATTTGGGATTATTCCACTTTACCTCACCAGTGGGACAAAGTGGAATGCTTACGATTCAGCCCTATTGGGAAAAAGTGTACGTACCTACTCAGAGTTAATGCGAGTGTAATTTGCCCCAACAAAATCAATTACTGGGGCACGACAACATTGTGAGCATTCTACTTTGTCAAACTGGTGGGACAGATTGGTGGGGTAGAGTGGAATAATCCAGTATTTGTTGTAGTACCTACTTTTTAATTTTTAAAATGATTTTTGTAACGTTATTCGGTAAAATACCTCGAGGCACTAGATAAATCAATCCGTTCCTATAAATAGATTCATATTTTACGTCCTCATTCTCACTCTCCGTTCGACGCTCGCCGTGGACGGTCGTGCTGCCCGCTCTCGCTCGCTGCACGCCCCCACCGCCTCGCCGCCCCGCCACCGCCCGCTCTCGCTACGCTAGCCGTAACGAGCTCAGTAGTCTCCGGACTACGCCCGCACCCTGTCAATAGCCGCCTTTTTCAAGGCGTGGTTGATAGAAGTTGTTTCTTTAAGAGAGAATCGTCATCACACGTGTCGTCGAGGTTTTTGGCCCCTTCCGGGTAAAAACCACAGTTTCGTGGTCCTTGGTGGATACCTCACGGTGCCAACGAAGCCAAGGGGGTGGTGCCCCAATCTCACCCGCCGAGCCCCATCAGGGCGAGGCTGTCAATTGGAATCGGGAGCTAGAAGCTTGGCCTTGGGGGTGGCTCCTAGTCAGCTCTAGCTTCGTAACTAATCCCTTGTCCACAGCTCGCGTCTAGTACGGTTGGGTGTGTCAACCCCTTCGTACTAGAAGCCGGTCTAGGGTGTCTCTACACCCATCGCACAGACTGGTTAGGGCCCCGTTCGCACAATAAGATCGGCGACGGGTCACAAGCTTAGGGCTCACTTCAGGTACTCACCTCCCTGTCTCACACCCGACAGGGAGGGTAGGATCTCACACCCCCGGGCCCATCCACCCGGGGTGCTAGGTTGTTAGGGATTCACGCCCCCTATGGTTCTTCCCTCTCCCCGCCCCCATCCCGATCATGGCAGACGCGGTCATATTGGCGTTCGTTAAAGAGGTCCTCTTCAAGGACCCCTCTTTCGTTAACCAGTATGCCCAACGTCTTATAAATTTTAGACGCCCTCCCGGTTCGGTCATTGACTTTAGCGACGCGCTAGTCAGCCCCCTCTTTCCGCCAAACTCAGGCGAAATCCCCGAGGCCGCCGCCGCCTCCCCTCCCGCACCCTCCGTGCAAGCCCCCTCGCCTGCACCTTCTGTGCCAGCCGCCGCCCCCAAACCAGCACCTTCCGTGCCAGCCCCCAAACCCGCACCCTCCGTGCCAGCCCCCAAACCCGCACCCCCCGCGTCAGCCCCAAAACCCGCACCCTCCGTGCCAGCCCCAAAACCCGCACCATCCGTGCCAGCCCCTAAACCCGCACCCTCTGTGCCCGCCCCAAAACCCGCACCCTCTGTGCCAGCCCCATCACCCGCTCCCTCCGTGTCCGCCCCGAAACCCGCACCGTCCGTGCCAGTCCC
Source organism: Gortyna flavago (assembly GCA_963669345.1). Taxonomy (NCBI): domain Eukaryota; kingdom Metazoa; phylum Arthropoda; class Insecta; order Lepidoptera; family Noctuidae; genus Gortyna; species Gortyna flavago. The sequence goes on from OY770132.1 coordinate 6,935,245, forward strand.
CGATCCCGCACCTTCCGTGCCAGCCGCTACCGCAGCAGATACTCCAGAGAGTATGGACACGTCCGTACCCCAATCTCAATCCGACTCAGAGGAAGCCCTCTCTGACTCTTCGTCCTCCTCGGAAGACGACTATATAGTCGTCGGAAAGGGTGGCAAGAGAAAGAAGAACGCCTCCTCTCACGCCAACAAGGCCAAAAAGTCGGTCGCGGTAATCCCTTCTAACCCCCGCCCCCCCACCCCAACCCCCGCCGCACCGCAGGCCAATCCCGCGTCTAGCCTCTCGGCTACCCCTCCCGCTTCGAACGCAAAGAAGCCACGACCCCCGCCCCCCATCTATGTCCAGGATAAGTCCAAATGGACAGAAATCTCCAAAGCGTGTGTTGATCAAAAGATCAACTACACGAACGCCCGCTCAACCCAACAGGGTATTAAGGTAACGGTCGCCTCGTCCTCGGACTACAGGGACCTTACCCGTCTCCTCCAGTCAAGGGCTTACTCCTTCCATACGTACTCCCTTCCGGAGGAAGTCCCCACCCGCGTAATCATCAGGCGCGTCCCCAAAGAAATCCCCACCGAGGAGATCAAAGAAGACCTTGCTTCACAAGGCATCCCCGTCTCAGCAGTCCATCGCTTGCACAAAGCATGGAAGGGCCTAGTCTACGACATGGTCCTGGTCATCTGCGACCCTACTGAAGGACATCACCCCATCTTCAAGGTGAAGTCAGTCTGCTCCCTCTCGGGTATCTCTATCGAGAAACCCAGGAAGTCCAACCTCATCGGACAATGCCACAGGTGTCAACTGTATGGCCATTCCCAATCCCACTGCTACGCGACACCTAGATGCGTCAAGTGTCTAGGTGCCCACGGCACGTCAGACTGTCCCCGCCCTAAAGACCGCTCTCAGTGCACAGAGCCACCGAGCTGCGTTCTTTGCGGCCAATCCGGGCACCCGGCTAACTACCGTGGCTGCCCCAAGGCTCCCAAGTCTTCTTCTCCCAAACTGACGAAGCGCGCGAGCGACCGTCAGCAAAGGGAAAGCCCCTCTGTGAGGATCCCGATCCCTTCCTCCCAGATGCCCGATAGGCTCAGTCCCCAAAGGCCCTCCCCATGGGCGAACCTCAACCACCTCAAAGCTCCCGCAGCTTCGGTGCCCCCCCCACCCCCGACTATCCCAGCGCTGATGGCAACTGTCATCCCCGCGCCATCAGTAGGCCCCTCGGTCCCAGTAGCCCCACCGGTAGCCCTTCCCGCCGCCGCGCCCAGGGCTCCCGCTGGTCCCAGTAGGTCCCCCCCGACCCCCGCCTCCCGCCCCCAGCCTAGCAGCATGGAGGTAATAATCGGTGCTTACGCAGCTTTTATTGCCCCCGCAAATGCCATGGCAGCGGAAATCCAAGCCTGTAACGGCAATCCTCGGCGCATCGCCGAGATTTTCAATGCGTATCCTCAGATTACGCAAGTCATGCAAACCCTCAACTTCTAAAAGCTCCAATGGCTTTACAAAGAATGAGCGTTACCAAACCCCGATCCCTTAGACTAGGGTTTTTCAATGCAAACGGCATTAAAAAACAACGCGAAGAGATCGCCGCGTTCCTCCGCGATCACCAGCTCGATGTCCTCTTAGTCCAGGAAACCTTCCTGAAGCCCCATCTGCGGAACCCGAGCATTGCCAACTACAAGATAGTTCGCAATGACAGGTCTCGCTGCCACAAGGGCGGTACCCTCATCTACTATAGGAAGTCCCTCCATTGCATCCCGATAGACCCGCCTGCCCTCATCTCTCAGCTAGAGATCTCTATCTGTCGGCTCGGCATGACCGGTCACCCCTCAATCACCATCATCTCCGCTTACATCCCGCCCACCAATGGTGCGGAGGATCCCATCTCTCTCTCTACCGATTTCACTACCCTCTTCGGTATGAGTGACTCCGTCATCATGGCGGGGGATCTCAATGCCAAACATCCCGCTTGGAATAGCAGCACGACCTCTACCAGAGGTAGGATCGTGTTCAAACTAGGCGACTCCCTCATTTTCGATATCATCGCTCCGATGTATCCCACTCATTTCCCGGGCGACCCCGCCCAACGTCCTGACGTTCTCGATGTAGCGCTTCTCAAGAATGTAAACCTCCGTTTGCAGTCTATCGAGACGGTACAAGAGCTCGACTCTGACCATCGCCCGGTCATCTTGCACCTGGCCCCCTATTCGGGCCTCCCGCACGACCCCAACCAGCCCCCCCAGACCAAAATAGTCACCGACTGGAGGAAAGTAAGCGAAAGACTGAAATCCACCACGTCTCCCCACTTAGACTCCATCCCCGAGCAAATTATCTCAGTCGCAGACACGACTGGGGCGATCGACTCGTTCACAGAGCACGTTCAATCCGTACTGACGGATTGCTCACGGGAAGTTCCAGTGATGGAAGACCATCGCTGGAAACTGCCCGATGACGTACGTGAACTGGTGACCGAGAAGAACGCTGCCATTCGTGCCTATGACTCTTTTCCCTGCGACGCGAACAAATCCCACATGCGCCATTTACAGCGTGCTGTAAAGAAACGCATAGGGGAATGGCGCTCCGAGGGATGGGATAAGATGATCGGCGAACTCGAGCCCACCCACCACGCCTTCTGGCAGCTCCAGAGGAAGCTCCGCTCCTCTGAAGAGGCCACAGTTCCTCCCCTCACACGCCCCGACAAAACGGTCGCTTTCGAAAATCTCGAAAAGGCCGAATGCCTAGCCGACAGCCTAGAGGCTCAATGCACTCCCAGCTCTCAACCAGTAGACAGAGCGCACCTCGACGAGGTGAACGCTGAAGTCGAACGGAGAGCCTCCCTCCCGCCAGTCGAAGACCCTGATGATCCTCTGCCTCCCGTCACTCCCGACGAAGTGCAAGACATCATAAAAGGGCTCGCAACCCGCAAAGCCCCCGGTTCGGACGGTATCACCAATAGGGTGTACAAACTCCTCCCCGCCCCCCTCATACTGCTCATGACCGCCATCTTCAATGGCGCCCTGAGCAACAACATCTTCCCCCAAATGTGGAAAGAAGCCACAGTCATAGGCATCCCAAAGCCAGGCAAGCCCAAGTCTGAGCCCTCCAGCTACCGCCCCATCAGTCTGCTCAATGTTTTCGGTAAAGTCTACGAGAGGCTTATTTATAAGCGCCTCAAAGACTATGCCGAAGCAAAGAGCCTCATCCCCCCCGAACAGTTCGGTTTTCGCACGAAGCATTCGTGCATCCACCAGCTCCACCGCATAGTCGAGCACATTAGCGCTGCTTTTCAGCGAGGTGCTTCGACAGGCGTCCTGTTCTTCGATATAGCGAAGGCGTTCGACAAGGTCTGGCACAATGGCTTATTATATAAGCTGTACCTGCTAGGTGTGCCAGACCGTCTCGTGCTCATCTTACGAGATTTTCTGTCGGACCGCACTTTCCGCTACCGTATCGAGGGCGCTCTCTCTCCCCCTCACCCCATCCGCGCCGGAGTCCCCCAGGGTTCCGTTCTGTCTCCCCTCATTTTCACCCTGTTCACTAGTGACATCCCGAACAGTAAAAAGGCACAGTTGGCGCTCTTCGCCGACGACACTGCCATATACTGTTCGGGTGTCAACCAGTCATCCATAGCTCGAAACCTCCAAACCTCCGCAAGCGCCTTGAGCGATTGGTTCCGGAAATGGAGAATCGAGGTCAACCCCGATAAGAGTCAGGCGGTCATCTTCTCGAAACCGCGCAAACTACCCCCCCCCCTCCCGCGCCCGATCTCTATGTATGGCAAGCCGATCCCCTGGGGAAAGCGAGCCAAATACTTAGGTGTCATCCTAGACCACAACCTCACCTTCAACGAGCACATAAAGACGGCGCGTTCGCGCGCCTCTTTCGCTCTCGGTAGGCTCCACTCTATGATAACTGCCCGCAGCAAATTGTCACTCAAGTGCAAATTGCGCCTCTACACCGCGGTCATCCGTCCCATCATGACCTATGCTTGCGTAGTCTTCGCACACGCCAAGCCGCGATTTCTGCATAAAATGCAAACCCTCCAGAACCGTTTCCTCCGAAAGGTCACGGGAGCCCCCTTCTATGTCCGAAATGTGAATCTGCATCTAGATCTCAGACTCCCCACCATCCAGCAGTTCATGAAACGCCTTTCCAAGCGCTTCTTTGACTCTGCCATAAAGCACCCCAATCCCCTGATTGCGGCGGCCTCCCGATACACTCCCTCCCGCATAAGTAGGATTCGCCGACCAAGGCATACCCTCACCATCCCCGACGACGCCACTACCCTCCTCCAGGAGAGCAGTAAGGCCACGAGTACTCTCAGTCGACAACACAAAAACAAGCTCAGACATCCGTCCTTCCGTCCTCGCCGCCGAGGCCCGTCGCGACGCCCCGCACCATCACCGTGCCCCCCCCGACCCTTGCTCGAGCCAGCCCGCGCAGCTGAGCCTGTAGTTTTAAATTCGCCCCTAAACACCAATAATAATACCGATCCAGCCTGTCCCTTGCTGTCCTCTTCCAGCGACGCCCTGAGCCGAGGTCCGAACCCCGCAGGGGGTTACCCTTAGCGCTGTCGCTTAGTTTTTAAGTTATTGTATGCCCTGGCTGGAGGCCTTAATTCGAGGCATCCACAGGAAAGTCCGGTTAAGCAGTAGCCATCCTCATAAAGGATGAACTGCGAGATGCCATTGTTAAAAAAAAAAAAAAAAAAAAACGTCCTCATTCAAAATTTATAGTCATGTCAACATATAACGAATAAAAACATGAATATTATGGAACTTATTATGGACATATCATTTGAAGCCTGTGGTGACAGGATGGGCCCATAAACAGGCTCCGTTGGCCCGTGATACTCGTATATTATACTATACACATGCAATTTAAAATGTCATAAGTTATTACACGAAGATCGTATATTCCACAACCTAGATAAGTAGTTAGGTTTATTATACATTCATCATCTGCGTAGCCTTTTCCGAACTATGTTAGGGTTGGCTTTTAGTCCAACCGGATGCAGCTGAATACCAGTATTTTACATGGAGGCACTGCCTGTCTGGCCCCTACATCCCAGTAAATGGGTAACTCAATAGGTTTGATACCCTTTGCAAGATTTGTTGTCAGGTTTTCAGGCTTCTGAATACCCGTAACGACTCATTAGAGTCATTAGAAGATATTTGACAGCCGGGACCAACAGTGTAACGTGCTTTCCGAGTCACGAAAAGGACTTTATAACGAATTAATGGTTAATTAACCCATCCATGGACCGACTTCGGCAGGCGTAGCTTAACCACGTGCGCGAGTTATTATTTAGACATGAGTAGCCAGAGATGTTGGTTCAGTAATTAACCTTAAACATAGTACTTACATCTATTATAGTTTTAGAAAAAAAAAACAGTTTTGTCTACAAAACTGTTTTTTTTTTCTATTATAAAACTGATTTTTAGATAACGCTCTAGCGTTATCTCTTTCACTTATACCTGAATGATAGTCTCTTTTTTAATCTTAATGTGCTATATTTACGGCTGAATACTGTTCAACCAACTCAGCCTATCGTAGTCTACTGCTGGACATAGGCCTCTCCCAGGCTCCGCCAAACCACCCTGTCTTCCGCCTTCTGCATCCAGTCTGTCCCAGCCACCTTCCACCCATCTAGCTGGGGGGCGTCTTACGCTACGCTTAACGATACGCGGTCTCCAGTCCAGTAATCGTCTGTTCCACTCGCCATCGGTCCTTTGACACACAAGACCAGCCCACTACCACTTCAGCTTGCTCACTCTGCAAGCTTACGATACTGTTCTAAATTTTTAAGTCTTTCAGTACAATGAACGGAGAAAAACTCAGTATTTCCGCTTAACAACCTTATTGCTATGGTAGTGTTAATTGAATTACAGGCATCTGTTAATTGTTACCTTAAATTTTTATGTGTTTTTGTAACTGATTACGAAGATAAAATGAGGTGTGGTCATTCACTCTTGAAGGTACCTATAGTTAGGTTTGACCACAGATATAGATAGACCTAGATAACGCAATGAACACCGAGCGTGCCATTTTTTGACTACCTACTATGACGTCACAAGCACTATCTAGTGATGGGAAAAATAAATGGATTCAAAGACGCCGCAGCGTGCGGCACCCGTCTCGCCACACCCCCGGGGCCTAGCGCCAGCGCTCACGCTCACCTATCCGGCAGCTACAGGCCTGAGCGCGAAAGTGGCGGCTTACGATTTTTGTACGTAAGCTGGGCACGCGAAACAGTTGCTCTTACGTTATCTAGGTGTATATATCTGTGGGTTTGACAGATGAAATAATGATTTTAACAGATTTATTTTGTCAGTCCGGGCTATGGTGCTGATCACAAGTTAGTTTTTAAATCAAAGTTAAAGAACAAAGCTAGTAATTACATAATAGAAAAAAAAACGAGGTAAATAATTGATTATGATACACAGTTATTTTTTACCTCTGACGGCAGTAATCCAATAGCAACCCTATTGTAACGAAAACAAAGATCTCTGTGATGAGAGACTTCTCAGTAGCAGCAATACAAGAGCAATCTTATCTAAACGATATTAAAGATCACTGTGATTTTGACTCAAATAAACTTCAGAAAAGTAGATATTAGGTTCAAAAATGGACGCACGAACTTAGTTAAACTGTCGTCTTGTCTCAATGACAGTTTGCGCACTTGTACCATTATCACGATCACGCATTAAGCCGGTCGTCTACTAAGGGCCTATAAGTGGACCGAGTGAAAAAGTTCACTCAGACAGCTGAAAGTAATGGACTCGTGATCTTAGACTATTTCATAATAATAAAGTGTGATGAAAAATGATAAAGTGGTTGCAAGCCTTAAGTATGAGGTCCTCGGTACGATTCCCGGGTCGAGAAAAGTGTTATTGGGTTTTTCCATATAATTTCTCAACTGCAGCCCGGAGTCTGGTTTTCTGCCCGATTGATGGCAATAGGCTGGTCCCCTACTATATGGGACTGAAACATAACTGGTAAAACGTTGGTGTCCTAGTACACCTATGCCTAACCCTCCGGGGCGTATAATACAGGCGTGATGTTTTTCTTTTCCATTTTATTTTAAACTTGTGAAACTTAAAATCTAAGTATAAGAGTTTATTTCCAAAAGAAAAATTCCCGTTTTGAGCATGATCCAAAGTATTAGTATTATATTATTCAGAAGTTTGTCATACTAATCTAGTCGGACATATCTTAAACCTAACCACCAATATTACTAACCACCAATATACTGGTACTGGTATTTCACCAATATTTTTAGAGTTATTTACCAATTTCAGAACACCAATAATGAGATTGTAATTTATTTACAACACAAATCACATAATTTACAAAATTATAAAGATGCAGCAAAAAACTGATTACAAAAGCACCGAGACAATAAAGCGTTAATAAAAATAAACATTGATTCAGGTATAAAAAATGAAGGATGGCAAGCTAATTAAATATTCTTGTCTGCCCACTGTTGGAGGTTGATCTTCATCAAACTGTCAAAGACACAATAGTTGGCAAACAAGGGACGGACTGACAGGGTAACAAAGGTTTGTTAGCTCTGGTGGATGACAGATCACACACGTGTAGGCACCTACACCGTAAACTACGTATCACGGTACTCGTAATGCGTAGATTACTGTGCATGATGGAGAGCTGAAAGATGGAAATATTCAGAAAGGAACATGTGTATGTCAAGACTGCCAAGACATCGATAAGAGTCTAAGGTCTTGGTCTCGAAGTCAGCGATTGCGGGGCGGTCTAAACAGCGACGACAACATCTTTATGATACAACATTTTCAAACATTGATCGTTAAAAAGGAAAATAAAAAGCACAACACGTGCCTTTAGACTGGTGCGCATCGCTCGTACACCGCTCCCCGCGCCGAGCCGCTGCCTTCGAGGCCACTTCCATACTCGTATGCATTGAAACGCGCCGGTCCCTGCGCCGGCGCCGCCGCCGAAGCCGCCCCGCCCGCATCGCTGACTTCGTGTCTGTAGCCTAAGAGACTACAATGACGTGTAAAGTAGCGTCCTACTGTCTGCTATAAAGGGTGGCAGGGACATCGACACGCGTGGACCATGGATTCAGTACATGATTCTTGACACCTTATGTTGAAATTTTTCATCGATTATTAAAAAAAATATCCGCTGTTTTATACAAAAGTGCAATACCTAAGCGGTCAAAATGTATGGGACATAATTTTTTTTATAACCTACGAAAAGTCTCTACATTCATCCATTTTAAAGCGTTTGATAATACCTAACGATAATATTTTTATGATGATGATATCCAAATACCTTCATAAAATCTTTACTGATTTAAGATTGTGTTAAATCCCACATTTAATTTTATCCAAAACGCATAAGAACATTAATCAATAATTAAAATTTTTGGGATCATCCTTTTTTATATGGCAATTCTTTATTAGCTTCAACACGATATCTTGTTACAATAAAAACAAGTCCATGACAAATTGTATTGGATATCATTATTTGACATTTACAAAAAAATATCGATTATAACATTATTGATTCGACTAAATAAAACAAAATACATTTAATTGCTTACCAAAATAATATGTGTTTGGTTTTTCCCGTCTCTAAAGGGTGCCAACGGAACCTTAATGTTACCAAGCCTCCGCTGTCCGTCCGTCTGTCTGTTAGCGGGCTGTATCTCATGAACCGCAATAGGTAGACAGTTAAAATTTTCCTAGTATAAATATTTCGATTGCTGCTATAACAACAATTAATAAAATTAAAGGCGGTCTCCATACAAGATACGTGTCTCTTTCGGGGTTTTTTGCCTTCTGGTAGAACCCATCATGTGCGAGTCCGAGTCGCACTTGGCCGGTTTTTATTTCGATATTTTAGTATAGAGACATCATTGGGCCAGGTCTCCAATGTAAAATTTCTCCTCTCACATGTAAAATTTCATCCAAATCCGTTCAGCCATTTTAGCGTGAAATCAAAACAAACAAACACATATCGCGTGTAATATTAAAGTTAGGATATCTTCACCAACTTTTACATTAAAGTAATCCTACATATTGCGAAGCCATTACTGTTCACAGCAATATCGATGCACCTGGTACTAACTGCCTTGACACTTACCCACGATTGACATAATGTAATCCATGTAAGTACCAGACGGACTTATCCACAACATTTTAAATAAGAACTTAATCTACGTGTTAAATTAGTATGAAGATTCTGTCTCGCGATACCAAGTTTGCACGACATGTTTCTTACATTAGCAATTTAAGGTCGCCTGGACTCCGACGACTTTGAACGAAGGAGTTCTCAACTAGTATTAACATTAAATATGTAAACAAATTGCTGGGTACAAGTTAGTGTCTTTTCATTTTGTTTGGAGGAGAATGAAGGTCTTCTAGCTGTTTCATCTAGTGTTTGCTGAAAACCAAATTCTTCTTTCTTTTTGGAGAAAAGACAACTTAACTGCTAAACATGGATCTTTAATGACCTATATGTTGCTGTTTATCATCTGGATGACACCTCAGTCTCGTTATGCAACAATCATGAACGAGGAAACAATGGTATCTTAGTTTTTATCATCTGTAAGTTAAGTTGAGAGCCTACGATGTGCCTTCTTTTCCCACTATCTTCCAAAATGAGGTCTTTGTCAAAGAATGGAAAGTTTTGCTCTTCATTTGATGATCATGATATCATTCCGAGTATTTGAACCAGTCTCAAATTGGATACTTACATCGTGTGTCTCTATTTACTCACGTGTCATTGTAATCTTCTTCTTCCCAACGTTTATTTTCTTGTGTTATGTGTGATGTGTACGAACACGGTAAGTTATTTTTCTATTATTGCATAGACAACATCACTCCGTGAAAATTTAGTTTCCTCATTGAGTTGCTTCACTAGTTTAGTTGCCGTAAATCGACTTCGTCCTCGAATTGGACTTCAAAATGAAACATATTTTATTTTATCTTCATCCAAAAATTTAAGATATGTTTTAATTTAGATTATTCGGTGTCCATCAGACATCAGTAACAGTATTGATCGGAGTATCCATTGCCATCATCACTAATGAAATATTTGCGAAACGAATCAGTATATAATTTCGACAATATTCTTGTGATTGGAAATACAAAAATCACTTTATTGCGGACAATCGTAAACGCGATGTCGCTCGTAACTTATTAAATAAACGTCATTTTAATCAAAATGGAGGAACCATTGTGTGATTCACAATTGAGGGCATCACTTTAAGGTAGACTGTCACTTGACGAAGTAATATCATTATTTTAGAAAGTTGGGCTTGGCAGTGACGCAGATGTCGATTTTGTTTTGTTTTTTTTGGCGACATTTGAAGAAGCGTCTTCTTGAAGCCGTCTCGCAAATTAAGTCCTACTTACAAAATAGGACTTAACTTGCGAGGAACTCTTGTACCTAAATATTTATTTTTAATGCTGAGAGCAAATTTTTTATACGTCGTTTTCATAGTTTCTATGTTTGTAAATATTAGTTATTCTAAGAAGGAAACTCTTTACATCATGTTTAGTAATGCACAGCTAATACCTACGTTACGTTAGCACCCACACCCAGATCAATCAATAGATCTTACCTAATGTCTACGATATAAACGAAATAGACCTACATTCACATCAAATGGAGCACAAAATCTCTTACAAATCCTTCTATCATTTAAACATATTCAGCCCGACAGTTCGGCCAGTAATGAAAGCAGATCATTCAACTAGACCAGTCGATTATAGACATTAGCTCGCGTACTCACAGATAGAACTGAATCATATTATTGCAAAACTCGCAAACATTCGCGTGCAGTGCAGCCTTGCCAGTCGTTATCAACGCTTCCCGGGCTGATGTCTGGGTGACCTTTGGATTCGCCGCTCGGAAACTAGGTCGTCAGCTTCTGACCTTTTTGTTTGTGTTACAGCGGGTTGAAAAAGATAAACGATCGAGCTCGAGCGCAGACGGAGACGCACGAACTCTATTTCGGGTGCAGCCGAACTGCACGGGGGAAGCGTGTCAGTCTAGCGCTGATATAAGGATGATTGAGGTCTGCTCGGACGATGGATTTAATTTTCGTTTAATAATAACACTGAGTTTATATCAATCTGAAGATATTTTCGATGGCGCGTTACTAATGTAAATAATTTTAAGATGCAAAAACTATTGAGATTGTCAATCACCATTTGTGTCTACGCATTTTTATACTTTCTCCAACAATTTTCATGGGAAGATACAAATCGGATTCCAGTTGCAACTTTACGCATTACAGCAATTTCGTTTCACGCCACATCGAGTAAACGAGAATTGCTACTTGAAAATAAAAATGTTGACTACGAACAATTTAGCAATGATTTATGGTCTGATAACATTTTATAGTTTTACGGTTTCCACGTAGGTTTGATGTGTACAAGCAATTAAGCGAAAACTTTTTTGTGTGATACTACTGTATTGTGTTGTTTCCACTAAAGTTGAAAGGAACTAGAATTGGTGCTTACTTTAAGAGAGACTCCCTTGAGGCTCGTAAAAGACAACTGAAAGTTTTCGATAGTGTTAGAAGTTTTATTTTATCCTATGTGGTAAACACAAAATCCGGCCACAGTTATCTATTTGCCAGTGGCGTTCATCATCTAACTAGACCATCCATTGTTTACTGTGGCAGTTCCACTGAGAAAATTATGGTATACCATATCTAAATGTGTGAATGTGTGTGTGTGTGTGTGTGTGTGCAATGACTAAAAGTCCTATCTCATTTTTTAGCTGATCTGAGTCAGGACTCATTAAATTTTTTTCACTAACCTTCGTACAGACGCCAGCACATCAAGCTATGCAATCTGTCAAATTTCTTTAATAGATTTTCAACTTCATATCTTAAACATAAGGTTTAAAGTTGATTGGTAAAATTTGACAGTTTCGGGTTGCTTGATATGCTGGCGTCTGTACCTCTATGTTATTTGGATCTCAAAATATAACCATATTGAAAGGCAACAAAATTTAAAGAATCACGAATAGAATAATGTAGCTGTCCTAACTTAAATCAGCTAAAAAATGAGATAAGACTGACTGAGACACGACTTTTAGTCGTGTGAGCGACGATGTGTGTTTTGTGTATGTGTGTGTATGTGTTATGTGTATTCCATTTACTTATACTTTTGTACTTATATTTAAGTTGATGAAGAGGTCATGTTGTTAGAATAGCATAACATAATATCACGTCTATGTACCCCCAAGGGATAGGCAGAGGTGCACCCACATATCGCCAGTTATGTTTAAGACCAATTTAATAGAAGGCGAGCCTATTGCCATCAACCGGGCACAAAGCCAGACTCCCGTTGTTAGAATGTTTGTACAGACGCCATCACATCAAGCTACCCGAAGCTGTCAAATTTTCCCAATCAAGTTTGAACCTTATGCTTTAGCAATAAAGTTGAAGATCTATTAAAGAAGACAGATTGTAGTAGCTTGATGTGCTGGCGTCTGTACCTAAAAGGTAATCCCTGAAAATACTTACCCGATTACGAAAATGCTTTCACTGGTAGAAAATTATACTATTCCCCAGTGACAGAATATTTTACCCCTATTTTTATTAATTTTTCCTATGTATCTCCATGCGAATAAAACCGCGGGGCATCTATAAGACACACAAAATACAGTAATAGTTTTTAACTTTTCGTTTGGATGCTGAAACCCGACAAAAGAAAATATACTAGCAAAATAATCGTCAATAAGTTCATTTTCAAAAGCTTCGTAAATTTAGTAGGACGGCCGAGTCTTACCGCCTGATTGACTGCGATCAACGACAACTTAAACGACCCTACATTTAATGAGACGACCTACAAACCGAATCTCGCGGGACTAATGGACGATTCAACTTGTTAAACAACATTACTGTTGGCACTGTTCATTTCACTGAGAATGAGTTTTTGTACGGATTTTAAACGATTTTAAATAGTGTTACAAAATATAAGTATTACCAAAAGGAATTGCTGAAAGCAAGAACAATTTTTTATCAGTCGAGTTTCTATCATCGAGTTTACATCAGTCTACTAGTTTGTAACTAAATGGTGATGACGCGAAGAGTCTATTCAGGTTCACGGCCCAAATGTATAAATGATAAATGTATAATTATAACTATCAGCATAATATAATGATACAGATCGCTACTGGTATAGATTATTGGGACGTTAAAATCAGAGATAGATAAGTTTTTCTGCCTCCAGTATGCCAAAACTAGTGATAGATAGGTACTTAATTGGGTTCGGCCGTTAGGGTATGATGAGACCGACATACTTACGTATTGCAGTTGTAAAAGTCCCTGTTTACAAAAATAATAAAAATAATGACAACTTAAACGGCCCTACAATTATTATTAAAACGACCTATAAACTGAATCTCATGGGACTAATAGACGATTCAGATGATTTTTAGCTAACAAAAAACTTAGGTACTGAAATAGAAACATAGACTATATCTCTAACATCTAAGAAATAAGCAATAACATGGTCACGGTAGCTTAAAAACAAATGATAATGATTCTAATGAAGCAAAAAACTAGCACATAGATGGACGGAGATAAAATAGGTAATTAGGCGAAGCAAAAAACCGAAAAAAAGAAAAGTATGCTTGGTTGAATCAAACAAAGACTGCGGATTTTTTGTACAGCTAACATTAGTAGGTCAGCAGAAATATATGTAAATGTAAAACTATTAATAACAAGATACCTTAGAAAAACAAGTATTTTTTCAAGCATCTCATAAAGGCCGCGTCACACGGTAGGCGGAGCGGGGGCGGTGCGGTATGGGGGCGGACCGCTAGCGAGACGAAAGTGGATGGGAGGCGTCAGACAAAAGTATCGCACGACATTCAGCCGGAATCCGCACGAGCCCCGGAAGGATGCGAATATGGTATTTGCTATCAAAATACCGTCCCTAGGATATTGCGCAGGACTACTATATTTTATTAGGGTAAATATAGGATAAATAACTGGAAGAGCATCAATATTTTTGAACAAATTTCTTCCCTCCCCGAAAAAGTTTCAAATTTTCACTTTTGTTTGTATACACCAGACATACCCCTGTCACTTGCACACGTGAGGACCTAACGGCTGCGTTACTTAGCAAACGGTATTCGCGATGCTGAATTTTGGCCCGGACTAATTTAAAAAAACCAGTCAAGTGCGAGTTGAACTCGCGTGGAGAGGGTTCCGTACGATGAATATTTTATCTACTGTTTTTTTAAAGAACGTGACACCGACATTACAACTGAAAATTTAAGTTTGTAAGCACAATATTGAGAGATTTACCATGTTGTTTCAAGATCATAGACTTCTTATTAATTTTCCTGTAATCTGTAGGTATAGAACTATTTTCTGTATTCTTTTTTTTCAAAATTTTAGGCTCAGTAGTTTCGGAGATAAGGGGGGGGATGATAAATTTCCGTCTATTGTCTTAAATAACTTTAATACAATTTACTTTAAAATTATGAAAAAGTATATTTGATATCCTCACGGTAAGCCCTTTCATTTGATATGTCACACGGTACAGATTGCGAAACTATTTTTTTAAATTGTCTATTTACCCCTCAAAAATGACTCCCATTTTCAAAACTCATTTATTTACGTTACACGTCTGTGTTTGGGAAACAGAGATTCAAATGTGTACCAAATTTCAACTTAATCGGTCCATAAGATTCGGAGCAAATTGGCTGTGACAGACGGACAGACAGACAGACAGACACACGAGTGATCCTATAAGGCTTCCGTTTTTTCCTTTTGAGGTACGGAACCCTAAAAACTATTTATATTTTTTCGTGTTCTTTTTGCCATCGACACGCTAAGAAGAAGAACGGTCATGAATATTTTAACACAACTATCACGCTTGGCTGTGTACATAGAAAAAGGATAGAATGTCTTCGGAGCGCCCATGAAAAAGAAAAAAAAATCGGAGAAGAAAAATTAAAGCTTTAACGTAGGTAACCATTATTCTATAAGTACCCACTTTAAAACAATCGCTATTATCTCGGTAAGATCTATGAGAGACTTATTTACAAGCGACTCAGAAATTATGCCGAAACTAAGGGCCTCATTCCCGACGTCAGTTTGGTTTTCGTACCCAACATTCTTGCGTACAACAAGTCCACCGAATCACCGAACATATCCATGCAGGGTTCCTACGTGGCAATATGACAGGTGTAATATACTTTGACATAGCGAAAGCTTTTGACAAAGTCTGGCACAACGGCTTATTATATAAGCTTTACCAAATCGGTGTGCCCGACCGTCTCGTGCTCATCATACGGGACTTCTTGTCAAACCGCACCTTTCGCTACAAAGTCGAAGGAGCAATCTCCTCCCCACACCCCATCCGAGCAGGAGTCCCCCAGGGCTCGGTGCTGGCCCCACTAATTTTCACGCTGTTCACCAGCGACATACCCAAAAATAAAAAGGCTCAGTTGGCTCTATTCGCCGAAGACACAGCCATATTCGTGTTCGCGCGCCGCTTTCGCTCTCGGTAGACTCCACTCCATTCTCAATGCACGCAGCAAACTGTCGCTTAAGTGCAAGTTGCGCATTTACGCAGCGTGCATTAGACCAATTATGACCTATGCCTGTCCAATTTTTGCGCACGCAAAACCCCACAACATCCATAGGATGCAGACCCTTCAAAACCGGTTCCTTCGAAAGGCTACGGGCTCTCGTAATGAGATCCTCCATGTTGACCTCAGAATCCCCACTATTAAGCAGTTCATGAAACGCCTCTCAGAGCGTTTCTTCGATTCCGCCGCCAAACACCGCAACCCTCTAGTTGTCCAGGCCACCAATTACTCTCCCTCTAATATCAGTAAGGCCCGCCGTCCAAAACATGTCCTATCCGACCCTGACGACCCCATAACTCTCCTCCAGGAGAGCAACAAATATACTAGTACAGTGCACAAAAACAAAAGACCGACATTCCGACCTCGCGACGTCCCCAAGTAAACTCACCCCCCCGACCCTTGCCCGATGCAGTGCCAGCCCGCGCCGCAGCTGAGCCAGTAGCTCTAAATTCCCGACTGTGACCTCTGAGTTTGTTTCGGCATTTCTTCTCAGAGTAGTCAGATAGGAAATGCCGGCTCCATCAAGCTTAAATAATATAATTGTGATCCAGCCTGTCCCTTCTTGCTGCCCTCTCCAGCGACGCCCTAAGCCGAGGTTCGTACCCCACAGGGGGTGCCCTTAGTGCGTAGTCGCTTAGCATAACGTAGTTAGTTATAAGCCCCTGGCTGGAGGCTTTGAGTTTTACTTAAGGCAGCCACAGGATAGTCCGGTTAAGTAGTCACGACCTCTCAAGGTCAACTACGAGATGCCATTAGGAAAAAAAAAAAAAAACTCGCTATTATGTTGTTACCTCTTGTAAAAGGAATTACTTGAAAAGTGGGTTTTTACTTGTATTCTTAAGTCTTAAGCTACCTCAATTAAAAGTTATTATAACCGAAACCAAATAACGCCCGTTGCGGTAACTTATTAACGTCATCGAAAACTAAAAAAAAAACAACATGACATATAGAAAACTTATCAAACTTTTTTAATGAACACAATGTTTTGATGACATTTGGGTCACGCCAAGAACGGCCGTGACCCTTGCGGCCTTGGTTTAAACTGTTCGATCCCAAACGCTGTGCGTGGAAGGTTAGCCACATTCATGACTACTGCACACAGCTGCCAATGTTGGTCATACACATGTTCGAACGATTTGTCAAAAAGATGTAGGTTACTTGTATTACGAAATTGGAATAGCTCAATATTCTTAATTTGATTCTGAGGATGAGGACAAGTCTATTAGATGCATAATAAAGTAAATCGACAATGCAATCTAGCTTTCTTCATGCCAATATACATAAAATGGCTGCCTTCGCATTATAAATGTTTTTGCTTTTGCGGTTACAAAGTAGTGGTGGGTCGTTGTCGAATTTTTGACGGACGAAACGCAACCGTTCTCCCGACGACGAAAACGGTTGCAGAAAACGGTCGTCGTTGCAACTGGTTTGAAGGACGAAACTTATCCAACATGGAATAGAATTGCGTTTTCGAGGTTTTCGTTTTTGAACGACTGTTTAGTAAACGAAAACGAACGCGGAACGAGAGACGACGCGACGTCGCAACGGAAAAGTGTGATAGAGTTAAACCATTGCATTCTCGACTGTATTTTCATAGGCGTAAAGTAAAAAATCGCAACAAGTAATTGGAAGACTGGTTTTTGCAACGAAGACTGTTTGAACCCAGGACGTAAAACGGTTGCATCGTTGCAGAAGGCAAAACGGTTTTTGTAAACGGTTCGTCGTCGCAACGCCCACGCCTATTACAAAGCAGTGAATAACGAGTTACAAATATTCAAATTAAGTTGGTTACCGTCTTCCAATGTTTGCTGAAGCTACGTTGGCTATTGGGTACCTAAGAGAGCCTTTATAGGCGTCGATTAGAAGTTTGTTGACTCCAGCAAGAACAACACACACATGTATATACCAAAGCTATAGAATATAGAAGATATACCGTCCATAAACAGAGACAAATTGTTAGCCTCTCTCTCAAGTGTCATTAAGTAACCCTCCTTGATCCTCGCAAGTTACGTGGGAACAGTTCTCTTTTCCCTTCATTTTGTCCAATAGACATTTATTTTTATCAGACAGAAAAAAGACATGGTATCCCAGTGATAAATGACAAAGGAACTGTGTGTCATCTGATGCAATCGCAAAAGTCGTGTATCATTTTGCTGTAAATTCTGCTGGCTAAAACGGCTTGAAGGATTTAGTTATCTTGAGCTTGTGCATTAGGCGTATGGGTGGTTCCAAGTTAGAGAATAGCAACCTGGGTATTTTGAATCATGTCTGATTGGTTGCTAATGCCATCCAAAATGACACATGTTACGAGTTCAAAAAAGACAAATACATTGATGTAACCTGTGCTTTCTAAAAGTGTTTCACCCTAACAACATCTGGGGTGACAAACGTCATTATGCATATAAAAATGCACGTTAGCCTTCTTCTATGATGTTCGGGAGCAACGTTAAATCAGGCCACATTGAGGCTGCCGGGGAGGGGTGACCCAGTTCCCGTGACCAGGTCGCACGCAGGCGCTCAACACTCCACCTGCAATTAAAGCGAACTAAATGTTTGTTTTATTCAATTAGCCGTCAATAACGTTCGATGCAGAAGTTGATACAATCGAAATTAATGGAATACGTTGATTGGTTCGTCGGTGGAATGCTTTGGAAGTTTATTCGTTGGATTTTTGAAACAAAGGATGTCTGCTTTACAGTCTATCGGAAAATGCGGTTGTATGAATTTGATTGAAACTGAACTGTTGCTATTCGAGCTCTGAAAGGCTTGCTATATTGTGTGGACAGCAGCGTTCCCCTTTGTGCTCATAACAAAACCCTCATTGTCCTAAACTTGCCCAGATGCCAGTGTTAATAGTTTCATCTTTCTGAATAACCGAGCCCTTGAGAATTCAAAAGTGCCTGTAAATGGTTAAATTGAAATCAATGCTTTGAGTTTGAGCTTTCAGATGATAATTATTGATACTTCTCCTAACTGTATTTTCATCGCCCTTTTACTTATTGTTAGAAAAGGTCATTTGGTTAGCATGTAAACGTGCACCTCTGATCCACAACCAGTAATTGCAAAAAAGCCATTCCCTTAGACTCATTCATGTCTTGGCGCTATTGGCCATCAGCCTGACGTCGAGGACTGTGTCGAGATCGTATGAAGGGCCCTACTAAGGCAGTGGAGATACTGGGAAATAATCTTTTGGAGGATTTCGCGGTGACTTTTGAAAAATTCTAAGTAAAAAGTAGATGACGTAGTAAATGTGACTCATGTTTTCTCCCAAATTGTTATTTTGTTTTTTTTACGCGTCATGTTTGCCGCAAATAAACGTATTTTCTTTCTTTCATAATTCGAGGTTTGGCTCTCGCCTATTTGCTCCTCCAATATTGGAAAAAATTAAAAGATATTTCATAAACTGAATAAGAAGGATATACAACATTATTTTTAGTATATGCGAAACCCGAAACACGTGTCTAGTTTTATGTAAAGAATCTATGTACAAAATTTCAAAACTGTATCATGAGAAATCACAAAGTTATAAGCGTGTTATGTTACCTGGTTGTCCGTTCAAAAACATGCTCACCACGCGGCGCGGCGCGGGGTGACCATGTTTTATGCTCCTCCACCATCGTACGCTCATTGATAATAGTTTGGCAGTAGGTAACTAACTGTACGGCGATTTTATTGTAATTAACTAGTGAATTAATATTTTTGGGACAAAATTTTACATGGTGTAAAAATTATTGAAATAGATTCAGTTACTTATTCTGAACAAACTATATTCAGGTTTCGGTATACTAAAAATAATGTTGTGTACTGTGTCCCTATGTTTTTCTTTTTTCCTTACCTACTTAGTTGTCAAATTTTTACACTAATCCTCTGTTGACAGCGCTTTGAGGGTTCTAGTGCTTATAAAAATAATGTATCATAAAAATGGAAAACATAGGGACATAGAAGTATTTAATATTTATTATTCTGTAAAAAATCTATGCTTTATGGTCAAAACAGGCGAGAGCGTTTCTATGGAGACTAGACCACCCGCAAGGACTGTCTAATATAATTTATCGAAAGAATAAGCAGCCCAATCCTCCTGTTAATATCTAACAAATTGGTATAAAAAACCTTTTGCCAAACAAGATGATAATTTATCCCTCGCTAAAGGTTTCTATTATTTTAACATTACCCATCCCTGTTTTTCATTATTTATTCTTATTATTAAATTATATTGATCCCGGCAAAAGGTTTTGATAATGTAAATAAGTCCTTATAACTTGATATTTACAGCTTGGTTTAGTGTGCGTGTTTACGTTGTCTAAAAATAAGAAATCAAAAGAGATCAAGTTG
Organism: Gortyna flavago; assembly: GCA_963669345.1. NCBI lineage: Eukaryota > Metazoa > Arthropoda > Insecta > Lepidoptera > Noctuidae > Gortyna > Gortyna flavago. The sequence goes on from OY770132.1 coordinate 6,955,181, forward strand.
CTTGCTATCTATCCTTACCCAATAATATATATCCACCGTACTACCAAGATTAAAAGTAGGTAGATACTCCATGTGATAATTCAGGTTATATTCTATCTGTGTACCAACATACAAATCCGTTCAGCCGTTTTTGCGCCAATCCGAAACATAAATAGGTACCTACATACAGACAAACGGACAAAAATTTAAAAAGTATATTTTCGGTAAGTAGTTCCCACACCTCATAGCAATTTTTTTTTTTTTATTAATGTACAGTTTTGACTTCGTATTATGTATAGGTACTTAATTATTAACCCTCGAAGTTCAGTGATTAGTTAATATCAGCTGCTAGACAAAGGCGTCTTTGTGAGTAGGTAACCTCTACATTAAACAGTTAAAGTTAGAATTTAAAACATCACGCCTATATTCCTTAAAGGGTAAGGCAAAAGTGCACCCATAGTACAGTTAAGTACCTACATCCACACTAGTTATGTTATGCCAGTTATGTTTAAGTCCCATGTAACAGGAAGCGAGCATATTGCCATTAACCGGGCACAAATCCAGACTCTGGGCTGCTACTGACAAATTCCAGATGGAAAAACCCAAACACAATGTGCCCGACCCGAAAATCGAACCCAGGGCCTCATGCTCAGCGGTAGCCCTGGCGACCACTAGACCAGCGATGCAGTCATTTGCAATAATCACCGCCTACGGCGGTGATTATTGCATGAGGAACAACGTAAACTTTAAGTCTGTATGGAGCCATGAGGTCATAACTCTCCCCTCTTGTATCAATGATGATTTTCTCAGAAAGTAAAAAGGCGGATTTTAGACGCGAATTTGTTATTACGAGTTAAAAGGAGCTTCTGTAGCTAGGTACACAGCAATGCTTCAATCTTCAATTCGAAAACCATTAAAATTAATGCTCGTAACCCTGAAGGTAATTGCGGATAATGTTAATTCGCCAACGTTATGAAGACATCAAAGTATTGGAAACCCGTTCGTGTATTAAATTAAGTTCTGTCTGGCAGATGTTGTAGAAAATTACTTTCGATGTGAGGTACAAATAAGCGTAGAACAGTCAATTACCTTAGTTAACCCGGCATGTAATAGAAAAAAACCATAATGCCAGGCATGAAATAGAAATTTACAGGAAAGAATTCAAGTCCTGCAGACCTACTAATTGCGAAACACTTTCAACCACATTCTGTCAGTTTTGAAGGATTATTGCTTAACCAGCTAATAATTCTTCATAGGTTTGAAAAATTCGTGTGCTCTACAACGTAAATATCGCATTAAACGTGGGTGAACAGTCACTATGAAACCCATTGCGATCAATTGTCATTTTATGTGTGCTACGCAATTACCCCGCAGATTTGTCGGGCTCGAGCCTTTTTACATAAAACTTATAACTGGCAAAATGTGGGAGTACTAACAGCAGTAAATGCTTTTGACTCCAAATTGACACACGTCTTAAGAGCGTTGACGCCGTACGGCATTTCATACAAACTTTCAAGCCCTTGTTTTTCGAAATTAATGAACCAATTTTAATGAAACTTCATACACATAAGCAGGATGCAAAAAGGTCTAAAAAGTTACAAGAACATTTTTGAAATGTTTTATTTAAAAAAAGATAACTGGAAATCTGTTTCTGTCGAAACTTTAAAATCTGTCTTATTATGCTGTAACACAATTTTTCGAATGTATGTACTCGTATGTGTGTCTGAATGTGTAGGGCGTAAACGCTCGAGGAAATTCGGGTGTCCGTCCCCCCCACCCCCCTCCTTCGGAGAATTCAGACGCGTTTTATGTAACGAAACATGGAAACAGTCATTCGCACTAAATACTTATTAGTAAAGAACTTCGAAGAGCCAAAAGACCGTTCCAAGCACTTTTCTCACTAGGAATTTACAACTTAGACGCACCTTGTCTTCGTTCGTGGACACGTGTTGAAGTACCATTTCTGAACATTCTCCCAGTTAACTCCAAACCTCCCCCATCAGTAGTTCACCATACCGCAATTTTCCGATCTGTAAACACAGCAATTTCGCTTTTAATTAGCACCTTATCTTAATTATGAACATCTCGTATCAAACACTTTAATTATGTAAGCAACACATAGTGTGATTCCAATTTGTATTTACTCACCTGTAACATGATGTGTGGGATGATTGAGGTAATGAACTCTTTACTTCTTTCAAAATGAGGATACAGTTGTTATAATTGCCTTTTTTATGAAACTAGCTGACCCGGCGAACTTCGTACTCAGATCTGGTCATCAGACAGGCGGCCGTCAACGCGTGTTGTCGACTGCAGTTGCCTCCGCCGTTGACACATGCCACTCGTGTATATAACTAAGAAGGCTTAAATTCCTCATATTCGTTGATGAACAAAATCTCTTGGATTGTCTATACAAATCGAGAATTATCCATGCGTCGGAGACACGCCCTCGCCACAAGCAATAAGAACCGCTGTTGCGGTCAAAGTCCTTATGATTTCGGTCTCCCTCAGTAATTGGCTTTTGGTTTGCGGTGGTCAGTCACATTCAGTGGACTTTTCGACCATAACATAATTTGAATGAGCCTAGGTTATTAATGACTCACAGCCGTTGTCAACCAAACATGTTTCTTCATGTTAGAAATACCAATTTTTTTTAACCCATCTTATACTTCTGAGCAAGACCCTTCTGGGACCTACCATCACCATTGTATGGTGGCTCTTGCCCAGCGGTCGTAGTGCATGCAGCTCAGATGACTTGAAAAACCAAACGCAATATAATCTGGCTAACAGTTTTATTCGATTAAACTGGGTTTATCACAGACTCTTTATCCTGGATTATTTCCTCAGCCTACTACTCGGAACAATTCTGCTGAAAGCAATTAATCTACCGTTTGCTAACGAGGTCCTTCATCCATGATATAGCGAGTTTCTCGAGCGGGAACCGAGACATGAAGCGACTGCCGTCAAACATGACCATTAGAGATAGCAAGGGTTATGTAAATAGGAGGTACTTATTTTTATTTTATTTTGCAACCGAATCTTGTCTGAAACCTATCTTCAAGTTATTTTTTCGTGTAATTAGATAAATATCTAATAGCTGATGACACAACAGTGTCAGTCATTCACACATAATTTGACAGATTTAAACACAAACCTACCGTCTTATTAAAAAACTAGGCCTATCTTAAACCTTCGAACCAGTTTCTGTATTTTGAACTTTATTCCGACAAACGTAAAGTTATAATGCAAAATTGACGCGGGTTTAACGTCAGTTTTTTAAATAAGAACTTTTACTTGTTGGATTATAGTTCGAAATTTAAAAATGGCTCCATGATTTAAACCTAGGTCTAAAGATAAACCTTGTTTTGAGGCGAACGCTAGACCGGAGGAGGTAAGCGAGTATGTGGGCCGCTTTCCACCCCAACTGGGTTTTAATTATCTTGGACGGTTAGTAAGGTCCTCATAAAGATAGTTTGCTCCTTGCAATAAAAAAATGCGTGCTGTTTTTCACGACCTTGTCTTCCCCCATTATGCATCTAACAAACTTATGACTGAGCTCTGAAATCTGCATAGTACGCATTGAGAAAGTTATGTCGATATCGGTAATATGTATATCTAAGCCACGAGTGTCTAGGTTAGAGATCACGGCGGTACGAGTACATCAACATGATTTATTACGTAACATTTACTATTATTTCATCAACTTCTAATAGGTCACATCACTTGTATGCCAACTTAACTAACTGTAGGGTTAAAATACCTACTTTCTTACTGCCTTTGCTTGGTATAAAATTACAACTAAGGGCATAAAAAACCCATTCTTAATATTGCTCATTATGCACATGATAAAGTCGAAAAGTCGAATTTCACTGCCTCGAAAACGCTGACGCCAGTAACAGCGTTACCCGTGGTAACTGGAATGACTCAATATCCGATATGCGATTACCACCACTCTTGGCGATTATTGGCATTTCCGTTTGCCCTATTTCAAAATGTGTCTCTTTTAACTGCGTAACTCTGATAAGTAGTTTTTGTTTTATTTGTTTAATTATAACGACAACACTTGGCACATCCCTTTCTTTTTTTTTTTTTTTTTAAGGATGGGAAATCATCACATGACCCCTCCCGCTCTGGGTGGAGCGGAAGGGAGTGTCAGACTCTTACTGACTAAAACCCATCCGTGTTCCTTCCTTAGCCCTGTATGTTCCGGGGCAGCGGTAACCCTTTCGGACAATCCCGCTGCCCATTGGCACATCCCTAGCATTCAAATTTCACGTCCTAGAGATCACTTGTTTGCCCGGATGTCCCCAGGCGATTCTAAACACGAATTTCGTCCTGACATTCACGGATGATCGCATTGACTCCGCTTCGTTGGACACGCCGATTTTGGATTTCCGTTATAATTTGTTACGTAATACTCAGCCATGCTGGATTCGACACTTAAAATTGAGGCTTTGTGGTATTATTTACGATATTTTTGAATAAAAATGGGTTTTGTTTTTTTATTTGTCTGTGGTTATGACAGAGTTAGATTTACTGTCCGCTCTACTGTATTTTTTGTTTCCATTCGTACGGAATTTTAATCGTTTACGTTTGAGCGGAAAAATGCAATCGAATGAACGGAATGTTTTAAAAGAATTTTATGAGTTTTGCATCATCGTTTTTTGTTCAGAAAGACGTTTCTATTTCGTCAGTGAATCTATTTCGCGTCGAAAATAACGTGTCGTGTCGTCTCGGGCATGCGTCGGAATTACGTTCGCACAAGTCCTTGGCTAATGACGTGTGAGTCACAGTTCTATTTCTTATTTTCTAAGAATAAATTCAAAACTGCATTTGAATGACTCATGGCGACACTAAAATGATGCTTAGAGGGCGATGACCCGATGATCTTGTGCACAATTTATTTTGTTTGTACGCATTCTGTTGTTAGGCTGTTGTTTATTTATGTCTTTTTTTTCAGGTAAATGTTAATTTGTTTTCGTGTTTCAATAATGATAAATGTTTATTGAGAGAAAAAATATCGAAGGTTCGCCTGTTACCATTTTCCGAAATTAAATGCAGAAGTAGAATTAAGTGATATTTAAGTGACATTCGAAACTTAGGTAACCATTAAACGATCTAAATGTAAACTTTGTAAGAAGGGATACTAAATAATTCCGGATTATTTAGAAGACGAAAAGCTCTGTTTTGCTATAAGCCTTGTGACAAAACCATAAAACTTGACATTTTAATTATCATGCACCACTTTATATACACATTGACAATGATGAATATTATACAACATTATTTTTAGTATATGCGAAACCTGAATATAGTTTGTTCAGAATAAGTAACTGAATCGATTTCAATAATTTTTACACCATGTTATATTTTGTCCCAAAAATATTTAATCACTAGTTTATTACAATAAAATCGCCGTACAGTTAGTTACCTACTGCCAAACTATTATCAATGAGCGTACGATGCTGGAGGAGCATAAAACATGGTCAGCCCGCGCCGCACCGCGTGGTGAGCATGTTTTTGAACGGACAACCAGGTAACATAACAAGCTTATAACTTTGTGATCTCTCATGATACAGTTTTGAAATTTTGTACATAGATTCTTCACATAAAAATACTAGACACGTGTTTCGGGTTTCGCATATACTAAAAATAATGTTGTATACAAAATTACATGAATATTTACTTAGTCAAGTATTGTTTTACTTTAATTATTGTGAATGTGAGGACAGAGGTTAATGATGTTCTGGCTAGTTTTAATTAATGATGTTCTGATATAGGTGTACATAATAAAGAGTATTCTATACTATTGAATTTTCATACTTTATGTGGCCTACCGAAACGTCCTTTCTTTGGTATTGTTTGTCGAGTTGTTGAGCTCCTCAAGTTCTGAGTTGAGCTACACGATTACTGACAAATTCTTCCACTGACTGAACTATCCCACTTAAATCTGTGTGGTTCTTTCCTCAAAATACCATTCCAGGCAAATTCATTTTCTTTCTTTCTTTTAAGTCTATTATTATAATTTATTTTCTTTCTTTATTTTAAGGGGTAGTCAGATTAGCTTTTTTTATAACCGCTCCTATGTCGCGAAATCTCCTAAAGATCTTTAACAATAGAAAAAGTAATTGTGTTTGTGTCTCATTAGTGACAGTTGAGCTGATGTAAATGTGTGCTCGTGTAAATGTGATTCCGATAGCCTCTTTACAGAATAAACATTTCATTCCATTTTACTCGATTCCCTAAAAAATAATATTGTCTAACTTACGCATGCACGATTATTTAGTTTGAAGTCGGAGTCCCAACAGTTTTTTCTCTAAGCAGAATTTTTCAATCTTCACGTTCGCGCATTATTTAATTTACCTTTGCCTGGAATATCAAAGTATCAAAGCAGATTTAAATACCTTCGGAACACGTAACTTTTCACAGAAAATTCACTACATCTAACAGTCGGTAACATTAACATCCCAAGAGAATTGTAAACGATCGTGAGGAAAACAGGTTATTATTGAGATGGGTTACCACGGGTCAACAACCTTCCTCTAATTATGGGCTATAAAGGTTTAAAAGGTCCGGCTAAAAATACAGTGTCCCGCAACTTGCCGTGGGTGGGGTTATAGGGGATTATAATCAGGTAGTCGTAGGTACTGGGAGTATTAGATTTGAATAGAAATGAGGACACGTAAGTAGGATTTTCTCAACAGGCAAAAATAGGTCTTTGTGTTAAAAATAGATCAAACTTTCTCGTGAGGATTGTTCAAGGGTGTCAATTTTGTTTTGTGACTTGTATAGAAAAAAAAAACCGGCCAATTACGTGTCGGACCACGCACAATGAAGGGTTCCGTAGTTGGAATGAATTTAACCCAAGAACAACTTAACATTGTAGTTGAAAAACATGTTCTCCCATACATTCCAACTGAAAATGTAAGTTTGTAAGCACAATATTGAGAGATTTACCATGTTGTTTCAAGATCATAGACTTCTTATTTCCTTCTTTTCCTGTAGTCTATAGGTATGGAACTATTTTCTGTATATTTTTAAAAATTTTAGGCTCAGTAGTTTCGGAGATAAGGGGGGGGGGGATGGTAAATTTCCGTCTATTGTCTTAAATAACTTTAATACGATTTACTTTAAAATTATGGAAAAAATATATTTGAGATCCTCACGGTAAGCCCTTTCATTTGATATGTCACACGGTACAGATTGCGAAACTTTTTTTTTAAATTGTCTATTTACCCCTCAAAAATGACTCCCATTTTCAAAACTCAATTATTTACGTTGCACGTCTGTGTTTGGGTCACAGAGTTTCATATGTGTATCAAATTTCAACTTAATCGGTCCATGAGATTCGAAGCAAATTGGCTGTGACAGACGGACAGACAGACAGACACACGAGTGATCCTATAAGGGTTCCGTTTTTTCCTTTTGAGGTACGGAACCCTAAAAACGTACTGTGACTGTATATTTTCTAGCAATAACTCGTGCTGGTTTTCGAGCAGATTTGTAGGCTTTTCTCAGAAGGCATAAATAGACCTTTGAGTTAAGAATAGATCACACTTTCTCGTGTGGGTTGTTCAAGGGTGTCAATTTATTTTTGTTTCTCGTAAAGTTGAAACGTACTGTGATCACCTATTCCAACAATATCTATTGCAAAAAATGGTTCTAGACGAGATTGGTCTTTTAAGGATCTGCCGATTGGTATTCGTACTTAGACTTAATCTAGACACAAAGGACCAAAAACACCTTGTTCAACCATTACCTGCTGTTAAATTCTAGTTCTAAATAAGTAAAGTTCTCATGGAATATTAAATCACGACTTCAAATGAAGTCACGTCGCTTTGGCAGTTAAAAGTTAGGTACTATCTTGAAACTATCACGGCACTGAATTTGCATTCTACCTAGCACTTCTTAATTACAATCAGTTAACTTCGGCATGTGGGCGCAGTTCCGATGTTTCCCGAAGTATTCCGAAGTGTAGCTGTCAAACGATGGTAGATCCCTTGCGGCATATCGAATGTAAAACTGAACGGTTTAAACAAAGGTTTAAAATTGTCTTATCCTGTAAAGTTAAATGTTTTCTAGTTATGAGTTTCAGAGTCGTATAGATAGAGCTTAGCGAGCTCAAATAGATAAGCCCTGTTTACGCAAGTGAACGATCAATTTGTTGTACGTTTTCAAGCTTCTTTGACGGTGAATTCTCGGCTGTCAAAGTTAAAAATTAAGTTAAAATTTTTTTGAATATTTTTAACGTAAGCGCGGGGACTACGAGCCGTAAGCGCGGGAACTGCTAGTTGACCACGCACGGCACAGCGGTTCGTGAGCTTGTCCCAAGGCGAAATGATTACGTTACGATTACGATTAGTGTGCGTTGCAGTATCCCGGCTTCATACAAAGAATACTGAATGTCTCGAGTTGATACGGTGACAATCCCTTTCCGAGTTGATATGTGTGCTTATGACCTTTAGCCAGAAATTATCCAGTAGTGGAATACAACGGTGGCTGCCTAGCAAACACAAAGGGGATTCTAGGATCTCCTATTGTCCATAATCACTATTAACAGTGAAATGAAATTGTTTATTCAGTAATTAAATAGGATATCGGAAAAACTTTTAAACGTGATATAAAAAAATGCTAGATGGAGCCGCCATTTCAAATCTAAGAAAAAAATTCGAAAAGAAACTCAAGGAGCTAAGTCTCTGTTAATGTCAAAAATATTCATTACCTCATATAGAGATTTTTTATCTCGATACCTATAATTGTATTAGGATTGTAAAGTTGATCTACCATTAGCACCATTTAACAGGAACATCTACTACCGTCTTTGCCAGAAAACCCAAATTGGCAATACCATTTTCTTTTTAGGAACAGGCACCTGATCATTTATCAAAAAAATCCATTGTCATCAGTCTCTTGTCTCTTTCCTCTTTCTCAAATACCTAAGTACAATAGGTATTCAAAAACTATCTCTTCAGAATTTCTCAACCCAAAGCACAGAATCTGTCGTCTCGTATCTGCAAGTTCTCGGCCACATAATCACACAAATGTATCTAGTTAGTGTTGTACCACATCTCAGCGCTAGTGTTGTGCATTGTCTTCCAACTTATTTGCTTATTTGTTTGTTCTTTGCTTCAAGGTAAATACTCTGGGTCGGGGTACAGTCTTGTTCACAAGTAGTTTGCTAGAAAAGTCAGAAATATACTTATTAAAAGACACATTTTGTTGTGGTAAGGTAGATAGAAATGAAACTTTATCACAATACAATTATTTCAATTGTGTGCATATTTCTGAAGGGACCATAAAATATTAATAGATACATAAAACTTAAAATTTGAATTACAACCTATTCGTAACTTTCTCCCCATAAGAAATTATTAGAAAAATTTCTAAATAATAATCGTAAATTCAGTATGAGCGAGCAATGCATTATAATTATTGTTTTAGTGTTTCCTGTTGTTTACTAGTGCGTATAGTGTTTAGTTGTAAATCCACTTTTATTGGCGACGTTACCTATCGACTGTACCGAGTTTCCAAGTAGACTGTAGTTAGTTTAACTACGTGGGTAGACGTGAAAGATAAACTGTAGTTGTGTATGCTGGTCTTTTTATTTAGTGTATCTCGTTATTTTGGATGTTGGAAATAGTGCATCAGATGCACGACTGCACGATGCCGATGCACTGATTACTTGAAATATAGAAAGCTTCTCGAAGTTGTGAAAAGAATGCGAGGTTATTTAAACTTCAGAATCGTAAAAACTGAATTTTGAACCCGCCTGCCTAAAGCAAGAGTGTACAGGCCTCTTCTGGGGACGCTTGTTCCATCATAGACCTCATCCAACGCTTTCCATCAGGCATGATCGAGGTTAAGAGCAAGCCCATTTAGCAATGAAAAATAAATTTTTAAAATCCTAATTAAGTTTATATACCTGAAAACTTAGTCCAGAAAATTCACTTTCACCTGACTAAGTTTAGGTAAAATCACTGTTAATCTTTGATCATAATCAGTGACCACTCAAAACATTGTTGTTTAATAATGGTTTTTATATTTTTCTCGAAGACTGTAAGAGTCGGTAAAAGCTTGTAACTGAAGCGTGTGAAAGTGTGTACCGTATTTTTTTTTTTCAGAGAAAATATGTTTTTGATATAATTGCATAAACTTAAACACAAAGTAATCTTCCGGCACTAAAAATATACATTCAAATAACTATAAAGCCCCTAGGATGTCTTACCCGTGGACAGGCAGCTTCCAGCGCACAGTCTTTATTATAAACTTACTTAGTGAAGCCAAGCGTGGATATCTCAATTTCAAAGATAGAGCATAAGCTTTAGAGGTCCTCCCTGAAGGACGTTGGAACTGCTATAAAAGCATAAAGGAAGATCGGGGACTTGATGACATTGGGTGCAGCTCGTTACAGAGGTTTATGTATGAAAATGTAATTGGTTTGGTTGAAAGTGAGTTTTTACAGCTTAGAGAATTTTAGGAGCAATCACCTTCAACAATTCTGTGTTTTTGAATTCGATGATAAAGGAGTCGGAAGTATCTCAAAAATTTTGTTATGCTCGGTTCCTTTAAGCAAAAACGAACCGTTTTGCTTACCAATGGTAGCATTTTTGATTGCCAAACTGGGCACTTAAATATATTTAAGTGACCAGTTTGGCAATCAAAAATGCTGTCACAGGTGAAATTAGTTTACAAATGTATACATTTGTAAACTAATTTCACCTGTGACAGCTACTTCCAAATGGGAGGGTCTACTATGCAAAGCTATGTGGTCATTGCTTCATTATTATTAAAGATACATGAGTTTTAATTTTAACCAATAACGGTCCGTAAATTATAGGAATCGGCCATAAATAAAGTTTGGAATCCTGAAAATTTTTCACTCTCTTAAATTTGAGGAAAATTTGTGTAGTATGAAAAACCTGGAAACAACACTTGCAATATTCCTTGAGTTCCACAGGTTTTTTTTTTATATTTTTTTTTAATCCCTTAGTTTAGGTTACATCAAAAATAGAAGCGTATTTCAATGAGAAATTTTGCTTTTCCTTTTCAGCAAAATTATGAAAAAATATTCAAGCGCTTCAGCAGTACTGGCGAAATGTGGGTGTGAATTAAGAAATAATTTTTTTTTTGTATTCAAGCATCATTATTTCATATTTTTCAATATTCTCAAGCCATCATTATTTCACCTTTCACCGTATTAATAAGACTAGCATCTACCAAAATGGATACAGTATCCATTAGCCACCTACCAACCAGCATTATCCACACGAGTTAACATAATTAAACCATCAATATTCAAGGTACTGAAATCTTAATCAGAGAAGAAAATTTTAAATTAACTTGATCCCGCTGTCGTAGCCAACACACGTTACATAAAGTAATTAAACTTCAAATGGATAGCAGTCATAGCTAATGTTTATTAAACAGTCTACCTAATTACTTAACACTTGCACAAATTATATTCGAACTCTCTGTGCAACTTGGTACAGTAAGCAAAAGAGATGAATATGCAGGTAAGGGTAACTACGAGATGCGTGTCGTGAAAATAAAAAGAGAGGTGTCGTGAGTGGGGACACGCGGTGAGAACGAATTTCCTTTCGCTTTTGCACTTTTTTGTCACGTAACAAAAGTATTGTGAAGGTCAAAATGTTACATTTTTGATTCTTTAAACTACTTAGACTCGGTGTGTCTCTGGTAGAGTTCATAACTTATACCTAATTAATTGTATACGCTTTGTGCTTATTAAAGTAAACGTTTTACCTACACAATTTCAATGTCAGTCGTCTGCAAAGATGTCCCTAATTTGTCTGCACACTTAACTCCTTAGTCGTATGTACCTACAACAACGATACATATAAGCAATTTTATATAGCTCGGTGCATAACACCACCGCGTCTCCATTTAGTAATTCGCGAGCGCGCAGTGTATATCGTATTATTATAACCCCCGGTTACTGCGCAAGTTGCACCGGATTATTTTAATGAATAGCCCGCTTTGTTCCTCGCGCAGCCAAAGGGTTATTTGAATAAGAAAGTAGAACTTTCGCTGCACCATCACTGGTATTTTCTTTCGTAATTGAATTGGATAGATGAGTATTTCGTTCCAGCGGAATCCTTAAAAGGGAACATTTTACGTATCCATTCAATTTAAATGTGCACTTTAATCTGAGGAGATATAAAACGGTGTTCTTGGAGGGTTCGCTAAGAAAAACTTGCGTCTTAGTTAAAAATATACCAGATACTATCAAGCACTAAGTGCGCTCTTATCCGTTCAAATAAATAAACAATGCATGCAACCTATAATTTAGTTGTATACTAAGGAAGGAACACGCATGGGTTTTAGTCAGTAAGAGTCTGACACTCCCTTCCGCTCCACCCAGAGCGGGAGGGGTCATTTAATGATTTCCCATCCTTAAAAAAAAAAAAGTCTAATTAAAAATCCATTAAGGATGTTTTCCGACGTGGCCATCATAACAATAAGCGTGCGCCATACAGGATACATTGACTTCTCACCAATATTATAATAAATCGATTTACCATCCAGTTTGGCTCATTCCCCACAGACTCCCCGAATCCCGTACCCTTGTCCTCAGGCCAGCATCACGGCTCCTGCCTAACGACGCGAGATAAGCGAATACACCCTGATTTCCCCTGCGAGCCACACTAAATAGTTGTCAATGTTGACCTTCAAGGACTAGTATATCGACCATTGGCACGCAACATTGATTGCGACCCCTTGTTCCTTATTTCTTTGGTTTGGCAATAAAAGGGTAAGAGGAAATCTTTATAAGTAACAGCCGTTTCTATAGATTTGCCATCACCCTTGCTTGTTCCCCAAAGGGTTGGGCAAAAGTATTCCGTTCTGAGCAAACTTTTTCGCTGTTATGGTATCAGTAGTTAGTGAGGATTCTTATAATTACCCAGCACAAGTTCAATTAGCAGCTGACATTCTTCAGTCCTAGAATTCAAAGGCCGGCCCTCCACCGCGGGACCCGCATTCGTACCCAATAATTCATAGGGCAGTTAGCGAGTTCTAAAGTCCCTATAAATATTGCTCTAACAACTTATAGCTGACTACACCAACAAACAACATCCAACCGGCCCAATTAAATTCCCGTTAATGTATTGACTTATAAAACTCGTCCAGTTATGTGCCCATACCCAATATAATTACTTAGGTTAAACGCGTATTTTACGGTCGACTTCGGGACGATTTATACGAGTTCCATTCGTTTCCTCGCAGAAACACACGCCTTTATTTGCTGAAATAGCTAACCAAATTGGCACACGTGACTACAGTCATTTGTGGAGAGAAAAAAACACGCTCAATGTTCGAAAAACGAAATCTAGAGCTACAAATTGCACGTAATTAAGGGCAGGCGTGGCCCGAGACTATTACAGGGTCAGGGCCGTGCACCTTTGTTCTTGCAGTGCCCTACGGCTATCGTGGCTAAAGTACGCTCTATCTACTTGCACCGCAGGGAGGCTGCGGGGATGGGGGAGCGGGAGCATAGCACAGGATAAGGAGCCCCGCATCGCTCCGGGCTCTTCATCCGTCTCGGGCTGATAAAAGCCGTGTTTTACCCAAACTATCCTTTTTACTTCGGTTTCATACAACGAGCTTCAATTTATTTTCATGATTGCTCCTTTGTGCTGCAAAAAGCTGGGAACGATTGATGTGTTTAATACGAGCTGAAAATTGCGCAGCGTGCGAGTAATTTATTCATGTTGTAGTGTAGATCAACGTCTCGTGACATTACATCAAATGGAATTTAATAAATGGGGTTTATGTAAAATATTGTGGGATATGAGGGCGTGTGATGTGTTGGCACGTTGGCACGCTAGAATGGTGTGAGCGTCGATGATTGATGTGCGGTGGCGGTCGCGACACGCAACCTCTCCGCGCCGGCCATAGGGAGCTGAATAAGTTAATAGACAGCGCACACTCAGTTCACTATCAGCGTGTCGCTGAACATGTTTAGGTGGATGTGCAGTAGGTAGGAACTAGGTTCAAACATCAGGGGAAGTACAGGGTGGCCCATAAGTCCTTACACATGTAAATAATTAATAAATAAAAAACTAATTACAATAAGAAATACCTTTTTATTTCGTATTAACCTTTATAACATGGGAATTATTTTTTGAAAATAACATCATCCAAATGTAACCCGTTACGATCACGGCACTCCTGTAAGCGACGTCTAAAACTATCGACGACTGCGCGGCAAGTCAGTTCTGTGATGTTAGCCATTTCTCTTTGATTATTTTCTTTTAAGGCTTCAATAGACCGCGGGTTTGTGTCATACACTTTACGCATACACGCTCCTGTAGCGGCAATTTTGTTAATTTACATGCCCATTAATGTGGAAGTGAGCTTCATCAGAGAATAACACGTTATTGAACGAAGAAAAGCGGCTAAACATTTCATTCGCGTAATTTAGTCTCTGGATGGCGTCAGTGTCTTTTAATTCCTGTACCAACTGAATTTTGTAGGGTTGCAGACGTAAATCTTTCTTTAAAATCCGCTGTAACGATGTTCTGGATACGTTTAATATTCTGGAACGCTTACGAGTAGACTGGGTAGGATTTTCACGAACAGACTGTAACACTGTGTCGATGTTTTCTTCCGTCCTTGATGTCCTTGGTCGACCTGACCGCTTTTTATCTAACGTCGAACCAGTCACTTCAAACTTTGCAACCCAGTTCTTGATCGTTGGAACAGTTGGAGTGTCATCAAAGTTGTGTAGATTGTAATGTTCTCGAAATTTACGCCGCGCAATGGTTGCCGAAAAATTGTTCCGATAAAACTCGCGCACACAAAAAGCACGGTCCGCACCGGTGAAACGCTCCATGGCGACTGACTTCCCAGAAACCGAACGTACTGTTTTTGCCCCGCCTGCGCCCCTCCCGCGCGTCTTATGCATTTTATTCGAAATTTACATTTTAAAGGACTTATGGGCCACCCTGTATATCCGGGGTTGTAGGTGACAGGTGTTCCTGAAACTATTACGTTCAAAGTTTATAGGCGATCACAATACGTTTTACATAGCAGTTTGTTACTGACAAATGACAAACAATAAAAACAAACAAACAACAAAAACAAACAAACACACAACAAAAAACAAACAAAATCAAATCGCTGTAAAAATAAATCCATCCTTTTGCTAATCTTACGCGAAAACTTGGAGGCATTCCACTCACAGCACTGATTTGAACCGTACTTGGATTTATTCCAAAAATGGTTTGGATAGTACTTTACGTTTTTCATACATTGTATTGTGTACTAGCTTTTGCTCTCGGCTTCGCCCGCGTGGCTTCCGAAAAATATCCCACGGGAACGTACTATCGGGATTAAAGTACCATAAGTATTAATCCAGGTTGTACCCTAAGTGGTAAATTTCATCCTAACCTGTACAGCCGATTTTGCGCCAATCTGGAACATACATCTAGACAAACGACAAAAACTTTGTTTCAAAAATATTCAAGGTAGTTTTGACTTCGGCACTATTTTATTTAATAAATAATATACCTATGTAAAAATAGATCAGAGCCGGAGGGGCCTGTGGCTAAATAATAACAGCCGCACAGGTCGATCGGTCAGGTTAAGCTACGCTTGCCGCGGTTGGTGTGTGGATGGGTGACCATCTTTACATACTGAGACCTCTCCGTGAATCTTTGACAGTCGTTACGGGTGACTACCCGTAACGACTGTCAAAGATCCACGGAGAGGTAAGACTGGTTGTCAGACTTTCGGGCTTCTGACTAGAAGCCCGAAAGTCTGACAACCAGTCTTACCAAGGGGTTTCGTATAATACCCAGTAACTGGATTGTGGAGGTCAGTCAGTCCCTCCATGTAAAATACTGGTATTCGGCTGCATCCGGTTAGACTGGAAGCCGACCCCAACATAGTTGGGAAAAGGCTATGCAGATGATGACGTATAGATAGATCACATCGGCTGTACTGGTTTTCGTGAAAATTCTGATACCATTTCTATTAGCTTCCATCGATAACTGTGGTACCATCATTATGCTTCGAGGAACTCGACGCGGGCGCAGAGATCAAGGCCGTACGTACCGCGGTGCGTGTGTGTTCTTGTTTATATTTAGATCGTCAACATGATATAACAATGGTATTGCACATTAGTATGTATCTAATGCGTATTGTGAGGCTCCTCAAGGGAAAACCCTTTTTGTGGAGAACTAATTGTTAGAAACAGTGCAGCGAATCATAAAGACCATAGGTTCTCAACCTTTTTTTCTTCACCGCCCACTTTGAGAATATATTTTTTTCTAAAGCCAATTTTTATTACTTACCATCTGTCACGAATTTGAAACAGCTATTGCCACGATAATATTTAATCGTATATAGTCGTAAGATAGAATATATAATTTTCTGTAGGTTTTTCTACTGCCCCCTGAAAGTCTCATACGCCCACGAGAGGCGTTATCGCCCACGTTGAGAACCTATCATAAAGACGGTTTACTTTAAATCACAGTATGACATGACGTTAATGCTACGGCCACATTGTCGCGCAAAGACTCTTATCGCATTGTCGACATAAAACTTCGTGTTCGATCTACGACGAATTATATCGCACTTTGTTAAAAAACTTCGCAGTTTCGCATTCGAGTTTGCCTGAATGATTCTTGATGTGACGAATTTCTTGATGTGGCGACAACGGAAATCTTCGCTTTAACGCGACAATATGGCCATAGCATTACAGGAAAAAAATACTTAACACTTTTTGAAGTTCGACCTAATAATGTTTATTTGTAACTCGAAATAACGACCCGAAGTAAACCTCTTCAACATTAATCAAACTTCGTATCGGACTCGATATCCTCACAAAATGGGTAGGTACATAACAAACTTGTAAATAACACATTTTGGTATAGAAATCCCTCAAGTCACAAGGGATCAATTTCTTCAAAACATGTTTACATACAGTCGAGTCGTCACAATACATTTACATAAAGGAAAACTTAACAATGCCAGTATTTGTTTGCTTATGTTAAAGTTAAACAAAGTCAAAGAAGCCCCTGATATATATTTTGTTTTCGATTTACATGTGTAACCCAAAACTTATTTAGGTACTTTTGCCTGCTTATAATATAGGGAAGTGGATCTGGATCTATGTATAGTCGAACTCGTAATTGCTTTACTACTTTTGGCAACAGTTCCCAGTAAATAGAAACTCCATTGAGGTTGAAAGTATCTAACTGTCATATATCTACTTTAATACGTACTTGACCCAAATTTATGGGATGGCTGATAGTTTTTTCGCGATTACGATGTTGGTCCCATGAAGAAAGTTGTTCAGTTTGATGGTCTGTAACCACAAACATCCTTAAATTTGACCACAGCTTCTTAGTACACCCTGTAGACAAATGGACCTTGCCGTCTTATGACGACCATGTGATTTTCAACTTTAAGATGGTAAAGCGATTATGAGGTCGACTATTTAATCTTAGTTTTATAAGCCATTCTTCATCTTCTTTGTATTCTCCTACTGCTAAGGATCACGACACACATGACGTAATTATCATCTGGTCTTCCTTTGCATATGTTGCCTTCTTAATTCGCCAGACAATTATGCCAGGGTTAAATAAGAGCGAGTTTTCCACCATGCCATTTCAATACCTGCTGAACACACGCCTTGCGAATACCGCCAAATGCCGTTGTTGACGGATGTTGACGGTCAACTGTGGACAAAGGGACCATTCTTCTAACAAGATTGTCGATGGCAATGTAAATTGACTCGACACAGATTTGGCTATCATCACTAGCGTCCATCAGTTCCTGAAATGTGCAGTCGACAGGACACGATATTAAGTGTCCCATGGTTTGTGGAACAGCATTTGCACTCCAAGGCGGAGTCGTCTATATGAATTTCTATCTGAACAAGTTTTCCTTGCTTCGGCCAACCGGGGTCCACAGTTTACCCAAGGCAACTCGTATCCAGGTGGTATAGTTGTGTGTAATAGTGATAATTTTACATGGCTTCCTATCGCATTTATAACTAGATGCAAATGAAGCTCTGCCCATACTCTTGACGTGCAGATAACCGTACGTCGCCGTTGGTGGTAGCACTTTAGAGTTGAGCTGGCCTAGCGTAGTACGAACTTTCAATAGAATAAAAAGCCTGCTTATACCTACTGGATTTGTCACCACTTTAACTTTGTCACAGTTAACTGTAGGTACCTACCACAGCAGAGCAGTGGTAACGTAGTGGTAACGGCCACTTACGAGTTGCAAGTCGTAGGCTCGAACCCAGACAGTTCCTTTACTTTGTGTAAATTATTTCATCACCACTGCTCTCAAAACGGTGAAGGAAAACTTCTCGAGGAAAACCACAGTGGGCACCCAGAGTGATATCCACAAACCCCTTACTGCGCCCGCGTGGTTGATTATGGCCCACTCCCTCTCACTGAGAATAGAGCTGTGTCCCAGCAGAGGGAACATTATAGGCTGATTATGATGATGATGAACAACCAGTAAATAGTAATACAGTATTATTTTAAGCTTCAGCTCATTCAAGAAATACGAAATAACCTTGATTTCCGACACAGGAATTTAGATATTTTTTTAGCAAAGATAATCTCTTTTTTTGTACCGCAAGTACCAGTAGCGAAATAGGCGGTTTTACTTTAGGTAATTTAATTTATTTTAATTTGAACCTCACTTAACTCGCTTGAAGAATCTTTAAAATAAGGTACTGGTAACTATAGGATTAAGACAAAACATGGACTTACAGAATAGCAAATATTTTATATAAGTGGTAACAAACTGTTAGGGGTAAAGGGGAACTATTTAATTGATCCTCAAAAAAATTATTGACCTTCTAATGATGAACAATTTTTTAAATTAATGAACCTCTAAAAACATTGCGCTTCTAATGATGCACAATTTTTTTATATAAATGAGCTTTGTTTTAAATGTCTCGCCTTTTGTCAGTGGGTCGCAGTAACTAAGCTAGGATACCCTGACCAAATTTAAAAAAATACGTAAAATGTAAATATATATAATACGTACGCAAAATACGCTTATCGATGTGGAATTGCAGATAATAGACCGTATTACCTATTACCCTGACCAAACAGGTTACATTAAAACTGTGACCAACCCACGCGCGAGCCGAATTGGTCGCAGTAACTTAACTAGGACACCCAGCCCAAAATAACCAAATGTGTTTGGTTAGGTCAGTTAATTGGCTATTTTTAGGGTTAAGTACCCAAAGGGCAAAAACGGGACCCTATTACTAAGACGCCACTGTCCGTCTGTCCGTCTGTCACCAGGCTGTATCTCATAAACCGTGATAGCTAGACAGTTGAAATTTTCACAGAATGTGTATTTCTGTTGCCGTTATAATACTAAAAACAGAATAAAATAAAAATTTAAGGGGCTCTCCCATACAACAAACGCGATTTTTTTGCCGTATTTTATATGCAGTGTTATATTGTATGGTGGTACGGAACCCTTCGTGTGCGAATCCAACTCGCACTTGGCCGGTTCTTTTTTTAGTAGTTTTAGGATCCCAAAATAGAAATGATTAGATGTTCACAAAAAGAGAGAGAATCATTATATTAAAGTGATCAATACTATTTGTAGGAACGCAAAATGGGAATTATTTGAGGTTCAATGAAATATTTGTCATCATAAAGATAGTTTCTATAAAATATTTTCTTTGTTGAACTGTGATGTTTTCACTTCTTAGCGCCGTGCTTTGTTTTGTAACTTAGTTTACATTTTCCATTTTCTATGCATTCTAATAACATTCTTTATTTCTTTATTTGACGTCGGCGTCTCCATTGTGCTTATGTTTATAAAAACCAATGAAAAACTGCGTGCTGCGAAGCCGAATACTCCGGTGTATATTTCCCGCCTCCACTACACCACTGACGCGGAAGACATCGTGACGTACGTGCGCCAAAAGTTGAAGTACGCGCCGAGAGTGCAGCTGTTGGAGTCGCATCGCAACGTCAATTTTATGGCGTTTGTGGTGCGCATACCAACATGCTACCTGCACCTGGTGATGGATGAAAGCTTTTGGCCGCAGGATGTGGTATTCCGCCGCTTTCGCGGACAAGTGCCACCGGAACGCACAAAGACTTAGTGCAACCAAGTGATACTAACATAGTTATTAAGTTTTATTTACTAACACAATTGTTACTATATTATTATGTATACTTAGGTTAAGGTATGTATCTATGGGTCTTTGTTACCTGAAATAAATGGTTTATTATTATAAATTACTAGCATCTGCCTACAGCTTCGCCCGCGTGGATGTTAGGTTTCATAGGTTTTAATTTTAAGCGTGGAACCTTAATTCTTTTTGTAAAATAAATGCCTTAGCCTTAATGAAGGTCCCGTCAAAATCCGTCTAGCCGTTTCGGTAGTTAACCGGATAAAATATAAAAAAAAATGTTTTTTTTTGTTATTAGTACTGATACTTTCTATCCCCCTTATTTCAATCGTCAGTAATTTTACTTTCGAAAGAAGAAGACAAAGCGTTGTGTATACACACGCTATAAAACGTTTTTAGTATGGGGGTTAGTAAAAAGTTATTAATTTGACATTACAAACAGTAACTTCAATGCTTTTCGTACAATTTCATAAAAAGTGTGATACCTAGCGTATTTTTTTTTCTGCTAGTTAGGATCTTGACTGACACCATTGAAGTAGCCAAGATATCGCTGCAATCTTATCTCAATAAAAATACAAAAATACATCATCATTTCAAGATTCCCTCACAAACAAGTCGTGTTGCAGAACAACAGTTTATTTACGAGTCCTCAGCGAATGTCAGACGAAAATCAAATAACATCAAAGGGAGCTTATGTATCGTGTTTCGGTGTGACTAAATGAAACACGCCGCAGATCGCATCGACTCTTGCGCACATCCGGCGCTCGCCCTTACAGCGCCCTCGCCCGTCAACTGGGACTAGGGTTACCATTTCGAAATTTAAAAACAAAACACACATAACATCACGCCTTTTTTTCTCCTCGAAGAGTTAGGCAGAGGTGTACATGTAGTACACCGACATTCCACTAGTTATTTTTAGTCATAAACCGGGCACAAATCCTGACTCCGAGCTGCTACTGAGAAATTCCTGACGGAAAACTCATTAACACTTTGCCCGACCTGGGAATTGAACCCAGGGTGCTAACTCTCGAATATAATACCGATAGATCGACATTGGTCAAACGTCAGTTGGTTGAGTTAAATTTCAGGGATTGACTCAGTGAGTCCAGCCAATTCCTGACGTTGACTGACAATTCCAATGTCGATCTATCGGAATTATATTCGAGAGTGTTTACTCTCGGCCTAGTGGCGATCTGACCGGTCCTGGGTGTTTACCCAGGACCAGTCAGATCGCCACTAGGCCTACTGCTGGTTTACTGCTAATCTTTCTTTTGGAAATATTCCATGAATTAGTAGTCTTAGTATCAACAACAAAAAAAACCCTTAATCGAAAACACCCAGAACCAGACAAATGACAAGTACGGACGGGGATCCAAAAAGCAGGCCACGTCCGGGCATGTCCTGACGGAGGGTAACCCAACTGGGACGCACAGAAACAAGTGAATATCATATAAAACGCGAAGGTACGTGAGATTGTGACTATCGGCAGATCTACGGAAAAACGTAACGTTATGTTGAAGGTGATATTACGCGCTTTTGTGTTTGATGTTTTCCTTGTAAGTACAATAAGTTTATACTAAGTTATCTTTGATTCTTTACCCTGTTATTTTTTTCCTTTCCTGTTATGCTAAATGTGAAACCGCTATCTGTGATAAATCTACCATGACATTGACAGGCTATAACAAAGTACCCTAAATATAATTGTTTTGTCTGTATGCAGTATGCATACAGGGTGTCAGGGTCAACGACGCGCAACCGGTTACCACAGCATCGTACATGATTCTGAAACGGATTAATTTTTTTTTAGGTATCAAAAAAAAATGCTGTTTCATAGGAAATTGTAGTACCTAAATAATAATAATATGTGTAATTTATACTATAAAACATTAGTCAGGCAGGGGCTATACACTTTCCATAGTCCTAAATAAGCAGTTCACTGTATCTACCCAAACCCATAATCCAATATCTTTGTATTATGGGTTTGGGTAGATATCCTGTAATAGTCCTACACCAACCGGGGGTTGTCCTTGGGTGCACTTGCATAGTGCGAACAGGGATAATCGTCGGTTTGTACCTCATTTCATTAAAAACGCCTAACGGGCCTCTGCGATTTGGCTTCGGCTCCTCGTACGCCGTCCAAAGGACTGGGACCCAATGGTCCTGAGATATGTAAAATAAAATAATAATAATAAAGCCTTTATTTCCACGCAGTTTACATATAAATAAAAAAGAAATATTCAAATTAATTGAGAGTTGTTTACGAGTAAAACATGGCCCCACTCTGGGTATAGGCCTCCTACAATTACAGTACCTACGCGGTCAAAATGTATGAAACTGCTGTTTTTTTTATCACCTATGAAAAATTTCTACGTGAAATTCTAACCCCTAGTGTTTTAGAATTCCGCGGCGGGTTCACGGATGAGTGCTAACGCGTGCCCGTTTCCCGCCGTAAGCGGCAGAGGAGGACACCGTGTAGTTTCAGTGGGTTAGAGTCCCACATAACTGCACTACTCCCCGTGGTAGTGCAGAATGCATGAGCATTTCTCCACGTTAAAAAAAGGGTTAGAATTATATGCTGAATTCACGTTTACAGTTTGCGAATCGATGTCCTTCCCACTATCTATATGTAATGTACAAACTCAATTGCTATACAAAAAGTTCAGGGCTGGATTTGCAAATAGGTACTAGGCAGGTAAGTATCACTTTTTTCAGTTGTTCAATTTCCTTGATCAAAAGCTTATACTGGTATACTAGACAACAGCTTGCTAGCACAACTAGCTAGCAGCTTCAACCTTAGCTAGCAGCTTGCAAAGTTTATTGTGTTTACCAGAACTAAAAAAACACTAACCGCAGAGTCATGGCGTTAAGCAAAGCATTAGCATTATCAAGCTGACGTAATTAATTAGAAATTATGTAGCACACACACACATACACAACAACAAAAAAGCCTACGACAAAAACTAGCGAAGTCACCGCCACACAACGAATCAATAAAAACGGCATAGTAACAAACCCGATAATTCATGCAAAAAATCTTTTAAAACAACATCTGATAAGAAATCGGTAAGGGCATCTAACCGTAGCGAGTACTATGCAAGACATACAGGCAAGAATGAAAGAGCGAAATCTCAACATATAAATGTAAAAAAAGCTAGGGAACAAAATAAAAGCGGCCACGTGCGAGTCGGACTCACTCACGAAGGGTGCTACCACCGATCAATATTGAACACTACAAATTTCTTTAACACTTTATTTTCTTTTGTGTACCACCTTATTTTTTTTTTATTTGTTGTTAATAGCGGCCAAATCTACTCGCACTGGGCACGCGTGGTAGATTACAACCTATCCTTCTCGAAATGAGAAGGCCTGTGTCCCAGCAGTGGAGCGGCCAAAATAGTACACACTCTGTGAAAATTTCAAGTTTCTACCTGTTACTGTTCAAAAGATACAGCCCTGTGACAAACTGACGGACGGGACCTATGGACCGCCGCGCCGACGGACAGCGGACCCGTACTTAAAGCGGTTCTGCGTACATCCGATCCGAATCCGAATTAAAGCTCCGACTTCAATCCCAATCGGGAATGTTTTAAATTTGGACGAATAGAGTTCGGATCTAGTGCGCAACCCCTCATACAAATAGGACTATGGTCACTTCGCACCGGCATTTCTTGGATTCGGATCGGATGTAATGCAGAACGGCTCTTAGTGAAGGGGTCCCGTTGGAACGGAACCCTAAAAAGTACTGGAAGCTTGCTCGCACGACTGTACAAAACTTGTTTGAACTTTGCAGGGTTTCTATTCACTTAGGAAAGTGAAAGCGAATTCTTTGAGATGTTTTCTTCATTACTTCGGTATTTTCAGCAGCGACTTAACACAGATAAAGCTTACGTTGAATTAATAACATACCAATGCGTTGCTATTGAGTAAAATGAAAATACCAACGAGTAGGTACGTACCTACCTACACAGTTATTTTTCGGACCTTTTATTAGGGTCGTTATTTTCGCTTAAATGATATTTTGTTTTAAATAAACCAGTGAAAGATTTTATTATTTCTCTTTAAATACTGTACTTTTAATTTTATTTCATAATTCACTAGCTGCAACCCGCGGTTTCACCCGCATAAATCTCGATCCGGGAACAATCGGGATAAAAAGTATCCTATGCCTAATCCAGGTCATGGTTCATACAAATCCGTTCAGCCGTTTTAGCGTGAAAGCGTTAAAACAAACATACAAAAAATCATATATTTTCTCTTTCGTTTAGATTATACTATTCACATAAAAATCAAGTAGGTAAGTAAGTAGATATATCTATCCGACATTTCCGCGC
This sequence comes from Gortyna flavago, assembly GCA_963669345.1. Classification (NCBI taxonomy): domain Eukaryota; kingdom Metazoa; phylum Arthropoda; class Insecta; order Lepidoptera; family Noctuidae; genus Gortyna; species Gortyna flavago. The sequence continues at coordinate 6,979,634 of OY770132.1, forward strand.
AGTCATCACGGTTGAGCGTTTGGGGTGATTAGCACCAAAATCGCGAAATTATCCGGAAAGATAGTTTGATTTCACTGAATATTTTAGCGATCAGGAAACAATGTTAATGTTAAATTCATAATATCACAACATCACGCCTGTACCTAATCCTCGAAGGTTCAAGCAAAGGACCACAGACCCACATTTCTTCAGTTATGTTAAAGTACAATTCGCGAGCGAGCTAATACTTAACATCTCACATACATACGTAATGCATACTTCACTTTCCTTTAAGCTTTCTTCGTGAGATGAAAATTACCTTATGCAACTTTTTTATACGTACCTACCCATTCGTTTTCAGAATAGTTAATCGGAGACGTAGGACGAATGTAGCTTGTGAAATCTACAAGGTGTAATTAAAACAGAGATGTGGTGGCCCCGCATTACTTGTAGGTCGTGGGTTCGAACCCAGGCCTGCCTTACTTTGTGTAAATAATTTCATCACCACTGCTCTCAAAATGGTGAAGGAAAACATAGTGAGGGAACCGGCATGTCCTAGAACAAAAAAAAACAAGACATCAACCAAACCCATACTGGGCCCGCGTGGTGGATTATAGCCCACTCCCTGTCAAAGGCTGATTATGCTGTAATTAAAATGATACTAGACTTGAAAAGGGTCATAGTACATTTGTACTCTGAGTCCTGAAGTGGAGAACGCGCATCGCAAGCCTAGTGTAGGACACCCACCAGCTAGATGGACAGACGCCCACAAAAAGGTGGCTGGGGCAGATTGGACGCGGAAGCCGGAGGACGAGTGTTGTGGCGCAGCATGAGAGAGGCCTATGTTCAGCAGAGGACTGCAATAGGCTGAGATGACTGACTAAATAACCCAACCTGAAAAACTAACGCGTGCGATCGGGAGACTCCCATCAGGAATGAAGTTCCTTACGTGATATTCGCACACACACACGCACACACATTCGTATATAATAGAAAGAGAGAGAGAGAGAGAAAGTCGGATGGAGTGGGCTTAACGCTTTTTCCTTACGTGACGATTCCTATAAACCAGTCAAATCCTACTTAGTTCCATAAATCAACCGATGCCTGCATTTTGTCAAAAATAAAGTCCTGCGGACTTGTAATCTTTATTATGATTTATACTAAGTTGTTATTAATACTTAGTAAAGTACATATTAGGTACTTACTAAGATGAAGTTTGTCAGGGGATTTTCTTGCCAAGTTGTAATAAAAAACCATGAGCATTATTTTACGGCTGTTTTATGAAGGCTAGCACATTACTGAATGCCGGTTTAGAGCTAAGTAATTTTAATGTTATTACTCATTTTCTTACGATTATCCATTTTCACATTAGCGTTTAGCGCGACTAATTTGCGTGAGAAAACGATATGAAATATAAATGTCAGACCACCCCGGGTCCTATTATAATGTCCTATTAAAATCTTGCTTTTTTGCACGCAACTTTTGAACTGATATTTAATTTCCATATTATGTAATAAACTGAACGCGTCATATACATAAAACACTTATAATTCAGTCCTACTGCTAAATTTTTATCCTAGTGATTTATAATAATTTTCTATTGAAGCTTGTTATAAACAATATTTGTTGTTGCTTGTTTTAATATAATAACTGTGTTGCTTGTTGAAGTAACGTAAGGAGCAGCTTTCAGAACTATGACTTTGACGTAAACATAGAATCTTAGTAAAAATTATCTTAGTTTTAACGTTTAAAATAATTATTCTATAAAGTAGCTTTTGCAAAAGCTGCAGCAATAAAATCGCAAATGGAAACTCATACGACGTTTTTATCTTTTGAAAACAGAAAATATATATTTCATTATCAAAGCAGATATACCAGTTAATACCAGATAGCAGACAGACTACCTGCATTATTGTCTCTCCTTCTTCCTGAATCCATCCAAAGGCAGTTTTATAAGAAAGAAAGAAAGAAAGAAAGAAAATACGTTTATTTGCGGCAAACATGACGCATCAAAAGAAAAAACATAAACAAAATAACAATTTGAGAGAAAACATGCGTCACATCCACACAAAACGGCCATCGCTCAGCATAATGCTAAGACCCTATACGAGAGGCCCAGCGCTGGTTTTCAGCGACAGCCGGCGTTGACGTGATGACGTCAGCCAGTGCAGCATAAAATTAAATAAGTATAAATAAAATAAAAAAACAACAATCCAAATAAGAAAACATTACAAAAAGATCATCACATGTAAATATTACGAGTATATGACTGTGATGACACCCACCACCACTGACTGCCCACAGTAAAAATATTCAATTTATTATTACAACTATTTATGCAATAAAAATAAAAACAAATGAAGAAACGATTAATAATGTTTAAAAAGATACAGGGTCGGGGTCTCTTATGAATTTTATAATTAAAATTGTTTTGGTGCGCGCCAAAATATTGTTCAACAGATTATAAATCTTCGCGGAAAGTTGCGAGAGAAAGTGATGAAACAAACGAACAAACAATTTATCATTTGGAGTTTCAGTTTTAAACATGTCTCTGATATGAATCGTAATTCAGAATGTTTTCCAATCCACTAATGTGTTTGCTCACAGTGGCTTTGCACTCACTTTGAGTTTTACTACATTTTTGTTGAGAAAATTAAAATAGATTTTGAACACATATTTATGCAGATAAAACCAGTTTTTATTCTTCGAAACTGTAGAAAGTTTTTTTTTTTTCTGAATATTCTATATCAGGTTGAAGAAAGCACCCGAGACCATAGGTGTCGGTGGCAGTCAATAGACTATGTTGGTCTGAGTACCACTGAATCGTATCGCAGTAACCTTCCAAGTATATATAGTGACAGACGGAAGGACGCTACTGCCGTTTCTTTTATAATCCATTCCCACAACATGCCATAGTTGCATATTGCCTGACGAAAGTGATTTAAGCGCATAATTACAACCTGTGCAATACTGTGCAAGCGCAAGGCAAGGGCAAGCGTAGTGTGGGGCGCCCCCTAGCTAGATGGACGGGCAACCTAAAGAAGGTGGCTGGGGTAGACTGGCTGCGGCAGGCGGAGGACAGGGTGTTGTGGCGCAGTCTGTGAGAGGCCTATGTCCAGCAGTGGACTGCGATAGGCTGAGTAGATTAATTGAATACTTACAGTGCAAATCTTCCATATTTTTTTTTGTTATTATCTACATCTTCTTATTTATTAATCATCATATTGTACAAGAATAGAATCAAAGTCTCACAACCTGTCTTACGAAGGGGTATCTTATTACTGAGTAACACAATTAAAAATCCACATTATAAAATAATTACATAATAAATCTTGAAGGGGAAAACGAAGAAGTTATTGCTTCTGTCCTGTAAAATTCCATTCTTTCACTGAAGTCTTATACGTCGCTAAGTAGACTGAGTTACCGACTTACCTCGTTAATTCTCTACCGAAATTGAAAGGCACGAACGTAATTAGCATAACAAAGACACTTCGCTTACTTTTGTTTTCGGCATGTCGCCTTGCATTAGAATATGGTATTACGTTTACCGGCTAATTATACTTCAGACATCGAACGTCTTGTTCAGTTAGGTACTACAAGTGTATTTTAATTAGTCAATACGGACATGAAATGTGGGATATTATGTCTCGCTAGCTGACCCAGCAGACGTTGTCCTGTCCAAATTTCAATAGTTCATACAAAAATGTAAAAGGAAAAAAGACGTTCAGTTTTTCCTGAATTTGTCATTTTTCCGGGAAACCTTTCCAATTTAACTATTAGAAACTTTAAAAAATAAAAAATAGCCAAACGTTCCAGCCGTTTTCAACTGATGCGCTAGCCAACGAACAGCATTTTCATTTATATAGATATTTTTTTTGTTGAATTCCGCATGCGGGGAAAGCTATTTCTTTTAAGGTACGAAACGACTGTCTCGGTCTTTTTAACCCGCATCGCAGTGAAAGTAAAAGATTCGGGGCAGCACTAATTTAATTGTTCAATCAGAATAGCTTGGGCTTAGGGGTCTAGAATCGTGTGCTGAATTAGTTACAGTTTGAGAATCGATGGCCCTGCCACACTGTACCTACAGAATACAGCAAGCTTATACAGCTCTTGTTACCACCAACTGGTTGAGTCAACTGAATACTCGACCTAATCAATTATTATTTGCTTTTAATGCCGACATGTCACGTTACCTAAAGAATTATGTTACATTACTTAACAGTTAATTATTCTACGGACAGCGAACATCTTGTTAACTTATACTAATAAGGAGTAATTGCTACGATCTGGCTGATTTAACGTATTTCACGTCCTATAAATTAAGTTGTTACGCTCAATTTATATAAATTCAATGTTAAAGAGAGTATTTAATGTTATGTCTGGCGCTCGGTAGTAGAGATAAATTTTGCAGTATATTTTCTTGAAATCTTCAAAATCGACGTCTGACTGACAAGTAATAGCTCGATGTATAGGTACATCTCATCAATCTAACATGCTCTGTACCTACGTTATTCTTTAGGTTGCTTCCTAGTGAAGATGCGGTGTGGTATGGTGGATTTGGCAACCATAATTTCTCATAGGAGAAACAAGCAGTGTCTTGCTTTGCGGCATTAAAAACGGAATAATTTGAACTAAATTAAACCCGACTCCAGAACCAAAAAATGGAAGATAATTATGTGACATTACCAACCCGCACTGGGCCCGCGTGGTCGATTACAGCCCAAAAAACGATTAATGTTCATTGCAATAGGTACCTACATTTATATTGAAAATGTGGTTAAGTAGATTATTAGACCTAAATTAACTCCATCTAACCATAATATATAATAAAGCATGTTTCTCAGAATACTCTCACGCCTATACCTATAAGTAATTATTAGATAATTCAATGTATTTGCATATGAGTCAATTTGATAAATAATTAATTTCCCTGACTTTACAATCTAGGGAGTGATAGAGAGCTTTTTCAATTTTCTCTCCTCTTCCTAGGGTTAATATTTACCTACACTTTTACTTTCACCTACTTTCAAGTGTATTATGTTTTATATATTTATTGTATACTAGCTGCGCCACGCGATTTCACCCGCGTAAGTTTCGATTCGAAAATAATTCTGGAGAGGGCGACCCTTATCACCTAGGGGTATAAAAAATAACCTACGACCTATTCTCAAACCCACCAAATAACAAAAAAAAAAAATCGGTCAGGCCGTTTCGGAGGAGTTCGATAACAAACTCAGTGACACGAGATTTTTTATGAATGAGAATTAAGAAGATGTAAATGGTACACTACTGCCTACTACCTGCAGTATTTTCTCTCCTTCTCCCTTTAATCCATCAGAAGCTTGTCCGTAAAATATCGCATTTAGCGATAAGACCGCCCGGCGCCCGTTGTGTCACTTAAGTATGTAAAAAATCTACATTTTTATCTCTAATTTAGAGAGATCTAAGATCTAATAACTAAGAGAGATCTCTCTCTTTTTTTGTACACTATAAAAATAATTAAAGTAAGTAATAAAAATTAGAATCTTCTAATCTGTTTCAACGCAAATCGATTAAAAATAGAGGTGTTATCATTTCATTCCAACATAATAAGTAAAATGTAGGATAAAGAAAGCAAATGAAACAATAACATCTGCCTGCCTTGTTTGGGAAGCACTTCCAAATATTTATTTTGTTTTTACTTGTCCACAGATACAGTGTTATTCTGACGATATCTACAAACGCTTCCGACGGATTTGCTTTGATAAACGGTGAGTTTATATTTAGACCAATTGTAACGCATGTTTTCATCAAACACTAACTGATTCGACAGACGTTGTCCTGATAATTCAAACAAAAATCACATAGAAAAGACTATTGTTTGACAGTTTTTCCAGAATTTTCCAACAATTCGGGCATTTTTTTAAATTTTCTTTCCTTATGAACCCCGGACTTGATCGGACATTTAAAAAAGAACATTTATAAATCATGTCCAGCCGTTCTCTATTTTGTACAGATTGGAGACTCGAACACTCGAAGTAATATTGCGAAGTGTAACGTGTCTATAGTTTATACGTATTGTTTTGAAAATTATTGATACACTGTCACAGATTGCCGAAAGCCTTAAAGTATTCGAATACACTGTGTCGAAAAATAGTAAAGGCTATAAAGTTTTCATAGCAACCGGTGGCTATCTCAATAATAATTATATAAATAAATTGTCTGTGAAATACCTAAGGTCACTAACTGCCGGAAATGTTCGTTTTAATGAACAAAAACTCGCTATAATATTACATTTCGTGCCAAAAATTATAGTTATAATGCGTGCGGATTCAATAATGTGCAGTTCTGACATTTATCAATATAGAAATAAAGAACAACACTGTTGACCGCTCAGTACGACGTTGGCTAGGGGTGTGTCATCACAGTATTTAAGTGCTTTTTTTTTTTTTAACGATGGGAAATCATCAAATGACCCCTCCCGCTCTGGGTGGAGCGGAAGGGAGTGTCAGACTCTTACTGACTAAAACCCATCCGTTTTCCTTCCTTAGCCCTTTATATTCCGGGGCAGCGGCAACCCTTTCGGACAATCCCGCTGCAGTATTTAAGTGCTAATAAAAAGATCTGTACGTAAGTAGGTGGTTTAGGAACCTAACTAGAATTTTTGCTCAGTTTTAGTCTACATTTACTTACGCCTACGAAACTAACAGTTTCACTAATAATTAGGAAGATTACTGTCCACAAAGAATTTTTTTTAAAGTAGAGGAGAGAAACACTGAAGCACTTACAATCAACAATCTAATCAAAACCTCAACCGAAACTACCTAATCTTACCAACCACATCAAAACCGTACATTAAATTTTGAACTGCAGTGTTATTTCGACGCAGCCCTAAGTTTAACTTACAGGAGGCCGGCGCGGGCGGCGCAAGGGCGCGTAATGTCAGACAGTTGATTCACCCGGCCTTTAGTACACTAATTGCTAATTAATCACAATTCCCCCGGGACTAGAGGCGGTGACGGCCGTGATATGATAGAAGGATTGAGTCTCAAAGTATTTGACGAGAGATAATTACTTTTTCTGATCTTGTGTTGACACGAGCCGTACGAGAATATCATGTGTCGTGCGTCGATATTAATTAAGTAGGTTGGTAGCCATTTTTTTTTTTTTACTGGAAATGCTTCTGGATTTGGGAAGGGGTCTGTCTGACTAAACCCACACGGTATTCTTCAACTACCTTTGAGTAGGTACTTGCGCAATTAATCCAGCACTTCGGCCACGCTCCCCCCGCCAGGTATCCAACCTCATGGCGGCATGGAAAGCGCGACTGTCGCAACCCAGCGCAGGGCACGCCGCGATAGCGGCGGTAAGGCCCCTCTTTGAGGAGTGGCTAGAGAAGCGTCACGGCGTCCTCACCTACCGCCTGACGCAGGTCCTCACCGGACACGGATGTTTCGGGAAGTTCCTGCACATAATCAGGCGGGAGGAAACGCCCGGGTGTCACCATTGCGAGGGTCGCCCAGAGGACACGGTGGAGCATACGGTGGAGGTCTGTCCCGCTTGGGCAGAGCACCGCCGTGTCCTCGTAGAGGCGATCGGCAACGGCGGCGACCTCTCGCGCCCGGCCCTGGTCCAAGCCATGGTCCGGGGCGAGAGGGAGTGGGAGGCAGTCACCTCCTTCTGCGAAGCGGTCATGCTAGCGAAGGAGGTGGCGGGATGGGCGAGGGATAGGGCCGATAGAGCCGCCCGTCCCAGCCGCCGCGGGAGACGCCCCGGGCGTCGGGAGCCGCGTGACGACTCCCGGCCACCATAGGCGCGGGCCTGCGGGCGGCGAGTAATGCGTAACTCGCCGTCCGATCAGAACCAGGCCCGTGCTGGACGGCGCGTATGTGTTCCACGCGCGCCTCAAAGAGATGTCAGCATTTAAGGAGGGGCCCGTCAGGGCCGAAGCCTGCCGGGGCAGCGGGATTGTCCGAAAGGGTTACCGCTACCCCGGAACATAAGGGCTAAGGAAGGAACACGGATGGGTTTTAGTCAGTAAGAGTCTGACACTCCCTTCTGCTCCACCCAGAGCGGGAGGGGTCATTTGATGATTTCCCATCCATAAAAAAAAAAGGTATCCAACCTACTCAGTGTGTGCAATATGTATCAAGGTGTACTTACGATTGAAGGCTCTATTGTAATAATGCTATATTTTTCACATAAGCGTCAGGTGAAGCTGCAAATAGGTATTACCTAATTACGGAATACGGACTTATGTAGTGCCCGAATGGCGTCCTGTCCTTTTATGTATAACTACTTGTATATGAATGATGATGATTGATGACAATACATACATCATATCCATACCAATTTGGGACCATTATGATTGAAGTATAAAAACAGAACATTATGTTATCTGCTTGTCATCCTGTAAATGTCAATTGAAGAAGTAGGTAGGTAAGTGAATTGACGCCCTCCATTCAGCGTGCAAGAAAAAAACGTGGGCATAGAAAATTTGGTATTTTGTTGCCTTAGTGGTGTTAATGTAATATTTCACTTTTATACGAGACAAAGCCTTATAGCTTATTGTATCGTAGATTGTATACCCATGCATCATAATCATAAGTACCTACACATAACGTAATCTTTGCGGCAACGTATATATATACGTGCAAACAAGAAGGTACTCGTATAGATTTAATGTAGCTACAATAAATACGTTACATTAACCAGCTAAAATAAACCTAACAAATCTACCAAACACTAATTTATCACTAGTTATAGGATAGGCTGAACAAAGAGAAAAAAAAAACAAAATACGAAAAAATAAAAACAAAATTTTCGCACAATAAAGCGGCGGCACACAGTTAACACTCGCGTTTTGACAGCGACATTTTTCATGCGTGCAGCGCGACGCGGGGCGAGCGGGCGGGCCGCGAACGCGTCAAGGTCATCCGTGACGTCATCCCTTGCGCACAATGACCTCCCGAAAACGAGTCAGTGATGGCTGCCGCGCGATTCGATTCCTCGATGACACTTGTCGAGTAATTTTGTTGACACTAACAGAAACTCGCTGTTGGTATAGTAACAGGGTTGATTTGCTACCAAGTTGGTTTAGGCATGATGGACTTACCCTTGCGAAAAACCTTTTACAAGTTTTTAGAGGAAAATTTAATGGCACTGTTGACAAAATTCACATGGAAGCTGTCGTAATGAAATAATCTTGTTTGCTCAACCGTTGAACGTGTTAAATATTTTTCTAGTTATTCATCTGTTTGTCTAGCATTTTTTTTTGTTTTCAGTTCGTTTGACTGGTTTATTTTATTATTGCTGAAAACTGTAAATAATGTGACAGATATTGTTAGGTGCTACGTTATTTTTAGTTAAAACTAGATTACGCAACACCTAACTGAGACTTTAGACATACCTACTTACTGCTGAAAATGTAAAGCATTTTTATTATGTTAAATAGCAGAGCTTTGATCGGGTTATGTAAAGAAATAAAATGTTCGTGTCATTTTCAGGAATACCTTGACATAGCACTTAATTACTTAGACATAACTGGCGAAATGTGGGTATATGAACTACTAGCTTCCGCCCGCGGCTTCGCCCGCGGGGTATGTCAATAAAAACTACCCTATGTCCTTCCCCGGGATGCAATCTATCTCTCTGCCAAATTTTATCGAAATCCGTTCAGTGGTTTAGGCGTGAAAAAGCAACATACAGACAGACAGACAGAGTTACTTTCGAATTTATAATATTAGTATGGATAGAAAGGATACCTCTGCCTGAGCCTTCGGGCATATCAGCCGTGATATTATATTAATCTACTGACTTTTAACACTACAAGGCTCCGAAGCTTATACAATTTAGGTACTTTAATTGTAAGGCTCAAAAGACCTTTTAAAACATCATTCTGCATTGTCTTCACATGATCTGACCAAGATTGTGTCTGGACTTTAAAAGAGACTGTGACCTCTGAGTTTGTTTCGGCCTTTCTTCTCAGAGTAGTCAGATAGAAAACGCCGACCTCATCTAGCTTTTTTTTTATAATTTGGCGTGTAAAAATGATTCCGATATCCCATTACAGAATAAACAATTTCATTTCAATTTTGTTTCAAGGATCCGATAATAAATCGAATCGTTACGGCGAAGCAAATTAGTGCACTCATTGACCTCAATCACAATGCTGAATTGGAACTGTTAATAAACATCATTATAATTGCTAAAATGAGAAGCTGTGGTGATAACGCCCGCGAATTCAGAGGTCGTAGGTTCGAACCCAGATAGTAGACGTAACTTTGATTCTATATCGTTTTTTACTAAACTTAAGTACTTAACTAGTCTACAAAAATATGTATAGCTTCGAGTTCGACCACTCATGCATGCCTAATTAAAAATAAACATTTTTTAGTGAATTAGGGCCATAGCAACTACATACGGTAATTATTTATACAAATTTTATATACCTACCAAAACAACAGGAAGCTTAAATGTAGGACTGATAGAAAAATATAACTTTTTATAAATGTACCTACTGACAGTTACGAACACAAACTTGGTCGTTTTAGATAGTGTTTCGTTCAATATTTAAATCAATTACTACCTTACTACTACGAAAAAATCGCCCGACTGCTGTTGCTGTCTAGTGGTTGCAAGCGCTACTGCTGAGCATGAGGTCCGGGCTTCGATTCCCGGGTCGGGCAAAGTGTTATTGGGTTTTTCGACCTGGAATTTCTCGAATCTGGAAGTTGATGGCAATAGGGTCGCCCCCTGTTACATGGGACTTAAAAGATAACTGGTAAAATGTCGGTGTAGGTCACTGACCTGTATTATACAAGTGCAGGTACTATAAGGTACACCTCCGGCTGACCCTTCAGGGAATACAAGCTATTATGTTTTGTATGTAAAAATAGCTTTTGCCTTTCGTAATGTATTTTTCTCTTTGCATACGACAGTACCTTACCTAAACCCAAAACAAAAGAAAATAAAACTCCAGGACTTACATCGTAAAACTTTATCTGACGATAGTTTGGAAGACGGATGGTGCACGGAAACGGGAGACCTGAATATTCCGAACAAGCTTCATTTGTCAAAACACTAAGACAGGATCGCAAGGAAATGATAAATATCTTAAATAAAAGATGCATTTTGAACATCAGCCAGAATTTTTGGTTCGTGTTCCCCAAAAAGTAATTCACTACGCCAAGTCAAATAAAACATGTTTTGATAAAAACAGAGTAATGTAATTACATTAAATGGACATGGGAATTAATTTCTTTATTTCTCCTTTCTGTTCATTCAGCTAAAATCCCGACTTATTGATGCTTACTCATCAAATAGTGTTTTGCCTTTTTTTTATTTATAACTTACTAGCTTCCACCCGCGGCTTCGCCCGCGAGGTATGTCGATAAAAACTATCCTATGTCCTTCTCCGGGATGCAATCTATCTCTCTACCAAATTTTATCAAAATCCGTTCAGTGGTTTAGGCGTGAAAACGTAATATACAGACAGACAGAGTTACTTTTGAATTTATAATATTAGTATGGATAGTATGGACTAGCTGCGCCCCGCGGTTTCACCTGCATAAGTGTTGATCCCGTGGGAATAGCGGGATAAAAAGTAGCCTATATGTTAATCCAGGGTGTCAACTACTTCATACAAAATTTTATCAAAATTGGTCCAGCTGTTTGAGCGTGAAGTTAAGGCGCAGATATACGACTTCTAATGATTTTAAATGCAACATCACGTCTAATCGACCGGACTGATTTCTTTGAAAAAAATAAATGTTATACTAGACCATTTGCTTCGTAATTTGATATGTGAATATTTGCAATTAAATTTTTTTAACATAGTGTAATTAATTTGTAAAGTAATGTCTACCGCGGACATAAAAACGATAATCACGCAAACACTATCGGGTGTATTTTCATAAAACTTTCACCATATGAAAGACAATTTAATTCCCCGAATTTTAGTATACGGTTTTTATTTGTTTGGTGTTTGATAAATCAACCATAGATGATTGTTTCATATTTTGCAATAAATTACCAGAGTTGTGTCATCGCGCATCTCTTTCTTTTCTATGCAGTCCGATAGTGACCGCGCTTTAGGTCATGTAGTCGCCTTAAGTTTAAGTTTCTTGTTCCCCCGACACACACCTTGTTCGTTTGCCCGCGCTTTATCTTCGTTTTCGCTCACAGTTATTTCCGACTTTTTTTTGTCCTTTCTCGGCTCCTAAAGATCCTAGCGTGGTATCAAATAACCTTCCTCAAGATTTAGGCTATACTGGTAGTTCCAGAAATTGGCGCGATTTATAGTATAAAATTATGTCTTTAGATGTCTTTTGGCCAGAAATAAAGTATAAAAGGATAAAGGGCTTCTTATAAGCGTTATTTTGTTTATTACTGCACTTACCGATTTCCTCCCATTACCAGTTGTTTGAAGATGATAAATTATTATTGCGTGTAGCACGTTGTTCGGGCTCAAACAAATGACTGTTGCGCTTTTTTTATTCATTTGTTTGCCTGTAACTAAGCTGTCAGTCTGTCACCTTTTTTTTGTAATTATGTACCTGTCAGTCTGTCACCTTTTTTTTGTAATTATGTACCTATGCATGTAATGACAATTTAAAAACATGGAACAGCTGTTTCCCTAACTACCATCGTGCTATTTGTGGAGTTTATTACTTAGACGACTCTGGAACAAAACTAATAGCATAGCATAATCAGCTTATACTGGTCCCACTGCTGGGACACAGGCCTCCTCTCTTCGAGAAGGAGTACGCCGTCGGCCCAGTGCGGGTTGGTTGATGTCACAGGTCTTGGAATTTTTGGTTCTAGGATATGCCGGTTTCCTCACGATGTTTTCAATCACCGTTTTGAGAGCAGTGCTGATGAAATTATTTACCTACACAAAGTAATGCACCTGCCTGGGTTTTAACCCACGAGCTACAACTCGTAAGTTGTAAGTTACCACTGGGCCACCACTGCTCTTATTTGTTCTGAAACGTATTTTAAGGTGATGTTATTAATAAACCTAAATTATAAGTATTAAGATAATATTTATCATAGAACCGCGACAGAAGCTCACCTACGCACTAAGCACGAGATCATATTAGTGATACGTGGAAAGCCACTGCCGCACTTGTCCTGCCTTAAGAAGAGTGTGAAAATTAATTAACACCCAAATAAAACTTCAAGCACTATGTAAAAACTCAAAGCGGGCCTTAGATTTGCTTATCTTGATGTCATCATATACCCACAATTACTTACGTAGCTTCGTCTAATATCTATGTTACACAGTGACATTCCCCACTCTCCCACTCACCCTAGCAAGGCAAATATTATTTTAACACGTAATATCCGGCCGAATTTCCATATTACTGACATAGGTAAGAGTATAGGTAAGTACGTAATATTTACACGTGTCAAATATTTTGAGCTAATATAAACGAAATTTAAATTTATTTTGATTTTGTGACGAGTCTAGTTTTAATTATTCGCTGTTTTATAATTATATAGAGCTTTCATTATATCCACTTTTTAACCGACTTCAAAAAAGGAAGAGGTTCTCAATTTATACGTGATTTTTTTTTTAAATAGGTGTATTCGGGCATAACTCCGTCATATATAAACGAATTTGCAAAATTCTTTTTTAATGCATAAGGGAGGGAAAAAAATTTCTCTGCTAACTTTTTAGACCTTTGTATCCTGCATATGCGTGTAAAGTTTCATTAAAATCGGTTCATTCATTTCGAAAAACAACGGCTTGAAAGTTTGTATGAAATGCCGTACGGCGTAAACGCTCTTAAGTGAAAAATAACTTTATTTTCGAAAGTCGGTGCCGTTAGTTCCACATTTTCGTTTTTTGACACCTTTTCGGAAGTAGGTGGTATTTTTTTTGTAAACAAGTTTTTTACAAAAAATAATGGAACGTTTATGTGAACTTTAACCCCCTTAATAAACGTTGTATAGCGTCTGTATAGTTACATAACGCATTGTATTCTTCTTTCGATAGTCAAATTACTGACGACTGAAAGAGAGAAATCGATGTGTAACTATTCATATGTTATAATAAGTTTATTCGTAAGGGGGTTAGATTTAACAAAATAAATAACATCAACAACCGTGTCACGGCCCACGGGTGAGGTTATAGTTCTCACGGCTTCCCGCTCCCCAAACATACGCCTAGTCATCATTCTCCCAATTATCTTATCCCAATTTATTTGGTGTCTGCGCAACGTGTCATATTCTTCGATACTTCTCTATTCTATTAGACGCCATCTCCGTAGTCTCCCCCTTTCTAGCCATATCGTCTTTCACACAAGCCATCCATCGTTTCTTTGGCCTTCCCCTACTCTTACAGCTATTTTCATTCGTTCTCAAAACTTTCCTCACGACGATTGCTTTCTTCGTACGCATTACATGCGCTTACCACAACAACCGATTTCCACAAAAAATTTCCGCCACCGGTGCCTTTTTTCAGCCTATATGCCTCATTTCAGCCGAAAGACGTCATAGACCTTTCCCAAGCATCGCCTCTCCGACCGGTTCTGCGCTTCCCACATCCAGCAGACTCCTGCAGCCTTTACAAGAGCATCGGTCCACCTTGGCCTTCCGACGCTACGTCTTCCGGTACGCTGTCGCTACTCCAGAACCTTTTGGCCCCATCGAACATCTGTTCTGCGAGCAATATGTTGGCAATCCTTCATGCTATGTCGGTTACCTTGGTTCTCCTACAAATCTCTTCATTTTTGATTCGATCACATAGGGAAACTCCCAAGAATAGCCCTCTACATTGCACTTTGGGTGACCTTCAGCATTCTAATAAGCCCCATTGTGATTGACCAATTTTCAGTGCCATAGGTATATATCTAGTTATATGGTATATTATGCCTATTTAAACCCAATTTATTTACAATTTATTTCTATGATTTTACTTTTATTTAAAGTTGCTTTTGAAATTCTCTTTTCAAGTAGCACGTTGAGCAGGTTTAATAGTTCAGGCCTTAAACGCATACTTAAAAAAATCCCAGTGTACTTTAGTAGATTTTGCAAATTGAGTGCTTAAGTAAATGACTTCGTATCGTGGTCGCAGGCGATGATCTAAATGGCGTGCCATTATTTGTGCATTGGCCCTAACTCATTATGGCTATTTGTAGCCTGAAGCAATGCCAATAATAATGGCAACATGGCCCCTTTTATTATGATCTACAACTCCTTAACAACCTCATTTATCTGGTTCACACCAAAAGCATTAATATTACGGTACCATAACGCCACGCTTGTAATCATTGAAAGGTTAGGCAGAAGTGTACCTTGTAGAACACAAACATTTCACCAGATAAGTTTAAGTCCTATGTAATAGAGGGCGAGCCTATTCCATCAACCGGGCATAAAGCCAGATCCCGAGCTGCTTCTGAGAAATTCCTGATAGAAAAATCCAATACCACTTTGCTCGAACCGGGAATCCAACCCTGGACCTCATGCTAAGTAGTAGCGCATGCGACCGCTAGACCAACCTACATATATTACGATAGCTTTTTTCAATCCTCAATTAAATTTTTATCACGATAGAATAAAAGCAACTATAGTTGCTTCTAATAAAGACATTAATTAAAAAGATAATACTTTGATGAAAATTTCTCAAATAATTTTCTCAGCTTTACTTAGTTCTCTGATAAGATTTAATAACGTTTACTTGAAAGAGGATTTTAAAACTTCTAAGAAATTAATGTTGCTATAAAATATTGAATAAATCTATAATGAAGGGTTTATCGTTCGAGAAAAACTCAGAAGGGCAGTAAGCATCCTCCTTTGTTGTTAGCTGTACCTAAGTACCTAAATATGCTACAAACATCAATCTTGGTTTGTGACCGATCCCTGGATGGGTGGCCATCCATCACATATCGAGACCCCTCCGGTGTCTCGGAAAGCACGTCAAACCGTTGTTCCCGGCTGTCATTCGTAGCTCTTTGACAGTAGTTACGGAAAAGAAGCCCAAAAGTCTGACAACCAGTCTTACCAAGGAGTATCGTGAAGGTGTAGTAACTGGGTTGTGGAGGTCAGATAGGCAGTCGCTCTATGTAAAATATTGGTAGTCAGCCACATTCGGTAAGGATGGAAGCCGACACCAACATATTTCGGAAAAGGTTAGGCAGTTGATGATGTGCATCAATCTGGTTTGCGAAGCCTAGTGATGTTGCCAATGTCTCTTCAGGATCGTTCAAACAATCATGACTTTAGAGGAAACTACATATAACTTCGTATTATGAATCTTTGACGTCATAAGACTTGATATGACTGCTGAACATTCAATTGTCTTTGACGCTTTCTACGAAATGCAGTATAGTAGAAATCCCCCTCATTACCATCTACATCTTCTATCCACCCCTATCAACAGCCACGCTATTATTCACTCCATTTTCTTTCATATCATTCCTCACATAACCCATCCGTCGTTTCTTTGACCTTCCTCTCCATATCCAAGAGGAAATGGGGCTTTTGCTTCTTAAAATTCTAAAATTTCATGCGTTTTAATATGACCCCATTAAAAGTTTTTTAAGTGTTTTACCAATAAAAATATCCGAAATATCCTCAAGATATTTTTCGAAAATATACTAAAAAGTCATATGGCTCGCTAAGTTAAAATTACAATTTTATTGTTCTCGTTAATTACACCGGTCTTTGTATTGGAATTTAAAAGGAATCTGCCTTATGACGGCGCCGACCAAACGCCGGCCGCGCAGTGGCGCCCTCATCATAATGGTGGCCATTCTTTTCTGTTTTAATGATTATAGTAAAACTAAACAATGTAAAACTACCGTTTGTAATAATATTAACGTATAATCTTGTGGAGCACAACTTATCGTGTGCATTTTCATTCTAAATTAAAATAAATAACCAAACCAACGATGAGGGTGCCACTAGGCGGTCGGCGCCGCCTTAAATATTATACTTAGGAGCTAATCTAATAAAATTTGCAATGTTTGGTTGTTAAATGGAACTGCAGAATTATCAGCTCGTAAATGGTAACTATCAATTAATTGTTAAGTAGAGATGGACCACCTCTAATAGAACTCTAGTAACAGTTTGTTGCTAATACACATTGTTGATACACTTATGTACTACCTAGTCGGTTTGTCACCTAAGGCTTAGTTTTCCTGCTCATCATCTGCCTAACCTTTTCCCAACTATGCTGGGATCGGCTACCAGTCTAATCATCATCATCATTATTTCAGCCGTAAAACGTTCACTGCTGGACAAAGCACCCCAAGCACCTCCTCTTCGATCGGTTCTGTGCTTCTCGCATTCAACGGGTTCCTGCGGCATTCACAAGGTCGTCGGTCTATCTTGTGGGAGGCCTTCCAACAGTTCCAACGCTACGTCTTCCAGGCTAATCGGATGCAGCTAAATACCAATGCTTTACATGGAGCGACTACCAGTTACTGGGTAACACGATACCCCTTGGTAAGACCGGTTGTCAGACTTGTGGGCTTCTGACTACCCGTAACGATTGGCATGGCAAAGATCTACGAATGACAGCCGGGATGAACGGCTTAACGTGCTTTCCGAGGCACGGAGGGATCTCGACATGTAATAGATGGTCACCCATCCACAAACCGACCTCGGCAAGGGTAGCTTAACCTTCGATCAACCAGTGCGGCTGTTATTATTTAACCACGAGCCCCTCCAACCTAAGGCTTATCAATCGGTTTAAATTATTAGAAACTAGCTGTTGCCCACGACTTCGTCTGCGATCCAGGATGTAAAGAAGCCTATGTCCTTCTCCGGGTAATGGTCTACACATGTGCCAAATTTTATAAAAATCTGTTCAGGCTTATCAGGGGGAAAGCATGACAAACAAATAAACTAACTTTCGCATTTATAATAAAAAAAATATTAGTTACGATTCCGAGTTCCGATGCATCATCATCATCATAACGCATCACGAGAGCAGTGGTGATGAAATAATTTACACATAGTTAGGGTTCGAACCTACGACTCGTAAGTCTTTCTAGCTGTTGTCCATAACTTCGACTGCGTGTATTTTTATTTCATCATTTTGTTATACAAAAATCCAGGATGACATGTAGCATATTACCTTTTTCAGGTCCCAGGCTACCTATCTTCAAAACATAACCAGTGGTTCAGTGGTTTAAATGCGTTTTTAGTGGTTAAGATTGTTTTCGCATTATTTTATACTGGCTTCTAGCCGGGAATGAACTGCCGCGCCGGAATAAAAAGTATCTTAAGTGTTATTCCAGGTTATGAACTATCTGTGTGCCAAATTTCATCTACTTTCGTTCTGCCGTTTTTGTGTGATTGACTAACAAACATACACACTATCTCATTTATGATACTCGTATTGATAGGATATTAGTATGGATGGATACCAGACACACAACAACCTCAATGTGATTCCCTACCAGGTATGGAAATCTCGTATCTCGCGACCGTTTCTTGCAGCGCCCTGATCTTGATGAAAATTTTCCAAATAGGATCTTTATTACATTTTGTTCCGTATGTGCTACATGCAACAAAAACAAAATAAATTACAACATTATCCATCAAAAAGAATCGAAATTGCAGCCGACCAATACGTGTTCAAACTAATATCAGCCGGGTCAATTCTGTAACAATCTCATCTTGAAAACTTGAAGTGAGCTTGAAGTGAGCTGTCATTCCACTTGATGCGAGGGTATTGACGGCTATTGACAGCTTACTTCAACTAAGTTTCCACGGTGAGAATTTTACAGAGAATACCGACTTATGCTAGGGATGGACAGCTCTCTTCAACTCACTTCACCTAAGTTTTTACGGTGCGATTGTTACATTCGAGCGATTCTGTACATATCTCACCCTGAAAACTTGGGGGAACTGAGCTGTCAATAGTATCAATCCCTAAAGCATCAGGTGGAATGACACCTCACTTCACCTTAGTTTTCACCGTGAGATCTTTACAGAATCTCACTACAGATTGCAGAAAAAGTCACTTTATATTTTAAGACCGAAGTCCACCGTCTTGTTTTATGTCATTTTAATTGTTACATGAGAGAGTAGGGGTGAGCGGTGGGGTAGGGCGGAGATGGCGGGATGTGCTAGACTCCTTCAACAAGAACTGGTCCTCAGCAGCTTTGAGCAGAGAGAAGTGGAAAGAGAGTAGGGAGGCCTTTGCCCTGCAGTGGGACATAAAGGCTAATAATAATAATAATAATAATTGTTACAAGTCAGTCTGTCTGTCTGATTGTGACTAGTGTCACGTCGCATGAGTCCGCCGGTTAATCTGGCACTATCCGCTTCGAATATTGATGTGCCATTCATCATAGTCGCCATCGGTCATGACATGTGGTTTTTTTGCAGTCACGCTGTGCAGAGCACGCGAAGATTCATAATTAATAGGCTAGTGATTGGACTGGTTTAACTCAACCTAGTTTAATTTGAATAGTTATATTAATTCTATTGCCTGTACTTGTGGTCGTCGGTGTGACGATTTCTAATGATAGTGGGTTAAGTGTAGTAGTAATGAAAATGGAAGACAAACGGTCTGGTCTTGCTTGAGAATTGTTGGATCATTAATTTATGGCTAAGGCTTAGAAGTAGTTAGGTATAGGTATATACATTAACATAATAATATTGTTCGACATTAGTTAAAGATTTTTTTTTTTGCATTTATTTGTTAGCTTAATATTTTATTCTAGAATTCGATTCTAGACAGTGAATGCAAAGTTTCTAGTAGACTGCACTCAGACTATAGTAATTAGTTGATTACCTACAATACAGAATATTCAAATGGCTCTTATATGTTTCCACGGTAATAAAAACATTTAATATAAAACCCCACTTTGATTGTTATCGCTATTTTAATACTAAACAGAGATTTGTATTTGAAAAATTATTCACCAAGCATCTTCAAACTTATTGTCTAATATTTTAAATGGTATTTTGTTTGTTACAAACCAATTATTGTTCGAAAAAATCCAAAGACTGAATAATTAAAAAAAAAAACTGCTCGGAAGTTTCTAATAATTTTTCGACAAGGAAGTTTTGTAATCCCAATTTTTAACAAAAAAGTAAAACTTGGAACTTCTTTATAAACAAATATGCCTTTCTAAATCTGTTCTATTTAATTATATTATCATAATGAAATTAAACTTAAATTTATCCAAACTCACTCGATCGTTGAAGGACCTCCATTTCACAAGATCTTTCGTTGAAATTTTAATAGGCTGGGTGTGAAACCGCTCCATTATCCACCACATGCTGTGGATTGCGGCCCACTCCCATTACAGCAGTAGGAACATTATAACAGGCTGATTTAGTATGAAACACGTTATAGCACAGCTAAGCTACACCATTACCAAAGCTTTGAGCTTCATGTAAAATCTTGCATTAAACCACGCAGTTTCTTATAAATACATAAAACTAGACTTCTTTTGAAAGCTAGGAAAAAAAACAGAAACCTTTTAATAATCAAAACATCTTGCTAGCATATAAGTCAAGGAAAACGTTCAGTTTTCTACAAAAACATTTATGGAAAAGATTTTCTCAGCAATATTAAACTTAAGGCCCCCAAACTAGTCTTTTATCACTCTCAAACGTAATATCGTAAATGGATTTAGGGCAGGGTATGATAGGACTGTCATACGCATTGCGATTATAAAAGTCCCTAATTATCTAAGGGCTGATTTTTCAATCGACAGATAATTTTTATTCGTGGAATAAAATTGACGTCTGACAGTTTTTGTGTAGAAGAAATGTAAAAAATTCTAAATTATTCCTCCGATAAAATTATCTGGCATTGGAAAAATCAGCCCTTAATAAATAATAACCAGCCTATTATTGTCCTAAGGCCCTTTCTCATACAGAAAAGGTATGAGCATTGATCACCTCACATACTCAAGACAGATTGGTGATTTCAGACTTATATTAACTACTAGCAGCGCCCCGCGGTCTCACCCGCGTTCGTTTCGATCCCGTAAGAATATCGGGATAAAAAGTAGCCTATCCACTCAACTGAAAATCGACACGGAACGAACATGGCCGATTGTCCACTGACAGAAATCGACATGACATTTTTTGCGCGCCCGTTCACACTGTATTTTTATTTTTAGTAATTTTGTCTATGGGTATCGCTGCCATTCTATTTTTCTTAGATCGAGGATTGGATGTGGTATTTTATGCAAAAATTTTGTCTGTTTTGTCCCCTTGACGAAACAAGCATGAGTCAAGTACCGGTCCATAGAATTTTTTTTGTGTAGGAGTCGTATATAAGGGGCGAGACCACCCGCGGCGCGCAAAAAAAGTGTTCAGGGACACAATAAATTACGTTTAAAAAAGGGCCCTGTGAGTGGCTATATGTTAATCCATACAAAATTTTACCAAAATTGGTCCAGCCGTTTGAACGTGAAGGAGGTACAAACATATAAACACACACACACACACACACTCACAAACTTTCGCCTTTATAATATTAGTGTGTTATAGTAGTAGTATAGGATAAAGTCCAGATTTCCTCACGATGTTTTTCCTAAGTTAATTAAGAAAAGATATCGTAACTGAAGAACTAAAAACTAAAATAAATGTGGCCAAGCACTTAGTGTAAACTACTAGGAAAATTACTAGCAATATAAGACGATTAGTTTTTCCAACATAAAATGCTAATGATACCCATAATGAAAGGGGAGCCTCACAATTATATGCCTTTGACACGCACATTCTTCTTCCCACACTGTCCCATTACTAAATTACAAAGCAGGCATGTTTCATTCAATAAAGTCTTGTATTTAATAAAAACCCGAAAATAGATAACAAACACTTTAGAAAATTATTTTAAATGAAAAAATAATGAATTCCTTTGTATTCGTCGAATATGGAAATCTCGAATAGTGGAATTAGGTACAGTCAGCGAAATTAATTGCTTATCTTATTGGCACACTACGTCAATTTGTAGAGTTATAGCAAATTCATACAACTTTCAAAGAAAGACTGTTAATGATTTGTATATACCGACTATTTAAGTGAGCAGGTAGTCAATTTGATAAACAATTCATTTCCCTGGTTTTACAACGAAAGGACCCATTACCAAAAACGGTCTTACCCTAGACCAGGATGTCACGTCACTAGGCCAGATAGACCTATTGTTAGCAATCAACAAATCAACTCAGCCTATTGCAGTCCACTGCTGGACATAGGCCTCTCCAAGCTGCGCCATAACGCTCTGTCCTTCGCCTTCCGCATCCAGTCCGTCCCAGCCACTTTCTTTAAGAAGATAAACGGTCCAATTTTATTTAGCACAAAGGTATTTTTTTTTTTTATTTAAAAAAAAAAAAAAAAAAAAAGCTTGTACTGTGTTGATCAGTTTTGTACTTTGACACATTAAACTCGTATTGTTCAAAAGTTTGTTTTACTTCAGAAGAGAACAAAGACCCATAGATAGGTACATACATACCTTAACCTATTAATTAGCGGGATTATAAATAAAATTCTATCTACAACCCTATTCAAACTTTATGGCGGCTCTGAAGTGCGCTACTCGCTGCTCAATACCTCACCCCTCACCCCCGCTGACACGTGAATTTGTTACTGCGATATATTTTCGTTGGAACCCACTTTTGAATCCCAGTTTAATAGCGACTCGCCTCATGTTCCGAGCCACCATAAACTTTGAATCGGACTGTACCTACATTTGTAAGGTTATGTTTAAATCCAATGACTAGTCAGTCACTAATCCGAACTTCAAACGACAATGAGAATTTCCTCGGTAAAAAAAAACCGACCTATGCTCAGCACTCAGCAGTCGAGCTTACCACGAGAGGCAGTCAATCACCAACTACCAAGTTAAACCAAATTGTTTGTTCACATCATTCAAATGACTATGATATCTCGAAAAATCACGTTACGTTAAACAGCGGGGTAATTGCGTAACACATTAACAGTAGCAATGGCTTTAATTTTGACAGTTCCACAACATTCGTTGTGTTATTTACGTTGATGAGCAGACGAATTTTTCGAACATAATATGAAGCAATGGATAAGCAATATTCTTCAAAATTATTCAGATTATGATTATTATGTTGCGCAATTAGGATGCTGGTTTAACTTGTAGAAGCTTCTCTCTTCAGCAAACTTAATGCTTTAGTAAGCAGCCAATTTTTTATGTGTGTAATTAGGTATATTCATTTCTAAGTAGAAATTTTAACCATGTCAAATGAAAAGCCCCCAAGCAACAGGATACAACTGAGGGCCAAAAGGCAAATAAAAAGTATTTATTTCAAATCGGAAACGTACCCCATCTCTTAAATATCCGGAGGCTGAAACAAACACGTCACTTTACGTTTCTACAGTCAAACAAATTGTTAGGTCTACAAGGCAGAAACCGAAGAAAAATTCATTGATTTTTCTTTCCACTGCACTGCCAATGCTGATAACTTTTTAATTTTAAGACACCTTTTAAAAGTGTCATGTTGCGATGCGAATACTGACTGTCGAAGGCGACGGACGTCCCGCCTATGTTTTCGCTTTGTTTTAATACGCAACACGATGTCAAGTACTCTTAAAGTTGGCAGGGGAAATTACAAGCCTGCTCCTCTGTATATAATAAACTCTCACATTAACAGTTGTACATCTAAAACTAACAGCTGATCCGTCATACGCGTATTAAACTTGATTAGACAAAACTAAGGAAATGTACTCTATTTTAATAAAACTATTCGACTTTAACGCCCATATTGGTCAAAAAGATACATAAAATTTCCAATGCCAAGGGCTGATTCAACAAAAACTTCACTATGACTTTTCCAACTGCAACGGTGAACTGTTAATGGATATAGCCAACATGGAAAATCTGCAAATAGAAACGACAAAAGCAAGATCATCATGCAGGATAACATGGTTAAAGGGCCTTTAGAAATCCCAATTAGATCTCAGAAATCCCAATTAGATCTCAGAAATCCCAATTAGATCTCAAAAATCCCAATTAGATCTCAGAAATCCTAATTGAATTATTACATTATTACGCCACATGCAACAAAAAAAATATTTCACCTTACTAAAGGAGAAAAGGAGGGTAGGAGTGTCTCCAACCATAAAATTTTAATAATCTGGGGCCTGCCAAGATTAACCGAATTAAAAAAAAAATGAAAACACCAAACACAAAAGGCAACAGTAAGCCGCGAAAGAGACAACAATTGAGGCCAAGGATCTCAAACATAAGCCATGCCATAATGTTATGCCGCTCTCGACAGCTACGAGTATATCACACAAAAAAAATGGGAACTCAACGGATGAAAACATCGAAATTCCCTGGAATACCTTAATGGAAGTATTAAAAGCAGATGCTCAGGAAACTCTGATTCTTCAGCCAGTTCAATACAGAGATCATCGACTAGCCTTTGTAACTTCTAATTCCTATAAGTTAGACAACCAGATAACCCAAATAGGCATAATCGCGTCAAAGAATGTCATGCACCACTTCACAAGGTTAAATATCAGGAAGAACAAAAGCATGCAGGGCCTGCTATAATGAACTGGGGAAGAGCCACCTCGCAAAACGCATGGTGCACTTTTTTTTACATTAGTAACAAACTACAAACAAAACGTCGAAAGAGCTGCTTCAATAAACAAATGGGAACAAAAATACTGACGGCCGTCATATGTTGCTTGTCCAACGGTAAATATAACAAAGCCGATAACCGAAGTACAATGTAGTGGACCCACTGCGGATGACGTAATGAGAATCATTAACAAAAGGCGGAATGGGACAGCTCCCGGAACAAAACAAGTAGTAATCTAGACATTTACGGTCACGCCATAGCGTCAAATGGCGTGATATACAGCCAAATTTTGATTGTGAATGTTAAAATCCAATGGCATGATGTAAAACTCTGGATTTCCAATCGCACCAAAATCCATCTATT
This sequence comes from Gortyna flavago, assembly GCA_963669345.1. Classification (NCBI taxonomy): domain Eukaryota; kingdom Metazoa; phylum Arthropoda; class Insecta; order Lepidoptera; family Noctuidae; genus Gortyna; species Gortyna flavago. The sequence goes on from OY770132.1 coordinate 7,004,494, forward strand.
TGACATAAGTCGTTTGGAGCCACGCCGAATGGCTTAACCGTGAATAAAGATGCGAACTATTGTGGCATGTCGGTTTGCAATACGGGTTAAGAGAACGTACGCCTCATACGTACTAAAATAAAAATAATAAATACGATAATATAATAATGGAATTGGGCAACTGCTAAGTTGCCTTTTTAAACAATAGATCAACAGACGACCACATCTTTACGCTTAAAAAGGTCTTAGACGAAGAACGGCGTGCAGGTAAAAGAATGTATGTACCCGCTATATGAGCGAGTTATCACAAGAGATTTGATTAACATATCATAAGTAAAACATAAATTATCATAAGAGACTTGGTTGCAAGTTAGCTGCCTGTATACCAATCTCTTTGTTCTAATGTACATAGATAAACAAGAACCTCTCGGAATCGAATCGATTTGAATTCAATTAGACAAGAAATCGTGTTTGATCCTCCACTTTATCCGGTAGACCACAATTAAATCAAGATCAAAAGGTAACATTTTAATTAATTTAGATTTTGGTGGTTTGCCTTAACTCTTAATGAATATTTGCTCGTGTAATTGCTGTGAAGGATTTTTAAATTGTTTAACTGATTTTTATTAATTATCTACTTATTTTGGTGGTGTTCTGCTTGATTGGTTGTGTTCTGCTTGATATGTTCGACTTTATGTACTTTTTTTTATGTATGTTCACCGATTTCTACGTCAATTGTGGACATACTTTATTTTATTTTTTTTTGTAATGGTATACTCTCGAGTTGTTCCCTTTGTCATCAAGTTGGAATCCGATGAGAGGATCCCGTGGAAATCGAGGGAAACCCTAAAATTTTATAGGCAAACCTAAGTAAAGTAAGTTGAGCATTTGCTCTCGGAAATCATGATTTAGTAAAGTGGAGCTGATGATGAAGACCACAGACGGCCTTCGGAACTACTCAGTGATAAATATTTCACGTTTTACGATTCGATTACTTTAATATGGTTGCTAAGCAATATAACGTATGGTGAGTGGTGGTATTCAACAATTAAGGTCCCAGCATCGGGAAAAGGAATAGATATTTTGTAAAAGGTGACGAGCAGTTGACATTAGGCTATTGTAACACATATTGTTTTTTTTTTGTATTTTTTTTTAAGTCGTCTATAAACAACGTGTACTTCCCGAGTATTTTCATTCGCAGATTTAACCCAGAGACTTTGTATGTACTATTACCTAAAGATTCGGGTCTATAACCTCTGGCCCCCCACGCTTGTTTATTAGATGCAATAAATGGTCTTAGTTAAATACAGTTAAACCTAATGTTCCAGAAATTTCCTCGCAAGACGTTAAATGTGTTTCACGGCGTATAAAATCACAAACGACACTGAAAGTTGTAAAGATCGCTAACATAAACCTTTCAGTTATTTCAGTATGCTATTCTGTAAAAATCTCACCGTGTAAACTTAGGTGAAGTGCTTCGATCAATGTGAAGTGAGCTTAAAGTAAGCTGTCAATAGTGTCAATCCCTAGGATCCAATCATCAGGTGGAATGACAGCTCACTTCACCTAAGTTATCACGGTGATCTTTTTACAGAATAGCACCGCAGGTGACTGATCAATGAACACGTAGGCTGAAAAACGTCTACTTTCAAATTATACTTTAACGTTGTTATTAAAATATATGCTTAGGTGATCAGTCGCACGGGTCGATCGAAGGTTAAGCTACGCTTGCCGCGGTCGGTTCGTGGATGGGTGATCATCCATTAGATACAGACGCCAGCACATCAAGTTACTATAATCAGTAAATTTTTTCAAATAGATTCCAACTTTATTGCCTAAGCATAAGGTTCAAAGTTGATTGGGAAAATTTTACAGTTTCGGGTAGCTGGATGTGCTGGCGTCTGTACTTATCGGGACCCCTCCGTGCCTCGGAAAGCACATTAAGCCGTTTTCCCGGCTGTCATTAGAAGATCTTTTACAGTCGTTACAAGCAGTCAGAAACCCGAAAGTCTGACAACCAGTCTTACCAAGGGGTGTTACCCAGTAACTGGGTTGTGGAGATTAGATAGGCAGTCGCTCTATGTATAATAGTGGTATTCAGCTGCTTCTGGTTAGACTGGAAGCGGACCCTAACATAGTTGGGAAAATGCTAGGCATATTGTGTTATTTACGTTTTCGCTCACTTTATTACTGCTTTCGTTAACTATATTATTTCGTCTAAAGTTACATTTCTAAAGTCGTCTTTACGCCGAGTGACTTATGAAAATATTTAATCTACATTTTCTCGAAATGTTATATAGCTACTGTATCATTGCTTCATGTCGCTTGACGAGATTACATTAATTGTAAAGCGGAAAAATAAGTTACATTTATTACCAAAACTTGTCATAGAAGTAACTTGTACTTTTGACCAAAATAAAAGTTAGATAACATAATAAATTTACCTATATTACGTTTAAAAACGTAATTATAAAATTACGAGTATTTTCACTCAGGGCAACAAGCTAAACATTTAGGCAACTAAGTGTCAAAGTTAGTCTGTTACTTACCTCGCAAAGCACGTACGTTATAGGCTGTTAGTCACAGACACTTTGAATTTAAATAATAAATGCATGTAACGTCCAAGATGACCGATAAAGAGGTCGTCCACATACGAATATGAGGTAACGCCTCAATGTCGCACGATACGGCCACGTAATCACGATTATTGGTGTATTTTATTTACGTTTACCACATTCGTTCATAATTTAGGCGGTTAACAGTGAGGTCCGCGGGGGCAACGACCGGCCTTGCTGGCGCTCTGAATGTTTTTTTTAATTGCCAGTGAAATTGATAGCCTTCGGTCACGCATTGTCGTAGTATAATAATACATCAGCGAGTCCTTAATTGCTAGTAACGTTAGATCCATTTAGCGGTCACTCCTACGTGCAGTTGACAATAGGATGAGGTCATAGTTGCAGTTTTCTCGGCAGCCGTTTTCTGGGTGCAGCAATTTGGTGGGTAGTCGCAATTGGTACGGCAGACATCGGATATTGCAATTGTCGGGCGTCCGTACCGACAACCGCACGCCGCGCCGCACCACGCCGCCGTCACCCCGGCAACCTTACATAAACAATTCCATCGATTATGATATCAATAATGTCTTCAGATAAGCCTATTATAAGTATATTGTTTCTGAACATAGAATATTTTTGGCCTCCGCGTCTTTACCCTAGAACAAACCAATAACGGCTATTATTAATTCAGTAGGCATTATTATTAAACAGTTGCCCCACAGTTACGTTGACATCTGACACCAAGTGCAATATGACAACAATGAACAAATCACATTATCATTCATTTTCATCGATTCATATTCATTAATAAGTATTAATAAGTACCTAACTTATAATGTGAAGGACCGAGAAAATTAATATTAATGTAGCTTGAATGACAAATAAAAAGTTCTACAATAATATATAACTGGAGGATTTTCGAAACGTGATCGTTTAGCAAAATAAAGGTTTTGTTTTCAATCACGCGTGATGTCCATGCAGATCTGGCGACATAAAGATAAGATCGGAGCTCAATTGGTTGTCATCCATCGCGCGCCATTTTTATGGCTAGTTGATTTGAATGAGGTAACTAAAGGTTTGTGGCTGCCGAGGGGCCCGTGGCTAATTATTAACAGCCGTACAGGTCGATCGGTCAAGTTAAGCTACGCTTGCCGCGGTTGGTCTGTGGATGGGTGACCATCTTTACATAACGAGACCCCTCCGTGCCTCGGAAAGCACGTTAAGCCGTTGGTCCCGGCTGTCATTCGTGGATCTTTGACAGTCGTTACGCGTAGTCAGAAGCCCGAAAGTCTGACAACCAGTCTTACCAAGGGGTATCGTATTACCCAGTAACTGGGTTGTGGAGGTCAGATAGGCAGTCGCTCCGTGTAAAATACTGGTATTCAGCTGCATCCGGTTAGACTGGAAGCCGACCCCAACATAGTTGGGAAAAGGCTAGGCAGATGATGAACTAAAGGTTTGTGGCTTATGTATGTAGAGCATTCAAAAACGTCGTTGATGTAATTTACAGAGAATGTATAATTGCGTAAGACTTGCGTAGGAATAATATACCATCAACAAATTAACGTCGTCCTTCGTATTCTGAATGTAGTACCCCATGGAAAACCCCAGAAACACAACGCTCGCTCGCTCGCAGCCCGGAGTTTGGAAGTTGACGGTGTGATTCCCCCGTGTCTCGGAAAGCACGTTAAGCCTTGCGCCTGATCTCTCTCCGGTCGTATCGGTTTGCCGTCCCATCGGACAATGAGAGTGAGGAAAAAGAGAGTGCACCTGTGTCTGCGCACACACGTCTTGTGCACTAAAATATCTCCCGCGCCGAAGGCTAGTCTCCGTTGAGATTGGTCACCACACCATTGCCGAAATTCTGTCTAGAGGAGTTTTTTTATAACCCATCGTCGGCACTGACAAAAAATGTGAACTTCAAACAACATGACCTCATAAAAAAAAAAAAAGCAGCGCATCAAATCACATGATAATCTACTAAACCATTAAAGGATATTAAAATAGATCATTTTTATTCATGAACACAAAGACTCATGTGTACGATAACGTAGCGTTAACCGTTTTTTTTTTTTTTTTAACTATGGCATCTCGCAGTTCATCCTTTATGAGGATGGCTACTGCTTAACCGGACTTTCCTGTGGATGCCTCGAATTAAGGCCTCCAGCCAGGGCATACAATAACTTAAAAACTAAGCGACAGCGCTAAGGGTAACCCCCTGCGGGGTTCGGACCTCGGCTCAGGGCGTCGCTGGAAGAGGACAGCAAGGGACAGGCTGGATCGGTATTATTATTGGTGTTTAGGGGCGAATTTAAAACTACAGGCTCAGCTGCGCGGGCTGGCTCGAGCAAGGGTCGGGGGGGGCACGATGATGGTGCGGGGCGTCGCGACGGGCCTCGGCGGCGAGGACGGAAGGGCGGATGTCTGAGCTTGTTTTTGTGTTGTCGACTGAGAGTACTCGTGGCCTTACTGCTCTCCTGGAGGAGGGTAGTGGCGTCGTCGGGGATGGTGAGGGTATGCCTTGGTCGGCGAATCCTACTTATGCGGGAGGGAGTGTATCGGGAGGCCGCCGCAATCAGGGGATTGGGGTGCTTTATGGCAGAGTCGAAGAAGCGCTTGGAAAGGCGTTTCATGAACTGCTGGATGGTGGGGAGTCTGAGATCTAGATGCAGATTCACATTTCGGACATAGAAGGGGGCTCCCGTGACCTTTCGGAGGAAACGGTTCTGGAGGGTTTGCATTTTATGCAGAAATCGCGGCTTGGCGTGTGCGAAGACTACGCAAGCATAGGTCATGATGGGACGGATGACCGCGGTGAAGAGGCGCAATTTGCACTTGAGTGACAATTTGCTGCGGGCAGTTATCATAGAGTGGAGCCTACCGAGAGCGAAAGAGGCGCGCGAACACGCCGTCTTTATGTGCTCGTTGAAGGTGAGGTTGTGGTCTAGGATGACACCTAAGTATTTGGCTCGCTTTCCCCAAGGGATCGGCTTGCCATACATAGAGATCGGGCGCGGGAGGGGGGGGGGTAGTTTGCGCGGTTTCGAGAAGATGACCGCCTGACTCTTATCGGGGTTGACCTCGATTCTCCATTTCCGGAACCAATCGCTCAAGGCGCTTGCGGAGGTTTGGAGGTTTCGAGCTATGGATGACTGGTTGACACCCGAACAGTAAATGGCAGTGTCGTCGGCGAAGAGCGCCAACTGTGCCTTTTTACTGTTCGGGATGTCACTAGTGAACAGGGTGAAAATGAGGGGAGACAGAACGGAACCCTGGGGGACTCCGGCGCGGATGGGGTGAGGGGGAGAGAGAGCGCCCTCGATACGGTAGCGGAAAGTGCGGTCCGACAGAAAATCTCGTAAGATGAGCACGAGACGGTCTGGCACACCTAGCAGGTACAGCTTATATAATAAGCCATTGTGCCAGACCTTGTCGAACGCCTTCGCTATATCGAAGAACAGGACGCCTGTCGAAGCACCTCGCTGAAAAGCAGCGCTAATGTGCTCGACTATGCGGTGGAGCTGGTGGATGCACGAATGCTTCGTGCGAAAACCGAACTGTTCGGGGGGGATGAGGCTCTTTGCTTCGGCATAGTCTTTGAGGTGCTTATAAATAAGCCTCTCGTAGACTTTGCCGAAAACATTGAGCAGACTGATGGGGCGGTAGCTGGAGGGCTCAGACTTGGGTTTGCCTGGCTTAGGGATGCCTATGACTGTGGCTTCTTTCCACATTTGGGGGAAGATGTTGTTGCTCAGGGCGCCATTGAAGATGGCGGTCATGAGCAGTATGAGGGGGGCGGGGAGGAGTTTGTACACCCTATTGGTGATACCGTCCGAACCGGGGGAGTTGCGAGCCATTTAATGATGTCTTGCACTTCGTCGGGAGTGACGGGAGGCAGAGGATCATCAGGGTCTTCGACTGGCGGGAGGGAAGGCTCTCCGTTCGACTTCAGCGTTCACCTCGTCGAGGTGCGCTCTGTCTACTGGTTGAGAGCTGGGAGTGCATTGAGCCTCTAGGCTGTCGGCTAGGCATTCGGCCTTTTCGAGGTTTTCGAAAGCGACCGTTTTGTCGGGGCGTGTGAGGGGAGGAACTGTGGCCTCTTCAGAGGAGCGGAGCTTCCTCTGGAGTTGCCAGAAGGCGTGGTGGGTGGGCTCGAGTTCGCCGATCAACTTATCCCATCCCTCGGAGCGCCACTCCCCTATGCGTTTCTTTACAGCACGCTGTAAATGGCGCATGTGGGATTTGTTCGCGTCGCAGGGAAAAGAGTCGTAGGCACGGATGGCAGCGTTCTTCTCGGTCACCAGTTCACGTATGTCATCGGGCAGTTTCCAGCGATGGTCTTCCATCACTGGAACTTCCCGTGAGCAATCCGTCAGTACGGATTGAACGTGCTCTGTGAACGAGTCGATCGCCCCAGTCGTGTCTGCGACTGAGATAATTTGCTCGGGGATGGAGTCTAGGTGGGGAGACGTGGTGGATTTCAGTCTTTCGCTTACTTTCCTCCAGTCGGTGATTATTTTGGTCGGGGGGGGCTGGTTGGGGTCGTGCGGGGGGCCCGAATAGGGGGCCAGGTGCAAGATGACCGGGCGGTGGTCAGAATTAAGTTCTTGTACCGTCTCGATAGACTGCAAACGGAGGTTTACATTCTTGAGAAGCGCTACATCGAGAACGTCAGGAAGTTGGACGGGGTCGCCCGGGAAATGAGTGGGATACATCGGAGCGATGATATCGAAATTGAGGGAGTCGCCTAGTTTGAACACGATCCTACCTCTGGTAGAGGTCGTGCTGCTATTCCAAGCGGGATGTTTGGCATTGAGATCCCCCGCCATGATGACGGAGTCACTCATACCGAAGAGGGTAGCGTTAACCGTGAAGTAGAACTAATTTTTATAGAGCGGTGAATATCAGTATTTTAAATGAAGCGACTGCCTATCTGACCTACACAACCCAGTTACTGGGTAATACGATACCCCTTGGTAAGACTGGTTGTCAGACTTTCGGGCTTCTCGTAACGACTGCCAAAGATCCACGAATGACTGCGGGGACCAACGGCTTAACATGCTTTCCGAGCCATGGAGAGGTCTTTACAATTATGTAAAGATGGTCACCCATCCCCGGCCCAACCGCGGCAAGCGTAGCTTAACCTGTTTGATAAATCTGCGCTTCTACCTACGAACATAAAATGAATACAAGTATTTATAAAATTACATAAAGTTATCTTCCACATACTTACAAAAATGCAGAAAGGGAGGACGAAGGACCCAGCCGCAAAAAAAAACTACAGCTACCGAATTTTTAACGATCCATTGCGAGACCCAAACCCATTCATACAAGTTTTTTTAAACATTATAATAGGAAGTGGAAGTGTTAAAAACAAAATCTGAGGAGATTGGCCCTACAGCGGCCACTGACATCAGCGCTCACCTTGAGACGAAACCATTTATGATAATTCAAGATGGATTCCATGAAACGTAACTAGGCTTATTGTCAGGTCAGTAATTACCTATTAGTACTTGTAGTTATATAGTATATACCAGTTATTATAGAAGTAGGTTAGTTTCGAGATAAATTAGTGTTAACTTAATGTTTTGACTTCAGATTTTAACAAGCGACTAGGGAATTATGTTGTCAAGATGATGGGCATCTATGTTCTTCTGTCTGTCAAAGCGAGTCAGTTTCCAAGAGGTATGTTTGCTTAACACTTTTATGACGTTAGAGCGAATGACAGTTTGTTGCAGCAGTCGTTCAGAGGGCCATGGTCAGCAATTAATGACAATAGGTACTATGTTGCTAATATTATTTAGATGTTGTGTAAATCGATGTTGACAAATATAATCCTTTTTTGTTTTGGATCAAGGGGCTTGTGGCTAAGTAATATCAGCCGCGCGGGTCGATCAATCAGGTTAAGCTACGCTTGCCACGGTTAGTCCGTGGATGGGTGACCCTCTTTAAATACCAAGACCCCTCCGTGCCTCCGCTGGTCCCGGCTGTCATTCGTAGATCTTTGACAGACGTTACGGCGTCAGAAGCCCTAAAATCTTACAACCAGTCTTATCAAGGGGTATCGTATTACCCAGTAACTGGGTTGTGGACAGTGGCATAACTATAGGGTGGCATTGGGGCAAAATGCCACGGGCCCACAGCCAGGAGAGAGGCCATGGCCCGAGAGGGCCATGAGCACAGGAGGATCCTAACATAAGCTTATTTTAAGACATTTACGAGAATAAGTCGCGGAGAAGTGCTATTAAAAAAAAGACTATAACATTGGTTGAGATTCTCATTGAGGGAATTCCCCATCCCATCCCTTGAATTTGCCACGTGCCCCAAACGGTATAGTTACGCCACTGGTTGTGGAGGTCAGATAGGCAGTCGCTCCATGTAAAATACTGGTATTCAGCTGCATCCGGTTAGACTGGAAGCCGACTCCAACATAGCTGGGAAAAGGCTAGGCAAATGATGTTTTGGATTATTTGCTTAGGGTGTCGTAGAATGCAACATTTCTGTATGACCGTAAATTTTTGCCCCGTTCGGGCTTGTGGTCGCAAGCGCGACTGCTGAGCATGGGGTCCTGGGTATTAGGGTTAAAGGGGGGCCGTTCTAAGGATTTCAATAATACGTTTATTATCCTTTTATTTATATATTGGAAGGTGTCTTTACTAATAGTACGTGAGACGTGTGTATAGAGCTGCCATCACCTAAATTACGGATACCGTACCGGATAAAAATTTAAAAAACCCCGGACATTTGGGTGAAATTAAAGATATACGAAGTAATCGCTCGAAAAAAAAAACTACAATAAAATAAATATATTATAGGTACAATACAAATGAAACACTTAATATACTAATCAATTATACAGATACACTTTTCTCTATGTGAGAGGTATTATGGTAACAAAAATTATTAGGAACGATCTTCTTTTTGACATCAACGAAAAAAAAATATATAATCAAAAGCAAATTATGAATTGTCACAAGCGCACGGATATATTAGCGACGGGGAAAATGTTTACCTATGATTTATGCTTTAATTTATTGCAAATCATTCAAAGTCAGATTTCCCCTAAACAAAATGTGTCTGGGTTTCACCCGGACATTATTTAAAAACCTACGTGTAAACCTACACAAGTCTAAAAGGGTAGTACAGTCACTCGATCACTATGCCAAAGTAAGAATGTCGGTCAAGTGGTAGGCCGTGCTCGGATAGAAAAAATAATATTTATGAGTTAGAAAGAGAAAGACGATAGTTTTTGTTTGTGCTATACTCCAGCACTGGGTTCGGTTCCCGGGTTGGGCAAAGTGTTATTGGGTTTTTCCATTGGGGATTTCTTAGTAACAACAGCCCGGAGTTTGGATGTTGGTGGTGTTACATCCCCGTGTCTCGGAAAGCAAGTTAAGAGCGTTTACGACGTACGGCATTTCATAAAAATTTTCAAGCCCTTGTTTTTCGAAATGAATGAACCGATTTTAATGCAACTTCATACGCATAAGCACGATAAAAAGGTCTAAAAAGTTAGTAAAGAACATTTTCGAAATGTCTTATTTTTAGAAAGATAACTGGAAATCTCTGTTTTATATGAAAAATTTAAAATCGCTCTTATTTGTCTGTAACACTATTTTTCGAAAATGTTCTTAACTAACTTTTTAGACCTTTGTATCCTGCTTATGTGTACAAAGTGTCATTAAAATCGCTTCATTCATTTCTAAAAACACGGGCTTAAAAGTTTGAATGAAATGCCGTACGTCGCGCTTCGTAAACGCTCTCCGGTCATGTCGGATTACTGTCCCATCAGGCTATGAGTGAAGGAAGAGATAGTGCACCTGTGTCTGCGCACACACTTGTGCATTACAATATCTCCAGCGCCGAAGGCTGGTTTCCGTCGAGACACAAAACTGCTCGTCATGGCCGAAATTCGGTATGGAAGACGTTGTTATTACATTTTAGCAGTCATTTTGGGGTCTGTAAATGCGTTTTGTTTCATATGTGAGGGATTATAGAGAGACCACTAAGCTGGCACCTCAGACCAAATAAAAAACCAAGACAGAGGCACAGTATATTATATTACCGTGTCAGAGGGCTGTCAACAGTAAAGTGAAGCCGGTTGCGTAAACATGTGTGCACTTAGTGAGGTGTAGTTTGATTGTAAATGGTTGTAAATAAGTGCGTGTGAGCACTGAGCATGTATGCACAGGGAGGAGGTGTAGTTTTGGCATGCTTCACAGCGCTCTGTCTTGGTTCTTTATTTGGTCTGAGGCTGGTACATTATTCTTTGTCTCATTTGCTGAATATACAGCGACTACCAATATATTTATAAGGCTTTTATTCAATAGATTATTCGACTACAAACGGTTTACTGCCACAGACTACGATATGGGAACAGAGATAAACGTAAAAGAGAATTGGTACAGCATTCTCCTTCAAAATCTATCTATTTTATCAATAAAGTACAAGCAGGTGTTCAATACAAACATAAGGTCTAAAGGGAAAGCAGATTTCTTAGGAAGACTTTCCAGTTGTTATCAAAGTGAATGCTTGCACTAGATACGTTCAGAATAATAATAGCACGAAGCAGATAAGTGTATCAACGTTTGATGTCAAAACATTCTGAATGTGTGTTACTTATTTATGTCATGGTACATATTATACTCATAATGAAGTTTCCAGTGGTGATGGCAGTAGCATTATAATGGTTGGTTGTAAGTTAATGACGATTGTATAGGTAGAGAATGTCGCTATCCTAGCCTAACTATCTTTTAATTTTTACTCAACTACAGCGAAGTCAACAAGAAGGGTTATGTTTTTAGGAGTTGTTGTTTTGTGTTAGTTATTTGAATTTATGTACGAGTATGTTGCACCATAGCGCCTAAACTTCTCATCTGATTTAATGAGGTGTCAATCGATTCGTTATTATAGTTCGGGTAACAAAGGGTATATCGGTCATTTATAGAATCAGTAATTTATAGAATTGTACATTTCAAGAATTGGTCAATTATAGACACTATAATCATTTCGCGAATTAGTCATTCCTAGACTAAACCATATTTTATACTAACAAAATCAATATAACATCTTAAAAAGTTGGGGTTTCTGAATTTGTATTTATAACTTTGATCTCACCACCATCACCATCTTCCTGTCCTAATGTCAGTTCATTTAAAGTTTTTGCAGTTTCGTTTAATCTCAATCAACCATCATCTCAGTTTTCACTTCCTTCCTTACCATTCATTGTTCAAGCATTAATAAATGCATGCACTATGTGGGCTGTCCCATTGATGCGAAACCTGATCCCGTATTTTATAGAGCCTAGATGTTCATAGATCATAAAACTGAAACAAAAGGAATCAGGCCCTGGGTGGCCAGTAGTCTTTGAACAACGCGACTCACGAACGAACATAAGTTAATGGGGTTCTATTGTACTATTTGATTACTGTTAAAATTTCACGGCACACCTACATTTCCTTGAATTGATTATACAGGTACTGTATGATATATCATGATTTTATTTATAGGCAGTGTACGCTATTAGGGACGGTCGTTTTATGGAAGAGCTTCAGCAACCCCGTCAACCATTAAAATGACTGAATGATTGACTTTTAAGAATTTATAACATGCGGATTATGAAATGTTTTGCTTTACGCTATAAGGTATAGAGAGCTTTTGCATTTTACGATCACCAATACGACCAATAAATATGTTGTTTATTGTTATAATTGTCGCTTTGATCATTCATTGAAGAGATCCTTTGGGGACGTCCTTTCTAGCACGCGCAGCATGGCCACCATAGAAACGGCTTTTGTCGACGGAAGAACAAAATTACAGATAGAATAGACAAAATAACAGAGGGGCAATTCTCGTAGAACGTTCACAGTCTGATCTAAGTCTCAATCTGTCAAAAATATCTAAAATTTCCGTACATTTTGAATTTTTTTTGACATTTGTTTGTCTCTGAGATGAGACTGCGACTTTAAACGTTTACGTTAAACGTTAAATTACGAGAATTGGCCTTCTGATGTCTTTAGAAACCTGTCTACAATTTGTCTAAAATCGTGAACTAAACAGTTCTCCCTTTGCAAATGTTTATAAAGATGCCAAAATTTCAACAGGGTTTCTTTGTTCACTTAAGTAGGTACTTAATAGTAAGAAATAAATTGAAATAAGTAGTCTTACTTTCATCCAGCAAGCGAAACCAACCGCGAGTTTAGGCATCACTCACGCTGGATACTTGTTGCAATAATCTAAGTTCGCTTCTCTCATTATGCCCACTATCCCGCCGCACAGGTTTTGCTACTCGTCCTTCTATAAATAGTTACTTGGAACACATAACCTAAACGACTTGAACGCGTCCAAGAAAAGAACAAAAATGCACTTTAGTCTTGACTAAATACAGTTGCAATTGCAAAGACAAAGTTCGCCATATGCGCCCTTTTCGCTACTAGGATATTACACGCACAGTAGCCCACTCGCAAGTGGAAGGAATGAATTCCTTACTGCTTGCACTTTCAATACAGCTTGGTTTATTAGTCGATTCAGAATTAGTTCTCCGAATAACTTTTACGACAACACCAGCCACACAAAATGATAAAATGAAATTGTTTTTTTTTAGCGTATCAAAGACCGATACTTGGAAACAAATCAAATCATTATTTCTAAAGAACGTGTAAAGAATTGGTAAACAGGATTGCTGTAATGTAAAATGGGAAGGTTTTATTAGCCTTCTACGTGAATATCTGTGTATAGTAGATATGAGAACTTGTTTGGCTAAATTTGAAGTAAAAGTTTCGATTTCCGAATCCGGGTTTTCAGGCCGACAACTCCCTGCATTGTTAAGTCGAAATTTATGTTGGAGCAAGAACACAGACATGAGGTACGCCAGTATGTTAATAATTTCAACCTAGTTACTTTTTGTAGATTTTTATATTACTATCACAATCTTGCTCTTCAAGTCTTAATTTAAATATAGATTTAGGCTCTTTGTACGCGCCACGATTTTTTTATGGTACGCCGTATAAACCGCGCCATAGAAAAAACGTGTCCATCAAGCGTCCACATGAGTGATCATATAACACTGACAACCGTGCCTACACTCGGCGAATAAACCGGAGATTTTCACGGCAAGAAAAACGTGTGTGTACAACGGGCCTTATCCTTTCCTTCATCAATACTTGCGCATCATCTTCATCTCTTACCTACTGTCAGCGAGAGGGCTGCGGTCTCCTAGCCAAATGGTTTACAAAGGCTTTTGCTCTGCTAATCTCATCTTTTTTTCATATCTTCCAATTGATCATGATTAATCAATGACCAGCTCTGGTTCCATCCATCCATTGTCTGAAATCATTTAGCTTTAACAGCATCATCCCAATATTGGACACCCAAAAGATGTAAGGGACATAAATAAAATTACATTCCTCAGTCCAAAAGAAAGGAGCGAGCTATCCAATCGGAATAAAAAATAGCCAACGTCCTTTTTCAAGACGCCTGCTTCCATCCCGTGAAATAGCGCAGTCATCATTTGGTCCTTCGAAGCATAAGTGAATAATTATACTTAGATATTACGTCTATAAGTTTTATGGGAAAATCAGCCCGACAAGCCATGGAAATGTTTTATTTGAACAAGATTTAATGCCGATATTTTTAATCTTGTAGCATAATTAATTAGGTTATAGTGTTCCTTCTGCTGGGACTCAGGCCTCCTCTCTGTGAGCCGAGGCCGTAATCCACCACGCGGGCCCAGTGCAGGTTGGTAGATGTCACATGTCTTCGATTTTTTGGATCTAAGATGTTTGTTGGTTGATCTACATGCCGGTTTCCTCACGATGTTTTCCTTCATTGTTTTGAGAGCAGTGATGGTGATGTAATAATTTACACAAAGTAAAGTGCCAAATCGAAAGTAAAAATCCACAAAATTTTCGTAGAATTTTCGTCTTATAATAAAAAACCCGTATAACATTCTCATTTCTATAGTCTAACAGGACATTATCCTGAGAAAAACGGATCAAAGCTTTCAACAATATTCGTAACGAAAGTAAGTGGCTCAATCAAAGAATTACGGACGAAAAAACAAAATTGCTTTTTGTTCGAGTTTCATAAGATTTCCTCTTTTCATTTCATTTTTTTCTTTTGAGACTTGGTGTTATAATTACGTTTATAAAGCTTTATTAGGAAAATAAAATATGTCTGAAGTGATGGTAATTATTTTGGCTCTTGATTTTTATAAGTAAAAATTGTAAGCAATTCATACAAAAGAGTTTCCTCGATATTTGTTATATTTTTACAAGAATCATGTTAGGTATCGTAACTTTAATTTTCAGGATACTTTTATATAGTTTTGTTTTATAATTATAGAAACACAGCAGTTTGAAAGATTCTAATAATTCAGAAACAAACAAAGTTAGCTAAAAGAAACTTCCAGTCTACTAAAACCAACATTATTAGTAGGTTAACCTAACGGTAAATATTCGGTTGGCCGAAATAGAACGGTCTTAAATTGTTCTAGGAACTACCCCAATTTCAATCCAGAAGACATTTCAATTTCGTGTTGAATGGATCTATTATTAGTGGCAATTGTACACCTACCAACAACATTATTTTGAAAATTGCCGATTCCAAGAATTTTTTGAAGCATTTTTAATTACTGATACTGATACTGATACTGTTAGCCTGCATCATCCCACTGCTGGGCAAAGGCCTCTCCTAATGACTTCCAGTTCTTTCGATCCAGGGCTAAAGTGGGCCACTGGTCGTTTGTTTTGTCCAGCTCGTCCCGCCATCTTTTACGGGGTCTGCCGCGACGTCTTCTAGCTGTGTCAGGGCTCCACGTGGTGGTTATTTTGGCCCACAGCTCATTGGGCATACGGCAGACGTGGCCAGCCCAGTCCCATTTCAGCTTAGCGGCTTTTTGAGCAACGTCAGTAATTTGTGTTTTGGAACGCAGTGTGGTGTTGCGAATATGGTCTGTCAATTTGACGCCTAGAATACTGCGCTCCATTGCACGTTGGCAAACCTTGAGTTTGGACTTTTGTATGTTTGTCAAAGACCAAGTCTGGGATCCATAGGTCAGAATGGGAAGAATGCACATGTCCATAATTTTTCGCTTTAGTGTCAAAGGCAGATTTCCTTTCATAAGCTCTTGAAAGAGCTGATGAAAGAGCTTATGAAAGAGCATTTTTAATTACTTTCTTGTATTTCCTTCACATTAATCTGTTGCTTGCAAACCTGTTTCAAAACATTTGCTTCTGCAATCTGAAGAGGTTTTATTAACGAAGCCTAATGATACTATAAAGTAGCAAGATTTTCGTCAAAGAACCCCGGAAAGGAACTACAACGATGTTTGCGAAACCGCCTCTCGCAATCCTCTTGAAACTCCTAATTAACAGTCGTAGTAGCGAAGAAACGGCACTTAATAAAATCTTGAATAAACAGTAAACAGAACTAATTTCGCTGAATGAAACTTTTCCCCGTTTCTGGATTTTTTCGAGTTTTTTTGAAGTATGATAAAACATCGTGAAAGTTTTCGAGAGCAAAGAGTTTCGGTCCGTGTGCGAAACTCATTATAACTCTCTCTTTTGTTTTGGTAACGTCACTAAAGTTTTAATGGGCGTATTTTGGAAGTTATCCTAGAACTAAATTAATTTGAAAATTGTACTTGTACTTACTTACCTTTTTAGGCACGAAATCAAAAACATTTTTTACTCAAAGTGATAAAGTTGTATAATTCGTTTTGAGTTCTGAAATAACTTTAAAAGCTCTAATACTTTTAAAAGTAATCCGGGATGTAAATTTACTTATAGTCTTGAATTTAAAGACCATTAATAGATTTTCCTTTCTTCTCATATTATTTTTGCGCTAGGATTTTCCACCCATTTCATTTCCATTAAAACCCTTGTCAATAACATGTTAGTACGAGTATTTTCTTAATAATGTGAGAAGAATGAAGAAATCATTTTAGTTACCTATTCTTTTGTGCATTATATCAGGCTGGTTCCATTTACCTTAAATAATAATACTGGCAGTGGTGTTTAAAAAAGTAATATCATACCAAAATTTGTTTTTCCTTAGTGCACAAGAGATCAGTGGTCACAGTGGGAAATTTAAACCTATAGGCTTAGCTACGGCGCAGGCTGGCACTTTATCGAGCAAGGGTCGGGGGGGGAGAATTTACTTGGGGACGTCGCGAGGGTCCTCATCGGCGATGTCGGGACAAGCAAGGCCTTTTTGTATGCACTGGCGTCAGTTTCTCCCTACCATTTGCCACGTTTTGGGCCTCACTACAGTACTCGCTACGCTATTGTTTATTAAAAGATATTGTCACATTTGTTGCGGATAACAATGTCGGCACAAAACTACAATCTATAAAAAAGGTTACTTAAGAAATGCGTATTTTTATAAATGGGGCGCAGGCAACAGTCTTTGTTTACATTACAACTAACAAAACATTTAGAAACTAATAAAACAATGAAGTTTTCTACGACCCTCGGCAATAAGTAAATACAATACTTGACCCAAAGTTTCCGAGCGCCATAGGGGTCCTCTAACATCTGGCATCATCTTCTTTCTAAAAATCGTTATTATGTAAATTGGTGCCTATTTTTTTTTTTTTTTTTTGACGTGACCACTCGCAGTTGCAACTCGCTAAGGTTGCCTTTCTGCTTAACCGGACTATCCTGTGGTGGCCAAAAATTACTTTAAGGCCCCCAGCCAGGGCTTACAAACTAAGGATATTTATTTTAAATGAGCTACACTAAGGGCACCCCCTGTGGGGTTCGGGCCTCGGCTTAGTGAGTCATTGAGGGGAGGGCAGCAATGGTCAGGCTGGGTCTGGTTATTTTTATTTGGGGAGTTTAAAGCTACTTGCTCAGCCTCGCGGGCTGGCTTGTCGAGCAAGGGTCGGGCAGTGATATTACAGGGGCGTCGCGGAGGGCCTCGACGGCGGGGCCGGGTACGCGGTTTGTACTTGTTTTTGCGTAATGTACTAGTTTCCCTACAGCTTTCTTGGAGAAGGGTGATGGGGTCGTCGGGTATGAGGAGGGTATGCCTGGGACGGCGAATCTTGGAGATTTTGGAGGGGACGTATTGGGCGGCTGAAGAGACCAGGGGATTGGGATGTTTTTCAGCCCTATCGAAGAAGCCCTTGGTGAGGCGTTTCATTACCTGTTGGATTGTTGGGATCTTAAGGTCAACATGTAGTTGGTTATTCCTAAGGTACCACGGGGCGCCCGTGGCCTTTCGGAGAAATCGGTTTTGATTGGTGCCTATTGCTGCCCAAAGATAAAATAGGCTAGGCTGTCCTGCACAGAAAATAATAAAACTGGATTTTTTGTTTTTGGAAATAACTTTTATCTATTATTTAACCATTATAAAAATAGAAATAACTTTTATATTATTACATATCTAATAGTTCAGCTGGTATAGATCAAATGCTGTGAAAAAATACTACCGCTACCCTATTACTACTACAGTTATTGAAAAGGACTATCTAGTTTGAATCCGGCATTGTTTCCAATTCCATAAATACCAATCTGATCCTGGCGCCTGATACCCATAAATTACATATAAAACAGGTCACGAAAAGGAAAAAAAATACTCTGCTGCGAACATGCTTGGCGTACTTTGTTCTAAACTTAGGCACAGTCAGCCTCAAAAACCTGTATACATCGATTCTAAGTTGTAATCTGTGGAAAATGTAGTGGGTAGGTAAGACAGTATATTTGTTAGTTCTGTTTATTTTTAATATTATGCAGTACTGTTTGTTTTCCCTTACAAAACAAAATGAAAGCAATAATTTATCTGTCTACAATATTTGTTCCGCAATATTGAATGAATGTAGAGCCCCAAGACATATTACGCATTGAATACTTAATTGTGGCTACACATAGAAACAGTATTATGGTACACAAATTGTAGACAATCAAATTAATTGTTGTCGAAGTAGGTACATGTAAATGTATCTTTTCAAGGCTGATTCTGCCTACGTAGGTAATGGCCGGCGATGCCCTGCATTCATTCTTGAGATCTCATGACGTCAGAAGAAAGCCGCCTACGCTGTTCCGCTGACTTCCGTTAGCAATGGGTATGAATGGATGAGTACTTTGTTTGTGCACCTATATCGTGTCTAACGTCACGGTTTTAATTGAAATGGAAGAAGAGCGAAGGGCGTTGGGGCGTGATATCGTATCTTGTAAATACTTGCATATCCGATCATATTCCTGTCTAACGCAACAGAAGCTTGGTCTGTAAATAATTATGATTCTTAATTACTTTGGTAAGCTTTAACATTGACGAGGATATCAAGCTCCTCAATCTTCTTAGACATGGAGATTTCCTAAGCACTTTTACAACGTTTTTCCTCTCTTCTAATACTGATCAAAGTTAGGAACTGGCAGGTCGCCGGCAATGCAGATCGAAGGCGATATAAGAGACTCATCCTAATGTCCCTTTTACTGAAATCCACGGTCTCAAAGGCATACATTAGCTGTTCATGCTTAATATTAGGTACAAGTTCAGACTTTAAATAAATGCCTCGCTTTTGACCTTCTAAATCTAAAAACCTCTCTTAAAAGGAAATCGAATCGGATCGAAGCAAATGCGGGCGAAACCGCGGGGCGCAGCTAGTGAAATATAAAGTCTGGTTCATGTCTAAATCCAGCAACACAAGCAGGAACAAACAGCCGCACAGGTCGATTAAAGGTTAAGTTACGCTTGCCGCATTCGGTTCGTGGATTGGTGACCATTCATACGTATCCCCTCCGTACTCTTGGTCCGGACTTACAATCGTAGATCCTTGACAGTCGTTACAGGCAGTCAGAAGGCCAAAAGTCTGACAACGATACTTAACGACAATTGTTTACTTTTCGTAAACTCCTCATAATAATTAAATTCCCTATATTACGAGTATTTGCATACTTACCTATTATAAGAGACAGCAGTCGTTTTTCCGTTTGTCCTGCAAAGCCTCATTCATTTAAAATTATTTCCACAATGAAAAAGCAACCATACCTATTATGTGTCTTTGCTCCTCTACTCGCATTAAACCTATTTATAATCCCATAGAATTCTCCATGGTTGGTCGGTAAGCTGCTTCGGTGCTTTTACACAACCATAATTGCATATTTAAATATGCCATCGTTATAAACCGAATCGCTATGGTTTTTTAATGATAATCCATTGAACAACCAATTGAAACGGCGGTAACTACGTACCTTTTGTAATTAATAAGGATATAACTGCTTTTGAAGATATTAAAATGCAAAATAAATGCAGTTCGAAGTACTTTCTGACATCCAAGGTAGAAATTATCCTTGTTTCTTCCTATAATAATAAAAGAATGGGTTACTTGATCCGGCACAGTTCGAGTACGTCCAATTAGACCAAGGGAAAATATTATTTCTTATAATAATTGTAGAGGGGTTCGTGGCTAAATAATAACAACCACACGGGTCAATCGAAGGTTAAGGTACGCTTGCCGCGGTCGGTTTGTGGATGGGTGACCAATGACCATCCATTACATATCGAGACCCTCCGTGCCTCGAAAAGAACGCTTATGAGAGTTTACGACGTACGGCATTTCATACAAACTTTCAAGCCCTTGATTTTCGAAATGTATGAACCGATTTTAATGAAACTTCATATGCATAAGCAGGATACAAAGGTCTAAAAAGTTAGTAAATAATTATTTATAAAAGGATACTTAATTGGAAATCTTTGTTGCTATGGAAAAATTAAAATCGATCTAATTTGGCTGTAACACTATTTTTCGAAAATCTTTTTAGATCTTTGTATCCCGCTTATGCGTACGAAGTTTCATTAGAAACGGTTCATTCATTTGCAGTATTACCCAGTAACTGGTTATGGAGGTCAGATAGGCAGTCGCTCCATGTAAAATAGTCGATTTCTATCCGATTAGACTGGAAGCCGACTCCAATACAGTTGAGAACAGCTAGGCAGATTGATTTTTGTAATAATTTCGTGTTTTGCTTATACAAAACTTTTTTCAATAATGACAAACTTAATATTGATGTAAGTAATTGTTTATGGAATAGCGGTTCACTATTCATTTTAAGGTAGCCTTGATTTCAAAAATTGTTTTTGTTGCTGTAGAAATATTTAATAAGAGCGAAACATTAATTACTTTGTTGATTGTGGGTAGTAAGAATAATAATTTATTAAAATAAAACTTTGTGTTCGAGGAGTATTATAATATTATTAATTTAATAATATTACAAAAGCAACAGCTATGGCTATTTTCAGAGTCTTAGTAAGTAAAGATTTTTGGTTATTTTGGTTACTAAGAAACGCTTTGTTTTTTTTTAAATGGGCTTCATAACTCTGTAAAAGTTTAGTCGGACGTGTTCTTCATCTGCCTATTGTTTTTATTTTTAGTTCGTTTTTATTGAAATCGACACCTTGATCTAAATAGGCTTCAAGCAATTCTTGGGCTCGTATTTATAATACATGGGGTATTTCAGTCGTGGCAAACACCAGTTGTCACATTTATTTCGGTTTTTTGGCACCTAGCCACGCCATTTAGGCATATGTCAATTTCGATAACAATGTAGATAGGTATAAGGTACCTATGTAACGTAACCTAGTTAATTGATAGAATATAAACAAACGATTGGAAGAACGCGTTATCTGTTGCCAACGAACTACTGAACACGTATTTATAATAGGCGAGAACTGGAACACAATTTGGTGGGGTCATGGTTGTTTCTCGAATGTCTTTACCCCGACCGCGTTTATTCCCGTTACGTTGAGAGGAAAGCTCAAAAAACTGGCTGCATTCCGTGTCTCTTTTTATTTGTCTATTCCAAGTTACGTCAGGCGGTCGTTAGCCCGCCTCGCCGCGTTTTTACATCGAATCGGGTCAAAAATTTGGGTTGAACTCAACTATATCGGACGTTTGTTCACCTTTCTAGGTCGCGTTCGAAATGTGGACGACTCACTCACACTAAATAACAACTGTAAACGTGTAAATGTGTACTACGATGTTTTATAGTAGAACTACGATACGAGCCATATTATAAAACAAATATTTATTACCTAGAAATGAAAAGGTTTTTCGTTGGTTAATTAGTTTCAACCGATGACCTGGTGAAGGACGCAGGAATCCGTAGAAGCACAAAACCGGCCGAAGTGGCGAGGTTTGGTTCTGAAATGATGACGATGATTTAGTTTTAACTAAGGGCTCCATCTATAACTTTATGTGATTTTGTACAGGAATACCAACTATTTCCAACAGTATTTTTTTATCTTTACGTACTTTAATTTACCTGGCCTACTAACCTACAAACAAAACAAGACATAATTCTTAACATTTGTTATTATCATCACTTTTGACATTGTAACATTAAATACACGCGTATCTCGACGTTGATAGAGATGAGGACATTATAAAATTGACTAAGCTAAACTTGTTTCTGCACTAAATATAAATTTGGCAAAGGTATGAGTGTACATAAAGCCAAGTGCATTAAATTTGCATTAAGCCAATCACTCTACAACAATGGAAAGTGACATTAAAAAGTTATTTAGTTCGACATGTTATTTAAATTCATTTTGAATTTATTTGGCAGTAATTTATCGATAGGTATCATAATTTAATTTATTGTCGTAGCTTTGCCTTTAAATAGATTATAATTGTTTTTGGTTAGGCTGCTAGTCTATCTATGAATGTTATTCAGTATTCAAGCTCAGTTCCGATATTCCGTTGGTACCTACTAACAAATAAATTTAAATCAAACTAAACCTAGATTTTCATGATTCGATTTTATCTTAAAAATATGTACGATATTGTTGAGTTCAACAACGATGAGGACGCAGTTTTTGATTCTCTATGATGCTTTCCTTTTTTATATAGGTACCTGTACCACTATATTATATCACCATACATCCTGCTTATGCGTACGAAATTTCATTAAAATCGATTCATTCATTTCGAAAAACAGGGGCTTGAAAGTTTGTATGAAATGCCGTACGTCGTAAACGCTCTTAAATACACACGGTTGCAGGAAACTATGACAGCTCTTCAATCGCTCGCATTCGCACACTGACCCAATGATGGACGAGTGTGGTCTAAAAAGGAAATCCTACTTGCGTCCGCAACCGATACGCGAGACGACGCATTTATAACTACTATTGTAGCTATTACAATTATTATTATTTAACTTTTTTTAGATGAGGTATTATCAAACATTATCTACTTTTATAAATTCTTAAATTCATGCCGAAAGGTTCAAATATGGTGATACCAAGACTGTGATATACAATTTTCAGATGAATGTAAAACATCTGCGTATTGTTTACCCATATTTGCAATAAATGATTTTAAATTTGAATTGACTCATTGACAGACAACGCACAGCCTAAACTGCAGGGCTTAAGACAAGTTTAAAAAAAAACAGCCCCTAATTGATTTAAATAGGGGAAGTTTGTATTGAAGTTTGTAATTTTCGCTGATAGGAAAGGACGATGCTAGGATTTGTATGAACTCTGGTCCCACCCTCCAATAGCTACGTGTCTACGTCATTGGAAAGGTATTTTTGAGCTTAATAAAAGTTAAAAAACGGTTTGTCTAAAATAAAAAGAAAATATTTGATTTTTGGTATGTTTGTTTGATACGCTTTCACGGTAAAACAGCTTAACGGATTTAGATGAAATTTGGCACATGGGTAGACCATGACCTGCGGTGTAATTGCGTAACATCAATACATCATCATCAGGCTTTAATTTTGACAGTTCAACAACATTCATTGTATTATTTACGTTGTTGAGCAGATAAATTTATTGACCATATGAAGCAATGAATTAGCTATATCCTTCAAAATGATTACGATTGAGATTGATAGTTTGTTATCCCATTAAGGTTTTGCATTAGGACAAAGGATACTTTTTAACCCGATATTCCCATGTGATCGAAACTTATATGCGGATAAAATCGCGACTAGTAATGAATAAATCCGAAACAAAATTGGCTGTTGAATCGAAGCTCAAAAGATAGGTGATATATCTTGGGAGTAGCAATAGAAGAGATTTGCAATACACCGAAGAAAATAGAGTGACTCGTCAAAGGTCTATTAATCGAGAGAATAAGTACATTAAAGATGTTTGATATCGTAATTAAAAAGAAAAGGATTAATTTTTGAGGGAGCGAGTTTAGCAAAAACTTTTACAGTATCGTCTTTCTCATTCTAACTCAAAAATATATTTTTTTATCCGAGCCCGCCCTTATCACTTTCCTGAAATCCTTACTTTCTCATATGTAGGTACTACTCTCTTAGCCCTGTGTGAGAACGTCTCACATAATATTAGTAAAACACATCTTCCAATATGTAGATGGTTAGAGATTCTATTCTGAAACAACAAGGGTCAGGGTTTCAACAATCACTATAATAAACATTCACGTAGATGTGAAACAGGAACCACGTTCCCAATGCACAGTCTGTTGGCTTGTTAACGGTTGTTGAGAGCAAATTTTCGTAATTTCCTCTTTGATAGTTCAAATGCTTCGAAATCGTTGTTGTGGAAACACTTCAGAACGTTCACTTACTACCATAGTAAACAACCGAACCTCGACAATACCTAACTAGCATGTAAAGCTTAATACACAAATTTTAAAGTTAGTTAACGAAACATTTTATTTTTTTGTCATTTACACATTAATCATTTAGTCCTAATCAATTACTTTATAATTGTTATTGAATTTATCTTCCACAAGCTTTTCTAACAATACGTCATCTGTTCGAAAAACAATGTCATCGACCTTCCTTGAAAGCCAAGCCAAACAAAACTTACAAAAATACTGAATAATGAAGGTTTTGAACAACAGCTGCTAAAAAAACAACACATAAATCATACTCCTTCGTAATTATACAATGCAAGTCAGCTTTCTGATGGTTCGCATTGATTTACGTGCACAATTGACATTGGTGTGCATGTGTGGGAGGCACGTGGGTGCTCAGGCGCCGCACCGGGGATGTGCCACTCATTAGAGAGCCGACCTCTGCAGGTGATAATTGCGAAGTTTGTAAAAAGCTAACTACAACCTGACTGACCCGGCAAGCTGCAATTTGTATAAACTATGTATAGTTCTGTCATTTATCCTTTATACTAAATTATTTGTCTGCATCGTCGGTGACTGCAGTGACAAATTGCTGCTGACTATTTAATTGATAACGACTTTGCGTAAAGGTGGTGGCATCCTCCTTGACATTGCAACCACTGTGTTTATGTGTAATATATTTTCTAGCAATATTTCAACGTTAATTTTCTCCAGAAATCTAAATGTTATTTTAGTTCTCAATTGAATAAAATATGACTAAAACGGAATTTGCGTGATCTCAAATCGAAGGTTTGGGAATGGGGTTCCACCGGATGTTTACACAAATTTTAATTATTATGGCTGAACACACCATAATAAGGCTGTTTGATTTCGAACAACATTATGCGTCATTCCCAAAAAGGTGGTTAATGAGCACGTTTATGAATGTCCAAATTATCCGACATCGTCCCGTAGGTCGTTGACACAACATTGCAATGTTCTAAGTCGAGTGGAGCCTGTGCCTTAGCGTCAATCGCCACAGAGGTCAATCGTCCGAAGGTATCTTTGCAAAGGGTACCGCAGACTTCCTCCATCGAGGGTCGGTCGCGAACAATCGCGTGAAAATACCTTATTATGGTTACGAGTTTTCAAGTTGCACGTGTAAATAGCTTGTTTGTACATAGTTACGACTGTTTGTTGCGTCGTTTACGTTCGTACGAAATGCGAAAATGTTTCTTTGACGTCTGACAGAAATATACAAACTTTTATGTCGCATTGTCCGGTCCATGATGTGTACAAGCCAATCAGAAGGCTTTTGTTAGCATCGTCGGCTTGGATCTTTCAAAGGGCAAAGTTCTATAAACCATCAAGCAAGTACACAATTGTGATCAAAAGTTGTTTGTTGCTGAAGACTACACAGACCGCGTTCCTTTTTAGCCTCTGTTCTTGATATCGAGCTGTGTAATAGACCTGAAGATAAACCACGTTTGCTTTGTATTTAATCTGATATATCAAACGTTTTCAAACCATTAGTACGGCGACGATGTTCAGAATTTTCATATGAGTTTGTTTTCGTCTTCTACTAGAATAATCGTTGTATTTTACATGCAACTGATAAAATTATTTTTATTGCATTATTATAGTCATTCGTTCTCGGGATTGGATGAGCTTCTGCTGTATGTATAGCTTTGCTTTAACTATCTCATTGGACTATAAACGTAAGTGGCAGCCTAAACATTATTATTTTAATTTCGCTTAAAAATTTATACGACACATTTATACGCCAACTAATCCACTAGAGTCAGCGTGTCATAACAATTCTTAAAATAATAATATATTTCCATCTGCAATGTCACGCTTATTAAAGTAAGAAAAAGTATACGCTGCTGCCACTGCGGAAAATTAATCAGCTGACTTGGAATTTCACGCATTGCGCTCGCGCATCCCGTCACTGAAAGTTTTACGCGCGTAACTTTTTATTTCCAACTTTACTCCGTATTGGATCGTATTTTTATCTCGAAGGAAAAAATATCCGCCCCCAACAAATTTTAGAAAATTAAATTTTATAAAATACCTATGCAAAATGAAGATGAAATGCCTTTAAATCAAGAACTTAATATCAACAACCGATGAAGAGACAATAAGAATTAAAAGTTGGAGATTTTTTTCGAAGTAGGTATATAATTCGGACCGCTTTCTGCTCGAGTTTTTCCCCCTAAGTGTTTCTGGCAATGATCGGGCGCCGGCGGAAGTCAGGATTGGCATCCCGGGCGACCACCTCTCGCAAACAGACCCATCTTTGTCTGGCCTTTAAACGTGGCTCTTTGACTACAGACCACTTGGTGAATTTCACGACATGTAAATATTTTAATTGTCTTTTTGTAAGAATGAACGGATGCATCTGTTGTAAAAATAGTGTCGGACAATCTTTTATAAGGCATGAATTTTTACGAGTTTCTGAAATGTTGAGTTTGTTTTTGTTGTTCTCCTTTTGTTTGACATTGGTGTGTTGTTTAAGTATTGTTTAAGCTTTTATTTTACATAACTATCGTCCTCCTTTTTATCTTCTCAACGTAGCTTTTCCTTCCTTTTATTTTTTATCGTTCGGTTGTCCATGTTAACTCTTTGCTTTCATGTCTTTTCATTTATCTTATAAATATTTTCCACGTTAGATCATTCCGTACTTCTTCAACCTACTTCGTTCTCTTGTGTTGGTATCTATTTAACACTATGTCAATGTTGAAAGCTTATTTGTGTTTATAGTAACATGTCCACGGCCATAATTATCATCCACTTACATTTACCACGTATATTCAAAATTTTTGATTGTCTGTGCTACTTTTGAAGATCTTCAAACGACAACTCCAGTTATTTATTTTGATTTGGGTATATTACGTTAAATTTCTTATTTTGTACGAAAAAATCATAAGCCAACTCCAATATAAGAACAAATTTGTTTTCGCTAAAAGTTGACGTGCTGTGACGGCTCCCGGTTGATGAGCCCGCTCCTCTTTTTGTCGTATCATTAATTTCTGCAATGTCATTTTTAATTGCTTCAAATTCATTGCGTTCTTGTTATAAATACACTGCTACACGTGATTCCAATAAGGAGTAGATTGAGTATAACAATCTTTTTTCTAAAATGTAGAGAGGTCAAAGATAAATAGCTCATCATTGAATATTCTTACGACAGTATTTCCGTGAGTAGTGTTCCATGACAACGCCAGCGTACGTGTAGTGCAACCTTGAGCCAGTCTCACATAGAGTCGAGTAGCGACTACTCGACTAGTATTTCTCTTCAGTGACGCCCTCACTACGCCCGCTATTATTAAACGAGTTCATTGGAACATCTATTTGCGCAATTTGTAGCATCACATCTACAGCATTTTGATGACCTTACTGTGACTGCACGGGCTGCATAATGCAGTAATATGTGTTGTATAAGTGCACAGCGCACACTGAACCGGAGCTGATTTCGCTAATTGACCATTGATCTCTATTTCAAATGCTTTATCAATAAAGTCAGTTGAAGTCGCCTTCCTAGAACTTATCATAACTATGCTATAAATAGTATACACAGCACCGTATTTAAGTCTACACGTTTCCAAGTTTCACAGGCTTGTTTTTCAATTTCCCAGCCTCGTTTCGGACACGCTAAACTACAGTCACACTTGTTCAAATTTTTAGTAAGTACAGAGGCGCCTCGAGGGAGTGTGCGTGGCGCATGCGCTCTCGGTGTTTCTACACGCGCCGTCCATTCACTGCGCAACCGATGCGTCCAGTGAGACACCGCAATGCTTTTGTTCAGGTTAATATTCAGGCTGACAGACTGGCTCGCGTCTTGGACGAGCCTGACGAGATTTTAAAGTCAAATTGGGTATGAAACTTTAAAATATGTTTGGATCTGGTGTGGTGGGTTGGCGGAGCGTGTCGGTGTAGCGCGGCTCTGTGTCGGCGTGTGGTGTCGACTGTCGGCGCGGCGCGAGTGTGCGCGGGTGCGCGTGTGGTGGTGAGCGAGGCTCGTCGCGGCGCGCCCGTCAGTCGGCGGCGGCGAGTCACGCGCGTCGTCTCGTACAGTTCTCTCCGCATTACGCTGCACTTCGCGCAGCACACCTGCCACCGTTCAGGCTTTGCCGGCTCTCACGCTCTCGAGCGTGGAGGTCGCGCCGACCTCGCGCGCCGCTGTTTCGGTCCTCGGCGGTTTCACCTCGCGCGTCGACTGATGCTCGTGTCGTCCTCACCACTGCAGCAGTAGCCGCGGTACTATTGAAACGTCTGTACTGGTGCGTGCCGTGACTCCGGCTGGCCACAGGCCGCCGCGTGCTGTGACAGTGATATCGTGAGTCTCGCAGTATCGTGCGGATGTGCAGTGATGGATGAGTAGACAGAAGCCAGTGTGCGCGCGAACCACCGTCTCGACTGTATTTCTGGCTGAGTGCGAAAGCGGGTCGTCAAAATTGAGCCCAAACTATATCTAGGTGGGTATCGCGACTTATGACTGATGGATAAAGTAGTGTAGCCAGTGAGAGCTGCTGGCAGAGCGACTTTGAATATTTATAGCATGCAAGTTGGAAAGTTGGTTGTTTGCGGGTTAGGGGTTGGTTGCAGTCGAGCCCGACTGATTTGTTTTCTCATATCAATTGAGCTCGTTGTAGCCAATTATGATGGCATTAAATTCTTCGTGATTCAGTTGTTACTGAATGCATTCCGCGTTATTTGAGCGTAGTGCGTGAAATTGAGAGAGTCGACAGCGGTCATCACGACACAGGATACACGTGTTAATGTTGAGCTACTGTGTTCAGCATTGCAATGACAGAAATATTTTAATTCACCACAGGATGCTTTCTCTTCGTTAACTGGTTGTTATTCTAGTTTAGTTCATCTATGTATATAATAAAAATGTAATGCTGTTTGTTGGTAAGCACATGACTTCAAACCGGCTGGACCGATTTGGCAAATTTTTATTTTAAAATGTTCGAATAGTCGGAATCAGGTTTTAACGGATAGAAATTGAAAAGTGGCCGGGACAATTGGACAATTAGGGAAAACTGAAAGTGCATTTTTTAAGGGAATCTTGTACCAATTATTGAAACTTAGGACAAAGTCTGTTGGGTAACCTTGTTATTTATAAATGTTAGATCCTCACTTTGCGATTCAAAAGTATCATTACATTATTGCGTTTGGTATATGTAGTTCTTATCAGTTAACGGAGTTCATTCGCCATTTCATAAAAAATACTGATTTAACCAATCAAGATTCAGAATATTTACAAATCATGCTCATGAAATTATTCTAAAAATAGATTTTATTCGGAACACGCCGCACACACGCACCTTTCAAATATTTAATTGAACTTCGCAATAACATACCTACTGAACATAATCAAAATGGCACAATACACAAAGCTGAGATGAGCTGATTAGAAATAGCCATAATGAATTGAATTCCACGGTTCAGTTAAGGTAGATGATTTAGTACCTAATGTTGAACTTAGGTCAACAACTTGCAACGTAAATAGCTTAGTCTTAGCTTTGCAAATTGAATTAGTAAAGCCAAGTCCATTGCAATAGAATTATACTAATGCCTTCATTGGATAAACGGATCGTTTGCACAAATAACAACGCTGTTTCTGCACAGAGCTCGACTCCAAAGACTAGGAACGATACTGTTGATGACAACAATGATCTAGAAAAAAAAAAACTGTTAAAGAAAGAAAAAGTTGGAAAAACTAAAATTCTTATTGGATTCCAATTATTCAAACAACAACCTTTATCGTCAACTAGTGGACGATAAAGGCAAAGCAGTAATAGTAGATATACAAATCTGAGAATGTGTCTCCAAAATACATCAGTTTTGGAAATTCGCAGCCGTTTCATCTACAATAAAAATTTAGAATTTTAACAATCCAACTTGGACTTATTACAAATTGGAAATGAGACAATCCTGCAATAACGTTATTTAGCTCGGGGTTGTATATTGTATTATTTGTTTCTGATTTAAATAACTTCGGAGTATTTGTTTTGCTGTTATTTTGATGGCTGTTTTCATTTCATCAGTTTCTTTCCATGTTCGAAAGCTCAACAAATGTTTCTATATTTCTTGATTTTCTTGTAAGGTTCAAGAACTTCTTCATTTAAGTTGGAATACTTTGTGTTTTTTTAATTGGTCACTTTCAAACTACCATACCCATTTAAGGCAATCATAAAATTTAGAAAAGAGTAAAACTTTTTGTAGATTTAGGTACAGACGCCAGCACATCAAGCTACTACAATCTGTCAAATTTCTTTGATAGATTTTCAACTTTATCGCTAAAGCACAAGGTTCAAAGTTGATTGGGAAAATGTTACAGTTTCGGGTAGGTTGTTGTGCTGGTGTCTGTACAACAAAGAGCTGACCTCAATAGTTTAGAATTTTGTTAAATGTTTAATGACATATTATTTAATTTTCTATCGTACTATGTACACTATACTTTATCAATCAAATCGAAAGTCTGCCTGGCGTTGGCTATAGTTCAAAGAGTAGATAAAAATGTGCCAATCTGAGAACCGGGACAAGGCCGCGCCCTCATTCCCCGCGCGGGAAAACTGTGGATCGCGTAATAAACTCTCAATTGTGAATTCATACACGTCTGTAGAGTTAGATGATCTTTCTACTCTTCGATCGAAATTTTTTAATTTTATCTTCTCAAAATAAAAATACTATTGCTATGAAACAATGAATAGCAAAAATAGCGAATTGACCTTGTGTAAAAGTTCATTGCAACGCTACATTAGTTGTGAGTGTGACCTTTATTTTGTCACCCGACCAAGCGTCCGCTAATGTACGCCGTCCCCCACTTTGCATAATAATATACAATTCATTAATTGTTATCAAAGTAATTAACGACTAGTCGCAATTAAAGACCATAATGATGAAATTAAATATATAAAAATACAATTTGTGTTTTGTACAGCATAATTTGACAAACAAACGTACATATAACTAGCAGCGCTCCGCGGTTTCACCCGCATAAGTGTCGATCCCGTGGGAATACCGGGATAAAAAACTATACCATGTCCTTTCCCGGGATTCAAACTAATCATCCAAATCGGTTCAGCCGTTTAAGCGAGGTAACAGACAAACACACTTTCACATTTATAATATTACTAGAAGCGCCCCGCGGTTTCACCCGCGTTAGTTTCGATCCTGTGGGAATATCCTATCCTGTGTTAATCCTGGTTACTTATAAAATATCTGTGTACCAAATTTCATCCAAATCCGTTCAGTAGTTTTTGCGTGATTGAGTAACAAACATCCAAACATCTTCACATACTTTCACATTTAATAATTTTAGTAAGATTTGTAGGAACTATGGATTGTATTGTATGGATATGTTGGGTCATAATAAGGAATTTACCTTATAACCTTGTAGGTATAAGCCCCCAATGTAAGTATACAGAGATTAAAAAACAGAAACACAAAGAACAGAAAGCAATACTTACAAACACATCAGATCAAATATTTGAGGCACAGGAGCCAATATAATCGTTGAGTTTATCCTAGCCACACTGAAATCTCAAGTAGGTCCTGTACGTTGCACTGACACTCATTATCACTTGGAATCGTCACGGCCGTCGTCAGTTGCTTGTGTCAACAGCGGCCGATTGCAGGTGCCTGAGAGGTCGTTCACCCCGCATGCCACCGATATTCGGATACTATACCACCCATACTTATAGCGAGCTAAACGATAACGGGCCTCAGACGGACGCGCGATGCCCGACACGTGTCGCGCGGGAAACAAAAGGGAATGCGAGGCATGTCGCCGAATACAAGCACGACTTGATCACTAATTCGATGTCACGAATCGATTTTAAGATTTATCGTTTCGGTTTTTTTGGTCCTTTGAGTTGAACTTGTCGATCTCAAAGAAATATTTTTGACTCCAAATTAAATTCATGATAAAAAAAAAGTTATTTTTAAAGTTGTCTGACCTCAATACTTATGTATAAAAACATAAAAACCTAATAACTTACTTACAGCTATCTCCCCTCTACCATATCTATTAGTTTTGATCGATTGCTCAAGCGGAATAGAAAGTTTGAATCCGATTGTAAAAGCAATGCACTGGGGGACATTTGACCAACGCAGTTGGGGCAACAATCGGGCATTGCGTATCGTACGTCCGTCGTAGCCTCGTAGGGAGCAGGGGACAAATCTGGGACAGAGCCCGGTTATTTCGGTACTTGAATTGGGGCGGCACGTTAAAACATCGGGGTTTCCGAGTCGTGGGTACGATGAAAACAAATAGTTACACGCCACACCTGAGTGGGCGTTTTTGTGCCAGTCGATCCTCAACTTTATATCGTGGGCGTAGGAGTGAGTGACAAAGTCGACGCCACCACGTCGATGTCCGACTTATATTAATGGTCAAAATCATAAGACATTGTCGAGCCGTAAGGATGGATTAGACAAAGTTTTTTTTTTTAATTTGGGTTTTGATTGGATAATTTTTTTTTTCCTTTGAGCAAGAATTTGTTTCCTTAACTATGCCGTAAGCGATGAGGTCATTTGTTAAGAGTCCTATATTGGTGTTTTTGTCCGCTAATTCTCTATGAATGATTGTGCCAATTAACAACCTAAGCTCGTATTACTAACCTACGAAGCTAAAAAAGGCAATGGTGGAAAGCCCTTTTTGTGAGAAAGTTAAACATCGACGTGGCATGGGAAACTGGTTCACAAAATTTCACTTAAGAACATTCAAGTAAGTACACGATGAAGGTACACTTTATGGATAATTCACGACTTTTACTTTTGGTTAGCATCATTAGCTTGTATAACTTAGTTACAAACTGTATCATTGAAATTAACCCGTAACATTTAGTGCGCGTTTAGTGTCATCATTTATTCAGTGTTCATCGCACTGACGAACAGAATTTTGTCTAACCTACATTTACTAAAACTGTGTCCAGTTTCATTAGACCTCCTACGCCTCCCCTGAAACACTAACGCAAGGATGATTGACGGGTCAATGATTGAAATACCAGAGCTCTATGTTTACTGAACATGACTGACGTTTCATGAGATTTTTTAATATATTAATCGAATTTAGATTCATGGTTGTTTACATGTGGATGCTAATTGCTGTTCGTCCAGATATCGTCTGGCGTTCAGTGACGCTTCTTGCAATTAATCATTCACAGATAACTGGATTATCAATTGCTTCCTATATTAACAAAAGCGTATTTTAGTCAAATTGCAAAGCTATTAGGCAGTCTACCTACTTTAGATCTTAAACAAATATGACTACAAACAAAATAGTTAACTGCACCTGCATCTAGTCGGGTTTAATTTTCATTTATTTTAGTGTCGTTAATTTTATTAAGTATAATATTTAATATCTCACAAGGGGCCCGTGGCTAAATAATAACAGCCGCACAGGTCACACACCACACACGCCGCACACGCTTGCCGCGGTTGGTCTTTGGATGGGTGACCATCTTTACATATCGTGACCCCTCCGTGCCTCGGAAAGCACGTTAAGCCGTTGGTCCCGGCTGTCATTCGTGCATCTTTGACAGTCATTACGGGTAGTCAGAAGCTCGAAAGTCTGACAACCAGTCTTACCAAGGGGTATCGTATTACCCAGTAACTGGGTTGTGGAGGTCAGATAGGCAGTCGCTCCATGTAAAATACTGGTATTCAGCTGCGTCCGGTTAGACTGGAAGCCGACCCCAACATAGTTGGGAAAAGGCTAGGCAGATGATGATGATTTAATATCCCACAAAGTACACTTATTGTGTCCGTTGCGTCACACAACATTTACGTAAAAGGATCAACGTGCTGTGTTAGAATTATAATAGGATGACTAGTAGCTAGTGTAACTAGGTAAGTCTAAGTAGTTCTTAGCAAAGAATCATGACGTGCGTAGGAACTATCTAGGAGATAAACAAAGTTGGATAACGACAAGGAAGCTTGATTGTCTGTCCGATTCCATGCGATCCGAAGTGGAAATTGTGATTGATTAGACATGAAAATAAGTTAACCTTTCGCTTATTTTATTATAACGATTTGTTGATGTTATTTGGGTCAACTCGGATTAAAACTATGTGAAAGCTTGGCAGATTTGTACCAGTAATATCTGTGTGGTTCCGCATTAGGTACAGGCTATTATTAATATAAAATATATGTTACAAGAATCAATTTACCATACATGACACACTGTCGTCTAAAAAACCGCAGTGTTGACCAAGCTAGAAGAGATGTTGACAGAAAATTATCATAATTATTTTTCTAACACAAACAAAACCCAATTTTTTGCTTGACGCGCTTGCTGGCTGCGCGTGCGACTTACAGTGTGTTTATGTATTAAATATGATAATGTGATAACCAACCAACAGTAATAATATAAAGTGAAGATCACAGCGTGTGATTACAAGCAATTTTGAATTACAAAACAATTGTTTGGTCCAACATTAAGCGTAGTGGAAAAAACGGAGGCGCACGCTCTGGAAGTTTTAATAATAAGTTTCACTATTTGAATACGGTGCGCGGTGTAGTGAATTGAAAATTGGAGGATTTTACTGTTGAAAGAGTATTGAATCGGTTTTGGAAAAACTAGTGTCGATAGGCGGCGCGGGCGGCGCGCGGTGGAGCACACTTTCAAATATCGGCGTCTCGGTCCGTCCGTGCATTCCACAACTCGCTCACCCACAGCAAGCGGACCGGTCTCGAGCATTGTACCAAACGTGGTACGCGGCCAGTTTAAGTTGTCTGCAGACTGCTACACGTGTACAACCGGCCAGTGGTATTTCGCCGTGGTGGGGTTATAAGAAGCGAGGTGCGGTCTCAAGGTGAATCGCCCGGTCAACACACGCTCGATACCAATGAACGCCTAGACCAAAGACTGCCCCGTGACCCAACTATAAATATAATTATGAATGGTTACACTAAATTTCGATGACCTCCCATTGTTGGCGACCATCGAGTTTTGTACTTACAATTTCTTATGCTCATTCAGATCACGTCGTTTTTATTATTACACTCGTAGTTATACGTCAGTAGACTTGGTACATGGTTCGCTAACACCGTTCAGTGGACGCCAAAAAAACAAATTTTCGTTATTAGGTAGGTACGTGTACATCCACGAGTAAGCTATAATGTCACCATAATACAACCTTGATAATTTAATGAAAGATGACTATACTGTCGACTCCGCCATTTTATTCATTTAATGGGTGTCATATTTTTTTACAATAAAATAGACGGAAAGTTTTAAAACAAAATCTTTTAAATACTTAGGTTTATTGGTTTCGTGACGCGTTTGAATAAGGATGTTATTCAAACGCGTCAAAGTTGTTAGGTATATTTAAGTATTTAAATAAATATGAATTAAATTTTTTGAGGACCTCATCCTGTAGCAACAGGGTGAGGTTAAAGTTCTCATTAAGTATCTGTATAGTTTTTACTGATCGGCTGCCAGGAATATCTGATTGCACGCAAAAAAAGCCTTGAAAAACAAGCAGTCCGAGCGTGGGTTTTGAAATCTGCACGCTCGTAAGAATAATTTAGTCGTTTGTGTTAAAACTGTAATGGTTTTTAAAGCGTAACAATTATTGGAGTTTACGGTTTTGGACCACGCTACCGTTCACGATTAGCGAGTCGATAGCGGATACAATACAGCCTGTTTTTTAAGGAATCGATTAAAAAGACCGACCAAAGCTTTGTCTACAGCCAGTATGGCTCATCTATTATGTAGTTTTTTTTTAATGAATTTACAAGCACTAAACATTCGTGTGGTTTATTTCGGCCGTATTAAATCTAACCCTAGAAATCGATGTCAATGGAGCGGGCACAACGCGCAACGGGGCCGCCTGCGGCCGTTGACCGAAATAAAAAATAAACATAAATGGAGCTTAGGAATTGGGAACTGGATCGTGATTCAGCCCTCTCACTAAGGTGAGCGAAGTTTCTAGCTATAGAAGTATAGACGTTTCACTATACGGCCTTCGACGTTGAGAATAATAATTATGAGTCAATGATCTTTACACATAGTGTGATAATCTGTACCATATTTGGTTACTAGCTGGGACCTTTAGTAGGTAGGTATGTACTGTGACAATAATGTCCCATTAGCATTTAACCGATCGTTTATTATTCTGTAGCATTTAAACTAATAAAGAAGTAAAGTAACATTTTGTTGGCTGTGGTAATCTTTCTTTAATAATTAATTTTGTAAGTGTTAAATATTAATTACGTTTCGTCAAACATAGATCTCTATGAAGCACAAGAACTAAACACAACTTGTTCTTTTCCGATTATCTAAGTAAGCATTCGATGTCCAATTAAAATTAATTTTTAAAACAGTTTATTTAAGTACAGTCACCAAAAGATAAAAGTGACCAGTGTCGTCGGATGGTTGAAGTTTAATAAGAAACCGATGGATGTTTTCGAATATGAACTGTTTGTTTTCTATTCATTAAATTTTATTCGAAAACATCTATCGGTTTCTTACTAAACTTCAACTATATTCGAAGACCCTGGTTCCTTATCTTCTTTGGTGACCGTACCAATCATCGTCTAGATTCTAGAAGACACGTTAAATCCATCATCTTAATTAAGATCGTACAGATAACTATGAGTAAGCATCGATTAAAATCGCTTTTTATGCTTCACATTTGACATTTGAAATTGTGTTGCAAAACGAGCTTATATTTTGATACCTATAATCGGATTACGAGGCCGGTCTTTGGCGTCGGAAACAGCATTCAAGCACATGATAGGCAAACAATGAAATTTTAAGTTCCCAACGATTCCATTTTGTGAAACAATGGCCAAGAAGATTGCGCAGGCGCAACGTGATTGACAATGGTCAAGCTTGGCCGGCCTATTTGTCCAGCGGAGCGACAAGTGGCAGATGTGAAAACTGGCCAAGGTGAGACCAGTTTGCGACTTAACCTGATTCTAACAT
Organism: Gortyna flavago; assembly: GCA_963669345.1. Lineage (NCBI taxonomy): Eukaryota > Metazoa > Arthropoda > Insecta > Lepidoptera > Noctuidae > Gortyna > Gortyna flavago. The sequence goes on from OY770132.1 coordinate 7,041,506, forward strand.
CTTGTTCGCTCTAATTTATAGTTATGCGACAAGTTGGTTGCTTAATGAACTTAATGTTTTATTACAAAATAAGCATTTATAGCTAAGATAAATATTTAAAATTGTTATTAAATGTCCATAAATATAATTAATGGGACAAGCTTGAGTTTAGTAATTATTTTGTTTATTGATCACATATGTATAATTAACACTTGATTATTGCCCTATTTAGTTCTGGTTCAAGTGGTATGGTAATGTATATAAAACTATTACGTAATCAGATTAATAATTGTGTTAGACACGTGGAAGACCGAGCTATGTGCAGTATATTGTTTATTATATAACTATATTATTTTTGCAGAATAAACAATTTGTATTTCTTTCTTAGTTCTTTCTTTCTATTTTTGTTCCTCTGTTTAAAAATAATCACAGCGTTTTTTAAATCAGTTTGTGGGCGATAGAAATAAAAGCTTCCGTGATTAAAATATAGTTGATTGCATCACAATAAATATTTTATGTTCTCGCGTCATGACACTTACTCACACGTCCAGACTGAATATATCGAAGCCATATAAACCCGATATATTACTTATTATCTTCCCAAGTTGTAAATATTATCGTGGTGACAACTATAAATTGTTCCCAGTATATTAGAATATAATGTTTAGAATGATTAATTGTAATAGTTAGCATCGTAAATTTCATTGTTGATCGCTATATTATTTACTTGACAGTTCCCCTATAATACTAAATGTCGTGATTGTGATTATGATAATTATAATTTATAAAGCATGAAATTTTGCACAAGACTTCCTTAAGGTACGAGTTCGTAGCCGATTGCAGACAGCAGCAGCAGAGGAAGTGACGTTGCGACATGTCGTAGCGACACGTCGGAAAAACTGTTTTTTTTTAGAAAGATTCTTCGTGTCGCTCCAGCGTCGGTGGTACTACTAATGCAGATCAGTAGTACCACTGACGCTCAGCAGGGTCGGGTGACTCGACGTTTGCGGTCGTGCGACGTGCGACGTGTAGTCGGGCGACGTGTCGCTAGCTGCGGAAGATATTCCATAGAAATACATAATCAAAATCAAAATCAAAATATTTTATTTCACATAAACCTACATGGGCACTTATGAAACGTCAGAAGCTAGGTGCACGGTTCCAATTGGTCGTTTCCTATGGAGAAGAACCGGCAAGAAACTCCACGGTTACTCTTTTAAAAATATTTGCGTTTTTACAATGTTTTCAAGTTACAATAGCTATGGGAGGACTGCATAGGCCTGTCAACAAGTACCAGGTACTTGATAATATAAAAAACCATATACAGATCTAAAGTCTAAAAGGCCTACAAAGTCCTCACATTTACAAAATTAGAATCCATGAAAAGGATAAAGTAAATAATAAAATTTATAAAAACCTACTAAAACCAAGTGATATGATTGACATTACAACCACTAATAAAGTGGTGAAAAATTAGAAATGTCTATACAATGTCAAATAATAAAATTTTATGTCAAAGAAGTATATAAAAAAATAAACATCTTGATTTGAGAGCAATTAATAGACATTTAAGCAGTTATGCCGTTAATGAGATGCCAGGGAAGCCACATGTGCAGAAGGAATTATTGCCAGACTACCTCGTCTTCAACGTAGTCTTTAATCTTATAATATGCTTTTTTGATAAGGACACGTTTGATGAGGGTTTTGAACTTTCCATCGCTAAGTTCTGTAACCGGCTTTGGCAGCTTGTTATAAAAACGGATGCTGTTTACAAGAAATGACTTACTAGTTTTAGTTAATCTAAATTTAGGTATCACAATTTCATGTTTACTACGTGTATTTATATTATGGAAATCGCTTCTTGTTTTGAAAAGTCCTAAGTTTTTGCGAACATACAAAATACTTTCTAAAATATAAAGAGAAGGCAGAGTTAGTATATCGATTTCTTTGAATTTGTTTCTAAGAGACTCGCGAGGACCCATTTTATAGATTGCGCGGATCGCCCTCTTTTGTAAAATGAAAATTGAATCTACGTCAGCTGCCGATCCCCACAGCAGAACACCATAAGACATAATACTGTGGAAATAAGCAAAGTATACTAACCTAGCTGTGGCTATATCTGTCAACTGCCTTATTTTTCTTACTGCATATGCAGCTGAACTTAATCTACCTGAAAGAGCTCTAATGTGTGCGCCCCATTGTAATCTTGAATCTAAAGTAATTCCCAGAAATACAGTTTCCGTAACAGCGTCTAGTGTTTTTCCATCGAGTTTTAAATTCAGACCCACTTGAGGTACATTTGGTAATGAGAATTTAAGACATTTAGTTTTGTTTGCATTAAGTTTAAGATTATTAGCTGCAAACCATTTCGAAAGAATAGCCAGACTCTCGTTGACATGCAACACATCCGTATCTTTTCTATCTATTTTAAAAATAAGGGAAGTGTCATCGGCGAATAAAATTATGTCCGATAAGTTATCCATCATGTATGGAAGGTCATTTATATATACAAGGAATAGGAAAGGGCCAAGAATTGAGCCGCGGTCATCCGTCCCATCATGACCTATGCTTGCGTAGTCTTCGCACACGCCAAGCCGCGATTTCTGCATAAAATGCAAACCCTCCAGAACCGTTTCCTCCGAAAGGTCACGGGAGCCCCCTTCTATGTCCGAAATGTGAATCTGCATCTAGATCTCAGACTCCCCACCATCCAGCAGTTCATGAAACGCCTTTCCAAGCGCTTCTTCGACTCTGCCATAAAGCACCCCAATCCCCTGATTGCGGCGGCCTCCCGATACACTCCCTCCCGCATAAGTAGGATTCGCCGACCAAGGCATACCCTCACCATCCCCGACGACGCCACTACCCTCCTCCAGGAGAGCAGTAAGGCCACGAGTACTCTCAGTCGACAACACAAAAACAAGCTCAGACATCCGTCCTTCCGTCCTCGCCGCCGAGGCCCGTCGCGACGCCCCGCACCATCACCGTGCCCCCCCCGACCCTTGCTCGAGCCAGCCCGCGCAGCTGAGCCTGTAGTTTTAAATTCGCCCCTAAACACCAATAATAATACCGATCCAGCCTGTCCCTTGCTGTCCTCTTCCAGCGACGCCCTGAGCCGAGGTCCGAACCCCGCAGGGGGTTACCCTTAGCGCTGTCGCTTAGTTTTTAAGTTATTGTATGCCCTGGCTGGAGGCCTTAATTCGAGGCATCCACAGGAAAGTCCGGTTAAGCAGTAGCCATCCTCATAAAGGATGAACTGCGAGATGCCATTATTAAAAAAAAAAAAAAAAAAACCAAGAATTGAGCCTTGAGGCAAGCCCATCTTAACTAGAGACCCTGATGACGTCGCCCCGTTAACGTTCACTTACAAACCAATAGTGTCGTAGCGACACGTCGTGTGCTGCTGCTGTCTGCGGTCGGCTACGAACTCGTACCCTAAGGACCCCTTCCTTACCTTCCTTACACAGGGGAAGAAAGTTTGTATGTATGTAAGTTCGTCATTTAGGCTGATGGAAAATCACAAAAACACACGGTTTGTCTGTAAGGAAATAATAATGAACTGACTAAAGCGTTTGAAAGAAAATAAAGAAAGAAAATACTTTTATTTAAAGTAAACATGACGCAAAAAAAGAACATAAACACAAAAAAAATAAGAAAAGGTTGGGGCAAACATGCGTCACATCCACGCAAAACGGCTATTGCTCAGCATTATGTTTAGCGACCCTATGCAAGACAGAGCTGAGTTTTCAGCCACCGTTGACGTAATGACGTCGTCTTGTACAGCAAACAATTATTAGGACGTTGTACGGGTACAACGTACTTAAAAAAAAATGTGATAAATGAAAAATCAAAACAGTTATATATATTATATTTATTATAAAAGAGATTTCCCCAGTAAGTAATTGATAATACTTGTGTTGGGGATAGAATATACTGTGATAGAATATACTAAACAAATAAAACTGGTTGGTCTAGTGGTCGCAAGCGCTACTGCTGAGCTCGTGCTCTTGGTTTCGTATCCCAAGTTGGACAAAGTGTTATTGCGTTTTTCTATTAGAAATTTTTCAGTAGCAGCCCGGAGTCTGGATTTGTGCCCGGTTGATGGCAATAGGCTCGACCCCTATTACATGGGACTTAATCGTAACTGGAGAAATGTGGGTGTACTATTAGGTACACCTCTGCCTAACTCAGCGAGGAAAACAGGCGTGATGTTATGTATATAATTGTGAACTATATAAAACGTTTCATACTCATAATGCACAAATAAGTCCTTCAAGCAAACCTACGACAATAAAACTAAAAAAGTACTGAAAGATGTTTTATCACGTTCCAAATTTTTACAGAGTTCTTTCTACCCATGATTATGAACAACTTTCACTATGTGACCAACCCTGAAGTCATGAAAAAAAAAAAACAACTATTTTATACATTTTGGTCAAGTAGCTATTGAACTTTTGTATTAAACAGCAGATTTTTTTTTCGTGATTTTAGAGTTGGTCCCATAGTGAAAGATGTTCATATTCATGGGTAGAACACCCTGCAAAAATTTGAAACCGGATGCATTTAAAGATATATTAGTTACAAAATAGCATCCACTTATTCACACACACACAACTTCAACCGTTTCCCTCCCTCGATATAGCTGCAATAGTCCTGTAAGCTATTGATAGCGACTGCTGAACATATCACCTAGATTTATAGCAGATACGAGTAGGTATGGGTATAACTTCTGTAACACTTTCAAGGAGATATAATGCTGTAACTTTACACTACTTAACTACTGGTCTATGTGTTAGAAGGAAATGAATGAGGTGGTCTTTTGATACCAAATTAGAATATCATAAAAGGGGGAAGCGCCATTCATGTGTGTTCTTACGTTTTTTTGCAATTTGCAGGTCAGTGTCAGTTTGTATCCTTAGGCGTTTTGCACACTGCACCGCATCACGCAGCGGGACGCGGGAACGGAGCCAAACTCCACGCGCGGTAGCGCGTTTTTATTCAATTTGTATGTAAAAAATCACGCGCGGGGGCGCGTTATCTGCGCCCCGTCACGTGGTGCGTCGCAATGTGTGATCCGCCTTAGTCGCCAAAATAAGTGTACGCGCATAACTTCCGAAACCAAATTGGATAAGTAAGACAAGGTTTGTATGATAGAAAATTTCGGAAGTTCAAAAAAAAATTGCACCTGTGCGAAGCTAGGGCGGGCCGCTAGTATTAAATAAAATATGATTCACGACCGTAACAAGTAACTATTTACAGAATTATGATCATTAGAATCATCAATACAACCCTATAAGTTCATATAACCCTATAGAATGATTATTTCATGTAATATCAATGCAACCTGACGCTGACTTGCAAATTGCAAAAAACGCCAGTACCTTTAATTAAATTTAGCGGGTTTACCCTTAAAAGAAAAACGTTAAGAAGCGGATAGATAGATGGAATGAATACTCGGAGGGACTCGTGGCACAGTCGCACCGATCGAAGGATAAGCTACGCCTGCCGCAGTCGGTGCGTAGATGGCTGTCCTATCCATACATTACATATCGAGACCTCTGCCTCGGAAAGCACGTTAAGCCGTTGGTCCCGGCTGTCATTCGTAGATCTTTAACAGCCGTTAGTTTAGTCAGTAGCCCAAAATCTAACAACCAGTCTTACCGGGTATCGTATTACCAAGTAACCCGCGTTGTGGGGGTCAGAGAAGCAGTCCCTCCATGTAAATTACTGGTATTCAGCTGTATCCGCTTAGACTGGAAGCCGACAACAACATATTTGGCAAAAGGTCGGCAGGTGACGTTGAAGAATGGATAGATATAATACTTTTTATTATGTACACCATATAAATTACAGATATAAATGTAGAAAAATGACAAAGGACAACATACAACGGATATTCAGTGGTCCTTTTGATCGTATTGGTCCTTCGGTCTTAAGCAGCATGAAGTAGCTGATATCCATTGTACTACTATACAATTCCTTTCAAACCTTGGACTACCTCATGGTCTGTTTGGATTCCCTAATTTGGAGATCACGGTTTCAATGTATTGTGCTTAGCATAGCCACTTAGTTATAATATAACTTTGTTTTAGTGCGTACTTAGGCTTTTCTATAATTTTTTTTTTGTTATAAGCTCTACCTACTACAAGATTTAAAAAACACTTTTCAAAAAATCCTTTCAAGGAACATTGTACACATGGAAATAAAGAAAGATAGGTTTATTTGTCACAGAAACACGTGCATACAAAAAGATAATTAATTTTAATGGAAAAATAAAAACAAAATATATCTATAATAACGATCACAAAACAGAAATAGACGATGTCTGTACGTCTTGACGGATTGGTTGTTGTGTGTGCTGTAAAACGCTGAACATCAGAAATCAACCGCACAGTAAGGCCTTGTGTTCATATTCTTAATACAAAGTAGTCTGTATGCCTCGCCCAGACCACACATCATCAATTCTGAGCAACATTGTATCAGAAGAATGCCATATAACTCATAGTACTTTAAGTTCCACGTCACCATCAGCTTCTAAACGCTATAGTCAGGTAAGGCCCTAACTTAAATTGACCATATTTATTATACCTCACCTTATCGTGATCGCGTGACCAAGTATATTTGCACCAAGCTAACTATACTAAAACGGAAATAGTTTATATTTTTTTATGCCAGTAATAAATGCAAAAAGTAATCATTCTCATGGGAAGCCGCAACTTTACGTCAAATTCAATGAAGAACACACAATTCGGAGGGCTCATAATTGTCTAGTAAATGCATGAAATAATACTGTAATTGCTTAGTTATTATTATGTCATAAAAGCTTTATCTCTATTCGATGTAATAACTTCGATAAAAAGACAGAATGCTTAGTAATTATAAGTATTGCAGAAAGTTAAAGTCGCAAGAAGCTCGAAGTCTCTAATTTAATCCTCTCCTATAAAAACTTTCTTTTAAAATTAAATTATTCCTTCAGTCGAAAAAATTGGTTCTTGCGTGTAAGTTGGTAGGAAGCGATGTAAATAGGAAGTAGGCTATTGATCAGTTTGGGTGGCAGGGTGTGCGGTGCGAGGCGGTGCGGTGCGGGGGGTATGGGCAGAGGCGCGGCCAGTCGCCGTTTGGGCGGGCGGTGCGTGCCGCGGGCGGCGGCGTGCGTTCCCCCCGGGTTCAAGGGCAAGGTCTTCGCCATTCAGTTCTGAACACGTGCCCGAAAGTAAATATAGTACTCGTTCTGTTACGCCATCGTGCCGTAACGTACCACCAAATGGTGTCCTTCCCGAATTTCGTCGAAGTCAATTCAGATCTCATTTGTGTCGACCTCCCCAGATTTTATTATACAAAGCTATCTTACGGTTGTATTGAATTGACACATGACGCTTGGACGCGTCGACTTTGTACCGGATGCTCGTCTAGTGTGTAACAGACTTGCTATTGATATGCATGACACGATGTACCTGGTTATGTAGAAAAGTCTCGCAATGCGCACAAAAAAGTAACACATACTACTTCATTTTGTTAGTCATCATCATCATACTGAAAATACAAAGTAAAATAAGACCTTAAGCGAATAAATTTTTGAGTTTCCAAGAAGGTCTTTATAAGTAAGCTCTTAATAAGACATGTCATAAACAACAACAGACAATATCGATTCCCCATTTAATTACAGCACATTACTTAACTCCATAGAGATCAACAATTTCTGCTCTACTTCTAATGTTCCATTTCTGATTTAGCCCTGGGGGCCTAAAAAGGCCACTTTGGCAGAATCATAGAACAATTCCTATCACGCAATTTCATCTGTATGACAGTTTTGTATGGAGATTCGTAAAATGCTATAGGTACACCTCTGCCTAACCCTTCAGGGATATATAGGTGTGAAACTGTCAAACAGATGAATTGCGTGATATGAATTGTTTTATGATTCTGCCAAAGTGGCCTTTTTAGGCCCCCTGTTCTTGGCAACCGGTCCTTTTATGCAACTATGTTTGTACAACTTACTGGAAATTCGAATTATGATTAATATGTAGTACGGACGGTAATCATTTTAGGTTCATATTTGACATTCATTATGGCAAATTCTTCTTGATTTATTCCGGTCTGATCCCTTGAGCCCCCCCCCCCCCCTCGATCCCTTGCTAGTTCTTCTTCTGTTGTAATATCTTTCTCTTCCAATTTTATCTGGGTTTCTCTTTATGACACTAAGTACAGTCAAGAGAAAATAAACGTTTCATTTATACGAATTCTTCTTCATCCAAGCATCTACTACTGAATTAACCCTGTGCGTTTTTTGATCGAGCATATTAACTTATTCACGTGTCCTTTACGCATCTTCGATTATTCCCAAAATTCCATAAAAATGTCATTTCCATCATTTACACTGAGTCCAAATAACATCATAATCCAATTTTCCACTTCGATGTTCCCAACTTGTTCATCGGAATGTTGTACTTATTTCTTACCACATTTCTACCTAATAAGCCTACAAGAGCGAATAGCATTATTTCACATCAACAAACTCATAAAAATAGATGTGAGTAATTACGACCGGTGTTTTTCTCCACGACAAAACCTAAGGGACAGCTCTGAGCAAAATATATGGGCCTTGAATGACATCCCTTTCCGTTAAAGTGAGGAAGATTTAAATAACAAGTGAGGAATTTGAGTAACGATCTGCTATTGGAAACTATAAAATTGAAACTATGGGAGAAACAGAGAATTATTCGTGTTTGAAGTCGGATAAAAACTACAATGAAATTTCTTTATATAGCTGGTTGAAAATATATCTTCCAATGGTAAAGTAAAATTCAAAATATCATATTTACTGCAATGGGAGACAAAATGTAAGTCAAATCTCTAAATATCAGTTCAACTCTAAAATTAACACGCAAACGTTTTATTGACATACATTTTGACTCCCTCGCTGCAGTAATTAGAATTAATTAGCTATTTAAAAGCGCATATTTTAAATATAACTTTATTCAATGAACATTGTCTAAGCTCTCAATCCAATAACAAATAAAGACATAAGAGTGGATGTTTACATTTTGTCTCATGCTTCAGTGAACACAGTATACACGGCGGAGACGTTGTATTAGTTCTCTCACTTAACACACTTTCCTAATCTTTGTAAACAAACAGATAGGAATGTTGTAATCAATGAGTAATATAAACCTTTTGATTGTATCACTACAATATTGAAACCACGACTAGAACACGTCACGTTGACCAAAACGTATCTGTTTTCGTATGATAATCCGTGGTCATCGAATTTGAATGAAGCTAAATTAGCTTACCCCTATTCAATTGTACGGTTTTCGAATATAGTTCTATGTCAGTTTAAAACTGTTTTTGATGATAGAGTGTGATTTAATGATGAAAATAATATTGGAATTAAGTTCATGGCAATAAAATTGTTTATGAGGACGACTTCATTGTATCACGCGCGTCCTGCTCAGATTACAATAAAAAGGATATTAGCCAAGACTTTATGGTGCGTGTTAATTAATAGACATAGCATTCTATTTATTGCATTCTTCCCTCAATCAATACACGTACACCCAATACCGACGCTAATAATAAAATCTTATGGTCTAACAAGATTATTGCACGAAAACTACGCCGCCATAGCACCGTTCGGTACAAACACACGCTTTGAAATAAAAACAAGACCGTCGCAGAATTTATAACCACGCAACAGCAAGCAACTGGCGTTCAAAGCACCCCTTGTACGTGCTCTCCTATAAACATAAACATGGAAAACGCACAAAAGCCTCTCGGGCGTCGCGTCGCGTCGCTGTCAGATAAAGTTGTAGCGTTTCTTTTGCGAGACACGCTCGCCGAGGAGCGGGTGCGACCGAGACGGAGCACGCACGCCGATCGTTAGCCCTGATCTTCAGCGCGCCACAAACACACAGCCCGACCGAGAGCGAAATTGCAGCGAGAATGCACCTAGCTGTGTTATTACCGCGGCGGCTGACTTGCGAAACGGCGTTCTTCCGGGCCCACTGCACACCAAACAGCACCGCATGCCGACGGCATAGGGTCGCGAATCGCCCGCCGCGGTGGTGAAACCGGTTATTTTCTCTGAACAAGCAATTGTGGACGTTGTCGTTGCGACATAAGTTCCGTTCGGCGCGCTGCAACGCAGGAACGCAGCGGGTCCCTGTATATTTAGCCCGCATTGCATGCGGTCGCCGTAGTGAGTGTATTAGGTCGGTCGCACGCACTGCTGAACTAGTCGGAGGGCTTCCTATTATCGATTTATGTTATTGTGTAGGACGTGGTGTCACGCTGCTTGCCTTAACGCGTTTTTCATGAAGTTTTTCTTCATTTTCCGCTGCGCCGCGCTCGGTTTCTCTTTCGCAGAAAGCTCGACCCAAGTGAAACTTGTTGGAAAATATGATTTCACTCGTGATATTGTTTCGATCACGTACAGTCGGTAGTGTGCTCTCCACTCCGATGCTATTAAGCAATTAGTATTATTTTTATCGGAACAGTAAACACAGACAGCGTGTTAATACACCGTTTTTCATATAGATTAAGTATGAGGAGTGATTAAATTGTTGTAATATAACATGTAATTTATTATCGTTGGTGGGGTAGGTTTGCGCTATGAAATATGGCAGTCTTAATGAATTTGCATTTAATAAAACTTAATAACTTTGAACATAGTTGACAAAGTTTTATTAAATTAATCCTTATGATAAATAGAGAGCTGCAAATAGAGTACCCTGATCATAGCTAATAAACTATGTAGATCGCAATTTATGACTGAACTCCATAAAATTTGTCTTCAGACGGACACTGGTCAACTGACAGTTCTTTACAAATTAGAATCTCGTACAATGTTTATCTATGGAAATAAATCACGTTGAAAGCTTCTCGTTGGGTAAGTTGCATAGGCTTCTCGAGGCTTGAGGGCAGAGGGCGAAGCGAAGGTCTGGGGGGAAGGGGGGCTGCGGGTACACCCACACACGCGATGACACCTCGAGAGGTGACGAGCGGCCATTACAGATAGCCGCATAACCGGCGAACATGCGCCTATTGTACACGACGACATTATGTCTGACCATGTGGGATGCTATGGTGCCTCATGTAGGAATCCTTAGATTGTTCATGGGCATCTTATCATCAAAGTGCATGGACCATCTTATTGGTATGCCATAAAACAAATCACTGTTTTGTTGTTCAGTTAGGCTTATACTATTGGTTCTATTGTTGTCTTGGCAACAGATTTTATAATTCTTTTAATCTTAATTCTAAAGTTGAAAGCCGTTATAAAGCTTGTTTAGTCTGACATTCATTAAAGTCCAAGTTATAATGAAGAAAACTGAAATTGCGAAGTTCTCTGGCAACATTCTTTGTCTTAATTTAACTTGGTCCGTTTAAAATTAAAAGTCTGAATATTAAATTAATCATCCTTGCATATCTTTCAACTTACATGCGTTGTCCAACTAATCTGGCTATACTTTCTTTATTTACTCCTGTTTTATTGAGGCTTCTGATGTTTTCAATATTTTTTTGTAATTCTATTTTAAGTTCCTTTACTACTGCTTTTATTTCGACCTGTTTCTACATCCATCATCACCTTTTTAACTATCAACCTCTAAACATTCGTTGTCTTGATTTTCTTAAGTTTGGTCACCGTTCTCGATTTTGTCAAAAGCACGTAAACTGCTAGTTAGTACATTTTCTTCATAAAGTTCTTCTATGCAATTTTGATTACCTACTGTGTAGAAGGGATATGGGCGTTGGTTTCTCACAGTTCAATGTCGTAGCGACAGTAACATGGTTGTTAAGGCTTTCGCTACAATGTTTAATAACATGTTGCTTAGTGTTTCCCTCGCAACTTGTTTTTTGTGTCGCACAACGTCAGGTCTTTTCAAATAAAGGCGTACGCGTAGGTTGGACGGCTTGAGTGAAGTCTATATTATATGGACGATGTGGTCATGTTATTTTAATAGTCGCTGACTTTTAGTGGCATGTGTGCTGCACCATGTATAATTATTGATAATAGCCTTAGGTTATAGTGGTACTTAGTTTATGTAAAGTACAAAGAATAGGCGTCAATTGTTCTAGTAATAGATGATATACTACTTTTAATGATTATAAAGAATGAACAAGACTAGTATGATGATATTCCTGGTAACACTAAATCATCGTATATTTAGGCCAAATCGTGTATACGGAGACATAAAAATAGCATAATAGACTACCCCAGATAAACAACTAGCCAAGAATTGGATAGAGAATTTTATCGCAGAGGTGCGTAGCCAAGATTTTGAACAAAGTATTTGGTATTAAAATAGTCTTAGTTCATAGTGTTACTGCAAAAGAATATGTTGCTAGTGATTAAAACTTAATTAAAGATATAGTTAAGAACATAGGTAATGAAGGATAACTAGCTCCTAATTCCAACTTCAGAAATATAAATTATGAAAAACAAATTATATTTAAATATTAAATTGCAGAACTATTACGCTTTAAAGGACAAGACGGGTCATAGAAGGAAGGTGCAATTTAAAGCTAAAAGTAAAACGGTCAATACAGTACCTGTTGTCGGTCCTCGAAGGGAAATGGGCGTACATACATCCCGTTGTTCAATGTCTCCCTTAGTAGCGTTGTCGTTATAAAATTGAACCTAGCAATCAGAAAATCACCAACCGTTTAAATTCTTCACATTACGGAGAATCTATAATCATACGAGCCGACGAAAGTGACAACATGGCGAACTATATAAATTATTGTATGTAACCATAATAATGTTATTATATCTATGTATCATATGCAGTGCTATGTTTTAGTCTTTCGTTTTCTACACTGGTTTCGATAAGATATAAGATTTCATTTTGTTTTTTAGTCGTGCTTGTCCATATTCGTATTTTCAGTAAAACTTAAAAGTCATATATACATTCATCATCATCATCATCATCAGCCTACAACAGTTCACTGCTGGACTTAGGCCTCTCCTATTGCACGCCTTTCCGATTTTCGGCAACTCTTATCCAGCTGCTACCCGCCATCCTGCGAACATCGTCGCTCCACCTAGCTTGAGGTCCAACCTTACATTTGCCGATTCGTGGACTCTACTCAAGAACACGACTACCCCATATATTCGTTGTTTATTAAATCGGCTAAAATTATGGATGGTTTTTCAATATAAGTGCTCATGCAATACCACAAGGAACGTTTGGCGCTTGAGAGACATTAACAGTGAGGCGCTGTAGGTAAACATTTTGTGAAATTGTATTTAAAAAAACTATATAAGTAACGACGTTAGTTCCGTTTTTGGCCACGCGTCAAACGATTCTTGTACAGGTTTAGGTACTAAAATCGCACCTATAGTCGGACTTTTTTTTTAGCTGCAGTAAAATGACAGCTTATGTGTTACTTAAATGACTGAAATTGGCGTCGTTTTGTTTTTTCGCGGTCATCAAGCAAATGTTGTTTTTCTAGTACAGAATAGTGTAACAAACGAAACTTATTTGACATGCATATCTCTAAACGCAGTTCGAAATGAGTTATTAAGAAGTGTCATTTTACTGCAGCTAATTAAAAGTCGGAGTACAGTAATTTTTCAAGATGGTTATGACACGATTCCAATTTTACTTGCAATGTATTTTTACTTGACCACTAATTATTAGCATTAGCTTTAGACACATATGCCCACAATAAACTTAGGTGCGTAGAGTCTTACGTAATACAAGCTATATGTCACACATTTATCGTTAATGCGCATGTCTCCATGCCGACGTTAATATTCATGCGTTTAATTGATAACATGCTTGCAACAGCCATTTATCTTACAATTGCAGACGACTACGAACGACAAGAAAGTAGCAATTTGTGTTCTTATGCGTCATTTAAATAGGTACAAGTTTTTAATATTATGATTTATTTGTGGCACTTTTGTAATATTTTTGACGTTTACCCATTAAGGGGGCGCCGACCCACTGGTGGCGCCCTCGTCGTTTGTTTGGTTATTTCTTTTATTTTCTATATATTTCACGTTAAGTTGTTTGTGCTCCACAAGATGATACGTTAATATTATCATAAACGGTATTGTTTAGTTTACTATAATCCTTAAAACGGATAATCGTGGCCACAATTTTCCGTTTTTATGATTATAATACAACTAAACAATGTAAAACTACCGTTTATAATAATATTAACGAATAATCTTGTGGAGCACAACATAACGTGCTTATTTTCTGCATTTTCATTCTACAATAAAAGAAATAACCAAACAAACGATGAGGGCGCCACTGCGCGGTCGGCGTTTGGTCGACGCCGTCTTAATTATAAACGTTGGTTCCGTATCCGTAGTTAACATCAGTGTACCCAGATACCCACACTTCGTTTGACGTTTAAGCTTGTCTTTACTTTTAACGAAATAAAAGGGGTATCTTCATAACATTACTATTTTCTATCAGAAAGTAACTAAAAGAATGAACAAGGTTGTCAAACGTAGTTTGTTGAAGATACTACTAACATAGAGCTAATATTTCAGCTTTTTCATCACAATATTTTCCTTTTTAGATTAGTTTCAGTAGGTATTGCCTGGCGTCAATTAATTATTTTCGCACTATCGCAAATGACAGTATTTATAATTATGCAAATATTATTTATGAACAAAATTCCCATATAAACTAAATGTGTCGAGGGAAATTCTGCTAAATTAGGAAACATTAACTCTATTACGCATTTACTTCAAAATTAATTTAATAAATGTAGAAGATATATCGGTTAGAATATACTCTAACTACTTAAAAGTTTGCAAAACATACAGCCTTAAACGATTTGAATGTTAGACGGGGGTAATCCTGTTTGTGGTCTTCCATTTGATCTGTACTAACTGTAACATTTACGCAAAAATCCGTTAACCCCACAAAACACCATTCATCACAATCCCCACATCAAACAACTGAAATGGAGCTTCAAAATCGAAGGAACCACGCATACGCTTTTGAAGTACTAAATCTAAAAACGTAGTTTCGCCGTTGAGTAAACATACACATACTCGTACATGCACAGAGAAATGCAACTCTAAATATAGGCCGGCGAACGCAACGGCTGGCGGTTGTGCGTGGTCAGGACTGCCCCCCCTTTCCCCCTTCAACCAGGGTTGTCTAGATCCCAAGGGCGCTTGTTTCAAATTGAGTTAGCAACGCTCGACGGAGCGCTATTAGGTTGTTGAGGTGGGCTTCATGGGGATTTGCCTACAAATAGATTATTGTTGTGTACTTGTTTTGCTTGTACATAGTATGGTTTGTGTTTTATAGTTTTGTTTTAATTGGATTTTCAAAAACTGGTTTAATATCATCAATTTAAAGTCAAATCTCTCATTTTTATGTGACAAGCATAATTAAAACTCAACGAGAATATTGCAAATTTGCAACTTTCAAACGAGTCTACCATAAAAACGTGAAGCCTAACCCACCATTACTCCGCAATCACTTAAAACCTAGGTTCGTCCGCGCAAGCCCTAACCTGTTACATAAAGTGGGGACGGGGAGTCGTAATGAATACATAGGGGCGCGTGCTGTGCGTGTGCGTCGTGTATGCATGCACTTATACATCGTGCATCGTATATTTGTGCACGCGCGGGTACGGTCAGTCGGGCATACACTGATCGTTCCTAAGTGACATAGGTCGGGAATACTCGGGATTTCGGGAATTACCGACGATATTCGGAATTTTAATCCTTATAGCCTTTGCAGGTAAAGTAGAAGGTTATATTTGGTCGTTATAAAATTAAAACAAAATATTAGAGTTATTGCACATAAAATTGCATGTATACGTACGCCTTGAAGACACCTTTGTTTCTAGATGCTATAAAATTTTATTTTCGCGCATATTTCTTAGTTTAGTGCCCCTACGTCGGTCGAGTCGGTCTGGGTACCTGACTGGGTGCAGAGTGAGATTTATTGAATTGCCAAGTTCGTGTTGTGTCTAGGGGAAGTCACCTTGCGAAAATATCTTTATTCGACCTACTAGACTTTGGGGTTATTTTTCTAAAGTAAAAAAAACAGATGAAAGAATTAGATTGCTTGACGTAATAATGATTACTGAATTTCGTAGAGTCGGCATATAAAACTGTCAAAGGTTTATTTATACAGTCGAGCTGTCTATTTTTTTTTGAGCAGTTTTTGCTGTATTATATCGTTACCACTTCCAATGAAAAGAAAAGGATTATTATACAGCCTCGAAGGATTTTTATAGGTACAGCGTCGCCCATCATTCCATTAAAACAAACTCATAAGAAACCACATAGATTTTCGCTTTGAAACCGATAGACCCAAATCAACAAACTCTATCTATGCTTCAAATAATGACTAACAAATTACATACAAGAACAGATAACAATATCGCTATTTTCACTTGACACTACATTTTGAGGATAGGTACCATAACTTATAGTTATACCACAGATAATATATCTAATACTCTAGTAGTTATACGCAAAGAGGCCGCGGTCCTGCTCACACATGGACACAAGCATGTGTGTGCGAAACCTGTATTAGAATAATGTTCGGTAAACATGGTGTGAATGTGTGTAGTGTGTAGGTGTGTCAGTGTGTATGGGTGTGTGGGTGTGTGAGGCATACATAATACATTTGCATGCGGCTGATGTAGACAGCAGTACATACATAAAGTATCCAGCCATACAACTAAGTACTCGATCAGTATGTCACTTCGGTTCTCCTTTCAATATCAATGCTTATTATACTTTCTTATAATAGCTTAGGTGTGACTTTGATGTTTTTATATAAAGTCAAGATGATTTTAGGTGTAGTAACTAAAAGTAGGTACCTACTTCGCTTTATTATCTAGTATTATTAAATGATGATTAACGGTGCCTATGAAAATATCAGGTCAACCTTTTATTACACAACAATTAAACAATGGAAGGAGACATTCCGGTGTTCTTTTGTCTCTTTCTCACAGTCGCCATCATTACTTCAGTAATGTGACGTATTTGAATTATTTAAACACGAGATTTTGACACGGAAACCTCACCTTTTAACGTTGACACACTGCCACTTGCCAAAATAACGATCCAAAGGTTGGCAATTTGACATTTGATGTGCTACTATTTAAATTGGGTTATGTATGTCACCTTGCTAACCAGGGCGAAAAAATTCCTTTAAGTTTAAATACATAAGAAGAGTGAGTTGTCCCTAGTAAGAGCAATTCAATATCCCCTACGCCAGCTTCAATGTAGATCAAACCTCCTTGCACCCCAATTGCGTATCACACTTTCTTTCATGATCCAGAGGATTTTGTAAGAAATTCTTATTTCATTGCTTCATATTTTTGAAAATTTATCTGTTCGACAGCGAAAATAACGCAATGAATGTTGTTAAATTGTCAATATACAATAGCAATTGTAAGGGTGTTATGCAATTGGGTAATTGCATAACACTGCTCTGATTAAATATTTATAGCGTTGATACTGTAACATCGAAATTTTCGAGAATTTATTACACACAGAAGTACTTCAGTTAGTTCCGTATGTATACAGTTCTGACCCTAAATCTAAACTTTATCTAAGAGGGTCATCAATTTCTTTTAAACAAACTACAGAGAAAACAAACTGTTAGTACTGTTCACCCTGCCAGAAGCAATTATTTTTAAAACTGAAACATTACTTACGTCATGAAATTCACAATGCATGAAACGCCATTTCGGCTGTCTCCCTGTCTGTCACCAAATCAATTTACCGATCGTTAATGTTGCTACCCTGGCATCTATTCAAATTATGTGGTCAATGACCTCGGGGTGGTTGAACATAATGAACATGATCGAAACGTAGGGCATACCACCTCACCTAACTAATGAATCGAATGTCAAACTGTCTTTAGGAAGGAGGATTCCTTTTTTCTTCTTTTTTTTTCTTATCTGCCAGTTTATAAATGAAGAATGAAGGTTTTATGTCTATCCTATCTGTCTTGAAGGTTCCATTCGATGTAAATTGGAATATAGAATGGGCTGTTAAAGGCATTGTACAATTTATAGAAATCGAGCAGCTACAATAATTAAGCTATTACCTTTTGATTGGAAATGGATCTCCATCGAAATAATTTATAACTTTCACGTTGTCAGAATATGTTCATGAAATCAGAGGCTCAATCATCCGGTTAGAGTCTGTTTTCTGATTCATAGTTACCTAAGCTACGCTGAATGAACAGTTTTATTTTCTGAAATCAATTTTGAAAAACTAGTATTTCCCTTCAGAACAAAGACATCCCCCTTACTAATAAACACAACGTTTTGTCTTGTTCTCTCCAAAGTCAAATGACTGACGACTGAGAGAAAATTACCTAACGCAAACTCGTTCTTTCTTATCGCTTTTAATTCCCATAATAATGCACAATGACCTTCGCAACACAATACAAAAACTGCATACCAGCAGTCCCTAATTGAATGGTGTCCACAGCGACCATTAAATAAAAACCCCCGCGGGCGGACTGTTTTGTTTACGTTCTGTTAGGGGGATAGAGGTCAAAGTTAAATGGACGGTAGTTGTGTAATCGTTCGAATGAGTGTCGTTTACCCCGTGGCCTTCGGTCGAAACTTCCTTCTTCGTTCAATTATGCTTGGGGTTTCCTATCGAAGTCGTTTGAAAAGGAATTGGATTGAAATTAAAGCTTTCGTTGAATAATTAATTGGTGTTTCGGAAATCATGGTGTATAGTTGAGGACTTCGACGAATTAAGTAGTCGGTCAATCAACTCAGCCATATTAAAAATGGTGGGTGATATTTCCTAGAAATTAGAATTTATAAAAGAATTCTTCAAAAAAACAAGTCTACATTCGAATTTCTTGTTTTTTCGACTAATCAACCTCATTTCAATGACAGAATTTTTAATATGATTCTGTTAAATTGTAAACAAGAAGTTGTTTGCAATTTAACAGACTAATATTAAAAAAATCCTAGTTAACATCAATCTACACGGTTGACAATGATGACACAAAAACTTCATAAGAATTTTCATCTTTTTCGCGTCAATCTGGGCTTATCCGGTCCGCTGACGCCCACGTTTCCTCCTCATATGACATCAATGACATTGTCTTATGTCTTATCTAGTTTTTTAACGATTATCTATTATGTGTTTTCCTTGAACATGACCTCCTAGTTTGGTGGCACTTCTTGCAACAGCTATATATCTCATGCATGACAAAAAAGAGGATGTCATAAAAGCCAAATATATCTTTCTTATTGCGTTCAGGAATTCATTCGTATGTTAGGTATGGTAAAAAGGGCTCTGCGTTCAGCCCATACCGGCCACTGCTAAACAAAAAGTTCCTGTAAGACTATGGGGGAAAAAGGCTTATGGAGAATATAAGGTTTTAGTTATAGAAATTCCTTTTTGAACATAAACGTGGTAGGCTGATGACAAAATCTATCTACTCTATTTTAACTCCATATCTACTTTAATTACTTGAGCGTTATTTTAAACACCGTCTAATGAAATCCTAACCAACCGCAGATTACAGCCCACTCACTCTTGAAGACGGGAGTCCTGTGTCCCAGCAGTGGAAACATTATAGGTTAATACTGCAATGAAATTATGATAACCAGTAAACTAGATTTCAATATTCCTCGTGTAAAAAATATAAAATAACTTCTGATGAAAAATTTTAGTAGATTATACGAAATATTACGGAGGGGCCCGTGGCTAAATAATAACAGCCACACAGGTCGATCGATCAGGTTAAGCTACGCTTGCCGCGGTTGGTCTGTGGATGGGTGACCATCTTTACATATCGAGACCCCTCCGTGCCTCGGAAAGCACGTTAAGCCGTTGGTCCCGGCTGTCATTTGTGGATCTTTGACAGTCGTTACGGGTAGTCAGAAGCCCGAAAGCCTGACAACCAGTCTTACCAAGGGGTATCGTATTACCCAGTAACTGGGTTGTGGAGGTCAGATAGGCAGTCGCTCCATGTAAAATACTGGTATTCAGCTGCATCCGGTTAGACTGGAAGCCGACCCCAACATAGTTGGGAAAAGGCTAGGCAGATGATGATGATGATGACGAAATATTACGGAGAAAGTAGACAAAGGAACTGGGTTCTATTCCCTAAGCACGATATCCGAAGATCCGGCCGAAGTTACAGGCGATTTCTACTCCATATTATTATCACTTATGGCCACAAGATTAGTTCGAGACCCAAACTAAGAATGACTGAAAACACGATTTGACAGACTCCTGATTATTATGTAATTTCCCGTCTGAAAGATTGAAATTGACAATCGATTCGACCTATCAACTTACTTCGAACGGGCCCGTATCTTCGTTGACGGACTTAGAGAGTAGGTATACATACCCTCTGGAGTATACTACTTATCAAGAAAAATGACATTAGTACAGTAAATTTTTTTTTTCAAAAAAGTTTTGTACGGTGATTCGTAAAATGCTATAGGTACACCTCTGCCTAACCTTTCAGGGATATATAGGTGTGAAACTGTCAAACAGATGAATTGCGTGATATGAATTGTTTTATGATTCTGCCAAAGTGGCCTTTTTAGGTCCCCTGGTAGGCTGTCGACTCTCTTCATACTCAATTCGTTAACAAACAGAAACAAACATAAATAGCTGTACATACTAGTACATTTATTTGTCATATTACATTAAGGACTGATTTTTCAATCGATAGATTATTTTTAAAATTGACGTCTGCCAGTTGTTTTATGGAGGAACTGTCAAATATTCAAAACTATCTGGCGTCAGAAAAATCAGCCCTGAGACATCAAAAACCTCCAATTCTGACATTTAATTTCAGGCCCTTTGTGGGACAATATTACAATTTTCCGGAAAAAAAAATCATTTTATAAACTAATTGAAAACAGATTATATAAGTTTGTAACTTGCAACGGGCTACACTATTGTAGTAAAAATAATACTCAAACTAGTACTCATATTGTTTTTTCTACAAGTCTGAATTTATGAATGCAATTTGAAACTAACCTTGAAATGTTATTTATTACAGATTACAACGCCGCCCCGCTGTTCGCCTCGGAAAACGCCTCCAGTGGTAAGATTTAGCATAAATACTTACATAATGTATTAAAATGTAGACCTTTATAAAAGCTTTTAGTAAAAAATAACACACCATTACAAAAAAAGCCTTTAAAAAAGGCATTATTTGCATAAACGTCTACTTCTGGACCGCGAGTGTCGAGACTATTTTGAACTGCCTGGAAAATCACGAAAACAAAATAGAGCCGAAAAATGGTACCGATTCTGTTGAGTTTATTTTCATCCTTTTCTCTTTAATAAACCAAGAAAAGGACGAACATAATCATGTATGTATGTATATTAGTGCTAAAGATAATAATGACAGCCGCACAGGTCGATCGATCAGGTTAAGCTACGCTTGCCGATGTTGGTCTGAGGATGGGTGACCATCTTTACATACCGTGACCCCTCCGTGCCTCGGAAAGCACGTTAAGCCGTTGGTCCCGGCTGTCATTCGTGAATCTTTGACAGTCGTTACGGCTATTCCGAAGAACGAAAATCTGACAACCAGTCGTACCAAGGAGTATCGTATTACGGAGTAACTGGGTTGTGGAGGTCAGATAGGCATTCGCTCCATGTAAAATACTGGTATTCAGCTGCATCCGGTTAATTAGACTGGAAGCCGACCCCAACATAGTTGGGAAAAGGCTAGGCAGATGATGATGATTAGTGCTGTTCATTTTAGTTGACTTAAAAACTTCCATTCATAGTTGACAAATCAAAAGGCATAGATTAAAAACACGACGAAGTTCAAAGCATTTTCTAATTTGACATATGTCATCTCTAGCTTAGTTATTTTCTGTTTTCGTCCTTTCCTTGAGCTGTCTGGCAGTAAAAGATAACATTGCTCTAAAATGAGGAGGGCCTTGGGGCCTGGGAGGCTTTTGTCCTGCAGTAGGATAACACAGGCAGATTTTTTTTTTACTGGCTTCCTGTATTTAAGTCCTTGGCAAAGGACTCCCTCCACTTCTTCCATCATTATTTATTTATGTAAAAGTATCGTGCGTGCTTTGGCCCTAAAAGCAGTTTTTCGTCGTTTTTAGTACCTATCGGAAGTTATGAAGGAATCTACTTAATATTATGAGGCTATAAAGCTATGAAAAGAGTCATAAAACGCCATGTTATTACTAGGCCTGTAACAGTTCTAGCACAGGCACTAACTTCGATAAATGTAGAAAAAAAATATCGTATCGTATATTCCTGCAACCTAATTGCGTAACAAGCTATCGATCTCAATTTGAATCATTTTGTAGATATTTGCTGATTCATTACTTTATATGTTCGAAAAATGTGTCTGCTCAACAACGTAAATAACGCGATGAATGTTATTAAACTGTCAAAATGAAACCCTTTTTACCCATTGCTACTGATAGTGCGTTACGCAAATACCCCCGCTGTGCATACATTCATAAACCACGTGACTTTACCTTTGTTAGCTAAAATATCCCTTTGTCATAACAATAACCAGTAAACATAATAGCTATTAAAAACTTTCCCTTCCTCAAAATAATAAAATTATTTATCAATAGGCAGCAATGAACAATGATCTAATTGCAATTTCAACTTCAGCTACCGAAATAACTCTGCGACGATAACCTACATTCTAGGTGTATAATTACAGAAATTAATTGAAATAATGTATTGTAAGCACCCTGACTCACTCCTTGCATCGATGCTAACACAACCACAAGTAAATTATGTACCTAAGTTAGTATACTTTGTATGGGCGGGTGTTGCCATTATAAATAGGTACAGAAGGTCGGCTACATACAGCCTCTACCGATTTCACTACCCTCTTCGGTACGAGTGACTCCGTCATCATGGCGGGAGATCTCAATGCCAAACATCCCGCTTGGAATAGCAACACGCACTACCAGAGGTAGGATCGTGTTCAAGCTAGGCGACTCCCTCAATTTCGATATCATCGCTCCGATGTATCCCACTCATTTCCCGGGCGACCCCGCCCAACGTCCTGACGTTCTCGATGTAGCGCTTCTCAAGAATGTAAACCTCCGTTTGCAGTCTATCGAGACGGTACAAGAGCTCGATTCTGACCACCGCCCGGTCATCTTGCACCTGGCCCCCTATTCGGGCCTCCCGCACGACCCCAACCAGCCCCCCCAGACCAAAATAGTCACCGACTGGAGGAAAGTAAGCGAAAGACTGAAATCCACCACGTCTCCCCACCTAGACTCCATCCCCGAGCAAATTATCTCAGTCGCAGACACGACTGGGGCGATCGACTCGTTCACAGAGCACGTTCAATCCGTACTGACGGATTGCTCACGGGAAGTTCCAGTGATGGAAGACCATCGCTGGAAACTGCCCGATGACGTACGTGAACTGGTGACCGAGAAGAACGCTGCCATTCGTGCCTACGACTCTTTTCCCTGCGACGCGAACAAATCCCACATGCGCCATTTACAGCGTGCTGTAAAGAAACGCATAGGGGAATGGCGCTCCGAGGGATGGGATAAGATGATCGGCGAACTCGAGCCCACCCACCACGCCTTCTGGCAACTCCAGAGGAAGCTCCGCTCCTCTGAAGAGGCCACAGTTCCTCCCCTCACACGCCCCGACAAAACGGTCGCTTTCGAAAACCTCGAAAAGGCCGAATGCCTAGCCGACAGCCTAGAGGCTCAATGCACTCCCAGCTCTCAACCAGTAGACAGAGCGCACCTCGACGAGGTGAACGCTGAAGTCGAACGGAGAGCCTCCCTCCCGCCAGTCGAAGACCCTGATGATCCTCTGCCTCCCGTCACTCCCGACGAAGTGCAAGACATCATAAAAGGGTTCGCAACCCGCAAAGCCCCCGGTTCGGACGGTATCACCAACAGGGTGTACAAACTCCTCCCCGCCCCCCTCATACTGCTCATGACCGCCATCTTCAATGGCGCCCTGAGCAACAACATCTTCCCCCAAATGTGGAAAGAAGCCACAGTCATAGGCATCCCAAAGCCAGGCAAGCCCAAGTCTGAGCCCTCCAGCTACCGCCCCATCAGTCTGCTCAATGTTTTCGGTAAAGTCTACGAGAGGCTTATTTATAAGCGCCTCAAAGACTATGCCGAAGCAAAGAGCCTCATCCCCCCCGAACAGTTCGGTTTTCGCACGAAGCATTCGTGCATCCACCAGCTCCACCGCATAGTCGAGCACATTAGCGCTGCTTTTCAGCGAGGTGCTTCGACAGGCGTCCTGTTCTTCGATATAGCGAAGGCGTTCGACAAGGTCTGGCACAATGGCTTATTATATAAGCTGTACCTGCTAGGTGTGCCAGACCGTCTCGTGCTCATCTTACGAGATTTTCTGTCGGACCGCACTTTCCGCTACCGTATCGAGGGCGCTCTCTCGCCCCCTCACCCCATCCGCGCCGGAGTCCCCCAGGGTTCCGTTCTGTCTCCCCTCATTTTCACCCTGTTCACTAGTGACATCCCGAACAGTAAAAAGGCACAGTTGGCGCTCTTCGCCGACGACACTGCCATTTACTGTTCGGGTGTCAACCAGTCATCCATAGCTCGAAACCTCCAAACCTCCGCAAGCGCCTTGAGCGATTGGTTCCGGAAATGGAGAATCGAGGTCAACCCCGATAAGAGTCAGGCGGTCATCTTCTCAAAACCGCGCAAACTACCCCCGCCTCTCCCGCGCCCGAACTCTATGTATGGCAAGCCGATCCCCTGGGGAAAGCGAGCCAAATACTTAGGTGTCATCCTAGACCACAACCTCACCTTCAACGAGCACATAAAGACGGCGCGCTCGCGCGCCTCTTTCGCTCTCGGTAGGCTCCACTCTATGATAACTGCCCGCAGCAAATTGTCACTCAAGTGCAAATTGCGCCTCTACACCGCGGTCATCCGTCCCATCATGACCTATGCTTGCGTAGTCTTCGCACACGCCAAGCCGCGATTTCTGCATAAAATGCAAACCCTCCAGAACCGTTTCCTCCGAAAGGTCACGGGAGCCCCCTTCTATGTCCGAAATGTGAATCTGCATCTAGATCTCAGAATCCCCACCATCCAGCAGTTCATGAAACGCCTCTCCAAGCGCTTCTTTGACTCTGCTATAAAGCACCCCAATCCCCTGATTGCGGCGGCCTCCCGATACACTCCCTCCCGCATAAGTAGGATTCGCCGACCAAGGCATACCCTCACTATCCCCGACGACGCCACTACCCTCCTCCAGGAGAGCAGTAAGGCCACTAGTACTCTCAGACAACATCACAAACACAAGCTCAGACATCCGTCCTTCCGTCCTCGCCGCCGAGGCCCGTCGCGACGTCCCGCACCATCACCGTGCCCGCCCCGACCCTTACTCGAGCCAGCCCGCGCAGCTGAGCCTGTAGTTTTAAATTCGCCCCTAAACACTAATAATAATACCGATCCAGCCTGTCCCTTGCTGTCCTCTTCCAGCGACGCCCTGAGCCGAGGTCCGAACCCCACAGGGGGTTACCCTTAGCGCTGTCGCTTAGTTTTTAAGTTATTGTTTGCCCTGGCTGGAGGCCTTAATTCGAGGCATCCACAGGAAAGTCCGGTTAAGCAGTAGCCATCCTCATAAAGGATGAACTGCGAGATGCCATTGTTAAAAAAAAAAAAAAAAAAAGGCTACATACAGCGAGCGAAAACGCACGCACACATGAACACACTTCAGAATAATATTTTTATCTCACAAAGTTACGCGCGCTTTACTTGTGGTTACTAAGTGTACAAACACGCTGTGAATCTGTCTGTAGAACGTGTGTTACATTCCATGTTACGTTTTACCAATTTGTACAAGCGCCTGTTTGCGCCTGTTTTCACTCGTTTTGTGGAGCCGACATTCTTCTGTTCCTATCTATTTTGTGACCTATGTGAGGGCGTACTAATATAATCTAATTTTCTTACATTAATACGTTGCAAGCCTTAATTATAGAATATAACGTCTGTCTGTTATTACGAAATACTAATTATAATTCCCGTTTACATAGTAATGTATACCGCGCATCATAATTATAAACATATTTTTCAGAAAAAAGTGCTCTTTGTGTTTTAACTACAATAATTAACCGTGATATTTAATAACGAAAGGATCGAATGTTAATATTAATATTATCTTGATTGTTATCTCATAAAACTTATGTTACACTATCTTAATATATATAAATTACGTGTCACGATGTTTGTCCGCGATGGACTCCTAACTACTTAACCGATTTTAATCAAATTTGTACACCGTGTGCAGTTTGATCCAACTTGAAAGATAGGATAGAAAAAAATAATTAAAAAAATGACAAAAACGTTAGCAACAGCAACGCGTGGCCGAGTCGGCTAGTGTAATATAAATTTTTGTTTGAAACTAGCTAACCCGACAAACACCGTCCTGTCAAAATTTCAATACGGTCTTGAGTTCATTCCAAAAATCCCATAGAAAAAAGCACACAAATTTCTTCCAATTTTCCGGGCAACTTTTCATTTTTTTTTTTTTTCAAAAAACCTCATTCTGGCTATTACGAATATTTTAAAACAAAAATAGCTAAATCTCTCCAGCCGTTCTCAAGTGATGCGCTTACCAACAAACAAAATTTAATTTTTATTTATAAAGATAGATTTTTTGTCCATATGTTTAGGTGATTAAATAAAGGTAAACAAAAAAAACCCCGTGACGTGAAATAAAAAAAAATTCAATTTAAGTATCAATAACGCTATCCAGTTATTAAGAACGCCAGACATCTTGAAGACGTGTTAGTTTCATTATGTACACCAATTAGGCAACTTTAACATTAATGTATCGGACAAAGGAAAGGTCTTTCTACCCCATAAGTCAGTCAGGCATGATGTGAAATGACAAGCCGTTGTAATAACGCCTTACTGTGAGATATTCTATTAATTCTGATTTTCCGACGAAGCCGATATTTCCATTATCTCCTGATCTAGAAATAAAGGGGAAATATAAAATGCATTGTCAGTTGATAAATATCTGAGCAAGTTGGACATTTTACTGGACTAAAAAAGGGCGACTATATGATGTGCTTTTTGTGCAAAATGTGATTTTGAAAAGGAAATGAGGCGGGATTATGTATATGTCGCAGATGGATTGTCGAATTCGATGTTTCACAAAATTGCTAGTTGTTTTACAAAACAACTCCGTTTTGTAAAACAAGTTGCGATATTGGACGACAGCGGATTCGACAATCCATTTGCGACATAAATATTTATGACACGCCAAAAAGAAGTTGTAAAAATTTCAGCGTGAAAACTTAGGTGAAGTGAGCTGGCAATAGCGGCTATTATTGTAGTTGTCTGCTTGCAGCCATAATGTGGTAATTATTTTGGATCTTTGTCATTAAAACAGAAATTGAAAGATGACCTCAAACATTATTCGAATCGTACATAAGTATCATTCAGTTTCCTTGATATCAGTCGAAGCCTACTTTTCAACGGCTGAATTTAGAGCCTTTCTTCATAAAGGAGCTTTTATGAACCAACTTTTAACAACTCAAAGTTTTAAAAATTATTATTTACATTATTTTTGCTTTTTATTTCAGGAGTATTTTTAATTGCTTTACTTAACACTAACTATCCTACAATCTTTCTTCCATAAAAAAACTTATAGCACCCAAGTCGTTTAAGAGAGCCGTGCAATTCAAATTTTCTATAAAAACCTTTCGAATAATAATTAATTTTAGCGTCTTGAAAAATCACACGGCAATAATATATAACACATACGAGTAGGTACATCTCGAAATGAATTAGCTAATTTAAAAATCAGTTGCCGCGTGGGCGGACATGTTTTAAGTTTTAACTAGCATGTCTGGATTTTATTTAAATTAAACCAATATGCCTATTTATTTAACATTTTGAACACATCATTGTTACATGGAAGCCCGAAGGTTTTTATTATTAAATATAACTACCTATTTTTATCTCTCTCCTTCAACCCACGTAATTTATTTGTTCTCTGAAATCCACTCTTCCGTTATTTACATTTTTCGGTTTTTGCAGAAACATGATAAAAATATCTGAATGAATTTATTTCGTGTAGGCGTTTCTTTATAGTCTTCCGCTCCGCGATGTTTGATCTCAGGCTATAATTGTTTGATAAACTACGTTTTGTAAGCCTTAGGTGCCTTCTAAGCAGCATGTTTTCACTAAAACCATAACATCTAAATGAACGCCTTAATATTATTGCACTATTGGATTTTCAACTCTATGCGCTAAACCAAACGTTAAAAATCGAACAGTGAGCTTTTATTTAGGTGCCACTGAGTGTTAGTGAAAAAAAAATTGCCACGTTAGCTCTAATTAAGACAAAATAAAACAAATTTCTAGCAATAACTGCACCAGAGTCAAATCCAGACATGCATAGTACCTACCCAGACACTTCACCAACACACCATTAAAGTAAATAAAAACAATTTGGCCTTAAATCTGACCACATCTAGAACATTATAACGCGGCACGTTTGATATTTCCCAGCTGTAAATCAAAATGGCTGCTGTCAAAACACTTTCACGACCAAATTTATGTAGGAACGATGAATCTAACAAATCGTGAGCACCCCGAGCTACGTGCTCTTATTATATTCCCAACGAAGATTGCACATCTGAACACCTGTCTGAGGTTTATTTCAATTTTGTTGATACTTAGATATTGGGAGCCAAGCTTTGCAAAGCAGAAACTATGCAAAATAAACCAAAGGGTGTAGACAGGTTGCAATCGCTTTCAAAGCGTTTTATATTTCTACGACAACAACTATTAACAGCCGGTATATTCTGTAAAAATCTCACAGTCAAAACTTAGGTAAAGTGAGATGTCATTCCACCTGATGATAGGTATTGACAGCCATTTTTTTATTTACAATGTCTTAGTAACAGCCTGGAGTTTGGAAGTTGGCGGTGTGACCGTGTGATATAAGCCGTTGGTCCTGCGCCTGATCTCTCTCCGGTAATGTCGGATTGCGTGCCGTCCCATCGGACTATGAGATTATTCTCAGGGAAAAGAGAGTGCACCTGTGTCTGGGCACAAACTTGAGCACTATAATATCGCCCTTAGTTTCCGTTGAGATTATCCGCCATGGCCGAAACACGGTCTGGAGGACTATTATTATTGACAGCTCACTTCACCTAAGTTTTCACGGTGATATTGTTACAGAATAGGTCAGCAGGATAGACATAAACTTTTCGGTGGCTTAGGTCAGATCCATACATTTTTGACACTTGTCAGGAGTATACAGGAAGAAATCTATAGTCTTTCCTATGGCACTTTTTCTGTAACAATGAAATAACTGACCATTTATAATTGTTATTTTTTAATAAAACCTATATCGCCGAGCAAGTCGATGAGCTCAAAATAGAACAAGGAAAATATACAGCCTGTCGAAAACCATATAGATCGAACTTTAAAATAAAAACCCATAAATAAGGCACAAAAAACACGTCCGAAATAAATATTCATAGAATTAATTCAAATGAAAGAGGTTTTCACTCTCAAACCATTTGTTTATTGTTAATGTTAAACATTTTACAATCGTAAAAAAGTTACATTTTCTTCACTCTTACCTTTGTCGAGCTAACTGTTGGGTATCACGCAATGCTTTGTGTGTATCTTGTACATAATTAAAATAGAGCATATTTATTTAGTGTATTAGATATAGGTAGTAATACGAGTAGTAACACAGTTATTTATTATTTTCAGATAGACTGTTTCTCTTAACCAACACAAGTAATATAATAAGATAATCACAAAGTGTTATTGATATATCTGTGTAACGTTTTTAGTAACTATTTACTTAGAAAGATAGTAGACTATGGCGATGTAAGATTGTGAATCTTTGTATTTTCACGCTTAAATCGTCTTTACAAACTGAACTTAAAGCGATACATTTATCGCTTTAAGTTTAAGTACAGAGACACGCAGAATGCTACTTTGTTGACGACCTTATCTCGTCGACACAGGGGTTCTTGACCGGATTAACCGGTTACCGCATCACTTGGTATGGCCGACACCAACAACAACAAAAAATCGTAAACTGGAGCTTGTTGGGTCATTGGGCTCTTAAAGATTACACTGGTCAGCGCCGTGCATTCCCTAAAATCACTTCAAGAATTGGTTTCCTAAATTGGAACTTATTAAGCTGGTTATAGATTACACCTTGCATAATCAGCCTTTAATGTTCCCACTGCTGGGACACAAGCCTCCTCTCTTTTACAGGGAGTGTGATATCTACCACGCGGGCCCAGTGCGAGTTGATAGATATCGCGTCTTCGAATTTTTGGTTCTAGAACATGCCAGTTTCCTCACGATGTTTTCGTTCGCGGATTACATATTAGGTTCACTAAAATTAGCTATTTCTCTCACGCACATAGCAATTTAATAGCCAGCAATAGGCAAAACTGGTATCAGAAATATCAGTAATATACCCACAATTTGCTTGTAACCAAGTTAAGTTCGTAGTTTCATAACCGAAGGGTTTCCTTATAGAAGACAAGATGATAAGTGGTCGTGATTGTACGATATTCCAATGCTGGGCAATAGGTTGTTAACCCACTAAGATAGCGTTATCGCTCGCCAACGCGCCTGCCTACATACTTCCGACACTTACATGTGTATGTCATGTAAGTATGTTTGCAATGTGCATGTCCTAAACTATTAAAAAAAAAATTAAAAGGAATGTAGTTGTAGATATGTTTTTGAAGCGGAAAATTCATATTAGAGAGATATACTATAGACTGGAGAGGTGAAACATACATAAAAATAACATTATTTAAAAATTCAATCGAACAAATATTAAATTCGTTAAAAAAGTAGTCGATCTATTTCGTCTCTAACACCTTTTTATAAATATGGCTCATCCTTGACCCCAATTAACATAAACAATATAAAAATCAAAGAGTTTATAATATGAATCGGTAAATCTTCAAATGTCAAGAGACACATAACGACTGTTTTAACCGACTTCTTAGTTTAGCTAAACCATAATATAAATTGTAATGAGAAAATACATGGCGCCACAATGCCTAAACATAACAATAATAATAAATAAATAATAATAAATTTGTGTATTTATCCAAAATAAATACACACAGACACAGTTCAGAACAAATCAATACAATAGAACAAGCATTAAAGAAAAAACAACATAGCTTGTGTACAGGAGATTTAGGTTTACAAAAACAAAAAGTATATGCATACAAAAATAATGAACCAGTGATCGGCCAAAATTTAAATTTAATAATATTATACTAAAACTTACAAGAGTGAAAGTGTGTCGATTACCATTACTTATGCATATTAATATTAGTGTTAGTGTTATTCAGATATGTGTGAGTGTTGAGGTGTATGTACATATACCAAAACACATGAATTAATCATTCGTTTAAGTTTGGTCCACAATCTCTCACAATTCCTGGCCACACGAATCTATAAACAGAATATTCCAGAGAACTTAATATTTACCGATGCATCTGTGAGTTTGTGTTAACCCTGCATCGAATGATAGTGCCTCTGGATATAAATAGCTACTTATTCCTATTGTACAACAGCTAGGGATGAGCAAAAGCAATTTCGAATCCGTGTACTATGTAGATTCCGACAACGAAACGCCGAGATAAAGACATTCTTTATTTTTGCGTATACTAGTCACGTTTAAGCTCGCTCCTTACATCGCGTCGGTGCGTTATCTGCTTAGTATATTGCGCAAACCCGCTACAGTGCGATGCATTCCCGGAGTGGCTGGTAGCTGCGCTTAGGCATAGATCAGAGAGAAAATGCCCGCCACAGCCGCGCCGCACTGCTGCTGCGCCGCGCCGCGCCGCCGCGCCGCGTCCCCCTACGTCCGGAATGTATGCGCGATCTTGACGCATGGCCCGGACACAAAATAGGGCTTTCACGCAATAGTGTATATAATAAGTACAATAGGGATGGCCCTAGTGACGTTGAACATTATATCATGGTACTGATACCATGATTTAATGTTCAACGTTCGTAAGCCATATTTAGTTTATATTATCTAATAGCCGCAAGACGTAGTAGTCCTGACCTTTCTCAACTTGGGTGAATATTAATCACTTTCCAAGATTATTGGAACTACGAGTCGGTCGAACTGAACTTACTTAAGTAATTACCATATAATGATGAATATATTAAAATAAAACTTTATTCCTTTTAAAGTTCCAAGAAACGTGATACATGCAGATTTCTAAATAATCAGGCGCAAATTGTGAGCACCTATGTCTTTCTAGGCGTTATACCCAGCGCTATATTTACATCGGCAGAGAAATCAGAAACTGGTTTGCGCAGGCGCAACGTGTCTTATGAACAACATGTTTAACGTTTACAAACACGATGTAGCTGTGTTATTAAATGAAAGTGGACGATATGAATGACTGATATCTACCGGAAAATCACTGCTTGTCCATTGACAAGTCTAGTCTGTCTGTAGACGCGTACCTCATGAACTGCTACACCGTATTGCACGCGATGTGTTTTCCAATATCAATAAATACGTAAAAAACTAAACCCAAAATACGAGCAGTGGTGGTTAGTGGCCACGGGCCCCGACTTACGAGTAGGTATACCTACATCGGTCGTGGGTTCGAACACAGACAGGCGCTTTACTTTCTGTATTTTATTTCATCACTACTGCTTTCAAAACGGTGAAAGAAAACATTGTGAGGGAATCAGCTTGCCCTAGAACCAAAAATTCGAAGTTTTGACATCTACCAATCTGCACAGGGCCAGCTTGGTGGATTATGGCCCACTCCCACACATAGAGAGGAGGCCTTTGTCCCAGCAGCAGGAACTTTATAGGTTGATTATGCTAAACCGAAAATACATAATACATACCAGCAATCAAAACACACGCAACGTTTGACATACATTTATTTAGATGACACTTACGTATGCGCACAATTTATCAAACAACCGGATGTCAGTAACTAAATAAACATGAAGTACCCACAAAACAAATTATATAATGCATTTTACCCGTTCCTTAACTAATACAAATACATAATCATTGATTTTCTTATGCGTTTCACTTTGAGAGCGCATCCAGGTGTGCTCAATCAAAACGTTCAGAGTGCGCTACTTACGCTGCACCTACGCTCAACATGGCACTACAAGAGATAAATATGCTGATGTAACTTAGGTGGCCACCGGGTTTGAACGATCGAGTCGAGAATCGAGATGTAAAAGTGTCGATATTTATGTATTTTAATCGATGCATTGAGACTATTTGAGACAGGGTAGTGCGTCAATCGCTCGTTTAAACTTCGATTTCCAGTTTCATTCAGTATACTGTTGTTCTGTTCAAAGTATGAGCTACCTAAGTGAATTTTGATTGCGATGAAATATTCAAAGTTTATAGAACGACGACGGGTCATGCGTTCGTCTTTTCGTTATACTAAGAAATGTAGGTCTTATAACAGGATCTTTTTAACTGTCTTGTTATTAAAGATGCGCTCTAGCGGAGAAAAAGGAAAAGATCAAACATAAAAAACAAAAAACGACGGGTTGCACTCCGGGAGTGCCGGCAGAAGTGAAGACTTATGTTGTACTTACTTAATGTTGTGCGTTTTGGATATTTTGGAATGGTTATGGAATAATTTTGCACGAATTGCTTTAATTATCAGAATAAAAGTACTATCTTTTATGTGGTAGAATACAATTTGAAATTGCTTTAAATACGATCGAATAAAACCGTTTTTTCTCATAAAAAATGCAAATATTGAGGAAACTTTGCGATTTTCTTGTATCGAGCCAATCTATGTCAATCGTGTTTTGGCCTTCATAATTCACTATAGAAAATCTTCAATTTTAATAATCATGAAAAAAAAAAAGGAAAATTTGTGGTTTTTGAGGACAAAAATGGATTTTGCGTGCAGCCGAAATGCGTCAAAACACCTCTATTGGGACTCACGTGTCCTGACGCGAGTTTAACATTTTTTACCCATTACAAAAAAAGTGTACAACGCCGCTAAAGAAGTTTTCACTTCAAAAATATCGCTTGTGAAAGATATTATTGCCAAAAAATCGCGTAGCCATCGGCGTCGTTCGCAGCGTAACAAATTCGTAGACTCTTGTAGACCCTGCTACGACGGCCCTAAAACAAAATAAAGTTGATTTACGAGTATTTTTTGACAAAATGTTTCGCATTTTCATTGTAGGATTTGAAAAAAGGGATTCTTTTTGAGATAACACTCACTCACATAACACTTCATGAACATTACATAAAACAAATGCGATGTAGTACAGTAGCCTCGAAATAAATGTATGCGTACGAAATCGCCTGGAAACTAACACAAAGAAAATACTAAATTACCGTTTTGTTTCGGCCAGCCCATTTCCGGAATAAACCGATCTATTTTGCCTACTTCCTCTATTGTTTCGTGTTTGTACTATTGCCTACTATGTAACAATTTTGATTTATTAAGCTTTATCTGATTTTACATTGTTGCTAAAAATCTGTTGTTGCGGAATATTTTATGTACTCACGTTTTTTTTTTTCATCGTCTAGTTATGTGTTAACTGCTAAACGCTTCTGCTATCCTGGTAGAGTTGTGGAGAAGAATGTTTTTTTTTAAGGTTCCGTTCTCAAAGGCTACCAACGGGACCGACCGTCTGTCTGGCAGCGGGCTGTATCTCATGAACCGTAATAGATAGACAGTTGAAATTTTCACAGTGTGTATTTCTATTGCCGCTTTATCAACTAAGTAAATAAAAAAATATAAAAATTTAATAAAGTTAAAAATTAAAGGCGGTCTCCATACAAAAAAACCTGTTTTTCATCATTCATATGCTATTGCATTATTTTACATTAATAATTTAGATAAGACACCTACAACAAAAACTTCACAAAAACTCAAGCCTGGTTTATCACGTTAAACACAAGTAAGTCCAACTCTGAGATAAAATCTATCTGTCTGTAATAAAAACGTGTAAAACAAGTAAAATATTCTTATCACAGTGTTGACTAATAAAGGCGCTTCCATTAATTCGAAGCAATCTATGTGATTTATCCAAGTGGCTGTGTTGCGCGATGTTATCGCTGTGACACATTAGCAAGTTCGCTGCGAAAACGGAATCGTTTCTCACTACGACATGTGCTAATCCCCTTATGAATGTAGTGTGAGGTCTCGAGTTACGCGAGATGGAATATGTTTTGCTTCAACTAATAAACATTGATTTATAGTTATAAAAAACCGGCCCAGTCGGACTCGCAGAACGAATTATTCCGTATCAGAACGCAAAAAAACGCCGAAAGCGAAAAACAAGTTTCTTGTATGGAGACCCCCTTTAATTTTTAACTTTATTTTATTGTTATTATTTGTTGTTAAAGCCGCAATAGAAATACACATTTTGTGAAAATTTCAACTGTGTACCTACCTATTGCTGTTCATGAGATACAGCCCGCTGACAGACAGACGGATGGACGGACAGCGGAGCGGAGCGGTCCCGTTGGCATTCTTTAGGGTACGGAACCCTAAGAAGGGAATTAATTAGGTATTCACTATTCAGGCACGTTCAAATAAGGTGGTTAGAGGAAATGTGTGGGTCATTGGTATTGCGTCTGGTGCTCTGTTACAATCTTTTAGGATTACGCACAGAGCGACACTTTGTAAATATTGCTGTCGAAATAAATCATGTTCCTAATGCTAAATGGAAAAAAGCTTCAGGCCATAACTTAGGCTTAAATTGCGAAAGAATAGCATACGCACATCACATCACACTTATTCTACTGATATTATAAATGTGAAAGTTTGTGTAGATGTTTGGATGTTTGCTACTCAATCACGCAAAAACTACTGAACGTATTTGTATGAAATTTAGTACACAAATAGTTTATAACCAGGATTAATACAAAGGATACTTTTTGTCCCGATGTTCGCACGGGATTGATACTTATGCGAGTGAAACCGCGGGGCGCTGCTAGTCTTTTCATATTAGTCGGACGATGCCCAAGGTCCGAATAATTCCCGACAAAATTATAATTATGCCATCGTCTTTCTAATAACATGACGCCTTTAATCCCCGAGCGGCAAGAGAGAGGTGTACTCTACAGTACACCAACAATTCGCCAGTTACGTGTAATAAAGGCGAGCCTATTTATATCAACCGGGCACCAATCCAGCCTCCGGGCCCACTACCTACCCATATAAAATTTTGCCCTACCCGGGAATCGAACTCAGGACTTCATGCTCAGCAGTAGCGTTGACTGAGTGGCGCTGATTTTGCTTAATATTAGCTCAGACCAAATAAACAAACCAAGACAGAGGGCTGTCAACAGTAAAGTGAAGCCGGTTTCGTAAACATGTGTGCACTTAGTGAGGTGTAGTTTGATTGTAAATGGTTGTAAATGTGTGCGTGTGAGCGTGTATGCATAGAGCAGAGGTGTAGTTTTAGCATACTTCACTGTATCGTTCTCAACGCTCTGTCCTGGTTTTTTATTTGGTGATTTGATATTTGTTAAAGATGTACCTACAGCAACTGAGTGATGTGAACACAGAAAAGCAATTTAAAAATAATTAAAATCCTCTTTTGTTTATCATTCGAGTCCCCCACTGATTTAATTTCATCGGAATGAATTAAATTTTAATTAAGAACCCAGTTTATGTTTTAAAGGACATCTAAATTTAAAGGTTACCAAAAAAAATCGCTAGTTATGTAGGTATTATACATTATTATATTTATCGTAGAATAAATAAAAATTTAAGTAAATTTATTTTATTATTTATGTACGCACGGCTACACATCAAGCTATACATAACCAGTATAAGCTGACTTCGGATTGTACGAAAAACCAATACAATGCGAGGAGCTAAAACTGGAAATGTATAACTTGATGTGTAGCCGTGTGTACAGTAACACAGTAAAATGGATATAAATTATAAATTAGTATTGAATACAAAAAGTAAAAAAAAAATATACAAAGGTAAATTTAGGACTTTCATTAAAAAAAATATTTCGGTAATGTTTTTTTTTGAAACCTATACTAATTATAAAACTGAAGAGTTCGTTTGTTTGTTTGCGCTAATCTCTGGAACTACCTGTCCGATTTAAAAATAAATTGCAATTGTCCCAATTCTTAAGGAAAGCTTTAGGCTATTCAACATCACGCTGGGAACAACAACATCACCTTTAGGAGCCGAGAAAAAACGAAAATAGTCATTTCTGACTATTTTCGTTCTTTCGAACGCTAAGCAAACACGAAGTACTAGGCGCAGGCAGTCGATGCGATGCGACGGGATGAGTCGAGGGAACAAGAAATTTCACGCGGACGAAGTCGCGGGCAGAAGCCAGTAAAAGATAAGTAGGTTCCTACCTAATTTTTGTTAAGTCTCATTTTCATTCGCAGTCTTTTAGTGTTTTCTTTTCAGTGTATATAAGTAGTATAAATTATGAAGTTATACAAATCGCAGCTGTACAAACAATGTCACGTTGTGTTAGATTAGAACTATGTACGGTTTAGAACTACATACGGCTATAATCATTAATTCGATCATGTACTCTTTACCAGATTTTTAGAACTCCTGTAATTAAAAACGTTCAAAACCTAGTCGCAATCTCATCTCGGCGACAATCAATGTCAAAAACTTGTCAAAAAAAATGTAGGGAAATTAAGAGGTATTTTTGACAGATTGAGACTGAGATCAGACTGTGAAAGTACTTAAAAAAATTACGAGAATTGCCCCTCTGGAGTAAAAGTCACCTGTACGGAAATTGGTGTGATTAAAATAAAAAGGCAACAGGCACATGTAACGTGTATGAGTTTTCTTTAGTAATAAAAATAGTGACATATGAATGATGTGCGTAGGAGCACATAGCTAAAACATACCTAATAGTTTAAATAGGACGGAACACTTAAAGCTAAGGTCAATTTCGTAGGCGCTCCAACATGCCCCCGGGCGTTGAAAGTCGTGCTTTCAACCAGACTTCGATTCTGAAGACACAGGTAGTGGGCATATCCTGTTGAAGGCCCTCCGGATGACTCCAGTAGAGGTCTTGATATCTGCTACCCGGACAATTCCATCAGTACCTGGATGTACGGCGATGACTCTGCCTAGTCTCCACTTCAGAGGTGGAAGATTCTCCTCTTTGATGACTACCAAGGTGTCCAACGTTAAGCTATTCTTGCAAGAGCGCCACTTTGTCCGTTGCTGCAATTCTGCAACATACTCTTTAGTCCATCTAGTCCAAAAGTGTTGACGGAGTTGCTCAATACGTTGGTAACGACTAAGATGAGTTACAGTTCGGTCTTCACAATTCTTCTGTGGCAATGAAGTGAGTGGCCGGCCGACGAGAAAATGACCTGGTGTCAATGGAGTGCAATCGGCAGGGTCGGAAGACAGCGGCGTTAGTGGGCGTGAATTTAATATTGCCTCTATTTGGGCTAACGTGGTGTTAAGTTCCTCAAAAGTTAAATTACATTGTCCCAACACTCGCTTTAAGTGATATTTTGCCGATTTGACGCCCGCTTCCCAGAGACCGCCAAAATGTGGAGTATACGCGGGAATGAAATGGAATTTGATTCCATCATTAGCTATGCTTTCACTCAAAGCATCAGAATTCATTTTCAAAAATTTAGATAGCTCGTTATACGCACCAACAAATGAGGTACCGTTATCGGAGTATATGTGAACTGGCTTACCCCTGCGTGAGATGAACCGATATAAGGCTAATAAATAATTATGGCTCGTCAAGTCACTCACAAGCTCCAAATGCACAGCCTTCGTGGTAAAACAGATAAAAATAGCTATGTACACCTTGACGAGTCTACATCCACGACCTTGACGACTAGCGCTCATAATAGGACCTGCATAATCAACACCGGTACATTCAAACGGATACCCACCTGGAAGAAGGCGTTGCCGCGGTAGGTTACCCATCAATGGAGTGACAACCTTACCCTGCATACGTTGGCACAGAACGCATCTATGATAACAGGCTTTGGCTAAATTTCGTCCTCCTATAGGCCAATAGGATTCTCTAATCGATGCTAATAAAAGTTGTGGGCCTGCATGCATTAACCTTTTGTGCTCAAAATCAAATAATAATTTAGTGAAAGTATGAGTGGACTGTAAAATTATAGGGTGCCGTTTATTATGTGTAAAATCTGAATTATCGAGACGTCCTCCGACACGCATTAGATTATTGTCATCTAAATACACATTAAATTTTAATAGGACGCTCTTTTTTGACAAACTGTGTTTATTTATAAGTAATTTATGTTCAGGAAATGATTCTTGTTGACTCAGATATATTAAAATGTTCAATGCTTTCTTTAATTCGTCATCAGATACAAAAATACTGTGTGTCGATTTATGTTTACATACCTCGATGAATCGTAACACGTACGCCATGGAACGTAAAAGTCTTGAATAATTAGAATAACGATTAAAATCTATAATAAATGTTCTATCTTTAGTGTCAAGAACGACATTTAAAGTGACATCAGTTCGTGTTTCGGGGAGTAAGCCCAATTCTAAACACTTAAATTGTGAAGGCCAACTACTTGAGTCTTGTTGGAGAAAGTCAGGACCAGACCACCACATATCTAAACCCTGCAGATGACTACTATCCACACCACGAGATAGTAGGTCTGCTGGGTTTTCATTGGTTGGGACGTGCCGCCAAGTACAGTGACCTGCCTGATCTAAAATTTCAGCGACGCGATTGCGTACAAATGGCTGAAGTCTTGAAGGCAATATCTGTAGCCATCCCAATACGATGGTTGAGTCAGTCCAACAAAAGACGCGCGAGAACTTAAGACGAAGTGAATTTAACACCTTCTCATACAGACGAGCTCCCACTACAGCGCCACACAACTCCAACCTTGGAATTGTAGTGGGTTTAATTGGCGCCACTCGACTTTTAGCCATAAGTAAACGAACGATGCACTCACCTGCATCATTAATACTGCGAACATAAACGCACGCACCATATGCGCGCTCAGACGCATCAGTAAATATATGTAGTTCCAACTCCTTGTATGAATGACACACAACAATTCGAGGAATACGAACTTCATTTAAAAAAGGCAGAGTTTTAATAATGGTCTGCCATTGCGATTTAATTTCAGGGGTTAATGGATCATCCCATGATAATTTATCCATCCACATTCTCTGTAGTAACATTTTCATTGTGATTACAAATGGTGACAACAGCCCCAAAGGATCGAAGATCTTTGCAATCGCAGAAAGTAAATCACGTTTAGTATTACTGTTGCTGGATATTGTTGAGACTATGGAAAATACTAGTTCATCTGAACTTGCATACCAACCTAGTCCGAGCAACTTGTCAGGCTCACTAGAACCTATATTTAAGTCGAGCAAAGATTGAGTAACTTCAGACAATAATTGAGGTTCGTTTGTTTTCCACTTACGCAATGGCATGCCAGCCGATGAAAGTACATTTGTAACTTCCTGACGAATAAATCTAACCTCATCTAAATCATCACCGCCAGAAAGTAGGTCATCAGCATAGAAATCGTGCTTTATGACCTCAGCAACCTTCTGATTCTTGCAATCGAGCCCTAATTGATGAAGGCACCGAAAAGCTAAAAATGGCGCACTAGCCGTACCATAGGTGATGGTATTTAATTTATAAAATTTAACTTGGTCAGATACCTTACCTCGCCATAATATCTGCTGCAGATATCTATCAGACGGATGGACGACTATTTGTCTATACATCTTCTCAACGTCTGCTGACAAGACATACTTGTGCTGTCTGAAACGGAGAAGGATCGACAAAAGATCATCCTGAATGGTAGGGCCAACCATCTGTAAATCGTTAAATGAGACGCCAGTTGAAGAAGGACAACTTGCGTTGAATACCACTCGAAGTTTCGTAGTGGTACTATTTTCACGTAATACGCCGTGATGCGGAATAAAATAGCCAGAAGGGCTTAAATCGGATTGTTTGCATTCAGTCATATGACCTAGTAACTCATACTCAGACATGAATTCATGATACATTTTACTAAAATCAGATTTCGATTTTAACCTACGTTCTAACGACTGTAAGCAATGGGTAGCTCTATTAATTGAATCTCCCAAAATAGAAGGATCTTGTTTGAGAGGAATACGAACACAAAAACGACCATCAGGCAATCTGCTCGTATTCTTGAGAAAATGCTTTTCACATAATTTCTCTTCTGACGAATAATGAGAAGACTTCTTATTTACTTCTTCTAACTGCCAGAAGCGAGTTAAATCACTTCGGATTTTATCGAAATCGTCGTCAGATGAAGAATTGATTTTAGTAAAGTTACACCTAATGTTACTAGAAAGCAATGCAACGTAATTACGACTAATAGGACCGGAGACAATCCAGCCTAACCTGGTTTCACATAAAATTGGCTTCCCAGTACCTAACTTGATTCTTTGTGACCCTAGCAAGTCCCAGAATACATCAGCACCAATCAGAATATCTACATGAGCGGGCTTGCAAAAAGTAGGGTCAGCTAAACAGATGTGAGACGGAATGTTCAGAGCAGATAGATTTACTTCTCGACATGGCACATCACTAGTTATTGATGGTAAAACGAAACAATAAAGTTCAGTACTGAAACTATTGTGTAATGACGTCATGTTAATGCGACACGTTTTACCTACGTGAGAGGTCACGTTATTAATGCCGAATATCGACCTGTCTATCTGCTTAGTCTCTAAATTTAACTGTCGACATAGTCTTTCCGTCACAAAGCATGATGTGCTACCGCTGTCAAGCACTGCACGAACAATATGTTCTTGACCATTACAATCATGTAATTTAATTAATGCGGTTGACAATAACACATCATGACTCATACTACTGTGCGAAGATGTGACGTTGGCCGACAATGCGACATTATTCGTCTCAGTACCAGAAGACGTCGAAGACGATTGCGGCGACAGGTTATCACACGAGTTATTCGTATTATTATGACTATTTGCAATAGGTTTAAAATCAGCGACATGGATAAGAGTATTATGTCTGCGCTTACACAGCTTGCAACCTGGCCTTTTACAACGATTCGCAAAATGACCCGAACGAAAGCAGTTATAACACACTTTAAAATTTGGCAGCAATTTAAGACGTGCTTCGTTACTTAGTGCGAGAAACTGTGCACACTCACTCAAGTTATGGTCACCTTTGCATTTGGGACAGACCTTTGTACCTGACTCTGAATTAGAATTACCACCATTTTGGACGGATACCATAGACTTCAGCTTAGCCCCTGATTTATTAACAGATTGAGGCTGGTTATTACGCGACAATTCCAAAGTTTCAATTAACTCAGCGCGCTCACGTATGAATTTTAGGAATGCATTGAAGCTAATCTTGCTATCTTTGTCAATACGACCTTTGTACTCCTCCCACTCACGGAACGTTCTGCTATCCAACTTGCGAGTAACAATGTAAATTAAAAGGGTATCCCAATACTTAACAGGCTCACCTAAGGTGTCTAATGCTCGTAAGTGTTTATTTATTTGGTCAATTAAATTCTTTAAAGTGACAGAAGATTCTTTTATAATTGTCTCTATGTTAAAAATAGCTGAAACATGATTGTGAATTAATAATCTTTTATTATCATAACGCTCGCATAATACTTTCCATGCAACTGAGTAATTAGTAGCCGAAAACTCGATCGACTGGATAACTACGGCGGCGGATCCTTCCAGAGACGTTCGAAGATAGTGGAATTTGTTGATTTCGTCTATAGCATCATTGCAATGAATGAGACTCGTAAAGGTGTCGTGAAACTCCAACCAGTTATTGTAAGATCCACTAAACTTTGGCAATTGGATTGTGGGCAACTTAACTGGCTTATAACTAGTACCGAAATCACTTTTATTTTTGCAGACAGATTCATTATCTTTATTATAGTTATTTATAAATTCCTGAGCCTTAGACAGTGATTTATAATACAAGGACTCAAAATCAGAACGCTCAGAAAACTGTGCCTTGACATCATCAGCAATACACTCCATACGTAACTGTACCTCATCATATTGTTGGTATAACGACTCCATCTTGCCTATACGCAGCTGTAGCTCCGTTATATTGGAACTAGATAACGTTTTATCATCCAGTGCGTCCAGATAATTGACAAAAGCTGTTAATCGGCCTTTGAAGCTACCTCGCTTCTTTATTAACTCCTTTTCCTCGGTCATTCTGGGATTCGAGCGTAAATCTGGAATTTTATACAATAAAGTTTAAATGATATTATAAGTAGGTACGTGTGTCTTATGATTCAACCTACAGGTGATACCTACCTAAATAATGTAACTCGTTTAGACTCCTATACGAAACTCACTAAAGTAACAATGACTTGTATAAAGTACAACAGCACAATAATTAAATAATACGGTAATTGCATTAACAGTAAACATCAATTAACAACATCTAACACTCTTAAACTAAATTGCTCCTAAGTACCTACCTAATACATATGCAAAATACTTAACGTGATTAGTAATTACTTTGGTAAAGACAATTAAATTAAAACAATATAATGTAATGAATTAATATTACTATACTTATATAAGTATGATTTCCAATTTAATTGCTGCTAATACACAATAATGACACAAAACTATCACAATGCAAATGGTAGGGTAATTGAAGGAACAAACTAATTACGCAAAATACAGTAATTAATAAAACTAACCTTATAAGTCCTTAATTGGCGTTATATACTTACTACCTGATTGAGTGTTGGGTGATGATACTATAATACATTAGACTTAACACCGCTTTGTTTTATGTACTTTATTCACATACCACACTGCACGATGAGTGACCTTGTAGCACTAATAAGTTAATATTCGCTAATTTTACCATTAACTTCTTGATCTTCATATAGGTAATAATAGCAGATCCTTGCTATTTAATCAATCCGGCTCGTAGGACCAATTTGTACGGAAATTGGTGTGATTAAAATAAAAAGGCAACAGGCACATGTAACGTGTATGAGTTTTCTTTAGTAATAAAAATAGTGACATATGAATGATGTGCGTAGGAGCACATAGCTAAAACATACCTAATAGTTTAAATAGGACGGAACACTTAAAGCTAAGGTCAATTTCGTAGGCGCTCCAACATCACCTATGCAGGCCGACCACTTAACTTTGACGTTGTCTGAGGTAGCAGGGCGGTGCGGGAGGGGTGTGGTAACGTGATGCGAGAGCTCAGT
Source organism: Gortyna flavago (assembly GCA_963669345.1). Classification (NCBI taxonomy): domain Eukaryota; kingdom Metazoa; phylum Arthropoda; class Insecta; order Lepidoptera; family Noctuidae; genus Gortyna; species Gortyna flavago. The sequence goes on from OY770132.1 coordinate 7,085,655, forward strand.
GATTCGTCAACTTGTGACAACTATCACCCCTCCCGCACCGCGCAGCTACCTCAGGCAACGTCTCAGTTAAGCGGTCGGCCTATAATTAGTTATTAAATAAGGTGAGGTAACCAAAAATACATAGACAATAAGACATAACACAATTATCATCACGCCTGTATCGCCGAAACGGGTACGCAGTGTTGCATGGCAATAGTACCCGTATTTACACAGAGCAGTAGTGGCCCAGTGGTAGCGGCCCCGAATTACGTGTTGTCGTGGCTTCGAACCCAGACAGGCGCTTTACCTTGAGTAATTTATTTCATCACCACTGCTCTCAAAACGGTAAAGGAAACGATCGTGAGGGAACCGGCATGTCCTAGAACCAAATATTTGAAGACATGTGACATCTACCAACCCGCACTGGGCCCGCGTGGTGGATAACAGCTCGCTCTCAAAGAGATGAGGCCTGTGACCCAGCAGTGGGAACCTTATAGGTTGTTTATGTAGTACCCACATTTCGTCAGTTATATTTAAGTCCCATGTAATAGAGCAAAATATTGTTAAAAACTAGGCGCACGCGCACAACCAGACTCCGGGCTGCAACTACCGTCCCGATCTGGGAATCGCATTGGTCGCTAATAAGGCGTATAAACCGCGCCGTAGAAAAAACGTTTCCGTCAACAAGCTTTCATAGTGATCCTTAAAACACTGATGACCGTGCCTACACACGGCGAATAAACCGTTGTTTTTTTTACGGCTAGTAAAACGTGTGTACACACGGCTACACATCAAGCTATACATAACCAGTATAAGCCGAGTTCTGATTGTGAGAAAAACCTATACAATGCGAGGTCAGCTAAAACTGGAAATGTATAGCTTGATGTGTAGCCGTGTGTACATAGGGCTTTACACACTAACTACGAGTAACTAACCAAAAATACGTACCGTCACCAAAGGAGATAAGTAACCGGGGTCGTCGGATATATTATTATAGTAGTAACAAGACGATGGATGTTTTCGAATAAAATTTAATTTAGTTAGTAGAAAACTAACAGTTTATTTGTCAAATTAAATTTAATTCGAAAACATCCATCGGTTTTTTACTAAACATCAACTGTGTCCGACAACCCTGGTTACTTATCTCTTTTGGTGACTGTACATATATATTACTCCATGTAATATCAATCCTAATATTATAAAGAAATGGTTACATTACCCTCGTCTCGATCATTCTCAATGGCCATGATCTGTCAACAGTCAGATACATGAGCTTGGTAATGAAATCTATACCCCTAAGATCAATTCATAGTGTGGCGCCAATATTGTTCATAGTAGGTACGCATGGCGACATATCAACCGAAAATTTTCCAGTACAAGCTGACCTCTTATTGTACGGTCAGCCGAACCAATGCGAGGTCAGTTTATACTGGCAGTGTATAGCTTGAAATGTAGCCGTTTGTACCTAGACAGACTGACATAGTTTGATAGCTACACGAAAATATTTATAAGAAGTAAGTACATACCTACAAAAATAAACAATGGATGTTCGATTGAAAATAGAAAAGAATAGAAAAAAAGAAAAAATAACATTTAATTGAAACAAATAAAATGAATGAATGAATTGAATTGGTTTTGTATCTTACAAAAAAAAAGAATAAGATTTAGTGCGAGAGTCAAGTTATATCTTTCGTCTCTCTCATGTAACGAAATGTGCCAGAACGTGACGCATCCTTGAAACCCTGTAAAAAAGTATATTTTCAGAGAAAAACGTTAGTATATCAAGTTTTCTTAAAATGTGTTCATGGAAAAAACGGCTCTAGATATTAAGTTTTAAATGTAAATACCTAAAAAACCTCTTCGTTTTTGAGCCAGTCATGGTACAAAAAAGTCCCCGCAGACCGCGCCAGGGGTAAAAACTAGTTATAAATAAATCTACTAGTGTACTGTCACACATTGACAAATTTGTAGTTGGTTCGACCTTTACAACGTGACGAAGCGATAATATTATTTTCAGTTGTGGTCTTAAAGAAAGCGTGGATTATTAAGAATGATGCATAAGCGGAAGTGTTCTTTTTAACACGCTTTTATTAGCTTCACTTATAAATAACTAAAAACAGTGTAATAAAATCTTAGAAGTCAATTTTAACTTATTTCTAATCATCGCGTCGAAATGAAACTTTGTTGTTGTAGTTGAAGAAAGTTGAAGTGTAGTTCAGTTGACAAAACTATTATTTGGTATCTTCGAACTGATCTGATGATGTATATTTCTATTAATCTATTTACACTAGATACTAAATATATAAATAAATATATACTATCTAATGATGGAGACAGGATAGTGGAACTCTTCAGTGGCTACTAGCAAACCCCTCGAGTTTGGGATAAACGTGTTTTTTAGTTTTTTGAAACTTAATTATATTTAGGGTATCAACACTTTTTTCGCCAAGTAAATGCAAGGGCTGGAAATTCCATGGTCACTTTGACTCTTACTCAAAAATAGAATGATGTTTTTCAACGACAGTGACATAAGAACAGGAAACGATGTGTTCCATTTTCAAAACAAAAACGTCTCATAAAAATTGATAGTTGGATGACGTTGTTTTGCCATCTCAAATGAAGAATGTCGACGATTTTTTTTATTATACAAGTTTGAAATATAAGTGTATGTTTGTTTTTAATTTACTTATCACTTTATATTGAAAATATATTATTAAATGTTACATTTCAAGCCAGAACGGCGTCTCTTTCTTTTATTTATTTTTTTCTTCTTAACACAAAACCCTTTTTCATGTTACCGCCTACTTTAGGGCGTGTTGGAGGCATAAATCGTTGTCAGTAACTTGAATAAAGATACTTGCTATAAGGTCGACGTCTCTGTAAGTTAATACCTACCTACTTGGTTTTCTTTTCCGTGACATAATGAAGGGCGGTATATATTTGAGACAACGCGAAACAACATGATGTGTGGATTTGTCTTCAACAACAAGACGTTTTTTTTTGTTTACCATAGACTCAAACCGTTATAATTTATGGTTACCTTTAAAGAAAAGAAAAAAATAATGGTGGATAAAGGGAGGTATTCTACTACTGCACGGTAAGTATATAAATTAATACAAATTGAATCTTGAAATTAAAAAATATATTCACGTCATAATAAACGTTAATATGTAAACGTGAACGTTTTCTATCTAATTATGTGAGTTTCTAAAAGACTCTACGACTTTTACTCAGACACATGTAATTTTCCGGTGTGAAACAAATTTATTCCATGTTGTGAAGGGGCAAATCTCGGTACGTTTATTAACAGTCTGTATTATATTCCAGAGTTGTTTTTCTTAAACATATTTTCTTGGTACGCCGTTTGTCACTCTTGTCTGACTAATGTAAGAACATTTTCTTCGTTCATAATATGTCATTGTTCTACAAAAAGCGTCTATTGTGGAAACATTTAACCCAAAGCTTAGGCTTAGACAAAACAAAGATGTTTTTCTTGTACTTGGGAGCAAAAGTGGCACATTAGTGCTTTTCTTTTTTTGCCTTGGCACTCCATGTTTTACATTTAGCCAAAAATAACTTTTAAATGAGTGACTTCAGAATTTTACTTAATTGAAAATGCGAAGTATTAGAGAGTGCTTTACGATCGATTTTTTTTTGTCTCCTTTCTGCAACTGTTTCTATTGTTATAATCCTGCTAGTATACAGAACCTACTTAATTTATATACCACTGTATAGATAATTTAATGGAGATTAATTCTGTACCTACTTTAAAAAAAATGCTGTAGAAACAAAAAAAAATCAAAATATTGCTAAAAAAATCCCGTCAATCAAGTCTGAAACCTGAAAACATTGTAGCATGTGAAAAAAAATATTAATTGAGTAATTTATTTTTATTGATTATTTTCAAACATATAGGAGGAAAAAAACCCTAACCCTATTGAAAATGGCTCTTTTATTCAAAGTACAAGTTTAATTATAATTAATAAAATTAATATGGTTTTTTTTACTATGGTTTATTATACGATAAAATTTTAATGAGCATTATAAGTAGTGCAGTTTTGGATTTTAAATTTTTTCCTTCTTCAGAAACAACTAAGTACACCTATTGTTACACTTATGCTTAACCCTTGGGGGATTACAAGCGTGATATTATGTTGTGTTTCTTAAGAACCACAAAATTATGTCAAATACAGGACCTCTAACAAGCCGAAAATGCGAAATTAGTTGACCACATCATCATTAATGTCACAATTATGACGATTATGATACCTTGTATGTCTTCGGGCCGAAGGCCTAGCCTATGTCCAACAATACAGGCATGTGATGATGTCAGGAAATAGCGCATTGTACCGTGGACCTTCCTCATTAGTCGCTTTTGTGACGGTTGATTACTCTCGTATTGTATTGCTCGTAATATTTTCTCTAATTTTGCTAACTCGTGTGTGTTTTTCTATCTCTCAGATTTTGTACGTGCGATTGTATCCTTTGTCATGCTAGAGAAAATTGTGTTCAAAATTAGCTTGGTGGCTGTTTTGAAAGCCCAAAAAACCTGTATCCATCGACATCATAATCCCTATTTGGCCTATTTTGCAGAGAATATGTAAGAAAAACGATACCCGTAATGTCTACATAATAAGTACCTAAAATTTAAACTACATACACAAAACGTGGTACGCAATGCCAACGTAATGACACAAAGCATAAATATTTATTCAACAGCCGGATTCTGCACTGATGCACAATCTATATAAAGTTTCTCGCATTGTTATCTTACGCAACAAGGCCCCTAAATTCTAGTGGGACCCATCCCTACGCGGCTTGCGTCTTACAGTACGTCTTCGGGTAGGTCAGGCTCCCGAGTCCCGGGCGAGAGAAACTGAAAGTACGCCAACCAGTTCAAGTGCAGATGCGGGCCGGGAGAGAAGCGGGGCGGGGGGCATGACCCGGTCGCAGCCCCGGGCTCAGCCAGGAGACTGCAATGTGTGTCACCAAATATTACGAATGATATTCTTAGGAAACCAGAAAATCTAATTTGGAACAGTTCCTACAATCCTCCACGCATATTTTGCAACACATAAAAAAAAAGAAACAAAAAGTGACTTACCTTTTTTTAAAATTTTATGCTCAAAGTGCAAGCCGTAAAAAAGTTACCTATAATTGCCTGTCATGCTGCGTATTTATTTTGCTTTGTCTGTGGTCGTCTTTTTAATGGAAATCAGTAATTAAGGACTTCACTAGTGTTTGCCCTAGTAATGGCTCATCCAATTATTGTAAATTATGTTTACGACAACAACTTTTAAGTTGGGATTTATGCAGGATATTTGCTATTCTTTTTAGGGGTATCGTATTACCCAATAAGTGGGTTGTGGAGGTCAAATAGGCAGTCGCTCCATGTAAAATACTGGTATTCAGCTGCATCCGGTTAGACTGGAAGCCGACCCCAACATAGTTGGGAAAAGGTTAGGCAGATGGTGATTGGCTATTCGGCTTCTTGGATAGCAAATTCAGTAAAGTGTGAAAGTTTTATTTGGTCATTACATAATTAATAGAAAGAGCCATCGAAGAATAGACTGTTTTAGATCACATTTAATATTATTTGTAATGGCATAACATTATTATAAGCTCCTTTATAACTATAACTCTGTATGTTCGTAATTTTAACAGTGCAATCAAACATACCAAACAATTCAAATCCTTTTTAGCAGTCTTTTTATAGAAGATCAAACCATCAGGTTAATTCCATTACTTGATTGAAGCGATTCGCGATTGATCTTTAATGCTTTGTTATTGTTTACAACTGATAATAATTGTTTACATGACCTCACAAATGACCCTTAACCGGTTGAATGCCATAATTATAGAAACAATTAAAAAGTCATTGTGTCTCGCTTAGATCCACGTTCCCGAATACGAAGGGTTAATGACAACATTTAAAACACAGTTTAATTGTTTAACTGTTACATTAAGTACAATAGTACTGTTTTTATCTAAATTTTTGTACTTCTAGCTAATCTCTCAGAATCATATTTTTTACAATGCCAAGTTCAAAGTCGTCCACGCACCGACTTCAAACAAAAAAACCGTAAAAGTGCGAGACGGACTCGCGCACCGAGGGTTCCGTACAAAGTAGGTATGTAAATAGTTTTTTTTTTTCTAATATAGCTACAAATTTACGGTTTTCGGATTTTTTCCTTTACTTGTGCTACATGACATTGCTTCTTGCCAAATTTCATGATTCTAGGTCAAAGGGAAGTACCCTATAGGTTTTGATTTCGGAACATATAATTATCTTTTGATTGCGTTGACTTAGACGTTTGATTTTTTCACTGCTTCAAGGGATTGCAGCCCCTGGGTATTTGATATTAATTTCAACTTGATAACTCCACGCATTCCGGACAGACAGACGGACAACGAAGTGATCTCATAAGGGTTCCGTTTTTCCTTTTGAGATACGGATCCCTAAAAACTGAACAAAGTAACAGATAATATTACGGATAATATTTTAATTACAGCACTCAACACCGCTCTAAATTACAATGTTAAGTTTTCGCTAATTACGCTTTTTTTAGCGAATCTAAGCGAGCGTAAAACACGGATAGTGCGATCGTTGCAAGAAAGATGTATTAAGGAAAATGGGAACCGCTAACCGGCCAAACGACTTCTCGGTATCGCTGAGTCAGGCAGAAAGTCCCGCCATTTTGGAACAAGAATGTGATATTTTGGAAAAAAAAACTATAGGAAGAAGCAAAATATGCTTTACAGAAAGTACGACGAGAGATGAATTTCTTGGAAATAAACTATACCTACGTAATAAAATTGGATTAGTTTTTATATCAGTCATCATTGCCTAACTGTCTAGCGTTTTCTCAAATATCCACGGATTGGCGTCCAGTTTAACCGGATGCAGCTGAATAGCAGTATTTTACACAAACCAGTTACTGGATAAACCGACAGCTTTAGGTAAATCTGGTGACTTTCAGGCTTTTGAATTTGCGTAACCTAACGACGTGTCAATGATTTACGGAAAAACCATTTATATCAGTCCCTTTAGAAATCTATTCTCATAACACTAAAGTCATTTAAACAACCATCATTGCGGTGTACCGATTATCGGTATAAATCGAACAACTTGCTCAGAATTAAGGCTCGAAGAGACAGCGTAATTGCACCTGATCGCGATCCAAAAGGAAATTAAGGGAACATGACTGTAAGTGCAAATTAGTTGTAATGACTTGATTACGGTCCCATTATGATGATGAAGTCATTGTTAATGTTGCTCTATTACTTGATGATAGAGGATACGGTATTCAGTTATATCTTGGAAAGGTTGGTTTGATTTTGCTTGTTCTGAAATGGAAAGTCATCTTTAAACGACAGTTAGGATGTTCGATGACGTTGGTAGTTTTTACGTTTTTAAATACCTGGCAGCAGGCTTTCATTTGTTGAGGCAATCACAGGCAAGTCCAGTAAAGCAAACGACAATCGCCTAGGATTAAAACTGCGAGATGCCATTTAAAAAAAAATCGATGACGTTGATGTTCGTTCATTGAACTTAGCAAAATATGCTCAAAATAAGGTGACAAAGACACAGAATAATCAATAAGTAAATAATAAATACCTCACAAAGACTAGCAAATAATGTTATTGATGAAGGGTTAAAAGTATAATTTTGTTTTTGTAATTTTTATACCATGACCATAATCAGGGTCCTATTACTTCGCAGTACCTATTCATTTAATTTAAGTGAACATAAAATTTAATTGCCATAAAACAGCAAAAGAATAAATTAAAGGAGGACCTGCCTGATAATTTGATAGCTATTAATTAAAAGGACATTTTTTTATTCGACAGTTATAATTACCTATTTCATTTTGTATGAAATTATGAAAGCGTTTTTCTTTAATAGTCTTTTTATACTTAGTTCATGCATAAAATTGGGTTATCGCGATGCAGAGCTACAGTATTTTAACCCGTTATGGCTTTATACAGCGTGTTTAATAAAAAAGGCACTTTACGAAAATGTTATGAAGTTCACCTTTCGTTTTACGTTGGAGTAAATTTTCCTTTTTTGGTATTTTTGCAAATATATTTATTTACGGTGCATAAGTGGGAAAAATTATAGCTCCGATTAAATCTAAAAGTAAGTGCCACGAATCACTCAAAAATTTTAAATGCCTATAGGTAGATCAGACAACTAATTAAACTTCTGTTTGGCCACAGAATAACTAATAGTTCTTAGTGTTTGGCTCAATCAAGACGGACAGTAAGGGACAGTGCTAGGGAGTTTGTTGCGCCACTTCTTATAGGAAACACTAAAGCACTAGAAGTGGCGTTTTGAGGGACTGTCTTATGTAATTTTAACTTTCAAAAAGTGCTTTTCTCAGCACAGTTTGACTTTTGATTTTGTAACCACAAATACAAACCTTTTGTTTTGCCCATTCCTTGCTATCGACGTAGCTAATTAAATTAAATACATACAATATATACCTACGTATAGTACATGTATTATCAATCGCAGCAGTAGAATGCTCATTCATAAAAATGTCGAGTGTTCGTTCGATTGCAATCTGTTATGTAATATTGTTTAGGTACTCTGCGAAAAATGAAACTATACTGACAATGACAGAAATTGACCAACATTTTAGGTACACTGCTGCACCCTCACACACTACTCATTATAATTAAATATTTCAATCGAATTCGGAAACTTCTTGTACCTATAAATGTTTGTCAAAATTACGTCAAAGAAATAACTGACGATGAAATAATTTTTTTAATATTTTCATTATAGAAGTAAATAATCATTTACAATCAAAGAAGTTTAAACTGAGGCCGAGATCTTGATCTAAACGATAATTGCTACTTAGTTAGCACTGTGCTTTGACTTAGTCGTGTCCCGTCTCTATTTTGCACTTCTAATTTGACAGTTGTGTGACAGTGACAGGTTCAGTATAGAGTCAAATAAAAGTTGAAAAAGAGAATAGTTGGTAAAAAACATAACGTACCTATATCTAGCAGGATCTAACGGTAAAGTACCAAGTGCCACCTGACAAAAAACGCTGAAAAAAAACACATTTCTTGTATGGAGACGCCCTTTAATTTTTATGAATTTTTTATTTGTTGCTATAGGGGCAATAGCACATACTGTGAAAAGTTTAACTGTCTACCTATTACGGTTTATGAGATACAGCCCACTGACAGTCAGACGGACGGACGCAAGAACGGAAAACGAAGGCTTATTAATAGGGTTCCGTTGACTCCCTTTAGGTACGGAACCCTAAAAAGTACAAAACCCTTCATAAACAAAGAAAATGACAACTACAAACAAAACATGCTGCAGAAGGTATCAAAGTGTTTCTCATACAAATCGCGATATATTGTGCAAGCACGGTATAATTGGTGCAAGAGTGTAGCATTTCATCAGCGAAGCACATTTATATGAATGAGTTATTGCTAAAAATATTTAGTTTAGAATGTTGGTGGTCAATTTCACCTTCGGGAATTTGTAGCAGGAAATGAGAGTTGCACGTTGAATTGGAATATTTGCTTATAGGTTGAGTTCGACGGAATATAAATTCAAATTGTTAACATATCGCGTAGCTTTTGCAGATTTCATCCATCTTACACATTGATATACCTATTATACCTACATTTATATACTATAGAAGTTCGTATCATTATTCATAAACTTTAAGAATAACATTGCGTGATTCACCGCCATCTTGAATTAATGGTGGTATCACGAACAAACCTAATTTGGGAATGGTGTCAAAATATTAACAGCTTTTGAAACAAAAAATGTAAATCATCATAAAACTGTAGCAACAGAATTCCTTGGCTGCAGTAAAAAAGGGAAATAAATACGTATGAAGATATATGCGTATCTTTTCATTCAGGTCGTAAGATAGTACTGAAAGAAACGTTGAAATTAATGATACTCGTAGGCAATGAGCCAGCTACGCCTTGTCACTACTTACACACTTCCAAAATCTCTCAGTCTTAATCTTATACGTCATCAGACAAAAAATCGCATGGACGAACGTTTCAAGAAAATCGCCTTACATCTCCCGGCCCCCGACCTAATTCGACATTCACTACTGGCTAGTCTCGCTACATCGAAAATAGAAATGTAAAAAAAGTAAAAACGAAATCCATTACCGTTTTATCACTAAGCTGGCAGACGGCGACCAATCGAAAGTTTTAATGAAGCTTGTCCTTATCGAAGGCAACAGATACAGCGGGGTGCGTATCGATTAGGCTCCCGATGTAGGTCACAGGCTGCGGGTCAAGGGTCACGGGTAGGTCGCCCAGCCTCGTCAACGTAAATAGTCTGAAGTAGGGCTGCCACGCAATCGAAATCCTTGGCCTGAGTGCATCCTTGGGAAAAGTTATGACCGTGTGATTTGATCTGTGATGTGCATAATTGCATATTGTTGTGCAATAATGTATGCAAATGATAATTACCTCAGTATAATTGAAAGAACATTTTGTAGAAACAATTAAGGCGCTACCTCGAAATCTAAAATCCTCGAAAACCGACTAAGCAAGCGAAAGTGATGCAATTACTTTTGAAACGCAAAAGAAGAGTGATGGCTCTAATGTGCATGCGCTCGGAATAAAACGACGTATGTGCCAAAACGAATTTACTCCTTTTTTAACAAAATCAATGAATTAAGTTTAAAACTACTTTGAGTAAACTTTGATATGATAATTCTTTATGTTTTAAAGTAAATTCCATTGAATAACTCTTAAGCGTTGCGCCGTGATGTCGAAAAAAGTAAAAAATAGATTAACTTTGCAATTTTTTTGTATCGAGATAAATTCATTAAATCGTATAAGTATTCCTTTTACATGATACTAGACCAAAGAGTCAAAAAACATATACTAAAATGTTAAGAGTAAACCAGTCGCGCGCTCGAACTCACTGGTGGCCATGGCTAAAAAGCACGCTGTCTCACCTAGCTTCGTGTCTGACAGAGCTAGTATCAGTGATGAGCAGTTAGACGCTAGTCTACATGCGCAACGTCTAGTTCTCACGCACAGAAACACCGTTCTGAACTGATAGGCGCGTAAAAAAAAATCGAAAAGTGCTTTGGAAAATCGAGTTTTATGAAAAAACCACTGCATAAATCAATTATAAATGAAGTTTATTGAACTCTTCGATAACAGAGCTTTGTCGGTACGGTTTTAGTTTTAAAGATTTTACAGGTCTTTTACTACTTATTTACACCCAAAGTTACGTTAAAATTAGCAAGAAAAACGAATCTTTGTTGGCTCATAACTTTTTAATAGCTTTTTATTTTAATATTCTGTTTCCATACAGACACAATTAATAATAAGTCAAAACGATATCATGTTTAACTTTGAATGCACAATGTCAAACAGTGGAGTAATACTCTCCCGAAATTTGTATGGAAAAAATATTGACTAGTGGCGCCTTAAATCCCTATTCCACATACTTAACAAGTTACAAGAAATAGAAAAAACATTTTTTTTCAACATATCCCTTTAAATGAAAGAATTTGGTTTAGATACAATTCAATCATTAACTACTGAAACTACGAAAACTGATCAAATTTTATATTCCGCTTCACATGGGATTTCGAAAAAAAAATCGCATCGGCAAAAATTACGAACTTCCACATTTTTCATCTTCTAATCCCTTTCTGGGATGAGATTTCCAAAAACCCTTCCTCACTACTTACCTTCATTATATAAAGAACTCTAGAACAACATTTCATGAATAGTTCTTTCCGTTCCGTTTCCGTTCCGTAAGTTGTCTGCCAGAGAGTGGATGAATTAATTTAAGAATTTTAAATAATTGTTGGTACCTACCTTACTGCATATACGTTTTCATCTCTTTCTAGTACATAGCACCGAGCTTCCCCATCAAAGCATAAAACAAATAACCACATTTTTACATAACCGTTTATGCAACAAAAATTCTATTAGCCTATTTTTGGCAGCCCTGATAAGTTCTCCCTGCGACCCGCGTCTCGCTAAAGACTGGCAACTCTAGCAGAGGTACGCCCTTTGTTTACCCCTGGCCGTCGCCATCGTAAAACGTTGCTATAAAAATACATTGTTTAATGTATGTCGCTGCAAAACTACGAATCGTGGTCAATTTCAGGTCGTACCTACGTGTTCATATTGTGAGGATTTACCTACATCCCGAAGAGTTGAATGTTTGATAGAAAAATGATTCCTATGAAGCAAGGATTTAATTCATACTACCAACATTGAAACTTCTTAATTAATCAGCCAAACTGCAGTGTATGTTGAAGTAAGCAGCATTGAAAACCGCGTTTTCTCATTGAGTAATGAAAATTTCAGACTAGTCCCGGTTTCATTGCGAAATCCTAGATGCTACTGATTGGTTGGTTAAGGGAATTGACCAGAAGTCAGTAGCATAACAGGAATGTTGTTACTTACTTGTACAGCAACACAAACTCAAACTAAGTCGTAAGCGCCAATACGTTCAGCAAGAATGTTATAATAACTTACTAACCACTTTGTGTAAACAGAATTGTGGAATTCTACCACAGATATAAATAATAGACAAAGACATTACACTATCTGGGAATCAAAGGAAAACATTAAATCGGATGGTTGATACCCACACTGTTTTATAGGTCATTCGGGAGAAATGGCCCAAAGTTATTACGAAACTGTGATTACTTTTGGCACACTTATAGCATACCTTGATTGCTACTAAACCAAACTTATCAGGTTTGCCCAACGACAAATATACGACCGATTTAATTGAGTTCTCTTGACTTAATTCTATCGCGGTCTTCCTCTTCCTCTTTCTCGAAAAGCACGTTATGATGCTCTCTCTCTGCGCCTCATCTCTCCTCGGTCGCGTCGGATTGCGTGAAATCCAATCAGACAGTGAGAAAGAGGGAAGAGAGATTGCACCCATGTCTGCGCACACGGCTAGTCACCGTCGAGATTGGCTGCCATGGCGGAAATGCGGTCTGGAGGACTATAATTCTTTCTTTAGATTTTAAGTTCCCATTTATTCGCCAGTTTACATGCTTTCTCTGACAAAAGTATTTAAGTTAGCAATCGTACCATTACTTTTTCGTGAGAACCTCGTAAAATAATCATACAGACGGCAATCTTAATAAAAATAAACAAAGCTTTGCATCGGACGCCTGTTTCTCTTTCTCGCTCAAACATAAACTCAAATTATTCCACATCGCAGTCCTTATTTGTTAGATACCAAAGATACCAAATTATGTACTGTCTAGTAAACAGACAAGCACGTAATGTTTCACTCACTATTCATCTCGGAGCATCAACCACTCATGGCAGACATCCCAGCACATTTTCTAAATAAGAAACTCCGTGTAAATTTGAGTTGGTTATGTAAACAAGTTATGCACTTTCTCACGCTCGCCCGCTTTGAATGCACAAAGCCAATTTTCCACAAGAGCAAAAACAACACAAATTCAATTAGGGAAATGGTTTCTGTTTTGCGAAACAGGAGGTTGGAATTTATAGGGGTAATGTAAATAGTGGTGCTGAGTTCCAATCAACAGATTGAACCCGTTACACTGCTGGTGAACATAATGTATCAACTGCTGCAGACGGAAGGAAGCCTCGAGATTTATGTGTGATTGTATTGCTTCCGGTGCTTTCAAAAGATTCAATTACATTGAAACATGTTTGTCTGAATATAACTTTATAATTTATGGCGTTTTGCAAACGTTTGCTGATGCTATAACTGACACTTTAAAAGACGCAAGTCGCATAATGCAATTGCCATCGACAAAATACCAAAAGAATTTGCTGTATTAACAAATGTGCTACCGCGAAACAAGTTAATTATTCAAAATGGAGTATTTGCGTCACAAAGAAATACCATAGTTATGCAATATAGAGAATACGGGCGGAAAAGAATAAAATACATAGGTATGTTCGAAACTAGCTAGCCGAACCTGAACACAATAAATAATCCATTTGACAAAACACAATCAAAGCTATACGAAGTTGCTAAATTATATTACCAATAATGTCAGTCTTAAAGCCCAAGTTAAACAGTAAAACCGGACTTCACCTACACTAGGGCATGAACACACGTGCTGCGTCCAATATCGATCGACTTTGTGCTTTCATCGGCTTAACGCTGTAGACCACGAAGGCAAAATGGCGGGTCCATCAAAAATGCGGGACACCCGACTGCATTGACATTCAATGAATCTTGAATGTGTTTAATACATCGAAATTGCACAATTAAGACCAGGAAGTTGAATTGTGTATTGACATAATCAAAGAAAATGAGACAGCTGAATCGTGGAATTTTGTAAGGGGAGATTTTTATTACAATTGTTTTATTGCATCTTCAGTAATTAGTATGCAGGGATATGGTCAACAATAAAAAGTATATGACGTAAACCTGATTAAATCGTTTATAGTTTTATTTGAGTTCTGAAACTATAACTATTTTTGCCGCTAAGCAGCACTACTATGTATGTGCCGATATCGTTATGACATGGATGCATTGCAATATTTGTAAAGGGCATATCTTAGAAGTACGTGATTAATAAGGCTACCGTTATCAACATCAACTGATGCATCTGTGAAAATCTCACCGTGAAACCTTAAGTGATCAAGTGAGCTGATCCTCCACCTGATGCTAACGATTGACACAATTGACAGCTTACTTCAAGATCACTTCACCTAAGATTTCACAGAATAGATCGGCTGGTGTGAAATCTGTCAGTTCCATTACTTTTTCAATAATGGTTCTTTAGAGTTTCGTGTGTTAGAGCCCTAAATTTCGCAATATTGTCACCGGAATTGCAAAATTGCTTATGAAACATGACTGTCGCAATCTCGAGTCGTTATTAGTAATGCTTATAATATTATGCATGGGTCCGTCACGTAACTACTCGGCTAATCGTGAATTAGATATGATACAGACGAAGTACCATGTAGTTAGTTTTTACATTCACTTTGTCCTAAGTTGTGCAATGTGGTGTCGAAACTAGACATGCGTCGAGATAAATATGTCCCTTTGGTTGACAAATTGTGTGAAATATAGAATTTATGTGTTGGAGAGAGCATTTCTTAAAGTATTTCCTTTCAAGGCTTTAAAATAGTAACAACTAGAAGAGGAATAAAAGGAAGGAACTGGTAACTTTAGTTGGATCCATTATCTCATATCTATTGTATACATAAACAAACTTACATATATAAAAATAAAGAATAATGAACAGCCAATGAAATAGATACGTTGCTTTACAAGTATTGAACGTACACATACAAGGATCTTTGAAAATTGTGAAAGTATAAATACGGTTTCACAGGAAATTGGATACCATTCCGAGGTACAGAACACAGTTGTCGAGGAAATCGAAAACCTGAAGGACTTGAGTGCTCTCGGACTTGTGCTATTGTTATATCTTGACAAATACGATGTTTCTATACGAGAATCGGAAAATTTATAGTTTCAGTACCTAAGTAAGATAGTCTAAAATACGTAGTCGACGTAAAGCACGATTTAAAAGAAAATAGAAGAAAGATAATATAAATGTAACCTAACACCAACTTAAGCACATAAGCCACTCGTATAAGCAATATTCACAGCGACATGCCGACGCCCCACAGCTACACACCAGTTACGAGCCAGTGCAAAATACCCAGTTTCACTAGAACAACATTATTTATGCACCATTCAGTATAAGGTTCTATATTACATCGCAATTCGCACCACACCGTTTGTTAGTGGAACATGCAAGCAATTTGTTCCGAAATTGAACCACGTTCTAAAGAGTACGTTTTTGTTCTCTCAAACACAAAAATGTGCATTGTTACGATCGCCTGCACACATAGCTCCTGAAGCGGCTGCTACATTTGCGTTATTGTGGGCGCAGCCGGCGAGGCCTGAAATGAGGGCGCCGGATCGATACAGGCAGACTGGCAGACACAACAGAACGTTCGGCAGCCGCGCACTCAGCCTTGTTTTGCGTCTAGGACCTCCTCCCTTCCCCTCCCTTCTCTGCACATTAAGAGCCTTCAAAACAACCCATGCGATGTGATAACGACTTTTTGGAGAACTAGAAATAACAGCTGCAACTGCAATGAAATGTATCCCAAAGGTGTAATGTTCAGTCCATGTTGGAAATAGTTTTCAAGATTCTGAAAGCAAAGATTCAAAATGTGTTCTGGTGGTCGTTCCGCTTTGTTTATGTGTCGTGAGAATACACGTTCTCTTATTTCTTTTTAGTGCAATCCCGACCTCGCAGCAGGGTCCGTTTAACCGTGTCGCTTCGGTAGCGAGCACCGATTGCACGCGCTGTGTTATTTACCTGTACTCTTCGTATTGAATACAAATACTTGATGGCTCATTTTGAATATTCAATAACATCTTCGATTCTGCTTACAAACACTTGCACTTAAAATATAAATACTCTTTGGCATGAATCGGACATTGTAATTATCTAACGACACTGAATGAAGTCTACATGTGGTAGTCCATGATAAAATATTTTTTATGATAATGTCATTTACCTAGCCTTTTCCCAAATATGTTAGGATCGGCTTTCAGTCTAACCGGATGCAGCTGAATACCAGTATTTTACATGTTACATGAAGCGACTGCCTATCTCACCTCCACAACCCAGTTACTGGGTAAGACTGGTTGTCCGACTTTTGAGCCTGTGACGACCCATAACGACTGCAAAAGATCCACCTATGCCAGCCGGGACCAACAGCTTAACGTGCTTTCCGAGGCACGGCCCCTCCGTGCCTCTTGTTATGTAAAGATGGTGACCCATCTACGGACCAACCGCGGCAAACGTAGCTTAACCTGATCGATCGACCCGTGCGGCTGTTTTTAATTAGCCACAAGCCCCTTTTTTATGGTAACGACTCGTTCTATAAACTCTTGATGGTTGTTCCGTAGTTTTAGAAGTGCTCCAAGCCAAATATTCAAATAGGAGCTAGTTACGTTTATTTCTAGTAATAAGGAAACATTTGAATAAGGATTTCCTACAAACTATTGATAACGGTTCGATAGAATTGTTATTTCTGTAAATATTCCTTTATTACAAACGTTTATAGCAGTTTTATTTGGCGAGATTGACTATAAATATCTGCGTTATACCATAACTCGTTCGTAATGGTAGCGTTACAGTTCCGTACAATAAATTTTAACGTTGGTAACATTTCTGTTTTGTGTCTCCTGATTAATAGACGAATGTTTCTGTATTTTCTTTTATTAAATCAAGCTGGTAGCTGGTAGATATTTGCAAAAAGGTTCGTGAAAATCGTTGATGCTTTGTGAGGTAACATTGAGTTGTTTTATTTTACCGGTTCAATTTCTTTGTCTAAAACATTATTCTTTATTTACTTCGGAATACATAATTCTAAGAACTATTCAAACTCAACTAGTATTAGGTATGGCGTACTACATGGCTATTTTCCTTGTGAAGGTAGTCGACACGCATTGCATAAACAAAAAACATAGTTTTGACAGTGCAAAATACTGCAGGCAATGCTCAAGAGTAAAAACATGCTGCTATCAAAATCCAACAACTGCACATACGAATTAGCATTGCCTGTGAGCACCATTAACCTGATTCTCTTTGTTGACTTACGCGGGACGACTCGCAGCTGATACGTTCTACTGCCTACTTTCAGACGTACGGAAATTAAACACCTGGTAGGAAGCACAAACAAATAACTTATCATGATCCATGTGTCTTATGTCTATGTAAAAAACTAATCGTTTTGATTGTACATGGATTATTTTGAAGGGCCCAGGTTTAGAGCAATTTCTTCCTGTTCTTAAAGACCCCATTAAATGGTCTATTACAAAACTATGCTTGGTTGACCGCTTTCTATTTTTGAGTAACCAAGTCCTGATAGTAAGATATAAGAAACCGAAACAAATAAAACAGTCGATACTTAATTTTCTTTTGCTTCTTTCTAAGATTTAGCTGTCTGACAGTACAAAGCTAAAACAATGAATGGAGACACTACAGAACTTATATTGCTACCTATCTAGTGCACTAGGTATCTAGATAAATTGCACATTTGGATGTGATCAGCTTACAGACGGTACTATCGCTCTACTTTTCCGTGCAATACCGCTGTAGCAAGCTAAATAAGTTTACGAGTTTCTTTCTATGTAAATCTAAAACGATACATTTCTGTTTCTAGAATACATAAACTATAATAAATAGTTGACATTTATGAATACGGTAAAAGGAAAACAGTTATTTAGTTGAAAAATGGCACAAAAAATGACCTACTGAAGAGGATTTATTGAACAGTGAGCACTAAGCTTGATGTATAGGCAGAAAATATAAATACAGCAGCTGGAACATTTTTCAGGGTTGAAAATTTTTAAGCTCTTTTGTTTATACTTAATTAAAAAATTTCGTAAATAACAATTTAACTCACGCATGTCCTGATTGTGGATATACGGGTGTGGGTCGCAGCAGCAGCCGTCATATCTCGGAGCAAATTCTTAATTAAATTTCTACGCAATAAATCTGTGTGTGGCGTAGTGGGCGTTTATTTATAGCGACCATAAACCGATGCACAAAGGACATCATCCAGATAAATCCCATGTAACTATACACGATCCAAACACACTGCCTATAATGTTCCCACTGCTGGGACACAGGCCTCCTCTCTGTGAGAGGGAAGGAGCCGGAATCCACCACGGGGGCCCAGTGCGGGATATCTCATGTAGGTATTCGAATTTTTGGTTCTAGGACATAACAGTTTCCTCTTGATGTTTTCCTTCACCGTTTTGAGAGCAGCAAACAAATGAGTAATGTAATGTAGTGCGATTTTTACGAGACTTTTTACCGTCATTATTTTAAAAGTCGATTTAGGTGTCGTTGACTTATTGTACAGTCATGCATGATCGTCATAACCAAAGAAGGGATGGCAAAGATATTTTTTTATAATTAAAATCAAATTGTTTAAGTGTTTTCTGCCCACTGCCTTATCCTTTATTCAAATTAAGGCCTTGCTGAATGCTATTATTACTTGAAAAACAATCCTCTTGTGTAATAATTTTGCAAACTAATTGTGTATAAATGTCTGTAGGTAGATAAGTTATAGGAAAATACAAGGTCTTTTGAGACGTTATTGTCATAAAGGAATATACAAATAATAATTCTGTTAATACTTTTTTGTCAATAATTAATATGGCATGCGTTAACTGCAAAAAAATTAGACGCAATTTGTCATATTCGCAAGGCCAAAATAACTTGCCTGGCAACTTCGTTTTTTAGTGGCTTCTTAGTGTTATACTTATAGAATCGCTTAAGCACGTTTAGCACAATACCGTATACCTATGATTATGCATAATAAACTACAGAACTAATAAATAATAAAATACACACTTGAATAGATACGAATATATCGTTCGCAAACAACTCTAATAAAGCTGAAAGCAATTTAGCATCGTAAAAATATTCTATTGAGCGAAATTTAAAGAGTTTCCAATAATATTCGAAGGGAATGCAGCTGAACATGAAATAGGAGTAAAACTATTATGCAAACAGTCTAACTTGAACGTACGAACAATGAACAATTGGAACTTTATGTTAGAACTTATAACTTTGTCGTTTGAGGGAGCGAATTTTGATGTTTCGGTGTCTAAATTTCCACCATCTTCATACATATGATATTATCTTGATTAAGTTTTATTAGATGATCAAATAATATTTTTGTTTTTATCTGAATAAAACCTGTGGATTTGTTTCTTAAATGTTTGTCACATTTTCATTTCAGGAGTTCTAAAGCACTTAAAAAAACTTCTACTTTTATCCCGGCTCATGCTAACTCCTGAATGGGAAAGTTTTCTTTGTCGGTAAATCTGTTACTAAAATCAAGGAATATTTTATTTCAAGCTTTTTTTGTATCAGCATCGCATCGTCTAAACTAGTTCCACCATATTCTTTTCTCTTCTAGATCGTAGTCTTAATATTACACTATCGTTGTATGTTATTCGAGTAAATTCTAGTTTAATCACACAAACCAGTAAATTGTACAGTTTGCGTGTGAAAACAACAAAATGAAAGCTCCGTTTCGTCGGACGCAAGGTCCCTCCGCCCTTGCCTCAGCCTTGCACTTTGATTAGCCTTGGTTTTATCAATGCATTTCACCATTATGGAACTGTGGAATGTTCTAGAAATTCTCAGAGCTCCCTTTGAATAGAATAACTATTTGAGGAGGACGTGACAATGTTTTCGTTGGCAATTTTGACGTTGCGAGATATGCGAATAATATGTTTTAGGAATATTACTTTCGTTTTCGTTCAGACAATATTGTATTTGTATCTTTATATGTCATCCAGTTGGCAGTTAATTTTAAGGAAACAATAACCTTAACCTAAAGCCTCACTAGTCACCACATATCAGGAACTTCTGACGCTAAAATAAAATATACAAAACTAGTATTTACTCATAGTACTATTATGTAATGCCGTTAAAATTGTAGCATCAGCGCAAGTACATGAATATATGTTAAGTATAATTTATCACTGTACCATTACACATAGGGGACCGAGACTGATTCTCCTTAACACAGGTTACTTTGTAATCTAGCTAGGGGAACAGTGCTTCACCCACTCGATTGTAGACTACCTAACATATTCTATAAGATCTTTACTATAACCATGTAAACCTACTACAATCTTTCTGTTTTGAGTAAATAAATTTATTATTTATTATTATTTATTTATTTGCCCTTTCGCAGGCATGCATAACGACCTCTGCACAGCCTTTATTTACAAAGAAATACAACCCATCACCAACGATAGTTTACGTACACGTTTTAAGCTCAAAATAGCGTTCCTTTATTAGCAGAGCTGTCTACAAGTTTATCTTGTACAGCATCAGCACCAATAATCTTAAAGTATACAAACATCGAAGGTATGCAGATTTTAATCTTCGCGCTGTAACTAGAGAACAAAGAAAATAAAAGTATATTGTACGAAGACACACAAGCAGCCATTAACATGGGTATGGTAGAATTATAATGTATTGAAGCTAAACGATAGATGTAAAATGTTCAATAAGAAAATCTATGTAAAGGATTCCAATTCAAAACATGTAGGGAATAACTTTATGGACACTCACTTCCTCGCACTCGACGATTTTAACGTTTCGTTACAAGCAAACAAAGCAATTCGTATTTGAGTAAGTAATATCGGAGGTAATACTTGATATCGAATTCTCCCTTTTTGTACATTCGTTCTTATTATTTTCCGGTGGGAACTGCGAATTTCATGAAGACACGTGTCTTCTCTAAGTAAAAATGAAATGGGTAGAAAGGAAGAAGGAAGCCTTTCATCTCGGAAATAATGGAGGAGTTTGGAGCCTAATAGTCGTCTGAGATGTTTCTCAAATTAAGATGGATGCCATAACGGTTAGATGGGTCATTCATAAATCTAATTTGACATCAAAGGAGATACAAGCGAACTTTTCCGTTTTATTACAAAACACAATCTAACTTTAGTTCTAGCCTATATCTTTGAGCCAGTATTATTATTTCGATCTGAGCAGAGTTCTTAATACTAAAATGCAAATTATCACCGAACTAAGCTGTATTCTTGCCTAAAGAATTGCATTACTAATAACAGTTAGGTTCTTAATTAAATAAATGACTCGGTGGTTTAAACCTGATCTAAAGAAAAACCTTGTTTTGTAATAAGTGGGTTGTTGTTTACTTTCTGGATCGCTTGAAGCACTTACCTATTTACTTTTTTTCTACTTACTATTAATTTTATTATGTCATTTCGTTAATTTTGCTCCATTAATCTATCTATAGTATGCTCTATCTCTCTGTCCGTCTGCTACCTTTTCACGCCTAAACCACTAAACCGAACTTTATGAAATTTGACACATAGGCAAATTTTCATCCTGGATCGCAGACGAAAGCTAATCTCAAATACATTTTATGTACACACGGCGACACATCAAGCTATACATTTCCAGTTTTAGCTACCCTCGCATTGTATAGATTTTTCGTACAATCTGAAGTCAGCTTATACTGGTTGTGTATAACTTGATGTGTAGCCGTGCGTGCGTACCCGTACAAAGCCAATAGTATGTAAGTATATAACTAATATTAATCCTACCATCTACGTCCTCCGTCCTCTTCTCTCTTCTCTCTCTGCAAACATTGTCGGTAACCGTACAAAGGTGAGATTGTGTAAACTTTCATACAGGCTCCTTATTAGTTTATCCACACCGGCAAAATTAGAGGAACTCAAAAAAAAGGTGCCCTTTTTTAAATACTTGTGGGTATTTCGACAAGTGGTTCCGTTATTTGAATGAGTACCCTTTTTTCATATAACATTATTAGCTTTTTTGTCATTTTTCAACCCTCTAACAAAAATTATACCCTCTTAAGTGTTTGTTGACACTTTAAGCTTCTAAGTGTTTTTGATAAGAAAGGTGGTTTATGCGTGAGTGATTTGCCTGCAACTGAAGTCGCCAGGGCTGTAACAATGATTGAGGAAGGTCACACCTACGGTTCAGTCAGTCGAACGTTGGGTGTATCAGTATCCGTGATCTACCGTAATGTGCAACGTTACAGACAGACAGGATCTTACGTGCGCAGGCGAGGGCAAGGCAGAAATCGTGCAACCAGTGCCGTAGACGACCGTTTTATAAGGGTGCAAACTTTAAGAAATCGTCGTCAAACGGCTGTTCAGACTCGAAATGCCTTAGAAGAAGTGCGTAACGTACGTGTTAGTGAACGAACAGTGAGGAGAAGGTTAGATGAAGTTGGTTTGAAGTCATACGTGCCAGCAAAAGCGCCAAAACTTGAAGTGAGCCATAGAGTAGTAAGATTAGCGTTCGCTCGTCAGCATCAAAATTGGTCCGATGAGTGGAGTCGAGTTTTGTTCTCCGACGAAAGCCGTTTTTGTGTAAATTTCATTGACGGAAGGGAGAGGATGTGGAGATATCGAGGAGAACGTTACCATCAAGCAAATTTGTCCGAAACAACGGCTTACGGTGGAGGGTCTGTTATGGTGTGGGGCGGTATAAGTTTGACGGCAGGCACCGCTCTGGTCATTATTGATGGCGGTTCTTTGACTGCACACAGGTACATAACTGAGATCCTGGAACCCCATGTTATACCTTTTGCCCCATTCATAGGCTCAAATTTCGTGTTTATGCACGATAACGCACGGCCCCACACTGCGCGCATAGTGTGTGATTACCTTAATGAGACTGGTGTAACCCAGATGGACTGGCCAGCACGATCGCCGGACATGAATCCGATAGAACATGTCTGGGACATGATTGGAAGGAGGATTCGTGAAAAAAAAAGAAATCCTGCCCCTAGGAATGTTGAAGACCTGAAATTAGCGCTGGTTGAAGAATAAGACACTTTGCCTCAGGAAATGATTGAAGGTGTCATCAAAAGCATGGCTAGACGTATCCAAGCCCTTATAAGGGCGCGTGGAGGTAACACGCGCTATTAATTCTTTTATTTTATTTTAAATTTAACTCTGTTCTTGGGCATTAAAAAACATAAAAATTTTACAGACAAGCGCATTTTTTTATTTTTTATTAAATAAATCCTAATAAACCCCACAGTTTGTTTTTTTCTTGCATAAAATAAACGAACAGACTCAATTGAAGAAAAAACATTAAATAATAGACATTCAATCTCAAAAAATAATGTATTTTCGTTGTGTTCCTTTAATTTTGCCGGTGTGTGTAGTTACCACTTTCGAAATGGTTAACGAAGCTCTGTCAAACATAATCAAACTGGTCTCCCTCATAATAAATTGTGCCCATATTCGTTGGTACGGACTAATAAAAGAATTGTGCCCATTGAGTCGTGTTGGGCAACGTTTGACGCAACTAAATCGAACAATATGTCTACTAAGACATAATCTGATTGATACCTTTGGCACATTGACATGATGCATTAGATTACAAAAGAGCTTGTGACACAACTGAACATCTGTAAATCTTTGTCAGTACCGAACATGTCTTTTGTCCCAAAATGGATGCTAATTAATCTTGATCAAAGACGCAAAACCGGAATTAGTACAGTCACTACTCACTATATACTTGTACGTAGATAGGGAATCCAATTTATTTCCAAACTATGTTCAAGATTATGTAATCCGGGCCTTGATAGTATTTGAATTTATTCTCGCTAATAATGTGATTTTTCATTGAAATGGTTTGTTATTATTTAACTCTGTTTATACTTAAAATTTCTTAATTCTTTTCCTTGAAAGCTTGTCAGTCAGATATTAACTCTGTATATTTAAAATCTCAGCATGTAGTGGAATCCTTTTCGTAAAAGAAGTGGTAGTGTGGCGAACCATCGAGACGGTACGATGCGCCGATAAAATAGCTACGTGATTTCCCCGCTCGGGATGCTGCAATCTTTTCATCTTTCCCTATCCGCCCGGATCGTCTCGTGTTCCAGCAAAGACGCAGTAAACACACGGACTGTCATCTGGCAGGAATATCCGACGACTTTACATTCAGACTAAGTTTAGAAATCGCATTATTGAAGCACTCCCTCGCGGATATCAGTACCGTATTGCCAGTCTCAAATATCTTGAATCAGGCGAACAGATTTATATATTTATTGTTACTTGATACCTTATTTTCTAGCATTTTTATTGCTAGAAATTCGTTTCTTGTTTTCTATAGCTATTGCTGAAAAGCAATTCTCATTTCTCGCAGACAATAAAGTGAAAATGCAGTTTTGTTAGAGAGACGTCCCGATCCTTGATTCGTTCAATTGCACAAGAGTTCTGCATTCGTAATATAAAGTGGGTTGGTTGAGCATTCTCAACCAAACGACATTTCGTTTAACTTCTTTAAGTGATGAAAGTTCTCCTCGACGAAACTGCCTGTGGGTAAATGAGTGTCCGTTTAATTAAAACATATGTCGCAGAAAGAGCAATTTTTCCAATTCACCTGTACGTAATCCGCCATACCAGGAATTCTTCTTAAAAACTGTGTAATAATGTCGCATACATTTTTAGCGTTCCTAAGCAGTATATATTGCGCGGTGCTCACTTTAAATTTTATTAATATTACGTAAAACGACCCACAAACACAGCTATAAGTCCCGTGGGAACTATAACAATTTGTTCGCAATCACCTGAGCCCGGTGTCTGCCTACCATGCGCTCAACTCAATAATGCATGAAGCCCGTCAGTCGTCCGCTGCGCTGAACAGACTCTCTAATTACGGCGAACAACACAAACGGTTTATTCCCACCTCAGGGCACGGTTATCGAACCCTCCACCTAGAAATATGCTATGCCTACATAAATGTATATTATAACAAGGCCATTAGTCTACAGTGACGCAATAGCAACAGCACGAGTGATATATTGGAGAGCCAGTGACCTCGCTCAATATATCACACGGTGCTGCTGGGTCGCAACACTCGTAAATTCTATTTCCGCGTCATCGACAATTCTTTAATGCCTCAGCAGCGAACGAGGGCCACAATGCTTTGCATATATATTGTGACAACCTGCATGAGTCAAATAGTCGGCGCGCGCCATGCCGGCTGCGACACTACATCAGTGCCATCGAGAGCGAGCTGCATGCGTTCCGGAATGTTCTCAGGACGCCGTCGCGGCACCTCCTCGTTCTCTCCATAATACTTTTATACGAGAGTATATGCGCTGACCGCACCGAAGATACTTTATACGCGCGTCTCCGCCTGAACCACCGAACCGCACCGGATTTATTTCACAGAATATTTTCTGAGCTCCAACTCTCTTGTATAGTACTGCGCATAAATCAGACGATCGCAATCGCGATGACTAGCGAGTCTTCGCGATGAATATTTTCTGGAAGGAAAATACAGAACCGAGCTTTTCCAGTAAGGAACGAGCTAGCACTTACATTCTTTCGATTGCTCTTCGCGTATTTTATTCTAACGTTATCGTAATGAGTCATAAAAGTTTATTGCTCACGTCGTAAAAGTGAATCCTTCGTTGGGTCTGAACTGTGAAGGTAGGATGCGATGAGGCGAGAACGTTGATGTTACGAGTGTGAGACAAAGCTCACACCGCGGTGCCGACACCAATCGGTGCCAATTGTCGAATAATGGAAAGATTGAGAGAGAAGATACGATTTGTGAAAAATTAGGAAGTGCAGCGCCACAGGATGCAATTTAGTTTAATGATCACAGTGGCGCCGCTGGTGCTTGCTTTTATTACTCTAAAATTCATTTGTATGAATAATTTTCCATCTCAAATCTTATCGTTTACAAACTTTATCTTTGAAGGCAAAGAATAAAGAATGAGCGAAAAATAAATGAGTTTGAGCTAAATACCAATTCTTGAACAAAACGGTAATATTAATCGTGCTTTAGCTGCTGCACTTCGTTAATGAAGCTGCCTTCTAAACCGGCACACTTGCATTCGCTCTGATGAAGCGAAAGTATATCAGGTCAGCCTTTAGGTAACTGCTGATATTTATAGTACTTATAACATTTAAAAATATCAACTTTCATTGGCAACAACGCATGTTGCTGAAAAAACGAGAGCAAAAAGATGCGCCTGCGCACCGAAATGGTGTCAGTGTTAACACTTTTATTTTTCAAGTGTTTAGAATACATTTGCGTATCGTTTTCCATGGAGAGGCTGTTACGCATTGGATAGTAACATGACGATTACGTTGTGTTTATGTCTGCGTGAAGAGGTACACGTTGAGAGAAAGCCCGGCGACATTGGGCCGGTATCGGCAGAAGTGGGTTGGTGCAGGCGGCGGCGGCGGCGCGCGCGCAAGTAGGTGAGCGTGTCGAGGTCGTGACGTCACCCGCTTTCTCTGCGAGCGCGTTGTGCAACCGCGCCCGCGCCGCTGCTAAGGTGCTGCTCACTGCAATCAAAGTCATTGCACCCTCATACGTTTTATTTTGGAGATATTACTGATACACGGCAATCAATAATTACTGAATATCTTAAAAACAAAAAACAATCGTTATGCAACTTGGTGAAATACCTACTTATACGTATAACTATGCGTCTCGTACATAATCAAATCATATCCTCAATTTGTCATTCCAATCAAAATTTTCTAGGGTAAATCTAGACTTAACCTAACATAACTTATCACTTAATTCCTACACATACATTCCTTAATTACCAAGATGTGGGTTATCCTCTTGCTACGTCATCAAAGAAAGGAAAACCGAATGATTCAGCGATATCTCCACCACGGAGGCGTTATTTTCATTTCTAATGAATTTTCCTTTTCTCAAACGTGTTGCCTTGGCTTATTAAAGGTGCGGGGTATTTGCTTAACACACATAAATGGCAATCGATCGCAATGTCTTTCGTTCATCTGACAGTTCAGCCATGTTCATCGCGTCATTTACGTTGTTGAGCAGACGAATTTTTCAAACCTATGGCCTCGCTGTAATACAAACGAATGGATTTATTTAATTATGTTAAAGGATAGCTACGGAGATAATTTATTTATTCTTAGGAAACGAACTGTGATGGAACAAGTAACGTTATATTACTTTGTCTTGTTAGTCAATGTTATTCTTTACCTTCATTATGTTATATTACATCTTTTTTTGGGATAATTTATTTATTGATCAATGTTTGTTAAGTACGATTGATCAGAGAGGTCTTTTTCCCAATTAAATAGGGTTGGGTCGTATGATTTTCCAGTTGTGGCTAAGTTCTCAGTATTTTCCAAATGACAACAGTCCGACCTCTTTGTTCTCTAGGGTATAACTAAAGCCATAGTTTAAAATTCTGACCTTATTGGATGATATAATTATAACTTACAGTTATAAGGTTCAATGAGTTTACAGACCTTTGGTACTAAGTATTGCCACAGTCGCACCGCGCACCGGTCAAAACTGTGGTCCTTTGAGACCGGAAAGTTTATATAGTCCTCGTATGGCAAAAAAAAAATATGTTAAGAGCAGTGGTGGCCCAATCTTAACGGCGGCAACTTAAAGAGTCGTGGTCGTAGGTTCTAAAACAGACAGGTGCGTTACTTCGTGTAAATTATTCCATCAACACTGCTCTCAAAAACCGTGAAGGAAAACATCGTGGGGAAACCGGCATGTCCTAGAATCTAAATTCGAAGATATGTGACATCTACCAAACGACACTAGGCCCGCGTGTATATCCGCTGGGATACAGGCAAACTATAAAACATTATCAGTCTATAATGTTTTCCGCTGTGCACTGCTGTGGGAACATTATAGGCTGACTATATTTTATAGTTTCTTGAAAAATAGGTAAAAAATCCTCTCTCTATTCAGCAATAATGCTAAGTAGCCAATGGGATCGTTGTTAAACATTTATCTATTATATCATTATTACAATATGCAGATTTACTAAATTATATTTCACTCAAAGCAGCGCACGCTGTTCCACAGAAATCGTATGTTTTGCATATTCACATTTTATGTTTCGCCGTAAAATGTTAAAGTTACAAAGATTATTGTGGAAACCATAAAATATGGACAATCTTACTTACATGGATCAAACACACACACCCCCCAGAGACATACAAAAAACATAGTTTATGTCGGAGTAAATAAGGCCCAACATTCGGATTAATTCATAGTTAATCCTGGTTTCGGTTGAACCGATAAGTCTTCAAGAAGGTCATACGCAGATAATCTTGTGGAGGACCGATAGGATTAAATCATGACCCGAAGAATAGTACATTGCTCTTTGACAGACAACTGTAGGAGGTGAACATAATTTAGACCCACGCTACAGCGTCAGACATGTTTCAAACATTTAAGGTGACATGTTGAAAAAAATGTGGTCTTCCTATTTCGTGTAAATTGGTAAGTATGTGAAATAGGGATTTAAAATTTTAGTATATGTTTTTTGACTTTTTGGTCTAGTATCATGTAAAAGGAATTCACGATTTTTTTTCTGGATAAAAAATATTGCAAAGTTATATCTATTTTTTTATTTTTTTTTACATTACCTACAGCGACAACGTAACGCTTAAGAGCTATTCAATGAAATTTACGTTAAAACAGAGAATTATCATATCAAAGTTTACTCAAAGTAAATTCATTTATTTTGTTAAAAAAGGAGTAAATTCGTTTTGGCACATATGTCGCGTCGTTTTATTCCGTGCTCACGCACGTAATAGCCATCACTCTTGTTTTGCGTTTCAAAACTAATTGCATCACTTTCACTCGCTTAGTAGGTTTTCGAGGATTTTAGATTTATTTATTTATTTATTAAAACTTACAGCTAAACAGATACAGTAAAAAACAGAATATTCAAAATAAGGCCAATTACAAGTTTCCACGTGTAGTAAAAGATTTTCGAGGTAACGCCTGAGCACCGTCGCTGACCACTAATAGGTAGTCGATTTGCGGATATACTAAGTCTAATATCATCATCATCCTAATGATCTTAATATCTTGATTTATTTGAGGTCAGCGCTGCACGTGTTTGAGGAGCAATGATGGCCCAGTAGTAACGGCCCGACTTTCAAGTTGTAGGTCGTGGGTACGAACCCAAGCAGGCGCTTTACTTTGTGTATATTATTTCATCACCACTGCTCTAAAAATGGTGAAGGAAAACTTCGTGAGGAAACCGGCATGTCCTAGAGCCAAAAATTCAAAGACATGTGACATCTACCAACCCGCACTGGGCCCGCTTTGTTTTGAATCCAATCAGAACCGCTTATCAGATTGATACGAAACGGCTATCGGATTATTCAAGGTGCTATCCATAGAAAATAAATTACGTCGGGAAATAAGTGAGGCTAATGACCTGAAAAACTACTCCTGTAACTGTAATTTGGAAGAGTGTCTAACAGATCAGATTATACATGACATGTTTTTGCAAATTTAAAAATACATAAACTAGACTCGTTGTGTACCTACTATGTAGTTAGGTACCTACTTACATACATCTTATAACAAATTATACCACCGCAGACTGGTTCTTTATTGTTGATTTTAAAAGATCTGAAATAATTCTCCGGTGTGTGATACAAAATGACAGAGAACACAAAAGGACTTCGACCACAACTTCAAAATAGATACAAACTTCAAAGAAAAATCTAGTCATAAATCGTTTAAAATTTACGTGAAAATTAAGTAAGAAAACATATTTTTCTCTTAAAAATAAAACTTTTCCCGTAGGTCCTAAAACTGTCTAAAACGGACCGCACCCACATCACAAAGATGTTCGACTGACACCTCATTTTCAAAATCGATCAAGCAGTTTCGACACTTTCATTTAACATACATACATATACACAGTGTGACGACTGTTAAAGGGTTATGAACCCTTTCTTTGTCGTTGTCACGTAAAACAAGGTAACGTTATTCAAGAAAACAAAACGGAACTACACCAGTACCAAAATACAACCCATAAACCCATGTACCCATTTTACGATCTACACAATGCACAAGCAATTGTTAACATCCCGGTATTGGCGTCATCCTGAAGCGATCCTGGTTAATCCCGGGACGTTGCGGTTTATTACCGCGATCGCCTGATACACCAACTAGATTTACTATCTAGTTTGCTGAAATTTAATCTCACTGACCAAGGCGACCGGTGCAGTGTTGGCCAGAGCGAGTAATTAGAACTAGCCGTAATTGTGACAAAGAATGAGTTTACATGCGTTTATTAGACAGGGTCAATAAAATTTTGTTTCTCTAGCAGTCCAGATGATGAGTAAGGCATTTTATAAGAGCAAACATCCTTTCCAAAGAACATTAAAAAACGATAAAGGGCAGAAGATGATAATAATATTGGCTTTAGGTAAAACCATTTCCGAGAAAAATGCAAAGAAAACGACTTGGGATCTTAGCTCACGAAAAACATTTAACAAGTGTCGTTTTTTTTTTTGTGTAGGTACTAGTACCTACATACACAAAAAAAAAAACTTCAAACTTCAACTGCATAAGATATCCCTTTTTCAGAACATTGAAACATATTTTCATTATTTAGCGCCCCTGTCGAATAAGTTGAGCTGGTAGATTATTTAATAAGACTAGTCGTTAATACAAGTTTTATTTATATCTGTAGATATTTTATAAATACACACAGTTAAGGACAGGATTGCATAGAACTTTTCTTCTTCGCTGTGAAATAATCAGAGTAAAAGGTTCCAGGCCAAGAAGAGAGTGTCCTAAGTTTAGATGACCTCGAGTGTCGGTCAATGTACAGACGCCAGCACATCAAGCTACCCGAAACTGTCAATTTTTCCCAATCAACTTTGAACCTTATGCCTTAGCGATAAAGTCGAATCTATTAAAGAAATTTGACAGATTGTAGTAGCTTGATTTGCTGGCGTCTGTACTTTGATGCTGTTTGTTAACTATCCATTAGTATTTCGAAGATTCATTAGTCATTTCATTAAACGTTGTGTCCGTCGAAAATATAATATCAAAACACACCAAAGGGTTAGGCAGTAGTATACCTATAGTACATCTACACTTCGCTAGTTACCTATGTTTGATGGAAAAACACTTTTGCCCGACCTGAGAATCGAAACCAAGACGTTGTGCTCAGCAGTAGCGTTTGCGACCACTAGACAACGAGGCATTCAGTCAAAGTATTGGAATAAAACTGAAAAATATCACTATTATCATCTTTATTCTACGTTTCCCACTTCATCAGCACTGAAATTCAGATCCAACTTAAGCTTTTCATGCAAGGCAACATTAAGTAAATTAATGGCATTTGTAGTTACTATTAGTTCTTTATTAGAAGTTATTTTATGATTATTACACTTCCATGTGCCATTCGGTTATTATTGCTAATAGTATCTCTATTAGCGCTTCATTCGATCTGGGTTGAAATGAATACCATTTGACCACTAAGTATTATGGACATTTAAAGCTGAAAGCAGAATATTTCACTCTACATTTTCAAATATTAGGTATTCAATTCGTTGATGTTTAAACTTATACTGGCAATAACAACTTTTTATAACCAAGAATAAATCTGAATGACATTTACGTATAATTCAGTCATACCTGAAACATGCCTAAAACCTATTGAAACTCGGTTTGGGAGGTCTCAAATTATTTGAATATTATAATTTGTTACATAAACTATCGGTAGGTATTGTTATTTTAGGCTGAGGACAAGAGACGGAAATATAGAACCTCCTTTTTTGAAGTCGGTTAAAAAAGCGCTATCAAACTAAGGTGCCCATCCACACATCAACGACTCAACTTCATCGTATTATGGTTGGCATTTCCTGAAAAGTCTATGGATGACAGCGATGCGGACGAGTACTTCGACGCCTAGGTGTCCTTCGTTTTTGTATTTATGTATATAATAAGTTAGTTAATATACCTATATATATTAAATAGAATAAAAGTCTATACTTCAATGAATTAGTACAAGCTGATTTGGTAGCTACCTCATTTTACATCTCTTTCTTCTTTAACTTCGAAATAAAGGACAGCAATAATGTCTTCCGACAATTCCCGCCTGCAGATATGTAGGTACTCTCTTAAGCAAACAATCAGAGGTCTACTGTTCGTCGGAACTTTCTATTCACCTTCAAATCCCTTTGTTGCCAAACCGCGGCTTGTTTATCTGTGATGAGATCAAAGATTACAGCGGCCATGGGAACTATACTCGTTCGGTCATTCGATTGTGTACTCTTGAAATACAACCGCTACGCAAGATAAGATGCGGCGTTATATTTGTTCGTTTCTTTGGAATATCGCTAATTGATCTGGAAATGATATCTGTTATAATAACTGTTAGATATAAACATTACAAGTTTAAATCAAATGCTTTTTAAGCTTGATTTTTCGTCGTCCTTAAGATACAAAAAACGCATGAGACAAACAAAATGTTTTTTTCGTACTGCTAAAAATAGTCATATTATTATTATTATTGTGATGTCATGGTTATTATAATTTTAGAACAGTAGAAGATCAAAGCTTACATTTCTTTTTTAAGGTGTTAAGACTATACCTACTGCAGAAAAGTTGGGTAGTAGGTTTTCAAGTTTCAATTCGCCTTTAAAGCAATTCTTTGTCTACAACTTCAAACGACAATGAAATAACTCTACTTGTCTTTTGTTCTAGAAGTGTGGAGCGCGGGCGGCGGGGCCGGCGGCGGAGGAACAGCATGCGGTAGCAGCGGCATGGACCTGAAGCACGAGGTGGCGTACCGCGGCGTGTTGCCGGGCGCGGTCAAAGCCGAGCCGGGGGTCAGCCACAACGGCCACCAAGCCAACGGCCACGTCCGCGACTGGATGGCTGGTGGCGCGGGCGCCGGCTCGCCTTCCCCCGGCCCGCCGGTGCAGCCGCAGCCGAACGGGTACTCCTCGCCACTGTCATCGGGCAGCTACGGGCCCTACAGCCCTAATGGGAAGATAGGTGAGTGTCTTTTGCTTTTTTTGCTCGCGTTTGTCTACTTTCTCGCTTAACGATTAGCGGTGTTACGATGTACAATGGTGTCCGTTGAAAAAATTATTACTGCACAACAAATCAGTTAGCTAGTAGGCACACAGCCAGTAAAATTTCAAGAGTGTTGGAAGAGTAGCTTCCTTGTGTACAAATAATGTGCTTTAACCAGAAGACAAAAACAAATTACATCATTGGTAATGTCTATCCACGCTAGGTCAAAAGACTTATTAATTCAAATGATGAAACAAGCAAAATAGAATTATGTAGGCACTCTTTAATTAAATTAGTTCTGGAATAAGTACCTACCTGATGTCTGAACGAAATTATTTTAATAGTACGCGTATGATAATGAAGAAAGGGAAAACAATTTCATTTACTACCACACACGTTACTCGTGTTAATTTGGTAAAATAGGCCATTTTGACGTATTACTTGTAAACAACTGATTAAAATTATCTTTAACCTTGGAAAAGTTTAGAGACTCCGAAATGTAGGCACACTAAATGTATGTTCAAGAAGGAAACGCGCACTCGAAAATGTAATCGAATAAAAACCACCAGAGAATCACACAAAAGGTCATTACTGTCAAGAGCATAAGACCACAGCTTCCTTCTTACATCAATTTTAATATCGTTCCTCTTCTATGAAGTTGAGTAACCCCGTCGAACAATAAACGCTAGCTCTTTTATATCGTGTTGATGATGATTATTAGATTATTTCAACCCTTATCACCACTACTCAGTCTGTCAAGTTTCCCAAATACTCTTCTCCCGAGAAGCTTAAGCCCATATTAACCATACTCACAAGGGGTTATCATCACATTCAAGGTGGCTGGCAGGGCCATCGACGCACAAACTGCAAATTTGAATTCAGCACATGATTCTAACCGACAAAAAGTTTCAACGCAGCAGGGGGCTTCAAAATCATGTACTGACCCATGGTAACAGGATACGCGTCGATATGTCCAATATTTTCCCGCAAAATGCTAAACACTACCACTTGGTAATCTTGGTTAAATGCGCTTACTATAACCAAGACTGACACTAATTGTCACTCAATGTTACCCATAAATACTCACAAGCATAAATTTACGCCAGTACTTAATAAAACACGTGTCATTTCTTAACAAACAATGTCAACTCTCGACCCAGTTTTCATAATGTGACCGAACGTAATTGTGTAACAGCAGGGAACTAAGTGAAGAACCGTTATCCTGCATTGAATGAGTGGCCTACATGTGAAACAAAGGGCTATGTGGATTTGTGTAGTCCATTTCCCAACAACCTCCAGCTGTTAATGATAGGCTAGGGCAGTAGGAAATGTGGTGCACTTTTACTGTTATTGAATTAACTGTAAAAGGAATCTTTTTCTATACAAGGTGGCAAGGACAACAACGCGCGAATTGTAACCATGAACACAGCACATGAGTCTAGACGAAATTTGGACATTTTTCGTCGGTTACAAAAAAATATCTGCAGTTTCATAGAAAAATGCAAAACCTATGCAAAATGTACTGAAAACCATTTTTTTTTTAATTACCGATAAAATATTTTAACGCAGAGGGGTTTACAATCGCTTAATGAATCCATGGTATCATTGATATCAAGTAGCGCATCGATGGTACTTGTTGACAGGCCTACGCTGTCGTCCCATACCTATTGTAACTTGAAAACATTGTAAAAACCAACTATTTTTAAAAGAGTAACCGTGGAGTTTCTTGCCGGTTCTTCTCCATAGGAAAAGACCAATTGGAACCGTGCACCTAGCTTCTGACGTTTCATAAGTGCCCATGTAGGTTTATGTGAAATAAAATATTTTGATTTAGATTTTTTTTTATTTTGATGGTTCCACTCTGTATTCTTATCAGCTTTGGTTAAATTAGAAGCGAAAACTATGTAAGTAATTATGCCGTCACAGTAGATCTGAACGACACAAGAGACTCCTAAGGACAAGGGTCCTAATTCCCTAAATTCAATTATAAACTTATACTATATAGTTCAGCTTAACCTAAATTGTAGTTGCTGTCTCAATTCTCAGGATCGCGGGATCTAGTCTATGTATGTCCTCATTAAGTTTCATTCCAAGTCTGAGTACCACACCCATTCCAATAAAAGTAACTGAGAACAATTAATTGATGGATTCCTTTAACACCTATTACCCTGAATCTGCAAAGTTTTGTTGTAAAAGCTTATGCCAACAATGAATCAATTCAACTAAATGTAAAGGTCAGGTAAATTATTTTTTTATCAAATTGCCTTAACTTCAGTTGTCCGTTCTTTGACAGTTGTATAAAATGGCCATAACACAGTAAATTGACTTTGTTTGTGACAATAAGTTTCCCTGATTGTGCTTATGAAGAAAAAAATATATCCGATTCCCATACATAATATCTCCATAGTTAATCTCGGAACCAATGGGGAAGGGTTTTGGTATATTGTCCATTTTCGTGCAAAATGACAGAGTAACGAAGGTATCTTGCGTGTCACTGATCGGATGACACGATATAGAGAAAAAGTACGATTTATTTCGAAGGGCCATTTGCTTGATACAGCCAAATAAGATGTCCAAAGTGAGACGATATCAATGAAAAATGGGGATTCTCGAAATAGTTATGATAATTTCCGTAGGAAAGATGGAACATATTTTAAATTGAGGGGCTTATTGTAACGTCATCATTTATCTTGATACAAGCTTAGGCAGAGCCCACACAAGCGGCTTTTCTTTGGCTGCCTGTATTAAAATCCAAAAATATGGGTTTCAGATCCTAAGTAAATTTACAAATCAACTCATAAAGGTAAGATTAACATACCGAATCTGATACGCCTTAACTTTTCTTGTAGGTACCTGCATATGCACACCGTTATAATTTATGGGTTTAACATAAAATCATGCACATTCCTGTCCATTGAAATCATAAATAAACAAATGCATATTCACATGTTTAATTAATTAAAATAATGACTTAATATGAGGGATTACCAACGCTGATAATTAGAAACAGTGCGCACTTACTATTCTTGGAGTACCCTGGGAAATTCTAAACACAATCGGGGCAGAACCCATGTTTCTTAACAAACACGTACTTATTGCGAACTAGCACCTATATCACGTATTTGATTATAATAATATTATGGTGACGTACCTTAAAAATACTTGTGCAATAATGCTCTTAGTCTGAGGACTAAGAGCATTATTGCACAAGTATTTTGCCTTGCCTTGGCTTTTCGTCCTTTTTAGCGTTCCGTACCCAAAGAGCAACAGGACCCTATTACTCCAGCTCCGCTCTCCGTCCGTCTATCACAGGGCTATAAAGGCTCCCGAAGGCATAAAAACGCAAGGCATTCTAAATGTCTTATTTAAAAAAGATAACTGGAAATCTCTGTTTCTATGATAAAATTAAAATCGGTCTAATTTAGCTGTACTATTTTTCGAAAATGTTCTTAACTCTCTTTTTAGTCCTTTGTATCCTGCTTGTGCGTACGAAGTTTCATTAAAATCGGATTATTCATTTCGAAAAACAAGAGCTTGAAAGTTTGTATGAAATACCGTACGTTGTAAACGCTCTTAATAATCTCTTTTTTTTCCTATGCTTACAGTGCCATTTGTGAATAGTTACCCCAAAAAAAGTCATTAAAAAGCAGTCATTTTAGGTAGGTAGGTCAGGTGTATTTCAGGTGATAATCAGAACAGCTCGAATTTACTCAAATTAGCATACCACGTCCCCAATTTGTAAGAGATAAGTAGGTAGGTACTAGAAAGAAATTGATAACAGTTTTGGGAACGATAAGCAATTTATTATGACGACAACGACGAAGAATTTCATAATGCTCTAGTGAAATACAAATACGCTTACCTACTTGTTATATATATAGGCTTAGAGATTGGCTTTATCACACAGTAAAATTTGCGTGTAAGTACATTCTTATCGGTCAAGTTGAATGGGAAATTACCAGGGAAATTAAATTACAGTTTTCCTTTCAATTTTGTATTAAATTATTTATCAAAGAACGGTGGAAATTTGACTCTAAATGTGCCATGTTTTTTGTTTTTAAATCATAAATCCACCATTTATCACTGTTAATTCATCGAATTTAAGTATTTTCGTCACAGATTCTAATGATGAGGATATTTTGCACAGTAGGTGTTACTGTAGCCCGAGGCTAAATAATAACAGCCGCACAGGTCGATAGATCAGGTTAAGCTATGCTTGCCGCGGTTGGTCTGTAGATGGGTGACCATCTTTACATATCGAGACCCCTCCGTGTCTCTGAAAGCACGTTAAGCCGTTGGTCCCGGCTGTCATTCGTGGATCTTTGACAGTCGTTACGGGTAGTCAGAAGCCCGAAAGCCTGACAACCAGTCTTACCAAGGGTTATCGTATTACCCAGTAATTGGGTTGTGGAGGTCAGATAAGCAGTCGCTCCATGTAAAATACTGGTATTCAGCTGCATCCGATAAGACTGGAAGCCAACCCAAACATAGTTAAGAAGAGGCTAGGCAGATGATGAGGCTGTCACACTGTTAAAAATGACGAATAATAAAAGATTACAGTTTCGCAGTTTAAATATTTACTATAGTGATTTCGACCTTTCGCGACCTCACCGCCCGCGCCCGCGTCGCCAACCGCGACCAGCCGCGACCAAGGACATGCTTCTGTTTACTTAAGCTATTAGTGTTATTAACACATTCATTACCCATTTTAACTAGAACTCTAAAGTGACACACCATTTCCCCTCAACGACCTCATTCTCTAAGACTGACGGGGATCGCGATAGATCACACGCAACACTGGTCGACATCTTTATCAGTCTGAGGATGGATTTTTTCCGTGTTCCACGTTATCGTGCAAAGCGATAATGAGGGCAACGACCTGACTATTGCGTGATTTAGATAGCAATGCCGTCATGTAGATATTTTCGTTTTTCTACCAGCGTAAAAGTGTCTCACACAAATAAAATCGTTACGAACCGAGAAAAAGCCACAAAATGCTAATTCCCCTGACACTAACCCCACTAACATACCGGCAACAATTCAAATAAAATGAGACTCTTATGGGCGTTGGTAAATCGTTAACGTGAAGTCGGAGATTTTCCTTTATACGAAGTCAAATTAGCCTCGAGGTCAGGCCGAGTTCGCGCTCCTCCGCTAACAAACCTAGGAAAACACGTTATTTGAATGTCTGAACACAACAGACGAGGATTGATGTATGTAATGAGGACTAGAGGCTTGCGCATATTAGCAACAAGCCGGGAGAGCTCGCACTCACACTTCACACTCACACCGAAGCCTATGCTAAAACCCAGTGGATATTTTTAAATATTTTAACCTTCCCCGACCTCCGCCTCGACTTTGGGCGTGATTGTAAAAATAAAATAAAATGATCTGCGGATTTGACAAAACCAAAAAAGATTTTCACCGCAGTAACTTCGAAATCGAGTCAGAATGTGCGTGGGACACTCTAACTCGATTTAAGTAATTCCGCAAATCCGTGAGTCGTTAACACAGTACTGAA
The DNA here is from genome assembly GCA_963669345.1 of Gortyna flavago. Taxonomy (NCBI): domain Eukaryota; kingdom Metazoa; phylum Arthropoda; class Insecta; order Lepidoptera; family Noctuidae; genus Gortyna; species Gortyna flavago. Next base: position 7,124,508 of record OY770132.1, read on the forward strand.
TAACCGATCCACCACATTATGACGTCAGTCTCTGACAAAAATGGACCGATTCGGCTACTTGAATTTAATTTGTCATTAAGATCTACTGAAGACGAAAACAGCTTAATGATTCACACGCATTTTATTAATTACGAATTTCCGACGATGAAAACTGAGATAAGTTTCCAAGAACTTATTAAGAATAACTTACTAAGGAAGAATATATAGCATCATGTTATAAGTGTTGCAACGTGTGTCCCTCATTATTTTCTCGTTAAGATTTATTCGAAGATATTTTGTGTCCCACGAGAGCTTTTTGCACAAATAAAAAGAGTGCTAATACCTACGGCTACGAACCGACATTCATGTTTAAAGTTAAAAGCAAGCAAAAAAAAATTTTTCTGTACGATGATTTCCAAAGTTACCCGTAGATATGCATAATTTAAGACATCTAGAATATGCATTAGGGACACAAGAAATTAATATTCCTAATCAAGAGAAAATCAAGGCTCAATCGTGAGATTAAAACGATTTAATATACAAATAAAAATAGCTACTTACATAAATCAAGATGATCAGTTAAGAAAGAATTAAACAAAATTTCAGTTACGATAATCACTGGTAGAAGTGTTTTGCTCTTTTTATGAACGATGCCGGTCGCACGGCAGCCAACGAACACAAGAAATAAAATAAAAAATAAAGAACAGTATCTTACAAGTCGTTTGAGACCGCATTCGAAATATTTAAAGAATTCTAATTTGAGTTTGAAACGGACACACGGCACACCGAAATGCATTGCGTAGGCAAGCATTTATGTTTTTCTCAGCGATGTTACTTCGACCTTTTATGGAACAACATTCATAAGTTAACAGCCATAATAACTTTACACTTTTCACTCATAACTTTACCGCTATAATATCACATGTTTATATACAAACAAAAAGTATATTTCCTCTAATAACCAGCAATAAAACATAAAGAAATAAAATCTGCCCGATGCCCAACGAGACAAGCCAATAGCCATAACTTTCTCAGAGCTTTACGCGCAGTCGATAAAATATTTCAGTTTTGTTATTTTACAGCGTCTAAGCATTCTCGGCGATGCACAAGTGTCTAAAAACTGGGTTTTATGCTCCGTGTATATATTATATCTACAGTATTTATGTGCGCCTGTTCACTGAACTCTAAGTTATGTAATCAAATCAAACGTTTATTTGCTAGAAATACATTGTTTTGGTAAAGGTAAGATCTTATAACCTAACCCCCTACTAATAAGCGTTGTATAGCGTCTGTATAGTTACACATCGCTTTGTCTTCTTCTTTCGAAAGTCAAACTACTGACGACTGAAAGAGAGAAATCGGTGTATAACTATTTAGTAAGGGGGTAGGTATGTGTCATTGTATTCTGCCTGCACATACATTCTTAGTATATTACTATAATTATTATAGGTATACTATTACCATGCAATAATTCAATATTCAATTTACTAATTTATGTTGTTAACATTCCAATAAATATACACATTTTTATTTTCCATAAATTCCTTAATACTATAAAGTTATTAAGTAACAAGTATTTATAAAATATATGTGGCCCAGTGGTATAGCCCCGACCTTACGAGTTTTCGAGGTCGTGGGTTCGAACCCAAGCAGTCGCTTTACTTTGTGTAATTTATTTCATCACCACTATTCTTAAACAGTGAAGGAAATCACCGTGAGGAAATCGGCATATATCCTAGAGCCGAAAATTCAAAGACATGTTGTGACATCTACCAAACCGCACTGGACCCGTGTGGTGGATTGCGGCCCACTCCCTCTCACCAAGAGGAGGCCTGTGAGCAGTGGAGACATAATGGCTGATGCTGAGGGGCCCGTGGCGAAATAATAACAGCCGCACAGGTCGATCGATCAGGTTAAGCTACGCTTGCCGCGGTTGGTCTGTGGATGGGTGACCATCTTTACATACCGTGTTCCCTCCGTGCCTCGGAAAGCACGTTAAGCCGTTGGTCCCGGCTGTCATTCGTGGATCTTTGACAGTCGTTACGGGTAGTCAGCAGCCCGAAAGTCTGACAACCAGTCTTACCAAGGGGTATCGTATTACCCAGTAACTGGGTTGTGGAGGTCAGATAGGCAGTCGCTCCATGTAAAATACTGGTATTCAGCTGCATCCGGTTAGACTGGAAGCCGACCCCAACATAGTTGGGAAAAGGCTAGGCAGAAGATGATATGAAGTATTTATAACAAAAGAGTTTACTAAATTGTCTTATAATTTTCTTTTCTGCACTCACGAAAACTCGCTCAAGTTTACGTTGCCGTCGAAACAATAAACGTATTACCCATAGGTTCTTGAAATTGCACTTCATCTTTTTGTTTTCATTCAATATACGTGAGAAGTGAGCAGTATTTTTCTGCAGAAATTCATTGTAAATTCAATGATTTCTGTCTGTTATTGTTGTATCTATTATTCTCTGAGGGCGAGACGTTTCTATACTTGTAAAACGATGGAAGAGCACTCGGAAAACCTCTAAATAAGGCACTATAATAGATAGGAGGGTCATAAAATAGTTTTCAACGTAGAAAACCTTGATTTATATCTTCAATAGCCGCACCTATGTGTGTGTCGTTCAACTGAAATTACATTCGTACTGAAGAAATACTCTCGGTTTATTATTTTGTTTTGTTCTCGCCGATTTTGCGTGTAAAATTTAAATAGACCAAACCTTTATGTGTGACCCATATTACAAAATGTTTTATGGAAAACTGTTGACTTGAATTTGAATGAGTTTCCTTCTAAGTTGTTGAGGATATTCGTTTGACGACCTACGTTTTGAAAAGATTCTCTTGTGGGCCCACAACATACACACCTCAAAGAAATTCGATACTTCTTGTATAAACATCGAAATATGAGCCACCCTGGGAAACCCCACCCAAAGTAACCTCTGCTTATCCGGACCCTGATATTATAAAGCTTCCTCACAAGGATATTTTCCAAATTATTAGAACTCATTTATCACAAAATCGCCAGTGAAGTCAAATTTAATGTTATTAACATAGGTTTATGTGCAACTTTTAAATGAAATTTTATCTCTTCGTATGGACAGACTATTAGTCTTAATGAATTATTCATATTTGTGACCTAAGTTAGTGTTTTAGCATAACTTAGATTACAACGAAGTTATATTTGACGCGAATTTACGACGAAATGTAAATTGTGGTAATTTCAGGACGCTAATCGGCTTATAGATTAAATCATGTCACTGTTTATACTTTATAATATCATAATACGAGTAGGTATATGGCTGGTGAATAAGGTGATACAATATAAAAAAATATCTAGTATGGAATTATGGACCATCTCTCGATAAAATAAGAAGGGCAATTATTTACAGAATAATAATAATTTTCTAATTAAGTAATAATTCATCATTCTCACTTCTACCTTTAGAAAATTCTAATCTCAGTCCTAATCTGTAAAAGATACCCATGGAATTAGTATGTCTATTTTTTTTGTGTATTTTTTATGTGTCTATTTAGGATCCTTGAATATACCTAGATATACATTTATGACAAGTTTTTGACATTGATTTTCGTTGAGATGAGATTGCGAATAAATTTTTAACTTCTTTAATAAGTAGGTACGGGAAGTGACCTTCTATTGTATGAAAACCTAGGTTTAAACTTATAATGTGGTTTATACTTCGATCAAAAATACCAACTCGGTTGATAAAAAATTAACTTATCCCCAAGAAAAAAGGAGTGGGTTAAACAATTAACGTAATTGCTGAAATCATACCTAATTAATCACTCCAAATAATTTTATCACTTATCAAAATAAATGTGGCTCAACTAATGAACACAAATCAAACGTGAAATGAGCCCACATGATCACATCACCGTTACTCGGAACTCGACACAGATTGAACAGATTTCAATTTCAATAATAAATAAATAAGATATAAACAGATATAAATACATAACATAAAATTACTGTCCCTAAAGCTCTTATATATCAAATGTATTATTAATATGACACATTTATTATGTAAATACGTACGGAGGAATAGGTCAAAATACTGAGAACATTCACGTTATAGTACTGTTTGCCAAGTTGGCATCGAGTTTGGTTCATTGAGTTGTTTTATTGCATAACGTAAGGATGCTACCACCACTATTTCTTGAATTATCTTATACAAATCTAATATCTTGAAAGAATTTAATACTTGTCAGTTGTACCATTAATTTACACTGCCATGCTGTATGTACTGACCCACAGCATGGCATGGTTGAGCTGTCAACCAGCTTCATTTTTTTTTTAAGAAAAAAATATAGCAGCTCATTACAATAGAAAATCAATTGTGTCTCATTAAAGGTGATTAAGCGATAAAAAAAACTATCGTTGTCACTATCAGTAAACCGGCTCGGTGAGCGAAGGGCATTGTCAATTTTTTCCAGAAATTGACCTTATCTTTTATTTTCTAGACTTTCTAAATTTCACGTGCAAGAGTGAGATAGAAAACTTTTCTTTTGTCATCAGATACGATGTGTATTCTTAGCAAAGGATCGCTTGTCTAATTTAGTCCAGACAATCTAAAAAACTAATGAACTTAGCCTGCTTCTGTTCATAGGTATCATAATTGAAATAGTCGTTGTAGATAACTATGTTTTCTTGGTTTGTATGTAAATAGAAAACCAAAATCTTCGAAAAGAAATTAATAAATTCGTAATGATTTATTTTTAAAATATCGCTTTTCTGCCTGACCGTACAAATCACCGTAATCGGGAGTGAAATATAATATCTGTTATTATTAGGGTTGAGTTGACATGGGCCGAGTTGTCACTGACCCGCTGTAATTAGGTATTCAAAGATTACTTAAGACTTTTAATATGATTAATTTGTTTAGTTTAACAATCAGACTGACTTGCATACATAATCAGTCTATAATGTTCACACTGCGACACAGGCCTCCTCTATGAAGTAACAAATAAAAAAAAACACTCAAAAACATAATCTACCACACAGGCCCGCGAGTTGGCGGATGTCACATGTCTTCGAATTTTCGGTTCTAGGACATGCCGGTTTCCTCGACTTTTCTCCGTTGTTTTTCTTCAACGTTTTGAGAGTAGTGGTGATGAAATAATTTACACAAAGTAATATGCGCGCTTGTACTCGTAACTCGCAGCCGTTGACTGGGCCAACACTGCTTTCATAGACAGTCTTGCATAGTATTTCTCAATCTTCTTATCGTGTCGATTTCACATTCATCCAACCCCATAAGACCGTCTTATGTTTGTGCCCTTGCTCCAATTACCTTTAATACTTCCCCCTACATTTTCCCCTGCTATTCCAGTAGGTACATTATACATGATTTACCTCAACAACAGTACATGAACCGTATCAGTTCTGTCTGTATCAATAGCATGCTTTTGCCAGCGATGTCATAATTACCATTGTTTATCGCGCGGGGGCCAAGGCCGCAGATATCGCGCGTCTGAACCTGTGTGAACCTAGTGTGGCGCAATCTTTACTTCGTAACGCTAACATATCAACCGAATCTAATGCTCGTTAGCAGAGATTACACCCCTATAGTTCGCTTTAATGCTGTTTTTATAGAGCGCTTTATTGTTCAGGGTGAAACGGGTTTACTAAACACCGGACTGTTTTTCTTTTGTTTTTTTTTTACATTTGAAAACATACTTTAGGAACTGAAGCAGACGGTCTACTCTTCTATGTAAAAGTCTCACCGTGAAAACTTAGGTGAGGCGGGCTGTCATTTCACCTGATGATACCCATGACACTATTGATAGCTCACTTCAAGTTCACTACACCTAAGTTTTCACGGTGAGATTTTCACAGAATACGTAGATAGGTGATGGCGGCATGGCAGCACTATTTTTAACTGTGACATATCATAGATATTCAAATTTCTTCTCAGAAACAAACAAAAGATCAAACATAATCCTGAGTAATGACATTGGTAAACACTTGATCGAGAACCAACGTGCGTGCCAAAAACTCTGAGCACTATCTCTGTTTAATTTACCACATGACACTACTACAAAACTAGAAACTACCAAGGGGAAAATCGCGACACCAGAGCATTATGTTTCTGTTGCGTGTGAAAAAAGTGATGAATGGAAGATACACGACGAGTCGACGTTTGTGCAGTGTGAAATACGTGATAGTGTGCGGTGACCTTGTGGAGAGGACGACACGCGACGTGTACCGTGTACGTTGGTACGAGTACTTGGTACTTTCATTGTGTTGATGTCATCAATGGTGCTGTTGGTTGTAGGGTCTGCAAAGAGGTTGTATTTAGATTTTTTTAATTAAACTGCCTCATTACAAAACCAGGTTTATCTTTAGACCCAGGTTTAAACCATCGAGCCATTTTTAAATGGTAACGGTACGCATTCATTTCAGTTAAACCAATTAGGAACAGGCACTACTGAATTGTCAGGGAGTCGGTTAGTCACTACCTACGGTTCCAATGAAGAAGAAGGGCAAGAAACTCCATGGACACTCTTTTAAATCAAAATATTGGTTAAATCTAGGAAAATAAATGGAGTTTCCTCCAATGTCGCAGCATTGGAGACTCCCATCTATCTGCAAATAAACTCAAGATAGTGTTGGTAAGCAGAGAAGCGCTTCTTTTACGTATGATAGCCGCAAAATCATCTGTACCTATGCCTTTCCGCAAACATCTTTGACGCGCTACATCGCCATGGCAAAAAATAATTAAATAAATAAATACAGAAATGATAAATAAATGATAAAAAAAATGATTTGATCTGTTTTTTGATGACAGGCTCAACAGTATCCTGAGTGCGTTATTATACTGGACACGCAGATCGCTATATGCACGCAAACTGTAACTAGTCCACAGGCTGCACGTGTAAAATGACGAGCAAAACGATTTAAACAAAGTAATCTTGACGGTCTCTGTAGGTACATCGCGCAAACCTGCGGGCCAGCATGTTGCAGCGTACCGACAGCGATCTACGTTCCTTATCAATGTCCTTGTTATCTTTCAACTCGTTGGTAACCCAATGACCCAAGTTTACTATAACTTAATACTATATTTTATTTATTTTTACTTTTCACACCTTCCCAGGGGGGTAAGAAGAAACTTGAGCGCCACCTGCTACGACGCTGGCGTACTCCATAATATACCTATTAATATCGCCTTGAATTCGCATTTTTTTTATTATTGTATGCAAATGAACAGCTGTTTGAAGTCCCTTGATAGTCTAGCGTGAGTATACGAGTATGTAGACCTAATAATAGACATTAGTAGTAGGTATTTTCTAAGAGCTTTTTCATAGGAAACACGCGCGGAGTTTTATTCATAGGAGTTAGCTAAAATAAACTGAAGGAAAAACTGAACTGAAAGTGAATCTATTCAGCAAACTCAAAACTCAAACTCAAAGCATTTATTTCAATTAAACCATTTACAGGCACTTTTGAATTGTCAATCGGTCAGTCAGCAAATATGAAGCTAGTTGCCCATTCCAAAGCGTAGGTACCTATGGAGAAGAACGGGCAAGAAACTCCATGGACACTCTTTTAAATTATAGTTTACAAAAATATTAGTTACATCATTAGTGTTGAATTTATAATTATATGTGAGAACGATGTAAAAAAAAAAATATACGTACGCGTTAAAGTGTCCAGAGTACCTACAGCAAATAGTACTTAACAAAACAATAATCCAAAAGTAAAATAATTAAAAATAAGCCGAGGCAGCCAAGTGATGACCAGTCCCAACTGACGGCGCCCGTTCACGAATATGACGCATAGATCAGCACCATTCAGCTCAACCATTTTGAAGGGAGCTAAATGATCCAACACACACGCCACCGCACAGCATAAGCAGAATCAGCCTATAATGCTCCCACTGCTGGGACACAGGCCTTCTCTCTGTGAGAGGGAGTGGGCTGCAATCCACCACGCGGGTCCAGTGCGGGTTGGCAGATGTCACATGTCTTCATATTTTCATTTCATGGACATGCCGGTTTCCTCACGATGTTTACCTTCACCGTTTGAGAGCAGTGGTGATAAAATAATTTACGCAAAGTATCTAAAGGGTATGTCAGGGGTCGAACCTACGACTTGCAACTCGTAAGTCGCAGTGCACCACCACTGTTCTCTTTATTTCAGCATTACTTTTAATACTCGTTTTTGAAAAGGGTGTATGTATTTAATCGAACCTCTAATAATTCCTATTTTGCGCCCCTAAAAATATTAATGAACACTATAACATAATGATTGCGCCTCTTTTTGGCTAACGCGCGTTTGGTGTCATTTCTAACCTAACCCATTTCTCAGAGTATCCTAGCTTAGTTACTGCGACCAACTGTGATAAGCCAGAAAGTAAAAGGAGCTCGATAATTGAAAACGTGTGCATTATTAAAAGGTCAATAAGCTTTTTATGAATTAACATTTTCCCTTTGAAAAAATTCAAAAAAGTATTTATCTAAAAGTATACGTACGCCCACAGGCTTTTAAACATAAAACTTAAGTGTTTCCCTGACACAAAAAGCTAGCGAAAACTAAAAGCAGTTTGGATATATCAAAGAAAATAGGTCACAGATGGTTAAACAATAAATATGGCGCTCACCTACTTTTATGTAAAAACATTCAGCATATCTTTTATGCTGTATCAGCTTCCAAATTGTGTAGGTGTAACAATTTAGTTTTAGTGTCAAGAAATATAATGAAGACTGTTATTAAGGATATCGACCAGCACGAACGTTAATAAAAAGCGGCGGGAATATTCTGAAAAATCTGAAGGTATACAGGTTTTTCTGAATGATCCCGAAGAAGATCTCTGACCCTTTGGAAACTGAAACATATTTAAATAAAATAAATATTCTGTCTATTTCATCTTCAAACGAGCAGTGGTGGCCGAGTGATAATAGCCCGACAAAAGCTTAACTTTATGTAAATAATTTCATCACCGCTGCTCTCAAAACGGTGAAGGAAAACTTCGTGAGGAAACCATGAACCAAGAACTATGTGATGGCCTAGAACCAAAAATACGAAGACATGTGACATCTACCAACCCGCACTTGGCCCGCGTGGTGGATCACGGCCCACTCACTCTTACAGAGAGGAGGCCTGTGTCCCAGCAGTGGGAACGTTATATGCGGCTTATGCTTCTTCAAACGATTGACAGAAACAGAATGATCTTTTAAATGAATTTAGCACTAAACGTATTCAGTGATTTGAAGTGCAGGGACCAACAAATAGGAATGCGATCAGTTAAATAATCAACCAATCCCTAAAACATGACCACAAGAATTCAATTTAGGTATCCTTCAATAATTTAATTTAACATAAAATGGAGGAAATAGTTGTAAAGTGGAAATCGGACGCGTAGGCGCAGGTCTGAGCGCGAATAATGACTCGCACGCGTGTTACAAACGACGCCGACAAATTCCATTGTAGGGGATCGTGCACAGAATTGATGCGCGAACAATTGTACTATGTCATAGGGTTGACAATGTTTTTTTTTTTGTGTACTTGTTTGGTACATGATCTATACTTATAATAAATCTTAGATAATAAGTTTAGTTGTAGAGTTTTTTCAGGCAAACATGTATGACGTGCCAATATTTATTCGAAATTCACAATAATCTATCAATTTGTCGCTTTGTTTATCTAGCGCTTCTCCATTTTTTAAGCGCACGACCAATGTGTTGAGCTCTCTGCCAACGTCTGAGTTCCCTTCCACGTATTTAAAATACTAGCTTCCGCCCGCGGTTTCGCCCGCGAGGTATGTCGATAAAAACTATCCTGTCCTTCCCCGGGATGCAATCTATCTCTCTGCCAAATTTTATCGAAATCCGTTCAGTGGTTTAGGCGTGACAAGGTAACATACAGACAGACAGACAGAGTTACTTTCGAATTTATAATATTAGTATGGAGGTCCTCATTTTGCAATAAAAAAAATAATATTGACTAGAACTTTAGATCAAAATTGACAGCATCACTATCAAACACTACTTACTGAAAAAGATTTTTAGCCCACTTTTTGTTCGTGGGCTTTTCGCTGCCTAAATAAGTAAATAAAGAAGAAAAACTACCTTACAATTCAGAAATATTATTCAGGTATTTACTATAGAGGCTTGGCTGATCATCCTACATTTACCTTAACTTTTATATTCCTCCATTCCAAAACTAAACGCGGCCACGAGCACGACTGACTTACATAAACCTCACTATAAATTACTTGTGACAACCATAGCCAGTACCTTTTGTGGTATATAAAATAATGTTCCACTTATAGGTATGTATAAAGAGCGACAATCGTAACTCACACAAAGGCATTGCATTGTTTATTTACAGGCACCGATGCATGAAATTACTCTCAGCTTAGTTTGTATAAACGATAACGTCTCATACGCAGGAGTCAGAATGATGGATGTAATCAGCAAGGCATAGGTTTTCGCTTTCAATAGAGCATATAATACGTGTTAGTAAAACGTGGGTGTAGTTATCATTATAGAAACCATATGCAAAATGCGATGATGATGACTCGAATATCTGATTTAGACTTGGGAATTTTGGAACGCAAAATATTCAGACGTAGAGCTGCGGACACCAGCCCAATAAACCTAAGCTAAAGAGAAAAGATTTTGAGTTTGTTTGCTACGCTTTCACGCTAAAACGGCTCAATGGATTTGGATGAAATTTAGCACATGGATAGATCTTGACCTGGATTAGGACATAAGATACTTTTTATCCCGATATTTCCACGGGATCAAGACTTATGCAGGTGAAACCACGGGGCGCAGCTAGTCTACAATTGAATACGATAATTTCGGCTTTGAATAAATTATAGTAATTAAAAATAATCAATTGTAAGCAGTTTATTACAATTAAACTGTGTCGCATTTCGCGTCTGACTATATGATCTCTTCTTCTCTACCCACTCTACTTCAATGAATTTTGATGCAGTTTTCACCATTATTTAGAATTTAGATAATTTATTCCGGAAGGTTTGTGTATAATACACTAGCTTCTGCCCGCGACTTCGTCCGCGTGAAATTTCACCCTCCCCCATTCACCCTCTAGGGGTGGAATTTCGAACAACTCTTTCTTAGTGGATACCTACTCTTAACAATTAACACACCCTCCAAATTTCATGTCTCTAGGGACCAGCGGCTTAGGCTGTCCGTTGATATAATTATCAGTCAGTCAGTACTTTAAATATTATATAAATAGATTAAATTTATCTTAGTTAAAGCACGGAAATCTCGATGTTTTGACATATCGCCACATTAGTACGAGATGGGTTAGTTAATCAATTACCTATTCACTGGATCAATAATATTTTAACAATAAATGAAGAGATACTTAAGAAAGGTAGCATTGTATCTATAACATTCCTAACCGAACATTAGATTCTGCGGTACTTTCAGAAACTGGTTATGCACAGGCAAGTGCAAGACCAGTTCTAGGTGCTTTAAGTAATCTATTACCACTTGCACTTACATCTAACTGTTATCTCGAAACCCGCATAATATACAAGATTACGAACTGCAGTATTTTTATCGCACGAAGCGACGCGCGCTTTGTTGTGTTAAGAGCAGGTATCAACCAAAATAGCCTAACTTCAATATGATTTTTCATGAAATTGATGAGACTTAGGTATAAAATAAAAATAACACGAATAACTACATGATATTTCCAAACTTATTGTGGCAACAAATCACAAAATAGTAAAATTTTCTGTAATAAAAAACATCACGAAGTTACCTCCAATTTTCACGACTTTTCGATTTGTACTTAATATGCTAATGACTACTAGAATGAAAATTTGATGATTAATTTATTAATATAAAGCGACTTAGATTGTGGAAGGATTTTATTTTATTACTTTTATTTGTGGTTTTATTACGACGTTAAGCTTATAGCACTTACGACGTTCTTAGTTCGTGGAAGAAATCATCTTCCGTCGCACGTTGCGGGAACTTCAAACATATATATGTTTCACAAATCAGTCGCCCCCGCTCTGTTGAGACGAGAGGACTGCGCTCAAATTTTCGGCTGCGCTGCTATTATTTAATTTACGTAAACAATATTTTCGTAATTTATCACTTTGTAGGAAAGACACTGTGAAACAGAAAACATGGAAAAATAACTAAAACCACTCCCGAAACGATTATTAAAAACAATAAGACTTGATAAACTAAACAAATACCGAGGCAAAACTATAAAATAAAAATATTGAAATAATTCAATGTTGATATTTGAAAAGTCAAGATGACATACATTTTATTTGACAGATTTTTGACTGGTATAGTACCACTAGCGCCATTGTTCTGCATTTCGGTTCATTTTCTTGCGGAGAAAATTTGCAACATAGCCAACTAGCGTTCATTTGAAAGTTCGTGCTGGAGATTTTAGACCTTACGGTGATTAACTCAAAATCCAAATTCGTTTTCTTCCACTTTTCTTGACAAACTCCGTATAAGGTTTTAGTAAGTACTATTCCCTAAATCAAGTTGAAACTCGAAATTCAGCGTAAAGGGTATATTATTATTGGAGCATACAAAAGAAATATCGGAAATTAAATACGTAATGAGTTTATTGTGGACAAAAGTACGAAACGGCACATGAAATATTTCATACAGATAGTGTTCTCATGACTAGCCTTCTTTTTATGGTGAGGATGAGTAAAGGTTGTGACGGATCAACATGTTTGGGATTGTCGGCTTCGCCGATAAAAGAGTTAAGCTCTGAATGGGTGCTAAGTTCTATAGAGTTGAGAGAAAGTCTACAGTTCATATTATAACTTGGCAAGTTGGAAACTTGGAAAGTTTCAACAGTTACAAAAGAGGAACCTAATGAACTTTAGACTTTGGAACCCATTTACATAGATGCCATATTAGTAAATCCGACAAACATGTACTTCTTTTGTTCCGAACTTAGCCTCGTTTTCCACAAATGTTTTCGGTGGGGATTTTTTCCTACTCGCACTTCGCGCAGGAAAGGCTTTTATGACACATGCCGTTTGACGTTGCATAATACAGTGCAAAATCCACCATACGAATATCATTTTTTATTTGGGTATCACTGTTGCTAATTTATTGACTTTGCACGATCCTGCAAAGAAAAATCCACGATATACAAATATAATTTTTTTCTTGGTCAACACTGTTTTTCATCAAGATGTGGTGACGTCCAACTTGTAGGTCCTAAACAAAATTTGGTTACATTGGAATTTGAACTTTGTCATATCAACATTGAGTTTCTAGTTCCAAAAAATACTAAGACATGATTCTTAGATTCTGAATTCAAACTTAGCGTATAGTAAGTATATGCAAAATAAACGGATGTTTTTACTTACTAAAGAATTGCATTGAAAATAAAGGGAATGAACAATGATCATATTTCGATATTGTAATTTGAGAAACCAATACGAGAAAATTAAATAGGGTTGCTCATCACTGCGGTGCGACAAGTTTTCTAAGATTTTTGATAGATATTTTCAATCATCTTTGTCCTTAATATGACCATTACAACGTCGTCATTCTAAAAAGGCTTGATTATATAACTCAAAATAAAAAATCATAAGATAAGCGATGTGATTACATTGGCCTTTATATTGTTAAAAAAACAAATTAGTTGAGTTTGTTTTCATCATGATTTATGATTAGGAGTATGTAATATAATACTTTGATGGAAGTGCTTTTGCTTTTTAGGGTTCCGTACCTCAAAAGGAAAAATCGAAAACCTTAGATACAGGATAACTTCGTTGTCCATCCGTCTGTCCCTTTTTCTCAGGAATACGTATCAAGTTGAAATTGATATCAAATACTTAGATCTACGGTTTCTTGGAGCTGTAGAAATATCAAGCCTCAAAGACGCTGACTTAGAAGCTAGCATAAATTGCCATTCATGTCGCGTGTTTTGAAATTTAAATCCTTGGGTGTACCTTATACGTTTTAATTATTCCCTTTGACCTAGAATAATGAAAATTGGCAAGAAGCAAGGTCTCACAGCATAAATAGGTACAGGAAAATATCCAAAAATCGTTCATTTGTAATTTCATTCGGAATCGAAAATGTATAGGCATTCAACTAGGTTTGCTCTCTAATATAAGTTTTTTTTTTTTTACTGTATAGTAAAGTTAGTCCTTCAATCCAGAATTGGAAATTCATAGATAGGCTGTATTACATGTATGTCCGTGAATCTGTTACCAGCATCGGAACAGATTCAGGGACATACAATAATATTGCCCTATCAAGATATCTACTTGCACAGCCTGCTATAATACTTAGGTACATTGAATAGAGCCGTTTCATCTGATTATTTTGCATATACTTATCACAGAAGATGGAAATTCAAACACAAATATATATGATTTATACCGATCTGTTCCCATGAGAACCCCCCCCCCTCCCCCCTCGATCCCCTGCTAGTTATTCTTCTGTTTTAATCTCTGGCTTACTTGGCCGGGCGAAAAGTTTCTGCTGGCGGGAAGGGATTGTGTTTTGTTTTTGTCGTGTTTGATGAGAGGGGTAGGCAAGGAAGCGCGGGTGAAATTTGATTTTTTTCTGGCTTTATGCCCCCCCTTAACCAAGTGTATACGCTGTGAATGTGTGCGTGAAAACGAGTTGCACACGCACACACTTCCGACTTTGCCAGATTGCCATTATGCCGGACGGTACCGAGAGCTTCTGCACACATTTACGGCGTGTTTGTACACTTGTTAACCACAAGTAAAACGCGCGTCACTTGATAAGATAAAAATACCTAGCTAAATGTTACTCCCAATTTGTCTAAAGCACTTCAAATTAGGTGTTAAAGAGGAGTACATAAATACTGAAGAACATAAAAAGGTTTCAGGGTACTTACCTTTATTTTGAAGCCAAAGTACATAAGAAAGCACTTATTCAATAAGAACCTTTTTTTTTATGGATGGGAAATCATCAAATGACCCCTCCCGCTCTGGGTGGAGCAGAAGGGAGTGTCAGACTCTTACTGACTAAAACCCATCCGTGTTCCTTCCTTAGCCCTTTATGTTCCGGGGTAGCGGTAACCCTTTCGGACAATCCCGCTGCCCCGGCAGGCTTCGGCCCTGACGGGCCCCTCTTTCGATGCTGAATTCAATAAGAACCTGGATTACACGATTTAAAGGATTCTGAAAAAGTTGGAGGAATATCTCTTGTTAAAGGAGTTTGTTTCAAATTGGACGGTTAATAAATAGAGATTTTTGGACGTTTCTAATTGCTTCACGTTTGGGTTTTGTCTGATAAATAGGGAATTCGATTCAGTTTAAGGATTCTAAGCTACTCGGCTATTATGCCCTTTATCCTGAAGGAAACAACAGTTAACCTATTCAAGATAGCGGTAGTAGGTCAACTATATCAAAATCAACCTTTACATTATGTAGTAAAATTATAAAGAACTTTTATTTTTCTAATAAAAAGCGTATAATTTAATGTGGTAGGAATATTTTGTAAGCAAAACAGAGGAGGTACCCACTGATAAAGGTCATGGTTCAACACATCATTAAATTCCTTTGGCGTACCTATCAGATATCTTACTATGGTATATTATGGACGTGGGAAGATCCATAGATCATTCTACCTTTGTGGTTTCGCAAAGGTACACAGTAGACCCAACCTATCACATTTTTTCAATTTACGGTGTCTATGATACAATGATTTTTACATTAGTACAGACACCAACCGCGGTAAATACCTACATTGACATTGGAAATGTCTTTTCGTTCGCTCCAGAAAAAGTGCGATCTCTTATATCTCGGAGAGTTGTGAAGATATATTCAAAAAATGGCTCAAAAGACGCGTATTCACGAGATCTGTAAGGTGCAAAAAGAATTACTCGAGAAAGTCACAAAAAAAATATGGCTAAATAGAGAAAAAAAAAATGCGCTCGATATTTTGGAAACGAAGAATGATATCAAAAATTTGAGAAAAGTTTCTCTGGAAAATTTTGTCAGCAAAAATTTGAGCCAACAAAGACGATCGGGCCCTGTAGCCTAACTTTTTAAAAAAGTTTACTTTTGAAAAAAGTCAGAACGACATTTTGACGTTTTTATTTTGTAACCTTTTCCTTATCCCGACTTTCTCGTCGCTCAGCAACAATATTACTTTACTATATGTATATATATACTTTTTCGAATTCGGTAGATTCATTTCCAATGTGCTCGAAAGTCGTGTGAGGCACGAAATCTGTTTTTTTCTGTAATGTTATATTCATTAACATTAACACAACTTATTGTGATGCAACTTGTAAAATTGTTTTTGTGAACCATAAACATGTTTTTTCTGAAATAAAATAATATTTTTTTATTATTATGTACAATGTACATGGGAGTCATTATTATATTTTTTTGGCTCTTAACAGACGATAATTGTAATGATTTAGTCATAACATTCTACACCTATTTATTAATTGAACACATTATTAAGAAAATCAAAAATGCATGAGGTCTCATGCATCTGGCTATGTAAATAGAAACATAATTACCGCAAAATTTTAGTCCCTCAACCTGCCAATAGTACCAAGAAAATGCCTGTATCTAATTTATATTTATTATTTATTTATATATACTTTATTGTACACCACAAAAATACATAACAAAAACACCTACTAACCCTAAACTAACCATAAGTACTAATCCTAGGTAGGGAAGTTGCGAACACACGATACAAGGCACACATTACGTTAATAGTCACGAATGCTACCTGCGGCCTAATGGCGCTAACTCCGGCCAAATTGCTTGCTAAGTCCGACAACACGGAACGGGACGAGGACGACACGGGACAAAGAGGTTTGTTTGAAAATTGGCAAGAGAACGGTTCTACAAAAACATTTGTTTAGGCACTTTTTTCTCAAAGTTAGAACTCCAGCTTGTAAATGGACTTAATGGACTGGAGATTCTAACCAAAAATGACGTATGAAAGTGAAAATATAATTCTTACTTATTAAACAAATTCATGTCATTTCACAATTATTGTGTGATTTTTCATTAAATTGTGAAAAGTATCCAGTAGTGCTATTCTGTAAAAATCTCACCGTGATAACTCAGGTGAAGTGAGCTTAAAGCGAGCTGTCATTAGTATCAATCCCTATTGCATCAGATGGAATGACAGCTCACTTCACCTAACTTCTCACGGTGAGATTCTAACAGAATCGACCGGCAGAATTTCGGTTACTTTTACTACGCTACCGTATTCCTGTAAGTATTTCGTGTACGGGTCCCAAATAAAAAAAAAATCTTTCTTTCTTTAATTGTTGGCATACCCCAAAACTTATCTTATTTTTATTTTCTGTCGTTTCGCCACAATTCCTATTAGAATAGCTGTCGTCAAAGATTTGCTAGTAAACAGAATTGTTAGGGAACTGACTACCCGTGGTACGTCGGACTTACTTAGGTTTATTTATTTATTATTTATATATAGGTATACTTAGTTATAAGTACTTACTTCATTTATAAATGTAGCTTTTAATGTACTGCTATGCTTCAGGATCCTCCTTCAAACACAAAGGATTCCTGCATCCGAGATACTAGTAATAAAATGCCATTAAATTAAGCTAAAAATACTGTAACATTTTTGTGAAAAACTCCCTTTTATAACATCTAAATAGCACAACATTTTCGAACACAATATAATCAACACACATTTAAATCGCGTCTCGTATGGAGCGACCTTAGCACGGCCATTAGGGTAGCTACACGCGACGATCGTGACTATCTCGTAACGTTGCGTGCTAACAGAAACATTTCTCTTTTTAAACTCCACTACCTAACCAGTATCGTTAGGGACAATATGGTAAACGAAAGGTTTAAAAATGGAAAGATAAATATGGATTTTTGAAACGGTAAGAGATTAGTGGGTGGCATGTTATTTTCTGGTGAAGAAGGGGCCGTCTAACAACTATTCATTGTTGCGAATATTAAGGAAATAGCAACACAGATCATGGTTTCAAACCTTTCCAAGCATGCGCAAATTCTTTTATCACAATCAGGGAGACAAGCAGGTTGACATATAAAAAAAAAAAATTATCACTACAATTTCATAAAATAAAATAGATATAATTTGTTTATGTATGTACCTATGATACCTCCCTTATTTTCACTGTGCCATAAAATTCTATAGGTAATACGCGCTTTGACGTGGAGTTGTGGACACCGGGTCCACAACTCCACGTCAAAGCACGTATTTTGCGTACGGCATAAAATTCACATTCATATACTTAAAGTACCTATATCAAACTGTCAGTCTAAGTTCACACTAAAAGCATTTCCACAATCCAAAAAGACCTCTGAAGTGTGACGTCACCGCATACTTAACGTATCGGATAAAGTCAGCAACAAACAGGTCGTGAGGTAGGTCGCGGTGTGACCCTGCGAAGTGGGGCGCCCAGCCTCCCTCCGTGCCCCAGTTCCACAGGGATGATACACGTGCCGTGTGCTCCCAGATTTGTGCTATCGAACAGTTCTTGGAATCAAGTGTACCTACCGAGAAGTAAGCGTGGTCTTGGTTTTAAGTTTAGTAGAGATGTGATCAGGAGTTGTTGGGTTTGCAAAAAGTTTATATTCATTCAAAAAAGTCAGATATTTTATTCGACTCTGTTAAGATTGAATTGAAATCTTTGACATATTTTATCATTGAATCTTTACAAGAGCAGGCAACATAGCGACTTTGCACGATTCATTGATTATTTAGTTATTCACTCAAAGGACTTTTCTAAATTATCTCGTCGCATTAGTTTCTTGAACTGAAAAATTGCTTTAAAGATACGAAGGTTCTTGTATTCTTACTTTTTGACGATGATGATGATTTTTTTCAATAATGTTACCTCTGCTCTGAAGACTAGGTTTAAAATATACCTAACGTTCATATTTTTTTCTTAAAAACTTTTCTTCCAAATATAACGTTAAATCAACTAGAAGTTTACACAAGAATAATTCTTTGATATATTTCAATACATTTTCCTGTTATTCGTCGATAGGTACGGGTCTGTATGTCCGGGACAGCCCGGCTGTGACCCGGTCGTAACCCGGTTTATTTACCATACGCCCAATATGCCAAGACAGATCCTTTTGTTACGTCAAAGACTCATAACTGAATCTAAAATTTCGTGGTATCTTAAATCTACTTTCATGAAAGCCGATATTACCTACCCATATTTAGAAGAAAATAAAATGGTGCTACAATAAAGATTTTTAGAATAGAAACGCTTTCTTCTTGCGTGGCGACTTCAAACTCATAATTAAGTCCCTGGACTACTAGCGAATAAAAAAAAACATGTTTAGAAAACCTTCTTATTTCCTCAAGTTTTTATGAAAGTAGTATAGGTACTTACGTATAATGTTAATCACATCATGCTTGACAAAGGGGTTTTTTTTTATTTACACTGTCCGTGTCCCACTGCTGCTGAGCGAAGGCCCCAAATCCTTCCAAGCATCCTTTTCTAGAGCCACCGCGATCCAACCCTTGCAGTAAACATCTAGGTCGTCTCGCCACCCCTGCACAGGAAGACAATATAATAATACATAATATATAATACATAATACATTGACAATAAATAATACATTGACGTCACAAAACAAGAACAAAGCCCCAACTAATAGCAATATTAATTTATCTAATACCTCCATACAGTTCCACATTGCTGTGAATGTGCCAATCAATAATCAGAATACAAGCGCTTGTGAAATACTCCACGCGTACTCTCAATATTCTAAGGAATTCGACGTACGAACATGTAAAGGACTTAATGAAATATCTTAATATCTTTGAATAATTAATATTACACCGTGAACCGTGATCTTATCGCATGCTTAACTCAAAATAGACGATTTTTGGGAAAGCACAAAGAAGATCTCGCTATGAGGACTTATCCTACTTATTGACGCATAAAATTAAAACTGATTGGATTTGATTAGATTAATTAATCATGAATACTTGAACTTTGAACGTATGATTAACTATTGATGAGATCTGAGTAAAAAAAAATCCGGAAATAATTCTGACCTATCTACTGTTCCATTAAGCATGCAATATGTCCGTTAAGGGCGAGCCTATTGCCATCTACCAGACTCATTGATATCTGTCATCTATTTAAAGTCCAAAAACTGCTGAAAATTTACAAATGGAAAAACTGTAAAAACAACTTATCTGATCCAAGGATTAAACGCAGACCCGCAACAGTAGGCAGGAATCAATATTTGATGAAAATTGAAAAACATTTTCGAGCTACAATTAAATTTTTAATAAATAATTTCTGTACCGAATAACATTTCATAGATCAAACTACATAAAATACATTTTTACTGTTAGACTGGATAGACTGGAAATCGACCCCAATATAGTTGGGAAAGGCTAGGCAGATAATAAACTACATAAAATACTTAAAAAAGACTGATTGCAAATCTAACGAACGCTCAATAGGTCCATACTTTTTCACTTGCAGGCGATTTTCACGCATTTGTAGTCGCAGTAGTGTGTATAATTGCTTGTTGAACAGTAGTGTTGCAGTAAATAGATTGAGTTGGAAGGCTTCACTGGCTACTCGAATTACTTCCGCCTTAGGCCATGGCCTGGTGTAACAGCACTGCACTAAAATGGCCTCGGGGATATTAGGCACAGTTCAGCTTGGAAAAGGTCGGACAAGAAGCTAAGGTAGCGTATAGAAATAATGGAATTGATATTATACATACATACTCATAGTAACATATTATTAAAAATCGAAAGTAACTCAGTAGGTATGTTACCTTTTCACGCCTAAACCACTGAACGGATTTCGATAGAAAATCGCATTGCAAGGAGATAGATGGCATTCTGGGGAAGAACATAGGCTACTTTTTGTCCCGGTAACACGGAACGTGTGGGATCATTTCTGAAGCCAGTAAGTAATGAAAGTACCTACTCGCCTTAAAAGTGGGTAGGTACTTGAGCAAAGTCTAGACATGATAATCGTACAAGTTTGTAGACGGCATAACAAATTCGTTCTTATTCTTTATTGGTAACCATGGTTGGGTACCTACGTAATTTGATCTAAGATCAAACTATAATTCAAAAGACTTTTACCAGCAAAAAGTTCAAAGAGAAAAAATAAAGTCGGCGAAATGTCTGTACGCGCATAACTTCCGAATGACTGCACTAAATTGGATAATTATTTTCTTGTTGTGTTCGGTATTGCCAGAACAAGGTATGTATAAAAGAAAATTTTGGAAATTCGAAAAGAAATTGCACCCGTACGAAGCTAGGGCGGGCCGCTAGTATAACCAAACTCTTAATATGATAATAGAGAAATCTACCTAGTACCTACAATGAAATTATATTAGGTCATTACATATGAAATTAGCGTTTTGTCGTACTGACCACTTTGATCTGAAATATCTCCTCTTTGGTTAAGAATTCCAAATTCAAATTTATAAATTCATTTAGCTGGTACATTTGAGTTTTGAAAACAGTCATTCATTTGTTTTTTCCTCTTTATTTTTTTCTTTGCCGTCGCTTATTTCCACACAATGGAAAACTTGAAATATCGGTATTTTTACGAGTACGAGTTCTACCGTGGCACCAGAAACAGCTCGAAGGATTAATGATGTGTACGGCGCTGGTGTCGCAAAAGAAAGCACGGTACGTTTTTGGTTTCAACGTTTTCGTTCTGGAAATTTCGACCTTCAGAACCAACCCCGTGGACGGCCGGAGACCAAAGTGGAAAATGAAGAATTAAAGGCTATTGTGGAAGCGGATCCATCACAAAGCACTTCATAGATAGCTGCAGGGTTCGGGGTAAGTGATAAAACTGTATTAATCCACTTGAAGCAAATCGGGAAAGTAAAAAAACTTGAACGATGGGTAGGGGAGCGGGGGGCACGTTGTTACAGGGGTAAGAAGTTACACCCGTTTTTTACCGGGATTTTAAACTCTTTGATAGACATAATTGGACTCATTCGTTTTCTTATAAAATCGTGCATTAGATAAAAACAATCAGTGACCCGCCAAGCGCTGAGCTGCTAGGTTATGTGCGTGTGTCCCGATTTCAACCAAGTAAGTAAAAAAATCCTTTACGAAATTTTTGATTCCTGATGACTATATTTTTTATTTTGTCAAATTTTTTAACCTTAAACGTTCATAATGTATCTACCTTTAATTTACAATATTGTTTTATTCTACTATCGATATCCATTAATAATGACTTCAATTTATATTAAAAAACGTGCCCTGGGGGAAGTAGTTACAATTGTTTGGGGTAAGTTGTTACATGTAACAACAATCCAAAGTATTTTAGTTTGCCAAAAGTTTATTAAAATAACTAAGTATGAAATGAAAGTGAATAATTTAATTACTACAAGTTGTTATATGCAGACTAAGTCTGTGTTTTTATATAAGATTTAAAAATGTTCCTGCCAAAGTGATTTTCTACAAAAAAAAACTTAAATAATTACCATAATAGATATTATAATTACTCATTAATGTTAGAAGACTATATAAAGTAATCTCTATTGTTTATATCGTTTTGAAATACTAATAAAAAATTTTGTATCACTGATCATTTTGTTTATTTATCTACCGTAACATCGTGCCCCGATGTTGTAACAACTAGCCCCAATTCCGGGGTAAGATGTTACAATCTACTTGTTTAGTTAAATTCTCCATTGTGAAAAATTACATAAATTTTAATAATTTTTCAGTCATATTTTAATAGCTAAATAGACATACTAACATTACAAGTCATCAAATGTATAATTTATTTGATAGCTTTTATCATATTAACAACTATCTAAAAATTGTAACAACGTGCCCCCCGCTCCCCTACCTCATGAATTGAGTGAATCGAACTTGCAAACACGCGTCGACTGCTGTGTTACTTTGCTCAACCGACACTATAATGAAGGGATTTTAAATCGAATCATTACTTGTGATGAAAAGTGGATACTGTACGATAATCGGAAGCGCTCGTCGCAATGGCTGAACCCTGGAGAACCAGCCAAATCCTGGCCTAAACGAAAATTTTGTCAGAAAAAGTTACTTGTGAGTGTTTGGTGGACTAGCGCCGGAGTCGATCACTACAGTTTTCTAAAATCTGGCCAAACGATTACGGCAGATATCTATTATCAGCAACTGCAAACCATGAAGGAAGAACTAGCTGCTAAACAACCGAGATTGGTCAATCGCTCTAGGCCACTGCTGCTTCACGACAACGCAAGACTGTCGTCTTGCGTTGTCGTGAAGCAGCAGTGGCCTTAGTGGTTGTTTGTTGTGCAGTGTGTGCACTGCACAACAAACAACCACTAAGTTAGATGAGCTACAATTGGAATATCTGCGACATCCACCGTACTCCCCGGACCTTGCTCCAACAGATTACCATTTTTTCCGGAATTTGGACAACTTCTTACAAGGAAAAAAATTCAACTCCGATAGGGCAGTCCAAACCGCCTTCAAAGAGTTCATTGATTCTCGCCCCCATGGATTTTTTTGTAAAGGGATCAATGAACTACATATGAGATGGCAAAAGTGCATAGATAACAACGGTACATACTTTGATTAATTAAATTTATTTTACAAATATAAATTACTTTATATTCCTTCCGTACAAAACGCCAATATCATATGTAAGGACCTAATCTATACTTATAATAAATCTGTAAAAGTGAAAATTCTGTACATTGAAAATATCAAAAAAATAAATGGCACCCCATGTTACTAGACCGACACCGAACCCAAAAATGGTGATTAAAAAAATTCTTCACTGGCTACTCGAATTACTTCCGCCTTAGGCCATGGCCTGGTGTAACAGCACTGCACTAAAATGGCCTCGGGGATATTAGGCACAGTTCAGCTTGGAAAAGGTCGGACAAGAAGCTAAGGTAGCGTATAGAAATAATGGAATTGATATTATACATACATACTCATAGTAACATATTATTAAAAATCGAAAGTAACTCAGTAGGTATGTTACCTTTTCACGCCTAAACCACTGAACGGATTTCGATAGAAAATCGCATTGCAAGGAGATAGATGGCATTCTGGGGAAGAACATAGGCTACTTTTTGTCCCGGTAACACGTTCCTGTGGGATCATTTCTGAAGCCAGTAAGTAATGAAAGTACCTACTCGCCTTAAAAGTGGGTAGGTACTTGAGCAAAGTCTAGACATGATAATCGTACAAGTTTGTAGACGGCATAACAAATTCGTTCTTATTCTTTATTGGTAACCATGGTTGGGTACCTACGTAATTTGATCTAAGATCAAACTATAATTCAAAAGACTTTTTCCAGCAAAAAGTTCAAAGAGAAAAAATTAAGTCGGCGAAATGTCTGTACGCGCATAACTTCCGAATGACTGCACTAAATTGGATAATTATTTTCTTGTTGTGTTCGGTATTGCCAGCACAAGGTATGTATAAAAGAAAATTTTGGAAATTCGAAAAGAAATTGCACCCGTACGAAGCTAGGGCGGGCCGCTAGTATAACCAAACTCTTAATATGATAATAGAGAAATCTACCTAGTACCTACAATGAAATTATATTAGGTCATTACATATGAAATTAGCGTTTTGTCGTACTGACCACTTTGATCTGAAATATCTCCTCTTTGGTTAAGAATTCCAAATTCAAATTTATAAATTCATTTAGCTGGTACATTTGAGTTTTGAAAACAGTCATTCATTTGTTTTTTCCTCTTTATTTTTTTCTTTGCCGTCGCTTATTTCCACACAATGGAAAACTTGAAATATCGGTATTTTTACGAGTACGAGTTCTACCGTGGCACCAGAAACAGCTCGAAGGATTAATGATGTGTACGGCGCTGGTGTCGCAAAAGAAAGCACGGTACGTTTTTGGTTTCAACGTTTTCGTTCTGGAAATTTCGACCTTCAGAACCAACCCCGTGGACGGCCGGAGACCAAAGTGGAAAATGAAGAATTAAAGGCTATTGTGGAAGCGGATCCATCACAAAGCACTTCATAGATAGCTGCAGGGTTCGGGGTAAGTGATAAAACTGTATTAATCCACTTGAAGCAAATCGGGAAAGTAAAAAAACTTGAACGATGGGTAGGGGAGCGGGGGGCACGTTGTTACAGGGGTAAGAAGTTACACCCGTTTTTTACCGGGATTTTAAACTCTTTGATAGACATAATTGGACTCATTCGTTTTCTTATAAAATCGTGCATTAGATAAAAACAATCAGTGACCCGCCAAGCGCTGAGCTGCTAGGTTATGTGCGTGTGTCCCGATTTCAACCAAGTAAGTAAAAAAATCCTTTACGAAATTTTTGATTCCTGATGACTATATTTTTTATTTTGTCAAATTTTTTAACCTTAAACGTTCATAATGTATCTACCTTTAATTTACAATATTGTTTTATTCTACTATCGATATCCATTAATAATGACTTCAATTTATATTAAAAAACGTGCCCTGGGGGAAGTAGTTACAATTGTTTGGGGTAAGTTGTTACATGTAACAACAATCCAAAGTATTTTAGTTTGCCAAAAGTTTATTAAAATAACTAAGTATGAAATGAAAGTGAATAATTTAATTACTACAAGTTGTTATATGCAGACTAAGTCTGTGTTTTTATATAAGATTTAAAAATGTTCCTGCCAAAGTGATTTTCTACAAAAAAAAACTTAAATAATTACCATAATAGATATTATAATTACTCATTAATGTTAGAAGACTATATAAAGTAATCTCTATTGTTTATATCGTTTTGAAATACTAATAAAAAATTTTGTATCACTGATCATTTTGTTTATTTATCTACCGTAACATCGTGCCCCGATGTTGTAACAACTAGCCCCAATTCCGGGGTAAGATGTTACAATCTACTTGTTTAGTTAAATTCTCCATTGTGAAAAATTACATAAATTTTAATAATTTTTCAGTCATATTTTAATAGCTAAATAGACATACTAACATTACAAGTCATCAAATGTATAATTTATTTGATAGCTTTTATCATATTAACAACTATCTAAAAATTGTAACAACGTGCCCCCCGCTCCCCTACCTCATGAATTGAGTGAATCGAACTTGCAAACACGCGTCGACTGCTGTGTTACTTTGCTCAACCGACACTATAATGAAGGGATTTTAAATCGAATCATTACTTGTGATGAAAAGTGGATACTGTACGATAATCGGAAGCGCTCGTCGCAATGGCTGAACCCTGGAGAACCAGCCAAATCCTGGCCTAAACGAAAATTTTGTCAGAAAAAGTTACTTGTGAGTGTTTGGTGGACTAGCGCCGGAGTCGATCACTACAGTTTTCTAAAATCTGGCCAAACGATTACGGCAGATATCTACACACATCAAAAGTGTCTAGGGATCAACATATATTTTTGCAATAACTTTTCTCCTGATTGATATTAATTAAAATTTTCTTTAAGGATTCATCAAATAAAGTGTTTTCGTTTGTTACAGTAACGATAAACCAAGTCACCTTTGCATTAATAAAGAAATTTGCCATTTTCCTAATAAAGGGATTTTTGACATTTGAACCACTAACACAAAAGTTCGAAAAAAAGACTGAAATAACAGTTTTCTTTAAAATTTTATTGGGTAACTTAATGAATTAATAATCCGTGTTTCTACCGCGAACACTAACAACACAAGAACATCGGTTTGGCATACTCAAAATGAGTTCATCCAAATCACGCTGTGGAATGGCCGCCCATGTTCGTTGCAACAACAAAAAAAGGTCTTCTTGCGACTGGATACCCTCCATATTCGGCAGAGCTCTTCTCTGTAGCATATGCCATGCATGCTCAATCGGGTTCAAGTCTGGCGACTGAGCAGGCCAGGGCAGGACATTGATGTTAGCTGCGGCGAGAGTCTGTCTTACAACTCTTGCGGTGTGCGGTCGTGCATTATCATGCATTAACTGAAATAAGGGACCGATTTGCACTTGTAGAGGAACGATGACGTCTGATACAATCGTCTCAGCATAAATTTGAGCGTTGAGGTTGCCTCTGATCCAAATCAACTCAGTTCTTCCGCCGATCCAAATACCCGCCCATACCATGATGGTTCCACCACTATAAGGATGGACTTCCTGGCAGGATTTTAATCGCTGTTGGCGTCCAGGGGTTCTCCAGTGTCGTATACGTCTTGTATCCGGTCTCATACCAAAACGAGACTCATCAGAAAAGCACACGAAACGCCATTGTTCTTCTGCCCAATTTCTGTGTTCAAGAGCCCATTGATATCGAATCCTACGATTGTGCATTGCTATAGGTGGTACCCGTAGCGGTCTTCGGGAATGAAGGTTCACTTCATGCAAGCGGTTTCTGACTGTTTGGTCGCTAATTAAGTTCCCTGAAGAGTGATGAAGCCTCACGGCTAACATCATGGCGGTTATTGTTGGAGCTCTTCGAGTTAAGATTTGAATGTATCGGTCTTGTCTCCGTGTGGTGCAGCGATACCGTCCTCCATGGCGCTCAGCCACGGTACCAGTGCTTCGGTAACGTGTCCAAAGTCGACTGATAACACTCTGACTTGTATTCAGAGCTAAAGCCACAGTACGTTGCCGGGAACCAGCTTCTATCATTCCCACGGCTCTGAGCATTTCTTCCCTGCTTAAATGACGTCGCCGCTCCATAATAACGTTGGTTTTAATCATTAGTAGGGAAACAGTAGCACTAATAATGTCTTCAATGCGTTGTATGTTTTTATAGGGAAAATATTGACAGCTGATTTTCATCTTTTACTCGAATTTGATTCACAGTTCCTGATTCAAATTATGAAATGCACCAAAAAGGATCCATATAAATTTATAAAATCATAAATTTATTACAAAGCCACATCTCAATCTCAAGAAATCCGCATAAAAATGCTTGATCCCTAGACACTTTTGATGTGTGTATTATCAGCAACTGCAAACCATGAAGGAAGAACTAGCTGCTAAACAACCGAGATTGGTCAATCGCTCTAGGCCACTGCTGCTTCACGACAACGCAAGACTGTCGTCTTGCGTTGTCGTGAAGCAGCAGTGGCCTTAGTGGTTGTTTGTTGTGCAGTGTGTGCACTGCACAACAAACAACCACTAAGTTAGATGAGCTACAATTGGAATATCTGCGACATCCACCGTACTCCCCGGACCTTGCTCCAACAGATTACCATTTTTTCCGGAATTTGGACAACTTCTTACAAGGAAAAAAATTCAACTCCGATAGGGCAGTCCAAACCGCCTTCAAAGAGTTCATTGATTCTCGCCCCCATGGATTTTTTTGTAAAGGGATCAATGAACTACATATGAGATGGCAAAAGTGCATAGATAACAACGGTACATACTTTGATTAATTAAATTTATTTTACAAATATAAATTACTTTATATTCCTTCCGTACAAAACGCCAATATCATATGTAAGGACCTAATCTATACTTATAATAAATCTGTAAAAGTGAAAATTCTGTACATTGAAAATATCAAAAAAATAAATGGCACCCCATGTTACTAGACCGACACCGAACCCAAAAATGGTGATTAAAAAAATTTTTGTCTGTCTGTCTGTTTGTTCAGGCATCACACAAAAAGTACCGGTCTGATTACGATGAAACTTGGTATAATTATTCATTAATATCCTGGGCACCACACTGTGTACTTTTTATCTCGGAAAAGTATATACAATAAAAAACAAACTTAATTTTGCGGTTCGATCCCTAGACCCGATTACTGTACCAACCGCAAATAATAAGTTTGTCGTACGTTACGTCACCCGGACTGAAAATGTAGTGCTGAAGGTTGAATTTGGCTTGCACCGTTCGTCTGATCGGACTATCGTAGTCTGACTGAGCGCGCGCATCATACATTTTTTGAGCTTTGATTTGAACGGACGTGTCGAGTGGCGAGCGTTCGTTCTTATTAGCATTCTATAAATTGTATGTTTTAACTGCTATTGTAATTGCAATTCTAAACCGTGCTTTTTAGTTCGACCCTTTATTACTTTTAGTTTTTACTATTTAAAGTATAGGTAGTATATCTGATAGTACGTACGACCGTAGGTTATTTTATAATACTGTTAGGTAGGATTAGTCATTCGTACAGATATTAGTTTTTAGGGATTTTGCTTATTTATTGAGTTTAGATTAGTTATCATCAGAAATAGGTTTATTTAGGTAGGTAGGTATTTTATTTTCTGTTATTGAGTTTTTTTTTAATTAGGTAGTTACTTAGGTTTATAATCTAATATAAAATTCACAGTCCTTTTTTTTTTAAGTATGGGAAATCATTCAATGACCCCTCCCACTCTGGGTGGAGCGGAAGGGAGTGTCAGACTCTTACTGACTAAAACCCATCCGCGTTCCTTCCTTAGCCCTTTATATTCCGGGGTAGCGATAATTCAAAGTCCTGTGATCCTGTCTGACTGATTATATCAATGCACAACCTAAACCGCTGGTCATAGAGACATTAAATTTGGAGAGTGTATTCTTTGTGAAGTGTATATAGGTATCGACTAAGAAAGGGTTTTTCGAAATTCCACTCCTAAGAGGATGAATGGGGGGAGGGTGAAATTTCGAAGCTAGTATTTAATAAATGTTGCTACGTAGGGAAGACCAAAGAAATGATGTATGGCTGTGTGGAAGATGATATGGCTAGAAAGGGATGACGACTATAGAGAAGTATGAAAGAAAAAGACATGTTGCGCCGAGCAAAAATAAAGTGGGATAGGGGCAGGAGAATACAACATAAACAGCCTATAATGTTCCCACTGCTGGGACACAGGCCTCCTCTCTGAGAGAGGGACTGGGCCGTAATCCACCACGCGGGCCCAGTGCGGGTTGGTAGATGTCACATGTCTTCGAATTTTTGGTTCTAGGACATGCCGGCAGGAGAATGATGATGATGATGAAATATTGCTACGTACAGACACCGGGCATATCTAGCTACCAAATTTTCTCAATCAACTTTGAACCTTATGCTTCGGCGATAAAGTTGAAAATCTATTAAAGAAATTTGACAGATTGTAGTAGCTTGTTGTGCTGGCGTCTGTACATAATCTAAATATCTATTTCTTATAGACACACTTTCGCATTTATAATATTAGTATGGATATTATAGGTAAATGCGAAAGTGTGTCTGTGTGTCTGTTACCTCTTCACGCTTAAACCACTGAATTGATTTAGATGAAATTGGTATAGAGATAGTTTGAGTCCCGGGAAAGGACATAGGATAATTTTTATCCCGATATTCCCACAGGATCGAGACTTATGCGGGTGAAATCGCGGGGCACTGCTAGTAGTATATATAACTTTAAATGAAATACAGGATTCTATTTCCGATCAAAAACACAAAACGGTTCTTTTCAAGTAACGTTACACAACGCGCGAATATGCATTGATATTCAAAAAGAGGTATTTTGAATATTTCACCATTGATGACTCTCTAAAACCGACTGTATGACGCGAATGGCGGCCATTGAAAAACAATATTCGTCACAGAACGGCCAACAAACTGTGCACAACAGTATTTCGTCTTGGAATCCATGAATTTAAATTAGTACAACTCTGCCATCAAAATTGCACAAACTGCAACAAGAAAACAAGATTTAGAATCGTGTCAATAGGTTTTTATGTTTGTCTAAAATAAAAACGAAACCCTCCGTAACACAATATAGATTGCAATCTTTAGTTTTTATTGCTTCAAATGGAAACTTAACTCAATTTACAAATAGACAATTGTACTTTAATATTTATTTTTACATAAGTTTGAGCATTTTATAATAAAAATAAAAAGGAATACTTCAAACAATTCAAAAGAGTGTAGCTTTAGACTATATTCGAGCTCACTTTCAGCGATGCATCGTTAAACACAGCCTTAACATACCATGACGTTGAAAGCCAGTCCATTTCCGCTCAAAATAATTACCTCAAACAAATAAACATTAACTCTTCAAAGACATAGATTTCTAGAATCAATAAAATTCAAATTTCGAATTAAAAGAAAAAAGAGTTAAGGCGTAGATACACGGATACACGGTACAGCTGCAATTAAATTACAAAATAAGTAAATTGAGATCGACAAAGACAAGATAGGTCGAAGCGAGGGCGATTGCAGCGTGCATACTTAACATATGAGCACAGCAGTTGAATGCTCATCCGTATTCAAGGGCGAACAGACCGCTTGCAGGCGATACAGAACGTTCACGATGCAGGTGACGTAATCTGACTGAATGAAAAGCATATGA
Source organism: Gortyna flavago (assembly GCA_963669345.1). Lineage (NCBI taxonomy): Eukaryota > Metazoa > Arthropoda > Insecta > Lepidoptera > Noctuidae > Gortyna > Gortyna flavago. The sequence continues at coordinate 7,155,673 of OY770132.1, forward strand.
CGCTGAAAGAATTGAGCTCTTTGATAACGTGTTTGACCATTTGGATTGCTACACGTAGGATACTGCTATTACATTCTACTTTGTGGTCATTTGGTGTACCATTCTTCTTTCTAGTTCTGTCAATTCTGTCCTGCTTTCAGGGTCTACTTTCCAAGCAATCTTCGCTCAAAACTTCGCTCGCTCTTCTTTGAACCTCAACAGTTAGATCTTCTTTGATGACTTTCACATTATCCTGTCACCATTATTAAAGTGATTTCATAAAAATCATTTCTTCTACTTTATTGTAAAAACATATCGTGTGTATTTGCCCTTAGCTTTTAATATTATTTGGAAGCTTTGTGGTCCACTACCAAAAAGTTTGCAATAAAAAGTTCCTTAACTCACATAGCTTACCATAAACACGATAAAAAAGATTTTGCTCAGCAATGAAACCCTATAAAAGGGCCTGCAGATATCTCAGCAGTATCATTAGCGAGGTTCCTTAAATTTTAGAACAACTCAATAAAAGTACGCAATTAAGTCGTAAAAATAACTAATGATGTAAATACTGCATTATTATATAATGGAAATTTAAGTGTCCATAAGAGAAGAGCTAACGACCACGGGTAATCGAGGTCGGCCCAATTTAAATGGCTTCGGTACCTTGGCCCTTGGCAGTAGTTGTAAATTGACTACTGTATAAATCATACCCATGGCTGCGTAACTTCCGCCTTGAATTATTTGAGAAGAACATCTTGCATAGCACTCGTGCTCAACTGTCTTAATTCTGAATTCTGAAGCCAGAAGGACAATTCCTGTCTCATAATTTAGTCTCAATCTGTCAAAAGTACCTCTAATTTTTTACAAGTTTTTGACATTGGTTGTCGCTGATTATGAGATGGCGACTAAATTTTCAACGTTTGTTGGCCATCTGTTATGCAAGGTGAATTAAACACATTTCCGTCCATAACAACTTGTGCATTATCCCTATGTTCAGAGCCCAAAAATGCAATACTTAACAATGAAAAATTTAGGTCATTCATTGTATAACCGTGATAAACTATCTAAAGTTCCTGTTATATTTAGCAAAAGAGTCTTTTTGGGATTACAGTCATTTATCATCGTTGAGAGCTTGGCAGACAGTTTTGTGGCTTCACCTCTCTCTATGCTACACGTGTTTATCATTAGTAGGTACGTGGGCTTTCTCTTTGTTGGTATAGCGTGTATCGATTATACCTACATTCATATAAAATCGGATTATTGCATTTGTTTAAAGCCTCTTAAATTTTCGCGTCCCTATTCGTGTTTTCGATACTTGTAAAAAAATATTGAAAACTCTACCACCAATTTAAACAGTGACCTCGCTATCATAAAGTACATACATACTCCTGAAATGAATCAATGCTGTGCTAGTACTCAGAAATCAACTTAGTGTAGTGCTAGTCACTCTGAAATCAACTTAATACCATTAAAATAAAGTTGATATTTGTTTAACTTGAAATAATATTAATCTGAAACATGAGTTTGAATAGACTTTAGGTAAATTCTTCCATTAAATATTTTTTCATAATATTAAATGATCTAAAGTAATATTTCGCAGCCACAGCGAGAAAATTCAATTTTATGTTCGTCTTGATTTAATCAAAGCCTCGTCGTTTTTTCTCATCCAAGTGCCATTGAATGAAAAACAGGTTAAAATAAATTTGAATTGACTTGACAGAAAGACGTCGGTTGTCATAGGTCAAACTAAATGAATGAAACAAAATACTGCTCAAGAGTGAGCAGCTGCAGAAACATAATATTCAGTAGATGCATGTATAAAAAATAACAAGAAATTAAATCATAACATAGACAAATGAAGACGAACAGTTGGGTTTGATTAAAGGCTGGGAGCAGACAAGCGAGAAGCGACAGCGCGACGCGACTCTAGTAGAACAAAATCTATAAAAACTTCATGGAAATTGTTCTACCAAAATCGCGTCGTACCGTCACGTCGCGCCTGACTGCGTGATGCAGGTTTTTTTGCCTGTTACATGCAATATAATTAAAGCAACATCGTCTTGACTTGCATCGTCTAAAGTCTGGTTAAGATGGGGCAATTTTAATTGTTGCTTCAAATAATGGAATGCCAAAGGCAATTAAATGACAGCAATGAAACCTTTACGCAATGCATTGATTTCACCTATTTGGCACTTTAAATTATCGAGCATCTGCAATTTAGTACCTAAGTTTATCGAAACCCACTGATTTTCAAAAGCCACGTTCAACTTTTTCAATATTGAATTTATAGCTGGCTGCTTTAATTGTGCTTCAGCCATCATCCTCAAATAACCCTTCCACAAGTATATGAAACCTTTATTTTTATTTCGGTCTCTAAAACACGCAGAACTCTAAAAATAAGAAAAAAATAAAATGATCGCCATTAAAATGACTTCCTACTGGCCGGAATCATTAACATTTTCAGGTCTGACCTCCAAGTCTAGTGATGCTGCTGTGATTTATAATACTTACCAAAAAAAAAAAACAATTATTTACATGTTGTAATCTCGTTGAAAATCATTCAGGCAATTAATTAAGATTTTTAAAAAATGGAAACAGTTTTCGAGCTGCCACATGAAATCGTTTTAATACAGCATATTTCTTATCCACCTCTGTGGAGCTATACCACCACATCATAACCATAATCAGCCTATAATGTTCCGACTGCTGGGTAACACCTTCTTGGTGAGAGGGAGTGCTGTTATCCACTACGCGGGCCCAGTACGGCTTGGTAGATGTCACATATCTCCGAATGTTTGTTTCTAGGACATGCCAGTTTCCTCACGATGTTTTCCTTCGCCGTTTTGGTAGCAGTGGTGATAAAATAATCTATAAAAAGTAAAGCGCCTGTCTGGGTTCAAATCTATGACCTACAACTCGTAGGTACCTACTCCGTGGCCGTTGCTACGGAGCAGGCACTGCTCGCATTATAATGTTAGCGGTAAATTTTGGCATGGTCTTAGTCTGTGGGAAAGGTGACCGAGACTTAAAGCAACTTGAGAGAGACCAGTGGGGTAATCGCGTAACACACAATGGCAATGTTCCACAACATTCACTGTTGAGCAGACATTCACTGTTGAGCAGTTGAATTTTTCAAACTTAGGAAGCAATGGATTCGTAACTGTGGTTGAAAGTTTGTTAGATGCAGTTTCCAAAAGTGGACAATTAGGTTGAAATCTCGAGTCTAAAAAACAATGAGGTCAGTTTTTAAACGGACGCATTTTACGTGCTATCTACCGAACCCAGTACGCATGGATTTCTGACGAAACAAAAACATTTTACGAAATATGTTTTCGCCCTATATTGATAAATGCACCAGTTTTATTTAATATGTGCCGAACCATCCATCAGTCGCCATCACCGATAGTGGTGTGCCAATCAATCACCGCTTTACATTGCTGATTGATTGCCAATATCTATCTACTAGTCCGAATTGGAAACGGAACGTATTGTTTTTTTTTTTTATGGTTAACAACTTTTTGGCAACAACAACATTTTAACTGTGTAATAAATGAGTAATCGGTTTTTCCACATATTATTTTTTAATAGCATTCTTATCAACATTGCCTAATTTTAAAACGGGTGACAAAATGAGATTTTAATTTTATTAGGAATTAAAAATGTTATGTCTAAAGCATTGAATCAAAATATTCCAACAACCTAAAAATAAAATTGCGCATTGGACTGAAACAGTTTTTTTCTTTTTAAATCTGTTTTATCTCGCACTGAAAATGCTCGAATATCCATGAACGCAAAGCATAAAGAACTCGGATATAATGCGACATAATCCGTATAAATAGTTTCATTTCAATGGATAATATTTGTGTAAAAATTCTGTCCTGCCAACATCACAAAGGACTGAAAGTGTCGCATGTCTCATCGCATGAAAATGCATCCACACAAACTTGCGAGTACAGTTCAAACTAAAATTTCCACCTTTATATTCTCAAAAATATCTGTCATAACCATAAATTGTGGTTGCAAACACTACAAAAAGGAGCAAAAGTCCTTCGGAGCTCACAAACCATTGTTAGCATGGAACACAATAGAGTTCTCCAAGGAACTGTTTACTTCTATTCTATTCTAGAGAATCAATTCCAGAGTGCTATAATCCTCCTTTGGGAATCATTGAGCTATGTGCAGCCACTCTGCAGTTATTCGCTGAGGGACACTATTGTTGCGATGTAGAATTCTACAGTATTTGAAGCTGACTGTACTTGGTTTGTGGTTAAATACTGCTTTGGTTATGCAGTAATGAATGTTTTGCTGCAGGCAATAACATAATATTTTGAATTAACATGCAGACATTTTATATGAATTGTTGTGATACCCCTGAGAAACCAGAAAATATTAAAATGGTATTTATTTTGTTACAGGTAAGGATTTTTCACAATAATTTCTGAAGCGACGAAAGGTAAGTTAGACACAAGACAAGATTTTCGTGTAGAAGAAAATGTGTCTATCAACGCAACATTTGATAATAACGATGCTCATAATGAAACCACAATAATAATTTATGTGGATAACGATATTACTGCACCTCATTACGAAAATATAGTCAAGTCAATAACAAAGAAGAATAATTTACGTTGCATAGAGCTAATGATTGCTATACTTGCGTCTAATGCTAAGCCACAAAACGCAGTGAAATCGTAATAGAAAGTGTCGCGGTTAGCCACTAGATACGCCCTCTTATTTAAACTAGGCATCTGTAACCTCAGTTGATATTACTTTCCAATTGCACTTACTGCGATTGCTGCATGCATAATTTTGTAATTTACAGACAATTATATTTTACGCAATTTTATGAATTGAATCTTTAACGTCTCCATTTTATATGAAGTATTTTAGTCTCGCTTTGGCATTTACGTAGTCGTTGATCCCACAATCGGTTATAGCATCATGACCTACACCAAGGTTTCTATTTTTAACCCTATAGCAGACCATTTTGGCACTAAATATAATGGCACATAATTACGGGAGGTGACTAATTGGTTCGGGGCTCATTGTTTGTTTGACGGTCACGCGCCGTCGCGCCGCCAGAGGGCCCGGTATTCTGCGACACAATAGTTGCAGCAGACGCGCCCTCCATTGTGAACTGACCTTATCTTCAAACCTCATCACAATGTCACGGTATACTATAATTACGTGCCGTTCTAAAAAAGAATTACCTACTTGCCTTCATTTAAAGTACTTATACACTTGACCGATTTGACTGTTGTTTAGACGCTCGGCCAAATCATGCCGTGACCAAAGACATTGAACGAATGATTAGTAATGATGGACTAGCATTAGGCCTACCAAACCATAATTAAGTTAAATCGAGTCATTAAACAGAACCGAAAAGAGGAAACCACGAGAGAGGATGACCACGGAGAGCATTTAAATTCATTTGAAACTAATTCACTTCACATGATTATTAGAAACTACAGATTACGCGACTGTATATTTTAAACCTGTTATTTCGTCACATGAAAACAAAAATGAACTCTAAGACTTCCCAAAAGAGCATCAGCATAATCGTAACAAAGTAGCTAATCAAACGACCACACATGTTTAACGACATTACCTTTGTAAAGGGGTTCGTGGTACTTGCGGGTAATACCGGTTGTGTGACGTCACCGCAAAATGCGGGTTCATTTAAATTTTGTCACAGCTATCAACGCATTTCGCGGGCATGTCGGGCCCTCTCGACTTATGTCGGCTAATGACTTTAATGACACCGTCATTATCTAAAGCTCGTGTTGCAACTGTGTTCAAAACTATTGTGTATTCAATATTGTCATTAAGTTCTGCATCTGATTCCATTTCATTGTTTGGTGTGTTGCTTTTGAAAATTGATGTTATGAGTTTGATTATACTTATAGCGTAGCATTGTTTAGTAACTAAAATGTCACAAATTGTTGGAAGGACGAAAATATGTAGAAAGAGCAAAGATAGACAAAGTAAATCTGATGAAAATAACAAAAGAAAACAAAGCGCAAACAATGCAGCACAAACTATATTTGTCACTGATGACCAAAACACAAAACTCAATGAAGATGAATTCAAAAACGATAATATCGAAATACAGTCATTTGTTTGTTAACGCATCTAAACATCTATTTCGGTTAGACATGAGAGCAACACCCAGTCTGATTGCTAGCCACACTAATGAGTAATGGTCGGTGGACTGATGAGATCACTTTCAGCGGTGCTAATTCCAAGCTGCCGCCAACAGAATCGTTACACTTTGTTGTCGCAGCAGCCATTTGCCAAACTCATTGCGTCTGTATAATTGCGCTAGCTTGTTTGGATTTGGTACCTAGGCGAAAGAACTATAAGAGATTCATTCTGTTCTCATCCCCTCGATAGCGATTCTGCATCGTCTTGGTGACAGGTGTGTCGAATCGTGAATGAGGCTAACATTTTATACTTTCAAACACAAGTGCATTCAGTACATCTTACTCAACTCTTTATTTTTTTTTCCTTTAAATTGTCTAATCTGATATAGTATGGTTACTAAATTTTGTAGAATAAAGCAGCTGCGGGTTGAATACTTAAAGGTCAATCTAATAGTTAAATGTTCGGTACATGCAAGTCATTTTACAAGTACTTGGTTAGGTTTATTGCGTCGATATTTCGAAAATGAGGCTTGTGCTGACCCTCCCACTAATTACTCTATTATACCAATCATTCCGCTGAATGTATGATTTAATTGTTTGTCTAATGTTCCACAAGATAGGCTGAAACAGATTGATAACAACTCGAAGAAAACTATGGGTGGGTCCAGCTACAAAAAACACCACTAAAATGAACTTTTAGGACGGACTAAAAATTATTATGGTTACAGGCTTTAGTTTTTTTAACAAACTTTGTTTTAAAAATTACAATATCACACGAATCACTTATTACACCACTTATGTAAAAAAAAAGAATTAAAGTAAAAACACACCACGCGGTTTTTATCGCAACATCATACTTCTAACGCCATCTCTTTCAAATCGCTGGAACTCTGTCGTTTTACTACGTCATGCCGACATTGACCGCTAGATGGGGGCACTGGTACATGAAACTGGTGGCGCGCGCGGTTAACGAACGTTCTTGACTGAGCTCTCGAGTTCGTTCGACGCCGCCGCGGCTTACCGTGACACAACACAACACAACAGCGGATTGGAGCGTGGAATGGACTCGCGTATGGCGTAACAAACTACCAGGCCTAGTAACAATAACATTCATTCGGAAGCTTTCGTAGGTACCTTTTGTTTAAATATTTTATTAGATTCTTCAAGGATTTAATTTAAGAATGGTGAATAGTCATAAATTACCAGCTAATTGTGGTGTCCTGAAATACAGGCCTTGAGCTTAGTTAAGGCACCAGTCTCCCACATTATTAAAATGTCTGACTCTCGACTCTGATACAATTTATTTTATGTATTTTCTTATATTGTGGTGAGAAAATTTATAAAAATATTATTATTATTAATTACTTTAATTAATAACAGACCAAACTCTGTCTAAAAATAATGGTTTCAAACGTTCATTACATAATAAAAAAGTAATTGTAGTACCTACATAAAATTGTACTCAGTGTGTTTCTGAACTCTAATTTTAATATCAGCGTAAACTGGTAGATGGCGCTACAATGCCTGCTAAAGTATTTTATATTTCTTTCGTATGGATGTCGCCGCCAACCGTTTAATAAACCGCCTACTCTTTTAACTAAACGAGGTGAGTACTACCTACTTCCAAAGACCAAGCCGTTAACTGAACGGCTTATTTATCCAGTTGGCTGCGACATGGACAGCAATATCGGGTGTAGGTACCCTATTTCTATTCGATATTTGTGACTAAAGTTAGTACCTACCTAATAAAAACAAAATAACTTGTAATTAAACAATTTAAAGAGCTGGCGTCCATCTATTCTCTTGTTACAATCTATTAATTTAAAAAATGGCTACAGCGAATACACACTGTATTGAAATAAAATTAACACCTATAAACTCGTGTAAAAGTTCACGTTAATGGTGCAACAATGTTCTTTTCGTCCTAAACGACATTGACTCGTAAAAAAAAAATAAAAAAAAACAAATGTATGAGACGTAAGTACTTAGGAATTTTTATGTGCTGACCACGGCACGGAGGGACTAAGATATTGAGGACTTTTGATCCTCTGAGTCTTTTAAAATCTTGTTTTGAATCAATATTTGGCTCCGACCTAAAACGGTTGTTTTTTTTTTCTTATTCTTTGGCAGAATACAAAAGCGATTATCACTATGGCTTACTGTTTTGTTTGGGAAAATACTGGAACGAAAGAAAAGCGTTGTTGAAAAACAATGTGTTGTTAAAATTAAAATATTAGGTACCTATTATGTAGTGTTGCCATAGTGTTGTTAATACAGTTCCAATTACGAAAGTTATGTTTGGTCAGACAAAATATATGAACTGACATCATTAATTTTATAAGCGTTCGATTAATAAAAAATAATACCTTTCAATAATTTATGTTCAATAAATAGCTTTGACAGCAAATACCTAAAAATGCTTGATTGATGCATTATGTAATATATTGATGGTTTTAATGTCTATCTTTTCTAATTTATTATTCACTAGATTTATCTATAAAGTGAAAATACACGACCTTATACCTACTAAATAAAGCACATGTTTTTCCATCATTCTTTATCTTTTAGAGCATCTGTTAAACAAAACTAGTTTAAAACAGTTAATTACAATATAACTTTATTATAATTGGTTTTCGCATCAGTGTCTTACTAAATTACTTACTTTTAACTGTTTCACATTAGTTCTTCTAATTCACTATTAAAACTACGCAAAGAAAGTTAATGACTTACTTAATTTCTTTTAGTTTTTCTACTAACATAAAGTTAGGGACTGTGCCCAACATTTCTTAAAAAGTTTCAATTCAGTATCCTTTAGATTACGAGTATTACGACGCGATTCTAGTAAGAGAGATACATCAATAAAACACTTTTTTGGAATTCAATAATACTTATGTAAGTATGGAATGGTTTCAGTTTTTCATATTATATTCGCATTTTGATATTCGCCATGTCAGCTCAAGGGACTCCTACAATTTTTTTTTTCAATTCTAAATTCAAATCAAACTTTGTCTCTTAAGTAGGTATGCCATCAAATTTTAACAAACTCACGGCGGTTGCATGCTAAAACCATGTGAAATTACGGCCTCTACAGTACAGTAGGTTCCTACTGCGCGCACTCTTTACTTAGGTATGTAGATAATCACTAATTTCGACCATCAGTGTCACTACAACTGAAGTGAAGCTTGTCAGCTGCTCTTGAGATTCTGAATGGCTATACCTACTGACAAATTACCCCTTTTAACCATAGCACGAATAGGTGGACTATCTACATAGTTAGATAGACGTGACGCTTGTAAATAATGGTCTGATCCTCAAAGCTAGTAACCTGACAGACTTGCTAAACTTAACTCACCCTAACATACTTGCAACTAACGAAGGCTATACTCATTTTACACGGCAGCATGTCGCATTCGTCATTGCCGCTGTTATGTTCGTACTATAATGAAACTGGCAATGTTTGCCGGCCTCAAAGTGCCTCGGTAACGGTTATGTGTAACTCACTAAGTACCTGTAAGAAGTGTGCGGTGTAAGAACATTTTATTTACTAAAATAAGATAGCCGTTGTATTCGACAGTGGTCGTTACACTTCACGCTCAGTGATTAACCATACCACTTTATGGGAATAAATGTACATAGGTACCTACTGAGTGTATGACATTTTACGCCATAATTAGGTATGTATTTGTCCAGCAGTGAGACAGTATAAGGTAATAAAAAAAAATATCTCGAAAAAAAAGTGTGTATGAATTCCTATGAGTTTTTTTAGCTACTGGTACCAAAATGGTCGCTCCACAACAAAAAAATAATCATATTAATATGACAACTAACACTGTCAGGAATTTCCATAAATAATTTAATGAATTTTGATCCCAACGGAACTGCACCCAGCAAACCCACCCTAATATTGATTAGTAGCAGCACCATCAACCATAGCATGTCGCGTTTTAATCAATAAATCGCTTTGGGAACGGCACGGCATGTGTACCGCGTCGAAAGACATGTAGTCCATTCAATTGAAAATATTTGTATCAGCCAGTTTTTAAATTAGATTGATACTGCAGAATCGCTTTAGAATAAGTACCGATGGATTGTTTAAATTAAATATTCTATGTCTATTTAAAAATTTTCCCCAAAACATGATACCTACTTTATTCAAAAGAAGTAAAAATGTTGCAACTCAGAAAAAAATAATCGTTATTTTTTATGTAGCAAAGACGAGTAATAGAGGTGAACAATTATTTAAAAAACTGGAATATTTTATGGCAAAAACCCGATGTACACATAAGAATTATAAATGAAACTATTCTATTGTGGCTAGGTATAATGACGACCGCCAAAACTACACAATAAAAATGCAAATGGTGTGTGAATTTTAACTTTTACTTACCATTTGGAAATGTCATCGCAACTCGCAAGTCAATGTACAGTTGTAACCTAATCTGTGCCGAAAACGCATAATTATTTATAAAAATATTAAGACTTGCTATTTACTCGTCTTAGTTACACGAATCTAGTTATAAGGTTATTTGCATCTAAAAATACCTAGATTTTAGTTTTTTAAATGGCAAAGGTGTGCATCTTGTAATGCCAATTAATGTCTAAAAACCTGCAGAATACAACAGCAGATGGAATATTGAAAATAAAAAGGGTGATACAGTGATATTTATACTTCCATGCATACTAATATGTTGTTCGTTGGCTCTTGGCTCCGCCCGAGTTAAAAGTCAAGGCAGTTTATCTGACTTTTAACAGGCGAAGTCAACGGTCGTTCTGTTTTATTAACATTAATTACAGGCTTTTCTTTTTCTTCGTGAAACCTATAGTGTCTTACTATTTTCTGAAATAAGACGGGGCTAAAAATCGATACTTATCTATAGCTTTTAAAGGATAAAAGTGTGCACGCCGATGTCCCTTATACCCTGCATTTTGTTCTTTAGAGGGTGTTGATGTGTTAAAAAGGATTTTGCGGGTCTGCATTTAGGGACTCGAAATGTGTGAGCACATTTACAAAGAATAACAATTAATAAAAACCGGCCAAGTACGTGTCGGACCACGCACAATGAAGAGTTCCGTAGTTAGAATGAATTTATCCCAAGAACAAACTTAACATTGTAGTTGAAAAACATGTTCTCCCATACATTCTAACTGAAAATGTAAGTTTGTACGCACAATATTGAGAGATTTACCATGTTGTTTCAAGATCATAGATCTTATTAATTTTCCTGTAATCTATAGGTATAGAACTATTTTCTGTATTTTTTTTCAAAATGTTAGGCTCAGTAGTTTCGGAGATAAGGGGGGGGAATGGTAAATTTCCGTCTATTATCTTAAATAACTTTAATACAATTTACTTTAAAATTATGAAAAAAATATATTTGACATCCTCACGGTAAGCCCTTTCATTGATATGTCACACGGTACAGATTGTGAAACTTTTTTTTAAATTGTCTTTTTACCCCTCAAAAATTACTCCCATTTTCAAAACTAATTTATTTACGTTACACGTCTGTGTTTGGGTCACAGAAATTCATATGTGTACCCAATTTCAACTTAATCGGTCCATAAGATTCGGAGCAAATTGGCTGTGACAGACGGACAGACAGACAGACACACGAGTGATCCTATAAGGGTTCCGTTTTTTCCTTTTGAGGTACGGAACCCTAAAAATTAACATCGCCAAAAATAAAACAGCAATTCACTGCATTTAATTTATTCTATGTATGTTGCATGCCTTACGGTAGAACTAATGTACTGGACCCAATTATTCTTCTTTTTTACGCCATCAAACTATGTTTTGTTACCTACATTCGTTGCAAATAAATGATTTCTGATTCTGATTCTATTCAAAGTTAAAGTTGTAATTACAGTCGGGGAAATTAAATTAATTTATCAAATTGACAGATTACCACATAATAACTTATAGTACTAACATAACACTACGTCAATTTGCCGAGTTACAGCCATATCATACAACTGTGACAGAATGACAGTTGATATTTGAACATACAGACAATTTAAGGTGGTGATTTTATAACATCCATAGAATGACATAAATAAATTCACCATTTTAAATTCTGGGCGCAGTCTACCTTAAAGTCTGTTCAAGATCAAAATTTTCCCATTAACCTATAAATCGAACCACGCGCGAACCATTACAGACGATCATGATAACATTAATAACATGATGAGTTAATTAATCATTGTTAAATTTAATCATCAACGAACGAGCTTGCTTCTACGTTATACCTAATAATTAGAAGGCTGAACTTGGTACAGTACTTATAGTATCTACCTACTGGTATTACATTATTATTAATGTCGATAACTTAATGAGCCGTCCTGTCTGCCTCCCCTGCCTCCGATCAACCATGAAGCTACGAATGGATGATTTCTTTGTGTTTTAATTGCAATTATTTCCAAGCTTGAAGAGGGAAGAAATTATATATGAGATTTGTTTGATTCTTATGAGCCTTAAATTTTTATAATATATAATTTGTTAGGCTATAGGAACTGTGGAACTAAGAAATCAAAACTTGCTGCTAGAATGTTAGTGTAATAAATTTTATCTATGATACATAAACCCCGGCCTTCCCATGAGGGTACCCACCTACCCTAGTTTCACGAAGGCGTGAAACTACAGAACGCCTCCTGCTACAATCTTTACATACTCCTTTTGCTTCGTTTACGTTCATACTTCAGGTCATACACGCACGCCGGTTGGTACCTATATGTATGACTCTGGACATAAACGCAATTTAGATAGATACAATTATTGATTTATAAATATCTTGCATTGACTCACCTATCTCGCAATTTATGCCATTCTAATAAAACGTTTCTGTCTCACTCCTTAGTCCTTTAAATGGTCGGTCTTGACCCTTCATCTTCAGATCCTGTCAATTTTATCGCTCGGCGAAATGATCTCATCACTCCATTGCAACGACCTTATTGTGATTAATGCTCTGTCGCTGTTCCTATATAAATTGTACGCGGACGCTATCCGTCGATCTCTAATTGAAGGAATTGTGGCAATTTATGAGACACCGAGCCTTTTGTGCGAGCAATGAATTGAGTAATTAGCGATGTAAGAATTTTCTTGATTAAAAAATAAAGGCTCGTTGTAAAACTCAATTAAAACCGATTGGGTGGCGGACGGCGGGGCGGCTATAGGAGTAGACTTGCTCGTGGAGCTTCTAAATTCCATTTTTTATTAAAGGTGAGCATAATTTTGTTTTATAAGCAGACAGCGTAAGTCTCCTTTGGTGTCTATTAGAAATATAACGGCTGAGAGACTCAAAAATGCCAAGTTATTGATTTAATTTCCATTGGCGGGTCGTGGTTCTCGTGTCAATTATATTTAAGTAATATACATTGTTATATTATGTTATAACTATTTAAATAAATATGCTTAAATTTATAAGCAACGCATCATTGCCAGGTTAGCTATTTTAATATAAAATCAAAGCTTACCTGCATATATGTATTATTAAATTCAATAAAATAGCTGCCTAAGTTACGTTTAAAACCACATAAATGTTAATTTAAATTGCATAATTACTTAAACTAACGCTATCACAATACTATACTTACCTAGCAATTTATTAGTCACAACATAGAGGTTGTTACACTTTGAGCATTTGTAAATGAATAATTAAATATTTATTAATGTCAAAAGTTAAAATCGTCGGACTATTTACTAAAATTTATTAATATTCATTGGAGTAAAGACTTAGCAATTATAAAGCTACGTAGGTACAATGAGCTTGGTGTAAGGTATAATGAAATATTATTTAATTAAAGGAGAGCTTTTTTTCCTACAAAGTGGCTTTTGTGTCTGTAATGAAGGTAAACAAACTAGCGAATAGTCTCAGACAGATCTCTTTCTTTTCATATCACCCTGGTATGCACTCGAAACAAAGTTATTTTTTCTCCTTTTTATCAAACTAATTAATTTTCTTCTCGTGTTTTTAGATGCGATCTGAATAGTCCAGACTCTTCGAGATGCTGTTATTGACTTTTATAACCTTGGATTCGAGGTCTGAAAGGATATTAATTAATACTTTGGTAACAAAACATATTAATTAATGTGCTTCATAGATTCTCATAGCTCTTATAACATCGTGATAATGTTAAGTTATATTATATTATACCGCAATACTACTTATATTACTATATAAGTTATTAAACATTTATTGTTCTGAAATAATTTTAATTAAGTAATAATTTAATCTTATTTAAAATTAAAGTAGCCAGGTAGGTAGGTACCTACCTGGCTACTTTTAAAATAAGAACTCGCCCACGCAAGCTTACATGACACTGACACTGCGCAGTATATTCATTCTATTATAAATTAATTTAATCTATGATAAATGATGAGTATGTACGGTATAATAAATCTAATATTTTGCTCATGCGATGTTTAAAATGACGTCATGCGTTCGACCTCTTTGGTTTCCGGTGGGCAGCTCTTTGATCCACCGGCCACGGACACTAAAGTCTATAATAGAAATAATACAAAAGACAATAGACTAACGTCAGAATTTATAAGGAATGTTAAGAATTACTTAACTGTAGGAAACCTAAACACTGTGTGTCGTTTCAAAATTAACTTACTCGTATAATTAGGTAGGGATCTGCCTACTCAATTTCTTACATAATAATATGAAGCATATGCTGACTTTATTATTATAAAGAGGTCTTTTGACGTTAAGAGACTCGCACAGACCAGGGAAGCATGGCAGAAAAGAGAGGAAATCTATAATCAGCAGCGGGTGGACGTGGAACAAGGCTGCCAATAATTATGACGATGTCGTAAGTCAATGTTTTTAGGGTTCCGTATCTAAAAAGGAAAAACGGAACCCTTATAAGATCACTTCGTTGTCCGTCTGTCTGTCCAACAGTCAAGATCCTTTTTCGCAGGAACGCGTGGAGTTATCAAGGTAAAATTAATATCAAATACTCAAGACTGCAATCCCTAAAAGCAATGAAAAAATCAAATTTCTAAGTCAACGCAATCAAAAGATACGGGCGTTTATGTTCCGAAATCAAAACCTATAGGCTACTTAAATTCCCGTTGACTAAGAATCATGAAATTTGGCAAGAAGCAATGTCATGTAGCAGAAGTAAAGGAAAAAATCCGAAAACCGGTCATTTGTAGTTACATTACCAAAAAAAAAGTAAAACTACGTAAGTAACAAGTACGGTGCCCTCGCTGCGCGAGTCCGATTCGCACTTGACCGGGTTTTTTTATAGATTTTGATCGAAAAGAAGACATAAATACAAGGAACAGTTTTAAAATGCTGTTTCTTTATGTCTTCCAATCAGAAACGAGAGTTTACACGTAAGTTATGTGCTCAATACATTGAATTGAAACTTTCTGAAATCTTGCAGACAAGTCACTCTTATAAATTGGCTATAATTGACGTATCGTCTCGAAGACTTTAAAACTCAAACAAAGTAAAATACATAGCAACTGATAGACATAAAAATAGCGGCATTAACATAACTAGCAAAATTTAAAGTCTAAAAAAACATATTTATCAAGATTCTCCCTTTCTCAAGTGTTTATTTATTACGTAACACAGCATCCTACTTGTATTTTTCGAGGCTGTAGGCAGAGGTGTTAAGACACCTCTACTCTATATGTACTAAGGTACACACGGCGATATAACCATCCATAGTTAATATTATAAATGCGAAAGTCTGTGTCTGTTACCTCTTCACGCTTAAACCGCTGAACCGATTTAGATGAAATTTGGTACAGAGATAGTTTGAGTCCCGGGAAAAGACATAGGATAGTTTTAATCCCGATATTCCCATGGGATCGAAACTTGTGCCGGTGAAACGAGCGCTGCTAGTCAAGCTATAAATTTCCAGTATTAGCTGACCTCGCAATGTATATATTTTTCATACAATGAGAAGTCAGCTAATACCCACATTTCGCCATGTAATAGAAGGCGACTATTACCACTACAGTTAAAAATCCAGGCAGGGAAATTTCTGATGGAAAAACCTGGGAATTACACCCAGAACCCTTTACTCAACACTCAGCAGTCATGTATAATTATTACCAACGTAAACGAAACTGTCGTAGCCTCGTAGGTCTGGTGGTCGCAAGCGCGCTACTGCTGAAAATAAGGTGAATCCTCGGCTGGGCAAAGTGCTATTGGATTTACCATCTGTAATTTCTCTAGCTGGTTCGAGGGCCGCGGGAAAAGAGTTCCTGGAAGGATTTGGGGCCTTTGCCAGCAGTGGAACAGTACGGGCTAAAAAAAAACCCGGACTCTGCCTAGTATTACAAGGGACTTAAACATAACTGGCATAATGTGGGTATAATGATTCACGCCTGCCCAACTCTTCGGGGCATAGGCAGGCGTGATGTTATGTAGACGAAATTAACATTAATCTTCAATCAAATTCAACATTTTAATGATAACACTAGAATCTAATTTCAATTTTCTATGTAGCAATATGTTTTTTTCAAAGAAATAATTGATACAAAGATATAGTCTGAATTAGCATTTAACTCCATGGGTGTATCACCTCCTTTACAACAGGTTTTTAAACCTTGACATTTCGAAATCACATCCTATGGTATTCGATATGTTCGTTTTTATGTTTCCATATGTCATAACATCGCCTCAGTAACTTCATAGATCTCTATGGGGGATCTAATACGAATAATATGGTAATGTGAACTAAAGTAGGTACCTAAATGTAACTCGATTTATAATTTTGAGTTAAAGAAACTTTTTCAAATGAAATAATTTAACACTAGACTTTGTTTAAAAGTTACTCAAGATTTCATGAATAATGCAAATTTAAAACTACATAACTGTGTTTTAAACACTGAACAGTCTCAATTTGCTATTGTATTCCACTTTGAGAAAACACAAACTACAATATAATCCACTTCAAAATAAAGTATAAGTAAACACTTATTCGTGTGATCAATTCTCGGGAACACTTTTAATAATCTCGTATAAATAAATAATTCGGGTGTTTAATCTGTTTCCAAGGTCGAGCCACTTCGCAAAGTAAACTTGATAAATGGATTGAGTTTGTTTGTTGTCGGTACCTAACATGGCAGGCGTTGCCAACATCGTGGGCTTTCAGCAACGGATTAAGGAATCCCCATAACGTTATTTGCTTAACGTAACGTTATGCTCAATTTATGAGGGAAAGCGTCTCTAAGCGGCCCTTGTGATATCTCAGTTACATATATACTTACGAGGTTTACGTTTCAATTTCAAATTAATATTGGATTAGCTCGTTGAAAGGTTTTCAAGAACTTTGCAAACATCGTCATCTAATTTTGATTAAAAACTAATCACGTGAAATGGAATGAAATTAAATTAAATTGTTTATAACTTTCAGCCTTTTTTATGACACAAGTCATAAAAAAACAACCCCAAAGAAGAAATGGCGAAACAAACTTAGGGCTGAAAGTCCCTTTTAAAGTTCAAAAACGTCTCTTTTATAATATTTTCTTTCAGAAACAAGAAATTAAACGCGATTTATTAGTTGTACTTTCTTATAAAATTTAAAACTTATAAAACCACAGGTGTCGATTTTAATTTCATTTAATAGTAAAACTTTCTTTTTATGAATCCAATCAGCAGTTAACAGAATTATGAGAGATTTATTAATCATTCGCATTTTGAGCCATAAAACTTGTGATATTGACAATTTACGACCGGATTAGACTATTACGACTATTTTGTACAATTACGTATTTGTAACCAGAGGCAAGGTTGATTTTTTTTGGGTCAGACTAGTCCAAGGTTGACAATCCCATCATACACGCAATAATAAGGCCATAATTACAAAAAAAAGTCTTCAATTTTATTTTTCGCTTATAAAATACAGTATCGTGCCGAAGAAACGACCGAAAAATTATTTAGTAGATTTTCATCTACTTATCAGGCGCTTATCGTATATCTAATGAAATTCGTTATTAGTAAGGAGAAGGCGTTTCCCGGCTGAGTTATTACATAGCAACTGCTGTGTTTCGAATTATTATTATGTGCCAATAAATTGTAGACTGACGAGGTCTGAATTATTTAAAAAGAAGTCTAGCTGGCAATTGATTGAAACGGAGCCATGGTTTTGCCATAATTAGAAAAGTCCTGAACGACTTATTTTTCTAGTTATTTAATTGGTGTACGTAAGTTCTATTTGATATTGGTATATTATTTTGATGAATAATCGGAATCGTGAATCGACTGTCCTGATTCCGAAATAGAGGCAGGAAATGGGCGAAAACTATCTCGATTCTGTTTATTTTTTCAAGGAACGTTATTTCTGTTTACGATGTAATTTAGCTTTATTGCTGCACGTCAGAAAACGATAACACAACAAGCCTAAAACATCAGCAAGAGTCAGGTTCAAATGCTCATTGCCAACTACTCGTATCCGAGAAACGATCTCGACTGCCTATTGTTAAATAAGTATCGCATTACCTTTGAAATATCGATACTCACGCGTGTATTCGATTATAATAGGATCACAGTCGTTGGTAGCTATATCAATATTCCGAGTGCGTCAATCGATCCCAAGCACGGATGTAATGGTGAGGGAATTGTAAGGGAAGTGTGTGACTAGTATGTTGTACGCTTTTCCTGTGTTTTTTACAATCTCTAATAATGTTTTATAGAATCTTAATAGAAGGACACGCGTTTATTAGTGTTATACAAAAAACGAGAACATGTTTTTAACATAGAACGTTGTAATTCGTAGAGAAATCTTAACCAATAATTAAATTATATATAAAGTACAGACACAATGAAAAAAGAAATAACGACGTTGAAGAAAAACTAAATTAAAAAACAAAGGAGTTGTGACGTGTCAAACAAAATGTTAAACACACTTGGCAAATGAGATCTAGATCAAAAAATGCAAATTTAAATAATTGTTATGTTAATCACACTACAATTGACTTTTTATGAAAATGATATAAATTACCATTAAAGTCATGATGTAATTTATCAACACAGTAATTTACAAACCAGTATTACAAACCAGTAATCAATCTTGCTAACAATAAAATGTAAGTAACTTTGATAGCATTTTCCTATAAAATTTGCTATAAATATACAGGAGTGCGCTGATTCCATAGCAATTCATTGCATTATTATATCTTATGATATTATAATTATATGTAAATAGCTGGTTGTCGACCTCAGCCTAATTTCATAACTATAAAATCTAGACCATTTGATATGCAAATCTGACGCTTATAGCATACATTTAGGAATATTTATACTCGTATTATTGTGTTTAGATGACATGGCTTGATATTATTATGCAAGTTGCGTTTCAAATTAGAACACAATGCAACAAATTGTGTTTCGCTATTGTATATAAATTAATTGCTCAGTAGAGAATTTAACTCAAAGTTGGAAATTACTGGGGGTCATATTATACCTTGTATTAATTAATTTCCACATAATATTGGACATACGACTCGTTTTAAATACATATTTTATTTCAAAGACGAAGCCCAGAACAGAAATAGAATATAAATAGAAATAATATTTATTTGCGTAAAACATGGTATATAAAGTTGTTATACAAATACAAGAGCACAATAATATAGCTTATAAAATAATATAGCTTACATTACAAAATGTTTCCCGTCACCAAATTCTTTTATGCTGTAAAAATCATTATTATTCAACCATTTATGTAGTTTTTTCTAAACAATATAAGATCTAAAGTTTTAAAATCACTTGAAATTTGCTGGCTGAACGGAGATTGCTTACAACTTTTATTTTACAAACATGAAGATTTCGGATAGTAATAGCTCCTTTAATTAAAAAAATACAGGGTTTTTTTTTAAATAAATAGCGTAGAGTCATCTCAACACCTCTCTCCCTTGAATTTGTGTACATGTACATATGTACCTATATGTTGTGGTAAATATGTACTTATTTAAGTAAGTACCTGTAGTAAGTACCCATTTTATTTATAATAATTCATTATGATATAGTTTTAATATATTTTTTATCATTGTTCCTCTCAAACAGAACAACTGCCATCTAATCTTTTCACCACCATTGGTTGACTGGTAGAAAATGCCTAAGGCATAAAGACGGCCTTTGTATCGTTTTTGTGAAAAGTTTAAATAAATAAATAATAATGCATACGAAAAACACCTTAGTCAGGTTTCTTTATACATGTAGGTAAGACAAGTGTCAACCTGGGTTTCCTCTAACACCCAACAAGAAGCCGTTCCTACACATACTTACAACTCAAGCCACACATCGTACGCTATCCTTTCATTCCAAGACTAAGATAGTTTATTACGTCACACAATTATTATCTCGTAAGTTACTCAACACAATAGCACCAAGTTCAGCTAGACGGCTCTGATTGCATCGCGCATGCGCCACTCAGGAGAAAGCGACCTGCAGTGCGATGACCCCGGCTAAATTCGGCCAAGGTCTACCGGCGAGACGGCAGGTATCCCAAGCCGGCTTACAAATAGACCAGCGACATTTAAATAAGGAAAAAACAACTGTTTACACTATTGTGGAGGATAGTCTTAAACGTTATTAGAACCAAGATTAATGAATGGCTCTTCTATAAAGGAACGTGATTTGCTTCTAATTGAAAAAAAACCATTAGCGCTGCCTTAGTACTCATAAGGTACAGTTCGTTTCACTGTTCACTGAATCATGAGCTATAATTGGTAGATTTTCAATTTCCAGATCTCAGTTCACTGTTTAAATATTTCCATAAACATTTTATGACCGTCTTCACCTACCATCTGGCAGATGTGCGTTTATTTATACACCGTACGGATCATCAGGAAACAAAGTTCAAACATGAACTTTATCGCTAGCCGGGGAAAGTTATAAAACGCACACGCCGCCGACACAGGCGCGCCCGTTCAGACGTCGAACGTCGAACTTACGTTTAAAATCGGCCAAGGTCCCACAGCGGACACTGACCTTATACTTGTGGTTACGAAAAAACAGAACCGAGAATTCGAAATGCCCCGAGTATTCCGAAAATTCTTTTTTTTTTTATAGACAAAAAAAATTGGAGCCCATCCGAGATTGCGTGTTGCATTCCAGTGTGCCAATCGCTAGAAAAGGTCCAAATCGACATGAAAACTAAATCGAGTGTCGTCGGGGAGTCCGTCGAACCGCATCTAAATCCAGCCAAGGTCTCAGTCAGCTGAAGGGCGGCTCGCCCGACTGCCTTTGTACTGGTCGTTTACACTGCGCGACCATAACAAAGGGTTGCTTAAATACCTTCGAGCTGACTCACGCCTAGCTGGACCGCGACACGCTTAAAGGACGTCGTAAAGTAAACTTGCCAGAATATATGAGTTTGGTAGTAATAAAAAATGACACACGCTTGCAAATTTTAGTCAAGACCACCCGACAAGAAACACGATTTGCAGAGCCTAAAACAAATTAAAACAGCAAACGCATTCGCAATAAATATCAGTCGGCCAATTTAAATTGATCCTCCACACCCCACTGGTGCTAATTGAACCTTGTTAAATAAAGGAAAGTAAATGCATATTGCAGATCTGGCTATAATGGCAGTGTTTGTATACAGAGGCGTCTAGACGTGGTTTTGCCTGGCTGCGTCGAGATGCGCTCGTGTACGACTTGCGGTAGACTCCTGCTGTGTTCCCACTGCGGTGTACGCGGTTTTAAAAAAAAAAATTTCTTCAAGAGACCGTGGAATCGCAATAAGAACAAAAATTTGACACCAATTTTATTCCACCGGTAAATATGGATGTCGAATCGTTATGGGTAATTTGAGCTCACTGCATACATGGTTTATTTTTAGTTATTCCAGCAATTTGGATGCACTTCTAAAACGAAAACTAACATGTGTCAATACAATAATATAATTGAATGATATGCACACCCACATAACCTACATCAAAACAGCGAACATATAGCTAATTGAATTACGTCAGTGAACCTTATCAAAGTGAATGACCTCCAGACCTGCCGCAACATTGCCGCATGACTGATAAACTACCCAATTTGCAGCGAACCCGTACAACGCGTCACGGTTCGTCTCATGTTGCTGTATGACCTATATATTCCCCCAGTACTTAGGGCTTGCGAGTGTTCCTGTGCCTGACCTACGGCAAGTGCGCGGCGGTTGCGGGCCGTGGCTAAAATAACCGGGACGGGTGTCCCCCGACCACTTCCGCACTCACCATCGATTCATTCTGTTAATTAACGTGGTTGCACCACCGCTGCCCGGCCATTTGGGATTTTAAATTTATTGCTTGCAGTGTTCGGTTTTATTTAGTTGGACTTTGAGAGCTTTTATTTTAAAATGCCAAAGCAAGGGATTGGATTTACGGACGGTCCAGGTCCTAATGAAAAATAAGAAATCCAATTGGATTTATGAATCTAACATGTTATATGTATAATTATGAGATAATTCATTTGGAATGCTCTCAAAATACTAAATAGTCAATACTATATTAGGATACAACGTGGTAAAAACTAGTATAAATTACATAAACATTGAAAATTATCAACGACATTATACATTAACGGAAACTGATATTAGATAATGCTAGATTGACAAAAAAAATGTATCGTTAATTATTTTAACAATGCTTAGTACTTATATTATAAAATATGAAGCTGACGAGTATTTTTTGGGAGCTAAATTAAAAGTGGCATGAAATGAATTTACAATGGAAGCAAAACTAAATTTCAAGGAACAAATCACGGGATACAATTTCAATACTTAATCCAAAATAATAAGCGCATACAGACAGAATGACGGAACTGTTGCACGCTACTAGCATCTAAGTATTATTATTGATTGGCATGAAGCGGTGCATCGTCGCATTGTTCGTAGGATCGATTCTTGCGCGTCTCTGTCGCCCCCGCTTCTATTTTTACCGCTTCATTGCTTACTCCCCTCGCTGCCTGTTTCCTGCCTTTTATTAAACTATCTGTATGTTAATTAACAACGGCCTCGCTCGGACCGGCTCTGTTTATTTTTCTATTAGCTGGTTCCTACGAAACATTCGCTGTTTAAGGCATTGTTATTCGGTCCGTATGCACACGGTCGTCAGTCGTTACTGCTGCGTCCGACTGTTTTTTACATCTCACATATTCAAGTGCTTGACATAATGTATCATACATCCTCTTATTTTTTCGACCTTAAACTACATTTAATTAGACGTCTCTGCATGTTGTCAAAGCGAACCACACTCCCTCAACGTTGCATTCTTTTCTAACACGATGTTTATTAGTATGTCCGTCTCGCTCGGTGTAGGGGCATCTGGTGTACATAAACCTGCGTGTGTTTAAGTTATGTTCAGCGTACAGTGGTGTGCGTGTTGCAGGGGTGCGAGCATGTGTTGGTGAGCGTGGCGTTTTGTCTACAGCTGTTGTGGTTTGTGGAGCCACGCCGCCCCGCTATCGACTCCTCTAAATTTATGCTTCCTCATGACCCACGCTATAGAGCAGCAGCGACACATTATACCCATGACTCGGTCCTGTTTAATATTCCATTCAAAACACCTTCTAAATAAGAAGTATACATTCAAATGGCATTCGTTAACTGAGTGTACGGTGACTTTTACATCTTCCTTTACTAATGTTAGATTTTTTCGACGTTACGTCGTAAAGGCGTAACAGAATGTTCTTTAACAACCAAAACTGCGAAGTGTTTAGCTACATGGTTGCCATTGTTTGGGGTACCTACCTACTCATTATAAGAAAATAATGATGTCATTATTCACGGCTCTTTTGTTACGGTTCGAATAAAAGCGTATACCGGTACTGCGTATGATTCCTTAGTAACCCGTCTTACCTTGCTTTGTAAACCACGATAGTCAAACAGCTGGCGAGAGGTCATCGACACCGGGGCTCTAGTGCAAATTGTATAGTTACACATTGGAAAAGCAAAAAATAACATCCATTTTGCTGTCGGATCCGCATGCGTGCTCAGTCGAATTCTCAGAATATTAGGGAGCCGGCCGTCAAGAACGCGAATGTGTTGTTTATTTTTGTATTCGCTTATCCTTGTTTCGACATTTGGGCAGAATCGGCAATGATGCCACTAGATTATTTTAGTCTTTGTACTTACCTTTCATTGCGTTTTTTATTTCGAAACAAAATTGCGACCCACGGTCGTGATCTCGCGATATGGAGTATGGAACCACAAAGCCGCAAGTTCTTGGGTTGTAAAAAACTGAAGAACCACGTGACGCAACGCTGGTATACATTCGTGTTATTGAGCGGGCTGCAGAAGGCGATGACGTCACCTTCCAAAAACCCCGGGGTCGTTGCTCGGGGCCCTACCTGCATTTTTTCGTGCATCCCCTCGTGACATTAGCGGAATCCTCAAAGGGATATAGATTCCTTTCGCTTACAACTCGACCGTTCCTAACTCTTCCCTATCTAGTTTTTGTTTGTGGTTTTCGACCGGAATCTTCACAGTTAACTTTGTATCAATGTGCAATGGGCGTACACTTGTAAATAAATTAACTCATTATTTTATTTAATAACAAATGTATTTTTATGACATTATTTTATTAGTACCTACTCGTAGATCATCAGATTTCCTGTTCAACATTAATGAGCCGTTTCACACCCAACAAATGCACTGAAAACACATGGTATTGAAAATCATTAAACATTGATCAGTTTCTTGACACTGCTGTCGTAATTTCACCACATTTCTTAGCTTATTTACGTAAACAAACAACTTATCTGCGTCATTAAATGTAGGTAAGTAGTCAGCAATGGAATTTTTGGGTGGATTGACAAAAAATTACGCATCGCGCCATTTTGACAACATAAAAGATTATTTTGGTTAGAATTCCACATGAACCATACTTGCCAAATAAATGAATTGATTTAAGAAAACACTGTAAATGTTGTTGCCAAAAAAACATTTGTTATTGTTGTTTATACAAGCCTCGTTAATTCTATATAGAGTTTCATGCACTACAGTTTTGCTTTTTATTGCTTTTTGAACTCAGTGGTGACAATGACGACAATTTTATTGATTAAAATTAAATAAGGCACATCACTCATCATCATTGTATTTCTTTGCACGTAGTTCGCCTCGAATAAGACAGTGATAATCCCTATTCATGACGCAACAACATTCCCCAAAAAATACAATACTTATCACAAAAAACTCTCCCAGCTTCCAAAAGAATTTGCATAACAGGACTAAAAGCGTGTGACACTAAGACCCCAAGGCACGGCTCATCCAGAACATGTCACAGGAAACATGTTCCATTTCGGTTCCGATTCCCGAAGTCGATTGGCACAACACAACCGGCTTCCCGTTGCGCAAGGCGGCGGCGCAGGTCGCCGCTCCCGTACAATTGGGGCCGACCAAAAATGTGTCAAGTTGAACCCAGGCCGATGACCCCACTGTTTACGTTTACCTCTTTCGCGACCACAATCCGTGACTCGTGAAAGACCTTTTTGTTTTTTTTTTGCTCGTCTTCCAAAGGACCACACTGATTGCCTCTCACTTTGATCTTTTGATGCACAAAGTGCTCTAAAAAGATGTAATTTGTCAACTTTTAAAGTTGCAATTAACGGATCTGTCATGCTAAATATGGACGGCTATATTTGGGTCACTTATCTTTGTGTTTTCGTCAAGCGTTCGCAAATGGATGCATGTGTATAATAATGTCTTCGTAAACTTCTCATTTTACTGTTTGTTTCAAAAGGAAATTACGTCGATGGATGAATTCATGATCACTTACGTAGGTACAACAAATTTTCCAAATTAGAAAGAAAGTCTGACAACCAGTCTTACCAAGATATATAGTATTACCCAGTAACTGAGTTGTGGAGGTCAGATAGGCAGTCGCTCCATATAAAATACTGGAAGCAGACCCAAGCATAGTTAGGAGAAGGCTATGCAGATGGTCATGAGAAAGAAATACACTCCTTGTTTATTTACTGAAAGAAAACTATAGGTATATGACCAAGAAGATCCAGGTAATTAGAGATATAATACCCAATACTAAAAGATATAAAATACACCCTTACACATACAATATGAATACAATATAAAGATATAAGTATACTTACAATATTTCGCCGTGACCACCTTATCTTACATTTTACAATTTCAAATGTTCCAATACTTATTATTCACAAATCGTTTCCTTCAAGTAGAAAAGAAATAATTGTAATGGTGTCTACGCGGGGAATAAATAATTCATGGCTCATGGAGATCTTTTGAAAAATATTATAGTCGGCGGCGGCGCGGGCGCATTATAATTGTAGATGTTCGACATTAAACTCAATCTGTGTCTTGTGACTTGTCTGTAATATCGGTGCCAGTAAAAATTTACAATACTGGCTTCATATGGAAATGATAATGTAGTGGTTGGTTCTTGAAAGTGTCCTGTTTTTGTATATCGGTAATTAGGTGAAGTTAAATTTTTCTACTTCAGAAAATATAGTAAGGTAATAAAATGGTAATAGCAATGACAGGGTGACAGCCAGTGGGTTAAATAGCCCAGAGCTTCGACCAACACCTGAGGAATCTCTCGTTGGGATGCATCGCTGCATCGCAAGCTGCAAGCTGTACCATGATTCAGAAAGCGGTAGTTCTGACACGGCCCGCATTGTTAGGAGGTTCCTCTCTCTGGAGCCTTGACCCGGGGTAGCTTGGCTTGGACCTGTTCCCGATACCGGTGGGCTACTATTTTTTTGATTTTTAAATGTTTTTATATTGTAATATTTAAAAATATAATTAAATGTATTTCGTGAAATAAAGGAAATAATAATGGTAATACCTACATAATTGAGGAATGATAATATAATATTATAACCCAAAAACGTCAGCCTTAAAACAAATAAAAGATTAAACTCTTGGTATCAGTGACGTTTGTAACAGACTATTCCCAACTGAAAACATGCTGCTAAAGCCATGGACTTATAATATGGCTAAAGCTCTTGACATTTGCCAGCCATATAATAATAGCCTCCCGACCGATTTCGGCCACGGTGGCCAATCTCAACGGAGATTAGCCAGGTACGTAGGAGATATTATAGCTCTCATAAGTCTGATAGGACGGCAATTCGACACGACGGGGAGAGATCAGGCGCATGACCAACGGCTTTACGTGCTTTCTGAGGCACGGGGGTATTAAACCGCCAACTTCCAAACTCCGGACTGTTACTACAAATTTCCTAAAGAAAACCCAATAACACTTTTTTCTGACTCGGGAATCGAACCCAAGACCCCAGGCCAGCCGTATAACACAAGTTGTAACTACAAGATCTTCAAAACACAACGTTCTTAGGATCACAAACTTGCCCATTAAAATAAATAGAATTTTACAACGATCAGTTTTAATACACATAAGAGTTTGTTCATAAAAGTTATAGCACACTTCAAACGCTCCCTTATCCCTAAGCTTCATTACGATTAATAACTACCACATTTACAACTTCCTCAGAAGCATAAATATCTGATTCATGCTTTCCTACAATTTCTACATCGTTGGAACTTTCTCAGATATCATTCTTTCTAGAAAGCTTTATTAAACCTTTGCTACAGAATTATTATCTTTATGACTTTTCCATTTCTTCCTTGAAGTACTTGAAAGCGACCTTAATTAATTAAAGCACTGTTTGTTTGTAGGTAATACTTGAACAGAATGTAGTACAGTAGAGGAACATAACAGAGGGTCTCTACTCCCTAAACACTACTAACGCGTCTCATACTCGGTATCCACTTATGGACATAAGATTAGTTATGAACCGAACTAAGTATGAATGACAACAAGATAATTATGACAGTTGTCCCTAATCCCGACCTGTATATGACAGTCCGAAAAAAATAATTTATCACTTGTTTTTATGGATCAAATACTTTCGTCCGGGCCTGTATCTTCGGTGCCGGACTTATTTGACTTTTTTATAGACCCCAGTGCAGCAAATTAGTACTACATCAATTTGCCGTATTATAGCCTTTTTAGGGTTCCGTACCCAAAGGGTAACAACGGGACCCTATTACAAAGACTGCACTGTCCGTCTGTCTGTCAGTCACCAGGCTGTATCTCATGAACCGTGATAGCTAGACAGTTGAAATTTTCACAGAATGTGTAACGACAGTTGTAATTTGAATTTACGGACAATTTACGTTGATAGTCAATTTGCTTAGGTATCAGCCAAATTCCCTGACTTTACACAGGTACACTTTATCAAAACCAATCAATGTGTAATTACGTCATAGATTCATTAGTTATTTATTAGTGCCCTGTCATCATAGCTAAGCAGTTATAAATAAATATGTCTATTATGTAAAATCAATAGTATAAAATGAAAATGGTGCTAAGCTGCTTATTTGAAAAGGCATTTTAAAACATAATTTTAAAAAAGTTGTTTTTTGACATTGCTATATTCAATTAAAACAGATATTATGACGACACAAAAACTGCAGAAATAATTGCTGATTGAAAATCGTTTGTAATGGCCACACTGGTCAACACCGCTCTTTAGTATGAAAAAAGCTTGTTTTAAAAAAAGATTTTTTACTTCTAATTTATTTTTTTACTTTTTAGTTATCGCTGGGCAGGTTTCTCAGTCTGTTCATCTCATTCAACGCATCATTGTTGCAAGGTCGTTTAGCGGTTAATTTCGAACAGTCTAGCTCTTCCATAAAGAGACCTTCTAATAATTTTACCCTACTTAAGGCCACGTATGCTTCAAGCGATGCTTCAGATTCAAACAATTCGACCTCAATATCATAATCGAGGACTCCGAAAACCTCAGTACACCAAAATTTCAGACGGATTGGAGCAACTGAGTTTAACTCGCATTCATATTCTCAACAAGTCCTTTAAATCCATATTGTAGGAAACCATAAAAAAACTTAGTCCGCCATCTTTAGAGGTCTGCCATGTTGGATTTAGAGTGACGTCACTTTATTTATCGAGTTATCCTCAGCAAGCCCTTTCATTTGATACCCATATTGTAGGAGTGCATTAAAAATAACTAGTCCGCCACGAATGCCTAGGCATTCTATACATTGCCTAAAACGTTCAGGCAATGTGTATAATACGATTCAATTCATACATTGCCTAGGTATTGTATAAAATGCCCGAAGCGCATCAGGCAATGTGTATAATGAACGACCATTGCATCCAATGTCGACGGAGCTCCGCTTCGCGGCTATTTCTGTGAAAAGGGTTTAAAGTAACCTAACCAAACCTAACCTCGGGGTGCCCTTCACTCGCTCTTGCATCCTACGTCACGTATCAACCGATCGCAACCATGCAACCGATTTTACCTGAAGTTAGCAAGTATTACTATAGCGGCCGTGTGTTGTAAGCAAGATAGTCCTTACGGTGTATAGATGTTCGTTTCTCCCATATTACTTACATAACATTGATAAAAACAGACCAAATCTATTTACTTTACATATTGCCGCTGAACCAGCAGGTATTCTATACAATGCCTATTTATTCCATACATTTCCTAGGTAAAGTGTAAAATAGTTTGAACATTCAATATCATTTCACACATTGCCTGGACGACCCCGGAATTCTATACAATACCTAGGAAATGTATAGAATGCCTGCATTATACACATTGCCTATAACATATACAAAATTTCAGCTCAATCGGTTGAAGATATCTGCTTCAAAATTGAGTTGCAAGAGTCCACCCGAACAAAAATAGTTACATACATACATACATTGCAAGTTAAATAAAAGCTTGTAAAATTGAATGCAAGGAATGAAAGTGAGCACTCTTAACAACATAAAAACAGCATAAATACTAGTACATAGTAATACATATTAATTCAATACTGAAAAGGTTATTTTACAAAATGTTGCGTTTTGCACCTGCGCGTCTGGACACGTCTGTAAAATATCTTTTGTTTGTGCCGCGATATTATGTACGAATACCTACCTACGTGCCTTTGTAACAGATGTTTTCAACATTAAAACTATTAAAATTGTTTTAATTAAGTTCAGCAGGCGGAATTCTTATTGTACCTACAACAGAGTCATTAATACATCCCCATATATCTGTAGACGTTACTAAAAATGGTATTTAATCGTATATATTGGATTAGATTTCTAATCTATCTATTTTAAAACAATTGAAGACTTTTGTCCTTGTCTTGACTTTAAAAGGTCCTATATTTTACGTGTACCTTTAATTTTTGCGTTACTCATATCTGTCAAGGAAGTCTTGAGCAATGAATATGGCAATAATGGCAAACGGTTTATTGCAAATGTTGTCATTGTATAAGATATTACAAAGCAACTCAATAAGCAACAGCTGACACATGGATAATATTAAATACCGTAAATAGTTTACATTATAGTTATTTACAGTTTTACAAGTTTTTAGTAAACATAGTTATTGAGCTCTCTCATTTATCGTCTCTAACAACAATTTCACCCTCCCATACATATAGGTAATCAGAATTCATATACATATTCAAAATTATGCCTTTCATGTTTAACGATGCCTTAAATATCCTTAGACATAAAATTCTGACTTAATGTGTCATTAAACTAAACACTTGAATAAATAAAAAGACTGTATGGCCACATCTCGTATCCTGTATGGTTTGTTTCTTTCAAAATAATAATTTTAGACGCACACGCAGCTGACAGTAAATCTCACTCGAGCCCCAAATCATTCAAATAATGTCAACAGCAACACAATTATACATTGTCTATTCAAGTCCATTTTCTATTATGAGATTGCGTTGTATGAGCTCGCCGTGTTCATTGATACAAAGATAGTGCACGTTGCCCGGGGCAACGGCGCCCCATGCACGTGGGGAGAACCATAGGGATGGTGCCCTTTTCGGCTCACCCACAAAATACCTCACCATGGAATTCCCCCGGTGTGCTTTTTTCTTACGATGCCGTTAGGATACCATCCCATACGGATGCGTTTGTCAAAACTCATTTTACATGTTTGCTTCAATTCAACTCGGGAGTGTTTGAATGTCTTCAATGACACCTCGCAAATCTGGAAACTGAAGTTTTATTTTATTCAGAATTCCATTTGCGTTTTGAGTAGCACAGTCCGCCACATAGAAATGATCTATGGTCCGCCACTAAGGTGAAGTTTGAGAGCATTTCTAACTAAAACATTTCCAATCCCAGCGGTCGTTTTCACACACGTCCAAAAGTTTACATTACCAAGCACTCAATTTCTATCCAGGTCATTTAGTCTAAAAGTTTGCTTCCCTTGGCGCCGAGTCACCCGCATCTCTGAAAAGAGCAAAATAAGACGCTCTAGAATCGGGAAAGTTACATGAAAAACGATGCACTTTCACACTTTTAAGATATTAAGCGCATCTCACAGATATGTAGCGACGACGCGCGACGTGGGAATGAGAATAGTTTGATGGTCTCAGCAAACTTTGAGCATCGCGACTAACTCCGAAGTGAATATTTTAGTCCCTCCACTGTTTGAGATGCGGCTTGCTTTAAAAACAGTTCTACTGCTTTATTTATTAACGCTCAAATTCGTGTGTCTCATGTAATAAGAAGAATACGCCCGCGTCTGCACAAAAAACTAATCTAAAATGCGATGCGGACTCTACACGGAGAATAACAAAACAACAAAGCTTATGCAACATCCTGCTGTATACGAACACACTAAAGTAAGGGAGGGTTAGATACATATTAGGATTAAACTCGAATTCTGTCTGGTGGCGTAACCTTGGTTTTTTCTGAATTAGCGAGTCTGGCCTCGAGCCCGGCAGGTGATTAGGTTACATAAACTTAGTCCGTCCCCACTTCCTGCTGGCGCGCTTTGCAGTTGTCGAAGGCTTCTAAGAAAAAGCCAAATTCGCAGGCCGCCCATTGTTTTGTTCCTATTGCTTTACCAATTTTGCCGGCTACGGGCTAAGGCTCCACGCCCACCAACCAATTTGGAGCGTTATGTTCTGAATTTGATGAAAAGTCATACAACAACTTGCTATATAGCATATTATTTGAAGAACTGGTTTATTTAATTCGTTTGACAGACGATCTGTTTTTTACTATGCAGAAAGGTAGCTCTCCTATGTGCAAGTATGGTTCGTTTGGATTCCGAAGAATAATTAAAAGGAATATTAAAGCGTAGTTTAATTACATAGATTTCATTAAAACAGTGAAATAAAAACTGGGAGTGTAATAGGCGCTCAGCCTTACCAGTGGAATGGAGAACAGCATCAAACTGGTTTGGGGCACGCTAGCCGGTCCCGGCGACGGGACATGCAACGAATAAAAAGAATACCTATATGCAGCTCTAGGAAACGCTGACCTTGGACACAAGAGGCATGGCACCTGGCGTTTTTATTTGCCCTTCGAATAAATTGCGAACTTATTTTATAACTCTTCCAGGTCCCTTCATTGTGAAGTGGTTCCACGTTTTTTTGGGGCTTTTGTTACGCGATGTGATGTAATAAACTGTTTGTTTGGAAGTTAAGGAGGGAGTGATGATATCAGGTGCTCGGTATTGATGGTGTCGAGCGTCGAGTGGAGTGTCTTTTAGTGTTTGCGTTGAGAATTTTGGGAGTCATAGCAGGTCGGGTGGCGACGGCGCGCGCGCTGCGTCGATATGTCGGTCGTGGTGTTGGTTGCGTAACCGGTGTCAAGTCGTGAGGAAAGTGAATGCAGCATTTCGAGGTCGCGTAGAAAGTTGCCGACGCGACCGCTCTGCACGGTGCTTCTACTATGACATTATCTGTCGTTGGCTTGATTCATTCATTCCGTCTCCGACGCTGTCACTGACTGTTCCTCTAACGATTCATTAGCTTACACCACAAACATGGCAACACGCGATCCGAAGATGATTGATGACGGCTATAATTCCGAACACGTTACTAATTTTACAGCTAAAAAACTTAAAATAGTTTGAAACGTATTATAAAATGTTGCATAATAAGATATTCAACCCAGAACCTTTTCTGAAGTTTTACTAAAAGAATTCCAAGGAGTTTTGCACAAAAAGTTACACGTGTGCCGGTCAGCTCAATCGCCCTGGGCTATTGAAATTTTGGCCATGGCCAAGTTGCCAGGCTTGCATATAATGGGACATCAGTTCCGCCTGGGTCGCATTGAATTGAAGAGAAGAGGCATTTAGGTCCTTCTTGATATCCGTGTTCGCCACCATTAGGTTACGTGTTGAATACTGTGGTCGGTCGTCCGGCTCATGTGGCATTTATTCACGTTCACATGTATTGTTAAAGCATGAAATAGTAAATTAATCCCGCTTTATTATCCATTCGATCTTCTTCATTTTATAGCCGCATTTTAAAAGGTAATTGATGGACTGATCATGAGCGTGTATTCACTTGCAGTTGAAATTTACAAGCATTTTTTTGGTAGACGTGTGCGTTGTTGCGATTAGCCTATGTCCATTTATCTCAGTCGGTGTCTACCTATTTACCTGTCTACATTGTATCAGTTTTGCGCTCGGAGACTCGCCGCATACTAAGCAGCCTCACAATAACTTACAATAGCCGCTATAAAAAGTAGTCTGTTCAGACGAGAACACATGCGCTCCAAGTTCAGCAAACTTATGGAACCGAGGTGTCATAAAATGTCTTGGATGCTTAAAATATATCATAAAAACCCTTGCCTATACGTTATAGCCCTTCAAGCCGTAAATTATTTTATGCTTACATATCTGTCCAGCGAGTTTTATTTCTTCAAGCTCGACGTATCTTTATCCTTTGTAGTTATAGTTTTCCTCCTACATGTTTCTGTCGGTGCGGCAAATATAGCGTCTGTAAAATGTAAGTTATTGTGTTTCGCTGCAGCAGCGGTTCGCTGTTAGCTATGTTCAGCGTCCGTGTGTCTCGCATGCACATATCAATAGCGATTTGCATATGAAACGACGACTCTTTCAATGTTTTGATTTTTACTGAACCACTAGTGCAGTCAAGTCTTAAGTCTTGCAGTTTTCTTTATAACCCAAGGTCTCCAGACGTATTCAATGCGCTGCACTTGTCGCAAAAACTGTTTCTTGCCTTCACGCCCGGTTTTATGTTTATTTCTGCTTTGTTCCTTGAATGATAGAAAAGTTACCTACACTTGATTTTTACGGAATGTTATTGCAACATGTGATTACATGTGGTTTCGATTCGATCAATGCACTTACACTGAGGAATTCCGTGGCCATTAAAGTCCTTCCATCTAAAAAAATATATCTTGATCGCAAAAATTTCAATACTGCAAAGTATATAAAAACCATACAGTCTGAAGCTAGTAACTATATGTACGAATATAAACGATTTACCCACACATGCGCCATGTGTACTTAACACGATAGACTAATGTAAGATTTCAGTCTGTTCACAATCAAACGCCTGAAGTGTGTTATATTCAAGTGTGTTCAGATCCAGGAAGGCGTTGTTATCGGTGGAGGCCCATCAAGTGTCCCCTTATCAGCCCATGTGTTTGATCAGGTGTACCTACTTGTAAGGAGGACGGTAACGTTAACCACATACTGTAGCCTCAAGGTCTCTCCGTCTCACAGTGTGACCGTGAAACCAAGAATCCTGTCCTGTTTAACTTATTGCCGTCAGTGGAGTTTATTAAAAATGTATGAGGACTTCTTGATGCTCTTTTTGAACGGGGTCGGTTGTTTGTTGAGTGTTTTAAGTTTTTAAGGCAGCAAATAAGGGTTGTTTGGCTTTTGTTTCTGTAGTGCTTCTTCTTGTGTTTGTATTGTCAGTTTTTGTATGGACGAAAACCTCGTTCTAAACGACGTATTCAGAGATGACAAGGCACATGCAACCAGCTCCAAAACAACAGGTTTTTAATAGAACAAAAACCTCAGTATTCGTTATTTGATATGCATCATAAATACTCATTTTGGAACGCATATATAACCACATATGTGTTTAATCTCCGTTAGACAAGGTGTGTGTCGACCGAAAGCCTTCAATGTTAATCGGCTTAGAACCCGCGATGGATGTCAAATTGATATGTCAGATTTGCTGCAGGGATTTTGGGATGTTGAAATTAGACAAGGAATTATTTTTTCAAGGTCCAAAACAAAAATTTTATGAAACGATTTTGTAAAGCAATTCTCAAATATGTT
This sequence comes from Gortyna flavago, assembly GCA_963669345.1. Lineage (NCBI taxonomy): Eukaryota > Metazoa > Arthropoda > Insecta > Lepidoptera > Noctuidae > Gortyna > Gortyna flavago. Next base: position 7,190,849 of record OY770132.1, read on the forward strand.
TTCTTTCCCGCGTTGTCATTAAATTACGCAGTCGGAAAACGAAAAAAACACCGAAAGATGCGTAACGTTTTTATTCCCTGACTACAGCTATTATGCTTCCACTTACGACCTGATAATGTCTGGTTCGGAATCGCTTACATGCAGAAAGGAAATTATGCCGCTCAAGTTTTTTATATACTTACCTACATATAACCGTTTGCTTAATCTCCTTTGCTACTTCTATTTATATTGAGTCATAATTTCGCGCGACACATGCTAGGGTGGGGCAAGTAGGGCGAAGTCATGTAACGTTTGACTTTCTATAAACAGCGTCAGACAAGAAAGCACCAGAGGCTCCATAGAAACCACACAGACCTAGTAACGCCCCCAGGCACTCCAGCCGGCCTGACCGCCTGACGACTGATGCCTTCTGTCCGACGCTTTAACAAAAGTATTACCTACTATTTTGCTCGAAGTCGAGACAGACGATCAAATTGTCACTTCTTATACCTACCCTGGTACAACGTCTCAATATATTACGTTTGAATGTATGTAAGTTTAAGCGCACTTCGTGATGCAATTATGAAGCAGGAAAAAATTATGAAATATTCTTACACGTAATTATGTCGTGTGGGATATAGGATTGCTATTTTTTACAGTTAAAGGAAAATTACGTCATGCTTCCTAAGAGTTATAGTGGACATAATGCTGACTAATTTCCTCTCCGTTATAAAATAAAAAAAACATTATGAAATTACAAGTCTTTATAGCCAATACTTGTGTTACCATGCCCTATTTTATAATGAGTGTGGTTACGCCAATTACCCCTCAGTTATCTATCGATAAGTTCGTGAACTATTTTAATTGGTGTTGCCTTAAAAAAACGATGTTACCGTATAATTTAATTCCTATCGCATGGTAGGTCAGTTTACTCAAGTAGAGGCAATAGATTTTTTTTTATAGAGTTGTGTGTTTGCTCACATGCCTGAACGATATTAACCCGAGGTGGGAAATAACGGTTTGGTAACTTAATGCGAAGATAACAGCCGAACGGGACTTAAAGAGGTGGAGTAGGGCCTTTACCGCGAGTGGAAAAAATAAATAAAAAGCCTTCGCAAATAATTGTACCTACCATTACAATACACATAAATTACTATATGAACCAAGGTTACGCCCCAAATGTTTTTGGAACATTTGCCGCAAAATATTTTCGTGTAGTTTTCAAAATTAATTTTGTTAGTGCTTTAAATCACGTGAGTCACCTGTTGGTTACAAAGAAATTACGAGTTGAAATAAAGCAAGTTTGTCAAATATCGTGCGTCGTTTACGTAATATTTTTGTTTTCAAACCTGATTTAACGTAATAATATAACATAGGAGATGTATAAAATGCAGAATATATAATAATCCTAGATTGCCAACAATGTGTCATAACAAATTCTTACGTTATTAATCTAAAACTCTGTTGATTTATACTCATACTCATTATATAAAATATTAGCACTCTACTTTAGAGTGTTAATATTTTATATTTACTCGACCGTTGCATAGAAGTTTTATTAAATATTAATATTATAAGCTTTTACAGCAACATCTATTAATTTTTAATGAAAGCTTTAAAAGAGTAATCAGAATTATTCATTCGTTATTAGGTTTCTTTTAGAGCCGGGTATTTTCTTATTTATGTTGAAATAAATAAATCTTAACTAATATTATAAATGCAAAAGGTTTGTTTGTTTGTTACGCTTTCACGCTAAAACGGCTGAACGGATTTGGATTAAATTTTGCACATGGATAGACCTGGAGAAGGACATAGGACTATTTTCATCCTGAATCGCAGACGGAGTCGCAACAATAGCTAATAACTTATTTTTTCAACGGAATTAAGGTAACAAAAAGGAAACTTTACTAATTTACCAGGTACTTCACAATACATGTATCTAACCACGGATATACCTATGTATCTAACAGATAGATAGGGAACACAATAGAAGAAAAAAAGAATAACTTTTCAATGCCGTCTGGAAAACCATCTTTTTATACCGTTTTTCTGAACCGTCCGTCTCACACCTACATTCATAATTCATGTACGATTTCTTTTTCGCTCTTTTTTTGGTCCTCGTGTAGCGTAAATGCAGAAATAATGACGGCTCATTCCTTTCGTATTTATTGGCGTTTCAATTTTATCGCACATCAGCGCTTTCGGCACCAGGTTGGCTGAAAGAAAGGGTAAAAAATGAGGCTTGACCCGACCGGGCATAACTTGTGGGCGTTGCGGAGATAAGCCAGAAATATAGTTACTTATGTATTTGTATAGAAATTTCCTTAATAATACGTTGTGTAAAATTTATTGGAGTTTTATTTATTGAAGACTGGTATAAGACCTCATTTTGTAATTTGTACTACTAATATATTCGAGATTATAAATAGAGATATCATGGATGATAGAGATAACTTTACAAAAAATCTCTAAAACACAAAGTTTAGTATAATCGAATGACTTTATGACCTTGATTTTAAACAACTAAAGCCAAAAATTCAAAGGCATATCACCGGGTATTTCCCATTTTAGTTCCAGTGAGGAAATAAAGACAAAAAGCTGTATTATCGCAGCCCCATCGCCCGCTACCTGACAATAATTACGTTTCTGACGCTACAAAAACTCAGACTCGCTTCCCACGACTGTAATACTATGCTGGATTATTTTAATTACATGATTTATTCAACTAACTAGCTTCTGTAAATTATCATCATCTGCCTAGCCTTTTCCCGACTATGTTGGGGTCGGCTTCTAGTCTCACCGGATGCAGCTGAATACCAGTATTTTACATGGAGCGACTGCCTATCTGATCTTCACAACCCAATTACTGGGTAACACGATACCCTTTGGTAAGACTGTTTGTCAGACTATCGGGCTTCTAACTACCCGTAACGACTGTTAAAGATCTACAAAGACAGCCGGGACCATGCTTTCCGAGCCACAGTCAAGATATGTAATAGATGGTCACCCATCCACAGATCGATCTCGGCAAGCGTAGCTTAACCTGTGATAAACCCGTGCGGCGAGCTTCTGTAAATCTATCATATCCATATATATAATCGGTGATGTTATATTGTAAAACACAAATAAATGGTTGAATGAACTTAATTAATTTGGGAGCTGCAATCATGATATGATTTGTATTTTTATTTTATTACAATATGGTTAGTCAATCAAACTCAATCAAATATCAGTAAGCCTTGAATACTCTTAATAAAAGTTAACAATTTGGCGGCATAATCGAAAAAAGTTGATGATCCTATTATTCAAGTTTTTGGAGATATTCTATAGATTTCTTCAGTCAGAAAGTCATTGTTCTTCCCACATTCAAACGCGAAATAAATAAAATACATAGTTGAGGGGCCCGTGGCTAAATAATAACAGCCGCACAGGTCGATCGATCAGGTTAAGCTACGCTTGCCGCGGTTGGTCTGTGGATGGGTGACCATCTTTACATACCGTGTCCCGTCCGTGCCTCGGAAAGCACGTTAAGCCGTTGGTCCCGGCTGTCATTCGTGGATCTTTGACAATCGTTACGGGTAGTCAGCAGCCCGAAAGTCTGACAACCAGTCTTACCAAGGGGTATCGTATTACCCAGTAACTGGGTTGTGGAGGTCAGATAGGCAGTCGCTCCATGTAAAATACTGGTATTCAGCTGCATCCGGTTAGACTGGAAGCCGACCCCAACATAGTTGGGAAAAGGCTGGGCAGATGATGATGACATAGTTACAAGATTCTTTTAAAATATAACAGCTATAATTGTGTTCAAAATAAGGAAGTTCTCCAAAATCGTTTCCTTCAATAACACACAAAACCATATATCGATATAATTCTCAACTCGGATGAAAAGACTCACTCCAACCAACATAAAGAGTAAACAACATTCCATGCAGTTTTTTGGCATCGCTCCGTTCACTGTTGGCATTTGATTAAATATTTTATCCGAATGCAGTCCTTTGAGTCTTCAGTGACGCAATTCTACGTGAGACAATAAACAAAAACCACCGAGCCACTAAAATTACTGCCAATAACGTGTTATTGGACAAGCAGAAAATGTTATCAGTAGAATAAAATCTCTACAAAGAAAATGGCCTGTTCTAAGAAATCGGTTGAAAGTATGAATACGAATTTTATAATAGGCAACAAAGTGAATATGAACTTAATAGCGAATATAGCGAAACAAACACAGGCTGAGCCACGATGCGAGCCTTACTGCCACTGATGGCCTTGATCAAGCGCGCGCGCAGACCTTGAGAGCACACCGACTTAGATTGAGGCAACGCGCAACGTGCGCGCGGCCACAGTACTGCCGCGAGCGTTCACTAAACTTTACAGATTACGTCACTTTGTATTTTGGTGTGTTTAGATGAATAGCCTCTGAGCAGAGTTCTATGATCGCAACTCTAAATATTAGCGAGTTTTTTATTATGTCGTACATAAGCCAAGTGCCTCTATTATATGTAGGTACCGTCTATGGCGTCATAATAACCGAAATTGAACACGTTAGCAAGCAAGGTAGTTTTTTCTCTTGTTGCGATATGTTGTGAGATCGTTGCACCACCATGGATAAGCCACGTTCGCGTTAGTCATTATTCAATCATCTCGTCTTTCAAGTTCGCACCCACTCGTTTTTGTTGGTGAAAAACAAACAGTTTGATCTTGCACCTTGACAATATTTATTTAGCGCGTCCATGTACACGTACCGTAACTTGTGTGTATGTAGGTACTACATACAGATTGTGATTGCCTTTAATAATCGAAAAGCCACGGCCTCGTCTAGAGGCAGCAACTTTTTATCGTACGACAACGACAACCTATTTTCTTTGTCGCTTGAATGGCAGCTTAAATATAGAGTACATTACTCCTAGAATGTACAGCACCAGACCACAGACTGATCGTTCAATTGAATGCGAATCTTTCACTCCAAACTCGAATAAAATGATTATTAGACAAAATCTGAAATAGAATTCCGAATACTTCACAATTGAAGATCACCAACCGTGGAGACATGAATATTATGTGGATTGTGTGATTTATCCAATCGTGAATATTCGATTCGATTGATACCACGAACATAAAAACTGGTTTGGGTCGATTCATACATCACTGAGCGAATTTCCTTAGCATTATAATATTTTTTATCAAGCGACAGTGCCAGGTAGAACAGAAAAATAAGACTATGAATGTTCTGAACTGAATCACGCCCAATCCTAATGTAAATCAGAATCGCTCAATTCGTTCATGGGAAAATTAGATAGAGGAACAGAATGAATAATGATGACATACGTTGTTTATAGACAGAGATGCGAGATATCTATCTACATTATTATTTATGTGCGGTTATCACTTTATTTGTGCTCCGCCAATGTCACCGAGTTGTTAGGGGGCAACGGACGCGATATCTAGACACACACACACACACAGCACGAATGTCACATTACTATCTACACAAATACATTATTGATATGTATTTTCTATCTGCCTACATTGCTGCGAAATGGATTATGTACTTGATAAAAAATGAGTAGGTATTATAAATTCATTGCCCTTGTGTGCTATCTCTCGAATCACGTCTGGGACTCTGGGTGCAGCAGAAAACATTATTATATCTGTCTATAATTAGAAAAGTGTCTCATCTGCAGGGAATTGCTAAATAATGATTATGTGTTTACGTGCACCGTACACGGTACATCGCAAATAAAGTAGTTAACGTTACACATAATAATCATAGTTCCAAGAGGCTATCTGTTTTTTGCGCGGCTGTAAACTTGGTAGCTATTATAGCAGCTCTCGCTGTATATGTATAAACAGCTAACATTCTGTACAAAAACATAAATCTGTCTGCAACGCCACTTAGTTCAAATCATAGCTTGCTTCATTAATTTGACATACATTGCGGACGTTTTTTAATAGCTGTCAATTACAATCAAAGCAAAGCATTCGATGTATTGGCGTCATGAGCTGTATTTACTTTCGATATCATACTGTCACAGTGAAAGTTATCAAGAATTCCTTATAATACGGACTGCCTGGAATGCATATGTACCTATATTATATCAATTTGAACACTATCAAGCAATGTAAAAATGTTACTGATAAAAAGCAAGAAACAAAGATTATTATGTTATTTTATTGGCTTTGCGTAGAGAATTAGAGATATAGAATTTATTTGTGTACGTCGGTACCTGTAGAAGTCAATTTTCGTATTATCTTGTTGCCCAGCGTTTATCATTGTCTATTTCTATGATTTTTTAAATATCACTCTAAGAAATCATCTCATTATAAGAAAAACCTTTACAAATAAATGAATGGTCACCATGACAGTACAATTATTTGCATACTTTTAGGATCGAATCATACTGTATAGGTAACCACAGCATCTTCAGCGAAATCCTTGGAACATTGGCATCTTCACTCTCCAATAAAGTATTCAAAGAATTCTGAGCATCGAAGACGCTCCCATTCCATCCAAATCTTCAAAATATATTTGATATTATGTACATACTATGTGCTTATGACAGGTGACAACACTCGAAATCTTGCGTTAAGATAAATCATCAACATCAGTTACGTCATGAGTCAAACCTTCACCATAAAGACTGACCCTCGGTTAAGTATCCTGCAGTTTTACTTCCTTGAACACTTCGATTTGTGTGATCATTGTCCTAACTTGTTCTGAACTGAATTGAACGTTTTTGAAATACTCTGTTGGCTGTGCAACCAAAGTCCAATTGAGTTTTTGTTTGAAGACGTATTCTAAAGCAGCCATTGACACAGACATATATGAATTAATAAGTCCTCCAATAAGTCAAACAGAGATGATAATGTTTGACAATCTTTTAAATCTGTTTGCCATATCGATTGGGTTTTTTTTTCCATATCAAACATTGAGATAAATCATTCTGCTGTGTAGCAGTGTCGAAATAGTTAAATTCACGACGGTCCAATTCGTCCGAGTCGGCACTGCCACGTGTAGCGTTCGACCGAGACGAAGAGGGCTGAGCACCGTTTGGGTCAGTAAGCATGATCTTGCGCAACTTACTGCATTACACTGTTAAGATCAGCCATTTTGTTACTATTTTTTTCTTTGTGTACCACAAATTACTTGAGAAGTGTGACACAGGCTAGTTTTATTTCCACAAATTAAATAAGATTAAGATCACCATTCGAGCGTAACATTTTGTCGTTATTTGAAATTGTTTATGTACCAGCCTAAAACCTCTGTCACAAAGTTTATAAATCAAAAGAAACATTGAGTGTAGTCGAGTGCCAAACCATATTCGTAAACGTAAAACAGTATTTTCTCTCTTGCTACAAATCAAAATTTTGGATAACAGTAAACAGGTAGCAGATAGGTATATCACATGCGAACAACAAACAGAATTATCTGGAACTTTCTGCATAAGTATGACAATGTAATTTGTGGTCGTGACTCAAGACGACACTGACGTACATTTATATGCTATGCTAATGAACAAACTTGGTAAGGCCTCCAATTTTCAGCAAACTTCTCAGTATTTATATAGATAACAGCACATTGCTTCCTAATATTTCTACGGAGTTTCCTTGAATTCTTATTATGTTGCACTTTGTAACGGAGTTTATTATAGTCACAAGTTTTTTTTTTTTAATTATGAATAGGTGAGGCAGTGTGTTGGCATCTCAGTTAAAATAAGTTTTCTTAGTGTACTGTTATTCTAGGGTGCTGTTTTACCTTATTGGTTATCTTCTCAGGAAAGTAAATTTGGATAAAAGTTAAATATTATATTATTGCTAATCATGTCTTTATTCCCTATAGTAACCATTTTATGACTGTCTTTAGCTTTCCATACTGCAACAAGTTTGTTCTCATTCACAAAGTACCATTCCAAAACGCAAACAACGAAATTCTTTCCGCTGTCAAACATGGGTACCTACAGTTACAATTCAACCAAAAGCGATGCCGTATCAAACATTAGCCTATAATACCAATTACCGCTTCTCAGATGAACCTATCAATGTCTATGTTGTAACATGGCTACGCAATACAATGTGAGTGGTTACTTCTTATTAGATTTGGATGCTCTGCCCCCGTTATTTCATAGATATTTACCGTTACATCGATAACTTGTGAAACTTGGTCAGTTCTTTAGGTACTGTGTTCTCATTTCTAACATATTTTGCTTACATGGTAGAACAAGACCGTAAAACGGTTATAAGTTTGATGTTTCGTCAGTTTTTTATAATGTTGGTATAGAAGTTGTAGTTTTGGTAATCTTTACAAAAAAAGTTATTCTCAAAGTAGCTACAGCTAAAAATAACTAGCAACTAGGCATATAATATCTAATGTCAGTATTTGTCAGTCACCTTATTTGCGAGTTTTTGCAACTTTCTTTGGCACTCGGTTTCCATGTTACCATTAGTAGGCCCAACAAAAAGTAATACCTATATTCATATTATCTCTTTTCGTTCCAAAATTACTTATATTTGAAATTATTAGCGGGCTCATTATTATTTCTAGTTGGATCGCAATGCAACGTTTTATTTTAAATAACAATTGCAATTTTATTCCGTGGTGACTAAAATTTTCCTCTTCAGTTTCGTTTGAAAGGTATTTAGGTCAGGAGCCCAGACTAATAATAAATGATAAATACTCAGTAAAATGTACTATATTGCAGCAATATGAGACGTCAAAACGGAGTCAAGCCACTGTTTCGTTTGCATTGCGTAATTTTCTTATTTTATCACTGGCACAGTCGTAAAACTGTCACTGAGTTTAATATCGGTTCACCTTTTGATCCCAGAAATAGTCCTGTGAACGTTTTTAGTCATTTTGAAACCTTTTTTATTTTATCTATCAGAGCTACGTATCTATTATGTTGATTTTAGGATGATGTATCTTCTGTATCTCTCTATAAAGAAGCAGAATCAGAGCCATTACTAGGAAATTATTCGATCACGCTGTCCCATTCTCTGCAGTATATTTAAACTTTCTTTAACGTCAATCATAATTCCATTTTAATTGAACTTTAATTCCATTTTAATTGCATTGAAGAGAAGAGCTTCAAGGCAGCAGTCATATTTTCTATCATATGCAGCTTAGTTTTATTACTTTCTATTTTAGCCTATCTGTATTAACTTCGAACCATCGCTACTTCTGCACGAACGAAGGAAATAGATAATAACGTCTACGATTTCAAGTCATGCCCGGATTTATAATCTGGTTTTATGTCTATAATTGTGTTTCTTGTTAGCAAGATATTCTTGAACGTGCCTCCTTCTTAATTGATGTTTCTTTAGATTCCTTCTCAACCTTGCTGTACTCGTTTAATAATGTTCGGCCATAAACATATGTTTTGAGCTTGTTTCATTCGAGCTGTGGTTATTGCATCAATCCTAGTAATTATAGCCCGTTATACTCTCAGACGCAGGTATTATCATTTTGGATTACGTCTGTGCGAGGGTTTGCTTAATGAAGACTGAGAATCTAACTACATCTGGCTTTCAGTGTAGAATATATTTGCAGTTGCCTCTTTCTAATAATATGATAAAACTTTAAAAACACTGTTGAAAATTCATTAACTGAAACAAATTACAGTCATGATGATCATCATGACTCTTCAATTAATTAATTCCAAGAAACAGTCACAGTCAAGATTATCAAAGGTTAATAGGTTTTTTTGTTATAGTATGCCTAACATCTTATTATTAAATAAACGTTACAGAACGTGTAGCACCTAAAACTCTGTTTAAAACAATATGAGACACAAATGGAACGCGTAAACAATCGTAACCTCGGAGAGATAACATATTGAATTGTGGAAAAGTCTTAACCGATAGGCGAATGTCGGCAACCCCTGACTGACCGTCCATCATACTGCCATACACTGCCTCTTAACTAGACATTAATTACACTGACGAGTTATAAATATTATTGACTGATGCACTAAGGTATTTTGTACTTGCAGCATCAGGGTGTTCACGGTGTAATACACCGCTACTAGGTAAAACAAAATAAGTGACCGAGCTGATAAATATGAATTATCATGAATAATATTAACACTGGCTGTCAGTTTGAAACTTGTTATTAATGATAATGTATTGATCGGTAACTCGGTACCTGTCTATAATCATGAACTTTTTTGTCATAAAACTTGCCTCAATAGAATGCAACTGTCGTCACGTATACAAATGTCACTTCTATTAAAGAAACACCTGTCAACTGTTATACCTGTCTTTGCCTGTAAACCTGTATTCAACCATGAAAATAAACCAGTTCGCGGTTTATAAGTATTACATAGATAGATAATTTAATCAAAAGGATCCAAAATATACAGATTCTGAAATAGGAGCAAATTATTTAAAGCAATTCTATCATATAGTACTTCCAGAAAGTTTGACGAACAATTTCAGTGTAAAAACTCGACAATTTCAGCTTTTCATCTAACTTTTATTTTGTGAACATTCCTGTTGTGTAAGCAAAACAAAATTCATAAATAATAACAATAAGAAAACATGAATTTTGAAACACTAATTTCTTGTAAGAAGATTAACTATTAGCCCAACGGGTTGTATCATCTGGTACGGCTGATTTGACTACCGTCAATCCTGTTTGTGGTTCTGTCTAAGCATTTATTATTATGGCCCTGTGCTGTTCATAGGGAGAACAAAGGATACAATAACCGATAGCGAAAACATAACTAAAACCGCGTCCATGTCACGGGCGATCTAACTGAAACTATTTATAAATTCCATCCAGGTGCGGCGGCGGCGCAGGTGTCACATTGTCCACTGCAACGTATGAACTTTGCATAAAAACACAGTTCCACTAGCTTCTGCAGGCTCTGTGTATTTTTATCACTTGTTTACGACACAACTCGCCGATTAATCATACAAGTTTGATGGAGTTTCCACACAATACTGGTCAGTTGCTGTTGGGATTACAAGTCTATGAATTTTAATCCTGAGGATGGATTTAGAAGATGCGGATATATTATTTTTGTGCAGTGTATTTGTAAACATAGGTATTTTACATGAGTCAAGAATTAATATTGTTTATGCTAAATTCAATTTATAGAGTGTTATTTCTACAACACATGCTATAAACCAACTGTTATACTTATTTGACTAAACAGTTTAGATTTTCCTTCATGCTTCATTAATTGAATCAATTAACCTGTATTCAATTAGTAGGTAGGTACCTAATACATCGTGTACTGTTTCCTTATCATTGTGGATGACATGATTAAAATTCGCACAAGAAAACACAAATATTTCCTTATGCGAATTATCATTCTTAAAAATACAATGTACGTTGGGATCATTTAGATGCAGCCATAGTAGGAACTCAATAACGAATTTGTCATAACACGCTCAAGGCTCTATCGGTTTGATTTGATTCGTTGGCCGACAGATTCAAATTATCAAACGGTACTCCGCTTCCTCAGTCGCCTACACTTAAGCAACCTTCGCGTTAATTGTTACTTCTCATTGTCAGATAATCTTTTGATGTTCAAGCTTCATTGTTCTACGTTGAATCATCGTCTCTTAATTGTTTTTGGGGATTTAGACTTTATGTGCTAAGGAAATGCGCACAATAATCGTTGGCTACCATTCTATGTTACCGCTACGCGCCGTCCCGTGATTATGCTGAAAAACCCTAATAGTAGTATAATTTGATCTGCGGCTAGATAGTCATTGTACGTTTTTTGTAACTCGCAAATTTCGGCAGTCATATCTTATATCGAATCGACAGACTCGACCAAAAAACCGCATTAGGAATCTAAATCGAATCACGTAGAAGTTGATTGGTTTTTGTGTTTAAACAAAACGTTTGTGCCTGCCTATTGAATTATATACAGTATTGTATACAGTCATTATTATAGTCTGCGTTTTAAGAATTCTAATCCATACCGACCGACGAAAATCCGAAGACATGCGACATCCGCCATCCCGCACTGGGCCCGCGTGGTAGATATGGCCCACCGCCTGCGTCCCACCAGTGGGAATTTTATAGTCTGAATATTCTATTTCATAACCACCTGCAGCCCTAATTGCGTAACACACTTTTAATTACAATCTGAATATTTTTTTATTGCTAATCCATTGCATCACCTGTTCAAAAAATTTGTCTGCTCAACAACGTAAAACACCCAATGAATGTTGTTGAACTGTCAAAATGAAAGCCATTGCCACTGTTAGTGGTGTTACGCAACTCCCCCGCTGATCGTAAAACAGGTACACACGGCTACACATCAAGCTATACATAACCAGTATAAGCTGACTTCTGATTGTAAGAAAAACCTATAAAATGCGAGGTCAGCTGAAACTGCAAATGTATAGCTTGATGTGTAGCCGTGTGTACCTACATGATAATATTCTTTTATTGCATTATGTGCTCCGGATTTTGTATTCCAACAGTCTACACGTTGTAACATCCATGCGAATATCTATTTTGCATTCCGAGCCAGATACATGAATACATTTAATATTATCACAACATGACTGCAAATATGAATTACGATCAGCACAGCAGGCGAACAAACAAGCATGTTTATCAGATGGCGACGATGTGCCCGAGATAGCGCGGTAAGTGGACCAAGGGCACTGGACTCAGATAACGCAAGGTTGTCGCAGCGTGCACTTCACTGTACCTATACTTACTAGTCACTAGTGTGCTTACTGCCCAACTATATCGATTTAGACTTGATATGTTAAACAGTGAAACGGAATTACGCAAGTAACAGCAAATATACCTTGCAGTTCGTTGATAATGGTAATAAATCGTTTGCGACAAAGAATAATCATCACTCTTAATCTAACAATAAATTCTCATTAAACTAGACAATTCTAAAAAATATAACAAATTTACATGTTATAAACATTTAAACTTTTACATGGAAGTCGACATTTCACGAATGTAAAATAAGTATAAATTCCGTGTGAGCTGTCGTTAGCGCGGACCCCTGACCCCGCTGCGTATCTACTGAATTATACATACATGATATGGCTAATCTATATCTTTATTTAATAATATCCAAGCGGAATGTTTTGCGTGTTAGGTAAACTACCTAACGGTGTGTTTCTCAAGATATTATTTTCCCAGCTGTAGGATACTGCAGGATTATATTGATACGGGTTTATGGGATTATCATTTATCGATAAAAGCTCTACTCTCCGCCTGCTTTGTTCAAATATTGGATATCCACACACAATGTTTTTCAGTAAATAAACAATAACTCCCATACTAATAAACGTATTTTAGCAGATGAATAGTTTCACACCGATTTCTCTCTTTCAGTCGTCAGTAATTTGACTTTCGAAAGAAGAAGACAAAGCGTTGTGTAACTATACAGACGCTATACAACATTTATTAGTAATGGGGTATAATTTTAACTAACCGCGACCACTGCGAATTATATATTTTAATTTATTTAAATCCGGTTATAAAACAGTTATTAAACCAATAAAATATTGGAGATTTAATAAAATATTTTAAAACATGCAAGATTGATCACGTTATTAGATTACATACATAAATAAACAATAGTTAATCTCGATAAGGTTATAATTTGACAGGTAAGGACATAGCAAACTGTTCGTCTAAAGTTATAAACTTATTAAAATAGTATCTTTTGTCCAAAATACCTTATTAGATTTTTATCATATTGTGAAATCTTCAGCTCTATAAATATTAATTAATCATCGGGTCAAAATGTCACAGTTCACCCGACACATAAAAATAGGTTAAAGGTGTTTGAACTTTAAGTTTATAAATATTAAGGAAGTATAAATAGTATTCTAATAACGTATATTAATAAATAAAATAGTGGACAGTCTTATACCTAATCAGATTAAAACGACAACACAATCTAAACTGCCTAAATTAGGAAGGTCTCAAAGATAATATGAAATGCATTTGTTTTTATTCCTTGTTATTGAGGTCGCGTTTGATAAGAATTATCTCGGCCTTAAGTGGACGCGGAAGAAATCGATCCATTATAACTCTGCCAAATTATAGAGGCGTTTATCATCAGTGGAACATCAATACAACGTGTATGGTTACATTTTTTGTCAGTTTAACATTCGGTAAACAAGTCGCCTAAAGAACTCCAAGGTTGACCTCGTAGATAAGGCATGATAATTTGGGACATTGCTTGAGTGTGTGCATTTAAGGATATTTTTAACGCTACGCAGTCAGACGTTAAACATTTTAAAGTAGTTTATTTGTGAAAGGTTTTGAACTAAAGCGTAAGTGGCGATAAATGTTGGAAGAAATTTATATTTATTTCCTATGGAGCAATACGTCAGGGTAGAGGTTCATAAATAAGAGTGGAGGCCGCTGCAGGCCCAGAAATAGCGGAGAGCTGGAGTGCGCTTGATAGAATAATGTGTCCTGGGCAGCCTTGGCCCCGATCCGCGGCCTAGTTACCGCTGCTGGCCCGAGCAGGATGCGCTTTTTAGCGGCTTGTTGACCTGATTGAAGCTTCAGCAGCATTAAATTGATACCTCATGAAATTACCCTGTGATTTCAACAGTTGGTTATTATATAGGTATCATTGGTTGTTGAAATCGGCTTGCATAGTAGGCCAGTCAGGTCAATTGGTTAGGCAGGGAACGCCGACGATTTTTTTAAATGATCTGATTTAATAAGGATAAGCAAATTATTATAACGGATGACCAATAATATTAACAAGATGGCGTGTCAGTTAGTCTACTAATAGGTAAATGTGGTCGGAATATTACAACCACTAAATAGGTGACGAGCTATAGGAGAACAGCTAATTCAAGGAATAGTAGAGCAATAGTACAACCGTCCGTACAACAGGTCATTTGTCCGGTTGATTACGAGTTCTATTGGTGACGTCACTGCGTGGGCGCTTATCAGGAGGACAGTGGAAGTCGGCCACTGTCCCCCGGTGACGGCACTGCACGAGAAGTGCACGGGCGCAGGCGCGACACCACTGACTCACAGCGCATGGGCGGGGTCAAGGCTGCGCAAGAGTCGCGCGTCGCCCCGACAATTCTGGCCCGGTTTCACTGAAGTTCAATATCGTCGCTGTCGCCTAAATAAGTCGTTTACGTTTATATTATTCACACTGAGCTGTTTCATGAGACTTTGAACCTGTGTAGGTTGTTACGATGACATAACGAGTTGTCTATACATATCGACCTGCAATATACGTAAATATGTATAATGTAGGCATAAAGTTCTATTATATTTTAAAATAGTTTATATTGGTTTTGCAAACCTTACATAACTTTTTCATCAGACAGCCATAAATGCAATGAGAATCTAAGACCACGTCTTATCAAACAAAACTTCTATATTCCGTTCTTGCAGACGAACAATAATACAATAATACCTATTTGTTTACCCTCAAAATGACTTCCGCGGTAATATTCTAAGTTATGACCATATTTAATACAAACGCCTTGGGAACAAAAGACCATAAAATGGTCGCCTAGTTTGACTACATCTAAATGTGCTATGTTTATTTTCTTTGTGTAATCTATACAAATAAAGAAAATTGGAGTTTCTTTTTGTAATACTTTTTACTAAATGCATATAGATGTGTACACGGTACATATACCAAAAAAATAAACATAAACATACACACATACATACATACAAACAAATAAATAAAATTGGAGTGTCTTTTTTGCAATATAAAAATAACCGCTTTTTACTAAATACATTATGGATATTATTTACATACTTAGTATAACAATTATTTTTTTTTTTTTAATTTTTGCCTGTCTGTCTGTTTGTTCCGGCTAATCTAAACGAAGTCGCGGGCACAGCTAGTATAACATATAGGAACACCAGCGACCTCCGCCCCTGTTTCGCACGGTTTTTACAGCTAGATAAAACATACAGATAAAAAAAATTGTTATATTAATGTAATAAACACAAACCTTCCGGAATCAATTATCTAAATGATGATCTGAATATACGAAAAGCGACTTCCATTTATTATCTACTAGCTGCGCCCCGCGGTTTCAACCGCATAATTGTCGATCCCATGGAAATGTCGGGATAAAAAGTAGCCTGTGTCACCTCCATACAAAATTTAATCAAAATTGGTCCAGCCGTTTGATCGTGAAGAAATTACAAACATCTAAACACACACACACCCACACAAACTTTCGTCTTTATAATATTAGTGTGATATATACAGAAACTTATGCTACCATCATTTAATATGTTTTGAATCCGACCTGGCTTGTCATTGGCAGGCAATTTATGATACCCGTGACCTAGTTTCATCCCAAGTGCCTCCTCCGTGCTGGGGCAATTGTCTAGATTTGCTTAGGTATCCGATTTGCTGCGAATTACCTATTTTGTGTTAACGATTTATCATGACATCTGACATTAGGAAAATCATTTAGTCCTTGGTGTTCTTCGTCCAAAACCTTTTGTGACTTCAAATAATCCAGATTTTTTACTTTTTCTGTGGCAATTTTATATTAATGTGATCCTCCGTATAATCACACTAATATTATAAAGGCAAAAGTTTGTGTGTGTGCGTGCGTGCGTGTGTGTGTGTGTGTGTGTGTGTGTGTGTGTGTGTTTATATGTTTGTTACTTCTTCACGCTCAAACGACTGGACCAATTTTCGGGGACCTAACAAAATATAAAAATGTTTGTTGACATAAAGGTGTTACATTTTCATTGAAACCCTGACTCCTGAGTTACGTCATACGTGGTACCTGTGTTACAGAGTCTGTCTTCTAGTTATCCCTGTGTAACTACTAACTATATGCTTCTAGATATCTTCTATAAAAGCTGTCATAAGATTATAATAAATTCATATACTTTGTTACAATGTGTAATAGTCTTCCTTCATACGTTTTTTCTAAACATACAAAATTATTCAGATTTCATATTGAAGTTATCCAACCGTCATTGCGTCAGCACCTAAAGATTGTTCCTTGGCGGCTCTGGACAGAGAGAAGTGGAAAGAGAGTATTGAGGTCTTTGCCCAGCAGTGGGACGTTAACGGCTAATAAAAATACCGATGCGATGTAACCAAAAAACAACCGGGCAAGTGCGAGTTGGACTCGCACACGAAGGGCTCCGTACCACCATACAATATTTAACAATACATATAAAATAACGGCAAAAAAACCACGTTAGTTGTATGGGAGCCCCACTTAAAGATTTATTTTATTCTGTTTTTAGTATTTGTTGTTATAGCGGCAACAGAAATACACATTCTGTTACAATTTCAACTGTCTAGCTATCACGGTTCATGAGATACAGCCTGGTGACAGACGGACAGACGGACAGTGGACTCTTAGTAATAGGGTCCCGTTTTTACCCTTTGGGTACGGAATCCTAAAAATGGCTGGCTTGCGATAAGAATGTACCTATAATCTCCACTTGTTATTTTTGAAACACTAAATTTAATATTATACTTCTTTTATTTTATAGGAATATTTTATATGGCATATGTAAGTATTCTGCGCATTGTATAGAGATTAATTCTATCTCTGTAACCATTTGAGTCCTTCAATGTATTTCTGTAACCTTCTATCTCACTATAAAGATTATTTTATTTTATTTATTCCCGTCCTGTTTATGCTAGAAATCGATGTAATAACGGCGCGCAAGATTATCGGAATAGTTTGTTGTATTGTTGCTATATCGACTGCAGTAATCTAAAGAGTTCATGCGATTACGTAGCAACATGGTCTTGAAGCAATTTGTTCAAACAAAAACATGTGTGACCGTGAAGTTTATTACCTACTCGTTACAGTTTTATTTCAGTCTATGGTAGAAAAACTAATTATAATCCAATTCATAAAAACCTGTGTGTCGCTCTACAGAGTAAAAGCCTCCCTTTCCTACTTCCACTCAACTAGAACCTGCGCCAATACCTATATGGACCAATCCATGGCGTCATGCTCGTCCCGCCATCAAATAAACGTGCACTCTTAATTACCGATAACTCACTGCACTCTTAACCCCTTACTAATAAACATATTATATCAGATGAATAGAGTTACACACCGATTTCTCACTTTGAAGAAGATAAAACGTTGTGTAACTATATAGACGCTATACAAGGTTTATTAGTAAGGGGGTTAGTAAAGGGCACGCCGCGATAGCGGCGGTAAGGCCCCTCTTTGAGGAGTGGCTAGAGAGGCGTCACGGCGCCCTCACCTACCGCCTGACGCAGGTCCTCACCGGACACGGATGTTTCGGGAGGTTCCTGCACATCATCAGGCGGGAGGAAACGCCCGGGTGTCACCACTGCGAGGATCGCCCAGAGGACACGGTGGTGCACACGGTGGAGGTCTGTACCGCTTGGGCAGAGCACCGCCGTGTCCTCGTAGAGGCGATCGGCAGCGGCGGCGACCTCTCGCGCCCGGCCCTGGTCCAAGCCATGGTCCGGGGCGAGAGGGAGTGGGAGGCAGTCACCTCCTTCTGCGAAGCAGTCATGCTAGCGAAGGAGGTGGCGGGATGGGCGAGGGAGAGAGCCGAGAGGGCCGCCCGTCCCAGCCGCCGCGGTAGACGCTCCGGGCGTCGGGAGCCGCGTGACGACTCCCGGCCACCGTAGGCGCGGGCCTGCGGACGGCGAGTAATGGGTAGCTCGCCGTCCGATCAGGACCAGGCCCGTGCCGGACGGCGCGTACGTGTTCCACGCGCGCCTCAAAGAGATGTCAGCAGACATGGAGGGGCCCGTTAGGGCCGAAGCCTGCCGGGGCAGCGGGATTGTCCGAAAGGGTTACCGCTGCCCCGGAACATAAAGGGCTAAGGAAGGAACACGGATGGGTTTTAGTCAGTAAGAGTCTGACTCTCCCTTCCGCTCCAACCAGAGCGGGAGGGGTCATTGGATGATTTCCCATCCTTAAAAAAAAAAAAAAAAAAAAAGGGGGGTTAGTAAATTGGAAACCGGCCTGTCCTAAAACCAAAATTGAAAGACATGTGACATCTACTAGCCCGCACTGGACCCGCGTGGTGGATTACGGGCCACTCCTCACACCGGAGGCCTGTGTCTCAGCAATGGGAATACATTATACATATAGGCTGATTATGCTTATATTTTTAAAACACCTAATGTATCGCTCAGTTCTGAAAAAAACTGGAAAAATCGTAGTTAATTGACATGAAGACCTTCACACCGTCCATTGAATTTATCATCTCTAATGAGACACCCACACGTTGCAAAAACACATAAATTACATTTAAATCACAAATGATATTCATTCAGATATGCAAGTATCCATGTACTTCCAATTGGTGCTTGCAGTTTTTATTAATTTATGTTCATAACTGAGCCACTTAGCCATCAGTCAGTCGCGGTACCCTCGTTTCAACGTGGTGGCATTAAAATAGGTACTTGAATGTATTATCAACTAGCAACATTACATAACCGAGTCTCGCCTATCGACAAACGGTTGGTTATCGCACTCAAGGCCAGGCCCAGGACAGCAACTTGTTAATGACATGAACAAGAGTGTGTCGTCATCACGAGCATCTGTAGTCTATGCTGCATTTCATCCATAGATAGTGTTAATGTAGACTTTGGTCACGATTCAGCCGACTTTGGAATCTTCTTGTGTCTGTCATTGTTATTCGAGTTTGGGTTCAAAAATTGCTTAATGATGAAGATAAACCTTTTTGGACACTAAAACCATCGGCAGGCATTAAATCTAAAATAAATAAACAGAGACATTCATTCACGTTTTCACAAATTAACTCCCAAACTGAAGAGAAAAAATGCTGCTTGTTTGCATCTCAAGAACAGATTTATGCATACACTTGAGTGCAAAAACACACAGTCAGTGCCTATAATAATCATACCTACTTGTAGTGATTTATTATACTTATGTCGCGTTCCGCCCACAATTCGTTAACCTATACGTCATTTGTAAAGAATCAAAAACGAGGTTTTAATGGTTTTTGCCGATATTATGATACTAGAAACAATATAACAAGCTCAACTCCTGTTACAGAATAATGACACGTTCAGTAACAACAAGGACATAAAGATAATGATTTACAAACTCGGAAACATAATTCGTAATTTACGTATGAGTTTTAAGTAGCTATTCTTAAGTAGCCGTGCTATGGTTGGAGATAGATGACCGCGCGCTTCCGACAATTCTGCTCCTTGCCAACGTTACTCAATCTATTCTTGGATAAATAATTTCAAGATTTACTCTCGCCAAAACCAGAGAATATGTTCTTCCAATTGATCATCAATTGGGTATTGTAAGATAATTTGGCACCCTGTCTCTATCTCTTAGAAGGAAAGTCTGTGTTTATTTATAAACGCAATGTGTTTTTCATCAGTTCAAACTTGAGACGATTTGGGGATTATGGTTTCTGGCTTTTATAGCTGTTAAAAAAGATGACTTGATATTGATACAAATAGTACGAAAATACACCGTCGAGGGGTGTCCCACCCTCGCTTCCATTTTACAAAATTATGCTAAAAATAGCTCCTTTTGATGACATGAAATACGAGTATGTTCTTGATACGCCTTCATATAGTTTAAAAACGACGTCTACAAACAAGACTTAAACTCACACTCGTCTTGGAAACCAACAAACATTTTCAGTTTCACTGCAAAAACTTTAATGTAGGTAATTTAAATTGCCGTACCTACAGCATATCATTTGAAATTTATAACACATAATCTATATAACAAGAATGAAAAGACGTTTCCTGCATTACGGATGCATTAGGCCCAGGTGCATTAAGACTACCATAACGATCAAAGTTATAATGTAATACCTGAGTAACCTGAGTTAGTATTTAACAGCACCGACTAATTATTTAGACGCTAGACGTTAGACAAGAACGGAAGACTTTAAACCAAAGACAAGACAAAGACAGGAGATATTATGGCAAGTAATTATGGCGATAGGTGGCCGTTTAAAATGTCAGAGTTAATGTGAAGTATAAAAGCTTCTATAAAAAGTCCACAACGGTTTGGACGTGATCTGCGAGTGTGACTACAACTTGCTACGAGGAAAACAATTTATTATTTTGCTGTATGAAAATAAAGACCTAGGTAACAGACTATGCTGATTGGCCACTACAAACATTGCATGCAGTAAATGCTATTTCATTCACAACAATAAAAAACGGTTGTTGATAAATGTACTACTCGAGGACCGTCTCTTGACAATATTTAATATCGTTAATAATAAAGTAGAAAATTTTACAAAGGTAAAAGGATAACAGTAATTTCAGAGGCAAAATACACGAGCGTAAATAAATGCAACCATTCTGTGCGTCAGCTGAATGTTTAAAACGGCAACAATAATTTTATCTTGATTTCGTATTGGGTGAATGAAGCGTCTGGTAAAATGATTTACAAGACTTTATTAAAGGGCAGCACCCCGAGCAGCTATTGTCGGTTCTGTTCAATAATTAAAAGTCAAAAGGTTTCTTCATCGCGCCTTGTTTATGGTCGTCCGTAATTACAAGTCTCTCTTATTCATTCACAACCAATAAATTGCAGTTCGACGACATCTCGCCATTTCTGAACTAATAAATCTTCCAATTAAAACGTTAATCAAGATTTTCGCGCACAATCGCGAACAAACAGCCCTGTTATGACACAAAACATCTGCGATATAGGAAATATCAAGAACATAGTTGTATGCTACGCAATGCGGCAGTAAAGCTCACGTATTATTGCTTTACCTAAACGAACGAGAAGAGAAGTTAAAACAAGTGCACATATTGGCGACGCAAGCCTTTGCGACTATTCCACTTTTATTCCTAGCACGAACAATAGGCCTGCCGGTAATATAGCCGGTTTTGTTGCCGTCCACCGATCATTGGTGCAAGTTACGATGCTATAAATACGGCAGGACGTGCCCGTGACCCGGGCACCGCGCGCACTCACGCCACTACACACCACGCTAACTAAATGCACTATTTTGATATTTTTCAAGTTGTTAGCAACGTTCTGATTGAGTTATTGAGAACTATAAACGTTACTTTGGCTTCATACGTGACTGAAAATAGTGTTATTGTAATTTTCTTTTTACGTCTACAACTGTGTCGTTCCAAGTTTTTATAAACAAGAACGAGCCCGACTGGTTCTGCTATTCAAATTGTACTGGCGCCTGGCGCTGGCCATATTTAAATCACATCATTTATGAAGCTCACTTAGAGGCGCCTCTCTGCAGTTTGTATAATTATATGGAATTAAGATATGAAGCTCGTACGAATTGAGATATTTGCGAATAGCCAAAGCCATGACTAGACAAGGCCTTGGCGTTGTTCCAACACAACTGGGGCAAGCTCTCATAGGTGACTATCGGTAGACCGTTTGTTGGCAATCGCCTTAATAGGTTATATGGAATTCGCAACGCTGGCTACATAAATTATTCAAGAGTTACTTGATCGGGTGAATGAAATGCTGTTGCTCCTTGAAAAACAAATGCGCAGCTATTCCGTGAATGCATACTGCCTCTTATGAATCCGTTTGAAGTGTACATCAAAGATGTATTAGATCTTATTTCATACTTGTTTGCACATTGTCGTCATCGCTTTTCGTGGATTTATGAGGAAGGCGACCCATCCATCTGAGTGGAGAACAAAGTAGAACAATGCGTGCTCGATACGAGATGTGCCCACGATGATATAATAACTTAGTTGAGGTAACGACAGACCTTCGGTCTACCTTCTCATGTTATTGCTTATTGGTGCTTATTGGCCATGACCGTGACTCGCAATTAGATATAATTACCTTCAATTTGTGCTGCTACCAATGTTATTCGCGGTGGTCTGGACTGATGTCTGACTAGCTCTCTGCAATTATTTTGCCTTAGATTACCGCGGAAGTTTATTTGCTCGGAATTACATTTTTATTGCGTAATTAGCCCTTTTCGTTGATAAAACAAGTAAGACTGTAACAAAGTTAAGTACCTATAGAAAAAATACTATGGCTTTGGAGGCCGAGCAACTGTTGAACAGTTGCATGACATCTGGTGGAATGGTCTAAATACGAACTATGATCTCAAAGTAATTAAAGCAAACGTGCAAATTATCAAACTTCGCACATGTCATATAATATTTAAATGTGGTGTTTTTTTTTTTTTTCTAATTACAGTATATAAAGTTGGCAAGGAAGTTGAAGACGACACAGGCTGTCAATCCGGTACTATTATAACCCACAAGTTTGAGCTTTTTGGCATAAGCCCCTCCTTTACACGGAGTCAACGTTTTCTCTGACAGTCGACACGGCTCATGTCAGAGAAATAAATAGGTAGTTTTTCTAGAATTAAAAATAAAGAAAAAACTTTTGCAATCTCATTGTTCCGCTGTGATCGTGAATAATTGCTGTCCACGATAATTCTGATGGGAGTATTTTCAGAGCTATTTAATTTAAACTCTCGCGACCCAGCTGGAACCTCTGCGTTTTTTTATCAAATAGCTAAATAAGCCCCCTTGGCAACAAAAGCGACCCAAATGCATGTTATCGTTGTGTCATCGCACCTAATATTACCAGTAGCGAAGACAATGCATTACGCAACGAGTGCGCCTGCATCGGCAGTCGACGCACGCACACCGAGCAACGGTCAGCCGCGCCGGTGCATCGTAGCTTCTGTGACCCAATTGCTGTTTGATTCCAGTAAACACTATTGTACTTGATTTGGCGTTCTTTTATCAGAAATGCAGAGAATGGGTCATACGAGTATTACTATGAAGGTCCGATGATTCAACGTAGTAACTATGTCTACAGTATTGTTTTACAAAGTGTTAGCAACTTTTAGCAAGTAGCGAAAGTGCTAAAAATAAACTTCGTGTTTTTCCAGCAACATAAATAAGGATTGACATTGAAATTGAAGGTTTCTTCCACCTTTACAAAATGTTCTAAAATTTACAGTCTCACTTTTGGTAGCCCGTGTAATACCAGCGGGTGTTTACGTAAACTCGTTATAAAGCCTGCACAAACACCTAAAACAAACATCGGTATTTCACATTAAGCTTGTTTTCACGAAGTTTTTTTCACGAAAAAAAATACGTTTTCGAGCAGAACTCGTAAATAAGCTCGTAAAGCTCTGCCGGACCCAATTATTACATTTTGCTGACTTTAATCATGATTAATATCCGTTTAGGCAAGCTGCGGTGTCAAAACAGGATATTGTACGAATTTCCAAATTAGAAATATCCTTTTCACGCTAACTGGCTGCCATTACAAACCAACTGTCGGCGTTGGCAGACGTCGAGCTCGAAAGCAATCTGATAAATCTTCGAATATTTGCGCAATCGTGATCGTAAATAGTTAAAGTTACTGAGTAATCAGAAATAACAGTTAGCCATTTCTGTGTTTAAGCACCCCAGCAGTAATTGGCACAATGCACGCATCGATACCTCGTAGGCCATTCCCAGGGACTACAATGTGTCGGAAACCGGCAGGTCTCGATCCAACTCGCAATTTCATATCACTAGTCGGACTCAATAGTTACATCACGTAAATGATAGTATGAACGCAGTATACCAAGAACGACTTACACTAAATCACTTGACACTGAAAGGAGGAGCTTCTGCTAACAAGTTTAAGGTTCTATTTCCCTGTCCCATACGTTTCTAGGCTCATTCGAATGCGAATACTTGAGCAGCGCACTGCGAAATGCATGCAAGCGAAAGTAAAGCCAAGGCTTTTCACAAACAGTCCAAGTTTACTTAACGCCGGTTAACATTGTCTAGGTTGCATTATGTAAGTGTTCGTGTGACTGCGAGGAACGGTAACATGGTTCCTTAGCAGGTCACATTGGTGCGAATGACATCAGTCGCTGTCAAGTGCATAGGAGTCAACGAACAGGATTTAGCATTGCGTATGCAATAGACGCATCGCAGCCTTGACTTCCTCCACTAGCTAGCATGGCTCGTGGCCAGAACCATTCACTGACCCACTACGCGTCTTCGGAAACTCCTGTATTATTTTGCTTTATAAACAGCCATAAATTGAAGCTTGTACCAGAATGGCTCCGCATTAGCATTGCCGGCGCCCGCATACTCGATTCCGGCCACATTAAAGGTAATAAGTAATAACGCAGCCGAAGAGGAATGAGATGTCTAGGTGCGGCTGTCGTCTTATTATGTCGCGGTAATGCTGAACGAATGGCCGGTCAGCCGTTGCGAGTGTGCGACGTGGGCAGAGCCGGCGTGTTAACCCTGCTATTATCTTTTAATACCATCGACTTCATTATTCGCTACATTTTTTTTGCGACCGCAGCGAGGTGCGGCCGGCATCGCGAGTCGCCGACACGGGTTTGATAACCCGGAGACCTTGGTCTTAATTGCGCTTGCTCGGACCATTCCGCCGCGGCCACTTTTTATGCGCCTGCACATCGCTAGTAAAAACACGACAACGACGCCTACCCAGCCGGCTCTAAATGGTACAATAACTCGAACAAAATTCAACCAGTCGACAGCTCTTCAAACTCGTTGGTTTACCTCAAGTGCGCTCTACCGAGAAAGCCACACTTAGACATTCTGAATCCTTTGCAGATCTTACTCGATAAATCAGCTTTCTTGTTATTATGATCACGAAATGGCATAAAGTTTCAAGTAGGCACGGACAAGTCATAGCGAATACTCGTAAACCATAAAGACTTTTTTACCTTTCAAAAACAAAACGTTGACTTTTGTAATTATTTATATTTATTTTTGTTTCAGGTAAGGATCAACTAAGAACAGATGGTGATATATGTTAGTAACAAAGGTATTGTAGGTAAATACCTACTTTTACACAAAGTTCCGAAAGCGAAGGCTGTAAGTAAAAATATTTAAATATTATTCGGTGTTTTCCATCTTTCTCGCGAAAGCCACAACAAAGGCTTAATGGCATACAGCCAACTTACGGCTATATTAATCATTCCTCGGTACGTAAAACTCGCCATTTATAAATCCGTACATACCAACTAATGATAGCTGAACATAAAAGAAAACAAAAGTTTTATTTATTTCGATGAATATCATTAAAAACTTGAATGGGCCAACAAGATTACCAGAAAAGTATTAGCCATTAGCGATCAATTTTAAGAGATAACTATAAAAGCTTTTGATTATTACAGATTTAAAAATGAATTCCAATAAGATGTAAAAGGTGTTGAAGAAAACAAACTAAACGACTGAACAGGTAATTTTAACGAAAAAACCTGCGGAGATGACGTCACTGCAAAGTGACAAGTAGTTATCTCTGGTAACCTTGACGCCAGCACCGAGATCGATCAATTTCATCTCTAATCTACATTTAATGGAAAAGCTAAAAGCAAAAAATTGCAGCACTCAGCAGAGCAGAGCTACGTACCGGAATACAGACACAAGGCTGTATCGAATCGCGTCTGGAATACGTTTCAGACCATACAAGTTTTTCTGTCGATGAAACTAAAGATCATCGTAATCTATACCCATTTGGTTTTGCAATTCTTGACAATCGACGCTATTGATGATAAAATCATAAAAAATATAGTTGCCTTTACCAGTATTAATTAGTGAAGCGAAGTAGAAAATTGACTCCTTTATCTTAAAACTCGATTGGTATTGAAGTGATAATAACAAGCTTTCCAACTTGGACTTTAAACAATGGAACATAATGAATAATGAGAAATGTTCAGAAATCTTTCAATTTCAAATAGCCTTCATTAGCAATCTTAAAAACCAGTTTAACAATTTATTTAATTTAAAAGTTTAGGCATCTGAAATCTCTAGATTGCTTTGCTCTTTAGCATAGGCCTCCCCCAGGATTTTCCATAGCTCGCAATCGTGAGTTTTTCCAGACCCCTCCCGAAGTACTTTTCAAGTCGTATTCCCATCTAGCTTTGAAAAATTTAATGGTTTTCCTATTTTCTTTTCCTTTCTTTCCCTGGGATACCATACTTAGGGCTGATTTTTTAATAGTCAGATACCTAACTTATATCTGAAAAAAAAATTTGACAGTTTGACATAATTTCTATACAAAAGCTGTCAAACCGCAATATTTGATATATTTGAGATATATGCCGAACTTATTGCGAATTTTATCACGACAACTGGACTAGCACCTAGCAAGTCAGTTAAAATAAGAGTATTGGTAGACCATTACTACTAATTCTGTGAACACCAGTTCAACGTGATTTCCTAGGAACCTACAACTTTGCAATTTATTTCATCATCACTGACTCTCAAAAACGGTGAAGGTAAACATCGTGAGGAAACCGGCATGTCCTAGAACCAAAAATTCCAAGATAAGTGACATCTACCTATTATATTCGCTCTCACCGAGAGGAGGCCTGTGTCCCAGCAGTTGGAACGTTATAAGCTGATTATGAAGGAATGAGGCTAGTGATCCCAGCTAGATCAGGAATGCCACAATCAGTGGCAAAGCACTGCTTGGAAAACGTTTGGCGTACATGTTGCAGCTTAAAAGTTTACAAAGTTTTACAATGTATGCAGATTGTTTAGGCAGTTTCACAGTTTGGCTAGCGACTAAGGACCAAGTATTAATTCTGTGTTTATTTCTCTGTGTATACTAAGTTGAAGTATGTTCGATAGCTCTATCGCAGCGAGCTGTTTCTGTTTCATTAACTTCGAATCATTTTTTCTTTTTCTCTTTGGTGTTAAAACGCGTTTTCTACACGTAGAGCAGTGCTATCTAAATTATGTTTAAATAGGCCGATGTTCTGTACCAATTGGTCGGCAAGGTTACTACAATTCGGCAAAGAGGACGACCTGGTGGGGGGTACAGGAACCAATCGAGCATTCGAGCATTTTACTGCACGCACGATTGGAGCTCACGACTCGACTCCACTGTACAAACACTGCACGGTACAGACGAGGAAAAAAGACTTCGGCCGTTCGTAATTTTTGTTTGTTTTCCAAATGAAGCTGCCGGCTACCTCGAAGTAAGTGAGTGCGTTCGTTTTTCGTTTTAGTAAAGCGATACCTCCAAGATGAAACGCAGGATTCCGATCTGGCTTTTTTTTCGGTCGCTATATCTTATGAAACTGATAATATTGTGCGCCGGGTCGCTTGCTACAAAATACACATTTATACAATCTTCATTAAATTCATAGCTTTACCACCTTATACAGCTTTACCTCATAACTAGCACATTTAGGTAAGTTAATTTATTGGTAGGTACTTATAGGTAACATATTATGGTAAACATTGTACATATGGGTCCGAAATTTTTAATTTAATTTTAGTATATAATTTATTTCATTTTTTTATTAATTTCGGCAACCTCAATTCACTTGTATCTTTATTGTTTTGATTATTTTTATGGTTGTTTATTTCTGTATCAATTTTATTGTTTTGATTACCTATTTGTTTTAATTTGATTTGATTTTATTCGATTTATTTAAAGTTGATTTCTTTTGCTTAGATTAATTTTATTTATTTTGATTTCATTTCAATTGATTTGCTCTAATTTGGTTTTTATCTGGTTTAATTTAATTTATTATGTTTTTCTATTAGTTTATATCGTGTGGCAATGGGTGTTATCCACTTAGGTACCTGAAAAAAAAATGAATTTATTGTAGCAGATTTCTTGCTAAATAGAAATGAAAGAACTTCTTTAGACATAATTATTTTCATTTATATCGCTGTACCCAATTGTACAAAATCATGACGAAATGTTTCAAATCGGATAGCTACAAACAAAATCGCTTGTCATTTAGCAATCTACAGTAGACGCTTAGTAATCGGATGTAAAAGATAAAATAAATAGTAGGTACGATATATGAGAACCATTGTTGTTAAGTATATGTCGTATTTAGTGAAGATGATCTTTGATATAAGTTTAGATAGGTATTTTATTAGGGAGAGGAAATAAAATGTAAGCAATAGAATGACGTGAATAGGAATTTCCTTCGACATAGCTCGATCACTCTGATTGGACGTGATACATCGAATAAATAATATTTAAAAGTGTAGTTTAGAAACTGCCTCGTTTTAATAGATGCGATTTGGTGGAAGCGCCTCAGGCAGGGAGAATGATAGAATAATCTTTTCATCGTCCAGATTGTTGAATCATAGCAAAAATGCGGTAGTTATTTCAGACAGTCGTCTATCTTTTTAAAAATAAATCACCGAGGGAAATAGACAAATCGTCTCACACCTACATATTCGCGTACAGAATGGGTGCTAAACAAAAATAATAATTTCAACATAGCGTATGCAGATAATTTATTTTTTATTTTTTTATTGCATGACGGATACGCGTTGGGCACGGCAATGGCGGTGTATTTCCAAAACATGGCGGGTCAACGCTCCGCGCCACGTGATGCTGTGACGCTAAACAGCGTTCGCTACAATCATGGCTCACTCGTCATTCTTGCTTCTAATCTAATCTAGCCAGTGACGATACCCAAACAAATCGTTATACATCGTTGCTCGCACGGAAACACAGCACAGTTCACGCGGAGCACGCAACGAAATGTAATCTAAACAAACCAATGCTATCGCCGCGGTTGTGCAGATAAAAATGATCGCCACACCTTCGCTCGCCGGTTGGCCCAAGAGTCTGATAACCTGAATGCTGCAATTTAGGTCGTCGTTCCATTTTTCGGTGGAGGACATCAGAGTGATTCGTGTCAATGTGTCACTTACCTCTAGTAAAACAAACGGTTTAGGTACCTACGCTGTTTATCTCTCTGTTAAGGGCGTCTGCTAAAATGGGTCTAGGTTTAGTATGATAAATAACATACCTACCTGCCGGCTGTCTGAATGTAACCATATAATACCTACCTAACCGTGGTTACAGAGAGTGTAGTCATAATCACACAACTAAATGGATACTGAACGAAGCATCTACGTGCTAGCACTTAAAATGCACTAGTGACTTTGAGGTTACATAGCTACATTAGCATGACATTATAATATTGTATAAGATCTGCTTTAATTAAGTACTTTAGTATTTATGTTATAGATAACTATGCCGCATATTATTTATCGTGCAGTAGAACTCATTATAAATGGAGGGTAATAGCCGCACGCAACATGCAGGTTAGAGTCGGTAACTACATGTCCAAATAAACAAACCAATCAGCGACACTAACGGATAAACAGGAAATCAGGAATGTTTAGATAATTTCGTTCCATTAGATAATTTCGCAAATAACTTTCTCAAGTTCAAAAGTTGCGTAACAAACAGCGAAGTTGTTTTGATAGAACGAGTCTTCATAAATTGAGGGTGTTTTATCGGCGCGCTACATTTTGTCGCCGGTGGCTTGACTTTCTGTGCCACGGTTGCGCGCGGGGGCCAGCGGCGTGCGGCGCGGGGCGCGGGGGACGTGACGTCACGCCGACCGTGGCAGTGAGTAGTGAGAGCGGCCGCGTCGCTCGTTCGCTCGCTCTACGTACTCCGCTGACGACGGTCGCGCGCGCGCAACGTACTCGTTTTTATTGCTCGAACAACGCGTGAACTTCGGCCGTCTCCACATCACCGCACGAACTCGTGGGACTCGCGTGCTCTTCTCACCTGTTGCTCGGATTGTGTTGTGACTAGAAAAAGTTGTCGCCGCTCGAACGAGGCTTCCGAGTCCTATTGGATTGCACGAAAGTCGAGACAGTGGATAGCGATTCGTTTCGGTTTGAACGTTGCGTAGAGGAGTGGTGCATGTCCATAGAGTCGCGTTTAGATAGTTTAGTGCGAGAAAAAAGTGAAGTGAAAGCCTTCGTCGGAGGATGTCCCTCGGCGCTCGTGGATACCGGAGCGTGTGACACGCTCGCCGACATGAGACGCCGCTGGTATAACAACGGAGGATTCCAGACGCTGCGAATGCTCGAGGAAAGCTCGTCTGAAGTGACGTCGTCTTCAGCGCTAGGCCTGCCGCCGGCTATGGTTATGTCCCCGGAATCCCTTGCGTCGCCCGAGTACGGCGGCTTGGAGCTGTGGGGTTACGACGATGGCATCACGTACAGCATGGCGCAGTCGCTGGGCACCTGCACCATGGAGCAGCAGCAGCAGCCCCCACAGCAGCAACAGCCACAGCAAACACAACCCCTACCGTCGATGCCCTTACCAATGCCCCCGACAACACCGAAATCAGAAAATGAGTCGATGTCATCAGGTTAGTTTGAAAAAAAAAAAGTTAAAAATAAGGGACTGGCAGGGACTTGGTTATTTTTGTTGTGAATATTGTAATGTAACATGCAAAAAAGATTGCGTATTTTTTGGCGGCAAGCGTAGTGCTCGGCCGGCCGCGAGCGAGCTGCGACTGTCATCGACCTTTGGCCCGGATACCTTGACCGGCCGCTACGAGCCGATGTCTCCTTGCCCTTACAACAATCACAATCGTTTTGTTTACCTACATTCAGTTCGACGAATGGAAGGGTTATCATGTTTTTGTAGGTAGTATTGAAGTAGCATTTAGATTACTCGTCTGAGCATTTTATACGTTTTACCGAGTCGAAGTGATTTGTAAAGAAACAAATTAGACGCGCTTTATTTTAAAATACGCGATGGTTTGTTTAAAGTAGGTATTTCAATGAATAATCTAGTAAATAGGTACGTAACCGATGTTGATTGCATTTTATCAGACTACCATAACAATACATTTGAATGTGCGAGTGTTCGTCTGACTAATCTAGGAATGAACGACTGTGGGCGCGCGGGTAAAAATACTTGAGTCTATTTATGTTCGTAGGTATCGAATTAGCAACAGTGACATCCATGTGCATTGCAATAAGCGCTAATTTTACGAGGAATTCATTATTAGTATTACATAACAACACCAAAAATACGACTGTATAGAGTTATAAAGTCTTATAATAAACTTGTCTGTGATTTCCCACATAATATGGTTTCTAATATGCGTTAATTAGGACAGTTTGTTATTATACAATAATTTACGTCTTGCCATTTGATTAGCGTCTACGGCTAATGTAGGAGGATCAGCACTAGAACGAGTAGTTCTTTTCTTATCGCTACTAGTTACAAATTCAAGGTTGCCTTGGAAAAATTACTACTTAAGTATGTCGCATGTGGGCAGCGGGATTGTCCGAAAGGGTTACCGCTGCCCCGGAACATAAAGGGCTAAGGAAGGAACACGGATGGGTTTTAGTCAGTAAGAGTCTGACACTCCCTTCCGCTCCACCCAGAGCGGGAGGGGTCATTGGATGATTTCCCATCCTTAAAAAAAAAAAAAAAGTATGTCGCATGTGAAATTGGATTTTTTGCGATATTCCTAAAATAATTCAATTGATTGGCGTTTAAATAGAATATTGGATAGGTACGCCACAGCATTAGATGCACTTAGTATTATCATCATCATACCTTTACTTACATCCTTTATTTACAGTAAGTACGGATTGCATATTAGAAGTTTCACACAAAAATATGTATGATTCACAATCTGTTCTGATTTCGCATTGCTCTGATTTGAATATTAGATGACTATAATTTTCAAAAAATAAGTTTAAAAACTGAAACCCGACCACTGAAAAGGGTGAAACAAGAAAGCACCTTCCCGTGGTCGCATGCCGCTGTAGGTACTAACATATTACTTATTATAAGAAGCTATTACTAGCATGCGACCACGGGAAGGTACTTTCTCTTTTCACCCTTAACCTTTTCAGTGGTCGGGTTTTAGTTTTTAACCCTATTTTTTACTTATTTCAGTAATATTAATATTTTTGAAATGTGCTAATTAAGCCCTTTCATTTGATACCCAATATGAAATGACAAAAAAATATTTTTTTATTTCCTAACTTTATGTCCAATCAATGTCATGTCTTTATGTCAAGTCAATTTAATGTGACGTCATCATCATAGCCTATAACCAGCGGACGATCAAGACGCTTCCAATGACAACTCATTTGTCCAATTATGACAAGTAGTTTAGAAGTTATGAGAGAACAGATGAACATACACACACATACCGATCAAAATCATAACCCTCCTTTTTGCTTCGCCGTAGTCGGGTAAAAAATTTACCTCGTAACTCAAATTGTATATAGTCACGTGTTTCAAAAACATAACATTGCACAGATCTTGCGTCATAGTGCTTAGATACATTTAGTGATGACTAATAAAGTGACAATTGTATGAAGTACGACTACAAAACACTAAATCTTCTCCAAGGATTCACGAACATAGAGAAAATATTCCTAGAACTGTATAAGTATGCTTAATCTATCATCAATCGTAGAGGGAGGCAAATGGGAGGGTGAACGAAAAGAGGGCCGCACCCTCCGAACCAACAAGTAAAAATAATCTATTCTTGTAACGAAGCTATTTACAAAAAATAGCAACACAAAAGAATTTTCCAAAACACAACTAAGTCCACATTCTTATAAGAATTTACTAAATAAACAGCTACTTAATATTCTGCGATTGCAACCATTGAAAACACAAGTTTGGATGTCCGTATATCTCGACAAAGTTTATATTGTAAAAAAAAAAACCTTGAAATACCTACTTCTAATATTAGTTACAAAAATACTTTGAAATCTTGGGACCGTAGAGCAACTTAGTTTGTTAATGTTTGCGCCAGGTTATACGGAAAATATCTTATTAAAGAAAGAACCTCGAACCTCAGCTCAGTGAGTGAGTGTTGAAATTATTTCAATTTGCTAAGAAATACTGTATTAAACAATTTAAGAGAGCTGGTTGCAGTGGAGGTTCGACGAAGCGACCACGGTCGCGCCGGTCCAACCGGTTTCAAGACTACTTCTGATGGTAAATCGCATCGCCTGACAAGGCACGTATGCACATGATATACTTTAACTAACTACTTATGTGAAGATGTTACAAAAAAAAAGGTAAGGAAATCCAAATTGTGATCTCTGAATGTGAAGTCAATCGATTGCACTTCGCAGTCGCATTTATAAGCTGTAAACGACTTTATGAAGCTTGTTTGGATCATATGACAATACTTTTCAAATGGATGTCAAGTACAGTCTAAATCATAAACCACTATCATATTGAGAGATTCTTTATTCCATACAGGGATCCTTTATTACAGACATCGACGCGAAAACTGTAACCATGAATTCAGAACTTCATGATTCTTGAAAATTTCTACGCTACTACGTCTAGAATCTGTGCTGAATTCATGGTTACAAATTTCGGGTCGAATTATTTGCCATCCTGTATACAGGGTTATTGGAAAAACACCAACAAGTACTCATCATTGAACAACTTTTACTATGGGACCAAACACGGAATCGCAAAAAAAAAACAGCTGTTCCCTACATTTGTGTTCGTATTTAATAACTCGTCAAAATGTAGAGAACAGCAATTTACTTTTCGCGAAAAAAAATTTTTGTAAGAGGTGTTCGTAATGATGGGTACAATGACCTCTTAAGAGGTTGTTAGTGTTTTTCCAATAACCCTGTATATCTGATCAACAACCCGAATTTTCTTTCAAGTGTTAAAAGGAAAGCTATAATTTTCGTAGAAATTAGATTTAATTTAAATTTTTGTAGAATATAAAATTAATTTAATCTTCACTGATAAAATAACTATTACTCAGATTTACCTGGTGAAACACTAGCGATAGTGTAAAATCGTCACCCCTTGCAGATTTCCACTTTCTTCAATGCGCGGCCATGCGATAAATTCAAGTTTCACGTACGTGGTACATATCTCGATAATTGCTAATGCTTCATAATTAACTATTCAGAATCAGCTCTCTAGAAAATTAAGTAATGTATTTATTGAAGTGACAATAATTTTGAGGTAATTTAGGCTGTGCACAGACTTGATAAAGACTCTTTAGACATAGTACATACTAATTCCATGCTTTATGGCCGGTTGCTATAATTTACGGACCGTTATTGGTTAGAATTAAGACCCTTATATCTTTACCAATAATGTAGCAAAGACCACACTCATAGCTTTGCATAGTAGACCCTCCCATAAGGAAGTAGCTCTCTATAAATATATTTATATACTTACCCAGTTTGGCAATAAAAATGCGAAACGATTCGTTTTTGTTTATAGGAACCATGATAGGATCCGAGCATAAGACAGACAAAACAGTTTCATAGTCAAAGACAAAAATGTATCTATGTATAGACAAAACTGTTTTGACACCGGTGTGCGCACTTTCATAGAAAAAAAAATTGTAAGGTACTTGTGGTTAGATTAGAATGTGTGCTTTGCTATTTCGAGCTCGCCAGGGTCTCTTCCGAGTTTGGCAGTTGCTCAATGTCCTTCCTCGAAAACATTGCATATTTGTACATATGTCCATGTTAATTGGTATACATTGATGTCATCGTGCATTTGCAAAGCTTAGGTATTTTTTTGAAAATTGTTCGTGTATAGATATCATCATAATAATTATGATGGTCTGTATTGTCTATGTTGAAAGTTCGAGACGTAGTAACACTGCTGTCGTCTGTAGCAAGATGGCCAGATGGTCACCCTCGTGTGTCGAGAATTCATACCCTTTTAATTTAAAGTTAAACAATTATTTAAGGAACATTGCGGTCTGCTCCGACAGTCCCAGATATCTTATTTCCCTTATTACAGCGTACTGAGATATTTTATATGGTAACAGCCCGCATACTACAGTTATCTGTGATGTTATACTATTAGCCGAGGCTTCACAGTCAGTTTTATTGACGCATTTACTTCAAATGACGTGTATGCGGGCCATTTTATTGGGGATGATTGTTTTTAAATCTTTCCTCGTTCTATTAACTCCATTTCGTACTTATTTTGTTCTCACTTAGTCAAACTATACTTGAAAAATATTACTTACAACATTCGAAATATTTTTCATAAGAAAAGATTTATTCCTTACGCTTATAATTCAGTTGTTACTGAATAATATTTCGGTGAATAATAACGCTATAGGTACTTCGTCATTATAGCCATAGCCAGCCAATCCATCAAGTTTTACATGCTCAGAAAAAATAGGCTTGGTTCTAATATAAACCAAGAATAACTAAATAACTAACTGCCTACCTCGTTTTTCTTTCAGAATAATGTAATATCAGGTCAATGCCATGCTGTCAAATTTTTCAGTAACTATAATTTCTAAGCACTTAAATAATTTACTGAATAACAGTTACACACTAATTTTTCAAGTAAAATCACCTAAAATTCATTAAGGCTCAGTAAATATTTGTTTATGTAATGTTTCAAAATTACGAAAAATAAAATCAACTTAATTTCTTATTTCAAAACTGTGAAAGTTACTTAGTTACCGTAATATCAGCTCTATTCTTTTGTAAAATTCCGACTTCAATTGAAAAGATCCAGTCGAAATTGGTTGAATGCTTTGAAAAGACTTCATTATCAATTTTATTATCCAAGTTCGTTTATATGACGGAGTTATGTCCGAACATACATAAAAAATATATAAACATCCAAATTGAGAACCTCCTCCTTTTTTGAGTCGGTTAAAAATAGCTTTTAGCGTACTTTGTTTACTGTAATAAATCCATTAAGTAACAATACAACAATTTTTATCTCAGTAAGAAATAATTTATTGTTTACATCCACAATCTTCGCTCACTTATTGAAGAATGCCTTAATTGAATTATTTGCAAAGATTTGATTTCAAAAGAGTTTTTATGATGAAATCTTCCCGCTATAAAGTTAAATGGTCGAAAAACAAGATGGCCTAAAAGGTTCCATTAACACCTTGATGCCTATTCATCTGTAAGAAATGAACTGGGTCAATCAACGCTATAGTAAGCGATCCGAATCATTTGCTGTGTTGTCTGTTTTGAAAGGCCAAACGAATCCCATTCAGATCACCTTGGTAGGCGAGGAATATTTTATAGTTTATCTGTTAACATTACAAACTTTAATCACACTGGTGTTGTGATTAAACATGGCAGAATTGTGTGAAAACTTCTGTGTGGAATCTTTGAATGGAAATGGCCGACGAATGCCCAGTTTGCCAGTTAATGAATGATTTATATCATCGATAGTTACGAAATATATTGCAAAATAAACGTAGGTACAGTGGAACCCCACGGGCCTCACCTGAGGTGAATGTATCGCGGCGTCCGCGTGGGGGCGCCAAGGTCACAGCCGTTTTTTGACACGTCGCATATAAATAGTCGAGAAGTCAGCCAGTGTAGTACACGCTGTACACGGCACTAATAATTTCATGCCAGTAAATATACCCAGTTGACTTAGCCGGAAATCATTTGTTTCTCCATTTGAATTTGAATAATCGTTTGTTTTATCGCAACGAAAGGGTTACGGACCTCGGCGGGACCTTGCCGATATGACAGCTGGAGAAAAATTTTTTTTTTTTTTAGAATGCCCGACAGATCTTTAACTGATTAACTTTGTACTTACAGCCTTCGTTGGCTGGTAAGAAGTGGTATGTGATTAATACTTTTTGTTTTACATCACATTATTATTCAGTCAAGTACGTCTATGCTAGATGGTAGAGCAGATACTTGTAGGCACTTCACTGTATGACGTGTAATGGTTTCAATAGGACCACTAGAATATTATGTAGCTATTGCAGAACATGACCCATCGCAATCCCATTTGTAATGTAACGATTACTTATATGCGAGCAAACGTTTTCAATGCATGAAATGCGATACCGTCTCGTAGAGCTATGCATGATTGATGATTCCTTAATCAAGCGGGTCAACGACCCGCTGGAGGAGCATAGTGATAGCTTATGACTTCATCTAATTTAAATAAATCGTGTTATGTAACGATTAGCAGTCACGTAACAAGATGTTATTCTTAAATAAACGCTTAATTATATTTTGTGTAAACCGTAATGTAGGTTTCCGTCCATTTATAATTGGTCTTTGAATTAGCATAATACAAATCTGATCAACTCGGTTGCTTTTAGCTACTAAGCCGGGCTTAGTGTTAGAATAATATTAATCTATAGTGAAATTCGGCAGCTGCTTCTAACATTAGCGAGGGTCATATATTTTTCAATAATAAAACGTTTTTGGCAACCCTTTGACTGTATAATCTAATGGTCTGTCTGACCCCCTATTTTCTAAGCACGCGGCTTTTAAAAGCGTCGTGACTATTTTATTGTTAGGGACCCCTCGAATTAAGAGTGGGTTAAATGTAATTATGTGACTTAGGGCTGATTTTTCAATAGTCCTGTACTGTAACTTATCTGAAGAATAAATATGACAGTTTGACATCTTTTCCATACAAAAGTTGTCAAACCGAAATATTTATTCCTCAGAGAAAAGTTTTCTGTCTATTGAAATATGCGCCCTAAATGATCATAAATCGATAGCCGAAACTCTGAGAACTGAAGGCAAATTCTCGTAATTTATAACGTTGAAAATCTAGTCTCATCTTGGCGACAAAAAAAAATGTCAAAACTTGTAAAAATGTAGGGAAATTAGAGTTATTTTTGACAGGTTGAGAATGAGATCAGACTGTGAACGTTCTTAAATTTACGAGATTTTTTTATGTCAGTTTTAAATACCTAGTTTGGTGTTCAATCTGTTTGAAGTTCATTGACACCCAGTTAATATAAAAAACCGACCGCGTCACATCTAATCACATGAGTTTTCTCAATTTGATAGTATAATGTAGTTTGTTAAATAATAATGTATGGTTACTTAATAGTTTACTTAGGGCTGATTTCTCTATAGCCAGATAACTTCTATCTAAGGAATAAATATTGCGGTTTGACAGCTTTTGTATAGAAAATATGTCAAATTTATTCTTTAGATAAAATCAGCCCTTTGATGTAAAATTAAAGGTTTTATTATCACGTTTACTCAACATTCTGATGTCATGACTTCATGAGTTGATAAGCTCCGTAATTAAGAAAATACTAAAGAGTACTAATGACCGTTCTGATAGTAGTTTCCTCAACTCAAGCACGTAATTTAGTATTCAAGCTCTAAGGACGTATTTCCTATTAGCGACGAACCATGTAGCTTTGGTTAGACAGCACCTATTATTAGTCTGATTCATCGAAAGGCGATTAATTTAGATTAAGTAGAATATTAAATTTCAAGGCAGCAAAATATTGTAATCAATGCACATCAAGCTACTACAATCTGTCACATTTCCTTAATAGATTTTCAACTTTATGGTTAAATTATAAGGTTCAAGGTTGATTGGGAAAATTTTACAGTTTCGGGTAGCTTAATGTGCTGGCGTCTGTACATTAGTACTTTAGTTATTAAGACTATTTCTAGCATAAGTTTAGTGTAAGTATGGGATATGGCAGTGCTTTTTTTAAATAAATAAAAGTCGTGTGCGTAGCTGTGCCCCGCGGTTTCACCCGCCTCGCTCGGCTCTTAAGGATCGTAGGGCGTAGCATGATGTTAATTAGCCTACGTCTTTTTAGAATTTTTTCAAATCTGACTGGTAGTTCCCCAGAGATCGTTCAAACAAACAAACTCTTTAGATACGTTCTTATTGGTTGAATTTGAACTGATATTTAAAGAAGCTAATTAGTTTTCCAAGGGACTATTTATCTCTGAAAAGTGAATTACAAAGACAGAGAAAGAGTTTTTTCTAATGACGATGAAGTGAATCTAGGAAGAGGCATAGCGGCGGATATGCGGTCGAGTGCGCGTCTCACTCGGCTGCGCAAGCGCTGCCATCGCATCGCTTGTTACTTCTATTATATCTCAACTTGAAGCGGCCGCTGTAACCATCTTTGAGATCGAGTATCTTGAGACAAATCACTGGAGTTTGAATTTCTTGGTAAACCGACGTTTTTGTTATAGTTATACCTTTATATTCAGATATTTATGTTTTAAGGCCGCGATTCAAAAGATAGTGAGTTGTGTTTCAGTTCGTGTTTTATGTTGAACTTTTATGACCATAGATTAGTTGTGGATGGTTGAGTTCGTACCATTCTTTAATGTCATCTTTATGAACGGGTACAAAAACTGACGGTTTATCCAAACGTATCTTTTTCTATTTTACAATACTTCTGGCGATTAAATATTACTTTACAGAACTACTTTGTAACATTCCAGGCAATATCTCCCGGAATAGCCATAAGTAATCCAAATAGGACAAGTTTTCCATTAAGTATTAATTTTATTTCATTGCGTTATAAATCGAAGATCGATAGATTATTTATTACACGAAATCGAATTGAAAGATGAGCATTCCAAAGTAATCAATTTAAAATGTCTTTAATCGATACCATCTGTTATATCCATTGGTTTTACTCTAACAAAGTTGGCATTGTTGTAGTGATGTGACTATTTAACTGTGAACACATCCCGGATCTCACGAATATCGATATAAATCGAGTGATCATAACGGTCACGCTAAATCTCTGCATGTCATTGTGTACACAATGTATAGCAAGCAGGCCAAGCAGTATAGCTATATCATTGTGTAGTTAAAATGCGTATCTTTGAGCATTGTCAATCAAAGACGTACGTACGTAGGGCGATGATCTTTGTATTGTTGCAGCTCCAAACAAGTTAAACCTGTTATTTGAATTTATTAGCACATACCAACCGTGCAATTTACCCTACTAAATTTAACTGGATTTATGATACCTTACTAATTTTATACCAGTGATTTCTAGCGTTGATAACCTGAATGTTTCGGTCTTGGTCTTGTTATAGCGACCTGTAAAAAGCTGTCGAATAAAATGCTCGTTTACGCACAGTCATCCTCGCCTACCACGTAAAATAGGGCCCATTATACTTGTACTATTACTGGGGTTCGTAAATAAAAATTAATTTAAAAAGACGGTGTGCTTATGACGAAAAGTCGTCACGAATGGAGCAGAGTCTACGCGATTTAGCGCCGAATATACGGAATTCAACGTCACCGACCGACAAGAGCAGAGTATGCCCGATTCAGCGTCACAGATCCGAGCGTGACGGTTTAGGAAGTCTAGTCCCTAAGCACGAAATCCATAGTTTCGGGCTAACGTAGTGACGATTAATATATCGTATCACCTACAGACATAAGATTAGTTTAGGGCCCTACCTAATAATTAATGACACTTCGATTTGACAGTTGTCCCTTACTCCCGATGTATTTTTGCCCGTCCAAAAAATTTCAAGTGCTGTAAGATTCATTACAAAGTTTCGAACTACTTTGAGGCGGGTCCATATGTTCCTTGATTTCATGTGCCTACCTACTTGATATTTGTGTGTGTTAACGGCAAAACATAGATATATCTGTACCTATTCTATTTTAACACCTATGTTTAGAAATTGGTCTCAGTTTCGTTCACTATTCAGAAACAGCTCAAAGTGCGCATAAAGAAGTTTTTACTTCAAAAAAACAAGTGAAGCGCCACAGCAATTCGCGGCGCCTCAAATCAAGACTACTTTAGCTACTGTCATATTTTACGTCATTCTATAAAAATAGACATTGAGTAGAGTACTAGATACGATCTACGCTATCTGTCCTAAATAATCGAACATTTCTTTGATTCGATAAGCGGAAAGTTCTTTCATTAGTCGATATCGATAATGTTCGCGTCATCAGCATCACACATTAAGTATAACGGTAAACATAAGGTTTAATAATATAGTTTATCTGTTATCATTATCACCCATCATTAAATTAATGTATTCTCGGTAGGTAGTAAAAAAGGTAAAAGAACTAAAACTGTCATCTAACAACCTATTTTGTCCTGCTTTTAAATTGCCGAAGTCTGCACACTTCATTCTTTCTTTATCCATGATATGAGCGTACTTGCAGGGGGGTATTTGCTTAAGGCGACTACATGACCTAAAGCGCGGTCACTATCGGACTGCATAGAAAAGAAAGAGATGCGCGATGACACAACGCTGGCAATTTATTGCAAAATATGAAACAATCATCTATTGTTGATTTATCAAACACCAAACAAATAAAAACCGTATACTAAAATTCGGGGAATTAAATTGTCTTTTATATGGTGAAAGTTTTATGAAAATACACCCGATAGTGTTTGCGTGATTATCGTTTTTATGTCCGCGGTAGACATTACTTTACAAATTAATTACACCATGTTAAAAAAATAATAATTGCAAATATTCACATATCAAATTACGAAGCAAATGGTCTAGTATAACATTTATTTTTTTCAAAGAAATCAGTCCGGTCGATTAGAAGTGATGTTGAATTTAAAATCATTACAAGTCGTATATCTGCGCCTTAACACACTATCAGTAAGCAATGGCTTTAAATTTGACAGTTCAACAACATTCATTGTGTTATTTACGTTGTTGAGCAGACAATTTTTTCGAACAAAATATGAAGCAATGGATTAGCAATTAGGGTGCTGACATGGTGCTGACGTTGGCTTCAGTACACACGAAGGTTCAAATAAAGTGTTCTTACGTGACACTATAATGTGTTGTATCGTAGAGGTTGCATCTCAGAACTCGTTGTGGACGACATTCACGGCTAAGGCCAACGCTCAAATAAGTAATTTTAGACAACCACACGCAAATTCAAGTAAAGGAGGTGAGTAAAGGACCCTTTACATCATGCGAGTAGGTACAGTAACAGCTTAGTGCTATGGTTGCAATGCGTACGATTTCAAATTCCAAACTTAAATGAAATAAATTGACAATCGCGTAGTGACAGAAAAACAAATGACGTATCTAGTGAGGTGATACCCAAATCTCACATGATACATCGGTTAGGTACCTCCTATGTTTATCACTTTTATCTAGAAACACATTTTATTGTTTAATTTTCTTTTTTACGTATACTCAAAAAATTGTTACGTTATGTGGAGGGCGATGGCCTGTTATGATGACGAACGAACTTTGTTCTCACAGTAAAACTTGGGTAATTGTTTCAAACACGTAGCTAATGTCTATTAAAAGTCAAAACCGGTTTATGACCAGTACGTTGACATATTATGTGTTGTTTGTTACAACAATACGGAAATAAACTGAATTACACAAAATATTTTTTGACGTTGAATAATGTGGTATGGTAATTTGATCACGTCTAAATACCATAATAAAGTGACACATGTCAGGTGTGATGCCTGAACCGAGTATTTGAATGTTAAATTGTTTGTGATTAATATGTTTTCTTGACCTGTGGGCTGTGGTGTGTTACATACAGTCTTTGTTTTTGTCAACACAAACTAAGCCAAATTGTATTTTTAGATCGATTTAATTTTGTTACTACCAATAATAATACATCTTTGGATAGACAAGGTTAACATCCTTGCTAATTATATTCCAAACGAAGCGTCAGTCGTTGTTAATAATATAAATATCGGTTTTTAACTATATCGCATTGCTTTAAGTAATTAATTGACGTCCGTCTTACAATGATGATAAAAACATCCTCATGTATCCAGCGCGAAATAACACAATATGTTAATAAGAAATGTATTTGTTTATTATTATTTACTTTTAACACAAATGCTGGAAAAATCGTGTTTATTATTTTCGTATTAAAGAAAACTAGTCTTAAATCGATATGAACGAGTAACGTAGCGCATCACTAGAGTATTTGAATTAAGGCTCCTGCATAAAGGCGCGACGCGCGACGCGAATCGCATGCGACGCAAAGGCACCGCTCGCACCACTGCGAGGATCGCCCAGAGGACACGGTGGAGCACACGGTGGAGGTCTGCCCCGCTTGGGCGGAGCACCGCCGTGTCCTCGTTGAGGCGATCGGCAGCAGCGGCGACCTCTCGCGCCCGGCCCTGGTTCAAACCATGGTCCGGAGCGAGAGGGAGTGGGAGGCAGTCACCTCCTTCTGCGAAGCAGTCATGCTAGCGAAGGAGGTGGCGGGATGGGCGAGGGAGAGAGCCGAGAGGGCCGCCCGTCCCAGCCGCCGCGGGAAACGCCCCGGGCGTCGGGAGCCGCGTGACGACTCCCGGCCACCGTAGGCGCGGGCCCGCGGACGGCGAGTAATGGGTAGCTCGCCGTCCGATCAGGACCAGGCCCGTGCCGGACGGCGCGTATGTGTTCCACGCGCGCCTCAAAGAGATGTCAGCATCAAGGAGGGGCCCGTTAGGGCCGAAGCCTGCCGGGGCAGCGGGATTGTCCGAAAGGGTTACCGCTACCCCGGAACATAAAGGGCTAAGGAAGGAACACGGATGGGTTTTAGTCAGTAAGAGTCTGACACTCCCTTCCGCTCCACCCAGAGCGGGAGGAGTCATTGGATGATTTCCCATCCTTAAAAAAAAAAAAGGCACCGCTCGCGCTCGCGATTCGCGTCGCATGTCGCGTCTGTTTGAAGGAGCCTTTAATAATGAAACTGCATCCATTTGATTTTTATTCAGCATGGTCTTGGTTGATGCCGACTGATTTTTCATGAATCAAAAGCCAATCAATGGTGCATAATATAATAAATGGAAGTATTAACCTGTATGTGCAAGTATTTATTATGATTTCACATGTATTTATAAGTATTCGTTTATAACACACTTGTGATAATGCAGCTCGCCTGGCCTTGGTCGTTCAGCGCCTTATCGTGTGTTGAACTGTTCTGTATATATTCGACCAGACATGGACCAGACCAGACAGACCAGATATTGCAGTCTATATACGCCCAATTTATTTTTAAACATTGCACCAGCCAGATGCATCTTAAAAGCTCTTTTATAGATAGATCGATAGATAGATCGATAGATAAACCACAGGGATTTGGCGCACACAAAAGACAGCACAACAAGTCCAAGTTTATCAAGTCCTATATTCTGAAGTATTGTATAAATTAGCCACGAGGTAAAGGTGCTCGGTGCTAAATAAATGACCCACCAACAATCTATCTTACCAAGTTCATAAGACCTAGTTTTGTCTGAACATCACTCGTTTCCTGCAGCTCGAGTGTTTTCAGCAGTGTGTAAACGCTCTTATGTTTTATTCAGACTTCAGACTAATAACATTTGTGGGGCACTCATTCCT
This sequence comes from Gortyna flavago, assembly GCA_963669345.1. NCBI lineage: Eukaryota > Metazoa > Arthropoda > Insecta > Lepidoptera > Noctuidae > Gortyna > Gortyna flavago. Next base: position 7,235,575 of record OY770132.1, read on the forward strand.
TGCACCGCTGTGTCTGTGTGCGTGTCTGATATACGAGGCAGAAGTCAAGGTCGACAATGTCATTGTACGAGCGAACCCGATGCAAATTCACACACACACTACGCACATGTGTGCCTATGTAGCGAGTATTGAAATAATCTTATCATTTAGGTCACCTTACGTTGTAGATAGTCGTTACACTAGCTGTTCGCAAGCACTGCACGAGTAGAAATATATCGTGGAATATAAAATAATAATATAATGTAGGGGGGGTGCGGATGTACACAGTGAAACACTAGATTTTTAGAAAGGGTGAAGGGTGGGGAGACGTACGCGATACGTCCGTGCGCATATAATTTAGCGATTTTTTTTTTATATACAGCCGGTATTCAAGGTTAATATGAAGAAAAATAGATAGGCCTCGTCGCTCGTCGCCCTGGTATGATTCAGCTTGTGATATTTATTAATTTTAAGAGTATAGTGGGTATAGTACATGCGTTCAATTCTCACGGTCGCAGAACAAATACCTACGAGTAAGTAATTATACCTTGAACGCGACTCAACAATAACGACCGCGATGTCGCATAATGTTGAAGATAACCAAGAACATTGCTTTGTTTTTACAATAAAATATCCTTCATGGCTGCTACCTTTGAATCTAAAACAAATGAGATTGAGATAAATATCAAAGTAGATTCTTAGTAGTCGCTAATTAAGAATGACAGTTTATCTGTCGAAATCGCGGCTTTATTTTAGAATCGGCCTTTGCCAGAATTTTGCGTTAATAAAAAAAGGAAAATAACAGCTTGCTACGTCAATGTAGAAGAACGTCATTCATTACTCATTACATTAATTTATTTTACAAGACTAGATGACGGTTCGGATTCACAACACAACCGAAAATAATTCATGACGTCATAGATTTGTATTCTAAGTTTTCCATTCCCTAGATAGTTTTTGTTCTGGTGGCTTTAAATAGTACTGCAGTAAGTCAAACGCGTACATCAATGGAGACGAGAGCCGAGACGGGCATCGCTACACCGTGCAAGCGATTGGCGCAAGCAGCGTCAGTTGTTTACAGTACAACCGCCTCAAGTTATTTACATCGGGGTCACAGACACGCCGAAGGAGACTGAAGTTCAATCGATATAATTATCTAACCTGCAACTAGCGCTTAACCTGCGCCTGCGAGGCGAGCGAACGTTCGTGTAATTCGACAATGACCTCCTTTGACATTAGTGGGTCGTTTATGCAACGAATTGGCAAACGACGGCTAAAATAGGTAACTCCAGCGCGAACGGAATGTAGAGATGGTTGAGTAAGGCCATCTCGCATCTACGGCCTGAAAATGATTAAATTAACGATGACTTTCGACTTTTGATTTGATTGCATGCTGTTTTCGTTGGCTTTGTTCTTTGCTGTCGAACGACGTTATCGTGCGCCCTAATATCGCGCTTATCTCCACTACAGGTGCGTTGGTTGTGTTTGTGTGATATGATAGTGCTTGTCTACGTTTTCCGGGGTCAACGCTCTCCACTCCACGTGGTTCGTTATGCAACGGTCGTGTCCTCTCAGAGTCGACAAGCTCATGAGCCTCTTATTAGGTCACCTGCAGCGCAAGGAATGTAACGCATTCGCGAAACGTTTGTGGAAGAGGGTAGATTGGTATTCGTAGTGAAAGTGAATACTGCGAGTACGCTCGTGAGAGCAACTGCCCGTCCCCGTTTAACTACTTAGCAGATTTTATCGACAATGTTTCTAAGCTGTGTCGGCAATGAACTACTCGCATGCCAGTAATAACGTCTGCAGATACAGATCTGTAACTAACCGCCGCGGCTTTCTTGCATTTGTCCAGCCAGAGGCAATCCGTCACTCCATATCTGACTACTTGCTGCATTGATTAGATTGTTTTATGGCTCTGTCAACGTGTCAACTCTTAACAAGGCCTATTGTCTTGATAATATGTAGTTGTCTATAGACAAATAAATTGCTCTAACAACACAATATGTCAGAGAGAACAAGACCCGTTCAAATGATAAATCACGAACGTATCCTGCTTATATCTATGGTATCCTGTGTTCAAACTATCGACCAATTTAAATCGGCAAGGTTTTGTACTTGATCCCTCGTTATGTCGTCGCTTGGGTTTATAACGGAGAGGTTGAAGCCAAAGATTCTAAGATATTAGCAACTGAGCATAGAGAATAGAATATTATTCGTGTAAAACATTTAAAAATGGTAGCATTAAGATGGATGGTTTGCAGCGCATCTATTATATATATATTTATATCTGGTCCAACCATAAAGTGGCAGAGTGGAACCGGTCGGGCCGGCCCACAGGAATGCTCTTGCTCTCGCTAACTACGCTGACTATCACTACCCGACAGCGATTGCAAATGCGCTAACAATGTATTTTATTTCAGTAGCTGCGCTATAATAAAACTTCTCCTCGTATGGAGTTCCAATTGGTGCTCGTTACCTCGCCATGCCAGTTGCATAAATAACCAAGTGTTTTTGAACGATGTTTGCACGTTGGAACGTGCTTGTAAAAATTATAATTTATTATTTCTCCATTCATTAAAGGAACACTTGGACGCAACTTGGATGTTATCAGTCAAAGAATCATGTGCTAAACGATATTATTGAAGCAGTTCGAGAGCAAATTGTTGTATAATGTGCATCGAGCGAATATAAATACTTGAGCTAGCCTTCAGCAGTGTTTGTGGGCACCTACTTATAGGTTGCGAATATTAGGTACTTGGTGTTTGTAATGTCGTCGACCTTCCTACCTGGCTGTTTGCCGAATTTTAACAATGCCGCCTAGACAAGTGCTATTTTAGTTCGACATGATGAATTCCATTGAGCTCATAAGACGATACATAATAATACTTTATGAGTATGACATTAGTTAAATAATTTCCGTGTTTCTCACATGGTTTGAGAGGCGTAGGTGCGCGTTGATGGGAGCTTCCGTTAGTGTTGTCAGGAGGACGTGTTGTTAAAGCTTTAATGATTTTATTATTACTAATCGGAAATGTCTCCTTCGAACAGCACTTCAAATCGAATCCGATAAACAACAGTCGTTGAAGTTCGTAATGATAAGATTAGAACTCGTACCTACGAGCTGAAGAAGAACTCAAATAAATCCAATTTGTCTACCTACAATCTTATTTTCTGAGTCAAAATGGTTCTCTCGCTCTCGGCTCAGACGTGTGGAAACTGTTAGAACATTTCAAATTTTTGAACCAAGACAAAGGGAGGTAGGTACGGTTAACGTGGAATCTCTTTACTTTAAATTTATAAGAGAGGTGATTAGCAGTTCCGTCCAGGTTCTTGCCGCCAGCGCCAACTGTGCTGAATGGATGAAGAGGGCGAGGGAGGTGGGCCGGGGTAGTTCGGTATCCACCACGCCTCGTCATCGCGGCTCCATCCATCATACTGACAGCACCGATTATTATTACTCCGCTACCAACGCGTACTTGCGCGTACCTTTCACAAAAAATCGTAAGGGGTGTTAGAAAAGGGTTTTGTTGAAGCTCATAAATCATTTTCATATTTACTTTGATGCATAGTGTAATTTTATTCACGTGGTTACTGTGCAAAAAATCACACGTACCTATACTTAACGACTTAGGGCTCTCTCAGACAGGCGCGACGCGACGAGATGACGCGGACGGTGCGACGCGATTTTGGTAGAACAATTTCCACGAAGTTTTCATTAAATAAATTCTACTAGTAGAGTCGCGTCGCCGTCGGGCCTGTCTGCGTTAGCCTTTAGTAAACTTTGTAAAGAGAAACGTGTAGTATCAAAAATGGCTCACGTCCGGTGTGGTGGCTGACTCATGGAATTTTCTGTGTTGACTTTCGGTCGTAAACGGCAGACTATTGAGTAATGAGTCCGTCTTGGAGGGCGGGTGACCTTCCGTCGGGCGTGGGCCGAGCCCATGACACAGTTCACGAGATGTGCCACCACAAACGATTATTTCTGTCTCATCACTTTTAATACGAATACCTCGCGACATTGTAGCGAGTCACTTTCATCTATCTTAAGGCGCAGATATACGACTTCTAATGATTTTAAATTCAACATCACGTCTAATCGACCGGACTGATTTCTTTGAAAAAAATAAATGTTATACTAGACCATTTGCTTCGTAATTTGATATGTGAATATTTGCAATTATATTTTTTTAACATAGTGTAATTAATTTGTAAAGTATTGTCTACCGCGGACATAAAAACGATAATTACGCAAACACTATCGGGTGTATTTTCATAAAACTTTCACCATATAAAAGACAATTTAATTCCCCAAATTTTAGTATACGGTTTTTATTTGTTTTTTGTTTGATAAATCAACGTGGGTTCTTTTTTCGAATAAACTTGGTGCGCGTTGAAGCGGGGGCTCTTGCGGGCGACGGGCGGCAGTGCATCGCTGACCACTGTCACGGGTAGACGCTAACGCTCGGAGCAATCAGAACATAATTTTAATCGCTTTTGATTTTCGTGCTGAAAATGGCTGCTAATTCCAAATTACTAAAAAAGAAACGCCTTATATTGGTAAAAAATAGATTATTGAGGTAAGTAACGTATTTTAATCGAAATAAAATTATCATTTATCTCTATCGAAAGATTAAATTAGTGTACCTAAATAAAAAAAAATAAAAAAAATATTCAATTGTAGTAAATATACTTTTATTTTACTAAATAATAATTGTTTTATTTCTGTTTCCGGAGAATACAAAATAACGAAGATTCTCAAGTCGTAAATGCAGATACGAGGTAATTATTGTAATGTAGTATAACCATACCGCATCCTTGTAGGGACAGTCCGGATCAGAGTTTCAAAAAATACTTGAATGCTATTATTGACATAGTTGTGGGGTAATTATTCTTGGTATGTAAATTTAGTACGACTTCGACTGCACTTTTGCGTCTGTTGTAGACTTACAGTACCTATGTCGTGCACAACTATCTTCCTACTTTCACCCATGCCTATACTTCCATGCCGATGCCTATATTAACCTATATTTTAATCCATTTATTTTGTAGCTCTGGCTGTATAGAACAGGAGAAAAAGGCAACTCCGCATATTGAAAATGAAAATGAGGACATTATTGCTGACAAGTAAATGCATAAATACCTAATTTATTAATCTTATTTTCACAGTAGCTCACATACAGGGGGATCTGGTACATTTGCGCGAAAGAAACTTACGCGGCTCCTTTTGCGCGACTAGACATATCCGCGAATGGACTTTTGCGAGACTAAACACGTGCGCGACTGGACGTATCCACGACTAGACTGTTGCACGACTGACGTTTTCATGGTTTTCGGGGGCGCTAATGACGAAAATGAGGTCAAAGTCAAAATCCAAGATGGCGGCTGCGAAATTTTACAAAATATTCGTCATGGGTGTCGTTTTCATGGTTTTCGGGGGCGCTAATGACGAAAATGAGGTCAAAGTCAAAATCCAAGATGGCGGCTGCGAAATTTTACAAAATATGCGTCATGGGTGTCGTTTTCATGGTTTTCGGGGGCGCTAATGACGAAAATGAGGTCAAAGTCAAAATCCAAGATGGCACTGCGAAATTTTACAAAATATGCGTCATGGGTGTCGTTTTCATGGTTTTCGGGGGCGCTAATGACGAAAATGAGGTCAAAGTCAAAATCCAAAATGGCGGCTGCGAAATTTTACAAAATATGCGTCATGGGTGTCGTTTTCATGGTTTTCGGGGGCGCTAATGACGAAAATGAGGTCAAAGTCAAAATCCAAGATGGCGGCTGCGAAATTTTACAAAATGCGTCATGGGTGTCGTTTTCATGGTTTTCGGGGGCGCTAATGACGAAAATGAGGTCAAAGTCAAAATTCAAGATGGCGGCTGCGAAATTTTACAAAATATGCGTCATGGGTGTCGTTTTCATGGTTTTCGGGGGCGCTAATGACGAAAATGAGGTCAAAGTCAAAATCCAAGATGGCGGCTGCGAAATTTTACAAAATATGCGTCATGGGTGTCGTTTTCATGGTTTTCGGGGGCGCTAATGACGAAAATGAGGTCAAAGTCAAAATCCAAGATGGCGGCTGCGAAATTTTACAAAAATGCGTCATGGGTGTCGTTTTCATGGTTTTCGGGGGCGCTAATGACGAAAATGAGGTCAAAGTCAAAATCCAAGATGGCGGCTGCGAAATTTTACAAAATATGCGTCATGGGTGTCGTTTTCATGGTTTTAGGGGCGCTAATGACGAAAATGAAGTCAAAGTCAAAATCCAAGATGGAGTCACACAAATTCCTTTCACTGTTTTTGCAACGAATAAATAAAAAATCACTTCTAGGCTTTTTTGTTTTATTTATCACTAGCTTCTGCCCGCGACTTCGTCCGCGTGAAATTTCACCCTCCCCCCATTCACCCTCTTAGGAGTGGAATTTCGAAAAACCCTTTCTTAGTGGATACCTTCATATACTTCACACAGAACACACTCCAAATTTAATGTCTCTATGACCAGCGGTTTAGGCTGTGCATTGATATAATAAGTCAGACAGGATCACAGGACTTTGAATTTTATATTAGATTATAAAAGTAAACCTAATAAAGTACCTACCTAATAAAAAAAACTCAATAACAGAAAATAAAATACCTAAATAAACCTATTTCTGATGATAACTAATCTAAACTCAATAAATAAGCAAAATCCCTAAAAACTAATATCTATACGAATGACTAATCCTACCTAACAGTTTTATAAAATAACCTACGGTCACTACGTACACTATCAAATATACTACCCATACTTTAAAATTAAAATCTATACCTACGACTTATAAAAATAAACCTAAATGACTCTACCTTAAACTGTACTTAGTAAAAACTAAAAGGAATAAAAAGGTCGCACTGAAAAGCACGTTTTGGAATTGCAAGTAGCAGTTAAAACATACAATTTATAGAATGCTAATATGAACGAACGCTCGCCTATTATTCTTATCTTCGTCGTGTACTACGACAAACTTATTATTTGCGGTTGGTACAGTAATCGGGTCTAGGGATCGAACCGCAAAATTAAGTTTGTTTTTTATTGTATATTTTTTTCCGGGATAAAAAGTACCCAGTGGTGTGGTGCCCAGGATATTAAAGAATAATTATACCAAGTGTCATCGTAATCGAACCGGTCGTTTTTGCCTGATGCCTGAACAAACATAGAGACAAAAAAAAATTTAATCACATTTTTGGGTTCTGTGTCGGTCTAATAACACCCCCTGCCATTTATTTTTTTGATAATTTCAATGTACAGAATTTTCACTTTACAGATTTATTATAAGTATATGTAAAGAAGGGGATGTGTGAGGCTATCAGTAGTGTGTTCTGCTGAGGATGGGCGTAGGTGCAGTGTAGAAATAACACGGAGGTACAAAATATCTGTAGTGTAATCGGCGTTCCACAGCGAACAGGGGCTTACATGACGGTTACAACGTATTTTATAAGCGCGTACAATCAAAGTTGCTAACTTAAAAAAAAAAAAATACAACTCGATACAATTAAAAAATTAAACATAATAAATATGAGCAGTATCAATAAGTAATTATTAATTGACTAGAAATCAATCCGAGGAAATAGAAAATACATGGCGGTGACATCACTGCTTCCGCTGATGCGTAGTCTCCTGGGAAGCTCCCTGCGTTTGTAACATATAGATTTGTAATTTGAACGAATATTTAAACACTACCAAAACAACTAATACCTATTTTATAAAATAACAACAAAAGAAATTCAAATAAACTATTTAAAGACTAAAAGTCGCGCTGATAAGCACGGTTTGTTAATATCAATTTTTGTCTGTCAATAAGGTCGAACGCTCTGAACGTTGATGCGTTCAGAGCGTTCGACCTTATTGTCCAGCCAAATATTGAATGAAGCTCGCGCTCGGACCTCCCGCCTTTTTATACCCTACCGCCACGACCCGCGTCGAGCGCGGCCACCGTTACACAAAAATAATCCTTATGGCATGATTCAGTATTCACGCGCGACGGCGCGATGGCTTATTAGCGTATTTCATGTATAAGTTTGGTGTTTCTATACCGATTACTATGATTCTTTTTTTATTGAATAGGTAATAATATTAACTTCTTTTAATTAGGGATGAGTGAGAGTATTATAAACGTAAAAGTAAACAAATATAATCAGAAAGCTCCGAACTGCTAAGCTATCGGGAGTTACACATGTTATTGTGAGTCAACCATAAAAGATAGACATATGCTGTTGTGGGATATTTTTTAGATAATTTTATGTAGAACATTTCCGTCGTAAATGATTTCTATGTAGCTTTAACCATTAAGGCTGCACACGCGACGGAAGCTTAAAAAATGGAGCAAATTCTCCCGTTTTCCCAACATTTCCTTTCACTGCTCTGCTCCTATTCATTGTAGCGTGATGAAAAGTATACTATAACCTCCCCCAGGAGTATGAAGAATAATTGTACCAAGTTTCGTAAAATCCGTCGAGTAGTTTGTTTCTATAAGGAACATAGAGACAGACAGACAGACAGACAGACAGACAGACAGACAGGCAAAAATTTTACTGATTGCATTTTTGGCATCAGTATCGATCACTAATTACCCCCTGATAGTTATTTTGAAAATATATATCATGTACAGAGTTGACCTCTCTACAGATTTATTATAAGTATAGATTATAATTATGTTTCAGTTCTGAAGTGATTGGATCATTTACAAAAGAGGTTTTAGGTTTTTGTCATCTTGTTATTATTTTAAGTAGGTATGTCTATATTTAATTAGTATTTCCTATTTATGTATGGACACCTTTATTAGGTAAGTACTTACGTAAATATATGTAGATACCCGGTCTATCTATTCATACACGAAACAACTTTACACAAACAACTTTTAGCACAGAACATGAAAACGTGAAAAAAAAAATCTGCTGTTCCCTGCATTTATGTTCGCATAACTCGTCAAAATGTAGGGAACAGCTGATTTTTTTTTCGAGGTTTTAAAGTTTGATCATTGAATTTATTATCAAAATATTACCTTATTTATTAACACTACATTGAAATAAAAATGGATGGTGATCAAATATCAGTCAGGATTATCCTCACCATCTGAAACGTATTGGTTACCCTACGAAATTACGTGCATGCAGTTGCGGGGTCGCGGGGCGTGACGCTCGCTCCTCCCATTCGCTCAAGGTCGCTGTCACTTAATGTCGCCTTAATTTACGAAAATTGCTAACTTTGTCCTAGGTACATTTACGTTCAGTGCAAATCTGCTTTTAGGACACTTTTTATTGTATTATCACTATTATCAGTCTCACAATAGCTGTACACACGGCTACACATCAAGCTATACATTTCCAGTTTTAGCTGACCTCGCATTGTATAGGTTTTTCGTACAATCAGAAGTCAGCTTATACTGGTTATGTAAATATGTATAGCTTGATGTGTAGCCGTGTGTACATATTTCAAAGTATATACAGGATGAAATTGAAAACATGCGACAAATCGAAATGGGTGATTCTACTCATCATTATGAACAACTTTTACTATGGGAACAAACCTGAAATCGCGAAAAAAAAATCTGCTGTTTCCTACATTTATGTTCGCATAACTCGTCAAAATGTAGGGAACAGCTGTTTTTTTTTTCGCGATTTCAGGTTTGGTGGTTTGGTTTGGTGGTTTTTGGTTTGGTTTGGTAAAAGTTGTTCATAATGATGAGTACAATCTCCCATTTCGATTTGTCGCATGTATTCAATTTCATCCTGTATATCTATGCATTTCATATCAACATTTTTTTTTTTTCGAAATAATACAATAATATGTAGGTCCTAGAAATGCCATCATTTCGTCATTCCGTGTGGTACCTATTTAGCGTACGAATGATGACACAGTTGAAATAACAAATAACTAATGTAATATACAGTTTCGTTGCCTCTTCCAGTATTCTTGTCATACGTTTTTTTCCACGAGTGCCTCAGTGATGTTGTAAGTATCACAGTTTTTGCTCGTTACTGAGATCTGGTCACGCGGCTGAGGCCCAGCTGGTATGACCACTTTACTTTGAAACGATATCGACTTACACTAACATTTAGAGGTGTTGTGAACATTTTTGTTTATAACTAGCCCGCAACTTCGTCTGCGTGAAATTTGTTTTTTTTTTTTTTTTGACATGACCACTCGCAGTTGCAACTCGCTAAGGTTGCCTTTCTGCTTAACCGGACTATCCTGTGGTGGCCAAAAATTACTTTAAGGCCCCCAGCCAGGGCTTACAAGCTAAGGATATTTATTTTTAATGAGCTACACTAAGGGCACCCCCTGTGGGGTTCGGGCCTCGGCTTAGTGAGTCATTGAGGGGAGGGCAGCAATGGTCAGGCTGGGTCTGGTTATTTTTATTTGGGGAGTTTAAAGCTACTTGCTCAGCCTCGCGGGCTGGCTTGTCGAGCAAGGGTCGGGCAGTGATATTACAGGGGCGTCGCGGAGGGCCTCGACGGCGGGGCCGGGTACGCGGTTTGTACTTGTTTTTGCGTAATGTACTAGTTTCCCTACAGCTTTCTTGGAGAAGGGTGATGGGGTCGTCGGGTATGAGGAGGGTATGCCTGGGACGGCGAATCTTGGAGATTTTGGAGGGGACGTATTGGGCGGCTGAAGAGACCAGGGGATTGGGATGTTTTTCAGCCCTATCGAAGAAGCCCTTGGTGAGGCGTTTCATTACCTGTTGGATTGTTGGGATCTTGAGGTCAACATGTAGTTGGTTATTCCTGAGGTACCACGGGGCGCCCGTGGCCTTTCGGAGAAATCGGTTTTGGAGGGTCTGCATCCTATGGAGACGGTAGGGTTTAACGTGTGCGAACACAGGGCACGCGTAGGTCAGGATTGGCCGAATGCACGCGGTGTAAATGCGCAATTTGCACTTAAGTGACAATTTGCTGCGCGCATTCAGTATGGAGTGGAGCCTGCTGAGAGCGAAAGCGGCACGCGAGCGTACCGTCTTTATGTGCTCACCGAAGGTCAGGCCCCGATCGAGGATGACCCCCAAATATTTGGCTTGCTTTTCCCAAGGGATCGGCTTGTCAAACATGGTGATCGGTTTTGGAGTAGGAGGGAGGGGTCTGTTTGGCCTGGAGAAAAGTACCGCCTGGCTCTTATCGGGATTGACTTCTATTCTCCATCTCCGGAACCAATCGCCTAAGGCTCTTGCGGAGTTTTGGAGAGTGAGGGCTATACGGGTGGGGCTTCTGCCAGAGTAGTAGATGGCCGTGTCGTCAGCAAAAAGGGCTAACTGGGCTACATCACTTTTTGGGATGTCGCTGGTGTATAGCGTGAAGGCTAATGGGGATAATACCGAGCCCTGAGGGACGCCGGCGCGAATCGGGTGGGGGGTGGAAAGAGCACCTTCGGTGCGGTATCGGAAGGTGCGGTTCGACAGAAAGTCTCTGATGATGAGCACAAGACGATCCGGCACACCGAGCTGGTACAGCTTGTATATCAGCCCGTTGTGCCAGACCTTGTCGAACGCCTTCGCAATGTCGAAGAACAAGGCACCGGTCATCATGCCTCGCTGAAAACGGGCGCTGATGTGTTCGACTATACGGTGCACTTGTTGGACGCAGGAGTGTTGGGGTCTAAACCCAAACTGTTCTTTCGTTCACTCACGTGTTCAACATAGCCTTAACGATAATTTTATTTGTCTACCTGTAATCTTATCTAGAAAAGTAATCGATTTTGTTACAATTCTTATTATTTTTCTTGAACCTGGTCAAAACTCTCGGTAATTTGTTATCACTGCACCAAAAGACAGGTTTTTGAGTGTAATGGGCGCACTAATGACATTTTTAGGTAAGTAGATAAAAAGCGGTTGGAAATGAGAATTGGTATGTAACGTGATTACGTGATTGATATAATCAGTGCGGTCGTATGGCGTCAAATAAGACGAAAACAAAGACGTTCTTTGTCAGTGATAAGCGCCTCGGCGTTGGCTTATCTCCAGTGATACCCGGTCAGTGACCTCGACAGTACCCAATATTAAGACACTCTTTAAATACAAATTCGTGAGTGAATGGTGTCCATTTCCGCAGCTTGACTGCAGTGTGAAAGAGCCTTATCGATAGTCGCTGTCTGTGACTGCGAGCGCGGCCATTATTTTTAGCGGCCAAAACATTGCCCAAAATAAACGTAGCAATGAAACGTGAATGTGCTACTTACTGCCATTGGTTACTTAACTGGGACAAACATTTTGTTATTTCAGCCTCGATATTCCTCGATGCTCTACTCGACCTACATTGCGATTCCGTCACTTTATTTTCCTCGTTTACGTTCGCAATTTTCTCAGAAATTCAGTGTTAATGACCTACATAGAGAATGTTGTTGATGTTGATTTAGTAATTATAAACAAACAAGGAACAATAATATCAGTGGATGATTTTATACTGACACGTGATTCTCATATTGATACAAATCCGTGTTTTTATGACATGACCCGCTCCATATTTGTATGGAGCGGGTTATGTCATTGTGTCAGATAAGTTATCAGCATCAAGAACAAAGAGTCGTTGACCCAATTGGTACACTGGCTCCTTATAATTTAGCCCTTAGGCGACTACTATGCGATCGATTATTTTACGTCACCGAGTTTATCACGCCTTGGCCTACTTTTCAGCAAACATGTTAAGTAAATAAGGTTAATAATTCAATTAATTGTTAATGTTTGAGGTAAATTATGATTAGTTTTGTTCAACCGAGTAAATCGTTGATCTGTGTTAGTAAATGCCAGATGGTTAACTGTTGGTGTCAACGGCTGCGCGCTGTGGCCACGAGGTCGACTGCGCGGGAGGAGGGCAAGGGCAGCGATACCGACACGGCGACGAGTCACGGTCCGTTGCGCGATGGACCTAATGCGTCACAAAACATAGTTCACAAGTATTCACGACGTCGTAAAAACAGGGGCTACTTTTTTGTGAGAGGCACTTTAATAAGCATTGGGATAGACCCATTGACTTGAATGACGGATTCAGCAAATGCAATTTAAATTACATTCTTAAATTCCCATTAGAAATTATGAATTGGATTTTTTTATGCATGCTAATTCCGCACTTTGCTATCATGACAATGGTTTAAAAGGTAAAATGCTACCAAGCAGATGATGCTAAAGGTTTGAAAATTCATTACAGTTATGCGTTCTGAAAGCATGCAGCATTTATTCTAATTATATCTCCCTCCCTTTTCTATTTACCCATTCCAATGTTTACTCGAAAAGGCGCGCCGGAGCGTGGGTGCGCGCTCAACTAAATTGGGGAGTAGACAGAGACAAAAAACCTAGTTTTATCTTATGGGGAAGTAAGAGGGCCCGATATACCAGCACTCTGTCAATAAATGGAACAATCTGTTGGGGAGTTGTGGCATATCCATTACGTACTCCTCGTGCCGTGTGTAGTGTACGTGATAACCGGCAACCACTTTCTAATTTACGGTTCGGTTTGGCCGATGACGAAACCTTTAGGAATCTTTAGGTACTTTATCAACTAACTTCCGTCTATCTGCATTTACCGTTCCTTCCTACATTGCCACCGAAATACAATCGTCGCAATGTCATAATAGACGACGACAAGAATTTCTGAAAAATCTTCTTGAAAATAAGTTATTTTGAAAAAGACGTAATAACAATTTGCGTCTTTGATTTCACCATTCAAGGTTGGTTAAAAAGAAACTGTCGGTGTAAATGTAATAAGGAAGTGCCAGCACTGATTATGAGTGTTCATTTTACTTGCCAAAATCATATTTTGTGAATTTCAGAAATGTGAGGTTCACAAAAAAATGTGAGTAGGAATTTTTGAACATGCAGTTAACTACACCGGATGGCGTGCACTCGGCAGTGGGCTCTGCTCTGATCTCGACGGATGTAAACACTTCCACGTGCGTCCGCCCGACACGTCCGCCCTCCTCGCTGAAGATCACTCCCAGCACACCAGCCGCTCGTTTCCTGATTCCCCTCAAATATAGATCACGTCAGCCAAACCGGGGAAACAAGACTCCTACATTTTGTGTTACACACCTCTTCCTAACAATATTCGTGATGAAATGGATATTTTGGGTTTTTACTTAGGTACTTATAGTTAAGAACCATACTGCTAAACTAATTGTAATGTATTTCATCTACAAAGTTTCCACGCTGGCGTGCAGAGTGACGTGAAAATGGCGATTTTCTCCGCGATGCGATTTCTATTTCAATCCGATTTTCCCGGCGCGCGCGCGGAGAAACCGATCGCTCTAGTTGCGCCGGCTCCGGCCCACATCTCTTGCTAGAAAGTATCGTAGAAAGTAACATCGCGACTCTGTCTCCGCCCAGCCGATGCATCGATCACGTGTACACCACTTTTTCTGCTTCAGTTTTTCTGTCTCCCGACTGGCTGCTTATATCAGACCACGCGTGCTAACTTCGATTATTGGAATGCTTCTCGATTCTTATCGTGTATAACGTTGTCTTGAAAACCTTATAAATCCTAATAAGTGGCATACATTGTACAATCAACTAGCATGTACACATGCAATTTATTACAAAAGACGTTGCCTATTGCCTAGTTGAGCGCCACTAGACTTCGTTTGAACACAACTTTGTGCATCGCACGCATTTGATGAATGGCAAATAGGCCCTAAATGTGATGTCACAACACATAGAGCAGCTTACTTTCGCCGTACCCGAATTTCAATTACGTGTGCCATGTAGGCTTGTGCAATACCTACTTTTGGGTAACTTTCACTAGACGCTTACGCGGCCCGCCTGCGAAATGATTCCGTTGTCTGTTTTCTGAGGTCAGTGAAAGTTGCGTATTGTTTAATCAATGCCTGTCGCCGTCTCTCAACATGCGTCAGCTTACAATAGCTTCAAATAATTGTAGTTTTGTACTTTCCACCAACGAAGACTTCTAACGATTGATGTTTTACATTTTATGAAACCACAAAGCCTCACTTTGCAACATGGCCTGTTAAAATCATCGGTGATTTGAAAAAACGAAATGGCGATGGCGTGAGAGGAAAAACGAGTTATTATTAGTTGAAGAGAATCGCGAGCTTGCTTCGAGCTCTGATGCTATCATAAATAATGTGCCTGCCTGCGCGGCGAGCGTGGCGAGGAAGTGGGGAAGGGGGGACGCAAGAGTCAAGGCCGCACGCTGCCCCCGGTCGACGCTCGCGCCCCACTTGTCGCTCCTCAAGAGCCTCTCGCTCGCACGCCCGACCGCGCCCGAGCGTCGCCGAACTGCCACGAACTAGACCTTCCAATTGCGCGAGCGCAACACACTGAACAGCTGAGACGTAATAACATAACACACTGACTCGGTCATCCGTGCATTCAACTTTTGATTAGCTTTCTTTTTCACGGACACTACGGACAGTGATTTGATAGTGCTAGGTACTAATAAATTATGGAAGTTTGGTTGTGTCTACAATAATATGACGACGCCTGTATTAATTAAATAAGATAGAAAGAAACGATACTTCTATTAATAATACTTTGACGATAAGGAAAATATTTAAATAAAAAATGCTTTGCAACTTTAGAAAACCAGATTAGTAATGTTACGATGGTTTTACTTTCATCGAAAATCGCAGACCATGTCGCTCATTTGGAGAAACATAGACGTACCTAAATAGATTGCTTTTTTTCCAAAAATGAGTTAAATATGACAAAGCATTTAAAGTGTATTGACGTTAGGAGAAACAAAGACTTAAAAAAAGTAAAGTAGCAATTACGTCGATATTTCTCCAAATGAGCGATGAGGCTTCATGTGAGTTCTACCATCCTGTACTGCAACCCAGCAGTGGGAACATTATGGGCTGATTCTGCTATTTACTTTCACCAGTCTTATTCTCAAACAGGCATGACGTTGCGTCAGCTCACAAAAGTTATTTAATTCGGGTAACCTAATGAACGCGTCGGAAACACATCTACCTGTTATGTAGTGCCAACCAAGATCTTGTGTAACTACGGCCAGCGGTCATTCGGTCAAGTATTTTAATTAAGCGTTACTGATAAAGAAAGACAGAAAACACCCTATAACGGGATAAAAAGTCGTAAATCCCGTGGGAATATCCTGTGTTAATCCCGGTTATAAAATATCTGTGTGCCAAACAACCAACTTCGTGCAGTAGTTCTTGCGTGAAAGAGTAACAAACATCCATCCATTCATCCATCCACACAAAAATTCGCGTTTTTATTATTATGTTTATGTTTTAGTTTTGTCGATACACAGTAATTACTTATTAGTGGGTAATTAGTGTGTATCAAAAAATCAAAACACTATCGGAATTAACTAGCGATAACCACTAGCGATTAGTAAAAAGAGTGGGGCGCGTCTTCGTGGATGGCACTATCTATAGCAATATTCTTCAAAATGATTCAGATTGCGATTGATAATGCGTTACGCAATTAGGGTGTTGTGATAGATTGTTAAAGGTAGGTATCTTTTAAATATCATTGAAGCTTTTAATAATTTTAATGTCCGTGATACGAGGTTTTCGGGTCATTTGCGATTGTTTTCCTCACATTGAGATCGACAATGGTTCCGCGAAGCATGCCGCTGGCTCCGATCCCACATGGAACTAGTTTTTTGGCAGCGGCTATTTCGGCCGGTTGCGTAACTTACACGCGGCTGCGGCCAGCGACCCACGGTCGCGACGCGACGCTTAATGGACACCGTAAAATGTAAATAAAATTAATGAGGAGAGGCTTAAATGGACTCCCGGTTAATACGCTAGAGCGGTATTCATCCGACTTAATCATTGTCGTTTGTTTATCCGCCTATGACAAATAGCGCGGTGTTTACGCTTTTAAGGAATGGAAAATAGACAATGTTCATGTACCTACTTTATGTACTTACTCATGTTTATTTTAGGAATTATATCCTCGAATTTTTTATCGCTCGGGGAGGCCTATATCCAGCAGCGGAGGTCTTTCGGCTGAAATGATGATGACAAGGATCCGAGAAAATTCCCTACATTTTTTAGAAAGCTCGTATACTATAATGCCATCACAGCCTGTTTTTAAACATACTGAATTCTGTCGCGAATAGGTTTATCGTCTGATTTTTATCACGTAAGACATTCAAATCTTAAATCTCTTTGTTTATCACTGAAGACAGTTATACCTACTGCACGAACTTGAGGAGGTATTCTCAACAATTCTATCGTTACTTTTTAAGGAGTTCCGACTGCGTGATTGACAATTGCCGATTACATTTCCAACGCGCATCGCACCCCGCTCCCGCGCCACTCGAATACCAAAACTGAATACTGGACCTCATCTGTATGCAGGCCCCGGTCTAGCCACCTTTGTTTGGGCAGGAAATGTCCACGCTACTACCGAAAATTACTTGCCAGTATTTCATTACGAAAACATCTCTTCGACGAAGGAACATCGCCCGGAATGTAAAAACGAAAAATAAAACGAGCTTCATTCGCTCGCCGACTCGACAAATGGTTCATGAAATGTATGCAAATTTTATAGCGTCCGATTTTAGACGTTCTCGACACGGCGCCGCGCGGCCACCGGACTCGAGTCTCTTTATTACTACGCAGTTGCATTCAACCCCAGATGCTAACTTTCGATTTGTATTGTTCTCAGGTCGTGAGGAGTTGTCACCAGCTTCGAGTGTAAACGGCTGTAGTACAGATGGCGAAGCGAGGCGGCAGAAGAAAGGCCCAGCACCGCGGCAGCAGGAGGAGCTGTGCCTCGTCTGCGGCGACAGAGCCTCCGGGTACCATTACAACGCGCTCACATGTGAAGGGTGTAAAGGTATGAATGGCCCTGTTCAATGAGTCGAGAATGTCACGTGACTCTGCAGAAACATCATTATTTTAGCTAATGCAAAACAAAACACAAGAGACTCAATAGAATTTAAATGCGCTAAATAGCATTCGCGTAAAAGTTAGATGATTGCAAAACATACAGCTAATTGCAACAACAAAATCGTTCTCTGAACACTTTTAGCATAACTAGGTCATGTGCGTTGCTAACCTAGATATTTTACACATACGTAGCCCTTGTGGCAGTTGTGGCTCGCCCACGAATGTGCCAATTCAGCTTTAAATTGGCGCATTGTGCCGAGGTTGTTATGAGCTGCGCGTGCATGTAACAGACAGTTAGTCGTCACAATAGCTGTCTGCAGGGCGTCTACTTCACGACTCACCGACGCCTATCGGACATCTCTGTGTGTCTCCGCCAACCTTCACTGTCGACCCGAGAATAAATATGTCTATTTGACTCCGCTGAATAAACCCCGAGCGCGCCCGTAATCTGACTATATTATAGAGGTCCATATACCTTGTCCATACCAATTATGTTCAATTCAAGTTATTTGCGAGCTATCTATCTTGTTTGTTTTGTAATAAAAATCGGCATACGTACTGCTGTCAATGACTTCGCCTTTCAGGCGCCCTTAACGTTCATGACTCCATTACGTTATCGTTAATAAAAACTGGTTTCGCAAATGCTGCACCATCACGGCTCATTGTTTGAATCACCTACTCTTAGATAGTGTTGGGAGATGTTGTGAAATATGCTAAACACGGCGGTTTTAAAATTTCCAGGTTTCTTCAGGCGGAGTGTAACCAAAAATGCTGTTTACATATGCAAATTCGGCCATGCATGCGAGATGGATATGTACATGCGGAGAAAATGTCAGGAATGTCGGCTGAAGAAATGTCTTGCGGTGGGCATGAGGCCCGAGTGCGTGGTGCCAGAGAACCAGTGTGCGATGAAGCGGAAAGAGAAGAAGGCACAGAGGGAAAAAGACAAGTTACCCGTCAGTACGACGACGGTAGACGATCACATGCCTCCCATCATGCAGTGTGATCCTCCGCCCCCAGAGGCCGCAAGAATTGTAAGTTCATTGTGACTATAATTGCTCTTCATTAATCGACTACATCGTAATTGAAAGTATGGCTCAACTGATTTAAGAAGTAGCAGTACAACAGTTGGAAAATGAATCACTATAGTTTTCAAAATACTTAGTTTATTTTACCGACGTGTAACAATGCTACTTGAAAGTTGTCTACTTTTTTTTAAGTCATCCTGAATATTAAAGCAAAATTAATGGAATTCTGTTTTATTATTCACGATTGTATGAAACCGTCGGTCGGGTTTTATGAATTCCTAATAGTAACTTGTATTTGAAATGTAAATGAAAAACGTTACTGTGTTCGCGGGATGAACTTATCCCGGTCTTTTGCTTCTTGTATTATCATGATCTCCTCATGTATGCAGCGTAGAACTTTATCATTATACACTATACACATAAATTTACAAAAAAAAAAAAAATATATACACATCCTACAACAAAGATATTTTGCAAATTACAAAGTATCTCATCATCAATTAATCCATTCCTTAAACCAATACTCACATTCCTTATAACAGTTAATCACTAGTCTAAAAAATCATCACAAAGTCTTGAACAACAAATTCAGAGCTAGCCTTCCCCTACGCTTAATATTCGAAGCAAATAATGACCCGACGGTTTCCTATGTGAAGCTGGAATGTTTGCAGCACGAGGTCGTGCCGCGGTTCCTCAACGAGAAGCTGATGGAACAGAACCGGCTGAAGAACGTGCCCCCCCTTACTGCCAACCAGAAGTCGCTGATCGCGAGGCTCGTGTGGTACCAAGAAGGCTACGAGCAACCCTCAGAAGAGGACCTCAAGAGGGTCACGCAGGTAATTGTTTCTTGTTGATAATTCTTACTTTACGCCCTGGACTAGCGCAGTCACGGTCAAATTTGAATGACGTAAAACCATTAGTACGAGTAAGTCATTGCAATGTAACTCTTATACCATATTGTTATAAAGAATAAATTAGAATGATTGTCGTGAGTTTTATAAGACTGTGACATGGCAATGACTTACTTATTAATGGTTTAACGTCGATTGTGAATGTCCTACCTTACGCCCTGAACCTCAAAACGGTGAAGGAAAACATCGTGAGGAAACTGGCATGTCCTAAGAACCAAATAATCGTGGAGGAGGCCTGCGTCCCAGAGGTGGGAAAATTATAAACTGATTATGCTTACACCTAGAACTGACTATCGTTGTTCAAACTTTTATTCGAGACAAAAAGGAAAGTTGATGCAGTAGTTTTGGAAAATTAAAAGCAACGAAACCGAACTTTTCTATGACTGATGTTTTATTTAAAGTACTTTTTCGCTTTCGAAAAATTCGAAGATAAACGAGAGCAGCTTTTAGCTGTACAATCGATTTTATTTATATCACTGTTTCAAAATTATAATAAAATGAGAATTTTACTGTTCAAATTGGCAATTAAATAACCATAGCTATGTACGAGCTATGAGTAATAACAACGTCATTTTAAAACTAGTACTAACTAACATAGTACTAAGTTATGTTTTTAAGTTTCAAAGACGTTGAATTTTTGTTGACACAGCCTCAGTAACATTCTTATTTTAATCTGTGTTATATCGTTAATGATATCTATCACTTTCAGACCTGGCAGTCGGACGAAGATGAAGAGGAGTCGGATATGCCGTTCCGCCAGATCACCGAAATGACGATCCTGACAGTTCAGCTAATCGTAGAATTCGCAAAAGGTCTACCAGGTTTCGCCAAGATCTCGCAGTCGGATCAGATCACGTTATTAAAGGTAAAAAACTTGCCATTTACGCACTATGTTGTTAGAATCCAAATATTTATATAGAATCAAGATCTACTAAACACGTTATCGAAACTATGGTATGACTAAGTATACATATACTTACTTCAAATTCGCTTCTCACAATACATAGCCTCCGAAATATCAGATTTACTCATTCCTCGTACCTCACTAACACAAACGTTGTTTAACTTGCAGGCGTGCTCAAGTGAGGTGATGATGCTTCGAGTGGCTCGGCGGTACGACGCGGCGACTGACAGCGTGCTATTCGCCAACAACCAGGCGTACACTCGCGACAACTACCGCAAGGCGGGTATGGCCTACGTCATCGAGGACCTCTTGCACTTCTGTCGGTGCATGTACTCCATGATGATGGACAATGTGCAATACGCGCTGCTTACGGCCATCGTCATTTTCTCAGGTAAGCTGCTTCATATTTGTCCCGGTTTAATTATTATCTGTAGTAAAGGTTTTTACATATGAAAAATCAAACCATGAGTGTAGAAGGTGACTAAGGCATTATTTGAGAAATGGACGGCAGAATATGGTCACCTGAATTAAGCAATGTTCCCTTCCATTTCCAACCGTTCTTCCGATTCATTTGGGTCCTTAGTGTAGTAACTTACAGAAAATAACATGAACTCGTTTGATTCCAGATCGACCCGGGCTCGAGCAACCGTTATTAGTGGAGGAGATCCAGCGATATTACCTGAACACGCTGAAGGTGTACATCCTGAACCAAAACAGTGCGTCGCCGCGCTGCGCCGTGGTCTTCGGCAAGATCATGGGGATACTGACGGAGCTGCGGACGCTCGGCATGCAGAACTCCAACATGTGCATCTCGCTGAAGCTGAAGAACAGGAAGCTGCCGCCGTTCCTCGAGGAGATCTGGGACGTGACGGACGTGTCCAGCGCGGTCGCGCCGCCGCCCGCCGACGCGGCGCTCTAGCGCGCGCGCCGCCCGCCGGCCGCGCGCGCGTAGCGGCCCGGCCCGGCCACCAGCACCGCCCGGCCCTCAGGAGAGAACGCTCATAGACTGGCTAGTTTTAGTGAAGTGCACGGACACTGACGTCGGACGTGATCAACCTATTTATAAGGACGAATTTTAACACTTAAGAGGGTACACCCCTACCCGATTTCGTACGTATTCGGTGACCGACGACGATGTGTGCGAGAGATTAGTGAATATATGTGTTGTTGAACGTTTGGAGAATATATATTAGTGTTGATCGTTACGGGCCCGCGCCGTCGCCGGTCGAGCTCGACCGACGTCCGCCGCGGCTCCGAATTTATTTCGTTTACGACTGGATACTGAGTTGGTCACTCGGATACGACTGTATGATAAGACTTCGTTCGATAAGTACACCTCCTAAATTACACATACGTACGTTAGTATGTTACGAGAGTTATTAGAGACAAAGTAATATATGAAGAGATGTTTCTATTGGGTGAAAAGTTGATAGTTGTGTTTATTTACCAAAATTAACAATTATTTGTTGATTAACCTTTTGACTATATGATATTGAGAGGAGTCGTCCGCTGTGTCCATGTCCTCGTGGTGATCTACGACATGTTTGTTTATATATAGTTTATGTGAGGCGTGTTATCGTGTCCTGTCGATTTAGTTCCGATTCATGTTCCATCGTCCTGAGCCCGCGTCCCTCGACTAAATGAGTAATTATAATTTATTGCTGTGATTACATTTAT
The DNA here is from genome assembly GCA_963669345.1 of Gortyna flavago. Classification (NCBI taxonomy): domain Eukaryota; kingdom Metazoa; phylum Arthropoda; class Insecta; order Lepidoptera; family Noctuidae; genus Gortyna; species Gortyna flavago. The sequence goes on from OY770132.1 coordinate 7,257,919, forward strand.
AACATGTTGATTATCTAGGCTGATATAAGTGCGTCTTAATACAATTCAAACTGTATGTCGTCGATAGCTTTCACACGTGCAAGCCTCTCCTCAGTTTAGTAAGTGTTTTCACTGACATGGACACTCGGCCCGCAATAATAAACGATGTAAATTCATCATACGGCTAATATCACACGACTTTAGTATCTAAACGAATACACAGTACTGTTAACACTTAAAAGCTTAGATACTGAAGCCAGTAATAATTGAAATGTCAGTGCAATTTAAGGTTACGTTCATAATCATACAATAAAATAGCTAGACATACGTGAAATAGACTACTTGTGTCACATTACGCTAAGTAAACGGAGACAGGTTTGGCTCAATCCCAGTTATTCGTTCTGGTCGTAACGTTGTGTATATAGTATCGTTCTACTTATGTGTTGACATTGCGTGCATGTTCTAAGGCAGCTGTAACGTAGGTATGGAATAACCGGTAGAGCCTAAAAATTACAACATTAATCTTTGTAAGTATTTATTTTATTATTTAGATACAACATTCCTTTAATTCTATGTATATTATAAAAAAGTACAAAATGGCAGCTGAATTACCTCTATTCTATGGCTTCAATATAAAAGTAATAGCGAAGTAGTATCGATTTGGCCGAGCTTATTCTATGGGAACAATATTGGTGTAGGCACTAAAGTGTAAAGTTGATAGATGACATGCACGCAGCGCGAACCGAACCTGTCTGCCGTCAGTAAGTCAGTACATACAGTAAGAACCTTGTTGTAGCAATATAATATGAACACATTATTAAATACAATAAATACCTACTACTTATTCGACATACTTACATATAAAACATACTGCCCGTAAAGCGTTATGTCTCACATACGAAATGCCTTATTTCGCGTTACCTGTATCGTGTACCTACATTGTTGATGAGAGGAAAATCATAGTATATAGAACATTAAATTAATCGATCTCAATTACCGGTAAGCGTTGTTAAAGAATACGTTAAGCGTGTTTTCCGTTCTGGGCGTCGTTCGTTCATTCGCTCACTTCGACGGCGCGTTCCCTTCATAGTTGAAGCTGTACTGTGTCCGTCTCGAAGCCTTCTGTCTGTCGCAATGTTTGTTCATAGGTAGAACACCAGTATCGTGTGTCACGTTCAGCTCCACGTCACCGGTCGCGACACTTCATCCATTACATTTAATTGATAAATAAGTAACGTAAGTGTCTGTTTGGTGCGTGTTGAATGTGTCTTCTTTACATGCCATTAAGTGTGTTGTATATTTACATAATACATGTGTTTGGAGTTTTGGAAATGCATTTCTTAATATACGTATAAAATCAGCGTGAGACGATCGGGCTTGCACCGCGGACCGCATGCTAGGCCGCTTAAAATGATATTTTCGATAAACATTGTATAATTTTATTGTAGCATTAGGCGTTTCTAAAATAGCAAACGAAGCACAAACGTCACTGGGTGTCTTATGTGTCTCTGCTGAAATAGGGGCGTATTGAAAACAAACACACTGCCATTATAAACGTATAATAACTGCATGGTGCGATCTTGTATGCGTGATATAGCGGGTCTTTCTATTAATAAATGTTTCAGTTGTGAACCTTAGATGATAGGAGTGAACATTATTCATTAAAATCTAACGCTACGATACGTTGCCTTATAACAGATGTGTGCGCGTGCGTGGCCGCAGCGGGCCGCGCGGTCTCGCCGCGGCGGCCACGCGCGCGTGCGGCCCGCATCTCAAGTTTGTGACAAATATAACTGCCATTCGATAAGTAATTGTTATACATCATTCGACACGTAGATTCATAAATAGCTTCATAGATTTCGGCTTCTGTCGGTGCACAGCCGGTCGTATTTGATACATAATTATTATTCAATTTCGAAATTGTAATAGATTTATTAAGTATGTAATAATCTCACATGAGAAAGTAATAAGTAATGAGATACCCTAATATAATTTGTGTCTTTAGCTGATAATGGAACATTAGTAAGATAATAAGTTTATATCGCTTAACGAGATGTTATATGTGAAAGAGATACGATACGACATGCATAGGCAGCACCAGGCTGAGTGAAAGACGGGTGGGCGGGGAGACTGGACCGGCGACGGTTCGCGAAACATGGCAGAGGTCCGAGTTCGGCTGTTGCCCTTCTTCAATGCCTTTTGATCTATACTTTAGTTCATATTATTCGGAAGCACTGAGTATTGTAGTGACCAAACGTGGCACGTCCAGTCTAAAAAATAAATATGGTGGATTTGATAAAGTCTACTATGTGTCCATTAAACTTTGTACATAGGTACCTTTAGATTCTATTGTCATATGTTTGACATATGTACGTTTAATTTTATTCATCTAAGAAAGTACAGATGGCTGTTGTTATTTTTATATTATTTGGGTAGAAGTATATTTTTTGTAAATGACCTCTGTATTTATCTTTTGTAAGCTTTGTAAGCCATAGGGACTTAGATTAGTGTACGAGCTACGAACATTGTGATTGCTATTTACTTTGAATTTGTATTTACTGAGATATTTTTGTTCTGCGTATATATTCTTCGTTTCGACAGATGTTTCTTAATAATTTTGTTACTTCAGAGTGCAATATGTACAAATATTTACATATTAAATATAAAATGTACAGTCAATTTTTTAGTTTTAATGTGTCAACGCAATATGTTTCGCTATTCATTCGTTGAATGTACACTAGAAGGCATAATAAACGATATCACAATTGAGTTGCAGCTTGCAGCGCAACATACACTCTCACTATTGTGTTTTTCTAATACTTAAGTGATTAATTTTATAGTAGACGGACTAGGTGATCTTTGTATTTAAATTTGCTAATTTTTTGTAGCAGATTAGATTTGTTTACATGGATAAGATGAGTAATGTACATTTTGAATTGATTTTAAAGTGATTTAGTTGTTATTTAGTAACGAATTTTCTTATTAGGTGTAACTGGCAGCCTCGTGGACTGGCTTGGAGTCCACTGATACCAGTGCGATGTGTGCAATGTCTAGTAATACGTACCCGGTCTGTCCGGCTGCAGCGCGCGTGGCACCGCCGCCCCGCTGCGGCACTAACGCCCAACTCTATATTACACTTTAGTGCCACGTCGAACGATGGGAAGGCTGATATTACGAGATAAGGGCCCATTCCGTGTTCATCGAAACACAATAATTTTGTATAATTATTATTTCTTAAATCTATTAGTCCGCAGTAACTATTTTATTTTTCTCCTAATACTTTGCCTTAGTAAATCCTCTGTTTTTGTTACATGATTTAACAACAGTGGTGAAGCGAATTAGATATAGGGAACAGACATGAAGAAATGTTAAAATTTAGAGAAACAACTTTTATAAAAGATAATAACTACAAAAACAAAACCAAGAAAGGTGTGTACAAAATGAGGAAATTTGTATGAAACATTGTTAAATGCGAATAAACTTACACCTCAAGATAAAATTATAAAAAATATCTTATGTATTTTATTTCGTAACTAAGATTATCCATTATTTTAAATCTCACACAACATCATGGAAAATACAACCGAATACATGGTTTGGATATACCTATTTATTAAAAATCATAATACAATATAAGACTACGACTGCGTTCTCCAAAAGGGTAGGTAGAGATGCCGACTTTAATTACTTTAAATAAAAATTTCAACAGAAATTGTCTATGCTATGTAGGTATGTCACCATATTTATTTCAACGGTTGCACGGTATTTTGCCTAGAACATGCTAGGTGGACAAAATTCAAGTTTTGATTTCCAGGAAATCTTAGTTGCATAACACAAACAACACCCCCAAACTCCAAATTAAGAGAAAAAGTTGTTTTTCAAAAGCTTAATTGATGAGTCATAGAGTTCAGAAGTCAGGTAATGAGTTTAATGCAAGCGTTCCGGTCAATCAGTTGCAATTTAGCGACACTTTTGTGCACATCTCATAGTGGTTTATAGTGATATTGTGATGGATATTAATACTGAGGGTATGTACTATTATTTAATATATTATTTTTATCAGAATCTATTAAAATGAATTTTTAGCATTTTTTTAACTTAATGCATAAATTTTTGCGTAATTTTTTTCATAAACAAAACTGAACGTTCAGGAAATACATTGATTCGCCTCTATTCGGGCTAGTTTTTAGATATATTGTAGGTATAACTGTGTAGTTTGTAAAAATACACATATTGTTCAGCACACTTCAGTACAACATATTTTTTTCTTTTTTTTTTTCAGAACACGTTTACTCTATTTCAAGGGTAGCCTTTTTTGAAGAGTGGTTGAAACACACGAAGAATGATAAAAGGTCGCGTATTTATGACTATCTTTCTTCAAAATTTCACTTTGGTGACATTACTGAAAGCAGCCAAAGAGAAATAAAGTTGAAAATATCCAACTTTCCTACTAAGATTGAAGCCAAATGGTTGGCTTCGGGAATATCGAAGGAGCGTTTTTTAATTAGAAATAAGACTTGGCTGGATGAAGGAGACATACAGTTTACTGTGAGTTCTTTAGCCCCACAACCTTCGACATCGAGTGAGGCTGTGACATCTCTAGGAAGACCTCGCAAAGATTTCGAGGAATCGTCGTTTAAGACGAAGAAACGTCGAGTCTTGGAACTCGTAGAATCTCGAAGTGCCAGTGAATTTGTGACTGCTGCCGAAATTGCTATGCGTTCAGCAGGGCAAAGAAAACTTGCCCATGTGATTAGAGACATTAGTGAGAGCCCAGATAATATTTTTAAGTCAAAAGAAAATACCAGTTCCGTTAATCCTAGGCAGTTAAGTAGTGACGAAGCCTTAGCATACTATATAGATTCTAAGTCAACAACACATGCTTACAAACAAACTAGGAAGTGGTCCATAATGGCAGGACATAATGTGTTTCCGTCATATTTTAGTGTAGTAAAATCCAAAAAGGCCTGTTACCCTGCAGAGGAGCACATTGCTATAACAGAAACTCGTGCTGAAATAAATTTGCAAGCCTTATTAAATAAAACAGTGGAACGTCTAGTAATAGCACAGAATGAAGTTATTAGCAGTGTCCTCCCAACAAGTTCAACTTTTACACTTGTTAGTAAATGGGGATGTGATGGAAGTTCTGGGCACAGCACATACAAACAGAAATTTGAGAACACTGAAGATACGGACGAATTTCTTTTCGTATTTTCTTTCGTTCCCCTTAAGTTATATGATGGGTCTAAAATTATTTGGCAAAATCCTCGGCCTTCATCAACTATGTATTGTCGCCCAATCAAATTTATATTTGCTAAGGAAACGAATGACTTCACGTTAGCGGCGACAAATAGATTGTTGGAAGAAATTGATGCTCTTCTTCCAACACTTATCAACTTTGGTGATTCTCAAATCTCTGTGAAACACGAACTTCTTCAGACAATGATAGACGGAAAGGTATGTAACGCCTTAACGGAAACTCGTTCATCTCAAAAGTGTTTCATCTGTGGTGCCACCCCCAAGACGATGAACGATGACCCCGCGAAGTTTAACAGCAATCAGGAACATTTTGGCTTTGGTTTATCTACACTTCATGCTTGGATTCGTTGCTGCTTTCAATGCCTTTTACATATCAGCTACAAGTTGAATATTAAGAAATGGCAGGCTAGAAGCGACGAAGACAAAGCTGATATATCAAGGTTCGTTCCGAAGAAATCAAGTTGAAATTCAAGAACGAGATGGGACTCATTGTAGATAAACCAAAGCCAGGATTTGGTTCTTTCAATGATGGAAACACAGCCCGTCGCTTTTTTTAGAATGCTGAGATGAGCGCTCAAATCACAGGGTTGGATGTTACTATTATCAAACAATTCGATGTTATTTTAAGGACATTGTCTTCTGGGTTCGAGATAAAATTAGTAGAATTTAATAAATTTTGTCTTGAAACTAGAAGACATTACCTTAGTCTCTATTCGTGGTACTATATGCCTGCTACTGTACATAAAATATTAGTACACAGTACTGAGGTCATCAAAGTGGCATTGCTTCCAATTGGGCAGCTTTCCGAAGAGGCTCAAGAAGCACGTAACAAAGATTACCGCAGATTTAGGGAGTACAACACCCGCAAGTGCTCACGTGTTGCCACGAATAGAGACTTGCTATCCATGTTAATAATAACATCTGACCCTTTGATCAATGGCCTTCGTCAGATTCCCCGAAAAAAGCCGGAAAAAATATGTGCAGAAGTATTAAAGTTAATTGTAAGCCCGACCATAGTAGCATCATCAGAAGATTTTGATGATGATTAGGTTTAGGTTAAGTTAGTTTGTACAGTAGGTATTTATTTATTTAATGCATTTTTGTTGTTTGTTTATTATTTTTAAATAAATTTTTCTGTTTTTATATATTTTTTTTGTTTTTTATTACAAAATCATACCAAAAACTATTAATAATGCCTCAATATGACTACTTATATATAAAAGCATCGTTAAATATCATAAAATAATATTGTCCACCTAGCATGTTCTACGCGGTACACTGTGGGTTGTCATAAATCGACGTTTGTTACCTACCAACTTACTTTTTCCCTTTAGACTACAAGACTAGAGTAGATAGCTTGAGGTTAGACAGATAAACGTGTCGAAACTCATGATCCAACAAGTAACAAAATATACATAGGCGGAGAGAATAAACAATGTGTCCAAGAATCGAGGAGTAAGTAGGTCTACTTTAAGACACCTACCTACTTGTACCAGGTAGAGAAGTAAATATACCAGTGCAACTGGTCCAAGCAGGTAGTCTCTTTCCTGGCAAGCCACGATAAGGAAATTATTCTCTATGTGCATTTGTTTAATGTAATGTAAATAATCTTCTCCTGAACGAAAAAAGACTAAGGGTTGATTTTTCCATCGCCTATTAACTTTTATTCGAGGAATAAAATTGTCGTTTGACAGTTTTTGTATAAAATAACCGACAAAATTTCAAAATTATTCCTGGATTAAAGTTATCAGATGATTGAAAAATCAGCCCTAAGCTTATTAAATTTTCCGGCCGATAGTTCGGTCGAGTTAAGAGTGCGGGGGCTCTATAAGAGCCAATTCAAGAACTCTTTTTTAAGAATGAAAGAATTGTAACTTTACAAATTAAGTTTGAGTACCAATAAATATTTTTAGTTTAGTGAATAATCTTATAGAATGTCCCTAAAAACAAAAGGAAACTTATTTTTTTATAATATACTTTATTACTTTGTACTAACTATTAACAGTTTAATACATTTTGTTCGAATACATCGAATTATAAGTATTTGTTCGAGCGATCTACTTCGTGTTCACAAATGAACATGCTCTTCGTATTACAATCTGTGTTGATCAGACGTCCGTTGAAGAACATTGAGCCGCACTCCTCATAATCGTTTCTGCTAGGCTGGTGGTTGTCGAACCAGACGTCGGCGTCTACATTCATTGGTGTTCCTGGAAAAGTTGTTGATAAATCAAACCAATTATCTAAACAGCAAGCGAGATTTCTGGGAGCTCTTTCTACTGACACAAAGATCCGAGGCGAGTTGTACCTACAGAGCAGCAAGCTCATCTGACACGGTGACGACGGCGCTGTCGGTGGACATGAAAAGTCAGGTCACAGCTATTTCCAACCGTCGATTTGCTAGAGGTTTTTATTATGAAGGTTCGTTGAGGGGGCTGGGAAGGCTACAAAATTTTTGTGGCAACTTTTGTGGTAGAAAATGTTTAAGTGGGAAATAAATTATTATTATTAAGAATTTCAAACTTATCTACGAAATATACATTGACAAATTAATTAAAAAGGAGTAGACCAGTGGTCATTTATAAAATAAAATGAAATTGTGTTCATTGCAGCAACTTTAAAAACAGCTTTGGGATATTTTTTTCACGAGTTAATTTTAAACTATATGTTAGTTTAAAATTGAAACCAATTCTAGCAACTGGTCGGCTACAACTTAATAGAACATCCCAAGGAAAAGGTTTAGTTTGTTCACAAATACGAGTTTAAGTCTTAAGCTTCATTTACTGCCGGTAAGAGAAGTTGTAAAGCGGGGTGTAGCTGCTGTATTTAAGTAAGTATTTACTGCTTTGTCTATGAAACTCATCTTTCAACATCCGAGGGAGATCGCTGTTGCTAAGCCACGAACTCACGTACCTCTAACTGTCTGCCAGCCTTCGTTGAATCTGTTATGAAAGCCCAGGTGATATATTCCTCTTTGGTAATACTCATCATTGGTGCATGATTTCGGCGTGGATTTTGTTAAATTCGCAACGTAATTCGCTTCCATTCGATTGCTGATCATTGCCAGGGAGGCATATTCTATTCGGCACGTTGCATATGCTTCGGTCCAGTTACGTGGAGTTGTGTGGAGCTTGTAGCACTTGCCAGTATCCTTATTGAAAGTGTAATCTGAAATTATAAAATATGTAATGTGTCTAGGTATAAATTGATGATAGACGATTTTTAAATATATTTACGCATAGTACAAAATGTATTTTAATAACAATATTAGTTAATTTTAAGTGTGATTCTTTTGAGAAACTTACATATCTCATCCGTGCATAGCCCTTTACAAAGCACGCGCCGCACGGTGGGCTGGAAATCGGCTTTCATAGACATAGGGATTTCAATTTGCAAGTGCCTGATTTTTTGCCGGATATCGCTTCTATTAGTCATTACTATGTACAAAAATGACACCCGAGTTAATTCTGCCCAAAAACGAAGGATATATAATTTTTTTACGAAAAATTTGTATGAAGCTAGTATGACAAATCGAATTATCTCCTAAACGGCATGTTTAACCGTAATATCCTTGGAGGTGGTCATAGTGCTAATAATTTATGATTTTTTGGTTGCCGATTTGACGAAAAATTTAATGCCGTTTTTTTTTTAAAAATCGTCAAAATATTTTTATTTATTTTTACATGTAAAACGATCCCTTTTAGTGTCCAAGTTAAAAGTTCGATATGTTATTAACCCAAATATTAAGAACACACAAAACAAAAAAAAATAATTAAAAAAATTGCTGTTTTTTGACACTAAGTAACATATAAAGTTATATTATATACAAAATAATTTAATTCAAGGAATTAATACTAAGCATTTGTAAAATAAAGTAAAATAAATAAAAAAAAAGACAAAATATCATTAAATATTACAAAAAAAAACCCAAACACACTCAAATACAAATTTACAAATATGTACATATATATTTTTTTTACAAATTTTCCTTATCACTCTCGTTATCAGACTCCAATTCTGAGTCAGCATCCAGATTGGATATGTCTAAAAACTCGAACTCAGTTTCCTGAAATTGAATTAAGTCGAGAGTTTCAGCAAAAAAGCTCTGCTTTTTCTTGGCATCTAACTTAGGCCTTTGTGCAGTTAGCAAAGGATCCGAAGAAACAACAAGCATATTTAAAATGTCTTGATTGGAATCCTGCCTACTTTTTTTCCGCGAATGATGTTCTCAAAACCTCCTAAAATCTTTGTTTCGAGACTCTGAGGCTTCTTCTGAGAGAGTCCCAATCGGCACAATATTATTTTTCTCGATTACGTCAGCCCCATGGATTAATAATTTATGAACGGTTGACGACATGTAGTACCAGTCGTATAATAATACGTACTTTTCTGCTGTTTTGCGGGCATAATCTATAAATTTTATTATATCGACCTGCTCTCCAGATGTAGCTTGTAAAATTACAGCAAATCTTTTAATGAGGTCTTCATCCAAACCGGTTATAGCTGCGGTTTTATTAGGAAACTCAAAGAATTTTCTTGCAGTATTCCCGTCATTGGTGGTTCCCGAGCCTTGTTTTACTATATCAATCAACAGATTGAGCTCATCTTTGGATTTATTTTGAATTATTTTTTTCCTTGTCTGTAGCATATCTTTGTGCTCATCACTTCTCGCTGCCCACCGTTTGAAGTCGAGCCTGTATGCAATGTGTAACAAACATTCCATACAATTTATACGGGCGTGTAGGGATGACAAGCCAAATTCATACATGTCAGAACACACAATTCTTGATGTTACAGCATCTAAGCGGTTCATTTCTGTAGGCTTTGCTAAGCACAGGTAGCACGATGCATTTGATCTAGCTTCAGAAAGGTAAGTGCAAACTTTAGCGTCGATCATCATCATCATTAGTTCACGAGTCACCCTATTATTATTATTGCACTCTGTGAGGATAAGGGCCTCAATGTCTTCATCCATTTGTTTTTTCAGCTCAAGAACAACTGTTTCACTCTCCTTTACAAAAGTAAACTGAACTGGACGACAATACAAAACTGAGCATGGTTTTGGGTTCGTCCATAAGATGTTGTCTCCATCTGTCAGTTTTAGTGGCACCAAGGAGGTCATGAAAATGCTCGAGTCATCTTCCTCACCCTCCATTTTCTGCTTGTATCGGCTTTGGTTAGAAGCACCATCAAATCCCCACTTGGATATCAGCTTCAACTGCTTGTTATGCTCTTCGTTAGAAAGGCTTTGAAGGATTCTTGTAACTGTGATATCAAGTAAAGCTTGAACTGTAATCCTAGCCGATGAATCAGTAACTGTCACTGATTGCTTCGGAGGGTAGCAATCAAGCTTAGTTTGTTGCACTTTATAGTAAGATGGATAAATATCCTTAGCACCTTCCCGAATGGCAGCCTCTCGCAACGTAATATATTGCCACTTTGAGAGTTTTAGCGAAAGAAGCAATCCAAGCGCCTTTTCTGGCGTAAATATGATTGTTTTCGCTGGTTTCTTAAGCGTTTCATTTAATTTAGCGGCTGCTTCAGGATTTTTCATCATGTATTCGATGACAGAGGCGATATCTCTATGCCCTTCTTCTTTTAAACGTGCTGCAGCTGCATATGCCAATTCACTGGAATCTTCGCCTGTGTGTTCATCAGATCTTCTCTTTTTTTGTTTACTTCCCAGATCTTCGAATGGTTTACGGGATCTTTTCGTCATTGTTCCAATGGACGTTGATGTCGACGGTTCTGGAGAGGCTGAGGGCGCTCTTGGTATCTCATCAACACTTGGTTCTTGATTAACTAAAGTTTGCACAAAACTCGGCCAATCAATATTTGCTCCCAACCAATTCTCGTACTTTCTCCTGAAATTATCAAGGAATCGGTTGGATTTCTGCCACCTTTGTAAAGCGGCTCGCGTAAATCTCCGACAAAATTCTTTGAGAACAACACGATCTTCGTCAGACAGGCAATCGCCTATGCGGGATACAACTGCACTGAACAATACTTCATGATCAAATGAAGTACTCTCACTTCGTAGAAGAACAAACAAGTCTAAATTGGTGATTAAACTTTCCATTCTAAGATTTTATAGTCGCAGATTTAGTGTTAGCAGTTACACAGTTGTGAACAAACTAAATTATAAAACAAAACTTTAGCCCTTTTATTGCAAAACGCCAATAATTAGGTAACTACCCTCATTAGTTATCTCCTCATTAGCTAATGAAAATTTATAATTGTCACTAACTATTCTTAGAACTCATAGCACTGCTAATTAACAAATTAGCTTACTTATCAGGAAAAGTTGAATATAATCCATAGTTGGCATTGTCGTGAGATATTGAAAATCATTAAATCACCTATAAAGACTCATTAGAAGACCTAATCAGTGTAGTTACTTAATCACTTCTTTTCGGACTCATTAGAAGAGTAAACAATTGGTAATTTGGTTGTATGAAAAGTTTTAAAACTCATGATGTGTTGATAAATATCTAGCTCAAACATAGTTGTCTACGTGTGGGTGTACTAAACCTCTGCCAACTCCTTCGGAAATACCTATATTTCCGAAGGACTCACTCCTAAGTGATGCTATTTTATGTAACGTGTAGTTAAAAGTCCGTGTTCTTCAACATAAACACTAAAAGGGATCGTTTTACATGTAAAAATAAATAAAAATATTTTGACGATTTTTAAAAAAAAACGGCATTAAATTTTTCGTCAAATCAGCAACCAAAAAATCATAAATAATTAGCACTATGACCACCTCCAAGGATATTACGGTTAAACATGCCGTTTAGGAGATAATTCGATTTTTCATACTAGCTTCATACAAATTTTTCGTAAAAAAATTATATTTCCTTCGTTTTTGGGCAGAATTAACTCGGGTGTCATTTTTGTTCATAGTAATGACTAATAGAAGCGATATCCGGCATAAAAACAAGCACTTGCAAATTGAAATCCCTATGTCTATGAAAGCCGATTTCCAGCCCACCGTGCGCCGTGCCGGTGAATAGCGTTAAGCCCATAAAGCCGCTGACAAGTTCATTAGTTAATAGTTTCATTGTATTTTACGCGATAATTTCAACTCCTTGCTTTGCGGTAGTGAACACAATACATAATTATGACGGTTTTTCAGGTAAGTTTAAAACGTGGAGCTAAGCGTTGCCTTACTTATACAAATTGTAACCTACCTAAATAAGGCATACTGCAGTTATAATTCCACTCTAGTGACTGGAGACTCTTCTTACAAATAAAGTAAGACTTGGAGTCACACAGGTAATCATTCATAGTGCCTAGTAGGCCCATGTGTACACAGTCCTCTTTCCCGCCAGAATTGTCCGGTTGATTTTTCTGCCATCTGACGTACACCTCAGTGATTGGCCTTTCTAAAAAAATATAAATTAATATTTGAAAATAATGTTAACAAAGCTGGTTTTGGTTATTTTGTAATTAAGGTTTTATAAAGGAGAAGCGAACAATTATTAAATTAAGGAGTCTCGGGTCTGATTTCAATGAAAACTAAAACGCTAAATTATAGAATAAAAAAACGAGTGTAAAAATACACTTAATGAAGCCATGAGTCACACATTCTTCACATTTTTTCTTAACCTAAACTGTCTCACTGCTGGGCAAAGGCATTCTTCACATTAGGGGTTAAGTATTCCGTTTATGGATGGATAAACGGAATAAGCCCACATTAGTCATTGTAAAAAAATTACCTCTCACTCAGTTTCATGCTTTTTTTATACGAAAACATGATGGCTTAAATCTATGCAGTTCAAAATATAAAAAAATCACCACTTTTTTTTTGACTTGGCATAGTGAATATTTATAATGCGTATTATTTATTTCGGCTGTAGGTATACGTACGGTCAACGGTCTCAAATAATCCTTTAGCCATTATGTCCGACAGCCCCACAAACACCCACGGTATGTTAGGCTGGGTTCTGTTCCAAAACGATATAACAGCGTTGGCTTCATCTTCGTTTTCTGCGTAGAACAAACTGGCTCCTTCCAGAGCACACATTCGCTTGGCATCAGCAAAACTCTGTGCTGTCGTGTGGACCTTGTAGAAACTCTCCTCTGATTCTATGTAAGTGTAGTCCTTGCGGAAAAACATTTTATCCCTTTGTCCATCTACAATACGGAAAATACACATATTGGAGAAAGGTAAACATTTTAGGACTACTAAAATCTTCAGAAAACAAAAAAAAACAACGGTCAAGTGCGAGTCGAACTCGCGCACCGATTGTTCCGTACGTAGTTTATCACTGGAAAAACATTTTTTTTTTGTAATGTAACTACAAATTTACGGTTTTAGGATTTTTTCCTTTACTTGTGCTACATGACATTGCTTCTTGCCAAATTTCATGATTCTAGGTTAACGGGAAGTACCCTATAAGTTTTGATTCTGGAACATAAACGCCCATATCTTTTAGCATTGACTTAGAAGTTTGTTTTTTTCACTGCTTCAGGGGATTGCAACCCTGAGTATTTGATATTTATTTCAACTTGATAACTCCACGCGTTCTTGCGAAAAAGGGTCTTATCCCAAACGGACAGACAGACGGACACCGAAGCTCGAAGTGATCCTAAAAGGGTTCTGTTTTTCCTTTTGAGGTACAGAACCCTAAAAAGATGCCAATGTACAGTTGTAACAAAACTAGTATAAGCTGGCCTCTTATTCTAATGAACTTGAACTACGCTAGGGTAGCTCAAGGTCAAAGTGTAACCACCAACATGCGGCCAGCTGTACCTACAATTCATTCCCTTTTATTTGCAAATACCGAATGCCTACTACAGAGGGCTATCCCTGCGTGATCGAATCAGAAATGAAGAGATCCGTAGAAGAACCAAGGTAACCGACATAGCCCGAAGAATTGCCAAACATAAGTGGCAGTGGGCAGGGCACATCGTTTGCAGAATAGATGGCCGATGGGGCCGAAAGGTTCTGGAGTGGCGACCGCGTACCGGAAGACGTAGCGTTGGAAGGCCTCCCCCACAAGGTGGACCGACAATCTTGTGAAGGCCGCAGGAACCCGTTGGATGCCAGAAACACAAAACCGGTCGAAGTGGAGGTGCTTGGGGAGGCCTATGTCCAGCAGTTGTCTTTCGGCTGAAATGATGATGATGAATGCCTACTACCTGCCATATACTGTCAAACAAAACAAAACGCCGCTAATGACAGAAACTAGAATTTGACAGAAATTTGTTATCTTCGGTATGACAAATTTGCAGTGGCAGTGGTGGCCCAGTGGTAGCGGCCTTACTTGTTACTTACTTACCTTACGCGACTTACGATTTGTAGGTCGTGGATTCGAACCAAAGCAGGCACTTCGCTTTGTGTAAAATATTTCATCACCACTGCTCTCAATATGGTGAAGAAAAATATCGTGAGAAAACCTTATCTTAGAACCAAATTCGAAGATATGTGATAACCCGCACTGGGCCCGCGGTGGTGGATTATGGCCCATTCCCTCTCACAGAGAGGAGGAGGCCTGTGTCCCAGTAGTGGGAACATTATAGGCTGTTTATACACATTTTATACTTCAGAAAGAGTTCCTAAAAAAAAAAATGTCTATAAAATGTGGTTGATTGATAATAAACTTAACAGAGGGTGTTTAAGTTTGCAGGGTAATCTTTGAGCGGTATACTTAAAAGTTTACAAAATGTAAAGAATTCCTAATGTTTAGAGTGTTTGTCTTATGAAAATGAAAAGCGACGAGTCCGCGTATCACCGGTCAGTTTCCCTCAGTCGTCAGTTTATTTAAGTCGCCAGTTTCGTTGATTAGTCAGTTTCACTGATTCGTCAGTTTTATCGATTAGACAGTTGCGTTAACTCGTCAGATTCCAGTGTTTGCCAGTTTTCGTCGATTCGTCAGTTTTATTCAATGCGTCAGCCAAAGTACAGTCGGTAGAAAACTGCACACACGACTGCTAATTTATATATAATTAAGATCTATTTGATAACTTTTAGCCATTTTTATGGAATATTATACAAACTCATTTCATGAAATTGTCGAACTGGTAATACTTTTATTGCAAGCGCTCTGACAGGATTCACGAGAATCCAACAAAACAATACAGACAAAAACAAAATAATACAGATGTATAACTAGTATGATAGATACGAATCTATCATACTTGTTATTAAATACATTTGTATTATTTTGTTTTTAAAATGATCAAAGAATCTCTTAGCTTCATTAAAAGTGAAAGAGGGCGAAGAGTCCTATTAAGAAACGGTCACCGCTATAACCATGCCCAAAATAATAAAAATGCCTACAAAGTCCTCACATTTACAAAATTAGAATTTGTTGTTGGAACGTTGTGGGAACAGGTCATCTTGTAAAGGTAGTGTAACCTTAAGTTCAGATGCCTCCGCAATTATAAGAGAAACTGTACATGCGTGTACTCCTGATTATAGTGCAAATGTCGTACAAAAAGCCATCGACGCATGCAAGTCGCGTGTACGCCAAGAGTACGGCAGTATACAGGCGATTTACGAAGACAGTGTAATTCATCTGAAGGCAGCAGACTCTGACTTTGTCGATGAGGTACCAACCTTCAATTCAATTAAAAATGTTCTTTACAAAGCTCGACGCAACGAATTAGGCGTTGAAATAACAACTTTCACGTCCGTAAAAGATGTCGTATTAACGGAAAAGCTATCAAAGGATTTTCTGTTATTCGATCAAGCTACAGATGACATTTTTTTTATTTTTATGACACCATTTGCATTGAAATTAGCTGCCGGCATTAAAGAAATATTTTGCCATGGTACATTTAAGTGCATTCCATCGCCATTTACACAGCTTTACTCAATCCATGCAGACATGGCTAGTACCGAAAACGAGACAAATGTTGTCCCTCTGGCTTATTGCCTTTTACCGGACAAAAAACAATCTACCTATTATCACGTTTTCAGCGTGTTACAATAAAAAATTCCCAACTTCAAACCCCAAAAAATACATGCCGACTGCAATTAATGCACTTGGGAGCAATTAATGCATTGGAGGCTGTATTTCCTTCAGCTCTCGTTGTGGGATGTTTCTTCCACTACCGACAATGCCTACTCCGAAAAGCAAAAGAGTTGGAAATAACAAAGAGTGTGGACGGCAGACGTTATGTTGGAACTATTTCTGCTTTGGCATACTTGCCAAAGGAGTTTATTCCTGATAGTTGGATGACCATTATAGAAAAAATGCCACAAGGTGTAAATTACGAGCAATATAACACATACGTCACGGATACCTGGATGAATACCTATATTAATTACTTAAGCTGTTTCCAAGAACGCCATCGCACTATAAACATGGTTGAGGCATAGCACAATCGGATAAACAAGAAAATTGGGCAAAGGAATCCCCATTTATACTATTTAATTAATGTTATTAAAAGGGGGGCTGTATTCATTGATTTCAAAATAAGACAAAAATCTATTTATATAAGCGAACGCAAAAGAAAAAAAAGATCTCTTAAGTTGGATGAACGTATCAAAAGCATTGATGGTGACCTTTTACAAGACGGACCCGAGAAAATTTACGTTTGGACATGTTTAAGTCGGTTAAGACTTATTAACATGAATAGAAATATGTTAAAAAGAATCAACTAATTGACATCCAAGATTAAAAGAAATGTTTTTAATTTCTTCGTTAATTGACTCTATTTTATTTTATTTGAATTTACGACTTATATTTAGATTTCAGTTAAGTAACGTTAGTAATGTTTAGTTAAGGAAAGTTACGTTTTTATTTTTGTTTATTATATATGTTATGTTCAAATTACTAACTGAAGTTTGATTTTAATATGGTTAGGTATTCCTAACACAAGCAGCTTGGATTATCCACAATACCTCGGTATGTGTTTATTCGACATTTAAAAACCTTTTCCCTTGAGTGTACCAAACTGACGAATCGACGAAAACTGGCAAACACTGGAAACTGACGAGTTAACGCAACTGTCTAATCGGTAAAACTGACGAATCAGTGAAACTGACTAATCAACGAAACTGGCGAATTAAATAAACTGACGACTGAGGGAAACTGGCCAGTGATACGCGGACTCGCTGCGCCCCGCGGTTTCACCCGCATAAGTGTCGATCCCGTAGGAATATCAGGATAAAAAGTAATCCAGGATTTCAGCTACCTTTACACCAAATTTTATCAAAATTGGTGCAGCCGTTTGTGCATAAAGAAGTAACAAACATACAAACACACTCAAAAACTTTCGCCTATAAAAACGTTAAAACACAACACTCACGTGAGAAATCAGGGTTCTACATCTGTACTACATCTACTCACAAATTATAGGTACAGGGTGAATTTTTACGACGGAAACTCAGGAAGAGTACCCACACTAGGTGTAGCTAATAGGAATCAAATAAGTATTGAGTCTCTAAAATCGAAATATAAAGTCACAAAATGCGAGCTTGGAGATCTGTTTAATCGTTTTCCCCTGAATTCCCATCTTCAAAAATCCCTCCAGAAACAAGGTGTTATTGAAATATCTGAAAACCTGAAATGGGATCATTGTACTAATAATTATGAACATCTTTTAATATGGGACCAAGCCTGAACCACACATTTATGTTCGCATAAATGTGTGGTTATTACATTGTGTAGGGAAAAGAGATCATAGAGCTTTTTAGTCAACTTTTTAGCCTATTAGAAAACTATTTCACTACTTATGTACCGTACTGTTTTTCAATGGAGCAAGAGCAGTGGTTAAAACTTACCTAAATTGGACTGCTGATTATTGCAGCTACAGTTCCGCTCGAGTGACGGAAAGGTCTTTTTGCAAATAAATGTAAACTTTGCATCACATCTGATATCATTAAAATTGCCGTTTTGGTGCAGTTGCAGACAGTCCTCATCGCCACTATTGTCCGGCTGATTGACAAAAAACTTGTTGTACACCTCGGAGATTGGCTTACCTAGAATACGAAACGTATAAATAAATTCAGAAAGTTAAAAGCCTCTCAGTTAACCCTTATTGCTAAACCAAAATAACTGGTATGTTTTTTTTTACTCAAAACTCAAAGCATTTATTTCAATTAAACCATTTACAGGCACTTTTGAATTGTCAAGAAGTCGGTCAGTCAGAAAATATGAAGCTAGCAAACTATAAAGCTCCAAAGCGTAGGATGAAGAAGAACGGGCAAGAAACTCCATGGACACTCTTTTAAATTATATTTTTACAAAAATATTAGTTACATCATTAATGTTTAATTTATAATTATATGTGATAACGATGTAAAAAAAAAGACGTTCCTACCTACGTATTAAAAGCGTCCATAGTACAGCAAATATTATTTATTAAAACAACAATCCAAAAATAGAATAATTAAAAATATGCCGAGGCAGCTAAGTGATGACCATCTCTAACTGACGGCGCCCGTTTACGAACATGACGCACAGATCAGCATCATTCAGCTCAACCATTTTGAAAGGAGCTGATTATTTGAAATTAGCACAAAACCAAAATTATACACTTACCATCAATGGTCTCATATACACCTTCAGTTATTATATCTGATATGCCCACAAACACAAATGGATATTGAGGCAGGGTACTGTTTTGGGACAGTCTCCAAAACGATATCACAGCATTGGCCTCATCATCGTTTTGTGGGTAGAATAAACTGGCTCCTTCCAGATCACACTCTCTCTTGGCATCACGCCAATTCTTCTCTGTCCTGTGGAACTTGTAGAAACTATCTACTGCTTCAATATAAGTGTAGTCTTTCCGGAAATACCCTTGATTATTGTGTCCATCTATAAAATTAATATTTATTAACCATTTAGTATTTTTTGGGCAAAGAAATCAGCATTGCCATACAACGTGGCGATGCGGACGAATTTTTTGATGCCTGTTTATTATTCCCCGCTCCCCCCTTTTATATACTTTTACATATTATTATTTTAAGACTGTTAGCTTTTTATTATGTAATTACATACTTAGGACCTTAATGTACCATGTTTTAAAACAAATAAATGTATATTTATAATATTTTATAAAATTTTATATTTCGTTGAATAGACAATGAAATAGAAAATGTTCATATTATAAAGTGGTATGTCTTTACTGAGGCATAACATTAGAGACAATAATTATAAATAAGAGGTGCTCGATATTTAATGCAAGTAAAAAAACGTCAACAACTCTGATACTCACTTGAGAAATCCAATAAAATGTATACAACCAGAAAGAAAAATAAGGTTTTAGAATACATTGCTGTTACTATACGTACGACATGTGTCTAAACTCTTGCAGCAGGCACGACCTTAAGTGAATGCTCACAATGAAGTGACGCTTACAATGAAGTGAGGCTTATATAGTGGAACTCATGTAGATACGCCTTATCACTGTTTTTGTTATTGAACTTATAACCATAGCAGGGAAGACCGGGGCTGGTGGACTAACTTTTGATTTCTTGGTCTATTACTATATCTTGTGTTTAAATATTTATACATAGGTATTAAAATTACTTTACTTGACACTATTAGATTAATAAAATAAATACAATAAAATTTCACTTTCGAATATGATAATTAATAAACCAAAAACCTGTCACCATTTCTAAACGGTGCTGCATGCTCGCCTGTGGTTAGGTTACCTCTCACTCGAGCTGACGATTTTTTGGCAGTTAGGCTGCCAGACCCGACCCTATAGGCAACCAGCCCCGGTCTCCCCTGTAACATATTTATTTATTATAATTTTTTATTGTTACTTAAAACGGTACAATTCCAATAACATTAATTAACATAGAATATAATAGAATAAAATACTCAGTAACAACAAACAATAGGAACATTTAATTGTTTAATAAACACAATTTCTAGCATTCTTATCCGAAACTTTCAGGTATCTTTATGACCCAAATTCATTGCTCTCAAGTGTACTATCGCAAGCGTATTTTTCGATAGCTTAGTGTCAAATTAGTGACTCATGGTACCGTTTTGTATGGCGACAGCTGAAAAACGTGCGTGACTATCGAATAGATTACGTTAGGTTTCTTTCCTATCGAAATCTGTAATGCTCATGGTAGGTACAAATTTTAATTCTCTCTGTGACCGCTAGAGGAGCGCTATACAATATTTCATATAATTATTTACGGAGACACTAGCGAATTTTGGCTGTGCAAACTCACGGTAGAGTTACTGAACGAGATGTCACCCACTTCGACTGCAGCAGTATTTCTCTGTTTCAGTTTCGTGGTACTCATTCTGTCAAACATAAAAATACGTCTTGTCGCTATTTTAGTGGCAGCTGCTGCGGTCGTCCCTCGACTGCATCTGCAGAAGCGTTTTCATATAGTGACATAGAAACCAGTAGTTTCGCTGCAGTCTGTTAAGGTGGAACTAGTCGCGAGCTCGAACTCACTGGTAGTCATGGCCAAAAAGTACACTGTCTCACCTGGCTTCGTGTCCGACAGTGATAGTATCAGTGATGAGCAGTTAGACGCTAGTCTACACGCACAACGTCTAGTTTTTAATCGATTACAAATAAAGTTTATTGAACTCTTCGATAACTGAGCTTTATCGGTACCGACTTTGTTTTGAAGATTTTACAGTTTTTTTATTACCTACTTATTTACACCCAAAGTTACGTTAAAATAGCAAGAAAAACGATTTTGTGTCGGCTCGTAACTTTTTATTTTACTATTCTGTTTCCGTACAGACAAAATTACTAATAAGACAAATGTCAAAACAGTGAAGTAATACTCTCCCGAAATTTGTAAGTATTGAAAAATATCGACTGCGATTGGGCAACTTCGTCGCTGTGGTTTGTGGTCTGCGGTCGCTTTCGGAAATGTCAGGGAGAAAATCGAAACTTCCTGTTTTTGGTCAAATCAACAATGTCAAAAATCAAGTGCTAGACATAAGTCTGAAATAAAAGCAAACGTTCTCTTTTTTACTTTAGCCTACATAATGCAGCCGCAGCAGCGTAAGTATTAATCTTTTGTATTGTGTGCCTTTTACATGGAAAATTAGAATAACAAAATTGTTACGTCACAACCCTGTGACGTAACAATTTTGTTGTTCTAATTTTTCATGCATTTTTAATTAAAGATACTCTCCAATAAAAAAACGTGTTGGCGATAAGCAACCTACCCGTATTAAATAATGCATAATTGGGTGTTTTATCGGTATGTCGGTTTGCTGGTGCCCGTTTCAAAATTTTTGTAAAATAGTGGTACTATTATTTATCCAATTTAATGATTATAATAAAACAATACAATGAAAAAGTAAAGTTTGTAATAATATTAACGTACAATCTTGTGGAGCACAACGTGCTTATTTTCTGCATTTTCATTCTAAAATAAAAGAAATAACCAAACAAATGATGGGGGCACCACTAGGCGGTCGGCGTCGCCTTAAGAATTGGGCTATCAAATACAAAAAGATTTTTCAAATCCGACTCTTAATTCCAGAGATTAACGCGTTCAAACAAACAAACTCTTCAGCTTTATATTATAAGACAGATAGATAAAACGTTTATTCAGTGCAACAAAAGACACAATACTGGTTATACAGGTACTTATTAAAAAAACATAAAAAAGGTGAAAAAGAAAACAAGGATTAAAAAGATAATTATGAAGATAGCATCATCTAACTAAAAGATCTGAGATTCGTCTAAAATAACTTGTTACTTTAAAATTGCAATATAAAATCGTGAGAAATATTATTAGTATCTTATAAAGTACCTAATCATGACTTGTTCCAAAACTCTTGAATCGTTGTTTGTGAAGCAGTCTTTTAAGTCACAAGTAAACAAGTCCTTACGGTCTATTACATCAGACAGTTAAAGAGTGGGGATACCTACTTCTATTACATAACAAATGTAGTTATGTATCTCTGCTTACGAGGGCTTGGAACTGGTACCAAAAGTACAGGGGGCATAAAAAGGACGCTTTAGCAGAATCACAAAACAATTCATATCACGCATTTTTTTCTGTATGACAGTTTTGAGTGGAGATTCGTAAAATGCTATTGGTACACCTCTGCCTAACCCTCCAGGGATATATAGGTGTGAAACTGCCAAACAGATGAATTGCGTGATATGAATTGTTTTATGATTCTGCCAAAGTGGTCTTTTTAGGCGACCAGGTTCTGCACCGGTACTTAGCGGGTTTGATACTATTGGTGTTAGGTATGCGGCCTCTACGCTTTCGTAGGCTGAATCGTAGAACCTCGTAGCACCGCGTCTACGAAGTAGTTACGGTTAAAGATATTTATTTTCTCAAAATAATTACAACTCACTTATAGAGAGAAAACATAAATAGGCTTAGAATAATGTTATCTGCCAGCAAGCGTAGATAAAAACAAAAATGCACCTTAAAACCAACATTACAATAAAACTTCGATTTAACATACATCGTTTTAGCATAACAAGTACAAAATATAAAAGTCTAAAAAAGGCAGGTTACACAAGAAACAACACAATTTTGAGCGGTGAGGGTATTTATTTATTTAATACTTCAAGCACAAAAATGTACAGAGGCGGACTTAATGCCATAGGCATTTTGTACCAGTCAACCTTTGGGTGATGCAGAGACAAACAATGGGGGTAGGGTGCAATTTAACAGCTGTTGCGTATTTACTAAGGCCCACGACACAGTGCAGAACATAAGCGATTTGTTAAATTGTTTTATGTTTTTATTTTACAGTTAATATTTGTACATAACGATTTTAAATATTTATGTAGACTATCATTGTTTATTTATTTTTGATCAATCGAAAGGCGGGGAAAGATCTTTTAATATATTTTTATTTTAAGTTTTCTTGTAAATGTGTGACAATTTGATTTCCTTTATGTCTTTAGGTAGCTTGTTGTATACAAGTTTGCCCCTTCATACATAATATTCCTCTTCCATATTTAGTCCTAGGCTGGGTTAAGCAGATGTCATTAGCTTGTCTTGTTGAAATTTTATATGTTTGTGCCCTTTTTGTAAATATTATCTGAGAATGTATATCTTTAGTTAGAATTTTTCTTACGAGTATGCTTGTGTTGTACTTATATATTTGAAAGAGATTCATAAGTTGTGTTTCTTTGTAGACTTTTTCAGTAGGGGTTAAATAGTTATACCTAAATAGTGTAAGTCTATTTGTGGCAATTTGTAGTATTTTTAGGTTCGATTTGACAGCAGTTCCCCAGACCTCAATCAAGTAATCCAAGTGCGATTTAACCAAGGAGTTATATATATATAGTATAACGCACATGTCTAGGAAGAGATCGCACCATACCACGGAGCGCACCTGTTAGTGATGTGAGCTTGTTTTTGATACTCTCTATATGTGGTTTCCACGTTAATTGATCATCAAGTATAAGACCAAGATATTTTTCTTGATGAACTCTCTTTAGTATTTGACCATCAATATGTAAGTTACTGTGCAGACCAATCTTTTTGTTTTTTGCTGCGAATATAATATAATTGGTTTTAGATACATTTATTGTCAGTAAGTTTGATTTAAGCCAAGTATGTAACAGGTTTAGATCATGACGTTGAGCTTGTTCGATAATTGAGCATACTGAGGTACCGGAGTAAAATAAACTCATGTCGTCAGCGTACAGCGCTACATCTCCCTTTAGACCGATTTCATGGATGCTATTTACGTAGATCAGAAATAATAATGGCCCGTGGATTGAGCCATGGGGGACTCCGTAGGTGATTTGACAAGGTCCACTTTGGACTTCACCGATTCTCACAATTTGATATCTGTTACTAAGGTATAATTTTAACATTTTAAAAGCGAATAATGAGATACCTAGATGATTTAGTTTTGACAAAAGTATATCGTGACTAACAGTATCAAAAGCTTTTTTTAAATCTACAAACATTCGCAGTGTTATTTTCTTACTATCAATATAGGATTTGATTTTTGTCACTAGATCGATTGCAGCTGTTACCGTGTTTGACTTTGGCCGAAACCCATATTGTTGCTAGTTCTATAATATTATAAGGAGATCATATTATTATTATTTTTTTCTTTTTTTTTTTGCATATGTCCAGCAGAGGACGTCTTTCGGCTGAAATGATGATATTATTTGATTTTTTGTAAATATGTCTGTTACGCTTTCACGCTAAAACGGCACAACGGGTTTTAATTGGCACGAGGGCTAGATTTGGACGTACTTTTTATCTCGTTATTCCCACAGGATTGAGACTTTTGCAGGGGAAACCGCGGGGCGCAACTAATATTAAATATTTTGTAACTAGCGACGCCGCCCCTGCTTCGCACGGGTACAATAGCGACTTGACAAAACATTTTCTGAGATTTCTGTGCCTATTATTATTTCTGTATCTGATTAAATGATGGTGAAAACGTGAAAACCGTATCAAAATCTTTTGTGCAGTTAAGAAGATCTAAGCGGACACGGAAAGCGAATTTTTTTGTACCATAGAAATTATGTAACGTAAACGCACCCATTACCGCCAGTTTAAGCGGAGTTCAGATTGATATCCAAAAATTAAGCACATTCTTAATATGTGGCTTCAATAAAAATAATTTTTCAAGTACTGAAATTATCGATTTTTTTAGTTATGTATAAGAACACATAATCAAAAAATTACTTAAAAAATTAAAAATTAAATAAAAGGAAAAGGGTCATGTCCCTATTACCGACTCAAAATATCGGGTGTGTGCCTAATACCGTTTATGTGACACCTAATACCGACCACTAAATAAATGGAACCGTTAAAGTTAAATAAAAATGCTCGTGTATATTGAACTGTTTATATAAATGCTTCAACACAGTACAGAATGCTATCAACACTTAGCAATTAAATGTATTCTTATAATAGTATATTCTTAACAGCGTTAAATCAATAAAAAATATCATATTTATACGAATTATGTTTAACAAATTACCAAAGGCCAGCATTGATTATACAAGAGTAAACTCCGCACCTGGGCCCCCCCGCTGACGCAGAGTCTCCGCCCCCAGCTGGTGGAGGTGGTAGTGAGCGCTCTGTTCCCTTCACGGGGGAGCATACTCCCCCGCCCATGGCTCCGCCAATTGCGGTGCCCGAAGCGGACCACGCGGACGACGACGACGACATCCCTGAAGTGACTGTGGTAGATCTGAGAGTGGCGGTAGGTAGGCTGAAGGCCAAAAATACCACCCCAGGGCCCGACGGCTTGCCAGGTAAAGCCTGGGCCCTGGCCTCGAGGTCTCTCGAACCCCGACTGGAGGCGCTCTTAAGCGCATGTATGGGGAGAGGCCAGGTTCCACTCCGTTGGAAGACGGGGAAGCTGGTCCTCATTCGGAAGCCAGGGCGCCCTGCGGACTCTCCGTCTGCATACCGGCCCATCGTGCTGCTCGACGAGGTCGGCAAGCTCTTTGAAAGAGTGATTGCGGGCCGCCTCGTCGGGCACCTGGTGAGGATGGGGCCGGATCTTGCGGATAGCCAGTTTGGCTTCCGCAAGGGGCGCTCGACGGTGGACGCCATCATGCGTGTGAGAGCCCTCACGACGGGGGACGCGGTGTCCCGGGGTGGGGTTGTCGTGGCAGTGTCACTCGACATCGCCAATGCGTTTAACACCTTGCCCTGGAGCTGCATTGGGGAGGCACTCCGGTATCACCGAGTGCCGACCTCCGTCGAGTAGTAGGGCCGACCTCCCTGATGGCGTCAGCGTGGTTTGCTACGCTCACGACACGCTGGTCCTGGCGCAGGGGAGGTCGCATCAGGCGGCAGCCGACGCGATGACACGAGGGGTTGCGATAGTCGTGGAGAGGATCCGGCAGTTGGGTCTCGAGGTGGCTCTGCACAAGTCCGAAGCCATGTCCTTTCATGGGCTTCGGAACGGGCCACCATCGGGATCCCAAGTAACGGTAGGAGGGGTTCACATCGGCGTCGAGACAACGATGAAATACCTGGGTCTCGTCCTCGACAGCCGGTGGAATTTCGTCGAGCATTTCCGACGTTTGGCCCCCAAACTGGAACGGGCCGGGGCCGCTTTCAAGTGGCTCTTGCCCAACCTGAGGGTGCCAAACGCTTCCTACCGGAGGCTTTAGGCGGGGGTCGTGCGGTCCATGGCCGTATATGGGGCCCCGGTGTGGGCGCGTTCACTGCGGCTACGAGCCGCCCACTATTTGAACGCGCCCCAAAAGGTGGTAGCCATACGGCTTATACGGGGTACCGCACGATCTCGGGCGAGGCGGCAAGCCTCCTTGCCGGACGGCCGCCATGGGATCTGGAGGCGATAGTCCTCGGGCGCCTGTATGAGTGACACGCGGAGGCACTACGCCGGGGGGAAAACCCGCTTCCGCGGCAATTCGCTGCGGAACGGACGGACCTTTGGCGCGATCTCATGGCGACATGGAACACAATGAGAGCGACGGTCGCAACCCAGCGCAGGGCACGCCACGATAGTGGCGATAAGGCCCCTCTTTGAAGAGTGACTAGAGAGGCGTCAAGGCGTCCTCACCTACCGCCTGACGCAGGTCCTCACCGGACACGAATGTTTCGGGAGGTTCCTGCACATCATCAGGCGGGAGTAAACGCCCGGGTGTCACCATTGCGAGGATCGCCCAGAGGACACGGTGGAGCATACGGTGGGGGTCTGTCCCGCTTGGGCAGAGCACCGCCGTGTCCTCGTAGAGAGACCTCTAGCGTCCGGCCCTGGTCCAAGCCATGGTCCGGGGCGAGAGGGAGTGGGAGGCAATCACCTCCTTCTGCGATGCAGTCATGCTAGCGAAGGAGGTGGCGGGATGGGCGAGGGAGAGAGCCACCCGTCCCAGCCGCCGCGGGAGACGCCCCGGGCGTCGGGAGCCGCGTGACGACTCCCGGCCACCGTAGGCGCAGGCCTGCGGATGGCGAGTAATGGGTAGCTCGCCGTCCGATCAGGACCAGGCCCGTGCCGGACGGCGCGTATGTGTTCCACGCGCGCCTCAAAGAGATGTCAGCATCGAAGGAGGGGCCCGTCAGGGCCGAAGCCTGCCGGGGCAGCGGGATTGTCCGAAAGGGTTACCGCTACCCCGGAATATAAAGGGATAAGGAAGGAACACGGATGGGTTTTAATCAGTAAGAGTCTGACACTCCCTTCCGCTCCACCCAGAGCGGGAGGGGTCATTTGATGATTTCCCATCCTTAAAAAAAAAGGGGTCCGTCGTAAATGTACAAGTAGATCGGTAATAGGTTTTCTTAAAGGAAATCGTAAAACCTATTACCGACCCAAGGGAATGTGTATGAATTGTGTAAATACATGTGATTTTTGTACATGTATATGATTTTAAGTAGTGCGGTTGCTGAAAATATTTAATAATAATGATATTTCAACTATAAAAATACACTATTTAAAAATTATACCTCCTTTATTCATCAAAATATGTACATAAGAACAAAGTTAGTGTATACGGCTACTAAAGCTCTTGAATATAAGGCGTTAATAGCTCAAATGTAAGTTAACATACTAAGGAACTGAGTTAGTATAGCCTCCTGCCTATTAATTTAAGCATTTTAACAAAAATCATGGCAAACAAAAGATACAACAAGTACTTATCAGCGACATGCGTCGACAATACGAATAAAATTGTGATTTTTGTTCCTATTACCGCCTATTTTTAATATTGAAAGTTAAGCAAAATAAAATAGTATCTCATTAAAATGAATCATTACTTGTGTTCCTGAAAGTATCAAAAATGCATCAAAAGAACTAGAAGTTACATTAAAATGCTTGACGATATAATCTTCTGCTAAACAAGAAACAAGAGTACTTACGCCATCGGGAATGCCACACTATGGAAAATGCACTAAGTTCGGCGTCCACGGACGAACTGAGCAATTATTATTTAAATCGTCGAGTTACGCACAGAAACAAGAGATGAACATTTGCAATACAAATACATCTACATTTTTTTTAAAGCAACCAATTTTGTAGCTTTAATACATGACATAAAAATGATAGTTTTCTGAATAGGGCGGTAATGAGCGCGGATTTTAACGGGTCGTTATTAGGTGCGTTTACGTTATCTATGTTTTATACCATGTATAGATTTGCGGACTTGTGTGAAATTTTCTCACGTATTTCTTTGATATATTTATGGTATCGCAACTGAAAAGTGCAACATGTGTTTTTAGGTAAATCCATACCACAGAAAATTTAATACTCTAGTATCCATACTAATATTATAAATGCGAAAGTGTGTCTGTCAGTTACCTTTTCACGCTTTTAAACCGCTGAACCGATTTAGATGAAATTTGGTATAGAGGTAGTTTCGAGTCCCGGAAAAGGACATAGGATAGTTTTTATCCCGATATTCCGACGGGAAACTTATGCGAGTGAAACCGCGGGGCGCTGATAGTCTTTTAATAAATTGTGGAAAAGTGCGTGTAGCGGTCAATTTATCTATACTTATAATAAATATGTAGAAGTGAAAATTCTGTACATAGAAAATATAAAAAAAATAAATAGCAGGGGGTGTTACTAGAACGAAACCGAACCCAAAAATGTGATTAAATTTTTTTTTGTCTGTCTGTCTGTTTGTTCAGGCATCACGCAAAAAGTACCGGTCCGATTACGATGAAACTTGGTATAATTATTCTTTAATATCCTGGGCACCACACTGGGTACTTTTTATCCCAGAAAAGTATATACAATAAAAAACAAACTTAATTTTGCGGTTCGATCCCTAGAACCGATTACTGTACCAACCGCAAATAATAAGTTTGTCGTAGGTTACGTCACCCGCACTGTAAATGTGAATTTGGCTTGCACCGTTCGCAGCACACGCGTTTATTTCTATAAGTCGTAGGTATACATTTTAATTTTAAAGTATGGGTAGTATATTTGATAGTGTACGTAGTGACCGTAGGTTATTTTATAAAACTGTTAGGTAGGATTAGTCATTCGTATAGATATTAGTTTTTAGGGATTTTGCTTATTTATTGAGTTTAGATTAGTTATCACCAGAAATAGGTTTATTTAGGTAGGTAGGTATTTTATTTTCTGTTATTGAGATTTTTTTAATTATTTAGGTGCTTAGGTTTATTTTTATAATCTAATATAAAATTCAAAGTTCTGTGATCCTGTCTGACTGATAATATCAATGCACAGCCTAAACCGCTGGTCATAGAGACATTAAATTTGGAGAGTGTGTTCTTTGTGAAGTGTATATAGGTTATCCACTAAGAAAGGGTTTTTCGAAATTCCACTCCTTAGAGGGTCAATGGGGGGAGGGTGAAAAATCACGCGGACGAAGTTGCGGGCAGAAGCTAGTTTTGAAATAAGTTTTCTCAGAGGTCAAACTTAATTGAATGATTGAATGATGTTGAGCAAAAGTTTGCAGACTAGGTACAGGCAGGATAACGATATCTCATATAAGTTATTTATAACTTATTTTGTTCTGGCTCGAAAACACCGCTAATGATTTCAGTAAACTTCGGAATATCCCATCATTATTTATCGTTGCTGCAATGTTACATCGTTTTTAAATAATAGGTTAGATTTTCCTGTGTTAACTTACTAATTGCGGGCAAGTTTCATTGCAATATTTTTCCTTATTATTGTACAGATCTAAATTTAATAACAAAAACTGTGATAAGACGCACTTTATAAGCAACCCATGTCGCACATACTGCAATCGACAAGACGCGTGTCGTTTATTATAACAATGTATTCTAAAACTTATAAAAGTTATTTATAACTTATTTTGTTCTGGCTCGAAAACACCGCTAATGATTTCAGTAAACTTCGGAATATCCCATCATTATTTATCGTTGCTGCAATGTTACATATCGTTTTTAAATAATAGGTTGGATTTACCTGTGTTAACTTACTAATTGCGGGCAAGTTTCATTGCAATATTTTTTCCTTATTATTGTACAGATCTAAATTTAATAACAAAAACTGTGATAAGACGCATTTTATAAGCAACCCATGTCGCACATATTGCAATCGACAAGACGCGTGTCGTTTATTATAAGAATGTATTCTAAAACTTTGTTAGTTTTTCTTGTAGTGTACCTACTTTTTCTCGGGTTCCACACGTGAGTTTTGGGTCGTAAAAAGCTCAACATATTATTACATTTGAATATTACTACTTGATAAGTACAATTCAACGATTTATTCTGGCTGGGGGCCTAAAAAGGCCACTTTGGCAGAATCATAAAACAATTCATATCACGCAATTTCATCTGTATGACAGTTTTGTATGGAGATACGTAAAATGCTATAGGTACACTTCTGCCTAACCCTTCAGGGATATACAGGTGTGAAACTGTCAAACAGATGAATTGCGTGATATGAATTTTTTATGATTCTGCCAAAGTGGCCTTTTTAGGCCCCCTGATCTCCTGAGCCCCAACCCGGCCTCCACACCCCCCTCCTCGATCCCCTGCTAGTTCTTCTTCCTACAAGACACCATCAAATAGGTGTTTTATTGTTTTGTATTAGGCCTGTGGACTGGTATGGTAACAATCGCCTAAAGCCGCGCCCACCATACGGTTTCAATGAGACCACTTTTTGTTGCTGTATTTTCATTTTCACTTTTACATAAACAATATTGTTAGGGTCGCCCCCTATTACATCGGACTTATATGTGGCGAATTGTGGGTTTACTATATCCTAACTCTTCGGTGATTACATATACGCACGAACGTGTACGTACGAACGAACAAAAACATGGTGAACACGAACATCGAACACTTTGTTCGCACGTGCGTACCACTAACGAACATCAAACACTGCATGTTCGTCAAAAATGTTGGTGGCGATCCAATTTGGTTGTTCTGTGCGCACGGTTAAAAAACAGTTCGAAGGGCTTCCAAGTTATCCTATCTGTGTCGATGGCACTTCCTTTCATTGGTAAATTCACAGCGAAATCACAGACTTTTTTAAATTTACCATGTGGTTGAAGTGAAACATAAGATTTACCGAGTTATTGTTAGAAACAAAAGTTAGGATTTACCGTAGTTCAAACTATTACAGATTTATTATAAAACAAAACATAGCGCACTACCTAATTCTATTTCTATAAACTATCTATGATTCGCATATAAATTATTCTATTCTATTTTAGTTGTAGATGGACAAAGAGCTAAAAAGTTTTTCCGGAAGGACTACAGTTAGAAGCTTTAGAGAGTTTCTATAAGATCCATGTGATACCACGGACTTGGGCTGATGCCAAGCGAGTTTGTGCTCTGGAAGGAGCCACTTTCTGGCACCCAGACAACGACGTTGAGGCACACGCAGTGATATCATTTTAGAACACTATCTAGTCCCATTTGGGGTGGGTCTATGTGGGGATGTCTGACATAATGGTTAAAAGACTGTTTGAGACCGTTGACGGTACGTAAAAATTATTGTATGTAGTATTTTTTTGTTTAGTATCACTTAAACCTACTTTTATATTTAAGATTCGTTCCAAATTGATTCTGTATTAGTTCCATTTATTCTTTGTTTGTTACATTTACTGTTATCGTACCGTATCTATTTCTATGAAAATCGGTGTAAAAAAAAACTTTATTTTATTTTTCTAGGCAAGTCAGTTTCAGAAGTATACAATTACTGGGTGTCGGGTCAGCCGAACAATTATGGCGGTAACCAGAGGGGCAATTCTCGTAATTTTAAGAACGTTTACAGTCTGATCTCAGTCTCAATCTGTCAAAAATACCTCGAATTTCCCTACATTTTGACAAGTTTTTGACATTTGTTGGTCGCTGAGATGAGACTGCGACTAGATTTTGAACGTTTAAATTACGAGAATTGGCCTTCAGGACTGTGTGTATATTTACAATGGCGGCCACCTGGATGATTGGGAATGTGACTATAAGTATTCTTTCATTTGCAAGAAGAGTCTTCAGTCACTAGAGTGGAATTATCAATGCAATAGTCCTTATTCAGGTAGGCTTTATAATCTTTGCTGGGAACGTACAACTACACTACATAAATTATAATTATGTATAAACATTACGAATGATAATTCGTCAACACAGAGATCTTAATAATTATTATTAAGAAGTGTTCGTCAATATCCGACCACCTAAAAGGTTCGTCGCTTCGCTAAGGTAGCATATTCACGAGCGAAACCATTAGTAAGTCATTGCAATGTTACTCTTATCTCGGTAAGGTAAGGTATAAATTAGAATAATTGCCAAAAAGCTTTACGAAACTGCAATCATTCTAATTTATACTTTATTATAATAAGATAAGAGGTATATTGATATAACTAAAAAATAAACCAGTGAATGTTGTTCTTTAGCCAGCATCTGCTGATTCGCGGTTTTTACCCAAGGACACGTTTCCCCAATGGCTATCGGTTCGATGGCTAATATATAAGTAGACCCTTGTCATCTATCTATGGGCTACTTCCCTGTTGTAGTTCCCTGTTGGATCTCTAATTCAATTTAATGCAAGTTATCCGTAAATACTTTCTCTGCCTCACGTCCCACGTTACTTGGGGTCGGCACAAAATATCTCTTCTTATATTTCCTGTTGGCCATCACGTCTTTTACTCGAAATATCATTCCTTGTATTAATTTATCCATCTATTACATGGTTATCTCTTTTCTTTCATTTATCAATATTTATATTCTTCGCTCTATTCAGCCACATGAGTTTCACCCATTCTTATCATATACTTATACCAGGATAAGCAATAATTTGCACAACAATTACAGATAGATATTTATTTTTTATTCAAAACTCATTTTTATTGGTGCGTGATGGCGTTCTTGGTATCAGATCAATCTCCTATCATCAGAATAGACATTATAACATTTATTATTTCAGATTACACTCTCAATGAATATAATGGCAAGTGCTACAAGCTCCATACAACTCCATTGAGCTGGTACGATTCATATGCCGTGTGCCAACTAGAACAATCTTACCTGGCGGTGATCAACAATAGACAGGAAGCGGATTACATTGCGAATTTAACAGAATCCATACCAAAACCTAGGGTCAAAGGAAACTACCAAAGAGGAATATATCACGTGGGCTTTCATAACAGATTCAACGAGGACTGGCAAACAGTTAAAGGTACGTGAGAGTGTATCTCCTTATGTAACTCCGTTCTCACACGGATGTAGTAAGAAGAGTTTCGTAGTCGGATCACTAAACACCTGCACGTATCCATTTCCAACTTGAGGGAAGTTATTGTGGATTCACATTCAATATAAAGAGAGAGTGAAGATACATAAAATGTTTAAATTCATATTTTAACGTATACAAACATTGTTTTACTAAAAATTTTTAACGTTCTATTATTTTTGATGCGTACCTACATTATTTTTATCTCACGAAGCGACGTGCGCTTTACTTGTGGTAAACAAGTCTAAAAACACGCTGTGAATGTGTGCGTCAAGATGAGTAGCGTCAGCATAACACACAAGATAGTACATGACACACACACACACACGCACGTTGGAAGTGTGTCTGTGTGTGTGTGTTTGCACACACACTTCACGCCAGATAATTTTATTCGAAGAATAATTTTGAATTTTTGATAGTTCTTCTATATAAATACTGTCTATTTTATTCCACGAATAAAAAATATCTGTTTATTGAAAAATCAGCCCTTAATCAATTAATACAATCAAATAATTCTAATATATTTATTTTCTAGGAACACCGATGGCCGACGACGCCTGGTGGGAGAACTACCAGCCTGGTGACAGTGATCAGTGCGGCTCAATGTTCTTCAACGGACGTCTGATTAACACAGATTGCGATATGAAGATTATGAAGAGCTTATTTCTTTGTGAACACGAACTTGCTCATTCATCCCTAGGGCTCGAAGAAAATATGAAATAATAGCTAAATTCATGTTTTACAAATAAGATTTGTTTTTTTTTATTACTAGCTGTGCCCGCGACTTGGTTCGCTTGGATGTTGGAAAACAATAATGTGTCGCTTAGGATAGGTGTAATTACCACTCCTTCATTGAAAAGGAAGAATCTTCTGATCTTGCCTGGGGTTCTTTACCACAACCCTTTCGATGTGATTTTTGAGAATATTTAAAAAATGAAAAAAAAAATGCCTGGTCGAAGCTCATTATCTGACCAAACAGCCATAATATGTCTATAAAATATCTTAACTTTGATTTGGTTAAGATATTTTAATTTTTTTGTGCTAAACATTAAATTAACTTGTAATTTTTGAAGCCCATCGGTTTTATAAAAATGTCTGTTCATTTGAAACTATAAATTATTGTGCATTTCAATTTAATCTGTAACCGAAAATCGAGGTTTTTCGAGCACCACGCATCTAGCAGAGGTCTTTCGAAGCTGCAAACTTGGTTTTACACTATTGGTATTTGGTATCTGATCTATCTTAACAACGTCCCAAAAAATCAGTACAATGCAATTTTTTGCGACATATCGCGATTTTTGTGTCTACAGTGACTGGCCTATAATAGCAGGTAAGTAGGTACCTATAGTTATATTAAAAAAGTGATTTTATATTTCAGAAACGGTTTTTTATTGTTTTGTGGTGAAACTTATTAGTTAAGTGTTTAATTTCCATAAAAACTATTTTGTAAAAAAATTGAGTCTACATTTTCTATGCGGAATTGATACCAGTATTGAATCTGGTATTCGTAACCCCTAATCGCGATTCTCTCCACGTTTGTCGAGATAAAATAATCAATCGTTTGAGTGCAAGTGCAAGGGCTGATTCAACAACATTGCGCAATATCAATATTGCGCAAACTTATTGTAAGTCTAGTATCGTAATTCGTAGTCTAAGTGCAAGAAGTGATTTCGTTGGTGCATATTATTATGATCATCGGACATAAATTTATCAAGTGTGTTTACCAAATGTTCGTCCAAAATGTAGCCAAACTATAAGGATAACATAACCTGTTTATAATCTTGTTTTTTTTTTATTAACTTGTATGCTAATACGAGAAAATATTAGTTGTTAAACAACTTTGAATTGACTAAACACGTCAGTTAGCGAGGTTCATAAATAAATGTAGCCAGTTTCCTAGTGCCTGGGGGGTGAATCACAGACAACAGGTAAGCTCTGGATGGAGAGTCTAGGAGCGCTAACCGGCCCCCATGTCAATGGTAACACTTGTACTACGAAAATCACGACATAAAGGTGCTGTCAATGATAAACTGCTACCTGCTAACTGGTTGACAGTACCTAATAGTATTCTCTTCACGGAGGTCCTTTTTCTGATGATGAATCTCGACAAAAAGCAGTAAAGGCATAATAAATATCTGCAGTATTCTTAAACATTATTTACTACAGAAATGCGCTGGTAGTAAAACAAAGTATATACAACATGTCCCAAAATTCAACGATAACCGGGCAACAGAGGGTGGTCCTGATCATGACTACTCGAGAAAAAAAAATGAAAAAAAAAAAACAAATAATTTTTGGGTAATTCCAAAGTGGACTGAAAGTAAAAAACTGAAAATTTTAAGGAAAAATTTTTATTGATATTTTTGCAAAAACGACTGGTATTCTGGGATTTTTAAGGGTTTTGGTGGATAGCAGTGTTACTTACGTTGCCGATACAAAAAAAAACCAGAAATGTTTGAAAAATTGGTCCCAAAAATAGTTTTTTTTTTTCATTATTTTTTCTCGAGTACCTAGTCATGAGCAGGTCCACCCTCTGGTGCCCGCTTATCGTTGCATTTTGGAACATGTTGTTTATGTCAATCAAAAGTAAAAACCAAAAGATAGCGAAAGCGTAAACAAAAGATATAAAAAGGTAAAATATCAAAAAGTAGAAAAAACTTGCGCAAGCATATTACATTTTATTGGTCTTGTTCACCGACTTTTAATCAATCGATTACATATTTAAACTGCACTTCATGTCAAATTATTTAAGGACATTTAACGTTATAGATATGTCGCAGCCAACTGGTTAAATTAGCCTTTAGAAGTATTGTTCGCCTCGCTTCGCTCTCTCGGCTTGATCACAGTTCTAACTTAATAGCTCATACTACCTCAGCGAAAATTCACTCTTTGCCTCGCTCGCACGATACTGCTCGCGGACTAAGTGTGAGCGAGACAGAGTGCGGTGCTGGGCGGCAGGCAGCGCCAATAGTTTAGGTTTTTGCTTTTTACGGCGAAAATAATTGTAATTAAAAAAAAAAAAAACATAGTCGCTGCTTTATAGTTAGTTTAGTTATTATACAAACTTTCCTGATCAAAGAAGTATTTTTTTTATACCAGCGGTTTATTGTTCAGTTTCGAGGTAACATTGGTTTTTTTTTCTATTGAGAAAATTTTCAAACATAGTACCTTACATTTATCCTCAACTTTACCATATATTTATTTCAAAATTAATGCTGCAGTATTTTCGACATAACGGAGGATCATGCTAAGCAATTTGAGGTAGTATAGGCGCTTAACCTAACCCATTTGGTCGGGATGCCCTGGCTTAGTTACTGTGACCAATTCGCCTCGCGCGTGATTGGTTACAGATTTCCAACCTAAACTGTAATTGAATATCATCCAGGCCGTTAGTTAAACGGCCGCCGTTTAGTTAAAAGGCTAGGCAGTTAACTGAAAGGCTAATTTAACGAGTTGGCTGCGACAGATATACAACTTAGGTAGGAGCTGTTTGAAACGCTAACTGGTAGGCATGCGTACCAAGGTTAACTAAGGGGGAAATCAGTTGAGTAAATATCGGTTAATATGAGTGTAACGAGACTTTACAGTCATTATAGTAAAAAAACCACACAATGGTTCAATGGTTCCCAAACAGCAGCAAACGGCAACGCGGCAGGCCCAGAATGAGATGGCGGGACGAACTAGACTCTTTCCACAAGGATTGGCGTAGAACAGCACTGGATAGGGATAAGTGGAATGAGGGAAGGCCTTTGTCCTTCAGTGGGACAGAAATGGCTGATAATAATAATTAGTAAAAATATATTAATCACACTATTTCAGGGCTACCAAATCGATCATCAAATTGTGAAGCAAGAGTGCCTACTTCGTGTTCACAGATAAAGAAGCATCTTGTGTTACAGCTGATATCGTTCAGCAGCCCGTCGTAGAACATTGATCCGCATTGCTCTCGGTTCTCGCCGTCTGGCTGGTTGTGACCCCAGGAGACGTAACCGGTGTCATCAAGCGGTGTGCCTGTAAACAAATAAGTTATCTGCTTAATAATAATAATCTTAAATTTACTGAAAAACAATGCACAGCCTAAACCACTGGATCTCGAAGCAATAATTTATCTTAGCAAGTAGAAATTTTGCACAGAATGATTTTCCTTATACTCGTATATAACGAAGGTACACTGACGAGCACTAACGAAAAATTCCTTCCCTACGGGGGTTAAATAAGGGATGAAAGTTTTTTGGAAGTTTGTGTATATTATGTGAGAAAAAATCGAAGACTGTGACCCTGACCCTGGCTCCCGATGTAGATTAGAGTCCATTTTCTCCATCAAAGTAGGCTTGAGCCAGGTCTAGTTAGTCATAGCGACTGTCGCAACCCAGCGCAGGGCACGCCACAATAGTGGCGATAAGGCCCCTCTTTGAGGAGTGGCTAGAGAGGCGTCACGGCGTCCTCACCTACCGCCTGACGCAGGTCCTTACCGGACACGGATGTTTCGGGAGGTTCCTGCACATCATCAGGCGGGAGGAAACGCCCGGGTGTCACCACTGCGAGGATCGCCCAGAGGACACGGTGGAGCATACGGTGCAGGTCTGCCCTGCTTGGGCGGAGCACCGCCGTGTTCTCGTAGAGGCGATCGGCAGCGGCGGCGACCTCACGCGTCTGGCTCTGGTTCAAACCATGTTCCGGAGCAAGAGGGAGTGGGAGGCAGTCACCTCCTTCTGCGAAGCAGTCATGCTAGCGAAGGAGGTGGCGGGATGGGCGAGGGAGAGAGCCTCGAGTGCCACCCGTCCCAGCCGCGGGAGTCCGATCAGGACCAGGCCCGTCAGGATGTCAGCATCTAAGGAGGGGCCCGTAAGGGCCGAAGCCTGCCGGGGCAGCGGGATTGTCCGAAAGGGTTACCGCTACCCCGGAATATATAGGGCTAAGGAAGGAACACGGATGGGTTTAGTCAGTAAGAGTCAGTCTGACACTCCCGCTCCACCCAGAGCGGGAGGGCGGGGGGGGGGGTCATTTAATGAATTCCCATGCATAAAAAAAAGGTCTAGTTAGTCATAGTCATTATGACGAAATTTATCAGGGAGATTTGCATTGCAGGAAAAAAATCGTCTCTTACCTTTCACTGCTTGCCAGCCGTCATTGAGTCTGTTATGGAAGCCCAAATGAATCGCTCCACTAAGGAAGTTTCCTGAGGCCTTGTTTTTCGTTTTAGTTTCCGTTAGCCTCACGAGAAAGTCTGCTTCTAACTGGCTGTTGATCACTGCTAGGTACGATTGTTCTGCGCTGCACACGGAGTAGGCATCGGTCCAGTTCAAGGCATTCTGGTGGAACTTGTAGCATCTGCCGATCTCCTCGTTGTAAACGTAATCTGTAATACATGTTATCTAATGATTGTGTTGTTCTGCAGAAAGGTCCGACCTGCGTGTATGACCAAAAGGCTAAATTCCCGTAATTAAAAACGTTCAAAGTCTCATTTCAGCAACCATTAATGTCATAAACTTGTAAAAAATGTAGGGAAATTAGAGGTATTTTTGACAGATTGAGACTGAAATCAGAGGGGCAATTCTCATAATTTTAAGAACGTTCACAGCCTGATGTGACATTTTTGACAAGTTTTTTACGTTGATTGTCGCTGAGATGAGATTACGACAGTATTTTGAAAGTTTTTAATTACGGGAATTAGCCATCAGATCTAATCAAATCAAATCAAACGTTTATTTGCTAGAAATACATTGATTGGTAAAGGTGATTGGTGGTCTTATAACCTAAGTGTCATTATATTCTGCCTGCAAGCAAGCGTGCAAATTTTATTAACTTTACATACATTTTTACTAAATTAATTTTAAAATATCTGATATTAATTAAGTCGTACCTAGTTAGTAGAAAACAACTAAAATAGCAAAATTATGCCACAGAACCAAAACAGAAATAACCTAAGTAGTACTGTTAATTAATATTCAAATAATTTTATACAATTTTACAGGATATCTGGCTTGTAGGATAAGCTGGATAGTCGGATATCGGCTGGCCGAATACCGGAAAGTTGTCAGATATCCGTTTAATTTCTAATTATAATAGGTACTGTTTAAAAAAGGAACCAGTAACACAAGGCATATATTAGATAAAAAAAATATGCATTTTTTGCAAGAATATGATACGAATATGCGGGGTCACATCAACAATATTTTGTCATAAACTGAAAGTAGGTAATCAATTTTCCTGTTATTGAGACGAAGCATTTTTACCTACGTAGGCAAATACAGACTGACCAGTGGCAGATTTCAAAGTTTGAACAGATATAATTTTTGTACGTTAGAGTGGCGCGGGAGGCGCCGTTGAAAGCATAAGCTCTGCGAATTTTTTTAGCTGCCATGGAGTGGAGGTCTGGAGTGCACCGTGCTTTTGCCATCGAGGCGTACATTTCAAGTGGATTTTCGCTTACTGAAACACGTTACGATATTCGTCGATTACGGATGGACCATCGATCAACCTTATTTAGTTACCTTCTTATTATTTAAATCCTGGCTTATTCTGTTCTGAACCCTTCAATTGCGTGATTTACGTAGTCGAGAAGGCTAACTTTTTAAACATCTGCAGCAATGGATTAGGAATTTTCTTCAAAATCTGACGGATTGCAATTGTAAGTGGCACGTAACTGGGGTCACAGAACATATATTTGGAAACATCATATTTATCAACTTAACCCACCTAAATTAGGTATGTCGCACTGTTGGTTCCATTCTAAGGAGAGGAGACTCTTCTTGCATATAAAAGGGTTCTTCTTAAAGCATCCGTCATCGTTAAGGGTTCCGTCTCTTCTAAGGATGACGCAATCCTCAACACCACCGGCATCGTTGGGTTCGCCAGGACCCCAGTTGTTGTACACGTCTGATACAGGGTGACCTGAAAACGATGATAATTATTATCATTACTAAAGCGGTTTGGTCAAAAATGTTGTACTTATTTTCTCCAAGCTTAAACCGTTATACTTCTTATCCACATGTAGTTAGTGTATTGTATAGCAAGCAATAGATAGTTTTTTTTTTTTTTTTTCTTAGTAACTTTGTAATTCAAAACTAAGGAATAGGTCGACAGTTCACTAGTGAATAGATTTTATGCATTCTAGATGTAAAACTTGGCAAAATACCTAGTTTCTTTAGAAGGCGAAGATTTCTCTAAATATTAAACGTAAGGTTATATTAAGGACACTTAATTGACACTAACAAGATCACTATTAAATCAAACAAAACTGACTTATTGACTGTACGAATAACTTCAATAAGTTTATCATACAACCAATGTGTTGTGTATTAATGTTGTAAAACCGAGATAGTGTAAAAGTGCACTAATTAATAGAATTTTCTAAACATAGCTCCAGGGGGGCCTACCAGCATCTCTTATAGCAGTTTTGTTTTAATCTTCTGTATGGGAGATAGTACTATCCGATAGTATACGTCCATTATTAGCTCCATCTCTTTCATGCTATTGCTCTGAAGTATAATATAATTCAAATAATTCTGATAACGGAGGTTGTGATACGATCCCTGAACTCTAACGTGGGATTGGAGATTGTATGCGAACGAAACCGCGAACGACGAGAATAATAAAATATTATAAGTATTCTTACCGTGTATGGTTTCAAAAACCCCTTTAACCACTAAATCCGATATTCCCACATACACCCAAACGAAGGGCTGGGTGGAATTCCAAAACGATAACACAGCATGGGCCTCACTGTCGTTTTCTGGATAGAACAAACTGGCTCCTTCCAGAGCACACACTCGCTTGGCGTCAGCCCAAGATTTATGTAACGTGTGGATCTTATAGAAACTCTCCGTTGCTTCTATGTATGTGTAGTCCTTCCGGAAAAACTTTTTATCCCTTTGTCCATCTATTAATTAAAAAAAAATGATAATTAGGCAGTTTATTTCACACAATGAAAAAGACATCTCACTTTATTCACTCTTAAGGCGTTCATCGCTAAATAAATCAGTTTTTATTTACATATATTAGCAACTTAATTGCGAATCAGTTCCAATCACAATCCAGATTAGATTTAAAAAAATGTTAATATCAAAATAATTACTTACATGAATAATCCGACAAGAAGTTCACTAAAATAAATATGAGCAAAGTATTCGAAAACATCTTATTTAAAGATAATACACGCGTGTTGAACCGCGCCACGCAAACATGCATATGAGGATACTCAGCAGATAGCAGATTCTCCGACAGACTACATAATTTGCATAAAGTGGGCATGCGTAAGCAATATATCTGTAGACGTAGGTATAATTAGATAAGTTTTATCAAATATGGTTAATTATATTTTATTAATATTTTTAAACAGGAAAATATAAGTGTATGACTAACTTCGAGTTCAGCTGATTCATAATTTCATATCAACTCATCAGTCAAGGTAACAGAGTTTATAAAAATTTGGTTTTTAGTGGCCTCTCGTCCAAACGGTGTCCGATTGCTTTTAAGAGGACTAAAAACCTACAATCATAAACTTTTTGTAGTGCGAGTGATTGTTCTAAAGGTTACATTTAATAAAATCGTAGCGAAGTCAAAACTGAACATTGAATATTTTTGACAAAAGTAATACACGCACAGTAAGTATATTTGTATAAATTTGTATAAACACGCCTCTCGCTCACATTTACCTACATCATAGTATGCCGACCGGCCGCCATTACGTGATACGACAGCGTCAATCGTCAGTCACGCACACATAGATCGGTATGGGGCTTCACTTTCGATATGCGTGGCGCGGAGTCCATCTTTTTTTTTATAAGTCTATGCATAGATCTAGCAAATATTAGATTCATATTATTAAACTTTTATGTAGGCTGATTTGACATCCAAGACACCATCCTCCGCCCCTTGACGGGCACGTTTTTATTCCCTCTATCGTCTTTCTGAGCCCTATTAAAACCAATGAAATTGGTCAAAAACAGTCTTTTGTCCTATCGTCTAGTCGTCTGTCACCTAAGGGGTGAATTATACAGGGCCCTAGTGAGAACGGGCTCTAAATGATATGATGCGATTCAATTACTACATATTAGCAAACAGAACTCTACAGACGATCACTTATTTTTAGTTCTAAAGTGGTTAAAATTTGGTGCGCATTAGGAATTTCGTATTAATTATTTCTATGCGGATGGTGTTTAAAACACGGATTAGCTATTTATGCAAACATCTATATTCTAAATATTGAAAATAGTAATGGCGGGAAGTTTTCAATAGGAAGTTCCTTCCTTCAAAAACTTCACTGCCAGCACTCGAAGTAGCTTCACTCGGTGTTGCCAACATTAGTATCTGCAGTTTTATTAGTATTTAAATTAAAACAGTCAATTCTAGAACTTTTTTTCAGTCTAAAAAACTTTACTAATATTGTGTAATAAAGGTTGTTTTATTA
The DNA here is from genome assembly GCA_963669345.1 of Gortyna flavago. Lineage (NCBI taxonomy): Eukaryota > Metazoa > Arthropoda > Insecta > Lepidoptera > Noctuidae > Gortyna > Gortyna flavago. Next base: position 7,300,609 of record OY770132.1, read on the forward strand.
ATAGGAAACATAATATTTTATTTACTTTATTACTTTGTTAACAATAACAAACAATAATTTTATTAATGATTGAATTTTATGTATGAATTCGAGCTGTCTACTTCGTGTTCACAAATGAACAAGCTCTTTGTTTTACAATCTGTGTTGATCAGACTACCGGTGTAGAACATTGAGCCGCACTCCTCATATTGGTTTCCGTCAGGTTGGTTGTTGTCGAACCAGGCGTCGGCATCTACATTTAGTGGTGTTCCTGGAAAAAAATATTGATAAACCAATAATCATAATAATGAAGAAAAATTATTTATTCTGCACAAACAAGACGGACAGAGGCCAGCACATCAAGCTACCCCAATCTGTAAAATTTTCCCAATTGAATATGAACCCTAATCCTTTGCAGTAAAGTTGAAATTCTATCAAAGAAATTTGACAGATTGGGGTAGGTTGATGTGCTGGCTTCTGTACATTAAAAAAAAAAAAAAACATAATATACACACATACAAAGTAGCCAAAAGCCTAATTTGTATGTTTGTATTTTTTATGTATAGTCTCGATATTGTCGGACGATATGGTTGTCGTCCGAGCTGATGATATGACATAGACGTGTCGGTGTTGTTATCGTCGCAGTGTGCAAACGGCTATTTATGTCACTTTTAATAGTAATTTCGTTAGTTCCAGTCAGAGCCACAGCGTAAGTTAAGCTTGACTTCTGCACTAAGCAAAGTTCATTCTCGTCTATTATCGTGGATGTCAGAACGTAATAACGGTTGTTTTGACACATTTGGGGGCCTAAAAAGGCCACTTTGGCAGATTCATAAAACAATTCATATCACGCAATTTCATCTGTATGACAGTTTTGTATGGAGATTCGTAAAATGCTATAGGTAAATCTCTGCCTAACCCTTCAGGGATATATAGGTGTGAAACTGTCAAACAGATGAATTGCGTGATTTGAATTATTTTATGATTCAGCCAGTGGCCTTTTTAGACCCCCTGGTTGTACAGACGCTAGCACATCAAGCTACCCGAAACTCTCAAATTTTTGCAATCAGCTTTGTACCTTATTGCTTTAGCGATAAAGTTGAAAATCTATTAAATATTTTTGACAGATTGTAGTAGCTTGATGTGCTGGCGTCTGCACATGAAGTAGACCACAAAATAGTTGTAAAGCGCATATCGCTGCTGTATTGATTTAGTGCTTTTACAGCGGGAACCCTCTTTCAACATCCGAGGGAGATCGCTGTTGCTAAGCCACGAACTCACGAGTCACGTACCCTTAACTGTCTGCCAGCCTTTGTTGAATCTGTTATGAAAGCCCAGGTGATATATTCCTCTCTGGTATTGCTCACTGATCTGTGGTTTTGGTGTCGATTTCGTTAACTTCGCAAGATAATTCGCTTCCATTCGATTGCAGATCACTGCCAGGGAGGTATACTCTATTCGGCACATTGCATATGCTTCGGTCCAGGTACGTGGAGTTGTGTGGAGCTTGTAGCACTTGCCAGTATTCTTATTGAAAGTGTAATCTGAAATTATAAAATATTTTAGGTATGTGTCTATTTAATGATCGAAGATTTAAATATATATTTATGCGTGACTTAATATCTTTATTTTTATTTATAAATACTGTTGGGCAAATGTATTCTAACAACAACATTAATTAATTCTAAGTTTGATTCTTCTGAGAATCTCCTACATGTACTCCCCTTACACAGCGCTATTCACAGTTTGGCTTTTTATTATATTGTACGTGATAATGTTATACATAGGCTGTCAAAAACTCCTTGTTCTGTTCTGGTCCTCATATGCTGCTTGCATACAAAGGTCCTTCAGGTAAGTTAAAAAAAAAACAGAGCTTACCAAGCAATGCGTTGCCTTAATTAAAAATATTATAACCTACCTAAATTAGGCATATTGCAGTAATCATTCCATTCCAGTGTATGGAGACTTTTCTTACAAATAAAGTAAGACTTGGGGTCACACAGGTAATCATTCATGGTGCCAAGTAGGTCCATGTGTACACAGTCCTCTATACCGCCAGAATTGTCCGGTTGAAATTTCTGCCATCTACTGTACACCTCAGTGATTGGCCTTCCTGAAAGTTATAAAAAAACATTAAATTTACTGGTTCCTATTTATACTTACTCTCATTTATGTTTAAACAGGGGCCGATTTCAATGAAAACTGAAACGGTAAAGAATATAGTTAAAACGGGATCAGTAACATTGTTCACAGTAGTAATTGCAAACATTTTCCGGTATTGAAATGGCTTACAATTATATTTACATATATGATTTATTAGTACACACAAAAATAAGGGCAAAATTAAATGATAAAACATATTTGAAGAAAATACAAGGAACATGCAAAAATAAACTATTTTTTAAGAAATTAAGGGGATGTAAATATAAATTTAATGAAAACAGCTATAAAATTGTATATCAACACTTTAAAATAATAATACATCTATAATTTAATATTATCACTTTAAAAATAATGGTTTGCACTATCTATAACTAACTGTGTCGAAAACAGTTAGTTTCTGAACGCATATTAAAATGTCCACGAAGGGGACGGGCGGACGGCACATTATTTTTAAAGTGCGTTTATATATTCCTCGAAATTAAGTGCCTGTTACTATGAGCCACTTTTAATCAAATAAGGAACATGAAAATTGCGGCGTTTGTCTTAAGGTTGCACCAAATGGGAGTCTAGCTCAGCATGTGTCAGGTACCTGAAGCTGACATTCTGCTGAATCCCTGCAGTAAAGTTTTGCATTGGGAAACGTTATTTTTCGATGATGTAATTATGTATTTGATAATTTGATTAAATCAATAGTTATGTGTATATTGTATAAATAAATAATCTCATAATAATATTAAATAAAGGTAGATAGTTAAACTAAAATTCGTTCCCAAAAAAATTGGCAAAATGAATAATTAAATGCGTTGATTTCGGCTTGGTGACACCTTTTTACACCCTGCAGGTATATATACGTACGATCAACGGTCTCAAACAGTCCTTCAGCCATTATGTCTGACAGCCCCACAAACACCCACGGTATGTTAGGCTGGGTTCTGTTCCAAAACGATATAACAGCGTTGGCTTCATCTTTGTCTTCTGCGTAGAACAAGCTGGCTCCTTCCAGAGCACACATTCGCTTGGCATCAGCAAAACTCTGTGCTGTCGTGTGGACCTTGTAGAAACTCTCCTCTGATTCTATGTAAGTGTAGTCCTTGCGGAAAAACTTTTTATCCCTTTGTCCATCTACAAAATGGAAAATAGACATATTTGAGAACGATAAACATTTTTAGGACTACTAACGTCTTCTGATGTACCTACCTATAAAAAAAGGATACAAATAATTTTTTTTCTAAAAACCTTACCTACCTACTACCTGCCTAATATTATTAAACAACCAAACCTGCATTTTGAAGAGTACATCAACAAAATAATCCACTTACTTGCGGACTACTGTGCCAATACAAAAGAAAAATGCCATCCGTCTATTCTCCAGATAAAAGTTATCTGTCGATTGAAAACCCAGAGCTAACTAAGAACGCTAAGAAGAAGGAGCGCTAAGTAAATATTTTAAGTACTAAGGGTGAATTTCGTGATGTTTAAAGGATTTTTGTCTTAGGGATGGGATGTAGTTGAAAAGCGAAAATAAGTTTGCTGAGGAAGATTATACTGCGTTGCTTAAAAGATCGGATGCTATATATAAAAGATGTGTGATATATATATATAACACATCTTTAATTCAACAACGAAACACGAGCCTCAAGTTCAAACATCAACCCTATTGCGGTTAAAAGAGGGAATAAAGTTTATAAGGGTGAATTTTACGGTGTGGGTTGGAAAGTTGTAATTACCACCTACTAGAGTGTTGGCGGCATCTAAGGGGAGATATTTTTGCGAAATATTTTCAAAACATAATAATCGTGAACACAATTAATAAGTAGATAATAAGATACCACATAAGAGGGTTTTTAAAGTCTTAAATACATAATTATAAAAATATCTACGACTCAAAAGGTACTCACATGAGAAATCCGATAAAAAGTACACTACAAGAAATACTGACGAAGTTTTGGAAAACATTGTTGTAACAATACGACATGCGTCTCTTGGAACAGACAGAACACTATCTGAACGCTTACAATAAAGTGAGGCTTATAAAGCGAGAGTTAGCGCTCCGAAGATATCGCCTGTCTCATAAATTCTCCCTTAAAGGGTGAATTTTTGAAACGGGACTTCAGCCAAGAACTAAATAAACGTAGGTACCTATAACCAGCTTTAACATTTTCAATAAGAATCAAATGCTGGAAATAAAATATTAGATTTATTTTCGTTGGATCCCACTTTTGAATCCCAGTTTACTTAAATGAAGGCAAGCGTATATTTCTTATTTGCTTTTGTTTATTTGGTGCAAGCGTGTGGGTGCCGCAATAAATGGCTTAAAAACAAAGCGCCTGAATTGCTTATATATAGGGCACCCCCGCCTAAATTGCTTATTGCTTATAGGGTATGGACGACGGCTTATAGGCCGTCGCTTGCAGCAAGGGACAGGCTGGACCGGAATTATTTAGGGACGAAATTTAAAGCTACAGGCTCAGCGGCGCGGGCTGTCTCGGACAAGGGTCGGGGCGGACATGGACTGGGGCATCACGGCGGGCCTCGGCGGCGAGGACAGAAGGACGGCAGTCGGGATTTTTACTTCCTAAAAGTACTGGTGACGTAATCGGGATGAAATTTTGACAGTTGTTTCATATGAAAACTGTCAAATCTCAATTTTATTCCTCGAATAAAAGTTATCTAGCGATGGAAAAATCAGCCCTTAATCATTTATAGTAATAGATTTTTACAAGTTAAGAATGTTATTTTTTGTAAACAGTATACCTAATATCTATTCAAATAAGGTATTTCAACATCGAACCGTCCACGCTTCATAAATGTGACAGATGCTATTATCCAACAAACAATATTATAATACATAAAAATGAATTATCTAACACACACGTAAAGGCACTGCACGGGATCAGCATGCCTCAACTTGAGCCTTGCTGGATTCTTTGAACTATAAATCTCAATACTTCAACGCACACTTTATTATAAGAATCAGTTACAAAAGCATCATAAAAATTCAGCATGTACCTATATTGTTTATCGCTCCTAAGATGTAGAGGTGACTGAACTCTTCAATTAAAAAAACCTTTTGGCGATAAATAATCTACCTACATTAATTAACGCATAATTTGAAGTTTTATCTGTTTCTCGGTTTGTTTATGCACGTTGATTCTGAAACTACTGGATATTAACAAAGTGGGGGGTTACCATGCTCTCAACATTGTACGGGGAGCGGTTTGGGTCAAGGTCAAAATGTTACATAAAATTAAGAGACCAATTTTCAACTTTAAGTAAGTATAGCCCAGGTTCGCATGGGCACTTTTCTAACGCGGCGAGAAATAATTGCTTTTTAAGAACGTTTAGGCCGTACGGCTTTTCATACAAACTTTCAAGCCGTTGTTTTTCGAAATGAATGAACCGATTTTAATGAAACTTCATACGCATAAGCAGGATACAAAGGTCTAAAAAGTTAGCAGAGAATATTTTCGAAATGTCTTATTTAAAAAAGAAAACTGGAAATCTCTGTTTCTATGGAAACTTTAAAATCGGTCTAATTTGGCTGTAACACAATTTTTAGAAAATGTTCTCTGCTAACTTTTTAGACCTTTGTATCCTGCTTATGCGTATAAAGTTTCATTAAAATCCGTTCATTCATTTCGAAAAACAAGAGCTTGAAAGTTTGTATGAAATGCCGTACGGCGTAAACGCTCTTAAGGCAAAAAGGGAACCCTTATAATTTAGTAATGTCCGTATGTCACACAGCCATTTTACTCGGAGACTATTTCACTATATCGATGAAGATTAGAATCATGGTGAAAACTTTGCTATTTAAGTCAGTAGTTTTGATACAGGGATGATATTTTTTTTCAGTTTTGATATAGGGATGATACCTTTGTTTTTTATTGTTTTTTAGAGAAATACTATGAATAACATCCTTATTTTTGCGGTAAATAAAACCATTAGGTACTTACTGTGCATGCGTACATAGTCATCTCAACTACGGAGCCTTCACTGGGCGTAATCCGACATGCACTAGGCCGGTTTTCTAATGCCTTTAGCAGTGCGTTCGAATAAGTATTCAAAATAATGATTCTCGTGCAGTGATAACGTACCATGGATCATCAATTAATAGCGATAACTAATTGCAAAATGATTTTCTTTATTGTCTCCTAGGCAATAGATGTCCTTTAAAGTAGTTTACATCTATCAAAATAAAGATTATAACGGCCCAGGATAACCAGGAGGCCCCGGCGATAGGTTATCATACTAATAGTTCAGCAGCTTCAATATCATCAAGATTGTGCCGGAATATAGCAGTTCGTCGTGGTACGACAGGCTCCCCTGACATCATCTGTCTCCAGAAGACACACGCCACGACTGGCCTCTATTAAACAAGCTTGTAATACAGGTCAGTGCACGCCACGCAACCATTGATGCGACCCTCCGCTGAAGTGACAGTAATCAGCCAGTTTCAGTCTTATCCGACCTCTTCGGTGATTCCACCAGAACACAAAGACCACGCAGTAGTAGAGGTAAAACTAGGTTGCGAAATGAACGTACCACTTTGATCTTCTGAATATTTTATCGCTTTGCAAAATAAAGCAGCTCCTCGAAGTCAGATTGTTTACCAAACTGACTTTTCATACATGTTACATTTGTAAGTCAAATGTCGTATTCTTATTGATCAGCTGATATAGGTACCTACAGTCGGCCATTTTTCCTTATAGTACTGTTATAGTAGGGTTCTGGATTTCATAACTTTATAGTACGTTTAAAGAATATTTTAGAGCTAAAATGCGTTTATTATGAATAACAATTTTTGTTGACAACGAGACTTTTGCAAGCCTTTAGATGTTCGATAACTTTTTATGGATAAGACCGTAGGACTTTAATGGCTTGCTTTAGATTAGGTTTACATGACATAAGTATAATTTTACTATTTGTTCGATTATCGAATTTCCTCTACGGCTATATTTGAGCTGTCTACTTCATGTTCACAAATGAAGAAGCTCTTCGTATCACAGTTCACAATGTTCAGACGTCCTGTGTAGAACATAGAGCCGCAGTGCTCACGGTCATCTCCTACCGGCTGACGGTTGTCCCACCAGGTACTGGCATCTACAGTCATCGGTGTCCCTGAAAAACGAAATTATAAGCCAAATAGTCTAAGTAATCAACGACAATAACTTTATAACAGAGGTAAGTACTTCAATATTATGATCACTAACATTAACAACATTGTGCATGAAAGTTAATTGGGATATCTAAAGTTTCGAGTTATTTAAATTGCAACAAGTGTATTCCAGACAAAGAATTAATTGAGATTTGCATCAGAGCTTTTTAGGGTTCCGTACCCAAAGGGTAAAAACGGGACCCTATTACTAAGACTCCACACTGTTCGTCTGTCTGTCTGTCACCAGGCTGTATCTCATGAACCGTGATAGCTAGACAGTTGAAATTTTCACAGAATGTGGATTAAATATTCTATGGTGGTACGGGACTCTTCGTGGCCGGTTTTTTTTTTAAATTATTATTTGACTGCGGCTTCGGCTGTGCAACTCCGTGCTGAACAACACACTCGCATACCTCTTACTGTCTGCCAGCCTTCGTGTAATCTGTTATGGAAGCCCATATGATATATTCCTCTGAAGTAGTCCCCTCCGACTCTTCGATTCGATGCGGACTCCGTTAAGTAAGCAAGAAAATCCGCTTCCAACTGATTATTGATCACAGCCAGGTAGGATTGTTCCGCGCGACACACGGCGTGTGCCTCCATCCAGTTCAATGGCGTTGAGTGCACCTTGTAACATTTGCCAATATCCTCATAAAAAGTGTAATCTGAAAAAAAAAGCAATAGTAGGTAAACGAATTAAATGTTCTAAGAAGCTTACGAAAAATTACAGCTCTGGCCAAAGTGAAGCGAATCCCGCGCGAATTCGCTCGCGCCGATTGTTTCAACTTAGGAACTTGTATGGAGGTGTTTAAACTACCGTGCATAGTCGCGTGACTTTCTTATAAAGGAAGCACGCTCGGGTTTTTTGTCAGTGACGTGTGATCAGAGTTGTACTTATACCTAGTACCGTCTTTTCCATACAGAAAAAGTCGGGGGACCCCCGTCAGAAACGAAGTTCCTTACGCGATACTAGCACGAACACTGCCGCACACACACACACACTCATATACTCGCGTTAATAGAAAGAGAGAGAGAAAAACTCGCATGGAGGGGCCATGAGCACAGCGCTTTTTCCTTACCAGTCAACTTCTACCGTCAGCATTGAAATATTGTCTGAAGTAATACGTAGAATAAAGTCCGAAACACAAAAATAGACTCGAAAATTAGCTGTAATTGTGTGTGCTTTCTATATTATATGCACTGTAACTCTATTCTGCTCACAGACAGAATTTTGCAATGAAAACTGCCTTTGCACCATTTGGAAATCCGTAGGTAAGGGATTAAATACAGAGATTAAAACATACCTAAATTGGACATATTGCAGGGATTATTCCACTCTAGTGAGACGAGGTTCTTCTTGCAAATGAAGTAAGACTTTCCGTCACATGGGAAGTCATTAATGTTTCCTTGTAGGTTCAAGTGCACACAGTCCTCGTTACCGCCCAAATCGTTCGGCTCACCTCGCTGCCATTGGTTATACACCTCAAAAGCAGATTTTCCTGGAAATATGAAATATATCTACATTAAAAAGATTAAGGCCCAATTAACTGGTATGTTTACATGAACATTTAATTTAATTCATGCCCAGTTTTCTAGGTAAGCATGTATTTTAAAACAGTCCTCAGCGTTCATGGAAAATGGAACGAATACAGAATTAATTTAAAAAGTAGATCTATTTGTTCATTAGAAACATAATAAAAATTAGAAACATACCATCAACGGTCTCAAATACTCCTTCAGATAACATGTCTGACATCCCAACAAACGCCCATGGGACATTAGGCTGGATACTCTTCCAAAATGATATCACAGCGTTGGCTTCATCTCTGTTGTCTGGGTAGAAAAAACTAGCTCCTTCCAGAGCACACACTCGCTTGGCCTCAGCCCAAGTCTGTCGAGACGTGTGGATCTTATAGAAACCCTCCGTTGTTTCTATATAACTGTAGTCCTCACGGAAAAACTTTTTATATCTTTGTCCATCTACGAATAAGAAAATAGTCATAACATTTATTTAAATTTTTGTCCTGACCCCACGATTTTAACTGAAATATGTAGTATACTGATATACGAGCGATTGTTTAGTTACCATGCATAAAATAAACGATACAATACTCACGTGCGAAATTCGATAAGAAGTACACTACAAAAAATAGTAACAAAGTTTTAGAAAACATTGTTGATATGCGTGGTGTGATATTATGCATGTGCGACAGACACAACAATTATATACGACCGCTTGCAATTAAGTGAAGCTTATTTAATTTCTTCATATCGCCTTAATAGGTTCAGAAGTTCAGAGTGACATCATTGAAATGTTTTTGTAAACAATCTCTTGCAAATCGGTTTGTCCCAAAGTGAGAGGTCATCTGCAAAACTATAAATATGCACCTTGCAACTTGACCCGATTTGACTTCAACCTGTAAATGCCCTAATTATTATATTTTCCAGTTATGCCTGGATGGCCCAGTGTTAAGGCCTCGCCTCATGCACGAGATTGTGGGTTAAATGCGGACAAGTACCAATGTGACTTTTTCAATTCATATGCACTTTCTGAGTTTATCTTGGACATTTCCGACATCGGTGATGAAAAACATTGTGATGAGACCTGAACTTATATAAAGTTAACGCCGACCTCATATAGATGTCGTCGTTTCCGAACTTTTATCTGAAGAATACCTAAATGTTTTGACGTTTGACATAATTTCTATACAAAAATTGTCGAACCGCTATATTTATTCCTGAGATAAACGTTATCTGAATATTGAAAAATCTGCCCCTAGTTTAATTATTAACTATAAAATTTGCTTCATACCTAATTGAGTTCATTGCGGAAGCAGCTATTTAAAAATGAATTTTAAGTCGCAGCAGGAGGCCGTAAATTAAGAAACTTCTAACATTTGTTACAAAATGGCGGTAGACCTGTGAGGTCTTTTTTTTTCTTCATGGCAACTGGGGGTCTACTCCCTAAGCACGAAGTCCGTCGTTTCGGCCTTCGTTACGGGCGTTTCCTACTCCCTATGCCCTACGGACGGATGATTCGTTCGGGGCCCGAGCGAAGAATGAATGACAACGCGATTTGATAGTTGTCCCTACTCCCGATGTGTTTTAGCCCGACCGAACAATTAAAGTTGACACTGGTTTTGACGGATATTTATGTCAGTTGATACGACATCAAAATAGTTCTCGTGCTGTCGACGAAAGTTACCAATTTAAAAGAATTCAAACTAAGTATGACTGCTTTTTTAAATATTAAAGAAGCTTTACATCAATTTGAGCGTGCCTAAACCCGTACAGAATTAGCGTGCGCGATAACGATTAGATTTTCTAATTAAATCTGACTATTTTTAATCGCGACTAAAAAGGTGTGGAATAAAATTAGTTGGCACACCAACAAAAACAGTACTGTATCTTTTTTCTTTTATTTGCTTATATCTCGAAAACGGTGTGTCCTATCGTAAAAATAATGAAAATTTCGACCCCCTTTATAAAGCCCGTAAACCCCTAAAACTCAACACGTAGGTAATAATTTTTCATATAAAAATTAAATATCTTCTAAAAACAAAATAAAATATTTTCCACGTGGTGTCGCGATTATCAAATTCGATTTAGTTGTGTCAAAATTATTTTTAAATGTAGAGAGGTATTTTTTTTTCTTCTGGCTGACAGTCGCCACCTAACTAAAGAAGAAGAACTGAAGAAGAAATGTGGTGTTTATACAAAGAAATACTGTAATAATATCGTTTTGACAGTGAGTATCACTGTGAGCGCGTTCACGAGCGTTTCGAATTGTTGACAGTTCTTAGCTGTCATAATCGTAATAACTAAATCGTTTAAATGTGGTCATTTTCTAACGACAAAAGTATTAATTTTTGTTTAATAAGCTAGAAAACTACAAAATAAGTAAACCGGTAATCGACCGGTAAAATAGTGCAACTTATCGCCATGCGTCGTTCGTTCACGAATATTGTCTATGATTCCGTTTGGAACTGATGAGTCCGAAATCGTTAGGGAGTAGGGTTTACACCGTCGTATCGGGCTACTGTCGGACGGGCCGACGGACGGACGGACGGAGTTAGGGAGTAGACCCCCTGAGCCGATGTCGACTATTCTGCCAGCGTCAAAACTAGTGCGGTCTATTCTATTCTATTTTTCTTTATGGCAATGGTGCCGATATCGACAATTCTGCCAATGTCAGATGTGATATGAGAAAACGTGGTGGTTTTTAGAATTACAACAACAAAAAAAAAAAAAATCCATCTGTCTGTCGGTTGTCACTGTCAAGTAATGTCATTTTTAATAAGGAAGTGTCACTGTTTTGACAAGTGGCGAGTGGGGTGAGCACATTGAGATAGGAGAAACATGGAGATGCCCTATTCTACTATAGAAATAATGGTTATACAAATATCTATCATATCGACACACACATGTCAAAAAGCGTTCTGTTTCTTTTTAACTAATCAAGAGCTGCATATGAAAAGAGAGACATCTAAATCTTTGTCAAGTACAAAATTTGGCAACACTTTTGTGTGACGTCAATATCATGTCTATGTGTGACGGGCCGCCTTGTTGAGTGCCGAGTTTTATGAATGGTTTTGTGGTACATGTGCTGTCAAACGGTTGATTGCTCAAAATATTGTTATTGTTTTCGAGAGAAATACGTCTAGAAACTAGGTGTTTTGGTGTCCATTAATAGGAAAATCATGCCCTCGTGTTGTATAAAACAGTGTGGTGCGAGAAAAAACAAAAAGAACCCTACGAAAGGCTGCCATCTTTAGTGCCCGATTTGTGTATACACGCTAATTTTGTAGGTATGCTCAGTCCATAGGTTTATTTAGTCATTGGGTGAGCATGGTGTCAGTGAGGATAACCTCGCAACCTCCATCCTTTTACATCGTGGATAATCGTGAATTTTGCGATTTTAAAAGTTCGTGAAATAATTACGGAGGATGACCGCTATTTGATCGTGGTATTATTTCCTGTTTTTCTGAAGGTGCACGAGGAGGAAGGCTTGCTCGAGGGTAGCATTCCTGTTTCCTCCCCGTCATATATTTAACTACTTACAATATTTACCTATAAGTAGGTACTAAAAACCATTAAAGTTCGCTGTCACTTTGGACGTAAAACGGAACAACCTAAGAGTGAAGTTGTACATTATTTGTGGTAAAATATAATAAAATGTATGTAAATAATTCGAATTTCAACTTTAGGATTTATTATCTCAAAAACTAGTGCGCAGTGTGAAATTTTAGGAAAGTGTTTTACATAAATACCATGTATATGCTGTAAAATTGTGTAAATGTTGCAACTGCAGAGGTCACGTTGCAATATCTAGGTACATTGACATGGTACCGTCCTATGGTACCGTCATCGTTCCTGACGTGTTTAGTCTGTTCAAAGTTGTTCATCAACTAATATTTTTCCTCGTTATTAACATACAAGTTAATAAAAAATAAAATAAGATAGTAAACAGGTTATGTTATCCTCATGCTTTGGCTACATTTGCGGACGAACATTCGGTGTCGCAATATCACTATAAAAACTTTGTGTTCGATCATCGACCATGTTCATATGTACACATTCCCATTCTGCACTTATATTTCGCACAAAGTCAAAAGGAAGAGACCGTGGCGTTATATTTCGTACATAATTAATTAAAATGCACTATGCAAAAATGATTTCCTACATTTATTTGTAAATAAAATTATAGTCGTCTTTTTTGGAACGATGTTCTTTAACGCCGCTTGCGGGAGATGACTTGTAGAAATAGTCACGTAACGAATAAGCGTTATGCTCCCTCCACGAGACTTTCTTTTCTTGAGAATGTAAATTAATCTATCAATGCGACAATAAATTCCCTTTGTTCCCATTTGCAATATAGATTGCGGGACGGATGAGCTGGATAGGTTCCGTCAAAACTGGAAGGAGGACGCGTGGCCTCGCGAAAGATGAAAGGAGTGGACGGAGGCCTTTGCTCAAGAGTGGGACAGCGTAGGCTAATAAAAAAAAATATATAGTGAGAACAAATTCTAGAAACACGTATTCGTTTGTATGAAACTGATGAGTGTCAAGAACGCATTCTCTCACCGGCCGAACTAATTACAGCCCCGTTGCGCCATTTGCAGTGACATGTTTTTGTTTTATCATACCCGAAAGTGAAATTTAATCTCGCATCATAGGTACTTTTTGTTTTGAAGTCTACTTTATGGTAGACTACTTTTCTAGTAACAAAAAAGTTTACTAAACACTCGTGGACCATATAAAACAAATATTTTTAAATCGAACTCAGCGTTTAAGTTAGTGCGTTTGGGGCTCGTCAAATAACTTTTTGCTTGCGGGGCAGGTTGGCTGGAAAAGTTTGTCACTTAGTTATTTTTGTCAAAATAAGCGTTATGCGGTGGCAAAAACGTTTGAAATCTATATAAATAAAATTCAAAGTCCTGACTGACTGATATATCAACGCACAGCCTAAACCGCTGGTCCTAGAGACATGAAATTTGGGGGGTGTGTTCTTTGTGAAGAGTAGGTATCTACTAAGAAAGGGTTTTTCGACATTCCACCCGTAAGAGGGTGAATGGGGGAGGGTGAAATTTCACGCGGACGAAGTCGCGGGCATAAGCTAGTGCATTGTAAAACTTTAAATATACAAACCTGAAGAAATTAGAGAAAAGAGAAAAACAAGACAATGATGCGAAAAATGGGACTGTCAATAATTATTAAAAAGTTAATATTTTTGTTTTAAACATTCTTACTTTAGAATGTGTTTAAGTTGGGTAGCTTTTTGTGGCTTATTGAACAGAAATATTGTTTCATTTGATCATGCCTTCTTGATAAACTAGTTGTGTAATGTAATTATGTAATGTAACCCCAGATGTCGCTAGCCAGCCCAAGCCCGCCGCGCGCCGAGCCAAGACAAGCCGCTACGTCACTTCCCCACTACGTGAGCCTTGCCTTACCAAGTTCTGAGCCAGAGGGGGTGAAGTAGCCGCCAGCCAGCGAGTCATCTATAAAAGCCCGTAGCGATGATTTTGTGTGGTCACTTAATAACAATAATTGTAAGGGAAAACTCTGCCCGAATAAAAGTATAAATCAATTTGTTTAATTTTACCATCTGCCGTTATAGTAAATAAATAATTGAGGAACGTTTTTACAAAACGATACATCGTAAAATATTTTTTTTTTCAATAAATCGGTAATTTCATTTAATATACCCTTATAAATAAATAAATAAATTACATTATTGAAAAAGTCATTATTTTACGATGTATCGTTTTGTAAAAACTCTCCTCAATTACTTAATAACTGTATTATTAGTTGACCTACCCTATTACTAAGATTTATTGTTCTGTAAAAACCAGTAAATAACAATTATTACGATACATTATTACGCTAATAGTGTCACTATCAAATAATTTTAATCATCATTCTCCTGCCCTTGTTAAATTTATTTGGGGTCGGCGCAAAATATATTTTTCTTTCATACTTCTTCTCTATTAGTCCACAATCACTATAATAGCTATTATTCTATCACTCACTCTTTTAACATCCACCACACATTTTTTGAACTCACTGTCCAAAACTGTATCCACAACATTTGCCATCGCTTCCACAGCAATAAAATTTTTATATATCCTTCTATCTCTCTAGCCTTCGTACCCTTCCACTTCCGACTCTTGCAGACACGCTATGTTCAGTCGTCGCCTTTTCAAAACATGTACTAGTTCCCAGCTTCCTCTTCTATTTATCGTACCTAGGTACATTCCAGCTCGCACGCCTCAATCCAACTTCTTGCTCGTCTCACGTCGCTCCCGCCCGTTCTGGTGCGACAACTTCAAAAGTCATTTATATACTATGTTAAAAACCAGACCAATCAGCCAGCCCCGGTCTCCCCTATTTATGGCAGCGCCGCGAAGGACATTCGCGCCCGAGGACACCGTGAACATTCGCCGAAGCCGATCGACAGTGTGGCCGCAGTGTTAATTTGGATTTAGCAGCTGGCGGACAATCATAAAATCCTACTGCGTATGTTTATCCGGCGCGGTTCAAGCAAGCCGTATGTCGCATAAAATGTTTTCGAAAACTTTGCTAATCTTTCTCATTGTGAACTTAGTGTTGGATTCATGTAAGTATAAGTAATATATTTATAACACTAACGTTTAATCTCACTTTTAAAAGCCATGACTAACTTAGCGCTTCATTTATTTATTTATTTAATACTTTAAGCACATAAATGTACAAAGGCGGGCTTAACGCCATAGGCATTCCTTTACATGGATGGACCTATAAATAATATGAGGTAGTAACTAGGTAGGTATGTATGTTATTTTTCATAACAAGTCGATGGCAATCTATATACAGCATGTTATCGTAATCGCAAAAGGTATTCGCTAGACGGTTCTAACCGATGACATTGGCTTTTTCATTTCGTAAATCAATTTATCTTTACTACATTCACAGATGGACAAAGAGCTAAAAAGTTTTTCCGAAGTGACTACACCTATATAGAAACCGAAGAGAGTTTCTATAAGATCCACACGGTACCACTGACATGGGCTGAGGCCAAGCGAGTGTGTGCTCTTGAAGGAGCCATCTTCTGGCACCCAGGCAATGTTGATGAAGCACGTGCAGTGATATCGCTTTGGAACAAAGTTAAGCCTAAACTCAAGTGGATGTACGTGGGCCTGTCAGACATATTGGTTGAAGGAGTATTTGAGACAGTTGACGGTACGTATTATAGTTATAGCATTTTGTATATTTTTCATTCTAATGAAAAATACCTCAACATGAGTTGAACTCTTGTCTCAACAGTTAGCTCAACCACTGAACCAATCGTAATGATTTTTGACAAAGACATAGCCTGGCACCTGAAGAAGGACATACTTATGCTACTTTTAATCCTTATAGATTGTTAGGAAATCTTCGTATTTATATAGAAATACAGGCGAAGTGCTACAAGCACTTCGTCGGAGCAGGATTTCTTCAAAAAATTTCAACCCTTAGTTTTCAAAAATAATGCTTACGATCTTTATTATTAACTTACATAAAATATTCGGGCCAAGGGCCAACAGCCAAGTTAATAGATCAAAGGAATAATATTTTTCATATAAACTGGATACCCACTTTTTATCCCCACAGAGGTGGAATTTAAAAAAATCGGTTGGTTCATTTCCATATTTTGAGCTAATCTAGCAAGAAAATCCTCCCTTTAAAAATTTAACAAACCCTTTTTGCCCCGTAAAGAGTGGATTTATAAAAACCCAAAACATTTTCTTTTCGGTCCAAAGTATTGATACTGAGTTTTGTATTAATCAGACTGCGTTAAAAATTCTTCCCTTCAAACTATACTACCCCAGAAACCCCCGATAAGGGATAATTTTGGAAAAATAATAATGATTAACTGTATAACTTATTTAGGCAAGTATTTGTGCCAAGTTTCAAGTTTATTAACCAAAGGAGTAAGATTTTTCATACAAACAAAATCCCTATTTACCCCCTTACAAATTGAATTTCCAAAAACCCCTTCTAACTCGCCTTTATTATAAAACGAAGCATAATTAATATACATCAAATCTTTTCATTTTGTTATTACTTTATCGTGTTTAGATACCAATTCCTATAACCTATTTAAGAACGATATTTTTATAGTGTTTCTTGTTTTTAGGAAAGCCAGTCACAGAGGTGTACAGCAACTGGGCGAGAAATGAGCCAAACAATGCTGGTGGTATAGAGGACTGTGTGCAGATTGACAAAGAAGGCAACTTGAATGATTGCGAGTGTGACAGATTGTATAACTTCATTTGCAAGAAGAGTCTCAAGTTACTTGAGTGGAACCACAAATGCAACATGCCTTATTTAGGTAGGTTATTATCTCTAGTATGCGGACGCACTACATACCTACAGTTTTCTTATGTTTGTTTAATTCCAAAATCGTATATACTATTATTGCATTAATAGTATAAAAAAAAAACCGGTCAAGTGCGAGTCGGACTCGCCCACCGAGGGTTCCGAACTAGGTATGTACTTAACTAATTTACGGTTTCCGGATGTTTTCCTTTACTTGTGCTACATGACATTACTTCTTGCCTTTCATGGTTGTTGGTCAACGGGATGTAACCTATAGGTTTTGATTCCCTGGCGAGTGTCAAAACGGTAGATAAACGCACGTATCTTTTGATTTCGTTGACTAGTTTGAATTTTTCACTGCTTCAAGGGATTGCAGCCCTGAGTATCCTACTTCCTACTAATCCTACTATCCTACTAATATCCTACTATCCTACTTCCTACTATCCTACTTCCTACTAATCCTACTAATATCCTACTATCCTACTTCCTACTATCCTACTAGTAATATTGTAATATTATAAATGCGAAAGTTTGTGAGGATGGATGTTTGTTACTCTTTCACGCAAAAACTACTAAACGGATTTGGATGAAATTTGGTACACAGATAATTGATAACCCGGATTGACACATAGGATACTTTTTATCCTGATATTGATACGGGATCGAAACTTATGCGGGTGAAACCGCGGGGCGCAGCTAGTTTGATAATAATTTCAACTTGACAACTCCACGAGTTCCTGAGAAAAAGGGTCTTAACAGACGGACAACGAAAATATAAGGGTTCCGTTTTTCATTTCAAGGTACGGAACTCTAAAGAGTGTCAAATGAGCGTTTAGGTACCTACATTGCAATGTCGATAGGTACGGTACTGTAAAAAAGTAATTCTTACAGCGCGCTTGCTGCGGTAGGTACCTAAACTTTGCTTGGTAAGCCCCATCATCCTGCTGCCGACCAGAAGGCCAATTCTCGTAATTTAAAATGTTCAAAATCTAGTCGCAGTCTCATCTCGGCGAAAAACAAATGTCAAAAACTTGTCAAGATGTAGAGAAATGAGAGGTATTTTTGACAGATTGAGACTAAGATCAGACTGTGAACGTTCTTAAAATTACGAGAATTGCTCCTCTGGTTTCTATCGACGGACATATTATCACGTTGATGCCTACATTTATCAAATCTGCCATTATTTTTTAACACATCATTAAAATTTTTCATTTCAGATTACAGTTTCAGTGAGGATACTGGCAAGTGCTATAAGGTCCACACAACTCCATTAAAATGGACTGAGGCCTGTGGTATATGCGAAAGAGAGCAAACCTCCTTGGCAATGATCAACAGTCGACTGGAAGCGTATTTTCTTGTGAAGTTAACGGAATCCACGCCTAAACCAAACGTCATAGAAAATTACCAAAGAGGAATATATCATCTGGGCTTTCATAACATATTTAACCAAGGCTGGCAGACAGTTATAGGTACGTGGTAGTGTGCAACTCTTTACAGATAGGATTCTCTGAGAAATTCCTTCCGTCATAGATTCTCCAACTGAAAGCCCGGTCAACTACGCCAATTAACTATAATTACATAGACGGTGTGCTTACGTGCCCGCAATGGCCGAGGATTTTCTCAAAGAAGATTGGCTACATAAGCCACATGCGAGCTCACGATCGACAGCTACTGCGGAGTTGAAACAATCGCCCTGGCCGAAACCGGTCGAAATCGGAGCACGTCTACAGTGAGGCGGCGTCTTGCTGAAGCAAACACTTGAAGTCATTTAGACTTGCAAATGGTCCAAAACTCGAAAGGCAAAAAATTATAATTATGGTAATTAAGGTACAGTCACAAGCATAAATATATGACTATGGAGAGCTTGGCAATAGTATCTAATTTCATGATTCATCCATTCATATATGTCGTCGAGATGAATGTAAATATTTGTGATCATTTCATCGGAGGAACCCGTAAGAGGGGCCGTGGCTAAATAATAACAGCCGCACAGGTCGATTGATCAGGTTAAGCTACGCTTGCCGCGGTTGGTCTGTGGATGGGTGACCATCTTTACATATCGAGACCCCTCCGTGCCTCGGAAAGCACGTTAAGCCGTTGGTCCCGGCTGCCATTCTTGGATCTTTGACAGTCGTTACGGGTAGTCAGAAGCCCGAAAGCCTGACAACCAGTCTTACCAAGGGGTATCGTATTACCCAGTAACTGGGTTGTGGAGGTCAGATAGGCAGTCGCTCCATGTAAAATACTGGTATTCAGCTGCATCCGGTTAGACTGGAAGCCGACCCCAACATAGTTGGGAAAAGGCTAGGCAGATGATGATTTCATCGGAGGAACATATTGGATGCTTCATCGACTTCTAAATGATGTGACACCTTTATTATTTAAGCTGCCAGTGGGATGCTGGGATGTCACATTTTTTGCAATTTGATCGGCACTGATTGTGATAAGAAAACTCGAAACCTTATAATGTCAGGTTTTTATGCTGCCATATATAAGTCAGATATTGTTGATCATGTGGTATCACATTTGTTTTTAATTTAACTGAGTAGGCAAATATTTATAACACTAGTCATGTCCGATAATAACTGCATTCTAAGAGTTGATACATATTTTTGAAGCCGATGCAGCATCCTATATTCTCTTATAATCCTATAACATACTTAGGCAAGTTTTTCTGTAAAAGTAAAAAGAAAATATATTTAAATGTCTGTATGATAAGATTTTATTTCAGTAGTCTCTCTGTATAATATTTCTTTGTTTTTTTTTTCAGGAACTCCGATAGATGTGGGTGACGATGTCTGGTTCGACAACTACCAGCCCGAAGGCCGTGAGCAGTGCGGTTCAATGTTCTACACTGGACTTCTGATCAACATCGATTGCAATTTAAGGAGCTTTTTCATTTGTGAAAACGAACCAGATTTAAAAACCATTTCAGCGCAGCCTGCTTTACTGCCGTATGTCAGTAGTCGCATAGAATAAAAAGACCGAAGAAGCAAAACTTCTGTCTTTTCTTTGTATGCCTTTGCCTCCACCGAAATAATCACTCTCGCCTGATACGACCTGCGTCGTTATCACGGTAGGCAATATTGATGATGATAGAGCGACGAGTGTGTAGTATATATATAAGAGGCGTTTGCAAACAAGTCACGGTTAAATCCGTAGGGCAGATTTAGAACAGCTTGGAAATGTGGAGTGGAACCACAAATGCAACATGCCTAATTAGGTAGGTTATAATCTCTAGTATGCTGACGCACTACATACCTACAGTTTTCTTGTGTTTACTCTTATTCCATTTGTAATCTGCTTTCAATTCGCTGTTCCGCTCAAAAGAGACTGAAACGCTGTTAAAGAATCTTGGGCCTGGATGTAAAAAGATGAAATTGGTGCCAATTGATAGCTATTTTATCATCAAACCATCACTAATAATCTGAAAGCTGAGATAAAGGAGATTAAGGGCTGATTTTTCAATCACCTGATAACTTTATTCGATCAATAATTTTGAAATTTTGACGGTTATGTACAAAAAGTGTCAAACGTCAATTTTATTCCTCGAATTAAAATTATCTGTCAATTGAAAAACCAGGAGACTGGGCTCGAGCTACGATTTATCTTCCAGGCACGGTGAACAATCCTGTGTCTCCTGTTACAGCTATATAATTTACCTCTTTATAATAAATTAGTTTTTTTTATATTTTTTATTAGCAAATGTCATATATCCAAAACAAAAATAAAATTCATTCATCAATTCCTTTATTTTCAATCAGCAGTTGGATCATATAATAGCATTACACTGACAATGTCCAAAGTTTTGAGTATTTTAAAGATAGATTAAACGACGATGTCTGTGCTGTGTGATAGATACCGGCGCGCGGCGCCTTCCTCGTATCAAGCTAAACCGTAACATAGTGATTTGCTTTAATAATAAACGTTACGGCACAACGACTGTCGGATCAGGTGCGGTTCATCCAGCGTTATGTTAGATATGTTATGTTTTCATATGCTAAATGACATTGTACTTGATTGCCTGCAAAGTGAAATGCAGAGTAGCTATGTAATCGCCCCCAGTCATAGACTGCTGTAGTACTGCCGCAGTCCAACACAAGTCATGCTGAGGAGGGGAGAGTACCTAATGACAGGGCTACAAACGTAAGTACCCAGTGCAATGAGGAATTGAGGTGTACTTTGGAGGGTGTGATTTAGGAATATCAGTTCATGTCGCCTGAACTTTGGCCACGCTTACCTCGTTTGCCCATGAATAACAAAAATAGTCAAACTATTTTGATTCCTGCGAAGACCTCACTCCAAATAACAGCCGGGGGGTTAATTGTAGATCTATGTTGTAATAGATGTTATATTCAATAAAAAAATTATATTTTTTCAATGTTATGCTTAAACCACTACATAAAAATATGATAATTGGCATTTTAAATCTCAAATAGCAGCCAGGGGGTTAATAAAATTGTATACTTTCGCTCTAATAGTAAAAAATGCTCACGATGTTATTTCCCATAAGAAAACAGTTTTTTTTTCTGGCCGGCACTTGAATTTTTTTGTTGGTTTAAAATGTTCGACACTTGAATGATGTCCTTTGAATTGTAAATATGTTGAGCCTGATGTAACTTCTGAGTAAGATTACCTGCAACATTTGTGAAATAACTGTTTATAGAGTTGGCAAAGGCATCAGGGTCTTACTTGTGGGTGTTATTTTTACCTATAACTTATGGACTTTACGATATCCTAAGTTGCTTTGGGATTTCCACTAGCGTTTTGAAGCTCATTTGGCACCTAGTCGTCTTAAGTAGGTTATTGCATTGATTTGTGACATCGGTTGTTAATAAAATCAACTATCCCACAAATTCCAGCCGACTTAAAATATTTCTACCTCAGATCGAGTCTACTTGTTGTAGGTTACAAAGGGACGAAATTAGGGTACTTGTAACGTTTATTGGTTCCAGAATTCTGGATCTATATGAAGTGGTATTGATGGGGCAACAGATTACATTGAGATTTTTTTTAAAGTTCCTCCTCAGCCAATAGGCTAAGGAAGATTAAAAAAAACAGTATTAAAAAAAACAAGTAACCTATTTCGTAACCTATTTGCTATTTTTTTTTTATTGAGGGAATGTGAACGGAAAATAGTGCTACAATGTCAATGAAGTCTGTTCAAAGTTGTTCATCAACTAATATTTTCCTTGTTATATGCATACAAGTTAATAAAAATAAAATAAAATAGTAAACAGGTTATGTATCTTATGGTGCGACTACATTTTCGGACGAACATTCGGTGTTGCACTCGCAATATATAAAAACTTTGTGTTCGATGATCGACGATGTTCATATCGACGGTTAAAAGGAAATAGGGTATAAGCGACAAAAAATGAAATGTTCAGGAGAGCCGTTCATAGTTTTAAATTTTAGAAAAACTGACGTATTTTGTCATTTAGGTTTTTTTTTGCTAGGGCATAAACACCAAAAAGTCATCGTAGAGCCATGGGAGTAAGCGCATTCGAAAGAACGGAAAATTTTACGTAGGATGGCATATGTAACTCATTTTTGACAAAAATGTCGCTTATTACGTACTTCCTTTTTACCGTCGATATGCACAAACTAATTCACATGCTGCACTTATAATTCGCGCAAAGTCGAATGGAGGAAACCGTGGCGTTCTATTTGGTATATTTATTTATAAATATGTATAAAATAACTATTTTATATAATAATGATTACATTTTAAATATAAATTAAATTCTTGTCGTGTGTATTTTTCGTTATGTAGGGTTAACACAAAATATATAACAGAGAACTAATGTGTTTTTTGTGTACATAAATAGAGTTAGATGAGATCAGGGATGGTTAAACTTGTCAGCAGTATGAGTCTGGATCATTTAAACACACCGGAGAATGCATTACGGTACCCCCACATTTGTGCATCTGTCGTGTGTTTGTTTAATCATAGCCAAAATAGAAATTTTACTATCGCATAATTTTTGATGTGAATTTATGGTGACATACTTCTCTAATAATACAAAGGTTTGTTCAAAACTCATAGATCATAAAACAGAAATATTTATTTAATATGTAAATGTTGAAACACCAGAAATATAGACCATTAAGTGAAAAAAAAAACAACCAGGCCCAACTTTTGGCAGCGCACACCGCGAAGAATATTCGCATACGCCGATCTCGATCGATAGTGTGGCTACTGTTTTAAATTGCGTTTAGAAGCTGGCGGAGAATCATAACATCCTACTTCGTATGTTTGTCCAGCGCCGTTCAAGCAAGACGTACTCGTATATCGCATACAATGTTTTCGAAAACTTTGTTAATGTTTCTTATTGTGAACTTAGTGTCGGAATCATGTAAGTATGTATATTTATAATCAAGTCACTACGGGCATGATCTAGTAGATACGTAGATACAGCTATTTATTTATTTACAACTGTAGATTTAATGCCATAGGCATTTTCTACCGGTCAACCTTTGGGACAAACAGTGGTAACGAAGATTAAGGAAGTTATCATTTAAATGTAAAAATATACATATGCTGTGAAAACACGAGTGCTTTAACTTAGTCGCTCGTATTTTTACATGGATACCTATAAATATCAATGAGGTAGTAACTAGGTCTATGTTACTGTAATTGAAAAAGATATTCGCTAGACTGTCCTAAACCATGAAATTGGCTTTTTTATTTCGTAAAGCAATTTTGCACGCCTCATAATGCGAAGCAAAAGAGAGTGCTTTACGATCGAAAATATTTTTATTTTTTATTTTTCTGCAACTGTTTCTGTTTTTATACTGCTAGTACACAGAATCTACTTAATTTATATACCATTGTAATTATAGATAATTTAATGGAGAATAATCCTGTAATAAAAAAAAAAATGCTACAGCATTAAATAAATTTTTATACGAAAAACATCATCAAAATATTTTAAAAATAATTCCCGTCAATCAAGTGTGAAACTTGCGAAAAAATCAATTAATACAGTTTTTTTTTTATAGATTCCTTTCACCCATAGGGTTCCTCCTATTGAAAATTGCTCTCATTTTCAAAGTAGTTTAATTATAATTAATAAAAAACTAACTAACAAAATATCTTTATCCATGGTTTTTCATACGATCAAATGAGCATTATGAGTCGTGCACTTTCGGATTTTCAAATTTTTTTCTTTATCTAAATTCTTAGATGGACAAGGACCTAAAAACTTTTTCCGAAACGACTACACCTTTATAGAAACCGAAGAGAGTTTCTATAAGATCCACACGATACCACTGACATGGGCTGAGGCCAAGCGAGTGTGTGCTCTGGAAGGAGCCATCTTCTGGCACCCAGATAACGATAATGAAGCACACGCAGTGATGTCGCTTTGGGACAAAATTGAGCCTGAAATCAATTTGATGTACGTGGGGCTGTCAGACATATTGTCCGAAGGAATATATCAGACAGTTGACGGTACGTATTTTAATGATAATATTTTGTATATTTTATACAGTCTTACCAAGGGGTATCGTATTGCCCAGTAACTAGGTTGTGGAGGTCAGATAGGCAGTCGCTCCATGTAGAATACTGGTATTCAGCTGCATCTGGATAGACTGGAAGCCGACCCCAACATAGTTGGGAAAAGGCTAGGCAGATGATGATGATACAGTAAGAAGTAAATTAGTTTTAGTTTTAAGTATGTTTTAGTATTTAATAGTAATGACACTAAAATACCCAATATATACGAAAACTACCGAATATCTGTCTGTTTGTTACCTCGATTTAAGTTAAACTCTTGTCTCTCTTGGCTTAACCACTGAACCGGTCATATTTCGTACTTTCCTCTAAAACTATTAATACCTAGTTTTCCAAAATAATCATTACGATTTTTATTATTTATTTAGATACGTATTCGGGCCGAGTTTATAGATCAAAGGAATAAGATTTTTCATATAAACTGTATCCACTCCCTTAAATATTGATTTTTTTTAAACCCCTTGTTAGTGCTCGCCTACAGAATAAAACGAAGCCTTATACAATATTTCACTTTCCTAGACCCAGTAGTTTTGGTTGTGCGTTGATATTTAAGTCAATCAGTCAATAAATTTCTCCTTTCGTAAAAGTACTAGCTTATGCCCGCGACTTCGTCCGCCTGAAATTCTTGTTTCATTCACCCCGTCGCGTCACATCACCTGCCCGCACCATTACTACGTTTTCGCTTAGCGTACTTTCAAATTTTTTTGTTTGTGCCCAGCACCTAGGGGTTGTATAGTACTATTAATAGCCTATAGCCTTCCTCAAGAATTAGGCTACTAAACGTAGAAATCATTTTTCAAATCCGACTGGAAGTTTCTGAGATTAGCGCGTTCATACAAACAAAGAAACAAACTTTTCAGCTTTATTATTAGTATCTAAAGAAATATATTTTTATATAATTAATAATAACACAGTGTTTCTTATTTTTAGGAAAGCGAATTGCTGAGGTGTACAGTACCTGGGAGGAAAATGAGCCGAACAATGCTGGTGGTAACGAGGACTGTGTGCACATTGACAAAAAAGGCAACATGAATGATGACGACTGTGACAAAAGCTTAATCTTCACTTGTAAGAAGAGTCTCAAGTTACTTGAGTGGAACCACAAATGCAACATGCCTTATTTAGGTAGGTTATTATCTCTAGTATGCGGACGCACTACATACCTACAGTCTTCTTGGGTTTGCTATAATGCCAAAATCGTATACTGTTGTAGCAGTAAACATAACAAAAAAACCATCAATATGGCGTATAGGTACATTGCAATGCTCATTGGTAATTCTCACAGCGCGCTTGCTGCGGTAAGCTTTGCTTGGTGAGCCCATCATCCAGCTGCCGACCGAGCTTCTTTCGACGGACATAAATTATCACGTTGATTATTATTATATTTCTGCTTTTACCGACCGGCTATGGAAATCCTTAATATCCTTAGTTTGTAAGCCCTGGCTGGGGGCCTTAAAGTAATTTTTGGCCACCACAGGATAGTCCGGTTAAGCAGAAAGGCAACCTTATCGAGTTGCAACTGCGAGTGGTCACGTCAAAAAAAAAAAAAAAAAAAAAAAATTATTATATTTCTGCCATTTTTTATTGTTTCAGATTACAGGTTTAGTGAGGATACTGGCAAGTGTTACAAGCTTCACACAACTCCATTAAAGTGGTTAGAGGCCAGTGCCATGTGCGAAAGAGAACAAACCTCCTTGGCAATGATCAACAGTCGTCTGGAAGCGAAGTTCCTTATGAAATTAACGGAGTCCACGCCGACACCAAGGTTCTTAGATAATTACCAAAGAGGAATATATCACCTGGGCTTTCACAACATGTTTAACAAAGGCTGGCAGACAGTTAAAGGTAAGTGATTGGATGTATCTCCTTGTAATCTATGAAATTCCTTCAAGATCTTACATTATAGGTAGTTCTTTCGATCACAACCTCCGTGCTTCTTTTGGAACTTGCTTCTTCAGATACCCTTTCCCCGTATAGGTTTAAATTTTAATTAATTTATGGTCACGGCATTCAACATCTTGGAACTTGCCCCCATATGAAATTAAAAAAAGACCTGGCTAAACTAGACGTTTCAATTCTATATGCGACATAACATATAGTCCACTACTATAATTAAGGCACAGTCACAAGCATACTATAGACAGCTTGGGAATCATATTTGAAGTCCTCTAATTACTCTCGTAATTTAAAACGTTCAAAATCCAGTCGCAGTCTCATCTCGGCGACAATCAAATATGTCAAAAATGTATAGGGAAATTATAGGTATTTTTGAAAGATTGAGACTGATATCAGACTGTGAACGTTCTTAATAATTTCATTTTCATGATTCATCTGTCGTCGAAATCATCATCATCATCTGCCTAAATGCCTTTTCTCAACTATGTTGGGATCGGCTACCAGTCTAACCGGATGCAGCTGATAACAAGATGGCGGAAAATATGTAAGTGATAATTTGTGGATGGCGTATACAGTGGCAACACAAATCGAAGGAACCCCAAAACTATCTGACGAGACAAGAAACGCCAAAACATAGCATGCCGGCATCGGCTCCAAAAAGACTCCAGAAAAACTGTGTCACTTACATATTTATGCTGCCACATTTTGCACACCCATTTTGCAATATGACAGGCATTGATTGCAATATACTCGTAGAAGAAAACTTGAAACATTATAATGTTGTTTTTATGCTGCCAAATTGATGTCAGATATTTTTATCACAAAGGGGTATCACAACCTATGCAGCTGCCTATATTTCCCTACAATCTTATAATAATTGTCACTTCCTGTGTAACTTTGAGTTGTTTTTTTTTTCAGGAAGTCCGATAAATGTGGATGACGACGTCTGGTTCGACAACTACCCGCCGAAAGGCCAGGAGCAATGCGGCTCAATGTTCTACACCGGACGTCTGATTAACATCGACTGCAATATGACGAGCTTCTTCATTTGTGAAAACGAACCACATAAAATTATTTCTCCTGCTATCAGTTCCCAGCAGTTTTCAGAGCAGCCTGCTTTACAGCCGTTTGTCAGTGCTGGCATAGAATAATAAGACCGAAGAAGCGAAACTCCTGTCTTTTCTTTGTATGCCTCATCATCTGCCTAGCCTTTTCCTAACTATGTTTGGGTCGGCTTCCAGTCTAACAAGATACCTGAATACCAGTATTGTACAAGGAGCGACTGCCTATCTGACCTCCACAACCCAGCTAATGGCTAATACGATAGGTACCCCTTGGTAAGACTGGTTGTCAGACTTTCGATCTTGTGACTAGTAACGACTGTCAAAGGTCCACGAATGACAGCCGGGACCAACGGCTTCACGTGCTCCCTAAGGCACAGAGGGGTCTCGGTATGTAAAGGTTTAGGTATGTAAAGGTCACCCATGCACAGACTAACCACGGCAAGTGTAGCTTAACCTGATTGATCGACCTGTGCGGCTGTTATTATTTAGCTGCGGGCCCCTCCTCCGGCTACGGGCTTCTCTCTCTTTCTTTGTATCCCTCTGTAACCGAGATACTCATTCGTGGGGTCTGCTCGCTTGTGGAGTTGGTGTTGTATTTTTAAGGCGCACATTTTCTTTGCTCATTTGCAGGTGTTATATTACAACTTTAAATGTTGTATCATATTTTAGTCAATGATTACATGCCATGTCTTATAATTTGCAAAGACAAGGAAAAAATTATATTTACTATTAACAAAAAATAAGATTTCAAAAATCTTGCTCCGTCGTACCTATCGTTTGTCAAACTCCAATAGCACAGTTTGAGCATCCTCCTAACTAATAATATTATAAATGCGAAAGTAAGTTTGTTTGTTTGTTACCATTTCACGCCTTAACCACTGAACCGATCATCCAGATATTTTGCATATACGTTGTCAGGTGTACAGAAACGGACATAAGGTGCCTTTCATCCCGAAGAAAGTGAAAGTGCTGTTCCCGAGGAAAACAACAATAACGTTAAGTATTATGATAATAGATGGCGCCACGTGTATTGATGTTTTCCTCGGGAACAGCACTTTTTTTTCGGGATGAAAGGTACACTATGTCCTTCTCCAGACTCCAGCTTTCTACGTTATTACTATCATGTGCTGAATTCATGGTTACAGTTTGCGCATCGGTGTCCCTGCCACCCTGTATTCGCACTAGAGAGGTATGAGGAACAGGGTGTAAAGTTCACTCATACTCCATAGAAAAGTGAGGACCCTCCGATCAAACAGGTGTTGTGTCTGGCGGGCAACTGCCCGATGACGCATGTCGGGCCGTTGTATCTATGCTAGTTGCGTGGTAAACTCTGCTTGCGAGATGCAGGATTTTGCATGACGTCATTATGACGCGTTGTAGCTATACCGCTACTGCACTTACGAGTAAATAAATAAAATACAAACTTTAAACACACTAAAAGTATGTAATATTTATAATTATTCGGATGTATCAGCTTTTTTTAGCGCACAGTCTGATTTGACGCCAAAATTATCAGAAGTTCGATAAAAAAAAAATGTTATGCAGTCTATAAGACCATGACCACCGCAATACTAATAGTAATTTATTCTGAAGTTCTTAAATTAATTTAAAAATTACAAAAATATCCTAACAAACGAGTAACGATACTATTTTCATCACTGAACATTTCGCTACAGGTCCTGACTGTTTTTCTGTGAGGTTATCTAAAAGAACGTGTCTTGGTCAATTTTAAATATGAAAAGCAGAATATTTTTGACTTTGTTAGTGGGATACCCAATAAAGCATGAGAAAATTTAATGAAAAACGATGAAAAGCGATTGCATTTTAAATAAAAATGAGGAGATTAGTCAGATCTTATTTACCGTACAAAATTGCCAAGCCTGAAAAATACAATCAAAGTAAAATATCCGTTAATTTTCGTTCGTATTAAAAATAATCTTAATTTGAAATTGTATGCTTCCGAATTGGCCACCCTGTCTACAGATGCATGATGACGATGATGTTGATGATGTGTGTTCTGTATGTCTGTATGTAACACAAGCATTAGCTGGGACTAAATGGCGTTGTGTGAAATGTCCAAGGATATTATTATTATATTATTATTATGTGCAGTGGACTGCGATAGGCTGAGTTGATGTTGGTTAGAATATTTTATCGAAAATCAAATCATCGACTTTCTTCCCCCTTAACACTATTTCCAGCACTTCTAATTTTATTTAAAAAATATAATTTCAAGTCGGTTTTCGTGTCTGTCTGTGTTACCGCGTTCTTCTTCTAAACTACACTACGGATTTTGATGCGGTTCATATTATTTAAATATTAAATATAAGTATGTGTAGATAATAAAGCAGTCTTGATGCTTGATGTACAGTCGTAAAAATCATGCGAAGCAGTTGCGGATCGCTAGTTTAACACGTTGACTGCCAGGCAACAGAAACAATAGAAAATCTATTGTTCGCGGTCACTGGTGACCGCGTTGGCAGTCAATGCCTTAATAAATAAATGACATGCGTGCGGCGAAAGGTACTCGTGTTCGCCCAAAAACACTGCGTTTTTACTTGGCTACACAGGCTTGGCCAGACAGACGACGACGTCACAAATGCAAACATTCGTTGAAACCGCTAATATGGTCGCAGGGTAGAACTGGTTGAACCGGGTTGGGCTGTCAAAAACCCTGCCAAACATCATACAGAATATGTTTACTTGGAGCGGAACAAGACGTATGTCGTATCAGTCCGCAAAATGTTTTCCAAAACTTTGTTGATCTTTCTGGTTGTGAACTTTGCTTCAGATTCATGTAAGTACTTACCTATGTTTAAAACTGACGTTTTTCTCGTTTTTAGTGCATACTCATGCTAGGATCTACGACCACATTATCGTGTGATCACAATATGGTCGTGTAGATCCTGTGCGCCAGCACCAGCGCTAAGTTTTAGGACGGGTGTGCACACGTCCTCAAACTGAGCGTTGGTTTACATTACTACTATGGATATAAATAAATGTATTATTTTATTGTCTTTACAAAAAAAAAAAACTGTTCATAGATGGATAAAGAGCTAAACACTTTTTCTGAAAGGACTACAATTACATGGAAGCATTCCATGGTTACTGACGTGTTATTTACCATAATAAACACCTTCAAAAATTTAATGTCATTGTGAGTCGCAAGTTTATACTAAATAGAATAAATAAACTGACCTAATACAGCCGTAGCCTAATAAAGGAAACTCTTATTTATCTAAGAACCTTTATCTCTTTATAGATGAACAAAAAGCCAAAAAGTTTTTCCGAAAGGATTACCATTATATAGAAGCAGTAGAGAGTTTCTTTAAACTCCACACGGTTCCACAGACTTGGGCTGATGCCAAGCGAGTGTGTGCTCAAGAAGGGGCCACTTTCTGGCACCCAGACAACGACAATGAAGCACATGAATTGTTATCGTATTGGAACAAAACTAAGCCTAACATCGAGTGGGTTTACGTGGGACTGTCAGACATATTAGTTGAAGGAGTATTTGAGACCGTTGATGGTACGTATAATTATGATTCAACTATTTCATTAATTTACCAAGAATCTTTAAACAAATAGAAAGGCAAGACCATAACTATATAATATTAAAAGATATAAAAATATTAGTGTAAAACTTGAAATTAAATGTCACTATAAAATATACTTACCGTTGATTTGGAGTATAATTAAATAATGACAATATTTATTGTATATTTCTAGGCAAGTCAATCTCTGACGTTTACGACAACTGGCAGCCAGGAGAGCCAAATAATTTTGGTGGTGAACAGGATTGTGTGTACATATATTTAAAAGAAGGACCCGGATACCTGGATGATTACGCATGTGACAAAAAATATTCCTTCTTTTGCAAGAAGCGTCTCCAGTCACTCGAGTGGAACTATCAATGCGATATGCCTTATTTGGGTAGGTTGTTTTCCATAGAAGAAATCTCATACAGAAAAGTGTTTATGGCACACATCTAACTTAGAAAGATGTATTAATGATTCTAATGCTAATAATTCTGTAAATACGTACCTGTTATAGTCGCGAATCAAATTTTGATCAAGATACAACCTGACACTGACCTGAAAATTGCAAGAAAACGTAAGAAATTTGAATTTCGCGGTCTACCCCTGCGCAGACGCACTACTAGTACTATGTGCCGAATTCATATTCGCAAAGAACATCATTTTTATCAAGTAGGAATGCCCTACCAAATTGACAAGATCTTGTTTATGAGAACTCATAGTGTAGGTACTCTTGCCAGTATAGAAGCAGTTTAGTCTTTGAAGATATAAAAAAAAAAATTTGAAGACAAATTAATGTTGAAGAGTCGGGTCGAGTTGTGTCGTCGTGCTGTATTTTGTATGTTGTTCTAAATAGCGTCATGATAATATTCGTTATTCGTACTTCTAGACTTCACGGTGGCGGTATCCGGGAGGTTTATGTAGTAGGTTTCCTTAAGTCTGGGGCAAAGTGTAACTGTTTCCTTCAACTTGGAATCGGTTTACCTAAAACTGAGGTCAACTGACGTCACAGATTACGTCGTCAGTAATATACCCTCTACGGCTTGACCCGAGTTAACCTCTGATATCTACGTTTACGTTTACTTCCCTGCCTCTAATATTATCACAAACAAGTTATTTATCTGAAACAACAAGTTATTCAAAAAAATAAACCGGTAATAAGAATCCTCCAATTAGTAAGTACCTTGTCAAACTGGCCTCATTAAAAATTGTTACGTTACATACCGCGCCAAGCGTCAGTTTGCTTTTACCAAAGTCAAAGCATTTATTTCAAATAGGCACATAAAAGGCACTTTTTAACGTCAAAAATTACAAAAAATTTGAATTGATTCTAGCCGCCCCTTCCAAAAGGTAATTTCAAGAGAAGAATGGGCAAGAAACTCCACAGTTAGGTACTCTTTAAAAATGTTTTACAATATTTTGCATACATTAATTATATAATAATATGTGAAGACGATGCACCTAATATAAAATACTATACCACAATAGGTAAAAGAATTAAAAATGAAACCATTACAATGACATATAAATTAATTGTGTGATAGATGGTGCTCACATATCGTCGCTTGCATGACTAACAGTCCTATCTATATTTTAGCTGACTGCTGATGTGAGTTAGGACAACTACATTTTTCTATTCGTGATTCTTTTTATTTTTAGTAACCGTCGTATCTCTATGATAATTGGATCACAAAATATAACCATTTTGAAAGGCAACAAAATATGAATCACGAATAGAAAGATGTAGTTGTCCTAACTCAAATCAGCTAAAAAATGAGATTGGACTGTTAGTCATGCCGGCGACGTTATTTACAAACATTGCAAAAGTAGAAGATTTTCATAAAAAAAAAAATGACAAGTAAATAGTCAGGGTGTGAGTTAAAGTAATTACAGAAAGTAAATCAATGTCAAAAAAGAAAGAATACATTTTACAGTTAGATTAGCAATCAGTTTGATTTTCTCTAAACTCTAGATTGTCTTATGGAGCAGGGCCAGCATATTTCCAAGCATCTATAGATAATTATATGTTTCCAAGCGTTCTTATCTTGGATAATCCTCTACTTGTTTACAAAGTGTAATTTTAATACGAGTTTTAATTTTTTTTTCATTTAATTGCGATACCGTACATCATAAGGTATTTTATTGTAACATTTAACACAGTGCACCATAAAGGATGGTTACGATACGTGGGCTAATCTGAAAAATAGGTGAAGTAGGTATTTTATCTTTATTTCTAGTATTAAAAATATTATCGCTTATTTCATTAAAACGATGTAGATTTTGTCTTACATACGTAATATTTTCATAAATGAATTGGCAAGGTAAAATGGATCTTATCATTAATCCTTTTAAAAAGTTCGCTTAGAGATTTGCGGTGGCGTGGATTATAAATGGCTCTGACAGCTCTCTTTTGCAAAATAAAGTTGGATTCAATTCAGCCCGACCCTATAGTAAAATTTCATACGACATAATGCTGTGAAAGTAGCTAAAATAGTAACCAAAATCATTAGTAGTTAGGTACCTAGTACTTAATAGGCTTCTTTGGTCTCGTTGTCGCAAGCGTAACTACTGAGCGTTCTGGGTTCGATTCCCGGGTCGGGCAAAATGTTATTCCATTGATAATTACTTAGTAACAGGCCGGAGCTTGGAATACCCCCGTGTATCGAAAAGCACGTTAAGCTGTTGGTCCTGCGCCTGATCTCTCTCCGGTAGTGTCGAATTGCCGTATTATCGGACTATGAGAGTGAGGATAGAGGGAGTGCACTTGTATCTGCGCACACACTTGTGCAGTATATTTCCCGCGCCGAAGGCTAGTCTCCGTTGACATTGGTCGCCATGGCCGAAATACGTATGTTACGGCCCCGCCGCCGCCAGGTGGCGCACGGCAGGACTTTCAATAACCATGCCTGCCGAACCATACCTACCGAGTCTCCACTTCGCGCCGCCAGGGCCGCCAGTCGTCGAGTCGTAGTCGTCGTCTCACCAACGTTTTTCAGAAGAATTAAAATTCAGATTCATACAAAGACAGAATAATCATTATCATATCGAAGCATAACACAGCGGCAACAGCCGAAACAACGTATATACTATTACTTAATAGGATACGTTACGTTTGTTATTTCAGACTACACTTTCAATAAGGATACTGGCAAGTGCTACAAGCTCCACACAACTCCATTGAGCTGGAACGAAGCACATGCAGTGTGCCGACTAGAACAATCCTCCCTGGCAATAATCAGTAATCGGCTGGAAACGGAATACCTTGTGCAGTTAACGGAATCCACACCGAAATCAAAAGTCAGAGGGAAATACCAAAGAGGAATATATCACCTGGGCTTTTATAACAGATTAAACGAAGACTGGCAGACAGTTAGAGGTTAGTGTGTGTATCTCTTAAGGAGGCCATGACTTATATCCTGCACCTGTGTAGATATAGACTGTAGATCGGAGGATACATTATACGAATACATTTAAAAACGTCATAAAAACCGGTCAGACTCGCGCACCGAGGGTTCCGTACCATCATCATAATAATATGTTTATAAGTTTTCATCGGCGAGAATATTGCAGTTTAAGTTCAGCAGCTCTTGACCGATAGTGGAACTGATGTAACTTTTGTTGATGATTTCTGAAAAAGTGTGCTATTTAGAGACATCGTTTTATTTTTCCTGTGATCTTTACATAAACATAAATAGAATTATTTAAGATTTTTCTCTTTGCAAACTTCGGAGATAAGGGTATCACCTAATTTCGGAGAGAGAACTGTATTTTTTTTTACATTTTTCATCAAAAGTCGAAAACTCCATAGAAACAGAGATTTCAAGTTATCTTTTTTACAAGAAATTTCGAAAATGTTCTTTACTAACTTTTTAGACCTTTGAATCCTGCTTACGCGTATGAAATTTCATTAAAATCGGTTCATTGATTTCGAAAAGCAAGGGCTCGAAAGTTTGTATGAAATGCCGTACGTCGTAAACGCTCATAAGCGTTAAAGAGTTAGGTTCAGCAATGCGTCGTCCACCCGTCGTCATCGAAGCTCACATTTTACGGTCTATTTTGGAACTTCTATGGAACTAATGGGACATAATTTAAAAAATATGTTCGTATCAGTTGTCCCATGGGACTAGCGGGACGGACCGAGTTTTTTGGGGTCCTACAACATGCTGTTGATTTAAATGATTGCTGATTTTTTTTTCCAGGAACACCGATGAAAGTAGATCGGTACGCTTGGTGGGACGACTACCAGCCAGAAGCAAACAACCGTGAGCAGTGCGGCGCAATGTTCTTCAACGGACGTCTGATCAACATCAATTGCGAAATGATTAGCTTCTTCATTTGTGAACATGAAGTCGCGGGCAATAGCTAGGCTTATTTGAAATTGCGGGCATCTCCTGTCGACGTCATGATATAATTATTACCTTTACCTTTCTAACGTTGGCTCTGACTTTTGTAGTGATGGGAAACCACCCTCTTGGCCTTTTTTGAAACTGGTTTTACAGGTGTTTTATTCGGTGTTTTACCAACCCGCACTGGGCCCGCGTGGTGGATTACAGCCCACTCCCTCTCACTGAGAGGAGGCCTGTGTCCCAGCCGTGGGAACGTTATAGGCTGATTATGTTATTCGGTGTGTGTGTGTTATGTTTCAAACCAATTGCATTGTTTATAGTTTCAATAAATATTATTTTAAAATGTGTTGCAAAATTGGTTTCTGCCTTTATATTTATTTATTTATCATAAACACTGCTACCTTACAAGAAATTCCTAATGCGGTAGCGTGGTCCTTAATTAAACTATCTTAAATAACTAACATAAATAACATAACAAATATAACCTTATTTTTGTGAATTCATTCAGAGAGCATGAAAATAAATCGATCCTGTCAGCCGTCTCATTCAGTGCGTGCAAGGCGCGCGTCAGTGGAATATTATATTAAGGCGCAGATATTCAACTTCTAATGATTTTAAATTCAACATCACGTCTAATCGACCGGACTGATTTCTTTGAAAAAAATAAATGTTATACTAGACCATTTGACTCGTAATTTGATATGTGAATATTTGCAATTATATTTTTTTAACATAGTGTAATTAATTTGTAAAGTAATGTCTACCGCGGACATAAAAACGATAATCACGTAAACACTATCGGGTGTATTTTCATAAAACTTTCACCATATAAAAGACAATTTAATTCCCCGAATTTTAGTATACGGTTTTTATTTGTTTGGTGTTTGATAAATCAACAATAGATGATTGTTTCATATTTTGCAATAAATTACCAGCGTTGTGTCATCGCGCATCTCTTTCTTTTCTATGCAGTCCGATAGTGACCGCGCTTTAGGTCATGTAGTCGCCTTAAGATCTAGTTATGTGGCATTTATTTATACAGTAGTACAGTAGATTGAATTTGAGAAAAAGTTACACACAATTTCTATCTAGCCTTTTCCCAATATTATGTTCGGGTCGACTTCCAGAGATAATTATAAAAGAACCACCTGCTTCTCTGACCTCTACAACCCAGCTAATTAGGTAGAAACCCCTTGTTAAGACTGACTCTTCTGGTCATAGATCTTTGACAACCATTACGGGTGTAACGACTGTCGAAGATCTATGACAGCCGGAACCAATGGAATAACGTGATTTTTGAGGCATGGAGCTTCGCGTCTGTTGGAAACGGTCCATCAAGTATAACTTTATCATGATCAATCGACCCGCGCGGCTGTTTCTTGGGCTCGAAGTTAAAGTTAACATAACCGCATATGTAAATAGAAGGGCATTGCCTAGCCTTGTTGGGCTCGAAGATGTGAAAAAGTATAAGATCTAGTACCTAAATAATTAAACTCGAGCTCGAATTTCTCTAAAGCACCCGAATGAGTAGTATCTACTTAGAGCAGGCAATGCGATTGTATTTAAAGGTCGTAGAGATTCGGCGCAATAGTAAAGAAATGGATATGGTATTTAGGGGAGGACTAGTATATCCAGCAGTGGACGTCTTTAGGCTGAAATGATGATGATGAGTAAAGAATGATAAGGAGGACTTCCCAGACCAGGGTAATATACTTTTTTCGTTGGCATTTTGAATTTTGAGCCCAATATCGCTGATCTCCTTTAAAGTTTGTAAAGTCTATACGTTGCAACTTAAATAAGGAATGTTGCATTTATATCAGCCTACAATGTTCTCACTGCACTGCTGGGACACAAGCCTCCTCTCTGTGGGAGGGAGTGGGCCGTAATCCACCACGCGGGCCCAGTGCGGGTTGGCAGATGTCACATGTCTTTGAATTTTTGGTTCTACGACATGCCGGTTTCCTCACGATGTTTTCCTTCACCGTTTTGACAGCAGTAGTGATGAAATAATTAACGTAAAGTGCCTATCTGGATTCGAACCTACCTACAAGTCGCGGCCGTTACCTCTGGGCCAACACTGCTCCACTAGCACACAAAATTGGTAGGTATCAATAAGACCTGATTTTACGATCGAAACTGCACCACAAGGGACATTTATGTTCGCCCGAAAGTCTAAGGCTAGACGCATTGCTAGAAAGTGAATGCGCCGATTCCGCTGAGTATAATAAAATAAAAATAGAAGAACATTTAATAGAATCTGCACGAACAATGATAGAACAACGATCAAGTGCTCTATGTCCGTTTACAAGCGAATGTGACCGAGCGGGACTAGAATGAGCGTACGGTCATTTAGTTTAAACGCACCGCATAGTAGAACTGGTTAAACAAGATTGGCTGCCGGAAAATCTGCTAAACATCCTCCTACATATTTGCCTGGTGCGGTTCAAGACGCCAGTCGTATCATTCCAAAAATGTTTTTGAATACTTTGTTTATCGTTCTTATTGTGAACTTGGTGGCAGATTCATGTAAGTATGGATAAATAGAATCTTTATTGTACATTATTCCAATTATGAACGTTTGAGGCATACATGTTTACTTAGGTATAACTAACGTTGACGTCTCGTTTTTAAGTGCATACTTGTGACGGCCATCGTGTGAGGACTCATCTTAGCATACATAAATATACTACCATATAATGTTTTAAAAGTCTATTATCATTACCTAAATACAAAATAACTGCTGATAGTCGTTTTAGTTTTGCATACTTGTTTGTTGTATTTTTGTTTGTATTCTTGTTTTAGTAATTTAAATGACGACAATAAAGTAGCCATGGAGACTCGAAAAGATTATGAACGTTGACTATTTATTTTCGTTAATAATAATAATTTACACCTTGTTCCCGATACCGGTGGGCTACTATTTTTTTATATTTTTAAATGTTTTTATATTTTTATATCATAATATTTAAAAATATTATTAATATGTGTGTATATAATGATATAAAGGAAATAATAAATTATTTAAGTCAGACACAGTGATCCATATTTATGTTATTAAGTAAACTTAGAAATTATATAGTAGGTAACAAGGGAATAAAATACATGCCACAATAATATTATTATAACTAAATGGAAAAGTTGAAGTACCTAAATAAAAACTAACATTTCTTTATTATATTCACAGATGGACAAAAACATAAAAAAAAGTTCCGGAAGGATTACACTTATTTAGACGCTGCCGAGAGTTTCTACAAGATCCAAACTATACCAATTACTTGGGCTGATGCCAAGCAAGTGTGTGCTCTGGAAGGGGCCACTTTCTGGCACCCAGAGAGCGACAAAGAATTACGCGCAGTGATATCATTTTGGGAAAAAACTAGGCCTACTCTCCCGTGGTTGTGGACGGGACTGTCCGACATGTTGGTTGAAGGACGATTTGAGACCGTTGACGGTACGTTATAATATATTATTTAAGATTCTGTAGTTCCATTCAAGAAGGAAAGTTCGAATTGAGGCCTTAAGGGAAGTTCCCTGTACTTTATTATGTATCTATATTGAAATTAAAACGCGTTTTATCATGATACCGCTGCCATTATCAACATTTTAGCTGAAAGACATTTACTGAATCGAAAATAATATGTGTGACAAAAACATATAAAATAACGGTTTTTTAGGTATCCAAGAATTTTATCCAGTACTTTCTATCGTATGGCATCCTTTATAAGCATGACCGGATTTTGGGCAGGCATAGTTTATAAATATACGTAACTAGGTATAAATCAATGAAAGTAACAATGTAACAATATATAATTAAAAATGTTAGATACTACAATAATTATTCTGAAATTATGTTCTTGACGTAATTGATAGATACTTTGAAGGACACTAAGCGCCCTTAAGCGAAATAATGCTAAAACTTGTGTCTCGTTCAGTGTCCTTCAACCGATTAATGATATTAAAATATGTTCCACAGTAGTAATTAAACCAACCCTTTGGAGTGGTCTACAAATACATAGCTTTAAATATATATTAATTTCATATTTCTAGGAAGGCCGAGTTCTGAGGTATACATCAATTGGCAGGTGGGTCAACCGGACAATGCTAACGGTAATGAGGACTGTACACACTTAGGTAAAGTAGGCGATATGAATGATTTTACATGTGACAGCAAGGCCCTCTTTATTTGCAAGAAGACCCTCCAATCGCTAGAGTGGAACCAACTCTGCGATATGCCTAATTTAGGTAAGTAAGTTTTATCTCTGTAACGAATGTATACAACAAAAAAGGGTTAACAATAGCCCTGCTTGCTGTGGAAAAGGGCTATCTATCCATTTCTAAGAAAAATCGACTCCCAAAATAACCTACCTATGTTGTTAAATTACATGCCCAAAATTACGTACAAACTCAAACTAAAAGCATTTATTTCAATTAAACCATTTACAGGCACTTTTGAATTGTCAAGAAGTACATTTAAAGTAGTTTAATTTATTCTAAACTAGCTTCCAGGTATGTCTATAAAAACTATCCTATGTCCTTCCTCGGATGCAATCTATCTATCTGCCAAATTTTATCGAAATCCGTTCAGTGGCTTAGGCGTGAAAAGGTAACATACAGAAAGACAGACAGAGTTACTTTCAGAATTTATAATATTAGTATAGATGTTACATTACATTTATGTGTATACTTAGCAAAGATAGATTGAAGGTGTTACAATAAAATAAATAAATCAAATTATTTCAGATTACACTTTCAGTAAGACTAGTGGCAAGTTTTTTTTTTTTTTTTTTTTTCTTTATTAATAAGAACTAATGTTCTTAGTAATTGATTACAATCTAGCCTAATAGACTAATAAGCAATTTAACTCTAACTTAATATTTTACGAGATAGATTATGTAATAACTAAGAATAGTGTCAATTTGCACTTTTACAGTTTCGTAGCACTTTCTTAGGGTCTGATAAATTGATAAAACACTTTGTTCATGTGTTACATGTATAGCACCATTAGCACCGCACTATTATTCGTTCACTATATAAATACTACACTAACTCAAATGGTTTAGTTCTCTTTGTCCGTGTTGTCTAGCAGCTGAATTGCCTCGACATTCACATGTCGGTGAAGTCTGTGTTCATGGGCTTCAGCAAATTTTTGAATTATGGTGGTGACGAGTTCCATT
Organism: Gortyna flavago; assembly: GCA_963669345.1. NCBI lineage: Eukaryota > Metazoa > Arthropoda > Insecta > Lepidoptera > Noctuidae > Gortyna > Gortyna flavago. Next base: position 7,341,281 of record OY770132.1, read on the forward strand.
TTAAGGTCACGGTGGAGGTCGTCATTTCTAATATACCATGGAGCATTTACAGCATCCCTGAGTACTTTATTTTGGAATTGTTGGATTATTTTAACGTTACTTCGTTTAGTACAGCCCCAAAGTTGGATGCCATACGTCCAAATTGGCATAAGGATATGCTTGTATAGTATAATTTTATTATGTATTGATAGGCAGGATTTCCTTCCGAGTAACCAATACATACTTTTATAACGTATGTCGAGTTCCTGTCTTTTCTTTTTGACGTGAGATTTCCAACGCAATTTGGCGTCAAGAGTTATGCCCAGATATTTGGCTATATAGATCGGGTGGTAATTGCAGTGTTTGTTAGTGAAGTCAATATGAATTGATTTTGACTCATTCAGTTTGATCTTCCACTTTTGTGTCCAGTCATAAACTTTGTTCACAGCTAGTTGAACTTTCTCTACTGCTTCTTTGTGGTTTGATCCGATAGCCATAATAGCAGTGTCATCTGCAAAGGTCGCTATGGTGTTATTTTCCAGCTCTAGGGTGTCACATGTGTATAGCAAGTAGAGGAATGGGCCTAACACACTTCCTTGTGGCACCCCAGCTTTTATAGGTTTTAGCTCAGAATATGCATCCTCTTGCCTTATTCTAAACATTCTGTTACTTATATATGATTCTAGAATGTCTGCAAATTCTGGAGGTAGCATGCGTCTGAGTTTAAATACCAGACCCTCATGCCAAACTTTATCAAAAGCTTGCGCGACATCTAGGAATACGGTGGCGCAGACTTGCTTGTTTTCGAGTGTTCTTTCAATAATGTTAGTTATTCTGTGCACCTGGTCTATCGTAGAGTGTTTTTCTCTGAAGCCAAATTGATGGTTTGGTATTAGTTCCTTTTCTTCTATTATTGGTTTTAACCGTTTTAATAGCAGTTTCTCGAAAAGTTTTGATAATACTGGCAACAGGGAAATGGGTCTATATGATGATGCTTCATGGGGTGGTTTCCCAGGCTTCGCAATCATAATGACTTCAGCAACCTTCCATGACTCAGGCACATGTTTTAGAATGAATGCAGCATTAATAAGTCTGGTCAGCTTTACTATGGCTTTGCGCGGGAGGTGTTTTAGTATTTCTCCTGTTATGAGGTCGTAACCCGGAGATTTCTTCGAGCTTATGTTGTGTTGAATTTCTCTCAGAACTTCTTTAGGAGTTACAAGTCGAATTCTTGGACTTTGTGATAACTTTTCACTCTCAACTATTTCTATAGAGGTCTCATTGGGTTGAAAAGTGTTTTCTAAGTATTGGGCAAACCTAAACGCTTTTTGTTCATTGCTTCTAGCCCATTTTCCGTCGCTGTTTCTGATGGGCGGAATTTGCATAATCGGCCTTTTAAGTTTCCTTGTAGCTTTCCAAAGAGAAAAATCCGTTGTTTGGTCGTTGGTGAGTTGCACAAGTTGAGTATTCAGACAGTCATCCTCAAATTGTAGAATTTTCAAATTATTTCAGATTACACTTTCAGTAAGACTAGTGGCAAGTGCTACAAACTCCACACAACGCCACTGAAGTGGACCGATGCAAATGACAGGTGCCAACTAGAACAATCTACCCTGGCAGTGATCAGCAATCGACTGGAAGCAGATTACCTTGTGCAGTTAACGGAATCTACGCCGAAGCCAAGGGTTAAGGGGAAATACCAAAGAGGAATATATCACCTGGGCTTTCATAACAGATTCAGCGAGGGCTGGCAGACAGTTAAAGGTACGTTAGTGTGTGAATCTCATAAGTAGACCATGAATTATATTCTGCACCTGCTGATCTATTCTGTAAAAATCTCACAGTGAAAACGTAGGTAAAGTGAGCTGTCATTTCACCTGATGCTAGTGATTGACACTATTGACATCTCACTCTAAGTTCACTTCACCAAAGTTTTCACGGTGAGATGATTACAGAATAGCACGCCGGTATAGTTATAGACTGTAGACCAGAAGATACGAGTACATTAGACGAAATCATAACAAATCTTTTAAGTGAGGCGCCACTGACGCGTGCACTCCGCACTCTCAACCTCATAACTAGTGACACGGACCTATTCTGATGTTCGCTGAATGAGTTCACAAATAATGCATTGTTTGTAATAAGTTACAAAATTGTATTATAATAAGGAGTTAGTAATAAGTTAGGATAAGAGTTTAGATAAATGTACACTATCGCAATAGGTTTCCCTGTAAGGATAGATGTAAGTTGGAAAATAAATAAATCATAAAAAACCGCCTACCGGGCACAAGGTCTAAAGAATGTAGGTGGATAATTGTTTATATTTTATAAATACGTATATACAATGTGCATTTAAATCTCCGAAACGATAAATTACAATTATTATTGTTTACGTGGTTAAAATTTTAAGACAATCGTAAATACATTACAGACGTCACGGAAGCATTAAAAAAATCCTTAAATAAAAAAGACGCAAATTACGAAAATTTATTTGATGTCGTTTTCCAGGAACACCATTGAAAGTATATGACGTTGAAACCTGGTTTGACAATTACCAGCCAGACGGAGAAGGGGAGTGCGGAGCAATGTTCTTCAACGGTCGACTGGTCAATACTGATTGCGATATGAAGAGCTTCTTCATTTGTGAACACGAAGTAGATAACGCATTTACACCTCCCAGCGTCAGTTTATCTAACTCACAACCTTATTTCGGTGGCGGCGTAGAATGATAAAACTTTAGAAGCAGAACATGTTTATGCGTCAATTAACGTTGTCTTAATTAAATACATATTCTCATTTCTAGTGCTGTTTTATTTCATTAGAAGTAAGTAAGTTCTGTTTTTTATATGGGCTGATTTTTCCAACGTCAGATTACTATTATCTAGAGAAAAATTATTCTTTTAACTGAAATGTTGACTAGGAGAGAATTTATTGTGGCATTAGGTCCTCCAATACCTACGCATGAAGTTAAAATAAATAGGAAAGTTTATACTGGCACAAAAAATAGTAGCCCATCTTTACTGTTTAGTGTAGCCAGCAGTGTGCCGAAGTTTCAGAAAAGACATAGATTAGCTTACGTGTCCTTGCAGTTCGTTGTCTTTCAAGGCAAAATGATTATTACCGAAGTACTTACTGGCACAGGTTGGACAGCAGCAATCCGAAGAAATATCTGAATAAAAATGGGCTCCTCAACACTCTTTCTAGCCATATCATCTTTTACACAATCCATCTTTCCTCATGACATGTTCCTCATTCCTCCGCATCACATCTCATACCAAAACAATCGACTTCCACACAACTCTTCGGTCAAGGGCGAGACTGTCTGCAACGTCATAGTACTCGTAGTAAGGAAACAATTTAAAAAAGTTAATCTAGGTGTATAATACTGGTAGGTTTACTGAATAACGGAGATTTCAACGTGAGGTGAGCAAAAACCGCTTTTATTGATTTCTAAACCACGATGGACGAAATGACGTATCGTGACGTATTTAAACAACAAAAGCTCTTGTTTAATTCATATTTTCCTCAAAACTAGCATTATAAAATAAATGTGTATTCTTAATAAATGAACATGAATACGTAGGTACCGACAGCTTTATGCTGCGGACACATTATCGGACGAACATTCGTGTTGGACGGTAGCTATAAAAAAATATATAAAAAATAGTATAAACTTCGTAAGTAGCTGGAGAAATCGACAACTGTTTTTGACCACGTTATTCGACAAATGTTGCTGCAAAAAAATTGCACGCACATCTGACCAAGTCTGTGTTGCGACTGATGATTTATAACGAAGTTTTGCGGTGAGCGAAGTTTGCCGCGACAAAACATTTTGATGCGGGCTTTATCGACACAACAACGTCGCGATCACAACAACGCGAGCGTTAATGCCGCTAATGTGGCCGCAGGGTAAAACAGGCTAAACAAGATTGACTGCCGGAGAATCTGCACAACATTCACATAATATTATTATAAGTCATACTGCGGTTCAAGACGAATGTCGTTAGGGCCTATCATAAAATGTTTTCGAAAACTTTGTTAATATTTCTTATTGTGAACTTTGTGTCAGATTTATGTAAGTAGGTATATATATATATATTTATCTCAAACTTGTTTCGTTATCAAGAGCATTCTCATGAAAAGATCCAACACGGCTATCCTGGCAGAATCAGAATAATCAAATGTATTTATTCGTAAGAATGTAGTGCTCTATGAAAACACGCGAACTTAGAGCATGGTAACTAACAAATGAATATTTACCACAATTAAAATAAATAAGTTGTAAAAACCTTTAAGAATTGTCATTATGATTCCAGAAGAAAGTCACAAGTTTGTATACAATTTTAAAAAACAAACTGACGTATACAGCCTTAGCATAATAAAGGAAACTTTTATTTAAGTATCTAAGAACCTTTATCTCTTTACAGATGGACAAAAATCCAAAAAGTTCTTCCGAAAGGATTACCATTACATAGAAGCAGTCGAGAGTTTCTTTAAGATCCACACGATACCACGGACTTGGGCTGATGCCAAGCGAGTGTGTGCTCTGGAAGCAGCCACTTTCTTCTACGCTGAAAATGATAATGAAGCGAGTGCAGTGTTAACGTTTTGGAACCAAACTAAGCCTACTATCATGTGGTTGTGGGTGGGAATATCAGATATATTGGTTGAAGGAGTTTTTGAGACCGTTGACGGTAGGTATTTTATTCCTTTAGTGCCACAAATAACCAGTGTTCTGTATTCGTTCCATTTACATAAACTAGGGACCGGTAACTTTAAGTAAAGTACCAAGGAAATTAAACCATCTCATGGAATATGATTTACTCGTTACGGTCACACGGTCAACCAAAATTACATAACTCGGCACGCTAGATTTTTTGACTTCTGATTCTGACACTCTTTGTCAGAAGTGCTGAGTTATATAATTTGTCAGGTTATTTATTTATTTTTCTAGTTATTTATCTTTAAAGTGCTAGGTTCCAAAGTCAAAGTCAAAGTCAAATTATTTTAAGTGGCCCATTAAAAGGTTTATTCCCGATGTCCCACTTGTTTGGCCACCACTGGGGGATAGCGAAACAACTTTTAAAAATTATTTTCGTTGTCGACCACTGGGGGACACTTCATGTTTTGAATTGGTCTAATCTGTTCCAAAATCTAATCGGGGCACCCCCGACTTCACGTAGTCTTTTGGCTGCTACCCCCAGAGTGTATATAAAAACCGGAGGCGCGAAAGGAGAGCAACCCTCGCCCGCTGTAGCTAATGGGTGCCTATCTTTTGTTACGTAAGGGCGGAGGGGTTGCACTTCCCGCAGCGCCGGAGATGATGCAGAAGCAACTTTAAAGTGTTCTGAGGTTAGGTTACAATAATTTTGTCCCCCGGTGGTGGACAACGAGTTTGAGAATGTTTTCGAATAAAATTTAATTTAATGAATAGATAACAAACAGTTAATTTATCTAGGTTTCTTACTAAACTTCAACTATATCCGACGATCCTGGTTACTATCTCCTTTGGTGACCGTAACTAATTATAAATGTTTTCATTTTATCACTGTTCTTCCTTTCGCTGCGCTGGATAGAACTGATCATTAATCGGAATATACCCATCGTAACTGCCCCAATGCACCTTATAATAATTAGTCCTCAGAATTAATCATACGTTTTTCATATTTTCAGGGAAGTCAATCTCTGAAGTGTACACCAACTGGTTTATCCAGGGTCAGCCGGACAACGCTGGAGGAAACGAGGACTGTTTGAATATTGACCTACAAGGCAAAATGAATGATTATATATGTGACATAAAGTCTTATTTCATTTGCAAGAAGAGTCTCCAGTCACTACAGTGGAACCAGCAGTGCAATATGCCTAATTTAGGTAGGTTTGAATCTCTGTTGGTAAAGCAACGCTTCAGACAGAGCAACTTCATTGCGTAATAACTCACTGGGAATGATTTGATGATGGGGAGAGGCCAGATGGAAAGACCATAATGCCTTGGTAGGCCTTTGGTGTGGAATACAACCTGTGTCGACACCATGGCGCCATCCCATTTTCCTAGCACGGTGGGCTGTGCTGGAGCGGCTGCTGCAGGAGCAGAAAACCTCAAACGGCGCAAACATAACAACCTTATTGGGAGCTATAAGTTTAAGCCGTTTGAGGTTGAAACAGTAGGGCCTTGGGGTCCGAGTGCTCATAGAATATTTCGGAATACAAAGAATCAGCATTGCCATCCAAAGTGGTAATGCTGCCAGCCATTTGGGCACTTATCCCATTTGACAGCGATGCGGACGAATTTTTTGATGCCCAATGAGCTCCTGGGTTTTTCTTTAATTTGTATATATATTTTAGTGGTTAGCTTGTAAATTGTAATTGATGGGAACGACAATACTTTTTATTTTGAAAATACAAAAAATCAAATTCGTTTGTTTTGTGCTTTTAAAAACCAGGATTAATTACTGTTTATGTTCTATTGCATTTTGCCAAGCAATTATAGCCTGATAGATAAAATGCATATGTTTGTGTACTTACAATAAAACATATTAGGTATACCTATCTATCTATTATGTACTTAATATGTAACGTGACGTAACATTACATTTATTATTTCAGATTACATTTTCAGTAAGGATACTGGCAAGTGCTACAAGCTACACACAACTCCATTGAACTGGACCGAAGCATATGCCATATGCCAAGTAGAACAATCCACCCTGGCAGTGGTCAATAACGGACCGGAAGCGTATTACCTTGCGAAGTTAGCGGAATCCACGCCGAAACCAAGGCTCAAAGGGAAATATCATAGAGGAATTTATCACCTGGGCTTTCATAACAGGTTAAACGAAGGCTGGCAGACAGTGAAAGGTACGTCATAGATATATTTGAAGTGAAAACTTCTTTAGACACGTTGGGCATTTTTTGAGATGAGAAAAAACCATTGAACTCGCGACACAGTTACCGACACCGCGCTACATTCGGATGTGTTCGGCTGTCCTCGGGATGTACTCGGTTTTAATGAATATCCGATATGTCAGTGAGTGATGGCAAAGTATTCTGTTTGTGTTTCGTTTTCACTTCTGTCGCCACTCCCGGAGTGCCACTGTTTTTTTTTTTTTATATTGAGAAGGTTTATGAATGCTCCTGCGAAGGTGGATCAGGAGCCACTTGAGTTCCTTGCGGAATAGAGAAACATAAGGAAACACCATGCTCATGTCCTGATAGCAGAAAGAAAACGAATTTCAATATTTATACGATTGTTGACTGTTGTGATTGAAAAAATGAAAAATGTTTACTTGTCTCAAAACAGTTACGTATATTATAAGTGAGATTTCCCCAGTAAGTAATTGATATTACTTGTGTTGGGGCAACCTCGCTCTTTCCTTTAATTATTGACAATATTGAGGCGATTTTATGTAGAAAAAGTGACAATTTTTTTTTTCTTAGAATAAAAGATGTAAATGACTTATAAACTAATTAGCAGCTCTATGATGTGATTGTTCATTTTCTTCTTCAGGAACACCGATGCATGTAGATGCTGACGTCTGGTTCGACAATTACCAGCCGGATGGCAATGACCAAGAGTGCGGCTCAATGTTCTACACCGGACGTCTGATCAACACCGATTGCGACGCAAGGAGCTTCTTCATTTGTGAACACCAACTAGATAACATAAATTCACCTGTTAGCGTCAGTTTAACCGGTTCATTGCTGCAGCCTTATGTAGGTGGTGGAATAGAATAATAAAACGGTAGGCAACAAAATGTATGTCCTTTTTTGAGGTATTTCACTCCAGAGCACTGGCTTCAACGGCACATGGAAACAAAATGTTGATAAAGAACAGTTTATTTTAAAAAAAATCAATCCACGAATGGCACCAGCATACAGTTTGAGTGTTGAGATGTATGTATTTTTACCCGACTACAGCAAAGCCAAAAGGAAGGGTTATGATTTTAGCAGTCTATGCATGTTTGTATTTACGTGTGTTTCACCGTAGCGCTTAACTTCTGAACTTAATTTTATGAATAACGTAGGTATCAATAAATTCGTAATAATGGTCCGGGTGACATAGGCTATAAAAAATCTCCCTAAACAATCATGCCTGGATTGTACGAAAAAAATAAACATGTCAAATACTGGTAAAAATTACAGATTTTCATGGCGGCCGTTATTATAGAAACGCTTTTATAAGAAGCCAAAGCTTTAGCGCTACTGTAAAAACGATTCACATCACTTATGTCAGTTTGACGCATAGGTAGATTTACGTCGCTTGTGCAAAAACTATAATGATTTTTGTTCAGAAACTACAGAATTAGATTTATTCTCAGTGTCAGCAAATAGATTTCGTTCTGCTTTGTTAAAGAAACTTAAGGATTCCCATGTATAGTTATTTGAACAGTCTTGTAGTCTTACTCGCATAGATTGTTCATTAGTAAAGTTATATGAATTGTATATGCTGTGGATAACGGTGTAAATTTCACATTTATATAATATCTTTGTTTATATTGTTTGCGCAGATATAATGTGTTTCTGTTTGTTTGTCCCAAATAAATAAATAAAAATAGATGTAGAATTGCAGCCAAGCGGTGCCAAGCTAAGGTGCATTGAAGAATTGAAGACACCGACTAGAAGAATCATCAAAATTCGCATAATTTCTATGTGTCTTCAATTCTTCAATGCACCTTAGCTTGGCACTGCTTGGCAGTAAATATCTATGTATTGTTTTTAATGGATAAGGTAAGGTATGCCACAGGGGTGGTCCCATAAAAAGATTAACTTTGCTTGGGAAGTTTTTGAGTTAGCTTCGATACGATTTTTTCCACTTAGTTGATTGTTTTCGAATGGGCATTTTTATTTATTTTTTGTTTAACATAGTTTGCATATAAAAATAACAAATTTAAATCCTAACTTAACTAAAACTATACAAAAACTAAAATATTGCGTCGAAAAATTCGTCCGCATCGCTGTCGACTGGTAATGTACCCAAGAGACTGGCAGCATTACCACGTTGTATGGCAATGCTTAACCTTTGGCCAAGGTAAAAGCCAGCCCTTGGGTCACGGGAAGTGTCAACCAGCCGTTTTGAAATTTCCTTAAATAGGGCATGAGCACTCGGACCCCACGACCCGAGGGTTTCAACCCCAAACGGCTCGAAAATATAATGTCCGATAAGGTTATTATATTTTCGCCGCTTGAGATTTTCCGCAGCCGCAGCAGCAGCACCAGCACAGCATGCCGAGCCAGGAAGATGGGATGGCGCAAGAGTATCGACGCACGTTGCGTCCCACACTAAAGGCCTACCCACCTTCCATGGAAATAAAGACATACCGTCCGGTCTCTTGCCATCGTCGCGTGCCAAGCCATTGGGTTCCAATACAGCTGGAACGCCGACGGTAACAAGAGCTCGTCGGATGATGTCATTAATGTTCGCGTGCCGCGCTAAGCGACCCGCACTTCGGCTGCATGACAGGCCGTGGTGTCCGAGGCTGTTGACATCTTCGCCACAGTGACAGCGATGAGGAGAACAACAAGGAGTGCCTAGTCGCAGGGAAGCAGCGAGGCGAAAAGTAGTATCGTCGAACAAAGTGCCTATGTTCGACGAAGGTAGTGCATGAAGCCAAAGACCCGACTCCCACCTTCCCACAGCCAGCAGGCGCGCACGTTCCGCAGTAGTAACAGACGAGTCAAGTAAATTGTTCTGTACTACTCTGCAGAGCGGCTCATCCCACTGTCTCTGTGAAGATGGATTGATGATGTTTTAACCATAGAACTATTATTACTTCTATGGTTAGTTTTAACTGATATTTACATAGCAAGTAATGTTAATTGAATTTGTGTGGAGTAGGTACAACTAAAAAGTGAAAAAATAAAAACTTTTCACCAAAAAAAAAATGAAACAACCGGCTTAAAAAAAAAACGTGGAAAACAACTTTAATTTCGGAAGTCGGTGTCAAAAACCGAAAATGCGGAGCCTACCAACTTCCGAAATTAAAGTAATTTTCCACTTGTAGTGTTTTTTTGGAAGTCGGTTATTTTCCAATTCACTTTTGACATTGACAGAATAGTCGATATCGGCTTTATTTGCCATACCCTTCGATCAACGTTGGTATTGTTGATCGAAGGCCATACCTAACTAAAAAAAATAGAATTACGTTATAACAATTAAAAATGGTTCTGTTAATGTTAATAAGGCCGCCCTTTGTATATTTTGTAGTGTTATATTAATTTTTTGTTATATATTTTCTGGTACCTGTACAAGTTTATATAAATAAATATTTCGCTGAAATATTAATATTTTTAGATTAAATAAACCACAAAGAACATTCGCAATCAGCCTATACTTCTTTACTGTTTTCCTTCTTAGTTAGCTTTAATCATGATCTGGCAGTTTGAGTCATTTACGCGGCCTACCCAAATGTCCTTTCTTTGGTATTGTTCGTCGAATCGTTGAGCTCCTCAACTTCTGAGTTGAGCTGCACGATTTTTGACAAATGCGTGCACTGACTGGACAGTTCCGCTCAATCTGTGTGGTTCTTTCCTCAAAAGACCATTTCAGACACCAATCTACATGGTCTTCACATGATCTGACCAAGATTTTGTCTGGACTTTAAAAGAGACTGTGACCTCTGAGTTTGTTTCGGCCTTTCTTCTCAGAATAGTCAGATAGGAAACGCCGACCTCATCTAGTTTAAAAAAAAAATATATGATTGACGTGTAAAAGTGTTTGTACAAACCTACTTACAGAAAATTTATCATTTATAACGTTCCCACAGCTGGGACACAGGCCTCCTATCTGTGGGTGGGAGTGGGCCGTAATCCACCACGCGGGCCCAGTGCGGGGTTGGTAGATGACAAGTCTTAGAATTTTTGGAGGACATGCCGGTTTCCTCACGATGTTTTCTTCACCGTTTTGAGAGCAGTGACACAGCACAAAGTAAAAACAAAGTAAAGCAAGCAAGTAGTACAAAGTACCCTCAGACCAAATAAAAAACCAAGACAGAGCGCTAAGAACGATGTAGTGAGGCATGCCAAAATTACGTCTCCGCTCTGTGCATACACGCCCACACGCACACATTTACAACAATTTACAATCAAACTACGTCTTACTAAGTGCACCCATATTTACGAATTTATTTATTTATTATATTTACATATTTACAATATTTACTGTTGACAGCCCTCTGTCTTGGTTTTTTATTTGGTCTGAGAAAGTACCTAAAGCGCCTGCCTAGGTTCGAACCCTCATTTAGGTAGTTAATATTGGGCCACCGCTGCTTTCAAGGAACATTAGGTACTAATAATAATTGACTTTTCAAAAACCGTCAACTAGTCGCAAGAGAATTTTGCCCGGCATCCCGCGGGGGATTCACTTCAGTTTGACCAAACCTGTGCTACGAATTTTGAAAGTCACAAAAATAAATTTGTAACTCCATTCAATGTATCATAGTTGAGGAATTTCTTCAAATTTAGACTTAACTACTAGTCTGTGTTACATAAGAATTTTTGCAAAAAATTATAAAATCTTCTAAGCTTTAATCGTTTTTTGCCAAAATACAACCAAAACCAAAGAGCATTCTTGTTTGTGCGAAGACACCGCGATTCGCCGACCTCGCTAAAATAGTCGCAGCATGCAAGATATAACTGGTTGAACAGGATTTAAATCACCCATCCAACAACATCAACATCCTCCTAAGTTTATTTACCTGGCGCGATTGAAGACGTCAGTCGTACAGTAAAATGTTTTCGAAAATTATTTTATTTTTCCTGATTGTAAACTCTGTGTCAGATTCATGTAAGTAGTCTTCAATTTCACTGCACACCTACTCGTGACAGTATCTAATATTACCTTAATAAATCTCAAATCTAATCCTTAAAAATGTAGGTACTAGACACGTGTCTAGTTCGCGGAGCAAATTGCTCTCTAATGAAATTCTACATTTATCTTATCTATTCCTAGATGGACAAAGAGCTAAAAAGTTTTTCCGAAAGGATTACCATTATATAGAAGCAGTCGAGAATTTCTATAAGTTTCATGCGACACCAAAGGGTTGGATTGATGCCAAGCGAGTGTGTGCACTGGAAGCGGCCGTTTTCTTCTACCCAGAAAACGACGATGAAGCAAGGGCCGTGTTATCGTTTTGGAACAAAACTAAGCCTATTATCAAGTCAGTGTGGATAGGGCTGTCAGACTTATTGGTTGAAGGAGTATTTGAGACCGTTGACGGTACGTATATTTTATTATTGTATTTTATGGGTACATTTTCACTACAAATCCTTAAATATTATAAATTATATTATATATATATATATATTATATATATATTATAATATATATATATTATTATTATATATATATATAATTATTAAATATTTCGGTGTTTTTTGACACACTTCATTTTTGTTTAGCGTAGGCGCCCACTTTTGCTAAAATAAAATTAAAGGATCTCTAAAAATACTGTAGTGTGCTAAATAAGCTCGTGGAATCGATAACAGTATTTCTTTAAAGATGTAACCGGTCACTCCGTGGGTCAGACCGTTACGGCCAGATGCCACCCAATTAAAAAGAGCTCAGTGGGGCTGGCACGAACGCGGGGTGTAAACCTGATGTTAATTCGAACGATTTTAGAATTACAATTACGCGTTTCGCGCGGTCTACCGAGCTTTTAATAATCATACTAAACTATTTTCACATTTTTAGGAAAGTCGATTTCTGAGGTGTACACTAACTGGATGCACGCTGAGCCTAACAATCATGGCGGTATCGAGGACTGTGTTAATCTGGCCAAAGATGGCAAAATGAATGATTACATATGTGGAGTACAGAATTATTTCATTTGCAAGAAGAGCCTTAACACACTAGAGTGGAACAATAACTGCAATATGCCTAATTTAGGTAAGTTTAAATCGTTGTAAGTAAGGGGACGCTCCTGATAGCACCCTAATAAGTTTTTAAGTTTGTTGTAATGTCACAATTCATATTACAAGATTCATTTATTCCAAACCATTTAATAAATTAAGTTAAAAACTAGGTAACGTTAAATTTAAAAAAAAAAGCGTAACAAAATCCACAGCTGGCAGTATTTTTTTTTTGGCAATATTTATTTGTGGTCCGATGACCACATAATCAAATATTTTTTAAATCTGCCATTATCAAAATAGACACATACTTACCGTTTATTATTTCAGATTACACTTTGAGTAACGATATTGGCAAGTGCTACAAGCTCCACACAACTCCACTGAAGTGGAGCGAAGCATATTCAATGTGCCAACTAGAACAATCCACCCTGGCTGTGATCAGTAATAAGAGGGAAGCGGATTACCTTGTGAAGTTAATAGAGTCCACACCAAAACCAAGGGTCAAAGGGAAATATCAAAGAGGAATATATCACGTCGGCTTTCATAACAAATTACACCAAGGTTGGCAGACAGTTAAAGGTACGTGAGTGTGGGGAAAACGTTCAACAACGAAACTATTAGAAAAAGTAGTGTCTATTGTCTAAGCGAATGTTTTCGCCGTCCATTTTGCTACCACTAGTGATTTGTCAAGCAAAACGTCAAACGAGCCCGTGTGTGGTGGACGTAGCTCAGAAATCCAAATGTAGCACCTAGTTTATACCCACCCACAGCAAGTTGCAAGATACCGATTTTTTGACTTTAAACCTTTATAGAACATAATTAGAGGCAGGGTCTTAACTCGTGGTATCCCATCTCAATAATAACTTGTTTTCCTCACGATCGTTTTCGTCATATGGGTTCCTTTTAAAACTAAAAAACATGACTTTCAGAGATCGAAATAAAAACAAATACTTTTTATCAGTTAGGTAGGTACCCTATGATGGTTTTGATAGATGATTTTCTTTTCAGGAACACCGATGAATCTAGGAGCTGACGCCTGGATTGACAATTACGAGTCGGAAGAAAACGAAGAGTGCGGCTCAATGTTCTACACCGGACGTTTGGTCAATACCGATTGCGAAATGAAGAGTTTCTTTATTTGTGAACACGAATTAGACAACATAATTCCTGAGCAGCCCTTTTTACAACCTTATGTCGGTGGTGGCATAAATAAATAAAACAGTAGAAATTAAACTCATTTATTTTCCTTCATGTACGATCGGTGCTGTCGCCGAAATAACCAACTATACCTATGGCCCCCACCCTATTGATTCCATGTATACCTCTGTATACCCAACCTATGTGTGAGTAGGTAATGATGATATGATATTCTTGCAAAATAAATGTAATCATGTTGTATTATTACAATATGTAACTGTGTGTTTAAATGTCCTTTTAAAAATACATGCTGGCTACATAATGCTCGAACAGTACGCACAAAAAGATGTAAATATGGATAAGGAAACATTTTATTGTCTAAAACCATTGTTCGCCTTACTGGTATAGAACATAGTACACAATTTATTTTACCAAAAGAAAGTAAACATGTTGTCCCCAAATATCTGTACCCCCATGACCAAAACAATGTTCACAGGGATAGTTCCAGAACAAAGTAAGGGCAGGGGACCACGGGAGCCGCTGTCCAACCGAATCCACGACGTACTGCTATATTCCGGCACAACCCTGATGTTAATGAAGCTGCTGAACCACTAATACGATGACCACTTCTGAGAAAAGTTATTCTGCGCTGTTATACAAATATTAATATAAAGGCGATTTATAACAGTAATATTTTTATCATACTTTAACTTAACTTCGCGTCTGTATTTCTTGAAAAGGTTTTCCTCATCATTTAGCATATACATCTAAAATAAACAAATGACTTAATGTAGATACGTATATATGTGTATGTATTTTCCTTAATAATAAATAACCAAGACAGAGGGCTGGTTACCGGTTTCATAAACATGTGTGCACTTAGTGAGGTGTAGTTTGATTGTAAACATGTGCGTGTGAGCGTGTATGCACAGAGCGACGGTGTAGTTTTGGCATGCTTCACTGTATCGTTCTCAGCTCAGCGCTCTGTACCTTGGTTTTTTATTTGGTCTGAGTGCTGCGGCTACATTTTCGGACGAACATCCTAAGTTCAAAAATCATTGATATATTCTTCGGATCAGAATTATTTATTGTACATTTTCAACACTCAATACTTTATTTGCATTCCACAATGTGTACTAAGGTGGTAACTTAATATTTAATGAGATCGTTATGGACCCTGTCGGCTACAGCAGAGAAAGCTTTGAAAATCTTAGCTTAAGAGCGTTTACGACGTACGGCATTTCATACAAACTTTCAAGCCCTTGTTTTTCGAAATGAATGAACCGATTTCAATGAAACTTCATACGCATAAGCAGGATAGGTACAAAGGTCTAAAAAGTTAGTAAAGAACATTTTCGAAATGTCTTATTAAAAAAGTGATCTGGTCTAATTTGGCTATAACACCCTTTTTCGAAAATGTTCTTAACTAACTTTTTAGAAATTAACTTCATACACATAAGCAGGTTTCATTAAAAGTGTATGAAATGTACGTCGTAAACGCTCTTAACAGTCTTCTTCAAAGTGACGCTAATGTCCGACTGACAACAACATTTAAAAAAAAAACATTCAGAGATGCCCGTCAATTGTTTGATAAAGGTGGCAAAGATGGAAAGCCATACTTACCTAGGTACTAAAAGAAAACATTAAAGTAAAGACTTGTTTCCGGCGTAACATTATTCTATTCAAGGTTTTATTGTAACTCTGCGCTAGATATCTTTACTGCTACTGCCTCAATTCTCAGTGTTATTTTGTTTTGTTAAATAAGCCTCAACGCTTCTGCTTAGGCCGCCAGCTGCGAGTTAACTAGAATAATTGGAAGATCATGGGATACAAATTTATTTTAAACCGTTTTCATAAAGATCAATCAGATTATCAATTCGCCGGTATACACCGTCTCGAAATTTTTACAGATTAAAATTTAAAAAAATTCCATGATTATGAACAACTTTCATTAAGGGACCAACTCTGAAAAAAAAAATCTGCTGTTTAATACAAAAGTTCAATACTTACCTACTAGACCAAAAGTTAGTTGACACTTTTCCACTTCAGCTGTAATGCCGCATATTTTCGAGGGTGCTGGAGCCAATAATAAAGTCAAAATGAAAATCCAAGATGGCGGCTGTCAAACTTTTTTTAATACTTTAGTTTTATGTTTCTGATTAGTGACCGCGTCTGCCTAGCTAGACTGGACCCGGCCTAGTGCTTGCCTATCTAATTTATTCTGAAAACCAATGCACGTCACTGCTAAAAGGATATTTATACGCTCTGTGGCCACTAGAAGCGAAATCACGAATATGCGCCGATCTCGCTCAAGAGGTCGCAGGGTAGAACTGGTTGGACAAGACTGTCGATGAATCTGCTAAACATACTCCTACGTTTGTTCACCCGACGCGGTTCAAGATGTCTGTCGTATCATTCCACAATATGTTTTCGAAAATCTTGTTACTCTTTCTAATTGTGAACTTTGTGTCAGATTCGTGTAAGTATATTCACAATGAAAGTTTTCCTCATTTTAAGTGCCTACGATATTGTTAGACCTAACTAAATGGCCTATGAGCATATTTTATAATACCTATTATGTTATTTGTTATTGTAAGTAAAATTTGTTTTATATTGTGGGGCCGTATACGATATCGACCGATTTTTATCAATATTGTTCATCATTTGTGAGAAAGGGAAAAATTAAATGTGATTTAAAAAGCCTATAATAGTTCCTGGTTTTGCCTTTGGCTAAAAGGGATTCTTTTAATAAGTTAAGTGTTCATGGAAAATCAGTAATATTCGCAACAAGTTTTCCAAAAAAATTGAATTTTTTTTCACTAGACACCACTTTTAATTCTGAACATTAAAAAATATCGTCAACATCATTATATGGTCTACTTGCACGTCGCTGGGCCACTCTTTTCGAAACAAACCCGCAGTCAGTAGTCTATTTTTTCCTATTATTTAGCAAACCATTTCAAGATATTTAAAAACCACACTTTAGTCTTCAGTTATCCTTGAAATCATGTTAAAATTTTATTTTATGATAATACAAAATCTTCATTAAGTAAATCAAAGGCGAAATCCTGAGTAATATTATAAATGGGAAAATAAGTTTGTTTGTTTTTTGTTACGCTTTCATGCTAAAACGCCCGAACGGATTTGGATGAAATTTGGCATACAGTCAGAACATGACCTGGGTAAGGACATAGGCTACTTTTCATCTTGGATCGTAGACGAAATCGCGGGCAACAGCTGTAAACTACACTTTCGAAAGCGCAAAAGTGATTAAACTATTAACAGTTGTGACTGACACGAATGGTTTAGCGCCACGAAAACTGTACTTTTAGTTTTAGTCACACATACAATAGTCAATTATTTCAAGCTTTCTGACAATTAGACAATAAATAGACAAAAGAGGGATTTTTCGTGCACGGAGTCTAAATTAAATAAAATGCCATCAAAAGTGGGTATAATGGTAAAGTGGTTTATTTTTTCGTAAAGTAACCTTTCTTTATCTGCATTATTCTAATCTATTCATAGACGGACAAAGAGCTAAAAACTTTTTCCGAAAGGACTACAATTATATCGAAGCATCCAAGAGTTTCTATAAAATCCACACGATACAACGGACATGGGCTGATGGCAAGCGAGTGTGTGCTCTGGAAGGGGCCACTTTAGGGCACCCAGACAACGACGATGAAGCACACGCTTTGATATCGTTTTGGAAAGAAAATAAACCCAAAATCGGATTTATGTATGTGGGGCTGTCAGACTTATTGGTTGAAGGAATATTTGAGACCGTTGATGGTACGTATCATGTTTCAAGCTTTATCCTTAAATAGTAGGTATTAAACAAAGTCGTCGAAATGTCTGTACGTGCATAACTTCCGCATGACTGCAACAAATTGGATAATTATTTTTTTGTTATGTTCAGTATTGCCAGGACAAGGTTTGTATGAAGGAAAATTTCGGAAATTCGAAAAAAAATACGTGCGAAGCTGGGGCGGACCGCTAGTGTTACAGAACCATACATGTTGCTACTTTTTAAATCAGTAGAAAAAAGTAAGAAGCCCTAAAATGTTGTAGGTACCTATTTAATTTTGGTGAATTAAAATCATCAATGAACTGAATCATAAACTTAACCTTCAGTATAAACATACCAGTTGATTTTTACCCTATAATATGAATTATGATACTTAAATGTTTGTACTTCTAGGTAAGTCGATCTCTGAGGTGTACAACAACTGGCAGTCAGGTAACCCGGATAATTTTGGCAATGGACAGGACTGTGCGTACATATTTTTACATGAAGGACATGGATATCTGGATGACTCCGAATGTGACAAAAAGTTTCCCTTCCTTTGCAAGAAGAGTCTTCAGTCACTAGAGTGGAACTATCAATGCGATATGCCTAACTTAGGTAGTTACTTTTTTATTTCTGTAAGTAAGGGAACATACTAGATACATTTTTCTATTTTCAATGGAGCTGGCTATCCATTGCGGAGTTCCAATATACCTATACATGAGTACTTATATCGTGTTCGCGTACCGTGGACATATAATTATAATAAAAAACGAATGTGACAAATTGGCGTACAAATTGCAATGCCCTTATGGACTGTAAAAGTGAGTACCTAGTTATAGTGCCCATATCTGTGACACACAAGGGCCATTGGTTAGCCTTGTGGGCTCCGGACCCAAGGCCAGGTTCCTGGCCCATTCATCCATTTTAGTGATCCTTATGACTTCCTTTTTTTCAGATTACAGTTACAATAAGAACAATGGCAAGTGCTACAAACTCCACACAACTCCATTGAACTGGACAGAAGCATATGCCACGTGCCAACTAGAACAATCTAACCTGGCAGTGATAAGCAATCGGCTGGAAGCGGATTACCTCGTAATGTTAACAGAATCTACACCTAAACCAAGGCTCAAAGAGAACTATCAAAGAGGAATTTATCACCTGGGCTTTCATAACAGATTCAATGAGGGCTGGCAGACTGTTCGAGGTACGTGTGTGTGTGTTCCTTAGGTATTTTGAAAGTAAAGGTGGAAAGGGTTTTGTAGGAAAGTGCCTTCCGTAGTCGGCGCACTAAAAACCTGTGCCTGTCGTAACATGCATTTTGCAGGTGATCACTATAGCAGCCTGGAACATACTTAAGTGTCCCAGGCTGCTATGATGCAGGTTTTAAGTGTTTTGACTTTCTGACTTCATGATAAATTGTAGTCGTTAATTTTAATTCAAGATATGGCCATAGAAAAATGCTTACTGGGTCATGAACTCATTCATCATTTTCACGGTTTTGGAAATCCTAATAGGCGGCTATATAATTGACGATTTTTTCATCATGACATTTGACTTAGGCACTATTGTTCACACAATGCTGTTGACCTACATTTAAAAAAATATTGTTTTTGTTCCAGGAACACGCATGAATGTAGAGCGGGACGCTTGGTTTGACAATTACCAACCGGACGAAGACAGTCATGAGCAGTGCGGCTCAATGTTCTTCAACGGTCGTCTGGTCAACACCGATTGCGATATGAGGACTTTCTTCATTTGTGAACACGAAGTCGATAACTTACCAGCGCCTGTTAGCAGCAGTTTAATCGATTCAGAGCAACCTATATTACAACCTTATGTAGGTGGTGGCATAGAATAATAAAACCGTATCGAAACGAAACTCATGTTGGTATGTTCCTCCGTACGTAAGACCTGTGCCCTGTTTATCAAAACTTACAAGCCTTGTTTTACACGCATTTTTCTTGTAAAAAAATTCAGTATTACAAATATGTGTTTATCAAAACTACACGTGTAAATTACGGTTTACAAGTGTCGTTAATTAACAAGTATATTTTTACACTTGTATTTGTGATTTTGTTCATCAAAAATTCCTTTGTAAGTTACAACTTGTAGAAAATCAAGGCAAATCCTGAGAGTGTCCGCGCGGCGACTTTCCATTCCGTCTTACAAGTTGACGAGTGTCGTGATTAGTATCATTAGTAGTCAAGTGATGCAAGCGATGAAGAAAATACCTATTAGAATTTCGGAACCGAGAACATTTAAAAAACTAATTGACTACGGTCATACGCAGATGACCTATGAATTTAACTATTTTTTCTTTTCTTTACTACTCCTACTCTCCTACTTCCTATTGAATAATCTTCAAATTATCAATTTTAAAATACTTAGTTTGTGGCTAATGTACTTGTACCATTGTACCATCCAGCCTCAGACCAAATAAAAAACCAAGACAGAGCGCTGAGAACGATATAGTGAAGCATGCCAAACTTACACCTCCGCTAAACTCCGCTCTGTGCATACACGCTCACACGCACACATTTACAATCCAACTACACCTCACTAAGTGCACACGTTTACGAAACCGGCTTCACTTTACTGTTGACAGCCCTCTGTCTTGGTTTTTTATTTAGTCTGAGCATCCAGCCATACAGGTCTCGTGGTTGCAACCGGTTGCAAGCGCATCTGCTAAGCGTCCTGGGTTCGATTCCCGGGTCAGACAAAGTGTTATTTGGTTTTCCAGTAGGAATTTCTTAGCAACAGGCCGGAGTTTGGAAGTCGGCGGGTTAACACCCCCGTGCCTCGGAAAGCACGTAAGTAAAGCCGTTGGTCTTGCGCCTGATCTCTCTAAGGTCGAGTTGGATTGCCGTCCCATCGGACTACGAGAGTAAAGAAACAGAGAGTGTACCTGTATTTGCTGACACACTTGTGCACTAAAATATCTCCTGCGTACCTGGCTAATCTCCGTTGAGATTGGCCACCGTTACCGAAATCGGTCGGGAGGCTATTAAGTAGAGAATATTCAAACATAAGTAGGTACTAAAAACGGCGGAAAGAGAATATGGCGGCATACGTTTTTGATTTTAGAACTTACAAGTAGAATCTACAAGTGCTCAATTTTACAATCCATGTAGTATTTTTTTTTTTTTTTGTTAAACGTAATTTTCAAGAACTTGTAACAATTTCCTTGTAAAGTGTAACTTGTAGGCTTGTAAGTTTTGATAAACAGGGCACTGGATGTAGATACCCTGAGTGACCTACAGTGGAGACTGTTTATTTCAATAAAAATTTGTGGGCGTTCAATACATATATTTGGTACAAGTATTCATACAGAAATGTATTATTATGATGCATTTTTACAATAAACTTAACAAAATAAGATACTTAAAAAAGGTACAAAATATATAGTTCTGTTGAACTTACATGTCGAAATATAATAATTATGGTACATCAATGTGATATGGACGTATCTATAAACTTTAACCTATAAGTTTATTTAAAGGTGGTATAAAATAAAGCACCAAGCACCTACTTACAAAAGTGACAATGTAGAAATTGACAAAATATACATAAAATAATGTCACAAAAATAAGTCTCGATAACATTATAAATCACCAGTTTAAGGATCAACCTTCTCCAAAATTAAAATATAATCTGGTTCTCTACATTAATTATTTTATGCGTCTTTAAAAACTGCCTTACCTACTAGAGGTAAGTACCGTACAGCGGGGCCACCGTATGAAAGTAGTTCCCTCGCCGGTTCGAAGTAAGATACGATCCAATACAGAAGCACCAGGTAGAAGAATAGTGATACCAGGCGATCCAGTATGTACAGACTGGGAACAAAATACGAAATGTTAGTTTAGCAGGAATAACAGAGTGTTGGGTAACACGATGGCGCAGTGGTTGAGCGATTGATTGCTGCGAAGCATGTCGCGGGTTCGATTCCCGCACTGGGTGTTTCATCTAGAATATGTATGTATTTACAAAAAAAAATGTATATAAGTAGTTTATCAGCCATCTGGTTACCATAACACAAGCATTAGGTTGTTTAGCTTGGGACTATATGGCGTTGTGTGAAATGTTCAAGGATATTATTATTATTCCTTCAAGTTCTAACGCTGTTTACTTGCTTAACATTAAAAACAAGTTTGTCGAACAAATCATATGATTAATAAATGGTTATTGTTTCAATCTTAACGTCAATATTGTAATTTAAATAGATAACAACAAAAAAACAAGGGCTCAGTACGCTTCCTTGTGGCCCCCATAATTATTCCTTTAATTAAGGATCGCTTAGCAGATTTCTTAGTATTATTTATGAAATTATATATGAAATGATTTGTCAACATATTATTGCCCTGTCGTCAAACAGGGGGCCTAAAAAGGCCACTTTGGCAGAATCATAAAACAATTAATATCAAGCAATTCATCTGTTCGACAGTTTCACACCTATATATCCCTGAAGGGTTATGCGTTATGCAGAGGTGTACCTATAGCATTTTACGAATCTCCATACAAAACTGTCATACAGATGAAATTGCGTGATATGAATTGTTTTATGATTCTGCCAAAGTTCGGCCATTTTAGGCCCCCAGGTCTGTGTTAACCTTTGGTTTTTCTCTATATAATTTCCAATGTGATTGTCGATTGAAACAGTTAAAACGCAAAATGAGCTGAGAATATGAATTGTATTCAATAGTATAATTGCCAGTAATTTGTTGTCACATACATTATTATTAGTTAGTAATTAGAAAGATAATTATGTTTGTCTGTTTACCTAGGTTACTCTTTTGTTACTGTACCAATTGTTAGTTACATCAGTAATTTAGAAAAACCGAACTCACATGTGATTCTGCAGTCTAGCTTTGGGTAAATTCTCCAACTTCTCCTTTAAACAGTACAGCTTTCCTCCGATCATGCAGCTTTCTATATACGGCTCATCCTCAATGATGGTCAGGTCCATTGGAAAGGTCTCTTTGTCAACAGGGTTCAGAAGTAAAACCAGGGACTTGAAGTTGTTCGTGTCGAACCACCATTCCCGAGTCGTGAAGTATTGGAGGACTTCTAGTCCAATTGATATTCTGTTCTGGATGCGTACCATGCTGAAATAGAACGCATGATTTAAATAAAAAAAAAACACAAATACTTATTCATTTTCTTGATTGGGATTTAAATTAAAGGGCTTGTTATGAGGATCTCAAACAATTGTTTTATAATTTTAAAGTAAAAACGGTCTAAAGTTATTAAAGAAAATTTACCATTTCTCCCGCCCACATACCTCTAAAACTGCTTAGCCTAAAGTTTTGAAATAATTATAGAGATTTTGTCTATAAGTAGTTATAGATTAGGTACAGGAAAACCTATAAATAATCTATGGTCTAAAAATAACAAACACCTACGTAAAAACAGGCACAAAGTGTTATAATTATAATAAATGCGGAGTAGTACCTAATAAATGAAGTCAAGAGTTATTACAAAAAATCTATCCATGTTTGTAGAAAATAAAGTTTTGTATAACTTATCGAAATCATTTTCGGTTCCTAGAAAATAGTGGTAAATACCAAACAATGCCCAGCCGCGGAAGTTACAGCAGTATGGTGAGGAATCTGTTAGTATACTAGGAGAACGGGGGGAACAGTGGGCACTCTCCCATTACTTCCCACAAAAACTCAGTAAAATTTCGCCCCGCACGCATGACGGGCTACTGGCTAGGTGGAGGTACGATCGCGGCTATTTCCTCATGATCACTTAAAAATTTTTTCTTTAATTCCTGCGGCGACGCCAAGCCAAGCCCCCTTAAAGTTTTCGTCTATTAGGAAAGCCATAACGCAATTAGTTGCAACCTGCACTACGAAGCTTAGTGACGCATCACGTGTACTCCTTTTGTGAATTTTACGGACGAACTATTTGACCTTGGCTTACTAGAAAGCGCTTCTATTTTTTGAGTGCAAGCAAAAATTAACTTAGTGCTGGTCAGGCAGGAGTGTCCGCGATAGTACGTATAAAAGTAACTAATCTTAAGTACTCACAATCGCCTCTGTCTAAATAAGAGCATCAGGAAATCGATGAAGTAAGCCGGTATGATATGGTAGAAGAACACACATAAGTCATGTATGAACTTGTTGTGCCTTATGTTTCCGTCGGGGTACCACAGCGGCCCCTCGAAGGGGAACTTCCGCACTGTGGCTTTGCCGATGTCCAGGACTTGCTTCCACGTCGTGTTACGGTCGTCTCCGGTCGTAATGTTGTATACAGGTATCTCGGGTTGTCTGAAATTTAATAAAAGTAACAGTCTCTTTTAGGTAAAAAAAAAGTCCTTAAGACCGTATTTCGGCCACGGCGGCCAATCTCAACGGAGACTAGCCTTCGGCGCGGGAGATATTATAGTGCACAAGTGTGCGCGCAGACATAGGTGCAGTCCGTTTTCGTACTTTTCGAGGCAATTTTTTATCACACCGCCAACTCATAAACTCCGGGCTGTTCCTAATGGAAAAACTCTATAATACTTTGCCCGACCCGGGAATCGAGGGAGGGGCCCGTGGCTAAATAATAACAGCCGCACAGGTCGATCGATCAGGTTAAGCTACGCTTGCCGCGGTTGGTCTGTGGATGGGTGACCATCTTTACATACCGTCTCCCCTCCGTGCCTCGGAAAGCACGTTAAGTCGTTGGTCCCGGCTGTCATTCGTGGATCTTTGACAGTCGTTACGGGTATTCAGCAGCCTGAAAGTCTGACAACCAGTCTTACCAAGGGGTATCGTATTACCCAGTAACTGGGTTGTGGAGGTCAGATGGGCAGTCGCTCCATGTAAAATACTGGTATTCAGCTGCATCCGGTTAGACTGGAAGCCGACCCCAACATAGTTAGGAAAAGGCTAGGCAGATGATGACCCGGGAATCGAACCCAGGACCCCACACTTAGCAGTCGCGCTTGCCTTTGGCTGGACTCACGCACCCAGAGTAATTGTGGCGGCTTTTAGTAAACAGTGTTTAGACGATGCAAGTGATTCGTTGCTTTAACTTTATTGTATGCCTCAGGCAATAGAGCTTAAGTCTGATACTCCATTAAGGCGAAACAGAGGAAAATAAACTAATTAAACAAGTAACAGTGTTACCTCTGAGTATCGTTGCCAGTCTTGTAAGCAATGATTATGATGCTGTTGATAGCGATGTCGACGGGAATGACCTCGGCGTGGTAGTGTCCGTAGCAGTGCATGGAGCGGATGACACCCTTGCCGGCGCCCACCATCAGACCAATGGGACCGTTCAGGTTATCCACCCAGCCAGGAGTGGGCTCCTTATACGATGGAGTTACTAGAATCATAATCTATATATTAAAATAACTGGCCAAGTTTATTTTTCTTCGCGTATAGCAAAAGGTCAAAGACAAGGAATCCAATTACAATCGAGTTCTGAAGAGGGTATTGCAATAAAGTGGTTCGTTACTGACATAACATAAATGAGAATTGCATGATGTGTAGGTACATTAAAACAAAAAACAATCACTGCATTTGTCCTTTCCTTCGTTGGTGATTTTATTGTTTGTACTGTCCCGCATTCACGAAATAAATAAATCTAATAAAAAAGTTGCTCTGCCTCACCTATGCTAGGTCGGACAACAACGGCAGGTAGTTGCGGGTAGCTCTCCCTGACCAGCGCTTCTGCTAGCCGCTTGGAGTATGTGTACGAGTTGGGATGCTTCTGGTAGATGGAAGGTGCCAGAAGGTTGAGCTGCTGTTCCGTCAGCCAGCCTGCTGCGCGAAGAACCTCGTGTGGATCCGCTGGAGGATCGAATACCTGGAAAGATTAAAAAATTTCTAAAGATAGGGGAGACTTCTCACCGATTGGTCTTCCATGCGTACATGGAATGAATGCATCATGAAAAGTTTTGAGGACATGACGGTATAGTTATTTAAATATCTAAATTTATGACATTACAAGCCTTAAAGGATTTCCCCTAAGCAAAAATTACGAACTTTTATACAAACTTTCATACGAGATGAATTCCATAATCGTTACTTTCGTTCTTGTGAAAAATTGGCAATTTTGGCTATGGGTTGTCTGTCAATCAGTGAATTTATGGTTTTTATAAGTACTATATTTTTTCTAGTAGGCCACATTTAACTAGTTTTAAATTAATACCCGAGTAATAAAAAAAATACAATACATATTTGTTTGAAAGTTTTTAGGTGTAGATTTTACCTTTTCGGCCATTCTTTCGTAGTCAGGATAACAGAAAGCGGTAGACAGATGTATGAAGGCGGCGAGCTTCTTCATATTCTTTGCCATGTCCAGTACTCTTAAGGTGCCTTTGGTGTTCATCTCCAGACCTTCCTTTAGAGGGGCTTCCAGTCGCAAGCTTGCCGCAAAGTGAAATACTATGGATACCTAGAATTGAAAAAAATATGCTTTTGACAGAAATAGGTACTCTGCTGGGGCTTTTTTTTGGCTTCAATCGAAGGTGTCAAAGACAGAAATTAATTATAAACTATTACCTATTCGGCACATGCTGATCACACCGACAAGCTTAGAATTTAAGATTGAACTACGTTTCTGCAGCCCATACAGCGCGATCGATACCATCACGTCTGCGGAGTTTCGCTAGCTAATTTAATTTGACCCCGTATATTCTATTCGATAATCAGACCTTTAAGGAATAGGCAAAAAATTAACAGTCTATTCAGTAGTTTCTGCACCAATCCGGAACACACGTTCGTAACTATTACTTTAAAAAAAAAAAACAATGAATGCACCATAGATACTCGTATAAGAAAGAAGATTTGTATGGTATGCAAAGTTTTCACTTTGTTACTATTTTATTATATGTATGTTTGTAATAGATAGAGATTTTCCAAGTTACGATTATTCTGCAATGGGGTTAGCAGCGCATAAAACCTGATGATAATATAATTCAATGCCGTAAGAAAGTGTACCAGATTTGAATCGAGTTGTAACACTTGTAACCAAATAAAACATCATCATCTGCCTAGCCTTTTCCCAACTATGTTGGGGTCGGCTTCCAGTCTAACCGGATGCAGCTGAATACCAGTATTTTACATGGAGCGACTGCCTATCTGACCTCCACAACCCAGTTACTGGGTAATACGATACCCCTTGGTAAGACTGGTTGTCAGACTTTCGGGCTTCTGACGACCCGTAACGACTGTCAAAGATCTACGAATGACAACCGGGACCAACGGCTTAACGTGCTTTCCGAGGCACGGATTTGTAACCAAATAAAACATAATAAAGTTAAAACCGGGCTGGTTATGCAATCGTCTGTTTCTATCAACATAGAAGTAGCTTTTTTTCCCGTGACTCTGTTCATGTTTATTTCGAAAATATAGGGATACCGATTTTCTCGTTCATACTTCGAAACTTTCTACAGAAATTATGAAATGTCAAAGATTGATATCCCACACAGGCCCACACTTACTCATTGACAAATCAATTTTGTTTGTTTGAGCAATCCTTTATGCGACCCCGACTAACGAGTTGTAAGGTCGTGGGTTCGAACCCAGGCAGACGCTTTACTTTGTGTAAATAATTTCATCGCCATTTCTCTAAAAACTGTGAAGGAAAACATCATGAGCTGCCCTAGAAGCAAACATTCGAAGACATGTTACATCTACCAACCCGCACCGGGCCCGCGTGGTGGATTATAGCCCACTCCCTCTCTAAGAGAGGAGGCCTGTATCCCAACAGTGGGAACATTGTAGGCTGATTTGTATATATTGTTACGGTCACGATCGTCGCTACTCCATAGGCATTGGACAGGTTTCTCGCGCAAGAATCAAGAGTGATTTAAACACGTGGTTGCACTTTCCTTTACATCGCACGCCACTTTCTCTGTTTACATGTTATATCTAGGTTTTTTGTACATCTACTGTTATTACGATATGGTTTGTTAATATCTTTTAAGTTTCATTACGCTTGTTTGTCTGTCCTGAAAAGCGAGGCCACATTAATGTACTTTGCCTTGTGAATAAAATGCTTATAAAAAGATGGAATTAGTTCTACGGTACATACAACATTATCAGCCTATAATGTTCCCACTGCTGGGACACAGGCCTCCTCTCTGTGAGAGGGAGTGGGCCGTAATCTCCAACCACGCAGGCACAGGGCGCGGGCGCGCGGGGTGCTAAACATAATTATATTAATTTGGTGTCAGTTTAGCAAGTTTTTTTTAGTCGACAAATGTCGAATTGTGTGTGTTTTGGCAGTCAGAAGTAGGAATAAAATATTATTAATATATTATCTCGTTAAAATTGATTTACAAAATCCAATGAATCTGAGAGGTGTTACAAACACGACCTATACAGAGTTCAAACTAGTGACGCCAAGACCTTCGCGCGTAGCTACTTTGATACTATAGGTAACTCATATAACTGCGACGTCAATTGTTTGTTTCTTGTAAACGAAGCGGGGAACCTTGAACTGTCCTCAACCAAGATCAAGAAGCTGAGGCCCTTGACACCGTTGTTTCCGGATCGAGATGAAATTGTATTGTATTCACAAAAACCAGCAACGTTTTGATGTAGCTAGGATGTGCTTTTGTTAAAACGAGTAATAGATAAAGTCAGGCCAACTAATTGTTATGAAAATGGTCTAGAAGGTCACAACTGGCATTTTTTGATAGTTGTATGAAAAGGGTATAACACGGCAAATGCACGCAGAGTGTCAATCAGATTAACAATTAATCTCGCTGACTGTACCTACTCAGTCAGCAGCCAATGTTCAGTTATACGAAAACTGTAGTGTGTTCTATTTTTACTTTTCTCCGACGGTATAGAGAAGTGATAATCGCTTTCAAAGCGTTCAGGCGGCGGCCGACGCGATGACACGCGGGGTTGCGACAGTCGTGGAGAGGATCCGGCAACTGGGTCTCGAGGTGGCATTGCACAAGTCCGAGGCCATGTCCTTTCATGGGTTTCGGAACGGGCCACCAGCGGGATCCCAATTAACGGTAGGAGGGGTTCACATCGGCGTCGAGACTCCGATGAAATACCTGGGTCTCGTCCTCGACAGCCGGTGGAACTTCGTCGAGCACTTCCGACATTTGGCCCCCAAACTGGAACGGGCCGGGGCCGCCTTCAAGCGGCTCTTGCCCAACCTGAGGGGGCCAAACGCCTCCTGCCGGAGGCTTTACGCGGGGGTCGTGTGCGGTCCATGGCCCTATATGGGGCCCCGGTATGGGCGCGATCACTGCGGCGACGAGCCGCACACTTTCTGAACGCGCCCCAAAAGGTGGTAGCTGTAAGGCTTATCCGGGGGTACCGTACGATCTCGGGCGAGGCGGCAAGCCTCCTTGCCGGACTGCCGCCATGGGATCTGGAGGCGATAGTCCTCGCGCGCCTGTATGAGTGGCGCGCGGAGGCACTACGCCGGGGGGAAAACCCGCTTCCGCGGCAAATCGCTGCGGAGCGGACGGACCTCCGGCGCGATCTCATGGCGACATGGAAAGAGCGACTGTCGCAACCCAGCGCAGGGCACGCCACGATAGCGGCGGTAAGGCCCCTCTTTGAGGAGTGGCTAGAGAGGCGTCACGGCGTCCTCACCTACCGCCTGACGCAGGTCCTCACCGGACACGGATGTTTCGGGAGGTTCCTGCACATCATCAGGCGGGAGGAAACGCCCGGGTGTCACCACTGCGAGGATCGCCCAGAGGACACGGTGGTGCACACGGTGGAGGTCTGCCCCGCTTGGGCGGAGCACCGCCGTGTCCTCGTAGAGGCGATCGGCAGCAGCGGCGACCTCTCGCGCCCGGCCCTGGTTCAAACCATGGTCCGGAGCGAGAGGGAGTGGGAGGCAGTCACCTCCTTCTGCGAAGCAGTCATGCTAGCGAAGGAGGTGGCGGGATGGGCGAGGGAGAGAGCCGAGAGGGTGACGACTCCCGGCCACCGTAGGCGCGGGCCTGCGGACGGCGAGTAATGGGTAGCTCGCCGTCCGATCAGGACCAGGCCCGTGCCGGACGGCGCGTATGTGTTCCACGCGCGCCTCAAAGAGATGTCAGCATCAAAGGAGGGGCCCGTTAGGGCCGAAGCCTGCCGGGGCAGCGGGATTGTCCGTAAGGCTTACCGCTACCCCGGAACATAAAGGGCTAAGGAAGGAACACGGATGGGTTTTAGTCAGTAAGAGTCTAACACTCCCTTCCGCTCCACCCAGAGCGGGAGGAGTCATTGGATGATTTCCCATCCTTAAAAAAAAAAAAAAAGCGTTTCGTATTTCTACAAGGACTTTCAACAGGATGTTGTTTATGTTTTGTAGTCATGTTTATATTCTCTAATCCTAAGCTAGTCCTATTCATTTTTTTACTTTTCCGTCACCGTTATCGTTGATAGAATCTCGCTTTATCGCTCCCTGGATCTAAACACGATTATCAATCGGTATGATAGTTACCTCGTTGTAGATTTCATTCAAGTGAGAACCGCTAATGCCGAGCTCCTCGTACATGATGTCACCGGTCACTGGGATCAGCTTCTTCATAACATGCGGCTTCTCCTCTCTTATTCTTTTGAACAGCTGGAATTTTATAAGTTATATTATAAATTACATATTAATAATAGGTATCTACTAGCCTATTATTGTCCTACTCAGGGCAACGACTTCTTTTCATACAGAGTAGACATGAGCATTGATCAACAAGCTTGCTCAAGATGGATTGGCGATTTCAGATTTTAAAGGCAAAATTATAAAAAAATTAAAATGATAAATCGTTCTTAGCCGGTTGAATGCTGTGGATCCACGGCATACGGAGGGTTAATAGCAAATAAGGTTTAGAGCAACAATTATCCAGTTAAGAAAATATCTGCTTATTTTTATTTTTTTGAAAATTATTGCGATTACGTCAAACATAGGACTAATTATACTTACTTGTATTTTTAATTCTTCCCAAGCGCTCACCCACGCAATTAAGTACTTACAATTAACTCTTTCAACAAACATGATGACAACACTTACAGGCAGTTTCCACATTTCTTCGATGCGTGTCTCCGGTGACTTGCCGCGCTTGGACCGCACCAGTGCGTACACGCAGCCTAAGTCCGGCACGCTGTACAGCAGCTTCTCTATTAGGACCTTGCCCATCAAACCGAGGGCTCCCGTCACTAAGACGTTCCTCCCTTTGTACCATTCGTTCACTTCTGAAGTCATTTTGGCAACTGGAAATTAACAAATTATTTTATAATAAACAAAGAGATTTAAGATAAGTAGGTAGGTATCTACAAATTTAATGTCTTTGATAATAAACAATCGTTACAGCTGCTCAATAGCCCAAATGTCTGACAAACCAGTTTTATTAAGGAGTATCGTGTTACCCATTAACCACGGCAATGTAGGTATGCCTTGACTGGACTGTGGAGGTCAGATAGGCAGTCGCTCCATGTAAAAGCTGCAACCGGTTAACGGTTACCGGATGCTGCTGAATATCAGTACTTTTACATGGAGCGACTGCCTATCTGACCTCAACAACCCAGTTACTAGGTAATACAATACCCCTTGGTAAGACTGGTTGTCAGACTTTCGGGCTTCTGACTACCCGTAACGACTGTCAAAGATCCACGAATAACAGCCGAACGTGCTTTCCGAGGTACGGAGTGATGTCGGTATGTAAAGATGGCCATCCATCCACATACCAACCGCGGCAAGCGTAGCTTAACATGATCGATAGACCTGTGCGGCTGTTATTATTTAGCCACGGGCCCCTGATTGACGTATTATTATAATAAATAGAATATTTAATTTTGTTGTACGCAAAACTCAATGTTATGTAACGCTCATCAAGAATTCCCGCCAAACCTGTATTACTATTTTTAGCTGTCATGTTTTTTTTTTAAGTGACGTGACCTACTACGATATACTGCCAATGATTAGCGCTTTATAACTTTCATGCAATAAGTGAAATGCTTCTCTCACCATTTCGAGTGCGTGAGTTTATATTATCTGTGGCGTGACTAAGAATTTTTACCCCATTATACAGTTTGCCGATAGTGCATATTGATGATGAGATTGACAGTTTCACATTCACGAATATAAAATTACAAAATTAACCAAATTGACGTTACTTTATAATTAATTCATTACAAATCAGCGATTTTCAATTTTTTATTTTTTTTTATAATTTTTAGACGCACCCTCTCGTTGGTGTAGTGGTCGCAAACGCTATATACTGGTGGGCATGAGGTTTTGAGTTCGATTCTCAGGTCGGGTAAAGTATTATTGGGTTTTTCCATCTGTCATTTCTTAGAAGCAGCCCGGAGTCAGGATTTGTGCCCGGTTGATGGCAATAGGCTAGCCCTCTATTACATAGGACTTAAACATAACTGGCAAAATGTGCGTGTAAGTAACCCTTCGGGGACACAAAGCGTGTTGTTTTGTTTTGTGTCAAAGAAAAAAAGAAAAAAAAACAAGTACCTACTTATGTCATCATCATCATCATCATCATCTGCCTACAATTTTCCCAACTATGTTAGGGTCGGCTTCCAGTCTAACCGGATGCAGCTGAGTACCAGTATTTTACATGAAGCGATTGCCTATCTGACCTCTTAATAAGTACAAGTACCTAACACCTCTTTAAGTGTCAAGTCAGCATCTCAACAGTAAAAATTAGATATATGAGAAAGGTATTTATTATTTCAATACTGCCCCTAATGATGATGAATGTCGCATGTTAGAACTGATATCTTCCTAAGTGCCATATTAGGGGTAAGTAGTCCTATCATTTTGCAATGCTAGAAACTACCTATGACGAATTGCATCAATGATCACCTGAAGTAGGTACCTACGAACTTAACGGTAAGACTTGCGGAAAGTTATGGAAAGTATACTTAGGAGAACTAGACGTATGTATATACTATAGCTTAGGTACAGACGCCAGCACATCAAGTTACTACAATCTGTCAAATTTCTTTAATAGATCTTCAACTTTATTGCTAAAGTGTAAGGTTCAAAGTTGATTGGGAAAATTTTACAGTTTCGGGTAGCTTGATGTGCTGGCGGCTGTACTTATGTATTTCGTTAACCTGCAAGTATAATTATGGGTAAAACAGGGGTTAGTTGTGTAACACACCAACTGCAGCTTACATTTTGACAGTTCAACAACATTCATTGCGGTATTTACGTTGTTGAGCAGACAACTTTTCAAACACATGAAGCAATGGACTAGTAATATACTTCAAAATGATTCAGATTATGATTAATAGTGTGTTACTAAATTAGGGTAAAAGTCTTGACTGACTGATATATCAACGCACTGAACCACTGGTCCTAGAGACATGAAATTTGGATAAATGATAAATGATTTATTTTCTGTAAGTAGGTTTGTACAAATACTTGAAAAGTGGATGGTGATGGGCAAAGTAGATGGGAAAAGACCTCACGACCGGTCACATAACCTTTGATCAGACCAAATATCATGCTCACTGGATTCTCTGTTACGACCGCTCTGGGTGCTTTTTTTTTTTTTTTAAGGATGGGAAATCATCAAATGACCCCTCCCGCTCTGGATGGAGCGGAAGGGAGTGTCAGACTCTTACTGACTAAAACCCATCCGTGTTATTTCCTTAGCCCTTTATGTTCCGGGGCAGCGGTAACCCTTTCGGACAATCCCGCTGCCCCGGCAGGCTTCGGCCCTGACGGGCCCCTCCTTCGATGCTGACATCTCTTTGAGGCGCGCGTGGAACACATACGCGCCGTCCGGCACGGGCCTGGTCCTGATCGGACGGCGAGCTACCCATTACTCGCCGTCCGCAGGCCCGCGCCTACGGTGGCCGGGAGTCGTCACGCGGCTCCCGACGCCCGGAGCGTCTACCGCGGCGGCTGGGACGGGCGGCTCTCTCAGCTCTCTCCCTCGCCCATCCCGCCACCTCCTTCGCTAGCATGACTGCTTCGCAGAAGGAGGTGACTGCCTCCCACTCCCTCTCACCCCTGACCATGGCTTGGACCAGGGCCGGGCGCGAGAGGTCGCCGCCTCTACGAGGACACGGCGGTGCTCTGCCCAAGCCGGGCAGACCTCCACCGTATGCTCCACCGTGTCCTCAGGGCGATCCTCGCAGTGGTGACACCCGGGCGTATCCTCCCGCCTGATGATGTGCAGGAACCTCCCGAAACATCCGTGTCCGGTGAGGACCTGCGTCAGGCGGTAGGTGAGGGCGCCGTGACGCCTCTCTAGCCACTCCTCAAAGAGGGGCCTTACCGCCGCTATCGCGGCGTGCCCTGCGCTGGGTTGCGACAGTCGCGCTTTCCATGCCGCCATGAGATCGCGCCGGAGGTCTGTCCGCTCCGCAGCAATTTGCCGCGGAAGTGGGTTTTCCCCCCGGCGTAGTGCCTCCGCGCGCCACTCAAAGAGGCGCGCGAGGACTATCGCCTCCAGATCCCATGGCGGCAGTCCGGCAAGGAGGCTTGCCGCCTCGCGCGAGATCGTGCGGTACCCCCGTATCAGCCTTATGGCGACCACCTTTTGGGGCGCGTTCAGGTAGTGGGCGGCTCGAAGCCGCAGTGAACGCGCCCACCGCTCTGGGTGCTAACTCTCGAATATAATTCCGATAGATCGACATTGGTCAAACGTCAGTTGGTCAAGTTATACGTCAGGGATTGGCTAGACTCAGTGAGTCCAGCCAATTCCAGACGTTTGACTGACAATTCCAATGTCGATCTATCGGAATTATATTCCAGAGTAAGCACCCTGATGAGAGAAGCCGTGAACCGAACGAAGAGCATCGTACATAAAACCACGAAGCCCTTTCGGGGACATAACCTTCAGTAATGAAGTACGCTACCAAGAAGATGATTATATTTTTATTACACACAAGTAATTATTGTGCTAAGAAAACCGTGTGACTTTGTAGTTATTGGGCAACAGTTTCAACTCAACTCAGAACACGAGGCCAATAGGTCCCACGGCATCAAGGTACAAACTTAAAACAAGCTTTAATACAGACAGTTACTGCAATTAGCTGATCTTAGCTGGTTAGAATTTTATAATTCTTTTATATTTTATTTATTTGAGCAAAATAAATCTTAATATATATAAATTACGTGTCACGATGTTTGTCCGCGATGGACTCCTAAACTACTTAACCGATTTTAATCAAATTTGTACACCGTGTGCAGTTTGATCCAACTTGAAAGATGGGATAGAAAAAAAATTACAAAAACGTTAGCCGCAGCAACGCGTGGCCGGGTCAGCTAGTAAAATATAAAAGAACTATAAAATTCTATCGATTCGTATTCTAAAAAATCTCAATCATGTATGCAAAGGTGGGTCAGCTAATTGCAGTAACAGACTGTACCTGCCTCCGCTTTTACTTGTTGAGCCACACCTGTAATCCTGTAAAGGTTTAGGCAGAGGTGTATTATAGTACACACGGCTACACATAAACTTATAGTTAACCAGTATAAGCTGACTTCTGATTGTACGAAATACCTATACAATGCGAGGTCAGCTAAAACTGGAAATGTATAGCTTGATGTGTAGCCGTGTGTACAACCACATGTCGCCAGGTATGTTAAGTCCCGTGTAATAGGGGGCGAGCCTATTGCCATCCACCGATCATAAATCCAGATTCCGGGTTGCTACAGAAAAAATCCTGATAGAATAACCCAATAACACTTTTTCCGAGCTAGGAATCGAAACCAGGACCCCATGCTCAGAAGTTCCTCTTTCAAGATATTTCCTTTTTGGAAAATTTAACTAAGTAGGTATGTAGGTACCTAATCTCTGCACGAACATCATAGCATGTTGTTCCGTTTTTTTATGAAAGCCACGAATATATTATTACTACTAATGAATAAGTTGGTAGGTTTTCTTGCCCATGAGGGGCCTTGACCGGAATTTAAACTATAAAGTATACCCGCGTTGACGCATAGTTATAAGCGATACATAAATCATAATAAGAAATCAGTAATCCGATTCCCACAACTTTACATAACTTTCTGACTTTTAACACAGCATTTCATAAAGGGCTTGAAGACGAGACGATTTCTCAACTGCAAAGATTATTCACTGCTGGCTGATATTATCCATACTAATATAAGTATGTGTTATAAATTCGAAAGTAACTCTGTCTGTATGTTACCTTTTTTACGCCTAAACGACTCAACGGATATCGACAAAATTTAATAAGGAGATAGATGGCGTCTTGGGAAAGTACAAACTACTAGCTGGCTACTTTTTGTCCCGGTACCACGGCATCCACGCGGGCGAAGCGGCAGGCATAAGCTATTTAATTATATAATAAAAGTTAAATTATTTTTATTCTGCGTCAGAAGTTTCTGACACCGTAATGTCATGTCAAACCCACTTCTGCGTAAGTACCTACCTCACACGATTGCGTAAAAGTTGTGTCACGAAGAAGTCGGTGATGGTTAGATGCGTAAATTACGCGTGAATTATTAGTTCGAGTAAACTAATGAGAGCATTTTGAAATTGTCGCCCCAAGTTCTAGTAACTGGGTAGCTTTGCCGTGTGATTATCGTGCAACGGTTCGTCGCAAACATAAGAAAGTTAAGTTGGAAAATAAGTCCTCGCAAGTATCTTAGAAACAATTTCAAAAAAATTATTGCACTAACTCTGCCTTCTCCTTGTATGTTCGCAAAGACTTAAAACTTTTCAAAATATGAAGTGATTTCCATAATATAAACACACGGACCTAGTAAAAATTTTATTGGGCTTATACCTAAATTTATATTAACTTAAACTAGCAAGCCATTTCTTATAAACAGTATCCGCTTTTATAATAAGTTGCCAAAACTGATTACAGAACTTAGCGATGGAAAGTTCAAAACCCTCATCAAAAGTGTCCTTATCAAAAAAGCATCACTATAAGATTAAAGCATTACTATAAGATTAAAGACTACGTTACGAGAGTTACGAGAGCAGTGGTGGAACAGTGGTATCGGCCGCGACTTACGAAATGTAGGTCGTAGGTTCGAACCTAGACAGGCGCTTTACTTTGTGTGAATTATTTCATCACCACTGCTCTCAAAACGGTGAAGGAAAACATCGTAAGGAAACCGGCATGTCCAAATGAACCATGAACCAAAAATTCGACGACATGTGACATCTACCAACCCGCACTGGGCCCGCGTGGTAGATTACGGCCCACTCCCTCTCACTGAGAGGAGGCCTGTGTCCCAGCAGTGGGAACATGCTCGGCTGATTATGTTATGTAAAGACTACGTTGAAGACAAGAGATAGTTTGGCAATAATTCCTTCTGCACATGTGGCTTCCCTGGCACCTCATTAA
Source organism: Gortyna flavago (assembly GCA_963669345.1). Classification (NCBI taxonomy): domain Eukaryota; kingdom Metazoa; phylum Arthropoda; class Insecta; order Lepidoptera; family Noctuidae; genus Gortyna; species Gortyna flavago. The sequence continues at coordinate 7,378,280 of OY770132.1, forward strand.
AGGCATAATAACTACATAAATGTCTATTAACTGCTCCCAAATTACGATTTTTCCCAAAATACTTCTTTGACATACGAGGTGCATTCAATAAGTACCTAGCCTAATCGCCAGAGGGCGCTGTAGTTTCAAAAGAGTTTTACCACAGTGTAGCACATTATTTTTTAATTCTTTTTTAAAATTTTCATTCCAATCCCTTCATTTGTTTTAATTTGACAATTAATGGAAGCGAACGTGTCGATCGGTTTTACAAAAATGGAAAAAAGCAATATCGTTCGGTGATTCGATTCCTATTTTTGGAAGGGAAAACGCGCATCGAAATAAAAGAGCGCTTGGATGCTGTGTACGGTGACTCTTCTCCATAGATGGCCACCGTCAAGAATTGGTTCAACGAGTTTGCATGTGGCCGTACGTCGGTTTTTGATGAACCACGTCCAGGTGCACCGAAAACTACTACAGCTGCTACGGAGGAAAACATTAAAAAAATCCATGATCTCGTATTGGCAGATCGCCGATTGAAGGTTCGCGAGCTAGCTGAGACTGTAGGCATTTCAGAAGGAACAGTGCATCATATTCTTCACGAGGAACTCGGCATGAGAAAGCTGTCGGCGCGATGGGTGCCGCGTTTACTCACACCAGAAAACAAGCGCAACCGTGAGACCACATCGGAGACGTGTTTGGCGCTGTTTAAGCGGAATCCAGCGGAGTTTTTGCGTCGTTTTGTGACCGTCGATGAAACCTGGATCCACTGGTACACCCCAGAGACCAAGGAGCAATCAAAACAATGGATCCAGACCGGGGAACGTGCTCCAAAGAAGGCGAAAACTGTAAAATCGGCCGGAAAAGTTATGGCTACCGTTTTCTGGGATTCACAAGGTGTGATCTACATCGATTTCCTCGAGAAGGGTAAAACAATTACAGGGCTTTACTATGCCGATTTATTGGGCCGATTCGACGCCGAATTAAAGAAAAAACGACCCCATCTGGCGAAGAAAAAAGTGCTGTTTCACCACGACAACGCACCGGTTCACACGTCTGCAGTTGCCATGGCCAAATTGGTCGAATTACGCTACGAATTGCTGCCCCATCCACCGTATTCTCCAGATTTGGCCCCTTGTGACTTCTTTCTGTTTCCTAATCTGAAAAAATCACTCGCCGGGAATAGATATGGATCAAATGAGGAGGTCATCGCCGCCACGGAGGCCTATTTTGCAGAGTTTGACAAAAACTATTTTTCGGACGGGTTAAAAAAGTTGGAGCATCGCTGGGCTAAGTGTATCGAACTAAAAGGAGACTATGTTGAAAAATAAATTGCCACTTTTCCAAAATTTTCGTTTACTTTCTGTAGGCTAAGTATTTATTGAAGAATCTTTTTATTATTTGACATTATATACAGACAATTCTAATTTCAACTCTTTGTTAGTGGTTATAATGGTAATCCAGGTGGTAATCATATCATTTGGTTTTTACAAGCTTTTATTTAGTTTTTATATATTTTTTTTTATTTATCCTTTTAATAGATTCCTTTAGATTTTGTAAATGTGAGGACTTTGTAGGCCTTGTAGACTTTAGATCTGTACCTGTCATACGCTGTCCTCCCATATGTACTGTAATTTGAAAACATTGAAAAATTTTTAAAAGAGCAACCGAGGAGTTTCTTGCCGGCTCTTCTCCATAGGAAACGACTAATTGGAACCGTGCACCTAGCTTCTGACGTTTCATAAGTGCCCATGTAGGTGTATGTGACATAAAATATTTTGATTTTTATACATAGACTTGAATAATTGTTAGTTTGGTTTGTTATGAAAAATGGTTTAATATTTTTACAAGTAAATACCTTATTACCAATGCTAAGGCAATGCTGATTACCTAAATAACATTATGGATAAATTACATGATAACATTAAGGTGTGGATTATTTTACAAGCCAGTGCACAGCCAGGTATCTTTATTTCAGTTTGTTTATAAACTTAGGTATCAGTTGGTGTAGTTTTATTTTATTTTATAATACTTATATTTTTTTTTATTAATTTTAGTTATCAACTTCAATTGTACAGATAGCATAACAATGTGTGGCCACCATGTTAATTACTAGGCAGTCAAATGGTTATTTTAATGGCTTAGGTCATAATAACAGCTGGACCACAATATCGTAAGTCGTAACATTTATGGCCCATTCAAGTGTGTACTATGCATTATTTTATGAGTTACTGCGTTCAGGTTGAATAGGCGTTTAAAATGTTTGCAACTGTTTCGCATCTTGTTTATTTTTTTAAACCATGTATTCGGCGTATCGCAGGGTCACCATGGCGGGTGGGGACGTTTAAATATGTCGAAGAGTACCTCTATCTTGGTCCAATAGTCTCTTTGAAGGCAAGACAAAATAATGAAGTTGCAAGACAAAGATCAAATAAAGGGCGATCTTCCACGATAAACAGTCAGGAACATTGCTCATTTCTTACCGCTAAATGTTATCTTGGATTTGTAGCTTAAAATTGTTTGACAATAAATCGTGACCCTATATATATATTAATTTTTACATTTCTATGATCGTGACACACCTACAAAGTTTGCAGTTCACAAAATTTGCTGCAAGCTGCAATCGTAGCATTGTATAATAGAATAAAAAACCCGGTTTCTTAGGTAACAAAAATGAATTTTAATAGACTGCAATTGTGGCTGGGTAGGTATACGAGAATCACTTGTACGTAATTGTGGTCATTGTTCTTTGTAGTGCCAGTGCGTACTATTTTTCTCACCCATTCAACTTAAATCACACAGAATTCTACCATGCGCAAATTATATGAAAAAAATTCAAACCAAGAAAAAAAAAAAGCAATTCGAAATCTAGTAAATGCATAATCAGCCTAAACAATATTATGTTCCCACTGCTGGGACTCAGGCCTCCTCTCTGTGAGAGGGAGTGGGGCCAGTGCCGGTTGGCGGATGACATATTATTATGTCTTGAGTTTTTTTGTTCTAGGACATGCAGGTTTGCTGACGATGTTTTCCTTAATTTAATAAATTATTGGTGGTAATTAATTCATTTTTATCATTTATAATTTTTTTTTGTTTTATTTTGTAGCTATTGTTAATTACTTCGCATACTTTTGTATATCTCCCGCGTCGGAGGCTGTTCTCCACCGAGATTGGTAGCCATAGCCGAAATCGGCCTGGAGGTTATTATTATAGAATCACTGAAAGGCGGGCCTTTTAGTTGTTATCCAGAAAGTGCTGATTGTCAGTCTAATTTTAATGAATAATTTTTTATTTTGATTGAATTCCTACAGTAGCAATTACGATTCTGCGTCACTTGACAACCATACGTGTGCAGCAGCCGTAGACGTGTCGACGGCTGCAGGCGCCTCTGCCGTTGACTCGTGCCGCTCGTCTGTATGCACACTACCACCCTTAGCATAGCCCAACTTACTGCTAGGCCATTATCCTCTTTTTGATTGTGCCGCTCTCCACACTCTATCATCACATACAAAAATAGTGTGGATTTTGTGCTGCAGTTATCGTGGGGTTCACTAACGGTGCATTATCATTATCTTACATCATTTTGAATGATATTGCTAATTCATTGCTTCATATTATGTTCTAAAAATTTGTCAGCTCAATAATGTTAATAACGCAATGTATGTTGTTGAACTGTCAAAATTAAAAGAAAAACCATTTTTTTTATATTTTTGTCAGTAGGGACATTCATAGGCAGAACGATCTGCGATTTATTACTATGTAATATAAAAAAAACAGGTTTGTCTTTGAACAAAACGACAATGAACTTTCTAGTTGGGTCACTCCATTCATTAAAGTTATTAACACTACCTACGTGTTAGAGAATTCTAAAGATACTTGCCTACCTACTTGCCGTGCTTACAAGTGTTTCAAGTTCAGTATAATAACGTCTGCTTGATAATCTGTGGAAACCCGTCTTACTTCAATGCTACTATTAATACTACTATAGGTACTTAAGCGCTTCACACACAACAGCTATAATTAGGTGCATTACATTCCATTATAATTGAATATACATTATAGCTGTCGTGGGTGGTCTCCTGCCGATTTCTATGGAAAGATGTAATGAGATGTATCGTGCTATATAATATACACAGTTACATTATAGCTGCTGTGTGTGAACTGTGTGAAGCGCTTTTCGTTGATTTATCATAGCGTTTTTTTTTTTTAATTAGTAGGTACCTACCCGAATCATGATTCTTTGAATAATTTTATACTTCCCACAACAAGATAGTAATAATACCAGTCTATTGTTGTCCCACAGCAGAGAAAAGGCAGAGGCCTTTTAATAAATTCTGTGTATGAGAACGAGTTTCATACACAGAATTTATTAAAATATAATTCGTTCTTTTTGTATGTATAATCAAAAAAAGAGATAAGTATGCAGGATCGTCGGACATAGTTGAGGTTTAGTAAGAAACCGATGGATGTTCTCGATTAAATTAAATTTTATTATTAGAAAACAAACAGCTCATTTATCAAATTAAATTTCAGACACACAGCCATCGGTTTCTTACTAAACTTCAACTATATCCGACGATACTGCATACTTATCTCTTTTGCCGACTGTACCTCATTATACATACTTTACCTACTACGTAGGTACTTAGGTATTTTTTTTTATTATATTAGATATTATTTAGAATTAGATATTCCTAATATTGAGTGCTCGATACTCGAAAGTATAAGCATTTTCAATGGGTACTTACTCGACAAGGTTTTATGAACATCACAAATCTTGACTTTAAAAAAATTACATCCTTTCTGCAAAGATGTTCGAAGTTAACGAATATCCTTACCGAGGTTGGTACTTTTTTGTACAAATTGTTCAACGAATTAACCATTAATTTGCACTGATAAAATCTGTGATAAAACGGTTAATCACGGTCTACCGTTAATTTAAAAAGAGGTTTTCTGTTACCTAATTAGATAGATGTTTCTTTAGTTCTTCGGAAAGTCTCTCTGCATCCGGAGTTTCTATTGTGTTAGTTATAGTACCATATTTTACAGAATCATTGGAATTTTGAATTCCACTAAACAGTTCCTTTGATTGTTCTTTATATCCTTAAGAAGTAACTTTCGTTAGTATAAAGATAAATACTTCGGATAAAGTCGATGTTTTCCCAGTACTCAGCACCAACGAACGTCGATAATTAAAATAAACTTATTTATTTTTATAACATACTCACAAAAATCTTATACGATATCCAACACAGAGTTTTTATATCACACACAAAATTTTGAACCGCCGCACAACAGATTGTTTAAGTAAATAGTTCTATAAACGCAACGAAAAGTGAAAATTGTTCAGAACGCGTGAACACCGGTTATGTCTTGTGATCCAACAGTGCGAGACGCGGCGTAGCGTGCGCGGGCGCATGCTAACTGAAGTTGTATAACAGCAACAACTCACGAGTTAAGGAATGCCGCAAGGGAGGAGGCTTATTTGTCGATGGACATATTTTATGTATTAAAATATTTAGCAACCACCACGTACCCACTTGTGTAAATAAGGTGGCTTGAATCGGTGTCAGCACTACGATGCAGATTCTGTAACTTAGTGAAATTCTGAATAAATAAGAAGTTATTGTGAATCTAGACAGATTGTGAGAGAAACCAGTAAAACCGGTTTAAAGGATGGTCTTTATTAGATGTTTGGGTGTTTCCACGGGGATGGAAATCCACTGCTGAGAACCTCCGAATGAAAATCAGTCCAAATTAGGGCTGGCCTCAGAGGCATCTTTTAAAACAGATTTAACAAATTAACCGACATTGTACAAGAAGAATTGAAGAATTTCTAATACATTCAATTGAAGGAAAAAATCGTGAGGAAACTGGCATGTTCTAGAACCGAAAATTCAAAGACATGTGACTTCCACCAACCGGCACTGGGTCCGCGTGGTGGATTTCAGCCCACTCCCTCTCACAGAGAGGAGGTCAGTGTCCCACCAGTGGGAACATTATAGGCTGATTATACATATGATTAAAGTCTAAAAATACAAATCATCATCTGCCTAGCCTTTTCCCAACTATGTTGGGGTCGGCTTCCAGTCTAACCGGATGCAGCTGAATACCAGTATTTTACCGACTGACCTCCACAACCCAGTTACTGGGTAATACGATACCCCTTGGTAAGACTGGTTGAAAAATAAAAGTTAAAAATACCTAAAACCAAATACTTAAATAATTAGCTCTAGAGAAAGTGAAAGCTTTCATTAACATTTGCATTATCAGCATTACGCACATGAATTTAAAATTTTAATGCATACATTTTAGCATAGGTACTTATTCTGTAGTCAGTCAGCCGCAAAATGTTCTACTTATAAGATATAAGATTTTAAGCTAAGATTTTAGCTTTTAAGATAATTTATAACTGAAAACGTATACATGCGAGCCAATAAATCACAATCTATTTGTTTTTTATCGACATGCACAAGTTTAGGTTACTTCCATCTCTCAAACTTATAAAACTAGTTTGGACTCCTTTCTCTGCGCAGTATCTAATAGAACTGAATAGAGGGCCTTTATTTACTTTTGTTGAATAAAAAATTGGAGCATTACTTGTTATTTTCCACGAAACGTGTAGGTATCTAGCAGTAATTAACTTTTCCTGACTCTTCGAAGATAATTTGACGTGTTGTTGTAGATATCGTAAGTTGTCCTTTTATAGAGTCATCAAGGGCAGCGCAAAAAGGTGAAAAATATGAAAATGTTACTATTAATGTAGAATTAACAGACAACACGACCTAATACTATCATGTCTGAATTAGATAAACACAATGTACAGACGCCAGCACATCAACCTACTACAATTTGTCAAATTTCTTTGATAGATTTTCAACTTTATCGCTAAAGCATAAGGTTCAAAGTTGATTGGGAAAATTTTACAGTTTCGGGTAGGTTGATGTGCTGGCGTCTGTACCTATCGACAAAGTTACGTGAATCATAACGCGGCGGTGGCGCTATCTAACTTGAATTTGACATTTAATTGCATCAAAATGCATGACTCATCAAGCCATTTGACACCATAATTTCCATCTACCGAATGACGCTAGAACTACGCAATAAATGTGGTTGTTAGTGTGTGTTGTCGTTACTATCGATTTGTATAGATGGCGCGGTAAATAAAGACGTAGTTACCAGCATGAGGACAAAAATAATTGAGGGGAAGCTCATTATTATTAACAATTTATTTATTTAATCAGAACACCACGAAGCCACCATTTGAAGGCCGTAGGTTCGAACCCAAACAGGCGCTTCACTTTAGTGTAAATGATTTCATAATCACTGTCCGAATTCGGCATGTCCTCGAACCAAAAATTCGAAGGCATGTGACATCTTCAACCCGCACTGGGCCCGCGTGGCGGATTACGGCCTACTTCCTCTCACTGAAAGGCTGCACTGCAGTGCAGGGAAAATTATAAGCTGATTATGCCACAGATCCATTACTTTTTTTTTTTAATTATGATCCTAAATACTATTTTAGTGTTTAATAACTATAGTCTGGTTTACACGGTGCGATTTATTGCCTGTGGCATACCATAAGTTGAAGCATTCATAAAAGTTGCACCGAGTGGAAGTCATTTGTTGTTTTGGATGCCACAGGCAAGAAACTTGCATCGTAATGGGTCCTAAGAGCGTTTACGACGTACGGCATTTCATACAAACTTTCAAGCCCTTGTTTTTCGAGATGAATGAACCGAGTTTAATGAAACTTCATACGCATAAGCAGGATACAAAAGTCTAAAAAGTTAATACTTATAGAACATTTTTGAAATGTCTTATTTAAAAAAAGATAACTGGAAATCTCTGTTTCTATGGAAAATTTAAAATCGGTCTAATTTGGCTGTAACACTATTTTTCGAAAATGTTCTAACTTTTTAGACCTTTATATCCTGCATATGCGTATGAAGTTTCATTAAAATTGCGATGTCCTGCCTCAGGCGTTCAGTGAGTGACGATCTTTGCCCATCTCTCCGGGTGCATTCGTGAGACGTGTCCAGCCCACTCCCACTTCAGCCTGGCTGTTTTTTCTCCAACATCCGCTACTTGAGATTTTTTTATTTTTTTTAATAATCTTATTAAGAAGGCAAGGGATTTCAAAGCAAAGTAAGAGTCGCTGTCAACGCCTGGTTTTTGGAGAGGCAGAAGTGTAGGATACTATAGTAGGTACATCCACATTTTGCCAGTTATTTAAAAGTCCCATGTAGGTAATAGGGCGAGTCTATTGCCATCAATCGGGCACAAACTCCGGACTGCTACATGAGCTGCCTGGCTGGAATTATTGTGCAAATGATGAATGAGGTAAAATACAAAGGATAAGACGACGTTAAACTCTTGGTTATTGTTTTGCACATTGACAGTTGTCTTTTTGTTAGTTATACAGGGTGTTCCAAAAGGTTACGTAGCTGGGGAGGTGGGTGATAGGGGTGGTCACAAGGGTCACCAGAAAAAAAAATGGTACAGTTAGCAAAATAGTCCCAAAAGGTGTAAAATTTTTTTTTTTTTTTTAAAATGCCATTTATTTTTATAAATACCCAGAGGGGATTTATTTTTTTATTTTTCTGGTGACCCTTGTGACCACCCCTATCACCCCCCTTCCCAGCTACGTAACCTTTTGGGACACCCTGTATACACGGTAACCACCTACATACCATAACTTTATTGTAGGTCATAATTATTGCATTCTTTGGTAGAGTCGCGAGCTTTATATGTTTATCTGTGTCAAGTTATTACATGGGTTTTATAATAAAATTATAATCAGTAATATTTCAAAGGAAAGGTTAACAATTTGGTTTTATGTATACAATCGATTTTCTTTTTCATGTTATAATCACTGTTGGTTGTTGTTTAGATGACGATTTTTTTACAAAATCTACTAACTATTAGATTAGTTGTAGCAAGTAGCTATGGTAGAATATCATATAACTCGAGTAAGTGCTATAGGTAAGTACTAACAATTAGTATGTGTTCGATATGTTTTAATATCAATGGAGCTTGGCCTAAAAAGAGAAAGTTGTCCGCCCACGATGCGCGTACGCAAGGCTCTTCGTATACTTTTAATACATCATGCTTAGTAGTATTCTGTTTATCCCACGTCATGCACTTGAATATATTTTATTGCAAATAGAATAAACGGTTCATCAAGCAAACAGGAATGTCTCTGAATTTGTAGACAAGTGAGTGTGTAAGAAAACAATCAGTGCTCGCAAAAGTAAACTATTATATTGCGTTAAGTGCCGAAGATAAGTGACAGTTAAATGACTGCGATACATGACAGTGTGGTACCAGATACCTACGTGGACAATACCTTATTTTGTAATTGAATTAACCTCAGCAATCACCGGTCGTGAAACGTGAACCAGAGATTAAATTATGAATCTTATCAAAGATCAGAGCGTTGGTGAACCAGTGCCTTCTTAACACATTCAATTGTCATCTGTGTACAGAAGTATCAGTAAGTCGGTCGTGTTCACCGTTCCCTACCATATGATATATCATCTGGTTGCACCCGGCCTTGTTACACGATACCGTAATTCGATCAGCTGGTATTCGATATCCATAGATCACAAAGTGAACTTACAAGCTGGAGCCGTGCTATTCCGTATGTCAGTTGGTCCCGAGATCCAATCAGTTCCACACGTTACAGGAGCTGATAAAACGCGACGACTTAAACTTCATCATGCGGCGTAAAGAGCCACCGCAGGCACAGAGTGCAGGCCGTGGTAAAAGCCTGATATCAACTAGAACGATGCAGCAGCAGCAGCGCAAGACACAGAGCACCAGAAGCCTACTACCGAGAAGCTATTCATCACCAGCGCCTCAAAACGATCCAGATGTCGCAATGCCTCAGACTATGCAAAGAGGGTATGTGATACGAAGCTATTCTTCGCCAGATCCGAAGCAGATCGATTACAGAAGAAGTTCAGACTCGTTTTACAGACCGAAAATTCACGGATCTAGAAGCGAACTAGACTCGGATCTCGAGAACTTTGAGCAGTTCGAGGAATGCTTCATAGATATAGATGCAGATCAAGATGAGAGTTTAATAACTCAGTACAGGAGCCCTGAAAGAGAGGAGCCCCGAAAAGTGATGACATCGATTTTGCCCGGCAGTGGGCTTCAGCGTGTGTCCATAAGACCAATTCACTCTACGGCAACACAGACGCTGCATAGCGCACGAGAAGTAATGAAGAAATTACAAAAAGATGACTCCAAAGGCAAGTACCTACTTAAATTCCTGTTTAAAGTTCTTAGTATCAAGCTGGTTTTTAGGGTTAAATTACAGCTAGTCGTCTTTCTCCTGCCCAACAACATGCCATTTTTTTAGACAAAAAACGGTTTTAGTTATTTCCTCTGAAAAACAAATATCACCTGGATTTGCACAACGAAAAGATTTTTACTTGGGTACCAACTTAAAAGTAATGTTTTTAAGAGTGCATTCAGATGTACTGCATTCCAACTGCGAAACGCACATTAACTAAATTTGCCACTCAAAGGTTCAAAAATCGTTACATTATGAAATCGTGGCATAAATCAGTGTTGATTTGAAGCTTAACATAACCTTTAGGTACTCGTACATAAGAATATTTTTAACCTTCTCTGTAAATTCGTACCAAGGCTACGTATTGATTGCGTAACTTGTTTACTATGTCAATACAGAGATTAGAACTTCCATACTAAAATGGTCTGTACACGTTTAAAATATCTCTTTTTAAATAATATAAATTTGAAAATAAATTATTTTAAATTTAATTGTGTGCTTATATTTATACGTAATTATGTATTTATTACCTATATTTATATCTTTAGTAGGTTTATACGTATCTAAATATTTCAAATATTTATTCCTCAATTTTCATTATTGCCCCTACCAGTTCGTCTTTGCATCACCCAAAGGTTGACTGGTAGAAAATGCCTATGGCATTAAGTCCGCCTCTGTATATTTACGTGCATAAAGTATTAAATAAATAAATAAATCAGCCGTAACGATCTCCTAAGTTAAAAATAATATTATGTTATTCGGTTCTCCGAAATCATCTTACGAGTTTTAAGCCGGTAAACTGCTATTTAGTGTAGTTTACGATCGCAAAGATTAAGTTTAAGTTATGTTAATGTTGGTAGTTATTAAATGTCACATATTGAATGTAAATGTTTATATTTAAGTACACGCATGCACTAACAAATAGTTCCTTCATAAAATTAGCTACAACTATTAGCATAAACTACTTTAACATCTACATAAAATCGACTGCATGTCGCTGGTTACTTAAATGTAATTAGCTAGCGAAACTCTGCAAAGGTGATGAGTCGATACCCATCACGTCTGCACAGTTTCGCTAGCTAATTTACACTGTATATGACCTACTTGTAGAGTTGCTAGAAAGTTTATTGGTAAACAACGAAAAAATTACGAACAGAAGCGCGTGGACCATTCGTAATTTTATAGAAATAGATAGATAGATACATAACATAATCAGCCTATAACGTTCCCACTGCTGGGACACAGGCCTCCTCTCAGTGAGAGGGAGTGGGCATGACACAATGGGCGGAAATAATTAAATAAAAGCCTGTAGAAACCACAATTCAATCGAATATGAACTCACAAGGTAGGATATTAGAGGCCTGGCTACCTAGTCAGATTAGACTAAATTATAAAGTACCAATCAATATAACCAAATTTAATTACGGACCCCTCTCTCATAGAATTGTATAATTAAACAATTAGTAACATGTAAAATAATGGCAGCAATCAGCATGGTCTATAAAGGTTAAAATTCTCTCCTTTTTTTTTGCAGGATCTTCCCGTTTAAACTTCAGACCTCTGGTGGTGAAGATGCCCGCTCGCCACATTCTGCACACCGATCGTGATCCTCCGTCGCCAGGAGTTGAAGAACTGCAGTCATCTCCTCAACTGGAACTGGAATCCGCTGAACTGGATAGGGAGCTGGATAATGCTGAACGCCACTTGGACAAAGGAGTGGCAATGGCTACTGAAGAAAGCGATGCAGAAACGGTGAGTTTAGAATAGTAATTACGATATACTTTTAATTTTTTTTAATAGGCCAGTACATACTTAGGAATGTTTAACATTGAGCATCTCTAGCCGAACTAAGACGAGTTCTGTATCTCGGCCTACAGCGCATATATTAAGGGTCCCCGAAACGACCAATAATTGAATTTCTCAATGTTTACGTGAGTGAAGATTTCAAATGATAGACGAATGAAGCTCCAATTGCAGGTGTATCATTTGCACACCTCATTCGATTTCTGAGGGGCAATTCTCGTAATTTTAATAACGTTCACAGTCTGATCTTAGTCTGAATCTGTCAAAAATAGCTCTAATTTCCCTAAATTTTTGACAAGTTTTTGGCATTTGTAGGACGCCGAGATGAGACTGCAACATGACTGCAACTAGATTTTGAACTTTTAAATTAGGTACAAGAATTGGCATTTTGAACTGTGCTGAGAAAAGTCCCGTCACTCATAAACAATAATATTATTATAATGATTTCAAAATCAAATACCTAAGATAAGGAATTGCTTGCGGTTTCAACTCAGAAAAAATGAAAAGATAGACGTTTGGTATGAAGAATGGCATAAACGGAAATGAGACAGATTTTACGTAGGCGGCCGAGGCACATTTTCACGGTGCGTGAATTGCCATCAACCAAAATTTTTGTTATTTTGTCAATCGCTTAGATTGCATTTTGTAGACGATCATTTTGCGCATCAATGTGTTTCACTCATATAAATATTGACAATTGCAATTGATCGTTTCGGGGACCCTTTATTAAGGCTTTCATAAGTAGCGTATAATATTCCCATTGTTGGGAATCAAACCGATATTTTTGTATTCACTCTTAACTGAATGCTTTTTGTAATGATCTGAAAAGATTTTCTTATGGCGAAGCTCATTAATTTAGGGCGGTACTCTAAAACTAAAATACCTAGATAAGTTTAAATAGAACGATTCTGTTACCTAAATCTCTTCGAACCTCAGTAGGATTCACCTCAGCTACTAACAGTAAACTAAAAATTTACCTACAGTTTCTAAGAATTTCTTGAATTGCCTATATAAGTGTATGGTTCTATGAAATTCTGGCAAACGGGTGGGATTGTTCTTTAATTATTCTACGCTTTTAAGCAAACTGACGTTCCAGTCCATTACTATCGTTAAGGCGCAGATATACGACTTCTAATGATTTTAAATTCAACATCACGTCTAATCGCCGGGACTGATTTCTTTGAAAAAAATAAATGTTATACTAGACCATTTGCTTCGTAATTTGATATGTGAATATTTGCAATTATATTTTTTTAACATAGTGTAATTAATTTGTAAAGTAATGTCTACCGCGGACATAAAAACGATAATCACGCAAACACTATCGGGTGTATTTTCAAAAAACTTTCACCATATAAAAGACAATTTAATTCCCCGAATTGTAGTATACGGTTTTTATTTGTTTGGTGTTTGATAAATCAACAATAGATGATTGTTTCATATTTTGCAATAAATTACCAGCGTTGTGTCATCGCGCTTCTCTTTCTTTTCTATGCAGTCCGATAGTGACCGCGTTTTAGGTCATGTAGTCGCCTTAAGAGAATAACGACCATTACCGACAAGGTTCAGACGCCACACAGATAATTATGGAACACTATTATGTAGGTAGTAACAGTCTTAGTTTTATTTCTTTGTACCATGTATTGTAATTACATATGCATTTAATTTCTCCAACTCGCGCTGGGGCCGCGTGGTAGATTATTATAGCCCACTCCCACTCGAAGAAAAGAGTCCTCTGTCCCAGCAGTGGGAACATTAAAGGCTGGTTATTTTTAAGTATTAAGCCACGTTCTTCAAATTTGCCTTTTTCAAAATATCAAGTATCGCATAAAAAGTATAGGCATTCCAACCACATCTAGTTTTAAAATATTATTATTTATTTTGACGTGTAAAAGTGTTTTTTTTTTACAACCAATTTACTTACAGAAATAAAAAATAACAGTTTTCAATCGTTAAAATATAATTCTTCACCTAGAAGACTCTTCTTCTTCGTCCCGAATTATATTTTATACGTCCAACGACGCAAAAACCAATAGATAGAGATCCATTACTCCAGGTCTAAAATATTTGCCATTCTTTCATCTCAAGCTCATAAAACCACTTCCAAGGTGTCTGATATATTTTTAATATTTACAATAAATAAACGTTATCACTCTCGGTCAAATCGCGTCCCATATCTGAATCGTAAATATACATAGCACGTGTTTCGATGTGCGCGTGCGGCGCCGCCGCACCATGTTTTATTATAGCGAGAGCTGAGAAACTAGAACTCGGTGCAATATCACACCAAACTGTAACATTGCTCTGTGCTCGTCTGTATATAATATTCAGAACAATCTCCAACTAAAAGATGACATAAACCCCTTTATTCATTATCGTTCCTTGAAGTTAGGTAGTGATTAGCGACTGTACAACCATATTCACATTTTTGACGTTTAAACGTCACTTAACTTTAATCATCGTTTATAAATAAACCCCATATTACAAAACAAGATTTTTCTTTAGTTCAGGTTTAGACCAACGAGCCAGTTATTAAAATAGGAACTTAATTTTTATAGGAAAACAGGATTTTAATTTTAAAAAAATACAGCTTAGTTCGGTGCTAACTTGTCATTTTAGTATTAAGAACTTTGTCTTAATCGATATAAAGTTCGAAATACAAATACTGGCCCAAAGGTTTAGGCTAGAACTAAAGTTAGATTTCGTTTTCTAATAAAGCGGTTAATATTTTAAAGACGTAATATTTTTATGCCACCAGTGTTTTGAAGAAAAAGCCCAATCAACGCCTCGATACAACAAAGAAAAAAATATTAGATATCGTGATAGACTATAAAACTGCAAGTAACTCAGTCTACTTTAACGTTCCACTAAGTAATAAATGATGCCGAGTAGGTAAAAAAAACCAGTAAAAACGAAAACCACCGTCAGCCAAGCGAAACAATATTATTTTTCTCCGCGGCGGCGACGGTGTAACACGATTCATGTTAAAAACTCGCTAAAAGCTTGCCTGCTGTGCTCCACATCCGCATCTCCTCAGTGAAATTGCGACATCACGTCAACACAGCTTCTCAAACCATTCTGTTTGCTTACATAATTATGTTACAGACTTACAGATGCTGAGGCGTTTATATTTCTATTCGACTGTCTTTGTTCGTTACTAAGTCAAGCGACTGAAATGAAAAAGTTGTAAGAAAAGCATAGACTTTTAATTTTGGTTTGTAGAAGATATTTGGCGATATTCTACACGAGACTTAGCTAACCCACCAGGTGATGTAAATACATCAAGCTGTACCCTACAAATTTTTCATGATTACCAGTAATTATATTTTTCGTTAACAAATTATACCCTTACTGCAGTGCACTATTTTCTCACTTTTCGCATTGATCACGATAAAAGAAAATGTGGTAGGAGGAACTTATTCTAATTTTTAATAGGTAACTAATCTCTATTTTCAAACTCCCTTACTAATAATCGTATTATATCGGATGAATAGTTACACACCGATTTCTCTTTCAGTCGTCAGTAATTTGACTTTCGAAAGAAGAAGACAAAGCGATAAGTAACTATACAGACGCTATAATTACAACGTTTATTAATAAGGGGGCAAATATAAACCGCATCGCTGCTGGACATCCTGTTAGCTAAACAAATAATATTATATTACTACAATTTATTTGCGCAAACATGGTAGGTATCATTGTCGCGGTAATCGTCAGTTTTCCTGACGCATGTGGTTTACGAGCAGCGCTTTATTTACTACGGCTACTGGGCGACGGACACGACACGTGCGCCTCTCGCGCTATCAGCCTCCGCTCCGCGCGCGCACGATAACAAAACATTGCACGCCACAACAACACTAGTAACTAAACATTCGTGCTGACACCACACGTACCAAGTGCAAAAATCAACACTATTTTCACCGCAACTATTCAGTGTTAACGATATGCAAGCCAGGGGTGTGCAAATGGCGTGACGCTATCGACGAGGTACAGTGCCGTTCCCGTGGTAGCCAAACATAAACATCGCGTGATCGATAGCAGTTGTGAGAGGGTCGCGTGTAGTGGTGGTGGTGGTGGTGCGGCGCCAGGCATAGTTGTCGGGCATCTGAGCGGAGCGGCGCGCGTCTAGCCAGTAGCACCAGCGGGAACAATGAGCGCGCCTTGACCTTGCGGCGCGCGGGAGGCAGGGGCGCACGATGACGCCAGCGCGGCCGGCTCGCGGTTCGGCTTTCGGGTGCGATCCTTCGCGGACGGCATCCGCGTAATCAGCGGTCAGTGCGATTCTGAAGTACGTCGAAAATTCCGGGGCGGGTGGGCGGCGCCGCGACGCCAGGGACTCTCACGCCGCACTCATTCTGCGAGTCGGCGCCGACGCCGACGCGCTTCGAACGACCGACCGACCGAGCCGACTCCCGCCGACCGAGTAAACCGCGACATGCGCGCGCACCGTCATGGGTAATGTGCAGTGCTGCGCCAGCGGACGCTTCCCTGTGGGCAAGCCGCCTAAGAAGCCGAAGAACAAGAAGAAATCGAAAGGACTTAAGAGTATTAGCAAGAAGAGTAACGGTGTGGGTAGTGGCAAAGGCAACGGAGCCGTGCAGAACGTGGTGACGATGGCGGAAGACGGCTCCGAGAAAGCAGCACCAGCTGAGACGCTGGTGCAGGCAGCAGCGCCCGCCGGAGACGTCCCCGACGGGCTGCCTCCGCGCCAGGAGGAGTACGAGACGCAACAAGCTAACGACACTAGTTCGGGATCCAATTCACCGCGCTCGGAGAGTATGGCGGCTGCGAGGGAACGATTCTTCGGTCAGGTACTTATCGACCATGTTCTAAGCGTTAAACGTTTTCCTCATATCTAAAGCGCGTAGGTATAGCAACAGGAATATTACAAATGCCGTGCGGCGCGGCGTGACGAACTAATCCCTTTATCGTAGCGGAACGAATCTGCCCGACTCGTAGGTCGCTCTGCTTTACATCAGCTAATGTTGTACTCATGATAACTCTCGAACGGTATCTGTTTACGTGCATTATCTTAAGAGTATTGACTAGCGGCAATAAAACAGATGTAGGATGTTTTTATCTGAAGACGTCGGTAGAATTTAATAGCTCACGGTATTACGTTGATATTTCAGATTTAGGTATAGTCGTTTGTATCTATAATTTGGTGAATGCATCCTAACATATTTATTCGTATAAAAATAAGCTAATTGCTATAATATGGAATTCACAACGTCCTCCTAATGGTTTGTTTTTGAAGCGACCCAGAACGTGTTTTAGGTCAGGTTGTGCGAGTCGTATTTCAACATTCAAAATTTCATTGTAAGCGGTACCAAAATGTGTATTACTTATGCAAAGATGCAAATGTAACAGTTTTACGTCGCTATGTATAATTTATAGCTTTAATAATTGATGTGCAGACGCAATAACAAGAAAGATTTCTAAAAATGTCTTTAAAAAATTGATTTATAAATATGAAGAGAAAATCTCAATGATTTCTGAAGTGTGTGTTGTTTTCTTGAACATAATGTATTTACCAATCAACAAAAGTGATACTTGAGACGGAAAACTACGCAATCTTTCTTTTAATGCTGAACAAAGTGGGCATCTTATTTAAACCCTTTCAAGAGTCGAAAAATAACTACTTAGTTTTTACTTAACATTAATTAAAATATATTGCTGTGCACAGCAATAAATAGCGAAATATAAGTAGTAGGCAGATATTCAATGTTATTTGATAAATGCTTGACATAAAATGGATTCTGAGAACATCCATTATATCTGTTTTACCTGTATCTAATACAAACAACAGACTCTTAACATAACAGTAGCAATCGAAGATTTTCTCAAAAAATCCATTTTTTAAAACGTCTTTTTACTTCATTAACGCTCGTGTTCTGTAACTTAAAGGTTACTGAACAGGTTATGCGATGATCTAATGTGCATATATTATAGCTAAATATCAAGGACTATCATACAAAGATAATGGGAATAGAAATAAACATTAATGTAAACGATCACACGATGCAAGTGTCCTCCGATTTTAATTATAAAAAAACCATTTATCAAACTGTACGAAATGATTCGTAAATCCTTCATCTTTATTCGAAGCAAGGACTAATTTGCGTCGGATTGGCAAAAATACTCTCTCAAGAATTATAATTAGGTTTATTCCATTGCTTCTGTTATCAAATGAACAAAAAGTTACATGTCGTTTGTGTCTGTTCGTTTTGATTTTATTTTATTTTATTATTTATATTTTTCGTATCAACCCTTGCAAATTTTTTATCATTATCATGTGGATCACTAGTGTACTCAGCTTATATGATATTAATATTGCATTTACGTGTGACTTTGTTATATTGCATTTCGTCTTCATGTCTCGAATTCCATGTCCTAGAAATCAGCTTCCACTTATTGTAAAGATTCCATGAATATGTTAATGCATACAAAAAAATTGCAATACGCCATTTAGGATATACGACTTAACGTATGTGATGTGATGCATATATCCCTAACAAAAATCTGACTCATATGTTCTATTTACATTCACAAAACGTTCTCTGCCTGCTTTCTATCCACTCTGTCTGGGTTATTTATTTGAATTGATTCACCAATTCCGCCTATATGATTTTTCCCGAATCCCACGCCTCATCCCGCGTCAAATTAAACACGCATACGTCATGAAGTAAAAAAATATAGGTTGTTCTGTGAAGCGCTCCCGTTAGTCTTACAGATTCGGGGTTTCTGGACCTGATACTTACTCACCCATGTCATTGACTCAACGAGGAAAGTGACCGAGTGATTTTGATTCTACTCCCTCCACTTTTTGGAGAGAGTCCAGACGATTTCCCGAAATAACTTCGACTGTTCCGAGTTAATGCAAGATTTCATTGGTGCTTGCAATAGTTCGTTCCGCTTAGCTTACCTTTGTGTGTGTTCGTCCCAGTTTTACATCGCCACGTATAAAACAAAGTTTCCTAATTACAGAAAACAATAGGAAATATCGTGTAGAAGGCTATGACAATCTAGTTATGCATTACCTAAGTTTTATTATTTTGAACATTCAATGATAAAAAATGTTTCAATCTAGTCTCTTCTATTTTATTTTACTTTGAGCTATTCAATATTTAAGTTGTACGTGAAATCATCTCCATATAAAGATTGTTAGCAGTCGATCATCGATATTTAGCATGTCTTCTTTACTTACTTGCTAGTGATAATATATACCTACATAATACTTATCTCAATACCGACCAACTAAACACAGTAAAAAAATATTACGGTCGTTTAAAATAACGTGATTGTTTTTATCAGTCACTTGATGGTTTCTAGGTGCGTTTAAGAAGGTTTCATTACTTTAAGTGCATGGAGTGCATACGCCATTCCAACGCGACTGACCTGTCGTAAAATGTTTATTTTATATCCTGTGTCGGCAACATGAATTGTCTAAACGTCTAAAGCTGAGTTATCGATTTTCCAATTCAGTTTTAAAACGGAGAACTTGTTTATATACCTACACAGGCAAGTATCGATTAACTACATAGAAGTGGGCACGATCGAAATTTATTTTTACATACACTAAATAAAAGTAAATAATTGATGAGTGTTTAAAATTAAGCATATTTGGATCTGTGTTTTACCACAATTGTAATAGAGTTGAAACTAAAAGAGCTTTAATCAAGCACTGTGATGGTACTAGTCCGACACAAAAACACCACTTCGCGGCACTCAAGGGCATATTTGCTTTATCATTTAGCACAATAAAGACAGCCTTGAGCGATAACTTCGATTGAACTACCTCATTTTAATCAACATACCCATTAATACGTAGTAGTGGGTAGGTAACACAATTACAAGATACAAAATAGGTGTCGAGTGAAAAAGTAAGAAAGAGTGAAAAGGAAGAGGGGGCCATTTTCAATAGAGGTTAGAATAGAGATCCTCATATTGCTACTGCCATTTGGTATTTTTCCAAGCAGAAAAGTGTAAGTCGTAGGGAAAAGTCTAAGGTCATATTGATGGAGAGTCGTTTCAAAGAAGACATTAGGTTGCGGGAGCTAGACTCCTACAGCGAAGACAGGTTCCTAATCGCTTTAACTTCGAGAAAAGTGGAAATAGAGTAGAGAGGCTTTTGCTCTGCAGTGGGACATACGGGATCTTAACAATAACAAAATAATAACAATAAGGAAATATACAGAACTAAAAGAAGAAATTAACAGTCTGCAAAATAAACAGAGTATCCATAGTCTCAATATCATAGTATCAACGATTGGTATTATTCCAAAATGCAATTATTTTTTACAAATATATATGTACCTACAAAAAGCAGCTTTATTAGACACATGTCGTATAGTCCGGAAATTCCTACATTAGACAATAACTTCAATGCAGTACAAAAGTACCAAATCTATCTAACTTAAATTAAAATATCACCTTTGTTTACACCCGTGAGATTTATAAAATACCAGCGTCCTACCTAATAGCGTGACACACTATCAATCGCAACCTGAATCATTTTGAATGGGAAGTATTGCTAATCCATTGATTCATAAGTGTTCAAAAAATTTGTCTGCTCAACAACGTGTATAACGCAATGAATGTTGTAGAACTGTCAAAATCAAAGCAATTGCGACTGATCGTCTATGTTCCTATCAACGCGATAAAATAAATGTTATAAATATTATTAAGGTTACGATAAAACCATGAAGTTTGAATTAACGAATAACGATGAATCCATAACTATGAATAATCAACCTACAATGTTCCCACTGCTGGTACACAGGCCTCTTCTCTCTGAGAGGGAGTGGGCTATAATCCAGTGCGGGTTGGTAGATGTCACATGTCTTTGAATTTTTGGTTCTAGGACGAGTTTTGAGAGCATTGGTGATGAAACAATATTCCGTAACTATAGATAATAAATAGGAATTGGAACATATTTCACTGTCCTGTTCATATAGGTACCCTTCCGGTTAGCATGCTTATCGTAATCATGACCTACACTATTCAAGTGAACAGTTAAATACACCCTGCATAAAACAAATTATGTAATGGCAGACACGCAATATCTAAATACAAGAAAAGATGGCTTTAGTTTTTTAAACAGCGATAATAAATTTAAAATTGAGAGCGTGCCAAGCAATATCTTGGAAGCACGTGAATAGCTATTCTTTTGTAATGTAGTCGTTGAGGAAAATCCTAAAACTGTAATTCAGACAAAACTGTCTGTACTTTGGAATTATATCTTCCAACGTTTCCTGTCTCCTTTATGAACCAAGCCTGGAAGATAATCATTTCCTGAATGAGAAAACATGAATCTCTCATCAATTTCTCATGAATTCGAATACCGATTTTTTACTTTTCTAAGTAGGTAGTTTTTCCTCAACAAATTACTTTCTAAGCATTAAAATATTAGACTCACTCCAGAAAACCATTGTTAATCAGTTGAAAACTGAAATCAGCCATAAAATCAAATTAGGCTTAAACGCAGATTTTAATGAAAGATTCTAATCTAGACTTTCACTCTAATTCATCGTGTCTGCAGGTATTTATTAGCACAAAAATAGGTATCCATTTAATTAGACAAAATAAAAAAAATTGAATATAACCCATACGAAATCTAATACGATGGCAGTGAAAGTTTAGAAAACATCGAAACCATGAAAGTAAATCCAAAAAAACGTTACGTTTATAATTATTATAAGGCTGACATCACAGTCTATCAATTTAGAACGTTAATTTCCTTAGTAGATAGAAAGAAAGGCTGTTTATTTTACACCAGAGTCAGAACAAATAATTGGTGTTTAAATAAATAAATATACATAATGTACAGACGCCAGCACATCAACCTACCCGAAACTGTCAAAATTTCCCAATCAACTTTGAACCTTATACTTTAGCGATAAAGTTGAAAATCTATCAAAGAAATTTGACAGATTGTAGTAGGTTGATGTGCTGGCGTCTGTACATTGAAGTCGGTTTTCGTGACCGCGTTTGACCGCGTTGTTCTTTTAAACTTCGCAACGAATTTTGATTCGGTGTCAGGCACCATTAAAAAAATATCGATCGTAAAGCACTCAGCTTTGCATGAGTCGTGCAATAGTCAGGTTATCCTGACCGATCCTGATGTGGGATTACTTAATTATTTTTTATGAAAAGTCATAGGTTGAATTAGTCAATAATAACGTTACTTATAGTTTACAATTCAAACATTTGGAACTAGAATTGTAAATCATAATATGGTGTATCACAGCTGAAGTGGAAAAATGTCAACTAACTTTTAGAGGCCACTGTATGTAGGTATGCAAGGAGAAGGTGAGAATTTCTCCACCGATTAGGTCTCTGACCTTAATCTATGTGCTTATATCAAATCTATCTGTTATAGTGTTACTATCAAGAGATCCGTTTGTCCGTCTATCTCGATAGACGCAGGCACGGCGGATCAATGATGCGTGACGTCATAATTTCGGTAAATACATCAGTATTCATACGTGATACACTGCTGAGACTGGCATGCAGTTACAAAGATGGCCGCACCCAGAACGTGATCTTAAAAAAAACTTTGTAACGAGATTATATTTAAATCGTGGCGATTATCTTCGGATATTTTGCTGTTACCTAATCACCCAAATGTGACAATCACGCTGCGAAGCAGGGATAGTGTCTCAATTAGAAAGGAAATCAACTTAAAATGGAATCAATAGGTACCTAAGTTATTCCGTAAGCACATCCATAAACGCTCACTGTTGAGCACTGTTGTCATAACAAATATTACAATGAACAGCCATAACAAATTATTATGGATAAGACGGACAGGAGATTACCTGCCGCTGCCGTCTTCTTAGCAAAATCCCTTAGCGATTGCCTTTATCGATTCTCAGATTGGGAAAGGGGCTCTTACGAGTACGTTCTTTAGGTTCCTGAAACACAAATGCAGGAACGGTAAAGTTAAGCAGCACAAAAGAGACAAAGTAACATCATTTCTATTTAGCCTTTTACCAACTATGTTGGGCTTCCAGTCTGGAACTCTGGAAGGACCAGATGCAGCTGAATACCAGTATGTTTACATGGAGCGACTATCTGACCTCCACAACCTAGTTACTGGGTAATAGGTTACCCTTGGTAAAACTGGTTTCGGGCTTCTCAAAGATTCGCGAATGACAGCCGGGACCAACGGCTTAACGACCTTTCCGAGGCACGGAGGGGTCTCAGTATGTACCCACGGTACCCACGGACCAACCGAGGATCGATCGACCCGTGCGGCTGTTATTACTTAGTAACGTTTACTAACAATTTAAAAATAGTGTTAAAATTATGAAGAACATTAGAATGTTTTAGTTCAAAATGAATCATACTGTTCTGAGTCTTGTTATTAGAAAGATTACTAACGAGACTTTTTAGAACACACGTAAATTCTAGATTAAATCCCAGAAGTTCTTGTAAATATTCAGTAAAATTGTTGTATCACCGGTTACACGAGTTCTGCTAGATAAATAATAATAAACCGATGACTAAATCACAATTTTAGATTATTTACCATGTCTAAAACATTTCGTTGATACGTAACACAAATAATAGGAAGTCCTATGTGATGATATCATAGATAATTCCATCATCGACATTCATGCTCATTACAATTTCGGCTCTAGTTGGTGTATGAGTACGAGCACGACTTTTATGAAAATTGTACCATAATAATGTACGCGACATCAGCACAGTTTGTTTTGAAATTCTAGCAGCGCCACGTGGACGTATTTGGAACTAAATACTTAGAAGGTAGGTACATACATCCACATTGCGCCAGTTAAGTTGAAGTCCCATGTAACAGGGGCGAGCCTATTGCCATCATCTTCATTATCATCCACACCCTGACTTGACCCACGGCTGGACATTATATTATTATCTCTTTTCTTCTCATCCAGGTTTTGCCCGCGACGGCAACAATGTCCAATGTCAATGCCCAACTACATTTAAGTTCCATAATCTTCGTATCTCGAAGTTTGAAACTCGAACATGGGACGCTCCATGGCTTTCTGTGCAACTCTCAGCCTGTACAGTGTACACAGCCTCTTGCGTGGGCTTCCACGTCTCAGCACCGTCCGTCATGGTAGGCAGAATGCACTAGGGACTTCAGACATTGTGCAATTTTGGCTAATCTCAAAACCGGGCACAAATCCAGTCTAAGGGGGGCTACTACTGAGAAATGTGGTTGTATGTGCCCAACCCTATAGGGAAATAAGTAATAATTATTAGAAGGAGCTTTATTAAGTCTCCTACTGCTAAAAAAACTGGTCAAGAGCGAGTCGGACTAGAGCACCGAGGGTTCCGTACAAATTTGTAGGTATGTAATTAGTTAATCACGGGCTATTTTTAAATGTGGCTACAAATTTACGGTTTTCGGATTTTTTTTTCCTTTATTTGTGCTACATAACCTTGCTTCTTGCTAAATTTCATGATTCTAGGTCAACGGAAAGTACCCTATACATTTTGATTCCCTTGAGAGGTCGAAATATACGTTTTTTGCGGCATAAACGACTGATCTTTTTTTTACGTTAACATAGAAGTTTGATTTATTCACAGCTTCGTGTAACCGCAGACCTGTGTATATGGTTTTAATTTCAACTCGATACCTACGCGTTCCTGAGATAAAGGGTCTTGGCAGACAGACGGACGGAGAACAAAGTGATCCTATAGGGGTTCCTTTTTCCTTTTGTGGTACGGAACCCTAAAAACAAAAGTACTTATTATTTTATAAATTCATGTCGATATATATTTTCAGTAGCAGTGTCTTTCCTATCAGTCAGTAACGATCTGTTTTATATTATTTATGAAGGTGCAGTTAGAAAATGCGCACGCGTTCCTGTGAAATGCTAGATATGTCTGCTCGGGTGGTTTTACAATCGACTACTACTACATACGACGTAGTAAGTAAATATTCATTATAGATAAAGAGAATGTAGCAATGAAATCATAACAATGTAAGCACTGGTCTAACAACTTTCTAGCTTGACTACCATTTTATTCCATTGTTCACCGCTTGTTTACCTGGCATGTCCGTGGCAATGTCTGCTGAACAGACAATTATAATAAACCATAAATTAAAATTAAATAAAATATTATAATAAAATTATATAAAAGGTTGAGCATTTCAGTTTACAATAGGCAGATATACATTTGCTTTTGCTCAAAGAACAAAAATAACGCTTTTAATAAACTCAAAAACTTCTCCATGTGCAAACGTAATACACTGGTATTGCGGGAGTTCTAAATCATTCTTACTTGGCTTAGATTATTTAAATGATCAGCAACGTATGCATTATGTGAATGCATGTATGATGTAATACAATAGTCTAAGTCTAAAACCATGTAGATACAATAATTATGTTCGTCATAAACAGACGACATGACATGTATTATTAACAGCTATTAATGCACTTCATAATGTGTTTTACACTCATTATGTACGTCGTAGGAATATAATGTGGTCGCAGGCTTTATATCTTGTGTCTCTCAGTCGGAGGACAGGACTCCGTGCGCTGCGACTTGAGTGTCAAGAACCGGTTACTGATGTGTGCTAATGAAGACTTATGCCTAAATGTGGCCATAAAAACCACTGATTTAAGACGTTAAAATATGCGCGGGTCCCTTGTTTATATGCGACATTGTATGCGATTTCTTTGTTAAGGAATAATTACTCGTGTTATGAGTCTATCTGCTATCTATCTGCTTTAGGTATGGAAGTACCAATATAATAATCTTGATGACGAAGACTCCACTGAGTGACTGTCGTCAAAAAACAGATAAAGCTAGGTAATCCTAAATCGAATTAAAACAACAAAAAAACATTTTTACAAAAAAAAACAACCGACTTCCAAAAAAAACTACAAAGTGATAAATAACTTTTATTTCGGAAGTCGGTGTCGTTGGTTCTGCATTTTCGTTTATTGACACCGTTTTTGTAAAAATGTTTTTATTTTTCACTTTTTAGTGAGAGAGTTTGTAATTTATCTAAGTTCCAATAGCCTAACGTCAACTGCTCATCACCTTTTACAAAATATTGCTTTTCCCGATGCTGGGACGTTAATTTTTGAGGAGTTCTCCTGGTAAGAACCTGAAGAACTCCACTCCACCACCACACGCATTGTGACGAGCATAAATTGCTTAGCAACCATATTAAAGTAATCGAATCGCAACCCGTGAAATATTTATCATTGATTAGTTCCGATGGCCGTCTGTAGTCTTCATCATCAGCTCCACTTTACCAAATGATGATTTCCGAGAGCAAATGCTCAAGTTACTCTAAAAAATATCCAAATCGCTATAGGTTTGCCAATAAAATTTGAGGGTTTCCCTCGATTTCCATGGGATCCTCTCATCAGATTTCAACTTGCTGACAATGGGACCACCTTGGGAGTATACCCTTCAAGTTACTCTAAAAAATATCCAAATCGCTATAGGTTTGCCAAAAAAAGTTGAGGGTTTCCCTCGATTTCCATGGGATCCTCTCATCAGATTCCAACTTGCTGACAATGGGACCGCCTTGGGAGTATACCCTTTCAAACAAAAAAATAATTTTCGAAATCGATCCACAAATGACGGAGAAATCGGTGAACATACAAAAAAAAAAAAAAAACATACATAAAGTCGAACATATAACCTCCTCCTTTTTGGAAGTCGGTTAAAAACATCAATATCTGATCGGTTTGAATTGGTAATTAGGGCCAGACACATACTGAATAAACTAGGAATCACCCAGCGTGACGTGTCAACATGCCATTAGCCAGAACCACGCGGATAGAGACGTGATCATCATCGCAATAATTGTCGCATTACGTAATTGTGATAATTTTGAACAGAGTGAAGGGACACAAGGTGACACATTGTCGTCGCTGAGACACACTTGTAAATCACTAAAGACGAATATTTACCAACGTGTACAGAATTTGAATATACAGACGCCAGCACATCAAGCTACTACAATCTCTCAAATTTCTTTGATAGATTTTCAACTTTATCGCTAAAGGTTTAAGGTTCAAAGTTGATTGGGAAAATTTTACAGTTTCGGGTAGGTTGATGTGCTGGCGTCTGTACGAAGCTGCTATGTCAATGTTACTGTTTAAAACAGATGGTGTTTTTATTTACCTAAGTACCTATATTAATTGAAAATCATCGACATCGATCAACAGTCTGTTCAATAATAATATTTAAAAGGGTTCTAAATAAATACAAACTCATGAGTTAGTAAATAAGCGAAATTGACTTTATGAAAGATGGTGGATGCTCCAATGTTTTGTTTTAGATAATCATCGTACCTACCTACCTCGATGATTGATCCTTATAAACAGATAATTAAATCTCGACACAGTTACTACATACCTAGGTACTTGTTGACTAGCGTAAATACCAGTTCAAAGTGTGACGATTCATTCCGACTCCTACATGAAAAATGCGTAATTCCTTTGATAAAGCGTATCCAAACTGAGCGGACCCCATAAATTTTTTTTTGTTGGATAATAAATGTATAAACATTCCGTCATCAGTTCGCGGTAACCTTATTGCATGATAGTACGTAATATCTATGACTCATACATTATTATCATTCATTAAAATAGTAAACAAACACAAATTGAATCATACGAAAAGCGTCAAAATGTCATCGAATCATTTGCCTAGCCTTTTCCCAACTATGTTGGGGTCGGCTTCCAGTCTAACCGGATGCAGCTGAATACCAATATTTTAAATGGAGCGACTGCCTATCTGACCTCCACAACCCAATTATTGGGTAATACGATACCCCTTGGCAAGACTGGTTGTCAGAATTTCGGGCTTCTGACGACCCGTAACGACTGTCAAAGATCCATGAATGACAGCCGGGACCAACCCGACGCACGGAGGGGTCTTGGTAGGTATGTAAAGACGGTCACCCATCCACGGACTAACCGCGGCAATCGTAGCTTAACCTTATCGATCGAACCGTGCGGCAGTTATTTCTTCGTCAAAAAGCAAGATGTAATAGATACAATAAGAAACGTCAGCTGCCTCGTTGATCTAGAGGTCGCAAGCGCTACTGCTGTTCAAAAGGTCCTGGGTTATGTTCCGAAGTCGGGTAAAGTGTTATTGGGTTTTCCCATCTGGAATTTCCAGAATGTTAATTGGTGGTTCCTAGTTGATGGCAATAACTGGCCAAATATGGGTGTGCTATAGGTACTGCTCTGTCTTACCTTAAGAGGTACAAAGCCGTGATGTTGTGATATGTAGAAACCTCAGCTTACTTGCTTTGTAACGATGACTTCCGTTTTTAACCTCGTTGGCTGAACTAATTTATGAAGGACGAAAATAGATCTAACTAGCTGCTCCCCGTGGTTTCACTCGCATAAGTGTCGATTCCGTGGAAATATCGAAATAGAAGTATCCTATGTGTTAATCCAGGGTGTCAGCTACCTCCATACAAAATTTTATCAAAATTGGTCCGGCCGTTTGTGCGTGAAGAAGTAACAAACAAACTCACAAACTTTCGCCTTTGTAATATTATTAGTGTGATGTGATAGTAACCGTAATATTAATTCACAATACGAGCTGACCTGAGCTATTTTTAACTATCGCATGCTTCAGGTGATCGTAACATTTCTCCGTCAGATGTTCCGCTGAAACGGTTCACGTTTATTTATCGTTCTCATTTCGTGATTTTATAAATAACTGTTAACGTTTCCAACCGATGTAGGGCAAAGTTTTTCATGCTTTTGCGATTATGAATCATCTCGATAGTAACTATATTTATAGGCGAGCAATTGAAATAGTTTAGACATAATTACGGCCCATGACGAACCCAACTGAAAATAATGAATATTTAAATGGATAATGAAAATTTACGGTTAACCTTGTGTAGTCTGGAACTCTGTAGTAGGTATGCTTATC
This sequence comes from Gortyna flavago, assembly GCA_963669345.1. NCBI lineage: Eukaryota > Metazoa > Arthropoda > Insecta > Lepidoptera > Noctuidae > Gortyna > Gortyna flavago. Next base: position 7,407,273 of record OY770132.1, read on the forward strand.
ACAATTAAAATCAATTATCCAACTTAGGTAGTGTCGGCCTATTCTGTAAAAATCACACCGTGACAACTTACGTGAGGTGCGCGTCAGTGAGTGTCATTCCACCTGGGGGTAATTGCGCAACACACATAAAATGACAATTTATCGCAATGGGTTTCATTTTGGTTTTTTTTTTTTTGTAAAATACTGGTATTCATCTGCATCCGATTAGACTGGAAGCCGACCCCAAAATAGTTAGGAAAAGGCTAGGCAGATGATGATGACGGGTTTCATTTTGACAGTTCACCCAAGTTCATTGCGGCATTTGCGTTTTTACGGACGAATTTTTCAAACCTATAAAGTAATGGATTCGCAACATCTTTCAAACATCTAGAATTGTGATTGAAAGTATTTTACGCGAATAGGGTGCCTGATCCTATTGACAGCTCACTTCAAGTTAATTTCATCTAAGTTCTCTCAGTGGGATTTTACAGAATAGATCGACTGATGTCGTGTTCAGATTCTTTGTAAAATTGACAGGGCTTGATAAAATTTTGCGGAAGGTAGATAAATAAAACATCATTTTTACAATAGCTAGGTAAAAAATCCTCACATCAATTATAAATTTATTCCATGATTTCTAAAATGAAATGTTGTCAGCGTGACGTTAAAATTTGCATATTTTGTAAATATTTGCTACTTTGGTTCAATTCAAGATGCTTATCTCAATATTATGTCAGAAGCAAATTCAATATCCTCAGTTTGTAGATAAGTAGATCGATACCTATTGGTATATACTTGGGTTACTAAAAATAAATGAAATGAGACGTTTTTCACTTTTCAGTAAGAACAGTCAACAATAGAGATAAGTATGCAAGATCGTCGGATTTAGTTGAAGTTTAGTAAGAAACCGATGGATGTTCTCGAATAAAATTTAGTTTTATTAATACAAAACAAACAGCCAATTTATCAAATTAAATTTCAGTCGACAACATCCATCGGTTTCTTACAAAACTTCAACTAAATCCGACGATCCTGCATACTTATCTCTTTTGTTGACTGTACCTAAAAGCAAATACGGAAAATACCACCAAGGTATTGTGTAGGTACCTACAATAGGTAAAGTTCAAAGTCACGAATTTCCACAGTCAGTAACAGGTAAGTAAGACGTATGTCGGAATGCTAATCATGTTTATATTTTGAAGACATTACACTGACAGCTAAGGTTGAATACATCGTAGTTCATTATCATTACTATAGCGAGGTGTTTATTGGGTCATTGATGGATTGTTTGTATTAATTCAGTTTACGCAATAGACTTCGCTGGTTCATATACAAAGACAAATAGAATTATAGAAATGAATTGGCTACATAACCCTTAAAAAAGTACAATGATAACACAGTAGGTAAGTTCCTACCCAAATAGGTACAACGTAATATAATTACACTAGCTTCTGCCCGCGACTTCGTCCGCGTGAAATTTTCTGTTCCCACGACCCACCCCGTCGCATTGCATCGCCTGCCCGCGGTAATACTCGTACTACTTATTCCTTGGTTAGGAATAGCAGAATAACTATTGGTACATGGTACATATTCACGAAAAAAAAATATGAAGGCAATTCAGTTTCTCATACATTTTGTACTAGCTTCCGCCTAGGGCTCCGCCCGCAAGGTGTGTCGATAAAACTATCCTATGTCCTTCCCCGGGATGCAATCTATCTCTCTGCCAAATTTTATCGAATCCGCTTAGGCGTGAAAAGGTTACATACAGACAGACAGACAGAGTTACTTTGGAATTTATAATATTAGTATGGATGGATCAGTATGGATTTATTGATCCTGAGGAGGTACGAAGTTCCTAGTCAGCTAGTAATAGAATAAAACAGAATACATAACATACTTAAATGACAGCATAAAACTCTACTTGATATTTAACACGCGTTAGGCGGCAAAATTCAATCATCGCCTTGTCGTTTCATTTGGCATTTGATCTTAGAAAATCGATGCGATGAAAACTTGCACTATGTACTGTAGCCAATTTTACATTCGTTTTGTTTGTTATTTACAATATACTATACAATGTTAGATAATTAGGTGTATACCACCTATCAACTCACCCATGCATACACACTCTCACACACACATACACACCCTCACTTCTCCACACGTACCTTTTATAGCAGAGATAAAATAGGTAATATAAAGTCATTATTTATCCATCATTGTTTATCTCCAAAAAAATACTAAAATTGTATTTATTTGTAAGGTCCCCATCATTGATAGGTACATGAAACATGCAACTAAAAGTTGGGCTTCACAAAGTGACTGGCAGGGAGGAACGCTGACACCTGAGATACAGGATATGCCTATTTAGTTTGGGTGTCAGGAGTTTCACAAGGATGTCATCATCTGCCTAGCCTTTTCCCAACTATGTTGGGGTCGGCTTTCAGTCTAAATGGATGCAGCTGAATACCAGTATAATTACATGGAGCGACTGCCCATCTGACCAAAGATCCTAAGATGATGATGTCCAAAGATCCACGAATGACAGCCGGGACCAATCCGAGGCATCACGGACGGGTCTCGGTATGTAAAGATGGTTACCCATCCACAGACCAACCGCGGCAAGCGTAGCTTAACATGATCGATCGACCTGTGCGGCTGTTATTATTTAGCCACAGGCCCATCTTTCCCAAGCATGTGTAGTTTCACAAGCATGTACTTAACCCAATTCCTACATGGATCTAAATGATATAAGTAATGCATTTTTAGGTCATTAGAGCAGTGATGGCCCAATGGTAACAGCCACGACTCACGAGTTGTATGTCGTGAGTTCGAACCCTGACAAGCGCTTTACTTTGTGTAAATTATTTAGTCACTACTACTTTCAGAACGGTGAAGGAAAAGATCGTGAGGAAAGGCATGTCCAAGAACTAAAAATTCGAAGACATGTGAGGAAAACCCGCACTGGGCCCGCGTGGTGGATTACAGCCCACTCCTTCTCACAGAGAGGAGGCCTGTGTCCCAGCAGTGGGAACATTCTCTCCTTGTAAAAGGCTTTTGATAATAAATTATTATTATTAAAAATCGATTTGCTTATTCATTCTGATCTTGCGGATCATTAAAGACGTAGCTAATGTACCTTCTCCACTTACTTCATTACAAGTTTTGCCTCTGAAATCGATATTAACAATATTTAGTAATCATCCTGTAAGTTGTTCAAACTGTTCTTGCTTCTCAATTGCATTGTATTTAAGACAATGTACAGTCATTTCTACTTAAAATGAGTGAAATTACAGAAAATGTAACCTAGGTATAAACTATTTTGGGGTCGCCGGCGCACAGAGTGGGGTCTCTGTCTGCCCACCAAGTGACCCCAGGGAAGAGTGGTCACGTGCTGCCGTGCATTAGCGAGGCTCAGGCTCCCTTACAGGCCCCTTTACAGTCTCCCCAGGGATGTGCCTTACAGGCGTTGCACGGGGGGTTTCCGGAATTGGTCTTTTAAGAGGAACCGGGACCACCCCTATGTACTAATGGTGATCACCGGGGTGGTTTTAGTGAGGTAAAAATCCCACACTCCCCGACCTCCTTCCCCAGAGGTCGGGCGCCTTTTGAAGGTTTCCCTCCGACAACAAAAAAAAAAAGGTATAAACTATTTGTAAAAGACTCTTATAATGGTTAGGTACGTCTGTTTAAATAAAATAGGTATGAATAATTAACCAACACGTGCTATTCTGAGATGGTTGAAGGACTGCCGATAACGTGTTAAATATATTATGTTTATTTTATTTATTCTCACATAATTAATTTTAATTTCATTTAAATAATTAACATTAATTTCATGTTAACGGTTGATATAATCCTGAAGATGGATAGGACAAATATACTAATTGAAAGTACCATGCAAGGATTCTAGAAAAAATCTAGGTAAATCACCATCAATCCATTTAGAGTTGACTCTAGGCGTTTGATCACTGTAGTTAGATTAATGCACAGCGTAGCTGCGTCGTAACCGCGTTGTAATCGTTTTCGTAGAGAGCGCGTTGAAGCTCCGGCGTAATCGCGTAGTAGCCACTTTAGTAGGGGGCACGTAGTGGCTGTGTCGTAGCTGCGTAGTAGCCGAATTCGTAGGGGGTGCGTAGAAGCTATGTCGTAGCCTCATAGTGACCGCAAACGTACAGGGCGCCTAGAAGCTGTGTCGTAGCTGCGTAGTAGCCGCATTCGTAGGGGGCGCGTAGAAGCTGTGTCGTAGCCTCATAGTGACCGCAAACGTACAGGGCGCCTAGAAGCTGTGTCGTAGCTGCGTAGTAGCCGCATTCGTAGGGGGCGCGTAGAAGCTGTGTCGTAGCCTCATAGTGACCGCATTCGTAGTGGGTGCGCAGAAGATGTGTCGTAGCTGCGTAGTAGCCGCATTCGTAGGGGGCGCGTAGAAGCTGTGTCGTAGCCTCATAGTGACCGCAAACGTACAGGGCGCCTAGAAGCTGTGTCGTAACTGCGTAGTAGCCGCATTCGTAGGGGGCGCGTAGAAGCTGTGTCGTAGCCTCATAGTGACCGCATTCGTAGTGGGTGCGCAGAAGATGTGTCGTAGCTGCGTAGTAGCCGCATTCGTAGGGGGCGCGTAGAAGCTGTGTCGTAGCCTCATAGTGACCGCAAACGTACAGGGCGCCTAGAAGCTGTGTCGTAGCTGCGTAGTAGCCGCATTCGTAGGGGGCGCGTAGAAGCTGTGTCGTAGCCTCATAGTGACCGCAATCGTAGAGGGTGAGTAGAAACTGTGTCGTAGCTGCGTAGTAGCCACATTCGTAAGGGGCGCGTAGAAGCTGTGTCGTAGCCTCATAGTGACCGCAATCGTAGGTGAGTAGAAGCTGTGTCGTAGCTGCGAAACAAGTACACGTGCGAATCGTGTCTATCCATTGTAATGTAAAAGCCAATTACGACTACGTATTTCAAATCATCTATACCTGTAAGAGAAAGAACACAAACGGGAAAAATTATTCCTTTTGAGAGCTTCCGTTGCGTACGCTGCGTAAATGGTTAAAGTTACGCAAAAATCATGTAAGACGGAATTATTCCCCTTTAAAATTTCAAAAAAAAGTCCGCAACAGCATATTATGTCTATCTTTTAAGGTTGACTCACTATAACCTTTTTTATGGTAATCAAATTTGTTCTAAAATAATGCATAGGCGGCGGTCATGAGAATCATACTTCCACTCTTACTGACCATAGCGTGATGTACTACCTAAAATAGCTTCTTAAAGAAAAAGTACTAAGAATATCTTAGAGTAATGAAACAAATTTTAGTAGGTTTTTCCTCAAATTAACCCGGCAGGAACCGCGAAGCACAGCTAGTAGCTAATAATAACATGACGCGTTCCATTGGAAACAAACACAGACTGACAGTCAATTATCGCGTTAACTTTTCACCGCCTTGCCGCGTGTGGTCTCAACGATCGAGTGTCTAAAATTAATAGGGTTGCCTCCGACACATAACAATGAGTCGAGGTCGTTTCATTGATGATCTTAATAAACTGTGTCAATCTTATTTAAAGCTATGCGTCGGAATTAACTCGTCCGCCGGTCATTCATGACTCCTGCTTAATTGTTACTTCAAAGTTTTGTTTACAAGATTAATGAATGGCGATGTGATTGTGATGATTAACGTAATATGCGGTGTCAATCATTGACGTAACAATGCTAATAGATTTAGTAATTACACTAGTTTATTATGGCCCACTTGCTCGTTCATATGTTATCCTATATAACTCTGAGTTAACCTAATTGACTCAGGGTTTATGAAATACATAATTCATCATGCGCCACCAAGAGTTTAGAGGGTTAAATATTAAACCCACCGATGTGGGAGAGTTAGGTCCAAAAAAAATGACGTTATGACTTATGAGGTTATGAGGTACCGCCGAAAACTTATTTTGTATTTTATATTGTTCGTTTTACATTGTAGTAAGTGAAAATTTGATACTATATCGGTCATTTTAATCATGAACTCATATAAATAAGTATAAATTGTAAAAAAAAATTAAAACATATTTTTCCTTATCTGACGTTTTCGTCTATTAATAAACTAAATCTCCATGAAACCACATACAATACGATTAAAATTAAATGTGTTATTTTAAAGACAAGAAAGTATTACGTAGGTATCGTAAACGTAATGTAGTGTAAAAGAGATGGGTATACAATTTCCAATCATTCATTTTTGGTCGTATACATATTATATCAGGGCACAGCAATTCCATTTTATGTTTCGTCGATTGAACTGCAATGTTCTCAACTCAAAAAACAATAATGTCTGGTTAACTAGCCTGGTGTGACTTTTTATTGTGTCATAAGAGTTAATATGTTAATTACTTAACTCCGAGATAACAAACTCTACTTTTATTCATTTAACCCGACTAGACGCGCAAATGGGCCTAATTGTAGTTATGCCTAGATTTGTAGACGGAAAGTTTTTTTTAAATAGTTCAACCTAAGAAGTAGGAAGTGCATGCAATGTATAGGACCGCATAAATTGTACAATTTCATAATCTACATAAATCTACAACTCGACAACCCTACACTTATAAAAATAAGTACTTTATAATATTATTATGTACATAAAATTCACACGTCAGAGTCTCAATACTTACGTAAAGCGAAGTAACAGTGATCGCAATAAGAATTATTTCTTTATTTACTTCACTAGGTTATAGTTATACCTACTGTACCTACTATTTACGTGCAATTTGAAGTACCTATATCTCTTTATCTGTCAGTCATGAATAAATAAAAAGTCTAGACTGACAACTTTAGGGCTTCGGGTTATAGGCGATAGATAGCAAGATAATATTATATTACATAAAATATATATACATTTTATAAGTGTTCTTTAAAATTATTCGGTAAGAGAAATGCGGCTAACAATTCACGACTTCTGTAAGAAAAAGTTTGGTTACTGTGACCACATTTTTGTGTCCCGAAACGGTACTTTGACCGTTCCGTAATTTGACAATTATCGTTGTGAAACGGAAGGCGGGAGTAGAGTGACGTTTCCACTTGAGCTGTGCCGGATTAAAAGATAAGCACGCGCTATAGGCCTCCTACTTCTTGGAGGCCTTTTGGGGTATACCATACTTGAGAAATTGTCACGATTTTTAGAAAGGATATTAGGTAAAAGTACCTAATTGTTACTAATATTTGTAGCAACTGACTTTGAGCACATAGCGTCATGTCACTGAATGAGAACATAGTTTAAGGGGCGACCTTAATTAGGCGTTTGATTTTAGATTTGCAAAATTAGGGAAATGTGATAAATTGCGGTCCTTATCATTCAGATCTACCGAATTTCGTCTTCTACTGACTTTTACTAAAGGGCAATTAAAAGAATAGATAACAAAGAAATCAAACTGTGTGAAATATTCAGTTAGCTCTTTAAGTCATTCTTGGTTCATTAGCTGCGTAATTCTGACATACCTTATTGATGGAGAACATAATTACAAAGACAGGCATAAAAAATAGCAATAATTTGTCTAAATCAAACTCAGCATTGTATCTATTGTTCTGTGTGTCATTGTGCTGTGAGAATCCATCTCAAAGTGCGTTGCCCCTGGCGACCGGCGGCGCGGCGGCGTCGTCGCCGGCGCAGCACACGCTTTAAACCTAAGTACTCGAATTCTGTCGCAAGTAGCCGGTGTCATATTTCCTCTTTATTCAATTTCCCTACGTTCGCGCAAGACTGACATGTCCGGTTTGCGTGGGCATTAACCGACTTACGATTTCGTTTAGCGGTTTTACCAGAGCACGTGCCGACCTAAATATGTCGGAATGTTTTAATTCATTGTTCATGAATGTTTTTTTTTCAAGAGAGTGATAGAGGATAGATTTGATTGTGATACATATTTTGTTGCGTTTTACAATGAGTCATGTTGTATCGAAAAGGAACATTTTCAGCAAGGTTCTAGCTAGTCGAAGTCATACGACAAAAGTGACATGAAATTCATTGGTTCTTGATATCAATGTGACAATGTTTTATTAAGGCGACTACATGACCTAAAGCACGGTCTTCGTCGGACTGCATAGAAAACAAAGAGAAGCGCGATGACACAACGCTGGTAATATATTGCAAAATATGAAGCAATTAACCATTTACAAAAAATCTATTGTTTGGACAAAAAAATTTTAATACTAGTGCTTTAGTACGTTGCTTGCAGACTAATCTGACAAAAAATCATAATGAATGTATGTATAAGAATAAAGAAAGTTTTTAGAGGTATCTTCATGATTTTTTTCTATCGTATCAAATTAGTTCTATTATGTTTAAACACACTATCTACATATATCCTGAAAAATATCTTATATTTTTCTGATTTTGTTAACTGTAGTCGATCATATACCTACTTACTAACTTTTATTGTTTCTAAAACTTGCGTTTTTTGCGTTTAGGTCCTGTAAGCCCCTTAAGCACTTTATTAACCCATTGAACAGACAATAATATCAGGATCACCGTCAAACCATAACCGTTTATCGATTGCACCTTCCCATAGATTAATCTACTTATTAGTTATCTACTCTACACCTACACGTACTACTGCATTTATTTTTCGATTGGTTTTAGTGTTATAGCGCCGCAACACTAACGTCAACAAAGTACACGCCAACCACATTTTGCTTTACATTATTTGTCAGGCGTTTCAAGATTGCACAAAGTAGGTACATTATTCATTGACTAATCAAAATTGAATTCTAGATCATAGATATTATTCGATTTCCAAGTATTTGAATAGCTTGTGATAACGCCATCCTGCATAATTATAATAATTAACTCTAGACTGATAATTATACCTACTTACATTAATCATAGGTAAATAACTGCACAAGTAGGTAGGCACTATAAGCAAATTCCAAATTGAACCGGTGTTTTTATCACATAACAAAACATGAAGATATGTGGTTCCTAGGATACTTCCGGTCAAACTGTGTTGTAGACGCGTTATCGATTTGGTAAGTTATTTTTTTTTCAATGTGTCATATACCTATTATTTCTAAAGTCAACATAACTTCAAGATAAATAACTTCCTTAGTTTGCTTTATTCGTATTGGTAGCCATGTGGTTTTGGTTTGTTTAGTTACACTGATAAGTCACTCATCATTCTCCTGCCCTTATCCCAATTTATTTGGGGTCGGCGCAACATGTATTTTTCTTCCATACTTCTCTATTAGTCGTCATCGCGGTAGTCACCCCCTTTCTAGCCATATCATCGTTCACACAGTCCATCCATCGTTTCTTTGGTCTTCCCCTACTCTTATAGCCATCGACATTCATACTCAAAATGATAAGTCACTGTGTACCTAAATATTTGTTATCCGTTCAGGACTGGGCCTCGGCAACATTATAAACAAGGACACAATATTTATGGTACTTTCCTACATAAGCTAGTAGACAGATAGCGCTCTACAGTTCGACCCACCCACTCTAACTCGTCTAAGGAAAACAAACCAATAATGGTGTTTATTATTACATGCACATACCAGTATATAGACAATGTAGGTAAAGACAATTCTTAACAAAGTAACATAAAGAACAAAGATTTAATATCAATTCTTAGTTTACAGGCCAATAACTCAGCAACAATGTTTCTTGAAAACTTAAGACTATAAGATAGAAAACAGGGTACCCTTTGTGCGCCGGCGCCGTATTGTCGAATGACCTAGCTACAGCACAGTCATAAGGAACCGAACAGACAATCGCCGCAGAACTCAAATCCTTCCTTTTTGGTTTGATATCTATTAATTTTATCATAAAATTGCTAATTATGGTAGTTAATAATTCAAAACCTTCTTCAATGGCTTCGTAATAGGTAGGTCTACCTAATTACCGCTAACGCTATTATTTGCAGAAATTGTATTTGATTGAATGATGAATAAAATAACCTGTGATTCATACCTAAATCAAGTGCATATTGTTTTAATGGGACCCTTTGTACACACTCGTTTTTCTTGCCGTGCAAAACTATGGTTTATTCGCCGGGTGTAGGCACCACGTCAGTGTTGTATGGATCACTAAGGAAGCTTGTTGACGGACACATTTTTTCTACGGCGCGATTTATACGCCGTACCTACCGTAAAGAAACCGTGCCGTGTACAAAGGGCCTAATAGGTGAATTAATTTTACTTAGGTATTCGAAAATAGGTTACCTAACCATAAGCAAAGCAACAAAGCAAGCAAGCAAATGAGCATGTTGTACCTTGTAGGTACCTATAAGTACATTTCACAATACGTTACAGAATCATAGCCACTACTTATAAAGCAAATATTATTTGATCTGAAAATGTGTTTGGATATTAATTTGAAGAGCAGAACTGAACTAACTACTGAACGAACTGTCTCAAGCAAAAAGTTTCCTGAACGAATTTCCTGGGATCAAGACAATCCGCTTGTTCATGCGCCCTAAATACCAATGTCGAAATAGATTTTATAACAGTTTATTTTTAAAACTAGCCGTAGCTTCTAACAAAGATAGTTATATGAATGTAGGTTTATATCCCTTGGGCCCTACGTTACGCTTTTATGTTCCGAATTAAGCTTCAGTTTCCTAGAAGAGCAGTTCCGTCATATTATAACGGCTGTCGTGAAAATCTGTTATTTTCACCAGTATCTGACTTACCTAAGCATAATCAGCCTACTTATACTGTTCCTGGGACACAGGCCTCCTCGCTGCGAGGAGTGAGCTCTAATTAACCAAGCGAGCCTAGTGCGGGTTGGTAGATGTCACATGTCTTCGAATTTTTGGTCCTAGGACCTGCACGTTTCCTCACGAAGTTTTCCTCGTACTGTTTTGTATGTGACGTAAAGGCGTCATAAAACGCTCTGTATTTGGGCAGCTGTTACGTGACCATTCACCATTTCCTTAAGAAACCAAAGCATAACTAAAGGTAGCGGTCCCATCATCTAACGGCTGAAATGACGACTCTCATAAAAACCCATAATTTCACCAGTATTTTGACATTACGGTGTAAAGCTCAATTACGGCAACTTTCCTACTTAAAATTGAAATGTAATACTTAATTGAATCAGTCCATACACAAATGCCCGTTAGATACATCAGATACCTACCTACCTAGTGAACACAAACCGGACTAAAAATCATGATAATCCTCGATTAGTATAATAGGTATACCCGCGGGTTGATTTAAATATTTGCATATTTATTGATCACACTATAACCATAAAATGGATAATAGTGACCACTATTTTCCGTTCTAAGGATTATAATAAAACTAAACAATGTAAAACTACCGTTTGTAATAATATTAACGAATAATCTTGTGGAGCACAACTTATCGTGCTTATTTTCTGCATTTTCATTTTAAAATAAAATAAATAACCAAACAAACGATGAGGGCGCCACTGCGCGGTCGGCAATTAGACCGGTGCGGTGTCTCAATACTCCCAATTACCTAGTCCAATTCATGTAATTTTCAGCAAACGTCAGATAATTTGAATTTGCGAACATTTATAGATACTTACCTACACATGATTTCACTTCAGTGTATTTTTGGTATAAGCATTTTGCAACTGCAGACTGCGATTACATTTTTGCTACTGCGCACGCACATGAACAGGAATAGTGTCATTTAATAAGGATTAAAATATTACACAGAAGGTGTTTGGCTAAACTGTCGTAAATAAGTATAATCTTGTGAACAATGTCGTATGTTCTCACATATTACTAACTATACAAACATCGTTTTAACCTCAAACTTGAGTAACACCATGAATCATGCGATAGTGATACCGCAACGATGTGTTCACAGGATAACAATTTATAAACTTCCATTTTGTATTTCAGGTAAGCCTAAAACTTCAGTATAATACGGTGAGTTCACATTCGATATAGTTGCTAGTACTGTGACTCAAGCACTAGGAGCATGTAAATCGTCACAGAGCAAACAGGTAAAAGATGCAATTTGTGAGTAAACAAGTCACCAGTTATTTCCATATTAGATCATGATTTACAAAGCGCGTAGGTGGCAGAAAGCGTATCTATAACTACATTCAAGCATAGTTTGATAGATATAAATGTAGCTTTTCCCACGACAATGGGTGCCAATTTAAAAGCGGGGCGCATATTCTAGTTATAGACCGAGAAGTGGGCAGGTCATGGTTTTAAAACCAAACAATCATAAATAACCGCGAAAATAATAGTTCAAGTACTGGAAGAGTGGTTTCGATCAAAACAATATTTGTTATGGGTATAACTTTGGTTTTGAACAAAACAAGATACCTATCTACAAAGTTGTTGACAATAACACTGAATCTTTAATAACATACCAAGAGGAATAGATATATCTTGGCTCCGAACGTAAGCTCTGCATCAATTAAAATGATTTAATTAGTTGATTTCATCATACCCTGATGAATAGAGTATTTATTGTAAGGAATTGTAATGACTACACTGGAGTAGACAAGGCATTAGAAATAATTTTATTGTACACTCGTTGATATATTACGTTCAAACCTTGACATCATAATGATCCTACCTAATGGCAATAAGTTGTAATAAACGACTCACAAGTTTTACGATCATTTAATAGAAAGAGCACAATGACACACCCATATTTTACGCAACAACATAATTTCATTACGTTCATGAATGAGCTCGATCGCTTGACATCAACTTATGTAAGTGAGGACTAATGAAATCATCGTTCCAGTGATTCATTTAAAGCTCCATAGGAATTTAGTAATTATGTGTTACACATTTTGAAAGACATTCTAAAATTTGCATTCTGAATATTAATATGATGATATCATAAATATTTGTGTTAAAGACAAAAGGATATACCTACCTACCTATTTAAACTTTGGTATCACAAGAATTTTATCTTGACGGCTTATAAATGCCTAGGTATGTGTATATAAATATACAAAATAGATAAATAATACAATTTGTCATTTCACGATATTTGTTGTGTCTGACGAAACCAAGACATGTGACAAAGTATGTGTGTATTTGTTCATTTGTAATATCGACGTTACAAAATTAATAGAAATTAGATGTGAATTATAGACTGAAAGTTGTGAACTTCCGGCGTTGAGAGTAGAGAGTGAGACTGTAGAGTCCTTTGTAACATCCTGAAGGCAACATTCTCAGATGTTCACATATACACCTATGTATATTACATTCACATCATAAAGTGCTGCCTGCCACAATCTGCGTAGCCTTTTCCCAACTTTGTTGGGGCGGCTTCCAGTCTAACCGGAAGCAGCTGAATACCAGTATATTACATGGAGTGACTGCCTATCTAACCTCCATAACTAAGTTACTAAGTAACACGATACCCGTTGGTATGACTGGTTGTCAGACTTATGGCTTCTGACCCGGCTGTCAGTCGAAGATCTACGAATAACAGCTGGAACCAAAGGAGGGTCTCGATATGTACTGTATGGCTAGCAGACATGTACACGCAATAATATTGTCAATAATATTGTGTGTATTTCGGTATTGTTCAATATATACCAATATGGCGTAGTGTACAGGACCATAAAGGTATTGATTACCTTTGTCAATCTTGCATTTACAATACCCCTCACCCCTCCACGATCCGACCGCGGCACTTCGATCGTCCCGTGCGGCTGTTATTATTTAGCCACGAGCCCTGTTCTACCTATAACCTACCTACACTGATTGTCATTTCCTTCAATTTTCCAGGAAGTGTTGTGTTTCCCGTAGTTATCTACAGAGACTAAAATACTTTATCAAAAAAATGTTTTAGATTTCTATTACGATACCACCGATACGCGGAAAAGTAAACTCACAAACAATCGGTATTTGACTATTGACCGATTTGATATTGTTTTATTTTTTTATCGTAACATCGACGGAAAGATAACAGCAAAAAATTTTGTAAGTATACCCTCCATTTTCCTAGTAGGAAAATTTCACCCAGGCTGTTGAAACAGTATAAGGATACACTTCAATTTACTTGCTATTAATGATTCACTAAATTGTGATAATGCCCATTCATAGATACGATAATTTAAAGTCGCACTTTCATTCACTGAATAGCACTGTCCTTAGCGTTTTGTGATAAGGAAGCAGGAAAAGATAAGTTTAAAGACACAAAACTCAAAAACTGAGAAATAAACGAAGAACTAGCAGGGGATCGAGGAGTCCACCCCGACGGGAGGTTCAGGGGATCAGAACAGAATGATACGATGTTTTTTTTAATTAGTGATTTAATTTAATTTATTTTTATGGGCGAAGACCTTACCTACAGCTAAGCTAACTTACTGCTAACTTAATGTATTGGCTGCAGCCTGCAGCTTACTTAAGTAAAATATTGATCAAGTTATGGACATAGAAGACTTCACCTCTTACTTCTTAGTTGACTTTTCTTCTTAGTTATACCTTCTTAAATCTCTTTGACTTCAAATAAGTTGATGCCGTAACACAGAAAGCATAGATATTTATAAAATTTTGGACTCGGACTTGAAAATCTATCGCTATCGTTAGTTTTTAAACGAGAAACCCATGATCAGCCAGTATTTCTCTTATTTTTTTACTACTCATAATTTTAAACAGCTTGTATTAACAATTTTTAGAACGATTGTTACTAAAGTGAGAGCAGAGTTAAAAAATTAAAGTGGACAATGAACGAGTTAGGTACAATAAAACCATAATATTCTAATTTAGCCCTGAGGTGAACGTGGGATGACACTAAACTTAAACAAATAACTTTACGTCGACTCTATTGGGATGTCCTGTATAACGATACGGTCGACAAGTTTATTTGCACTAGCGCTTATTGTCCAACGTAGTTTAAAGACGCTGTGCACAAGTGTGTCGGATTACAATCCTGATATCACGGTGTAATAGCAACACAGAATTACTTGTGTTCCCAATTGAAAAACGACTGCTATTATGTTTACGTACAATTTAGGCTTTAAGTCGACGCCTACAATCCGCTAAGGACGCTACAGCAATGTCAAACAAAATGATTCAATTTAGAATTGTAACCTCGGCTATTCTTTATGGGGCACAACTTAACTCAGACCGAGTTATGTGATTTTTAAAGATTTTATTTGGACAGATAGATTATAATCGAAAAATTAAAAAATACGGACCTACCTACCTAGATTGCACTTATTCTCGGCAGGGTAAAATTGAGTAGGTACCTATCACTTGTTTTAAAAGGTACCTTACCTATTAACTGCTACAGTTCCATGCAAGCAAGTACGCAATCGCCTTGTCTACTATTAATTACTATCAATATTCAATTAGCCGTTCTCAAAGACAGGTGTGTACTGAATGAGATAGCGGCGTGGAACCGTTCGGGTTGTTTTGGTTTTATCTGCCTATATTTACTAACAAAGCTAGTCTAGAGTTATTGTATAGACTATATTTTGATTTAGTACACCTTTCATACTATAAAAATATTTTGACAACTGTTAGGCGAAGTGAACTTTGTTACAACATAGAGCCCTGGGGATATTCCATACGAGATTTAGTCATCAAGTTTTCACAATTTCGATCCGGTTCCGTTTGGCATTCGTGTGAACGCATTCACCTATGCTGTGTCGAACTTTGCCAACCCAAATGGTGGGGGAATGACGTTATTTTGAAACACTAGGTCTTAGGTACCCCCTGCTCATAACTTATTGATTATATGAATGTTATTTTCATCATAGTAAGCACAATTTAATTCTAAGGTTGGTAAAGTATTAATAAAACACGTGAGATCCACTTTATTGGCAGAAAATGTAAAGTAGGTGCCTAATCCTAAGAAAGAAACAACTTAACATGCTGAAATTGTGCCGTGTATCAAATAAGTACAAAGTGTCACATGTGAAGTTTTGAACGTGTCTAAATTAATGAATATGTTCTGCGTCAAACAAGTTTCATGATTGTCAGCATCTAATGTTTTGTAGTAAAGCTGAATCGTGCAAGTAATTCAATATTCCATACCTACCTACACCTGCGAAGATGTCGACTAAGTAAGGGCGAAGTTTTGTTATTGTTTCCTACATAATCTGCTTGGGTCGATCGTTTGTATAATTATAAATGTTAATCACGCTTTTTCTTAAGAAAAAAGTGAAAAAGCGAGTTACGCATAACAGTAAACTTTGGATTTATTGGAACTGGTACCTAATCCTTTTTTTTTTCTAGAACACAATGATAAGTCTTTCACCGAATCATTTTTATATATTTTTTATTTTTCCTATGTGATATGTTTATAACGTAGGTAGATAGTCTAGAATTCAGTAGGTATAGTAGTAGTAGGCTTTTAGCTATTGGATAGTAGCTATAAATAATATGTTACGTAGTAGGTACGTACAGCGTACGTATACGTAGGACTACATACTATTTAAATCAACGTCAACTTGTTTGCCTTGTTCTAAAAAAATAGTTATACGAAGAAGTGAAAGTATTAGGCCGCTAAAACCAAGAGTACCTGCCAAATTAATCAATATTTAAGGTAAATTTAGAACAGTTATGGCTAAGTGGCCACCACTATCTAAATGGGCCGCAACTTCCGAGTTGTAGGTCGTAGGTTAGAACCAAGACCAGGTGCTTAAGTACTTTGTAAAAATTATTTCATCAAAACTGCTCTCAAAACGGTGAAGTAGTAAAACATTGTGAGGAAACCGGCAAGCCCTAGAACCAAAAATTCGAAGACATGTGACGTCTACCAACTCGCACTGGGCCCGAGTGGTAGATTCGGATTTACGGCCCACTTTCCCTCACCGAGAGGCTACGAGGCCTGTGTCCCAGCAGCTGATTATGCTATTATGTTGAGATAATTTGTCCGTTTTCATTGATTCTGTAAACATAAATGGTTGTAGGTACTCTACTTGTGGTGATAGCTCGTGAGGTGGTGATTACTCGGCACTTCCCGTGACGACTCCGAACACCATATATGTTGACATTAGAGGCACGTGCTTTAAAGATGACACTTAAACTGTCAGCAGTAAGTGCGTTCACAATCTAAAGTCACGTGTTTTTTAACCATTCACATTACAGATATTGACACTTGAAAAGAATTTCTAAAACGAAATTAGGTAGGTACCTGGGCCTGCCGCCGATTTCAATTTTCAATTAATTCCTTCTATTAACCTATTGACATCTGACGGAGTTTTATGGCAGGTAATATAGAAACTATGATTACAACGACTGCTTAGTTGGTCCAGTGGTCGCAAGCGCTACCAGCCTGAGCATAAGGTCCTGGGGTATGATTCCCGGAATCTAGATTTGTGTCCGGTTAATGGTAATAGGCTCGCCCCCTATTACATGGAACTTTAACGTAAATGGCGAAATGAGGGTACTATGTATATCGTCGCGCACATGACTACCTAACTGTCCTATTTCATTTTTCACAATTTTTGGCTGATCTGAGTCAGAATGACTACGCTCTTCTGTTCGTGATTCTTTACACTTTTCACTAACCGTCATACATTTGTTATTTGGATCTCAAATTATAACCATTTTGAAAGGCAACAAAATGTAAAGAATCACATATAGAGGAGTGTTGCCGTCCCAACCCAAATCAGCTAAAAATGAGATAGGACTCTGCCTTCTTAAACAGGCGTGATGTTAACTTATAATTAAAGAAAGAAAGAAAGAAAATACATAATATATACATCAGTTACAAAGAACAACGTTACGTTACTTACTTTACCTAAAGATTACAATTTTCTGTTGTTTCCCACGCGCCTCCAAGACTAAATAAATGTCCTCAGTACAGTATCTGATTTCCCATATGTAAGCGATACCATGTATGCTTATGTTGTTGCTAACATTTTTGCGTGAGATTGCGTATCGTCCAGCAGATTACGCAGTTTTCAATGAAATAGTATAAATGTACATAGACGTTTAGAATACTTTTGTATTATTCATGTAATTAGTATTAATTTAATTAGTAAGTAGGTACCTACTATTTAATATAGAACCTAATTTTTCGTGGAGGTAAAAAGTGACAGCTTGCATGAACTCTGTACCTACATATTATGTACGTCAACAGTTCGTCACGAAACTATGGAATATACGGAGTACTTTGCGGGAAAGTAGTTGGTTAGGGTATACCTACCTCAGATTGTATTAGTAACGATGATGTATTATGATTATTAATGATTATACAGTTAGCTAGTTGATGTAGCTATTTCAAATAAACATTCAAAACACAAGAGCTGCCTGCTGATTATTATAATCTATTATTAAGTGTTATCTGACTAAGCTGCTCTAGTTGATCCGGATGGACAACTGTACTGTCTTTAATCTCAACAGCAACGTGACTCCAAACGTAAACAACGTTGTAAGGCAAATGGCATCGCGCGTGTAATGTGTGACTACCCGCATGCCGTGTAATGTTACCAACACCGTTACTACTTTAAAAATATCAACTATAAACGAGTCATAATTTTTCCAACATAAATCCAATAAGGTAAATTCTGCAGACTGATGTGTGATTCTGAGTTCAAATTATCAAGAGTCAATTACCAGATCTACAATAATCAAGAAATAATTTTTGTTCAGGTAGTTAAGGCACTTGAAACTATGCCATCTCTTATATGCAGGTGCGAGCTACAATGACGAAAGGGGTTTTTCAAAAGGAAAAATATCAAGTTATTCATACACGAACCTACCTAAAAAAATGTCTGAATCTCTCACAGTGTGCTCATGCTGATATATTTTAATTGCAGTTCTACCTTTTCTGTTAATAGGTAATAGGTAATACGGGCTGTTGTCCGCAACTCCACGTCAATGCGCGTATTTTGCGTGCGGTTTTCTGTTAATATTGTTAATTTCAGTGATCTCACCTAGAGATGAGGCCATTTGAACTCCAAATTTTTCTGAAGCGTGACGATTTATTTAGAATTAATAAAGTTATCTTTCGAAAATTTGTTGCTCCATCCAAAAAATAAAACAAAGCTGTATTCAAGTGAATCGGTGAAAACCCCAATGCCTTCAATAAACGCCAAGTTTATATTCATTATTCTATCTACTACGTCAGTCATTGAACTACGTGCACTTTTGATTTGTGTATTATGATTAAGTTGCACATTGAGGGATGTCAAAAAGCATTCACAAAGGGCAATAGATATTATGACCGGTAGTGCGTTGACCCGACTCGGAAGTGTTTCTGACGTGACTAACGTTTGAATAAATTAAAAACATGCGTGATTATAATCCAAACAAATTTGGAAATATCTATATCATTAATCAAAACATTCATCTCAGTAAAGTTCATCGTCCTGAATAATCCCAAGATGTTTTTAATAAATTGTTTATTGCCATTTAAGTAAAAGTTAAGTTTAAATGAAACGTGAATTATAACTTTAACTCTCTTTTACGAAATTGATGGCAGTTGTTGGTCTACAAATGTTGAAAACATTTGCTTGACCGTCATTTGTTCTATTGGGCACAGCAACAATTACAAGATGGTACTTTTTTCATGTTTCATATCATGTACTACTTTTTATTGCCTAAGACATAGAAGCAAAATTGCAAAACGGCTGAATTAAGTCGGTCGAGTAATGATTCGCGCTGATTTTTATGAAATACGCCGTCAGGATTCTTTGTTTAACTTAGCGACAGAATTATCCGTAGCATTATTTGATGCAGTCGTTCGCAAATGTGCTGTGTGTATTACTACGTGATTCGGGAGGTTTGTGTTAAAGAAGTATTTATTTCGTGTAACATGAAGTTGAAGAAAACAGTGACATGTTGTATGAGAGGGAATTCGTTTTGTATTAAGTACAGCACCAAAGATATGCCTCAGGTAAAATTATCTGTTTAACACCTAATATTAATCTTACTCTTACACTTTAATGTCCATCGTTCTACAATACAGGCCGTTGTAGAACGATGGAAGTCTAAAAGTTGTCTCACTATTCTCTACAAGATCCTCTAGTCTATGTAGTTTTAAATGTAGAGTAAATGCTTGTGTCTCGTTTTAGAAGAAGGTGCCAATTTATAATAATGTTACTTTTGCTATTTATACCTTACTGACATAAACAAAAGATAAGTGTCTTCTGTCTTATTAGTCTAACCTAATTAGGAGCTCATAAAAACATGTTTTGCATGTTACATCCAAAGATAAAGCAATTTTATATTACCGATTAAGTGCTTTCTGCAAATAGAACTATGTAATTTATTTTTAGGTCATTTTCGTGTAGGCGTATACTTCAAACGAAAAATAAATGCAATGTTTCACAGTAAACAGTTTTAAGTTTTCTGTTCATTTGGCAACAACAAACGCAGATGTGCGGCGTGGCCTGTGTTGTAATAACAACAGCTAATTTAAAACAAAATTTAATCTATTTTGAAGTTTTTTTTGCATCAGTAATTGAAAGTCGTCAGTGATTGTTTATCTTATCAAATTCATGAATGGATCGTGGTGATTCATCTGCCTAGCCTCTCCCAACTATGTTGGGGTCGGCTTCCAGTCTAACCGGATGCAGCTGTCTACCAGTATTTTACACGGAGCGACTGCCTATCTGACCTCCACAACCCAGTTACTGGGTAATACGATACCCCTTGGTAAGACTGGTTGTCAGACTTTCGGGTGATCGTGGTGATGAAACATAAGTTTAATATTCAGGCTCATATAATATCACCAAAATATTGTACTATGTTCTAATAAGCATATACGAGTAATAAGGCCTTTAGGCTTCTTTCGTTTAGCTCTTTTCTTTAAAATTTTCGTAGTCAAACGCAAACTGTTCTTGTAATAAATGCATAATCCAAATTGTTTATATTGGATATACCGTTTCCGCTCGTTTGACTGGCTAAAGCATTGGTTGTCAATCTTCTGCGATCCCAAAGCATACCTGCCAGCTTTCACAATTTGTAGTTATGTGATACCCCATCATCACTCGCCAATTCTTATGTGATCAGGCTGCATGAGACTTTGTCAATTTCATGTTTTAGTCAATGTGATTGTTTTCTCAATACTGATATTTCAGAAAATATTTATATTGTTCTTTGCTTAACTTAACCTCAGTAGATTTTTTTTCAGTTATTGCATTTATTTCTTGAACACGTGAATAAGTTCAGAAAGGTGACTAGTGGTTCTCGTTGATATATTTTCGTCAATAATGGACACAGCAGTCACACTTTCAGTGAAATACATCGTATTTGCCAAATAAATCCAAATGTATAATATCCCCTTGCACGGACGGCGCCAGTCGGCGGCGATTGTCTCGCCAGTCGTCGCCCCTCTGATGTGTCACTGCTTTCTATTTCTACACAGGCGCCAATGTGTACCACCTATGATGCCCACCTCATCCTTTGTGACAAGGAGGACAGCTGAAAATAATGTCCCCTTATTTCCATGAACTTGTGAACTGTTTCACGATGGGTGATTTATCCTTGTATATTCGTTGTTTAATACGAATCGTCCTGCCTACTTCTACCTACCTACTTCTCCTTTGTCCGTACTTTAAGATGGTAAAGTCCTTCTCCTTTGTCAGGTCGATCCTTATGCTTCGCACAGCGCCGAGGGTCATCATTAGCGATTTATGAAGCCGCTCTGCAACTAAAGGTAGACAAAGGTCTTGTGTGTCAGTGATTTGTTCCTTATTGCATACTATTGAGACTGAAGATATTTCATCATCTATCTAGCCTTTTTCCAACTATGTTGGGGTCGGCTTCCAGTGTAACCGGGTGCAGCTGAGTACTAGTATTATACATGGAGCGACTGCCTATCTGACCTCCACAGCCCAGTTACTGGGTAATACGAAACCCCTTGGTAAAACTGGTTATCAGACTTTCGGGCTTCTGACGACCCGTAGCGACTGTCAAAGATCCACGAATGACAGCCGGGACCAACGGCCTAACGTGCTTTCCGGGGCACGAAGACGGAGGGGTCTTGGTAGGTATGTAAAGATGGTCACCTATCCACGGACCAACCGCGGCAAGCGTAGCTTAACCTGATCGATCGACCCGTGCGGCTGTTATTACTTAGCCACAAGCCCTGAGACTGAAGATAATTAGGTGTGCTACTTATTTCATGTAACGACTAGAACATTAAATAAAAATATTATAATGTAGAGCCAGAATTTTAGGAACAGCATGAATGTTAGGTAAACCATTTGTATATTTATATACAAAAATCGGTTGGTAGCTCTTTGTATCTTTAAAAAATACTGTTTCAGGTGCAAAATCGGGATGGCTTGGATGTAGCCTGTCCAAGTGTCGACCCTGATGCAGACAAGTAAAGTTATTTTTACGTGCCAAGAAATCGGGTCAATTGTTACCGTATATAAAATTATTGATACCTACATTTGAATAGGTACTGTATACATCTCTCTAATCCGGTTTAGCATAGGTAACACTAACTACTACATAAGTACTACTTTATGTGCTTTTCATAATAACATCTTGTTTCTCTATATTATAAAGTCTAAATCCAAATACTAGTGGTATTACCATACAAAGCGTCAGCGTCACTATATACGTACTATAACCACATATATGTAACGTATGCCATGCATTATGTTCTATACATACAATTGCTGTGGTTATGTAATATGTAGTGTGAGGCGTGCTATGCTATCGCTCTCTACGTATCCGTTAAACATGAAGGTGCGAGTGAGACAAAGAGCAGAGCGGAGGGAGAACCTACGCATGAATTGATAAAAGCAACTGGTGAACGCGACGAAAATTCAGTTTGAAAAGAAACAGCGCGCGGCCTCCCGTACAACGTGGCTCGTAAACAATCGCGGCGAGGTTAAGATGTGACAGCGATATTGTATGAGTGCTTCGAATAATATTTTAATGTTGTTTTATAGTGTATACAATCGAATTTATAATACAGTAGCAACGTAAGAGACAGACCGTCGCGACGACGACGGTGACGTGGACGCGTCGCGTCCAAGGATTAAAAGTTTATTGCGACGAGAACCAACTCGAACAAAAACTTTCGTGACGATCTTAATGCGTACCGTACGATTGTAATCATAAAGTGTTACTATAGATTCACTCTCACGGAAAAACACGTGATCATCGAAAACTCTCGAAAACAAAAGAAAAAATACGTTTTCCTTACGTATTACTCATTTTGGGTAGTGTTTGCTCGTCCCGGATTTAGTGTTTTTGGTCAAATTATGGTTGTGACGAAAGTCGATAACATGGCCTCATACTCTACATACACGGGAAAACCGAAAATATTCTTTCCGAAGAAGGTAAGACACTCCACTTTACTTATCAAGCGCGACATGGTAACAGATAACACAAAGCCATGCATGTAAACAAACACCGTATTCACTCTACGGTAATTTTATACATATTTAAATAAATTTAAGTCAATGAAGATCAAATAGATTGTGTTGTACCTGTTTTTCCAATTAGATGGTATCTTACTATTATCTATAAAGTGATAAACAATCAGTAGTGATTTCAAGAATGGTTCAAAATCATTTCAACCATAAAATAGATGAAATACCTAATAAACTAATCATTTTTAATAACCACTAAATAAAATTTACTTAATACCTATTATAACTTAGTACAGTACTTATTATATACACAGTGTAACAAAATATTTAATAACAAACAATTGTGTAGACAGCGGGGTAATTGCGTAACCCACTATTTGTAGCAATTTAATTTTGACAGCTCAACAACATTCATTGCGTTATTTACGTTGTTGAGTAGATATCGACAAATTTTTCGAACAAATGATGCAATGAATTAGCAATATTCTTTAAAATTATTCAAATTGTGATTGAGTGTGTTACGCAATGAAAGTGCAGGTTAATACTGGAAGCAAATTAAAACATTTGGTGATTAGAGTTACAAGATGAGAATTATACAAATACCTACCTATAGTTTCAGGTTAGGATTTACATAAACATTGCATACAATGTTTGTATAATAAGCTAGTTGTTATCTGGACATCAATTTGCACCGGATGTAGTTGTAGGTAGATAAATTTAGTAAAAAATAAATATAAAGAAGTTGCTTCATTGCATAGAGTTCTTTGCATTAGTGGGCAATAAAACTGTTATTTATTTTGTAGAAGACAGATTGATTACCTAAGTTGGACCCCGTAAAGGCCTCTATGAATTAATTCACATGTTTAAAAACGGCATTATCAAAACCACGAAAAAAAAACAAACCACGTAGATACAATTTCCATGGCAATACGAAGAAATTAACTGTGCACACAGATATTTATCATCATGTGAATGATAATGTTTCACGTAACCATGATTCAGTTAAAGTATAAGCCGTTCCACATAAGCGACCTAATTCAGAAATATTCACATTTTGGCCTTGGCTGTTGGCTGGATTCTCAGTAATGGCAGCAGGCCATTGTTGATTTGATGATAGTTTACCAGAAGTATCACTATTCATCACATGAACAATAAGAATGCTAACACTACGTGAACTCACAGAATTCAAGTATCTACGTGTATGTATAAAAGTAAACATTTGCGTATTTCCTGTTCTAAATTAAGGTTTCTTAATTTTCTCTTCGCTCTTATTCACACGCAGCATCCGCGTACGTTCGAGATACTGGTTATTACACAAGGTCCCCTGTGCAATATCGGTGACCTACAAATGCACTGAGTCGTCAGATTGAACTCAGAGTCAGAGCTGTTAAGGACTAAATTCTTCCATCGCGCAAGCAGGTCAGAGGGTAAAACCGTTCCCACATCTGGTCAAACTTGTAGGACAAATGAATGTAAACCTTGTTGTTGTAATGACAAGAAATTAAATCGTTATTAAATGTTGTTTCCTTTTATATGACCGCCCTCTCTGATAAGAGTCAACTGCGCATTCACATCAGACCTCCGACTTTATGGTTATACATTAACTGCAATCTCGCCTCTCGCCGTATATGGCTCAAAATTATAATTGATTGCCTGCTATATAGGCCACGGTTGTCATTGTCAACTGGAGATAGGAATCAAAGGACGCCATAATAAAAATATTACAGTTAATTTAACCTGTCTCAAGTGTTTCGCGTACGTGTCTGTGCTAGTTTCAAGTTCGCCTATAGGTACCTACCAATCTTGGGGATAACAAAGACGATTGTTTCAACGGAGGTTACTAATAACAGCAATTAAAAATGTTTTATTCTCGACTTTATTGTGATGAATTTATTTACTAGAAATAAAGTTTCTGTAAAAGCCTATTAATAGTTATTCTTCCAAAAGTAAAGACAGGTAGGTGTAACAGCAATATACCCATCAATAATTAAGTAAACGAAATTTTGGCCACGTAATTAATCCTTTCCAAAATAGGATTTTGAAATAAAAACGGCGATCGGGTTTAACGTTTTCAAGATGATTCACTTGAGAACAATAAAACCTGTATTGTGTATTTTCCCAAATATACATAGTTACACTAGGTACTCACTTAGATTTTTGAATATTTTACTGATGGTTGATGTATCATGAAATAATTTTACACCTCATCGAAAACAAATGTCCCTTACCCATATTTTGTTGCAAAAATTGAACTTTTTGTTGCACCTTAACTGGGTGTTCCGGTGAATGAAGAGTCCCATTGCATTCCTCGCGCGCCATAATGGGCGTGGACACAATGAAGGGAATGCAGACCGGGATCCGTAAGGGTACAAATATGTGGTAAGGTATGTGCGGACAATCTTCCTGGCTTTTTATGTAGTTTATTTGTTTTAGGAAGTAGGTAATTATCTCACATGACAATGTCAAGTTTTCATACAGTAACGGGGTCCACACACGATAAATAGGTGCACACGACGTTTTATACGGTTTTCGTTTTATCAGGTCAGGTGGGCAGAATAATTGCTTTATAAACGATAATAACAGACGAAGTCTATTTCCAACTAAGTATTAATAATGTATTACTTCCTGCGTAAGGAAATGTAATCAGTGTCATTTGTGCGGCAATCGTAATTTTCCGGCAGGCAGTAATTCCTGTCTTTGTACGGACATAAAGTGCAACAATATTATTTACAGAATACAGACTTAAGTACCTATTTAACAAAAGAAGGATGATGATTTCGATTTGATCAAAAGTGATTGCATTCAACAAGTGAACTTTCCTCGGAGGAAGCGACGGTAGGCGCCAAAAATAGCGTTTCCGCCGAACACCGAGCACTCTTAAGTAGGAAGTCGACTAACACTCGACGGTCCACTTTTCCGGCCGCCTACAGCTGTCTCGACGCTTATTGAGTTTACAACTCACTTATGAGCTGCAATGTGCCTACGCATTGTCTCTTAAGCTGAATTAAATTGCTCATACTTTGAAATCATTGCCCATTAAGGGATTCATTCAGACAGTTCCAAAGAATGGCGAACCTGATACGAAATTGATGACTTACCTATGCAACAGGTTACACAAAGTTTTATGTTTTAACAAATTAACTCAGCTCTATTTCTACAACAACTGGACCTTTCTGATAGTTGAAAAAGCGCTACTTAAATAATTCACCGTTCATGATGTTCGTTGGTGTGTTCATTCGTTACTGAACACGGGTTTTTGCAGAATTGAAACCAAAAAATATATGAAATACGCTTCTAAAAACATGTAGGTAGAATATTTATCGCGAAATTAAACGGAACATTGCATTTGCGTGGGTCGAAGACATGTTTGTATAAAACCAAATAAGGAATTACGCAACGGTGATGCATAATTTTCCGTAGAATTTAAACGAATCTGGTTCGAACTTTTTATCCTTTTTTTTGGCATTACACTGCACACTTCAAATTATTTGTCCCCAAAACCAATTATAATATTTTTATTACGTATTTACCTAAGCGAGGCGTTTCTTCACTAGGTAGGTATATTCTTTATTAGGTATTTTGATTACTTATTTGAAATCAATCAATCATGTTTATTGTGGATCATAAGTACAGTAATAGACAGATACAGGTGTTAAGAATTACAGTGAAACATGTACCTAACACAAAAAGTTTCTGTACTCAAGGCATCCTTCAATAAACTTTTCAGACGTCAGAATAAAGAACAAAGGTAGTCATTTTAAAAAACACAATATATGTTACTACCAAGGTATAACAAATTACGGCTATGTGCGGGTTGTTTGTCTCTAAAATGATACAAATAAATTAATTTAATCAACGCGCAGAGGTGACACCTACAATTAGTGGAAATTATGACATTTCAAAAACAAACTCGACAGTTGCTGTAAATAGAACAGTTTACGTTTTATTTAATACTAGCTATTGCCCGTGACTCCGTCTGCGATCCAAGCCGAAAAGTATGTCCTTCTCCAAGTCATGGTCTACACATGTGTCAAATTTTATCAAAATCTGTTCAGCCGTTTTAGCGTGAAAGCGTAACAAGCAAACACAGAAAAATCTAATCTTTTCGCTTTACAATATTAGTTTACATTGTTCAAGATAATAAGAGCATATTTTTAACCGACTTCAAATAAGGCGGAGGTAGCTAGGTACCTATCAATAAATTTGTAACGTCTCGAACTCTCAACCATACCTAAGTAGGTACTTTCTTTTCTGATTACCTGTCTCGGAATTATTAAACGGGAGTTAATTAATTAACTAGTGGTTCAATTAGTAGCATTTCTTAGAAGAGTTTTCTTTCACATCCTTTATTCATCTATAGTTTATTCCTGAATTATGGATGAACTTTCCAACATTAATACGTCATGCTGTTGGAATACCTTTTCGAAATATCAATAACGGTGCTGAACAATACGGTACATTATTTGAGGGCATTTAAAATGATCTCCAGCATGTATAGGTACTAAATCGAAAATCTGATACTATAGCTGTATACGACATCTCAAGTATATAAACATTAGCAGGTAAACGAACTATGAGTCACCGATTCAGAAATATGTTGATGAGTCACAAGACACGACAGATGAGCAAATGCACTTACCCCTGATATCGGTAGGTAATCGATTAGACAATAGAATATGTTAATGTTATACTTACGGAATGCAATGTCAGACAACAAGTATAGTGCAACAATACTTTCTAGTACCTATCCAGTAAAATCTCTATGGCAAATTGCACATAGGGACAGGTATAACATTAATTCTATGCCTAGACAAGACATCCTAGTTCGCCATCGACAGCATAATATCTACGCACAAAAATGCGAACAAAATTGCTTTCCTGGAAAATATAAGTGGTGCTGAAAATTGCTTCAGGACGTAACCTACAATTATAAAGAAAATACCTACTGATCACGCTATTGGCCAGGAAAATACATTTTTCGAAAAAGTAATGAAAACCTTTCAGTTTTCGTAAGTTTTGGTCTCGAGACTACTCTGATTATTTAGCTATTTCTTATGATTTCGGATTTCGCAATCCACGCACCCCATTCAAAGCTTTGCCAGAATAACGAGAAGGGCGATAGTAATCTCTGGGGGGGCTATACAAAAAAAAATATAACGCGCAACTTTCCCTCGCACGTTCGCCCGGTTCGGAAGCCCCTCGTGAAGGGGGGTTGCAAGCTGGGCATAAATAATTCTTTAACATGTTTTGGCGTTATGTTATTACAAAAGTTACTGTGGCTAAAAGTTATTTTGAAAGAAAATTACGTGATGTAAGTAACCTATTATTTGTCACAAAACAAAAAAGAGTTTAATTTTATTTATTTTTAATTTAAAGTAGCATCAAGATTCTTCGAAGCCGCTTCCTTATTTTCATGTCATCGATGTTGTTGTGATCGCCATTTGTTAATACAAATGTGTGTGTGTTTTACTTACTATTTTCTTATTTTCATTTTTGTTTTAGGTACGTTCGGAAGAGTCCCTTCTTTCCCCGGAAAAGTCGTCAAAGAGTTCACGATGGGTATGTTTTGCTTCGTAATTATTAGGTGGCGGGTAATATAAAGCTAATGTTGTATTTTTATAAAAAATTTGAAATTCGAACAAAAAAAACGTAAAATCGTATTTGCATATTAATTGCCTGGCTCTACATACCGACAACTGTTCGTTTAAAAATAACAATTTTATAATACGACACAGTTATTGATAACAGTAGCTTTGAGGCATGCCCGCTTTATTGTTGCCCACTATGAATCCTACCGAAATAGTTAAAACCTTGACAACATGAAATAACAAGGGTAATTAAGTTATTTATAATCGTTTGAAAACGTGTTACGTCCTTAGAGAGTCGTTCTAATCTGCTAAGTATATCAACTAAACAAGTTTTTGTTCGGTGGGATCGGTGAGTAACATATTATTCGCGAAACATACTTCTGTAACGTATTGTGGCCGCTGCGTCACTAAGCAAACACATGTGGAGCTCGCGCCCGCCACGCCACAAAGGCCGTATAATTTACATATTTTAAACATACTTGTATAAAACCAGAAATTGAAGCATGCACTGGTGTTAAATGGTTCAAGAAGCCTTTGCAACTCGTTCTTATAAAAACTATTTTTTAAGTAGCCTTGGAATTTATTATCCTTTACTGTCTGCAAATCTGTACTTGCTTTCACGAATGTAATTTGCTGAAGAGTTTTGGGTAAGTATTTTAAGGAAACAATGAGCCATGCATTTTAGTAGTATAACTTGTTATTGAAAGTTAATCAAGAACGACGTTCATTACCTCAATTAGTTATGGCGATTTAATTAAATTATTAAATTAAACGTTTGCTTAATATGTTACCTGCATGACCATCCTAACAGAAAAACTTATAAGTATGGGTAATGAAGTTAATATGGTTTTATTAAGTTGACGGTCAGACAACAATATGCAAAAAGTAACAAAATAAGTATCATTCTTTAGCTAACGAATTGTTAACCTCGTTATATGGAAACACAAAGAATAAATAAAAGATAAAGAAAAGATGATAATTTCATAAGTTTCCTAAGAATGAGTGGATGTCGAAACGCGATCCGTTTGTTTCCACTAATGCCATTCTTCCTTATTCTAGATAATTATCTGCATGGGCTTATAATTATCTACCTCAGACCGTAAATCAAGTGCTGTTTGTTGTCTAAACAGTTAAGTCAACAAGTTATAAGCGAAGCTGATGTGGGATTAAAATCGTGCGTGGAGTGACATTCTAGGCTCTGTACCTATAGTTTCTATAGGTACTAACTGTACCTAGTTGTAGTTACCGTCAGATACTCCTTGTGTGCATATCGTAGCCACAAGAACTGAAAGCGTACTATTCAAGATCGTCATTGTTTCTCGAGTAGGAGAATAAAAAAGAAACGATGGATGGATTAGAGCTAGAGGCATTAGAGATGATACGGCTAGAAAGGGGGTGACGTTCGACTTTAGAGATGACGGCCAATAGAGCTGAAAGGAATGAGAAAACATGTTATGCCGACCCCAAATAAACTGCGATAAGGGGGGGAGTATATTGATGCTCTAATAAAATATTTAAGAGGTAGGTCATCATAAACAACTTTCCCAAAGAGAGTTGTTTTTTATTTACAGTGTGCATGACTCCAATCACTCCAATATAATATTCAGTAGGACCTAACAAGAATAATACACCATCAGCTGTAGTTTAATTTAGTTAGGTACTAATACCTATTTACTAACTATTCCACTTTTATACGGACCGCGCGCGCAGTTCTATTGGAGTGATTGGGGTCATGCGCTTGGATTTTAAAAAATCGTTTCTTTGGGAAAGTTGTTTGTTATGATGCGTACAATGATGTGTTTAAGTATCGTCACAGAATAACTAATAGTACTTAGTATCGTTCAGTAAATACCAGTCACCCTATACTTATGCAAATAAATTAACTAATGAGTCTTATTAGTGATTATCTAGTGAGATATATCGCGTAATCTGAAACGGAGATGGACCCGACCCTTGCACGAACCAGCCCGCGCCGCTGAGCCTGTAGTTTTAAATTCATCCCTAAATAATTCCGATCCAGCCTGTCCCTTGCTGCCCTCTCCTAGCGACGCCCTAAGCCGAGGTCCGTACCCCACAAGGGGTGCTCTTAGTCGCTTAGTTAAGTTTTTAAAGCCCTGGTTGGAGGCCTTAATTTATTAAGGCATCCACAGACAGGCCCGCTTAAGCAGACGACAACCTCATAGGTTGAACTGCGAGATGCAATTTAAAAAAAAACGGATATGGAACACCTAGGTACTGACTGTACTTGAAGGCGGAACAATTATTTCCAAAATGTTTAGTTATCATGACATAACATCACGCCTGTAATCCCCAATGGATTATACAGAGGTGTACCCATAGTGCACCCGCATTTCGCCAGTTAGGTATGTTTAAGTCCCATAGAATAGGGGGCGAGCCTATTGCCATCAACCGGGCAGAAATCCAGACTCCGGGCTGCTACTGAGAAATTTCCAAAGGAATCACCTAATAACAGCCGGTATATTCTGTAAAAATCTTACCCTGAAACTTTAGGAGAAGTGAGCGTGAAGTGAGCTGTCATTCCACCTGATATAGGGGATTGACACTCTTGATAGCTCACTTCACCTAGGTTTCCACGGTAAGATTTATACAGAATAGGTACCTCGGCAGTTTACAGTGACACAATATAAACAAAATAAATATATGGAGTTTCCTGTTTTCTTGCTTATCATAAATAGGTATCATACGATGATGCCATTGCGCGTTACATTATTATCAATGATTGTATGACTTCATCTAGCATTTTTTTGTGAAATACTTAGTAGAAATAGTTATCCTTTATCATCATCGACCGACCAAACTACATTATGACTCATGTGAAGTCATGTGTGTTTTTAAATGGAGATAGGTATTTTATCACCAATGGAATTTGTAGTAGGTATACCTAATCATTGGAATGCTAAATTAAGTAGATATACCTAGGCAAATACATAAATAAACAAACGTTTGATTCCGTGTATCTACTTAGTACTAGGCTGAATACTATAATGAGAGATAAGATAAGGATTCAATAAAGTTGAGTGCATTACTTAATTTTTAATCATCATATGCCTAGCCTTTTCCCAACCATTTTGGGGTCGGCTTCCAGTCTAACCGGATGCAGCTGAATATCAGTATTTTACATGGAGCGACTGCCTATCTAACCTCCGCAACCTAGTGACTGGGTAAATTACATAACTTATATAAAAGAAAAAGCGATAATAATTTGATCTAATTGCGTGAATCCGATTTGTATTCATACAAAAATGCTTTCCAATAGTGCTAATATTGGTGAAAGTCCCACAATGGCGAACAGGATGTACTGTGAGTCATAATGGTTGTAATCGGCGCGCGCGCAGGTAACATCTACTATACATAAGTGCCGTAATAACAATATGTATGTAGAGTGATAAGCGGCCACGTAAACCACTGATGACTCAGTGGTCGACTTCGAACTTCATTATGTCAATCGTATAATTCATGCGGAAGGAATTAAATATCGCTCACAATCGTAACAAACCCATTTTGATTTTGAAGTTTCTGACCTACAAGACTAGTAGAGTAGAGAAGTAGTAGTAGAACTATGTGTACCTACTGAATAATACTGATTCTTAATTCATTATAGTTAT
Source organism: Gortyna flavago (assembly GCA_963669345.1). Taxonomy (NCBI): domain Eukaryota; kingdom Metazoa; phylum Arthropoda; class Insecta; order Lepidoptera; family Noctuidae; genus Gortyna; species Gortyna flavago. The sequence continues at coordinate 7,439,673 of OY770132.1, forward strand.
ATTGTCATAAGAAGAGTTTTGCTATTTTTATCTATCTGTTCATCATATTCAAAATTGTATCTTCAATTTATCTTGAAAGATTATGTTATCAATATTCACAGGTTTTTCTTATACACGACGTATGTCAGATATTTACTTACGTTTAGTTACGACCAAAATATGTCAATTTATTTATGTAGGTATTTGTTTTTTTACAGCAGCAAAAAGAATCCTTTTCATGATAACGATAAAAATGTTTGGTATCATTTCATCCAATCTTTTAAATGATTTATCGTTTCATTTTCATTGTTATTCGCAGATAATATAGGTACCATACATGGACTAACTCATAACTGTCACTGATCTTTATTTGAATCAATCATTTCGTACTGTAATATCCACTAAATCCATTATTTCACAAACAGATGACTGCTGAGGCTGTTTTTTTTTAATGAAAATTAATTGTATATTCGTCACCACTCCAAATTAAACATGTGTAACATAATTCGTTCATATTATTATCAAATTGTAAGAAATCGTAATAAACGTTATCTCACATGACACAATTTTTTACGCCTCCATTGACAATAAAGTTCTCGTAAATAGTGCCTAAACCGTGAATACTAAACAAAAATCATTTATGAATGAAACTACTCATACTGTTTAGTCATATATCTGTGAAACAGTTATGTTCTACGTAGAACTGCATAATACGTGATATGAGTCAAGCAGTATTCCCATAATGTAGGTGTTGTTTTCTCATATTTATTCAGTGTTATCGTTTTATTAATTAAATCGTCAATTACTAATAGTCATTCTATGAGAACAACCCAAGATTTTGCACAACACAAGGTGAATAGACTTGGAGACCGATTTCACTGGGAGCCTGGATGTCCCGCTAAATTAAAATTCTGGTTGATAAAACAAACTCAGGCAAAATATGATTATCATTAACCTAGCTGATACTGACCTGCAAATTGCAAAAAACGTAAGAAAATTTGAATTGCGTGAGCTACTGGCGCTTCCTCCTTAAACAGATATATGAAAATCTTATTACAAGTACCTTTGGAATGGAAAGACATGTTGCGCCGACCCTAAATAAATTGGGATAAATAAAGGAGAATGATGTTAAATGAAAAATCTTCTTTTAAATCTCACGTAAATATTTACATAATTTAAAAACTAACAGTCTTAAAATAATAATAATATGTACAAGTACCTATATAAAAAGGGAGGAGAAAGAATCATAGGGCATCAAAAAATCATACGCAACGTTAAGATGAAAAAAAAATATTGCTAAATTTTAACACTTCTCTTTGTTCTCATAATATGATAATTATGATTTTTTCTTGGTAAGCGACTGGTTTGTTTACTAAATTAGGCAAGCAAGATAAGTATTTTCTTCGAATCGTGAAAACTAATAATAGTTTACTCAACTCATAATACTTGACAAATATGGCAGACGCTTTATTTTCCACTGTCGCAGTCTCGAAGCCAACGTACTGCTGAAATATTTCAGCTTTTACAGTTCTTTGTCATTTTAAGATGTTTCTCTACATTTAGCGTGCTCTTTTATACCTATTTTTGCAATTATATTACTAGGAACCATAAATTGCGCTAATTAAACACTAAATGCCATTCTAAGGAAATAAAGTTAATATTTGTGATAGTCGAATTAAACCGCAATTCAAAATACCTAATCCGAAGAAATGAATAAGGCATGGTTACTCACGAATTTAGTAAACATTGAATTTACAGTGGTCTGAGACGAATCGTATATAGGTATACGTATAGGCTTAACGATTTGGTTGGATTGTGATTCATACGTTTATTGCTTTTAAGAAATTGTGTTGACGGAACGGAAAATTCTTTTGAAGAAAACCTTTGTCTGAAGTACCTACACATAAGCAAAATTTAAACTAAAAAAAAAGATGTAAGTTTTTAAAAATATGTTTTATAAGTTTCTATTACAACAAAGTTCTTCAGACCCTAATAGCTGGTGGCGTGATACAACTTGCTACTAATTTTAAGGTTACAGCTAAAGGTGAATATATGTCATGTGACTCAAGTAGTACGGCGCGGTGTGGGAGCAAAATGAACGCAAAGAGCACCTAAATTAATGTTATTTCGATAGACTGAAATTATCGGTTAATGAAAGACATTAAACTCCATTTGAGGTTATAGCGAATCAGTTTAATGATTCCATTTAAATGGACAGTGCCATAATAAATTATTGTCTGTCATCATCAAATAGATGAAATCGGCATTTGAAAGGAAATCAGATATATAATATTCGCTTAATTATCTGTGCCGATGATTCGCTGTGCGAGTATCTCGCTGACATTGAAAGGTCGATGACTTATTACGGCGGACGACAGAAGTGGCTCTCTGGTCTCCCTTCCCTCGCGATTCTTGCGAAGCTTTTTTATAACATAATCTCTTGTACGTATCTATGTTATAATTCAGAAGCATGTTAATTTACATTGCACCATGTCACAATAACCTAAAAATTTGATTGCTGCCAAAAATGTTTAATTTTTTCAGTTATGGTTTCCTCATGCTAGCAGTTTGCTAGGTCTACCTACGCAATTTATCATTGTATTTTCCTATAAACATTTTGTCTTAATTATATTTTACTGTCAAACAACTTTGGCAACATTCGATAGCACTGCAATGATGTCGAAGTGTTTCAAGTCTTTTGCGTAAGAGACTGTAGTTTGATCTCTTCAATAAGGGAAGGACAGATAAGATCCAAGTTTCTCATCAAAGTTATCCGTGAGGCGGATGCAAAGGTCCGTGGGTGTAGCCCCTCCACCCCTCACCTCGCTCGACTCGCCCATTCTAATTAGCCCATTGTGGTCGCCAGTTAAACTTTGCGGCCGGCCGGCCGGCAGTCAGCCAGTCACGCCGGAGCCGCCGCTACAGTGACACGTACGGTCGTATTCGGTTCGTATACACGACACGCGACTGTGATGACGATAAGTGATCGACAGTGCTCTCCGTTGATAAAGACCAACTTTATCTCGTTCTGGTTCTACCATTATGTGAATCTAACTGTCAAACATTTAAGTCAACGTTTTTAAAGTGTTAGTTGTTGGCGCAGTACAAGGTAAAGCCATTATGATCTACTCGTATTCTGTTAAAACTGGGACCATTGTATGGCTATCAGCGGATACAACAAATCCATGGCCGAAGTAGGTATGCACTTAGTTTGTTCGGACTGTTTCGCTAAAATGCTTGTGCAGTTAAAAGTATTTATTTGCGCTTAAAGAAAAATGCATATAAATTACACCTAATTAGCAAGAATACATTAAAATCTTGATTGGATGTTAAGAGAGGTAAAATGATTACGCATAAACATATCTATGAAATATATACTTGACTATTAAAGTATATGGTACGTAGGCAATTAATATACCTACTAACAAAACCTGTCTTATTTCAGTAAATCTTTGGACTAGGTAGTTATTTATTAACGTGAACTTAATTGCAATTGCACTTGATTTAAATATTTGTAATTATATTAGTAATTATATTAATATTAATATATTTTGAGGTTCCGAGTACATTACTGTAAGTAGGTACTTTATCTAAAATACTAACCTAGTAGAACTGTTATACATACCTATAATACTGTAAAATAATAATAAACAATGCACTTCGCAAATTCTGTAACCGTTAGGTTTTAAAGGCACTATCGGAATTAGATGACCGATTATAATCTGCATACAGCTCAGGTATGCATACAAATCGCATGCAGTCATAATGTTTATTATGTAATAAAGCTCTCTTGTTTTCCCTATCATGCCACATATAAAATGATTGTGCATGCCAAACTGACCTTCAGTAATAATGCTCCTTGATCGGCATGCAACGGTCACTGCAATGTGCTGCATCTGGCATTAGCCAGAACATTAAGGTGCATTATAAATGGACGGTCAACCGAGCATAGGAATTTGACATCAATGCAACAAGCCACAAGATGCAATTTCGAAGTACAACGCAGCGGGAGCGGCGAGAAAATAAAATCAATTTCAAAATGCAGAATAGTTAACCGTGAAAGCTGTTCTCAGAAATAAGCACTGTACACTGACGTGATGGGCATAGGCATTGCAGTATTATTTTCCTGCTCATTAATTTCGATTTATGTCTTGTACCTACCTACTGAATTGACTTTTGTTTGTTTCACGACTGCCCTGCGTTTTGCTTATCTTTACATGTTTACGAGGATAGCGCAATAAGTTTGTTTTAGACAGCTGTGTGTTTATATGTATTGTTTTTGCACATAATGAGCAGTACCTACTATAAGTTGATCCGTTGGTCAAATTAACATATTTTAAGAAGTCCATAGTAGAAGTATTTTATAATATATACTTACTGTGTGTCCAAACTAAATGCATTAAACAATAAATACTTAGGAATAAAAAATAAGCTCAACTAACGCAGCTTAAATAAGCTTTAAACTATGTGACAACATCAAGCTACCCGAAACTGTCAAATTTCCCCAATCATCCTTGAACCTTATCATCTTATGTTGTAGTAATAAAGTTGAAAATCTATTAAAGAAATTTGACAGATTGTAGTAGCTTGATGTGCTGGCGTTTTTGTTTTGTATGGTTAACCTTTTGACATTTTCGACGATATAATAATTAGAATACCAGAAGGCCAATTCTCATAATTTAAAACGTTCAAAATCTAGTCGCAGTCTCATCTCGGCGACAAACAAATGTCAAAAACTTGTCAAAATGTAGGGAAATTATATGTATTTTTGACAGATGACTGAGATCAGAAAGTGAACGTTCTTGAAAATTACGAGAATTGCCTCTCTGGTAAGTTGACAGTAGATAGGTAATTTTCAAAGTGCAGCCAAATCTGTATTCAGTTACCATTATGTCTCTATGGATTTCAATAATAGATAATAGTACTTTAGAATGACGAAGGAAAAACATTTCCTTTAATAATACTTGTACAAAAAAATACATTTCCTGTTTGAGTTTTGCTATTAATTTGCCATCGCAGGAAAACATGGCAAATAAACACAGTACAAACTGTAATCGACTTTTTGACAAATCAAAGCTGTCCTACGATATGACAGTTTTATAACATAAATCAGCATAATAAGAGATACAGGAGTATAATATCCTATCATATATTTTTATTATTTACGTATTGACCATAACAAAAGCAACAACAATGCTTTTTCATCTCGCAAAAGCTGAGAAAGTCGTCTACGTAAACTACGAGGCTATGATAGCGTAAGGATGAGGTGATCCTCGTAAGGAAAAAAATGCTGGTTTGTGTATAAATATTAAATAAATACGTGAATGAAGTCCAAAAATACATCGGGTTAGATTGGAAGCCAACTTCGGGCCGACTTCCAATTCCTATGTATATACTTAGTTAAAAGTTTTGTCTGATGAAAACCAAATCATAAACCCAATAAAAAATGTGAATAAATTGTAGAAATTCAACCACCACGTGCGTAGGAAAGCACGTGTTATGGTTTGGTTTTCATCAGACTGCTGAAACGGTCAATAATAATGAACAGTATTTTTAAGTACTATAAGAGAGTTCATTTTTGGCACCAAAGCTTATTTCTTTTTGACCAGCCGCATCCCAGTGTAGGGTTAGATAATTGTGGCCTACCTTCAAAACTTTAAGTCACAATTAGGGTTTCCAAAAATACAGAATTTACTAAACAATTTGGTACAGACGCCAGCACATCAACCTACTACAATCTGTCAAATTTCTTTGATAGATTTTCAACTTTATCGCTAAAGTATAAGGTTCAAAGTTGATTGGGAAAATTTGACAGTTTCGGGTAGGTTGATGTGCTGGCGTCTGTACAAGTTTTAACAAGTTGCTTACTTTGTAGATAAGTACAATATAGATTGATTTTTATCTTTATTTACCAATCGTAAAAGCTCTGCATTGCATACCAGTTTTAGTAATCACCTAAACGTTAACGTTATCAACATGCATGAAAATTAATTTATATATCGTTTGTAGTAGTTTAATAACAATATGTTGCTTGTATCATATCCTGTGACGCTAAATTGACAATTCAAATCAGTGATCTAATTGCGTAACCGATACCAACATAGAGAAACGTTAAATAATGTATCTCTGGAACTGTGACGACATTTCTGCGAAATATGAGTCATCCGTGGGCCACGATTGACCTGTTGATACTTTAGTTGAATAGCCTCTTTTTTGCATTGACATTACTCATCGAGACGCGCGGAGCTGGCGGCACTTACGCACATAATCAATACAAATACGTAATAACTATGACATAATTTAGGACACTGCAATTTCTTTTTCTCTTTAGCTTTACTATGATCTTATTTCTAGACATCAATTTACACAAATTATAAAAAATATTTTATCAGCTCTAAGAGGAACATAACGGTCCTAAAACACATATTTTTTCTTCAAAGATTCACCTTACTTCCTAAATGTAATACAAATTTTGATAGAGTGTTTAATAGGTTGGTATTGTAAATAACAAGTAGCTGTGAGACGTTATGATGACGCCGCGCCGGCCGGCGTGGCCATGACATCAGCACTGTCCGCGTCAGCGCGCGTCATCCGATGCGAATCTCGAACAGTTTCTCCGCATGATAGGTTAATCATCGCGGTGTCACACAACCAATCAACAACGTTATCATTATTTAAATTTTGTGTTTATGCGAATGATAATATAGAATAACGTTTATAAATGGCAGATGACGCTACAATTCTAATAATTCTTATGTTACGCAATCTAAAGATACCTGCGCTGCGTTATGAAAACACAACCACAAACAGATCATGGTGTTTGGAAACTCTTTATTACTTAATTAATCCATAAAAGGATATTGAAAATCTCTTAGGGCTGATTTTTCCAACGCCTAATTTTATCCGAAGATAATTTTGAATTTTTGACCGTTCTTCCATACAAAATCTGTCAGACGTCAATTTTGTTCTAAAAATAAAAATTATCTGTCGATTGAAAAATCGGCCCTTTAATCAAATATCCATTGTTGAGTACGAATTGTTGACTAACATATTTTGACATTGTAGGCATAACCAAACAATCTACGGCACGGATGTATCGTAGGCGGCCCCATCAATATGCGTCGAGCATGTCTTTGCGTTCGACAATCAGACTCGTGAGCTGAGTTTCTGATTAATAGCTTTGCCCTCTTACCGGACTATCCGATGACTCACGCATTGATATTACATTACACCGTCAATGAGTCCTTTGACCTTATTCAACTTGTTCAATAAGTGCACTAGACGTGTCCTTGTGCTGAATTCGCTGTAGTTACTGTGTTCCAAGAACAACAATAAAGTTGTCCTACGATGATAATAAAACAATCTGTAATCATTAGGCACACTAAACCTACACTTTTTAGGTTAGGTTTTAAAAGATTTGACATGAACCTCCTGATATAATAATGGAAGGATGAATTGCGGACCACCACGCAATATTTTCTCGCTTTAAAAATATTAATACGATACTGCTTGATCGTTAATAGCATAATGGCTTAGTTACCTATATTAAAAATATTAACCAAAGTTTTCTTTGTTACAGATACCAGAGTTTACGCTCGATGGGAGCAACAATATAAAACAGAACGGCAGTGCCAAGGACTTGGCTTCCGTCATGGAAAACATGAAGAAAGGCAATCTCATGTCTCGACAAAATCAGAGTCTTAACACCCAGGTTACTAGCTCTTCGACACAACAGGTTAGTTTAATACATTTTTCAAAACGTTTCGTAAATGAATAACAGCTTTTAGTTTATGGCACGATTTTCTTATACCATTAAAAAATCATGAAATGTATTGAATATCCTCATATTGGCTCCAATAAGCATATAAATGTCAGAATAGTGGTCCATAACCAAAAGCATCGTTGTGTTCTTAGAGATTACAACATTTTCAAAATTTTTTAAGGTCACTATTTATGGTAAGCCACTAGCAGAAAGGTTCAATAGAAACTTCTCGTCAGGGTCTATCAGGAGCGGATGTTTGCCGATTTTAGGATATAAAAACGCTATGTATTAAAACAAAAAAAACAGTATATTATTATCCATTAAATATTACAGTTGCGTTCCGTAATCTACTTTATCGCCGGGATTACTATTAAATTAAATGCTAGAATGTCAGTATAAACAATAATAACTACATATTGTTTTATTCATTCGAGATAATGATTTCGCATTATCATTTGCGGTTGGAGTTGCTTACTCTATTTCTGTAGTGATAACATGACCTTATGACCTACATTACGGTAAAGCTATCCAGTTTAAGATTTTCATTTTACCAGCAAGATGTTTTTTATTCTCGAACTACAGAGAGAACCATAACAAATAGTTCAAAAGTGTATGATTCATATCTCAGTAAATAAGATTTAAATAATTAACAATGAGGACATATTGACCTTTGCTCACCATCACTACCAATTACGAATAATTATTGAGAGAATTAAAACAGATCAAATGAAAGGAGGGCAATTAAAAAAAAAAACAAATGCGCAATTTACAAGATGTGTACTTAGTTACCCACATATTTGGGGGTTTAGGAAAGTAAGAAGTTAATCGGTTTAGATGAATCGCTGTACCAACCACTCTGAAAAAGTTATTTCGATCAAAAAAATAAAGTTGATTTTTCAGCCGTCTGAATGACAAAATTTCTTTATAACTCCTTTCAAGAAACAACATTTTGAGAAATATTTTATGGTATAAATTGTTCTGAACACAATTTCAGGTTTAAATATAGATAGTGAGTTAGCCCCGGCCTCGGTTTATAAAACAGTGTATGTTTATTTTGAATTCGCCCAACGCGAGTTACGGGAAAAATTAAATTTTCAACGCAAATGCGACTTCGCCTTGCCCGCGAGATGTATCTACTGTCGGCACTAATGACGACGAGGTCGTCAGAATGCATAATTATTTCGAAGCTGTACAAAATTAGTATGCCTTTGTTTCAGAATTAGCAGAAATAAAATAAATTATGTGATTATGATGTATTGATGTTTTACGCTTGAACATGGTAAAGTAAGGTTAGTCAAAATGCAGATATATAAACAACGATGGGAGTGGCTGACATTTCGGAGCGTGTAGAACGAATCAAAGAAAAATTGAAGAAACTACAGTCTGATCGGATATCAGCTGCGAGTGAACATGAACTGACTGGACTGTAAACTGGCTCAGTGCCAAAGAACATAATGAGACATCGTGTAACGTAGGACGACATGCTACGCCGTTTTACAACGCGCCCTAAGGGCCTCCTGTCATATTATATAATTAAGAACTATGCCACTAATGTCAATATATTAAGTTCATAAATCAGTGACTTGACAGTGACAAGAAATCGGCACTTATTCGTAAAGCACTGACGCTGCAATGCCCTACCTTACCTTGTAAATACATTCTACATTCTGTAGTAAGCAACCATTCACCGAATAATATAATAATATGTAGCTTTTCTATTAACTTTTAGCACCCTGAGGTTATGCTGTACCTAATTATATAATAAGTAGGATATAGACAAAAAATCACAAATATCTAAAACGTGAAAACCCAACCGAATGCATTTTAGAGGTACATAATTAAATTAACCGGTGATAGAAAAAGCTTTCTTACAAAATAAAACTACAAAGTGAAAAATAATTTTCATTTCGGAAGTCGGTATCGTTGGTTCCGCATTTTCGTTTTTTGACACCGACTTCCGAAATTAAAGTTATTTTTCACTGATGTTTTTTTTTGGAAGTCGTTTGTTTTTTTTAAGTTTTTTTTTTACTTTTTAGTTCCTACCTACCCCACACAAATTCATATAACACTACTTGCTATGTAAATATCAGTGACAGGAAGCTAAATATAAACTAAGGGAAAAAACCGTATTATTGAATCTAACTCAAAAACTACCCAAGCAAAGTTGATAAAATATATATGGGACCACACCCGAGGCATACTATATCCGTTAAAAAAAAATTGCATGAATTTTGCATGCACCTATAGATATGACGGAGTTATGCCCGAACAAAGGTACCTACATAAAAAAAAATATAAACATCCAAATTGAGAACCCCCTCCTTTTTTTGAAGTCCGTTAAAAACGAAATAAATACCATAAGTGTTCTGCTAAGCAGATTTTATCACGGATCACTAAAAAGCTAATATGGTTTTCTTGCCAAAACTTGAATCAATGTAGGAATACACAAATATTTTTTGTACTCGCAACTGAATTAACACGATCTCCCACGCAATTTAAGACAACCGTCGCTAACGGGTCTACAACATTGGGAGTAGGCATCAAGTACCTACGCTTGAGGTTCAAGGGCATGATTTGTTGCATCCCGCCCGCCCACACGCGCTGAATCATTTTTTCGCTTCTCAATCACAGTATTCAATGCCAAAATATGGTACTATAATAAGCCGACTAATAGTTTATAGACAACGATTTGTAAGCTTTATATAGATTTTTAAATAGGTAATACGTAATAAAATATTGCCCATTACGGGCATTACACCCTATAGAATGTAGGATACCTAACAATAAACTATCAATGTATATTGAGCCGATTTTTCATACATGTGCTAATTTTAAAATGCCCCTGTTATTTCTGTATTTCTATTTTGTATAGCCCTGGCTTTATTTACTTCGTTCGTGTAGGTGCGCCAAGACGTGTGACGCCCAAACTAACAATCTCCTCTAGCATTGGCACTGAACTCCTCTGCAGTCCTAGTCTAGATAACGAGTCGTAAGGAACAATACGCAAGATTTTGCCTCGTTAGAAAATTCACAATTGCAAATGTGAATCAGTGTTGTAATTCTCTAATAAAAGGTTGATATTTAGTACTTTAGAATATCATCATTATTAAGACGCCCGAAGACCTTTTCTCAATCATAAATGTATTATTTTTTCAGATGGTGTCAAGTACGACTTCAAGCAGCGCATCATCGAGCCAAAGGTTGCAAAGTTCATCGCAGCGACTCGCGCACATGGCAAATACTGAAAGAAAAGCGAGCTCTATGAAGTCCGACCTTACTGAACTCAAAAGCTCTATTTCTGAGATGAAGACGCTAAGTAACACCGCAGCGAAAAATTTTGGCCAAAGGTTAGTCAGCTTGCATCAAAATAATATTTAGGAGGAATTATTTTTACACTATTACTTACATAAGAAAATCTATACGTGCCAATATTTGTTTCATGTTTAGTCAATAGGTGTTAACACAGACGGTTTCCTGAGAACATTAAAGATACTTTTGCCATTACCCACGAACCTGTACGAGCGAGCTCACCTGAGCGACCTTGGCTCACGTCCAATTCCCACCCGCTGTTTCTCCACTCTATGTTTTCAGTACCACGCCGACAAACAATAGCAACACTACTGATTCCGCGCAACCCTTTTCGTGCTCTCGCACCGCGGACGCTGGCTATATTAAGTGAACAAATTTTTTTGGGTTGCTGTTCCACATTATTTTAAATTATCATAGTATTTCCAGATTAAGAAGCTCAATGGAGAACATAGTGGATCAGGATGACTTAGGCGATCGGAATTTGCCCGTGATTCGAGATCTCAGCGAAATGGATGACATGGGCGATATGAGTGACATGGGTGAGCTCTCCGGCGAAGGCCCCCTAGTAACTTTTCCGGAATCTGACACGCCACCTCCTATAACAGAGAAACCATCTCTACTCTCTGGCAATAGTGCTGTTGTTGGATCAAGTGCAGCGAATGAACTTAAGTACAGTGCAGCGCGTATGACTTCTGCTACTTCTACTCGAGTCGTCGCTGATGGATATAGTGCATCGAGATCTGCATCCAACAGTACAAAAATGCGTCGACTACAACATGGTGATATGCAATATGCGGAACGTAGCGCAGCTAGTGCATCACATCGATTACTGCAGGCCGAGGGTCTAACTGCAGAACAAAACGCAGCATCCCTTCAAGTAAGTGACATATTTTTAAAAAAATATTGTGTAAAACATGGGTAATATTACAATAATTTTCGTATTTTTTTTTTTATATTGCAAATATAGTTAAGAATTTCAAGTATGACAACCAAACCAACCAATCAATTTAATATTGCAAATATAGTCAAAAATTTAAAGTATGACAACCAAACCAACCAATCAAAGGTGAATAAATAGTTTCCAACACATAGTCAGACGACTGCCACATTCAGTCGTCTAGGAATATCGTCTGCGGAGCCGAAAAGGCGCGTCGAAGGACGTGACCTCGCGTGAATGCGACCGATCGATATCACAGAGAACCGCCTCCACCACGGCGAAGCGCGCAGTATAGTGGGATTCCTTGCTTCGATAACATCCAACATGTAAACGTTTTTAAAATGACGCGATAGTTTTGTAGCGTACCATGGCTGCACGAATTATCGCATGGACTGGCAGGATGCTGCGACGCGGAGGATCGCCTGGAGCGGTGAGCTCATTTATCTGCAGGCGCTTATCGCCGCAGTTACTGAACCACGCTTCTTTCAGTCAGTGCATGAACGTCGTGCGCGCGAGCACACGCGGAAGTCAATTATTGCGCGTGCGCGCACGAGTACTCGAATAGACGGTTTTAAATTTAGAATCAGAATGTCTGCGGGAGGGGGGTCCGCCCCGTGGCCTGTACACCGCGGCGTCCTAGCACGCTTTCATCCGCAACCACAAAATCCTTTGGTGAGAGTACATTTACTCGGAAATTTTCTCAAACGACCTTCAAAAGACGTGACGTGTGTACACAAACTTCAAAACTCATAGAAAACGCACGAATTTCAGACGTTTGGCCTATATCCAAAAGGAATTATTAGTACGTACAATCCGAGCAGTGACGTGGGCCGCTGTCCGATATAAAAGTAGTTTTCATATTCCGGGGCGAACGTGTCGCAATTTTATTAAAAAACAATAATGTCTTCAAAACGACGATCAAGACCCAAATTGCGTATCGCTATTGCCGTAACTATCAAATATTTACTTTGTGAATCATGTGCTGTTTATACAAGTTTTTTGGTGATTTCAGTGATAACACCAGAGTCTTCTCAAACGTGAAATCAAAACTTAAGATTTTTTATTTTTCGTCACTAATGAAACTCTATCAAAACCAGTGCTAGTGATAATTATAGCTTTTTACATAAAATAAAGTACAAATGTGTATTCCAGGAGCAAAGATCGTTGAAAGCGGGTGAAGTAACAGCACAGGAAGCAAATAACATGACAACTTCGAGTTCAAGACTACAAACAGAGGCCTTCAGCGCAGAGAAAATGGCGATGGCTTCAGCACAAGCACGTCAAACAGTTACCTCGAGCGGGATGTTTAGTCACAAGGAGCACTCCAGCGTTGCTCACTCTAATATGACGATTTCTAGCAAAAACTTGTCAACCAAATCCACACTTCACACTTCCTCTCAAGTATGTTATTATTTTATGTTGCGCTTATTATATTCTTAAATTATATCTTCCATGACATGCTTCTTGCATCTTTCATGCATCTTTAACTGGATACCATTTTTATGTGTACTAAAGTACTTATATAATTAAAATGCAAACATGTTTTGATACTGCTTGGACATAAAAGAAAGCGCATAAGCAGGTTTAATTTTTGAAGTGTTTTTCACCTGCAGTTAATTTATTAATAAGGGTTCTATTATTCACGTAACACTTAACTCGTGCTGTTATTAAAATGGTTCATGAGCGTGAATGATTAATCCTATTCAATAATAATCATGATTTTAAATGACTGAATAAAAATGAATGTTAAAATGTAATGAATTTGTTATTTCAGATGAGTCAATTATTAAATGGAACAATTAAGCCGGGAGATGAAGATCTTACAAATCTAACTTTTGAAGATTTGGATAAGCTAAATGCAAATTCTAACCAAAAAGATGTCGAAATGGCGATCCAAAAGTATTCATCTAGAATGAATGCGTTTATTGCATCCATAAAAAATAACCAAATGGATATGAAAAATGCATCAATGCATTTCAACAAACTGAATGAAATGTTACGAAGAGCGTGGGCGGTGCCAACTTACGGTCACGAACTGGGATATTCCCTGTGTAACACACTAAGAGAATCCGGAGGACTTGATATACTTATGGGCAATTGTTTGGAGTATAATAACCCCGAATTACAATTCTCTTCTGCAAAACTGCTTGAACAATGTCTAACGACTGAAAATAGAGCTCATGTGGTAGAAAATGGTCTTGAAAAAGTTGTCAACGTCGCTTGCTCTTGTACAAAACACGCAAATTCAGTAGACCATTCAAGAATAGGTACAGGGATATTGGAACATCTATTCAAACACAGTGAAAGCACGTGTGGCGATGTAATTAAATTAGGAGGTTTAGACGCAGTCTTGTTTGAGTGTAGGAAAAATGATGTGGAAACACTCAGGCATTGCGCAACAGCACTCGCTAATTTGTCTTTGTACGGTGGAGCCGAAAATCAGGAAGCAATGATTAAGAGAAAAGTACCGATGTGGCTATTCCCTTTAGCTTTCCATAATGATGATAACATCAAGTACTATGCTTGCTTAGCTATCGCCGTTTTAGTTGCGAATAAAGAAATAGAAGCCGCCGTCCTTAAATCTGGTACCTTAGATTTAGTAGAACCATTTGTAACTTCCCACAACCCATCTGAATTTGCCCGATCAAATCTTGCACACGCTCACGGACAAAGCAAGAACTGGCTAAAGAGGTTAGTGCCGGTGTTGAGTTCGAAAAGAGAAGAAGCCAGAAATCTAGCCGCCTTCCATTTTTGCATGGAGGCTGGAATCAAGAAACAACAGGGAAACACTGAAATATTTAGAGAGATTGGGGCAATAGATTCGTTGAAAAAGGTGGCTAGTTGTCCGAATGCTGTTGCATCTAAATATGCTGCTCAAGCTTTGCGACTGATAGGTGAAGAAGTGCCACATAAATTATCGCAGCAGGTTCCTCTTTGGTCTATAGAAGATGTTCGAGAATGGGTAAAGCAGATAGGTTTCACAGAATATGCGACTAACTTTTACGACAGTAGAGTTGATGGAGATTTGTTACTACAAATAAGTGAAGAAAACCTCAAGGAAGATATTGGTTTGCAAAATGGAATCAAACGTAAAAGGTATTTATTTTACTACGGTACCAGCTAAAGGCTCAAATCTATCCAGAAAACGTGTACCTGTTTTAACTGTGTTTTACTTATTACAGATTCACTAGAGAACTCCAGCAACTTAAGAAAATGGCAGATTACACTTCTCGCGACACAAGTAGTCTAAACGACTTTCTGCAATGTATAGGACCCGAATACACTATTTATACGTATTCAATGTTAAATGCTGGCGTTGACAAAGAATCTATTCGAGGACTAAGTGATGAGCAACTAGAGAACGAGTGTCGAATTGTGAATAGTATACATAGGTTAAGAATATTAAACGCTATTAGAGGTATGTGAAATTTCCAAGGATATTATTATATTTATTACTAGTTATTATGTAAATTTTACCTATGTTATTAATATTTTTGAATTCTACCCGTTACGCTGTCAAATGATCAAATCAGATCTTCACTATTCTACCTGATGAACCCAATTATTAGTTTGAGCAGAAACTTCAATTTGATTTCGCTCAAATTCCCCATTTGGTGATTGCAAGAACTTGGTTCTTATCATTTAGCTGATATCAATGTAAAGCAAGTTGACATGGAACCATTTAGAAACAACCACACCACTAATAAAGACTTTATTTATAATGGGTTAGTACAATAAACGACAATTATGTTTTCAGCATACGAGTGCAGTTTGCTAAGTAAGGGTGAAGAAAATATGGAGAAGAACTTGGATGTATTCGTTAGTTACCGGAGGTCTAATGGATCGCAACTGGCTAGTTTACTCAAAGTCCATCTTCAGCTACGAGGATTCACAGTGTTTATAGATGTAGAACGGTTAGAGGCTGGGAAGTTCGATAACAATCTACTGCAAAGTATAAGGCAGGCAAAACACTTTTTGTTGGTTCTGACGCCAAATGCACTCGACAGATGTAAAAAAGATACTGATAGAAAAGACTGGGTTCATAGAGTAAGTACTAACCTCCCCTCGCTTTTGAAAAGTTGTACATATCACTAGCTTGAATCAATAATCTATTTAGTATTTATAATTTTAACGTACCTACTTATCCAAGTTGATTGATTCAGATTCACACACATATTTTTAAGTGTATAGAAATGTATCAATATATATATAATCAAGGTTTTAATCGAAATGTGTCTTACAGGAGATAGTGGCAGCGTTGCAATCACAGTGCAATATTGTACCAATTATCGACAACTTTGAATGGCCGAAAGCTGAAGAGCTTCCCGAGGATATGCGTGCAGTCTGCCACTTCAATGGTGTTAGATGGATACACGATTATCAGGATGCCTGTGTTGATAAGCTGGAAAGGTAACTATTAGCTTTTTTCGGTACGTGCCCTTGGTCCCCCAATCTAGTCCCCCTTGGGGTATCACGAACAAATATTTTTGCCCGTGGAACCCCCAAGGGGGACAAAGTGGTACCATGGACAAATTATTTGGCCCGTGGTACCCCCGCTAATAGCCAGATAAATAAAATGCAAATACAATCTCATAAATTTATGTATAATTAAATTTATATAAATAAGTTTATGTCACTTATTATTTATGCACTGTATAATACTTGATAAAAAATATTGTATGATTAAATATATTATAGCTCCTCCGTCCAAAATGACGCAATATCAAATCAAATCCGTACTTTCCCAATTCTAACGAATCAATCAAAACTTTCCAGCTTCCTCCGAGGAAAATCAAATCTCGCTAATCGGCTTGACGGACAACTGAGAGGTCGTGGGGACACGCAAACGCCCGGAACTGCCACCATTGGCCGAGGACCTCCGAACTACCAGCGTATGGCCTCCTGCGAGAGCAGAGGAAGTGATAAAGCAGATTGACTAGAGCCGCCCATACACACACTGCCGCCTGTTAGGTATGTTATTGTTTTATTTTAAATGTTCTAACAGATACTGACCAAAAATAAAAGTGAATAACGAACAAAAAGTAAATACTTACGAACTGATTTTATCTTTATGAAATGCTGAGAAGTGTATCGAATAGTATTGGGTCTTTTTATATGACATGCAAGTAACGGTAAAATCGACTAATTATTTGTAGTCTGATCTGAAATTACAAGAAAATAACCAACTCAAAGGAAGTTTCGCCATTTACTCTTATTGAAATATTTGCTTATTTTTTTCAGACCACGAAGAAATCGTCGATCCTCCTTGGGAAAATCTTTATTAGCCTCCTCACAAAGCTGCGAACAATTACCTACTAGTTGTAATACTTCTAAGAACACATCTCCTCAAAAATCACTTTATAGTCTACCAGAAATGTTATCTGAGAGTAGTGATAACTTAGACTGTCACGAAATAGAGAAAACTTCACGTAGATGCCGTAGCTGCGAAGGCATTTTAGAAGCCGAGGAACAAATGCACACACAACTATCTTTGCCCACGCCTTTAGAAGCTGCCACACAAACGAAGAGGAAAAGAAATTTCATGGACAGATGCGTGAACAAAGTGAGACTGTGCTGATTGTTAAATGTTAATGGTGTAACGGTTGTTTATGAATACATAGGCAAGCCAACATTCTGCAGAGTGTGTATGATCGGTGACTGCAATATTGGACTTTAATTACATATTTATGTGAATCTAATTTTAAAGTACAAACATGTGCACAATGTGTATATATTTTGTGTATGGCTATAATTTAAAGATTCAATGTGTGTCAACACATTGCTATTGGTAATTTAAGATCGTAATCTCAATGAGTGCTTGTGAATTATTTTATACTGCTGTTATACGAGAAGTTATCACCACCCTGCAATGTTTCAAGAACATCGCACGAGGTGGCGATATGATTGGTTAAATAGAACTGTTTGCTATCGTAGTAGTATGGCAAATTGCTTGTCTCTGGTAATATTTTATTATCTCTCTATCCCTTCACTCTCTATAGATGTTACGTTATTGTTCTGAGGATGTTACAATGAATTTATGTCCTATTTTATTTTAAAATTAGTATCTTGCCAATGAAGTATTTGTAAAAAGCGAAATATTACGAAATTTTAATTCACATTATGTGATAGCTTAGATCTGTAATGTAAAAAATATTTGAATGAATTCTCTCGAAAATATCGATATGTTGCTACCTAGTATGTACCTACCTAATTCATTTCCGCATGAAATATTTTCCAAACTAAGTAATGTTATTACTTGAACCTGTACAAAATTATACCTATTTTAGATATAGATTTTATTTTAGTCATTTTTTTATGAGTTAACCTTAATATAAATCATTGTACTCCGTCAAACCTTGTATTTATGTACTAGCCTAGTTCTAACCACGAAATAAATGGCATTATTAAAATACTGGATTCCATCATTTCATTCCAAGAGACTGAATGGGCACAAATAGACGGCTTATAAATAGAATAAATACTGTACGAGTACCTGTGACTCATTTTGGCACAGCCACCATCACAAACTCTAAAGCTGATTACATAGTGGGAATGTCGACTTGTTGTTGTTCTGCCCAAAAGGTGTAGGTATGGGTATGATGGGCGGCCATTGTGCCGAACCAAAGCGAGCGCACTCAGCGCACATCCTGATCGACGCTGACTTCAACGTACCTATAGGTTATCAGTTTGTGGGACGACAACCTACAAACAACCGAGACACCTCTTAAGGAAAAAAAAATAAAAAATATTCCTGGCATAGAGGAAACTGAGGAAAAGGGGCTTCTATGTATATTGGGGCAAATTACACAAGGGAACAGCATTTTTGTTGAATGAAATATTATGACAAATAATATACATTTTCGGGGTGCTGATTTTAGATTTGTAGTCAGATTTTTGTCTCAGTTTAGTTGTAGTTGAGATAATATCTCAATTATATTATAATGAAAAGGTGATTTTCAAAAAAAAATTGTACAGTGTTCACCAAGCGAGCAAAGTAGTAACTTATTACCGGGTGTAAAATTGACCCCGAGCCATAGGCGAGGGTGGCAAACATCCAGATAAAGATGTACTACTTTGTTCTCATGGTAAACATACTATTTTTAGTCATACCATCACTGAAAATTAAAGTTTAAACATTTCAGGCTACGTTTAGTGACGTACTTATGAGCTATTATCTTATCGCATATACGTCTCGACTCGCCAATTCGCCACTAGGCCACTACGCCACAAATCTGTGGCGTAGTGGCGAACTGGCTTACTAACTATGCGGCGATTCGTCCAGTACTCGAGTCAAAGAGAATAAAACCACCAAACTCCAAATTCAACCTCGAGCCTCAGAAAGCACGTAAAAACGTAGGTCCTGCGAATGACCTCTCCCCAGTCGTCTTGGATTGCCGTCCCAGCGGACTATGAGAGTAAAGTAACAGAGAGTGCACCTGAGTTTGCGCACACATTAGTGCACTATAATATCTCCTGTATACCTACTTGGCTAATCTCTGTTGAGATTGGCTGGCATTCCATGACCGAAAATTGGTTGGGAGGATGTGATTTAATTATTATGTTTTAAAACAATGCTTTTGAGCATTCTACAAGTTCTGTAAAATCATAGTTTTCAGTTTCACATTCATGATACCTCTAACCAAAATGCAATTCTGGTACAAAAGGTTTATTCAATAAAACATAGTAAAATACATTACTACTATAATCATAATGTAATTACACAATACATGCATGCTTATAAATAATCTATAATATATGTACATTATTATAAATACATTATCATTATCTACAAAAAATAATATTGATGGGTACATACAGCTTAAAAATAATATTCAATACAAAATAAAGTAGGTACCTACCTACATTTATATATATTTTGAAGTATTTTCTATGCCAAGTTAGTAAGACTACAACAACCATTGGACTGATTATGTACTATGTTTAGTCTCATGTACTATGTTAAATATTATAAATTAGCTTCCGCCAGCGGCTTCACCCACATAGTTTGTTGATAAAAAGTACTATATCTTCCCCAGGATTCAAAGTATCCCCATACCAAATTTCATCAAAATCAGTCCAGTTGTTTCAGAAATTAGCCAGATCAGATCATTTTTTTTTTAACTGAACTGAGGCCTCAAGCGCTTTAATTCGCTTTATTAATTTACAATTAAATTGTGTGGTATTGTTGCTTATACTTAAATGAAACTATAATTATGATTAATAAATTGGGTGAAGAGCACTGAACAAGACACAATAGAAGTTTCATTGTTATTACGCCTGAGGGGGTATAGCGTCCTGCAAAATGTTAACTTGAATGGAGAAAGAACATTCATTACAACCAACAAGAATATTTGAGAAAACCTCATCACTAATTTCACACACATAAGTACCACCGCACCTGCACGGATAGGTATAAAATCCTTCACTGTTAATTTCCATGTCCGTTAAAGAAATGGTATCATACAGGAAAGACTCACTATGTTCATAACATGAAAGCCTCGCGTCATACTGCTTCCTAGTCAGAGGATCCTTCAGAACAGACCAAGCCTTTCGTATACGAAGAAAAGCCTGGTCATCGTGGTTTTGAGGAAAGGACTCCTCATTTTGATTTTCCTTGTCAGGGTGTGAAGAGAGTATGAGACGTCTGTAACTATTCTTTAGTTCATCATATGTCGCAGTCCTATCACACTCTAAAGCCTTGTAGTAATCCATAGCAGACAGTTCCTCCTTCTCCTCCATTACAACTTACTTACAACGTCTTCTCTAAAACTACGAAAAATTAAGTTCAGAAACAAATTGGTACCTCCAGAATATAGGTTATTTTGCTTCCAGTATTCAGAACTCAAAAGTAATTGCTCTGCAATTAATTCTCCATTAACTTGTCACTTCATAATTTTATTTAGGTAGGTCTTCACAAATCCAACTGAATGATATCTAATAGATTTATTAAATAAGCAATCATAACATCAAAAACTTAAAAACATCAGCCACTAATTTATTCGAATATTTAGCACTGACCACAGACCATAGAGGAAAAAAATTTAGTATGAAACCACAGACTGGCACAGACATAGATGAAAAAATTTTATAGGAGCACAGAGTACTTTTTGCATAGAGGAAAATTACTTTTTAACCGACTAACGACTTCCAAAAAGGAGGAGGTTATATGTTCGACTTTATGTATGTAGACACACAAAAGTGTTGCCTTTAGTACTTCACAAACATTTAGATGTCTCTCTTTTCATAGGCAGCTCTTGAAAAAGAAACAGGTTTGAGTTTGACGTGTGTGTAGCAGAATATGCCCGATGCCGTCTCCATGCTTCTCCTATCTCAATGCGTACGTCCAACTGTCGTCCAACATTTTGACAAATGGATGGCATTAATTGACAATTAACAACTTGACATTTGTTGTTATAAAGTTAAAACATTTGATTTCTACTTGTTGAGCTAATTTTATTATTTCCTGTAATTTGGAATTCAGTATTAGTGTGGTTAAATTGATACAGTGTGCTGTGCAGCAAGCTGTACTTACCTACTACAATGGAATCAAATAAAGACATTGTCGATGCTGAAGAAGGCGAAGATGATATCGAAATGAAATATTCTTTATTATCTTTTGAAAAACAGATATTTATTGATTCTTTTGAAAAAGATGCTCTTGTTATTATGGCAAAGTATGTACTTCCAAAACAACTTTAGCTTCACACTGACCAAACAACTATGTCATCATCTGCCTAGCCTTTTCCCAACTATGTTAGGGTCGGCTTCCAGTAGTCTCCACAACCCAGTTACTGGGTAATACGATACCCCTTGGTAAGACTCGTTAGCAGACTTTCGGGCTTCTGACTACCCGCAACGACTCAAAGATCTACGAAGGAGAGCCGGGACCAACGGCTTAACGTGCTTTCCGAGACACGAAGGGGTCTCGGTATGTAAAGATGTTACCCATCCACAGACCAACCGCGGAAAGCATAGCTTAACCTGATCGATCAACCTGTGCGGCTAATATTATATAGCCACAGCTAAACAACTATGTAAAGTTGCTAAAAGCTACATACATATTGTATTAAAACCTAGCGCCCCGCCCCAGCTTCGCACGGGTGCAATTTTTTTTTTTTTCATACAAACCTAGTCCTGACAATACCGAACACAACAAAAAAAGAATTAACAAAATCGGTTCAGCTGGTCTCGAGATTTGCACTTAGCAACATATTTAGTGATTCATTTATAAAAACAGTGGTGGTGGTCTAGTTTAAAAAGTGCAAGAACCTTTTTGTAGAATAAAAATAAAAATAAAATAACTACAGAAATAATATGCAATTTCTTTTTAATAAAAATATTAAGTTACTAAAAATGTGAAGCAAGTTTTTACATGTTCAGACAAAAATAAGCTCTAGTATTATTTTTAAAGTACCATGTAAACCAAAATTACTGTGTAGGTGCCTAGTAACATACTATAATTATGTTATTTAGTGATAGTTCTTTTATATAATATCTAACACCAATGACCACCCAGTATTATGTAGGTATAGTGTTTTTAATAGTACGGTCTATGTATTTCCAGAGGAATTAATTACAACAACATAATATCAAATATGTTGTGGATATATAAAGACCCTGCGCATTTGGTGTTTGTGTTGAACACAGGTGATCATGAAGAAAAATATTTTACTGAGAAATTTGGCCTATCAGCTTTACCTAATGTTGGGGCAGAGAGGTAATAGCATTATTTAAAATATTACTTATGAGTCCAAACTACATACACCTACACATTATCAAATAACTCCTTTATTTAAATAATTTTGGCAACTCGTGCAGATTATGTTGTAGCCAGGAACTGGTGTCTAGTACTGAGGGAGGGGACTATGTCTAGGGGTGAAATAACAGAGATGAAATGCAGATTCACAGAGGATCACAAATTAATGCTAAAGAGTTGTACTGGCAATTGAATTGAAAGATATTAAATAAAAATTCTATTGCCAAAGAAAGTTATTAACCCAAATATTTATTTTTATTGCAGAGAAAAAGCATATTTAGAAGGTGGAATACACTTTATTTCAACTCGCATATTAGTAGTAGACTTGCTCAAAAACCGAGTCCCCATAACACACATAACTGGTATTATTGTTTTGAGAGCGCATACGGTTTTGGAGTCATGTCAAGAAGCATTCGCACTGAGACTCTATAGACAGAGTAATAAGGTAAATCATTTGATAAATTGTTTCTCATGAATTATTTTCTAAATTGCATTTGTCCATCTATTTAATTTAATCTAACAATAGAGGCATCTATTGTCCCACTGCACACTGCACAATGCAGGGCAAAGGCCTCCCTCTCCCTATTCCACACAATTCCTTTTGGTAGGAGTCAAGCTCGTCATAGACATTTTTTTTTTTCCAGACTGGTTTTGTGAAGGCATTCTCAAATTCTCCAATATCATTTACATTTGGTTACAATCATGTGGAGAAAGTTATGAGGGCATTATTTGTTACAGAATTATTTTTATGGCCACGGTAAGTTTATTTATTCATTTTATTAACTTTGCTTGACTAGTTTATAAGTTAGGTTCAGAAGTTTTTAATCCATGTTGTATTAATAATAATATATTCAATAACTGGCTCGAAGCTCAGGGCTAGGACTAAAGTTGGAACTCATTTTGTTATAAGACAGTAATAATCTCATATTCACTTACAAAGGTTCCATGGTTCAATTATCAAGAGTCTTAAGAGTAGACAGGCAGAAGTGGTGGAGTTGCATGTTCCTCTGACAACCAACATGAGCTATATTCAGACCTGCTTGCTGGACATTATAAACTACACAGTGAAACAACTCAAGAGCATCAACAGGACACTGGATATGCAGGTAAATAAAAAGCCTACACATAAAGTGACAAAGTTATTTAAGTGTAGGAGGTACCTAATAAATAAAAAAATTGCTTAGGTAGGTAGGTACCGAATTTTCATCTGCAATCTTGTGGTTATAACACAAGCAATCGAATAAATTCTGCATCCAACAACAATTAATTACTTACCTAGTTATTTATTTCAGGAAATAACAACAGAAAATTGTATTACAAAAAAGTTTCACAAAATTCTTCAATCACAGCTGGACTGTGTTTGGCATCAGTTGAGCACAAGAACAAAGGAATACATCCAGGACCTAAAAGTACTGAGGGATATGACAGTGTAAGAGAAGAAGTGTAGTATTTTGTGTGTTGCAGCATCTTTTTATGAATGTTTTCCAGACCTTAGATAAAAAACAGGCTTTTGATCTAATTTCTTATGATTTGTTACGGACGAAGTTAATTCAGGCTAGCATAAATGCAGTTGCCTACCGAAATACCTAAACATTTGAAACAGTAATAGGACATTTAAAAATAATCAACATTAAAAGTGCAGACGAGTATGCAGTCGTGCTTTAGGTTTGAACAATGTTATAGTTGTAATAATTACAACTTTACACTTTTAACACTGAAAATAAGGTGCATTATTCTATCAATTTCATCTCAAAATCCTCTGCTCAGAGTTTTCTAGAAAAGTAGAAAACTCTAATCCAATATTTTATCAAAATGGCTTACCTTTTGTAGAAACTTGCTCCATGACGATGCTGTTTCATTCCATGCCTTAGTAAGTAAATACAGTACTCCGGAATATGCTAAACTCAATTCTGGTTGGATTCTCTTGGAGTCAGCAGAGCAGTTATTCCGACTAGCCAGAGGGAGAGTATTTAATCCTAAACAAGGTAATAAATATTGCTTATTGGTTTAAAATTGGTTGTTCGTTTTTCATATTATATTTGCCATCAATACGCTAAAATGAAGATTAGTTGGTTCAATAGTAGACTTGTTGGTTATAAACATTTATAACTTTTTAGGTTCCATACCAAAATTTTAAAAAGGAATCCTTATTGTGCGACACAGTCTGTCTGTCAGCTGGATATCTCAAGAACTACTAATCCTATGAACTTGAAATTTGGAATAGTTTTAGATGACGTTTGCCCAACAATTTTGCAAATAAGAAAGTTTTTTTTTTGCAACAAGTAGGTACTGAAAGGGTGTCTTAAAAATTCGTAGTGGGGCTAATAAGTCATGTGGGGTATCATATGAAAGAGCGCTGTTTGCAAATTCTTTTTATTTAGGCCGCATTGTTTTCGACTTTTGATGAAAAATTAAAAAAACTACCGTTCCCCCCCATAACTCCGAAGTTTGCAAAGAGAAAAATCTGAAATAATACGTGATAGAAGTTTAAAGTTTAGTTTGTAAAGATTACAGGAAAAATAAAACGATTTCTCTAAATAGCACACTTTCAGAAATCATCAACAAAGGTTATATTAGTTCCACTATCGGTCAAGAGATGGCGCTGACCTAAAACTGCAATATTCTACACCACAGTGCTCAGGTTAAAATTCTCTGACGAATAAAGATAGGTACCTAGGCCTCGCCAATGAAAATTTAAAAACATGGTATTATGACGGTATGGAGCCCTCGGTACGCGAGTCCGACTCACTCTTGACCGGTTTTTTATTTTTTAGAATTTGATCCAGAACCATGTCCAAAATGGAAATGCCTCAGTGACCTACTGTTAAAAGAAATACCAGATGAAATAAAGAAAAAGGAAGGTGCAACCATGAACAATACTAAGATATTAGTCCTTTGTCAAAATAATAGAACTTGTTCCCAATTAAATCATTATCTTACCATGGGCGCCTATAAATATCTATTTTATATGGCATTTAGAAGAGACCTCCCAATAAATACGGTGTCATCTAAATACACTAAACTAAAGAAACCTGAACCAAAAGAAGATACAAAGAATGAAAAAGGTAAAAAACCTGAAGGTAAAGACGTTGATAATAAGGATGAAATCAATGAAGATGAAGCGAAATCGAATTACCTGATTACTTTATTGCATTCGGATATACAATCTCAATATAAAGAGTCTGTGTCGCATGAAGAAAGTATGTTCGAGCCGATTTCTCAGGTAATAAATATCTATGGAAATGGATATTTTGACGCGGTTTACAGACCCCTTCGTTTGACCAAGGGGTCGTCCGTAAACTGCGTCACTTTACTATCCTCTTCGTTGCAAGAACATTCAGGCTGACTTAGAAACACCCCAAGAACGTGTACCTATTCATATTAGGTTCAGTTAAGAAAGTGAAAGTGTAACGCCATGAAGACAATGGTAGCTCTCCTCCCCTCCTTTTATATTATTACTAGCTGTTGCCCGCGACTTCGTCTGCGATCCAGAATGAAAAGTAGCCTATATCCTTCTCCAGGTCATGGTCTATCCCTGTGCCAAATTTAATCCAAATCCGTTTAGCCGTTTTAGCGTGAAAGCGTAACAAAGGAACAAACTTACTTTCGCATTTATAATATTATATAGTTATGATCACATAAGGACAACCAACAGTAGAAAAAAAATTAACCTACCTATAAAATATTTATGTTACCGTTTTCAGATGGATAATTTAGATTTCACCCAGCTAGAAATCGAGAAACCTATTATTTGCATTCGAACATTCAAAGAAAGCGGTTGTAACTTTTCTCTGGAGCGAACATTAGAAACGTTGCGTCCGGAATATGTGATTTTATATCACTGTGACGTGGCGGCCGTTAGACAGATAGAACTGTTTGAATGCCGCAAAAAAAGTGAAGAGTCCACAACTAAAGTTTATTTTTTAATACATGATAAAACAGTAGAGGAACAAGCCTACCTTACGTCACTGAAGAGAGAAAAACAAGCGTTTGAGCTGTTGATTCAAACAAAGAGTGTAAGTTCTAACCTACATACTTGCGTAGGTACGTTGCGGCATGTAATGCCACCGTAAAATCTATACTGCTCTGGCACAATCGGTCATCACATACTGTATACCAATCTGGGGAGGTTCTACCAAGACCAAATTTCTGGACCTAGAAAGGACTCAAAGGTCTCTCATCAAAGTTATGTATTTTAAACCCTTCCGATATCCTAAAGACAACCTTTACAAGATTAGTAATCTGATAACTGTTAGGAAATTTTACATATTGAACATGATCATACATCTGCATAAGACCCTCTCATTTGATCCATCAAATCTCGATATAAAAGACTTAATGATATTGTGGCCCATTTAACTTGGGCCCTTATATTTACAATAAATTGAACCTTAAATTGAATATTTACCCCATGTTCCGGTATGAAAAAAATAAGAAAAAGAAAAATACTGTAACGGAATGGTTAAAATCACAAACGTACGACCAACACGCTCATACACACACACAAACACTACACACACCTACCTGAACATGCTACAACAATTTTGTAACATCCTAGAAATAAACTTTTTCTTTTTTTTTATTGTCTCAACATTGTAGGTAGATTACTCCCATGGGAAGTTGCGAGGTAACCCCATCACAAGTATCCTTACAACTTACCGGGCCTGCCTCAATTTTGTGCTGTAGAACAATTGTATGAGAAACAATAAAAACATTTAGCGAGGCGCAGCGCAGCGCGGATGCGCTGACTAAAAAATATGAATATTGATCTCCTTAAAATAAAGTCTAAAATAAAAGACACTAATCTGAGACGCCCGCCTGTCTTGTTGATTTATTTTCAACTGTATTTAAAAAAAAAAACTAAGATTATAATATTTTGTCAGTAACAACCACGCTGCGCTAGGCCTCGCCGGATGTGCATTTATTATACCGTATTTTTATGGTGCTCACTACTGCTGGTGTGGTGGTTACTTTGTTGATGTTTCCAGGTCATGGTAGTGCCATCATATCAGGATGGCAAAACAGAAGAGTATTTTAATCTGAATGTAGAACACGAAGACACCGCTACAGACTCTCGGAAAGCTGGTAAATAAGATTATTGATCTAATTTATCATCACCCACAGTTCGACCTAACCCAATGCTGGGCATAGGCCCCATAAAAATTTCATGAAAATGAGTACCTACTTATTTAATTGTTTTTGAAGCTTTAAAGCCTCATTTAAACGGTACAAGTTTCTTGAAACTTTCAAGAGCAATCTATAATCGCAGGCCATAAAGCATGTTCAATTAAAACGTCAAATTCGTATACTTACACAAGCTTGGGCGCCGCGCCGGTGCGACTCCGGCGTCATGTACAGGAAGCATAAGGTCCTACTACTAAGTTTAACATTAATTTGTTTTACAGGTGGGCAAAATCAGCAAAAAAAAAAGCCCGTCGTTATCGTAGACATGAGAGAGTTTCGGTCAGATCTGCCAGCGTTACTTCACAAGAAAGGAATCAGTATCGAACCAGTCACAATAGCCGTGAGAATATGTTTTTTTTTTTTTTGTGGTTCGAGCGTCAACCGACTGTCATCTCGGATATGGTACCCGCAATGCCTCTGGTGCTGTCGTTGGTGATTGTTTGCCACCCATTACTTACAAGAACAAGTGGTTTCTGCATTACACTTGTCAAATTAATAATGGCAGTGATCGAAGGCTAATTCCCGTAAATACGGTCAAACTCAAGTCAAGAGCAGTGGTGGCCCAGTGGTAACTGCCGCGACTTACGAGTTGTAGGTCGTAGGTTCGAACCCAGACAGGCGCTTTACTTTGTGTAAATTATTTCATCACCATTGCTCTCCAAACGGTGAAGGAAAACATCGTGAGGAAACCGGCATGTCCTAGAACCGAAAATTCGAAGACATGTGACATCTACCAACCCGCACTGGGCCCGCGTGGTGGATTACGGCCCACTCCTTCTCATAGAGAGGAGGTCTGTGTCCCAGCAGTGGGGACATTATAGGCTGATTAAATATGTAAACTCAAGTCGCAATCTCAGCGATAATCAAAGTCTAAGATGTATGAAAATTGGAGGTATTATTGATAGATTGAGACAGATTAGAATTCTTAAAATACAGGAATTGCCATCTTATCGGATAAAGGTTTGAGATAAACCAAAGAGCCGGAGAATACATAGCATACTTTGTGTTTTTCAGATTGGTGACTACATTCTCACCCCCGACATCTGTGTTGAAAGGAAATCCATTTCAGATTTGATCGGATCTCTGAACTCGGGCCGACTCTACACACAATGCACTCAAATGTGTCGTAACTATACTCGGCCCATTCTACTAATTGAATTCGATCAGAACAAACCTTTTAATCTGCAGGTACCAATTCTTTTTCCTCAATATTTTCTGAAGTACCTAATACAATCAAGTATGTACCACTAGGTGATATTTCTGTACGTCCTATTTCTTCAGGGTCACTTTGTGGTGTCAACCGACTTATCTGGAGCAGACATACAACAAAAGCTCCAGCTTCTGACAATACACTTTCCTCGTTTGAAACTAGTGTGGTCCCCTAGTCCTTACGCTACTGCAGAGTTGTTTTACGAACTAAAGGTTAGTATTATTATGTTTATAAACTGACTGATATCAAATCAGTCTTCGACATTAAGTGGGAATAGTGGGATAGACATCAGCACGCCTTTTACGAAACAAATGGTGTAAGTAGTGGTAACCAGACTCAAGCAGCACTGCTACTCATCCTTATAAATTAATCTCCGAATCGCCTTTCACAAACGACAGATAACAGATTTCTTGATTGTCAGACGAGCCTAAGATATGATTTTTCATAGTCAGATAACTTATATCTGAAGAATAAAAATTACAGTTTGGCTTATCTTCTATACAAAAGCTGTCAAACTGCGTTGCCAAAACACAAAAAAATAAATAAAAAATATTCATCAGATAAAACTATCTGACTATTGAAAAATATTATTTTCGATGTGTACGTATTTATCATGAATCCCCAAAAAAAACTAAATACCATTTACGTTTATTCTGTTGCAGCAAGGCAGAAAAAACCCTAACATAGAAGAGGCTCTTGCGCTTAGCAGCGATAATACGGCCGAAGATATTTATTACGAGCGATACAACACTAAAGTTCATGACTTTGTGCAAAAACTTCCCGGAGTTAGCTCTAAAAACATCGCAAGGATTATGGATAGAGGCATATCGCTGGATCATTTAATAACACTTAGTCAGGTAGGTATGCTTTTAGAATACAAGTAGTTATTTACTAATAGATTTCTTTTGGGTCAGTTATTGACAAGAGTTATTTCTACAGGACGAGCTAGAAGCAATAATAGAAAACAAGAATGAAGCAATAACTTTGTACTCCATATTACATGTCAAGCCTCGGCCTGTAGATGCCACTAAAGATGAAAAAGCTTATGGAAAAAAGAAATTTCTTGGAAAACCATTCCAAAATAAAAGATAATAGTAGTTTGATAGGCAAATTATTTAATTTTTAAACATACAATAAATTATATGAACTATAATGGAATCTATTACACTACCATAAAATGTCAAGGTAGGAACTCTTACGGTTAATAAAAAAATGGTCACACTGGTAAACAATATCAATGCGTAGTACTTACCTATAACAAAGTTACAAATGTCGCTTTCAAAAGTTTCAAATTGTTAAATAATACAGATTGTTACAAATTATTGTGGCTTGAAGATTCCAGGATGACAATAGCTACTAGCCAAACCACAAACCCATAGACTTATAAAAAAAAGATGGACTCCGCGCCACGCATATCGAAAGTGAAGCACAGTAAGTATGCCGGGACCGCTTGTACAAATCGCGTCACACACATTTACATTTACATCATAGTATGCCGACCGGCCGCCATTTAATACGTGACACGATGACACGACAGCGTCAAGTTCTTAATGCAAAATTGACAATAACACGTCAGTTTATATGAACTTAACTCCAGTCGGATTACATTTGAGTTCGTTTAAAAATTACTATAGTTTGAACTTGAGTCTAAAACCTTGTTTTGTAATAAGGCCGTGGCACAGATAATATAATACGCCGGGGTTTAAGATTAAAC
The DNA here is from genome assembly GCA_963669345.1 of Gortyna flavago. Classification (NCBI taxonomy): domain Eukaryota; kingdom Metazoa; phylum Arthropoda; class Insecta; order Lepidoptera; family Noctuidae; genus Gortyna; species Gortyna flavago. The sequence continues at coordinate 7,470,524 of OY770132.1, forward strand.
TAGTCCAGGGATTAGAATAAAACATCTGGATTCTTTGCGAAAACCTGGTTTTGATTAAACACAGTGTTAAACACCGACTTTGATCAAATTATTGGACATCTACACTACACATCTATCCCTACACATCTATCCCTTGAAACTCCGTGACTGTAAAATAGCTGTGACTGATTGGCTTACGAACAAAACCTACGACGACATTGAGGCTTTGGTATCTTCGCTACCATAAACTGTCCTATAATTAAAATGACCGCGATAGCGAAATGGTTAGTGGAGGAAGCTGTGCCTGGCTTCTTCCGATCCCAAGAGATTGTCGCAGGGCTAACCAAAACCTAAACTGATACCTAAAATAAATATTTACACAACACAACTCAAATAAGAAAAAATCTATTATAGCCCACTCCCTCTTGAAGAGAGGAGGCCTGTGTCCCAGCAGTGGGAAAAATATAGGCTGATTATGAACTAATTAACACAATGCACACTCACGCTATTACACACACACACACGCACACAAACTCACTCGCATACATCACACAAGTGCGCTCATCTCTATTTTTCTGTTCTTTTATTTTTTATTTTTTGTATTTTTGTTTCTACTTTATTTATTTTTTGTTTTGTTGTGTTTCAATTGCATACTTACTATCGTGATAAGTGGAAGGACGGAGTTCACCTAACAAAAGCATCTTCTTGCTTAAAAGGTGATCTCCAACAAATGTGTTTTTCATTTGTATGTTATTGCAATAAACATTTTTATTTTTTATTTATTTTTTTACACTGATTTATTTAGGCACCTACTTTCAATGGAGAATGTAATGCAAACCCTAGTTTTTTTCTGCTTAATTGGCTTGACTTTATCTACTACAAAATACGGTTACTATACTGTTTGTCTCTGCATCACCCAAAGGACTATGTGCTTGAAGTATTAAATAAGTACTTATTATTTATTTATATATACTTTATTGTACACCAGAAAATAAATAACAAAAAATACGATTATTAATACAAAACATACAATGGGCGGCCTTATCGCTTTCTGCGATCTCTTCCAGGCAACCTTGGAATGGACCGATTGCGTGGACATAAAAAATAGGGTTGACAGTGGCGCAAAATAATATAGGCACAAAATAGATACATAGCTATATATAAATATATAATGATGTATAATAGATACATTAAACATTTTAATTTATTTTCTTTGTTTAAATGTATATTTAATATTTATTAAATATACATATAAACAAAGAAAATAAATGATGACTACAGATTATTGCAGCTACGAAAACAAGATTACAACAACAAGTAATGCTCCTTCACGAGTCTCTTAAAAACAGCTAACGATTGCGCGCGTTTAATTTGAACTGGCAATGCATTCCATAAACGAGCGGCCCGAACAGAAAAGGATTTGTCGAAAAATGTTGTGGAATGCATTGGCATTTTTAGCTTTAAATTATCCGATGATCTCAAAAACTTCGTGTGGGAGTCGCAAAGATACTGAAAACGTTTTTAAGATAGAGAGGGGTGGAAGGGGAAAAGAGCACATTATACAATAGGGAAAGAATATGAGCATTCCGGCGAAGGCGAAATGGTAACCACTTGAGCTTCACACGAAATTCAGAAACATGGTCATATTTGCGCAAACCGAATATGAACCGTATACAGACATTTTGAAGCCGCTCAAGTTTATCGAGTTGGTCTTTTTTTTTTTTTTTTTTAAGGATGGGAAATCATCCAATGCCCCCTCCCGCTCTGGGTGGAGCGGAAGGGAGTGTCAGACTCTTACTGACTAAAACCCATCCGTGTTCCTTCCTTAGCCCTTTATGTTCCGGGGCAGCGGTAACCCTTTCGGACAATCCCGCTGCCCATCGAGTTGGTCTTGGGTAAGGTTTAGATAGCTGGCATCAGCATAATCAAAAATGGGTAGAAGAAGTGACTGTGCAAGCGCAATCTTGGTTATAGCATGCAAAATCCCCGCATTGACATCAAGCTCGATCGCTGTCAATTGTTTTGATGCTCTGTGCCACAGAGCATGTAGGTAACACTGAACTTCGACTACACATCAAGATAAACATTTCCAGTTTTAGCTGACCTCGCATTGTATAGGTTTTTCGTATAATCAGAAGTCTGTTTATACTGGTTATGTATAGCTTGATGTGTAGCCGTGTGTACCTATACATATATTGGTGCTAGTGCTAGGTGATATAATAGTGGCTTTCATTGCAGCATTCAAACTTGCACCTGTATACAAGTATTATAATTGTTATTAAAAGACTGAAACACCGTTGCAAAAGCAATAGGAAGTAATATAAAATAAACACAAGTACCTATAAGTCCATGGTAAGTACAGTCTGCTTTAGAGAAAAGGAACCCCCCCAAGACTCAAAGATTATCGCCCGAACTCAGGCCCCGCGCAGCTCCCTCCTCCGCCGCTCCACCTGCACCGCCGCATCTCTGCTGCCCGAGCATCCACCGATCGCACTCAAATATTATTTGCAATTTGCAAGTTTTTAATAAATTATATGGTATTTTTTCGGCTTCTGGCCGAACCGTATACCAAGAATAACTTACAAAAAGACACTTTACGTGCGATTGAGGATACGAACCTGCATCACCAGGCGCCAGCCAATCATCCAGACACTAATACCACTAGGCTGGGTCAGTTAGCGATCTCAACGAAAATTAGAATAGCATTACCTACTCCTTTTATCGAACGAGGTTGATAAACGGTCTAATCTTCTAGACGTTAAGGTTTAAATTTCAACTTCCACCACGTGTCATAATACTAGCACCATACCGTCTTGTTTTTACAAAAAAATGCAATGCGTAACTGTTATGAACTGCGAGTTAAGGTTGAATTGAATACTTCTTTGCCTTATTTACTAAACTGTTATTGGGGGTATAATTACTTTTCAAATCGTTTTGTTTTCATGCCGATCCGCTTGTGTGTCGTACCTAATATCTTCGTCGTAATATTATCCAATTTATTAAATTGTTTAATTATTGTTATGTTTCTAGAAATATCTATAAACTAACCGTTATCTATCTATTTAGGTATATAATTTGTGTTTAGTTAATATTCTAAAAGTAAATAACCCCAATTTAACACAGTTATACTGTAGAGTAATAGTGTTCTGTGGACTGTATACTCAACCAGGAAGTGGATTCCATGAAGTTCTAGAAATGTAATTAGAGAAATAAATGAATGTTGTATTATGCAAAATGCCTAGCTTTTCTTACAAACCTCATACCTACTTTAATATTTGATTTCATAAATAATATTTAACGAAAATCACCTAATAGCCTATTAAGAAAACAAAAAAAAAGAAAAAAGTCTTGTCATTCGCAGATTTGAACTCGTGACCATTGCATTGCTAAGCTGCAGTCTTAACCATTACACCAACGCGCCGTCTACGTTACATTCCAAAAAACAAACAGTTGATGTCATTACCAAAGGGGGTTCCTATTCTATGAAGCGGACTGTACCAAATTTTTTTTTTAATCCGTTTTTATTTAGGGGTTTAAGCCTGAAATGGGCCTTGTCCAAAACAAAAACAATAGGCAATCAGACAACACAACATTATAGATCAAGGAAAGCAGTTGCTTGTTACACTCTTATCATTACCAGTGCCTGTTAGGTGAATAAACAACAATAATTCCGTCGCTGATCACCGGTACAGATCGAGTTAGAAACACCACGCTGCGCTCTATAACTCAAGTAGCGAACGTGGGAGAAAAAACAGCCAAGCTGAAGTGGGAGTGGGCCGGACATGTCTCACGAATGCACCCGGAGAGATGGGCAAAGATCGTCACTCACTGGACGCCTGAGGCAGGACATCGCCGTCGAGGTAGACCAAGGCGAAGGTGGTGTGACGATCTAATATCATTTGCAGGGCCAACATGGCCAGAGATCGCACAAGACAGAGAGGTTTGGAAGAAAAAAGGGGAGGCCTTTGCCCAGCAGTGGGACACAAAATATGTCTGCCGTGCCGTGTTAATTGTTTGACATGGCTGAAAGGTCCCAGCAACCAGGCCATTAAAATTATTTTCAAAAAATGTTTCTTTGACAACTGTCCCGTCAGCCGTCAGCGTCACTGTGACGTTTAATTTATAGGTTAGATTTAGAACTGAGAACCGCCAATCTTAGTTTATTTACCTTTACTTAAAACCTTTTGATTAACAGACTGAGCCATTTCTAAAACCTCTATAAAATCTGTGAGTTGTTGGAAACGAATGTGATTTTTTTCTTATAATATAATAGTAGTAATCTCATAAAAAATGCCAACTTGGAATCAGATTCAGTCTCAACTTCGAAATCCTAACAATCCTGTTGTATTTTTCGATATAACTGTTGGGACAACAGTAAGTTTATCAATTTGTTGTGAGCTACACCTCTATGAATGTCTGCTATGATAATTGATATTTAACCTTTTCTCGAATTTTCTTTGCTTCAGGAAATAGGGAGAATGATTTTTGAATTGTTTGCCGATGTCGTACCAAAAACAAGCGAAAATTTTAGAGAATTCTGCACCGGAGAATATAGAAGAGATGGTGTACCTCTTGGGTACAAAGGTGCTACATTCCACAGAGTTATAAAGGATTTCATGATCCAAGGTGGAGACTTTGTCAATGTAAGAAATTTATGCTTTTTATATCAACCCATGGTATCATACTGCTGAGCAAAAGTATCCCTCAATTTTTCCAACTTCTTATGGCTGTTTGCTGTTGTGCTCCAGTATAATAAAAATAATTTTGGCATCTTCACTTGGGTCACATATAATTAAACATTGTTATGCATACATTATAATTTTATTGATTAATGTCATTATTTGCTAATTGATTGATTTGGTAAAAAGTCGTATGCCTATTTCAGGGAGCTTACAATAAATAATGTTTAAAAAGTAGTTTATGTTCTTATAAAATTATTAATATTTTCAGGGTGATGGTACTGGTGTTATGAGCATCTATGGTGGCAGCACATTTGCAGATGAAAATTTTGTATTAAAACATGACTCCCCAGGATTATTATCAATGGCCAACAGTGGTAAAGATACTAATGGCTGCCAGTTTTTTATAACATGTGCTAAGTGTAACTTTTTAGATAATAAGCATGTTGTGTTTGGACGAGTGATTGATGGACTTCTGGTAATGAGAAAAATAGAAAATGTTCCCACTGGACCCAACAATAAACCAAAAATACCAGTGACTATATCACAATGTGGACAAATGTAAATAAAATACTGTTGAACAATGCTTATGTTTATATTTTTTACTTTCGGTAACAATATTGGAAGCTTAGCTTCTCTGTAAAACATTCTTAAATGTTATCATTTAATCACAATCACAATAATTACAAACACAAACACATAATCACAATAAATACATTTACACAAATTGTACTAGGGACTAGTCAAGTTCTGTCAACTTTTATCAGCACTATGAACCAACAAGTTTCTGGGCTGCATAGAAGCTGGTCCATATCGTCTGCCAACTTCTTTGATGAATGCTCCTTCCATTTGTCGAGCAACTTGGTCAAAGAATAAATTCGATAAATGTGAGTGGAACGCGGAGCGGAATTCAAAAGTAATTTGAAAATCTATTACACAGGACTGCTGTTCCCTTTTTAGCCCTGGACTAAATCTCCAAAGGGTTAACATGTGATGGAAGAGCTTGCCATCCACACATTCTGCTTTCACTAAATGTGGTTTAAATAGGGTCACATTAGAGGTGTAAGACTCATTTATTGGTGGAAAACCAATGATTAAGTCTGCTTTAAGGTTCTTAGGAGTTTTTTGTAATACTATGGATTTCTTACACCATGGGAGAAAATTGTAGTAGTTATCAACATCTGATACAACTTCAAACATTTGTTCCATTGTGTGCCTGAAAATATATAAAATAGAAAATGAATGACATGAATGATCTGGGATTGTTTTTTATTTCTAGCCTGTTGTTCCCCTCCTGGGCAAAGGCCTGCTCCACTCCTTTCCTATTAGGACTGAACCTTCCATTTCGCCCAGCGATTTCCTATGTGGCCTGCCCTATCTTACTGTCTCAGTGCACCAGTTCTGTGCTTGTGTACAGTTTATCCAGCATGCGACTGACAGGTCCACTGCCCAGTCCCATTTAATTAAGTTGGGGGCTGCCCAACTTGAGACATATCAGCTATATTAGTTTTGGAGCTCAGTATTATGTTTAGAACACAAATTGTTAATTTAGGGTCCATGACACATTGATCGACGGCGTTCGACGGTTTTTCCATACAAAAAGAGAGCAAAGTGTGGAAAGATGTACGCATCCTTTCGCATCGACGAACGCGCTTCGCCGGCGGACGGCGTCGGACTGACACGGATGCGAATGCCTCCATATGCGGTGGATCGGCATAATGCGTACTCAGTACTAGTGTGCTCCTTTTCAATTGGCAAAGTGCGAAAGGCTGTCGATCAATGTGTCCTGACCCTTATCGCCTAATATACTGCACTCCAATGAACCCATCCAGGATTTTTAAATTCCAAAATAATTCAAATTAATTAATTAATCATTGTAAAATCAATAAATAAAAAAGGAAAAAAAAAAACTGTGCTTCAAGGAGACTGGGAAAGGTTCGAAGTCTTGAATTAGCCACCAAAATGCCCAACAATGTTCTAATAATCAATGCGTTCTAATATACAGGGTGTGGCGTAAATAGTGGATTCATTATACCAGATACATAGTTTACTGTAACATATTACCTACAGTTTTAACCATTTTAGTAGTACTTTTTAGGGTTCCGTAACTCAAAAGGAAAAAACGAAACCCTTATATTATCACTCGTGTGTCTGTCTGTCTGTCCGTCTGTCACAGCCAATTTGCTCCAAATCTTATGGACCAATTAAGTTGAAATTTGGTACACATATGAATCTCTGTGACCTTAACACAGACGTGTAACGTAAATAAATGAGTTTTGAAAATGGTAGTCATTTTTGAGGGGTAAATAGACAATTTAAAAAAAGTTTCGCAATCTGTACCATGTGACATATCAAATGAAAGGGCTTAATATATTTTTTTCATAATTTTAAAGTAAATTGTATTAAAGTTATTTAAGACAATAGACGGAAATTTACCACCCCCCCCCCCCCCCCCTTATCTCCGAAACTACTGAGCCAAATATTTTGAAAAAAAAAATACAGAAAATAGTTCTAAACCTATAGATTACAGGAAAATTAATAAGAAGTCTATGATCTTGAAACAACATGGTAAATCTCTCAATATTGTGCGTACAAATTTACATTTTCAGTTGGAATGTCGGTGTAATGTTCTTTAAAAAAACATGGTAGATAAAATATTCATCGTACGGAACCCTCTCCACGTGAGTTCAACTCGCACTTGACCGGTTTGTTTTTTTACAAAACGCTCTTGAATTTGCATAATTATGTTAAAACTAGGTATAAAAAAGGTATAGAGAAGAACTAAGTTTTTCTTCAAAAGCTCTAAATTTACATTAAAAAAAACGTAATTTTACACGATAGCTCTAGTATCCAGCAGTAATTAACAGAAATCAAAATGAGAAAGTTATGGATTTTGTTGAAACTACAACCAAATTTGTAACAAAAGGTTCGACAAAAAAGTATAATTATATTTTCGAAACCCTTGGGTAAAAATGGTTAACATTGAATCAAAATATTTTATTTCACATAAACCTACATGGGCACTTATGAAACGGCAGAAGCTAGGTGCACGGTTCCAATTGGTTATTTCCAATTGAGAAGAACCGGCAAGAAACTTACTGGTTACTCTTTCAAAAATAGTTGGCTTTTGCAATGTTTTCAAGTTACAATAGGTATAGTACGACAGCGTAGGCCTGTCAACAAGTACCAGGTACTTGATAATATAAAAATTCATCTACAGATCTAAGGTCTAAAAGGCCTACAAAGTCCTCACATTTACAAAATTAGAATCTATCAAAAGTAAATAATAAAATAAAATAAAAGAACTACTAAAACCAAGTGATATGATTGCCATTACAACCAGTAATAAAGAGGTGAAAAATTAGAATTGTCAGTAAAATGTCAAATAATAAAAGATTATGTCAAAGAAATATATAAATAATAAACATCGTAATTTGAGATCAATTAATAGACATTTAAGTAGTTATGCTGTTAATGAAGTGCCAGTGAAGCCACATGTGCAGAAGGAATTATTGCCAGACTTCCTTGTCTTCAATGTAATTATAACATAATAATATATTATAATTGTAATATGTTATAGTAAATTATCTGATATATCGAATCCTTAACGGTGGACCACTATTTACCCCACACCCTGTATAATCAAATGTTTCTGGTATTCTACTTACAACAATAATTATGCAAATAATTGTTTAGCCATTGAACTGTGAATAATTTTATAGGAGGGTGATTATGCAAATGCTTTTCAAATTGCTTGGTCAGTGGGTTGTCGTCTTAGGGGGTGGAGTTAAAGATAATGCATTAAGAATGTATCAGAAAAATGTTTAATGCTTTGTGTATTGTTTTTATGCACAAATAAGTTAGGTACTTATTTTTTTTAAATTTCCTTTTTCATTTTGCTAATATTTTCAAACAGGATCTAATAAAGAACTACTCACCCAACAAGTTGTCGCCCTCGATATTCACGGGTTCGGGCACTTTTAGGAAAACTAAAGAAGGTTCGTTTCTGGTGATCAGTGCCATGACATTGACATCCATTTTCGTCTTTATGTCTATTTACGTAATGACCCTGAAAACTACAGGAAGTGTAATGAAATACCTATTCAAAATTAAGATGTAAGAAATAAAAAAAAAGTTTTCTTAATTCACTGGAACCTTAATATATGAATAAAGTTTAATTTAAACTTACTTGAAAAATCCCTGATTCGAAAAGAGAACTTTACGACCACATTTAAAAATGCTTTTTGATAAAACCATCGTACTAAATAAATTTTTAATTACTATAACTTCTATGAAAGATAAATTTAATGCATTTTACAAGAATTCTTTTGATGTTTTTCGGCAAATATTTTTCTCCGTGTTCGACTTTTTGCGAATTTCATAACAGTCATGTCAACATTGCGTTGACACTGACAGCTAGCAGCACAGAATATTAATACCTTCCTGTATCAGCCTCACGTCACGGTATGTGTTGCACAGATTATGGTATGAAAGCTGCATCACTGACAATGTATTCAGTGTTGCCAACTTGACTAAAGCAAATGTCGCCAGACAGAAAGTCAAAAGTCGCCAGATGTCGCTAGATGCTTAAATATTAAATAATTTCTCATTTATTTCGTTTTTTTTTATGTATAATTTTTTTTATCATAAAAACTATGTAGTTTTTGTAACTATGTAGTCACTGTTATCAACAAACAAAAAATTTTAAGAAGCCATGGCGCGGGCGATACGAAGTGGAGGCACGGCCGGCTCACTATAGTTTTGACCAAGATGCAACCTGATACTGACCTGCAAGTTGCAAAAAACGCAAGAAAATTCGAATTTCGCGGGTGTCCTTTGCGGATCCATCTTAAGTAACGCGCTCACAAAGTCAGTTATGATAAAATCATATTGAATAAAATTATACTTTATAAATGATAGCCAAATTAGAAAAGTCGCTAGAAATGTCGCTAAATTATTTTTGTCGCTAAATCGAAATAAAATGTCGCTTTTCATGTCAAAATGTCGCTTAGTCTAGCGACAAAGTCGCTAAATTGGCAACACTGAATGTATTTTACAAGTACTTGTTTAATAGAGGTCAGTGAGCTGCATCACAACGCTATAAACAGATTTCAAACAGAATTTGATCTATAAAAAAACGACGGGTTGCACTCCGGGCACAGAGTACATTATAATATATGAGAATAGAGTAGTCAGTCGCTTCGGCAGTAAGGCGCCATCTATTAACAATTTTAGAAACTACAACCGGCTATGTATATACATATAGCTCCATCTCTCGTTTATATTCATATAAATGGTTCCTTCCTTTGCAGAAAACCATATTTATCTTGAATTCATCTACTCTTTCCTCTGAACTGATGTTTATGAAAATACAGGGAAATTATTATCAGTGCAGAGAAAACGTAGATGAAAACAGTAATTCAGGTTATAAGGGGACAAAAATAAAACTCATTTCACTCGTTCAATTTGTTATTCAACTAAGTCTTACATACTTCTGTAATAAAATCCACAATTAAGTATACAAGATGAAATTGAATACATGCGACAAATCGAAATGGGAGATTGTACTCATCATTATGAACAACTTTTACTATGGGACCAAACCTGATATCGTGAAAAAAAAAACAGCTGTTCCCTACATTTTGACGAGTTATGCGAACATAAATGTAGGGAACAGCTGTTTTTTTTTCACGATTTCAGGTTTGGTCCCATAGTAACAGTTGTTCATAATTATGAGTACAATCTCCCATTTCGATTTGTCGCATGTATTCAATTTCATCCTGTATATGAATACTATAAACTTACTACGTGCTGTAGTGCAATTTTTGTATTACGAACACAACATTTGAACGGAGATGCCACAGCGTCAAGTGATCGAACGCAAAATGGAAGTCCAAAGTAGTGCGCACGGGTCAAAACAATATAAGCAGAGATATCGGTTTACTTTGAGAGAGTAAAAGTTGTCGAAAAAGCCACGAAAATAACAGCAAAACAAACCTCGCAACAAACTAACAACTGTCACAGAGTCAGAGTGTCAAAATCGAATTTTATTCTATGTAGATGTTTACAAAACGGAACTTGCAAATTAAATTATTTTAAAGTTGTTTCCTACAAAAACAAATACTTTGTAAAGATAATTATAAATGAATAGATTATTTTATTGACTTTTGTCTATTAACAGTTTGCGTTACGGTATCGCTTTTGAAGAAAACAACTTTAACGTAAAGTTAACAATCGTAAACATTTGCCATAGAAAGAAATGAAAAATCAAAACTATATCTTAGTGTTGCTATAGAAAAATATATGTTTAATTGAACAAAGTGACACCTCTCGACGTTTTCCGAAACTAAACCTATTGTCCGGCCAACGTTGTTGGTTTTTTGTATGGACTGTTACAACCGTGAGTCCGGGAGTGCAGGCAGAAGTGAAAACTTGAATATTACCGTTGTGCATTTTTGATATTTAGGAATGGTTATGGAATAATTTTGCACGGATTGCTTCATCACTATAAAAATACTATTATGTGGTAGAATACAATATTTATTTATTGCGCTATAGTACACAAACATGACAATTTATATTACATTAAAAAGTTTATCTCTCAGAAAAATCTACTTCGCCGTGCCGTAGAAACAGAGGGGGTTACTTCCTCTCCTACGCAGCGCCGCGCCGGCTGTCTACTCTCTATTCGTCTTACAAATTTTCGATCAGTGTCCTGACGCGAGTATAAGGGGGCGCTGACCCACTAGTGGCGCCCTCATCGGTTATTTGGTTATTTCTTTTATTTTAGAATGAAAATGCAGAAAATAAGCACGTTAAGTTGTGCTTCTCAAGATTATACGTTAACATTATTATAAGAGGTAATTTCACATTGTTCAGTTAGATATTATAATCATAAAAACAGAAAATAGTGGCCACTATTATCCGTTTTTAGGATTATAATAAAATTAAGCAATATAAAACTACCTCTTATAATAATATTAACGTATAATCTTGAGAAGCACAACTTAATGTGCTTATTTTCTGCATTTTCATTCTAAAATAAAAGAAATAACCAAATAAACGATGAGGGCGCCACTGCGCGGTCGGCGTTTGGTCGATACCACTGACCTGTATTATACTTGATTAATAGAGGTCAGTGTTTTTTACCCATTACAAAAAAAGTGTACAACGCCGCTAAAAAAGTTTTCACGTCCGTGCCTTCTAATCAATCGATCAAATGTATGGACTGTCATTGGCTGTCATATTACGATTATAACAGCCATAGAGGAAAAAAATTTAGTATGAAAATAACAGCTGAGAACTGTCAACAATTCGGAAAGTTCGTGAACGCGCTCACAGTGCTTACTCAATGTCGATATTACATCAGTATTTCTTTGTTTAAACACCACATTTCTGCTTCAGTTCTTCTTCTTTGGTTAGGTGGCGACTGTCAGCCAGAAGCACAATTTCGAAAATGCCACGTTAGTTTAATGTATAGATATGATGTAACTCAAAACAAAACACACTGACATATCCTCATCCTCACACACACACACTGTCATTTTTGACAGCGCTCACGGTGATATTATTACAAGGCATGGTCGGCGTTATCGCAAGATGGCGCATGTCATGACGTCATCTATGACGATTCATGGGACATCGTTATCGCGCTCACGCTAACGCTAGCTCGGTACGAGTTTAAGCGCGCTCAAAACGATTATATTAGCAATTCGAAACGCACCCATTACTGTTTGACGTCTGTCAGTGTCATCACTGTCAAACTGTCAAAGTGTCAACTGTATGTATTCTGCACAGAGTACTGTAACCTCCAGTTTCGTTCGTGAACACGTGTGGTTACTTCTAAATCGTGCATCAGTGCATGGTGATCTAGTTAGAAATCAATAGTTTATGGACAATTAATAGGATTTGTGGAGAAAGACTGCTAATAGAACCAAGCATTGTTACAACTATTTACATAGCTTAATAATTTATCATGGGGCGTAAGGCAAAATTCGATGAAACTAAAAAAGTGAAAAAAGGCCCCGGCAGAAAATCTCGCAAGCAGCCTGATCCCGTGTTTAAAAAAGAACTGTGTAAGTAAATGACCAGAAATATTAATAAATATCTGTTTCGACTAGCCCCCTAACTAGGAGCATAGAAATTACATCTTTAATTGTTTTTTTTTCGGTACCAAGACGAACCTCACGGAATGCCTATAGTTTAAAATATAATAAGTATTATATTTAATTAACTTTTTTCAAGAATGATATTCAAGTTAAATGGATTATCAATTACGAAATGAATGATTTAATTATCATCATTCTCCTGCCTCTATCCTAATTAATTTGAGGTTGGCACATGTCTTTTTCTTCCATAGTTAAATTAAATTATTATATTAAGTATGCTCATGAAATGAAATGAAATCGTTTATTAACTTGTTGTTTATAATTTGTTTACTTACTTATGTTGTTAGGGCTACTTATAACGGTTTGTGAAAACTTCACTTGGACATTTCATTTGCCGTTTAGTATACATAAGTCAATGGGCGTGGAATTGTGAATAACAACAGAACATGAAAAATTATTTTGTAAGCCCTTTGTTTGTGGCACTTGTTACACCTAATATGTTGTAAGTGCATGGAGAATATGTACCTACAACCTGCAAGAGTTAACTTAATACCTGAGCGGTTACCGCTCCTGCCATCGACACCTCAGAACTGCCCGCTTTCGTCGTCCAATCAAAGTCTCCAGTTAACTCTTGCGGGTTTTACTATCAACTGATACTCATTGTTACACCATATGCTTTTATTGCAGTAGAAGATGACACAGCAGACAAGAAGCTTACTCATAGGCAGAAGCAAAGAGCAGCTAAAAGAGCAAAGAAGAAGGCAGAACTAGTGGAAAAGAAGAAAGCATTAAAACAAGCAAAGAAAAATGTAGCTAAACAGACAGAGGTGGCAGTAGAGGAGGATGCTGAGAACAGCTCTGATGAAGAAACTGGCCCCGGTAAACATTTACTTCAGATTTTTGTAAACAGCAGCTATTTTTAGGAATTCTTTAGATCCAAACTACTTCTCTACCCTTCTCAGAATATGTGTGTGTTTTGCCATAAATATACAATATCACCCATGCTTTTTTCTTTATAAAAACAACCATGCCATCAAAATGGCTCCGAAGTTTTTAAATTATTGTTGGCGCAAAGTTTGTCCTGTCTAAATACTGACAAAAAAGCAGTAATGATCCATCATAAATTAGCTGTTACAACTTGATAGGTTGAAACTAAAATCTTTTTATTTACAACAGGTTACACTGATGACAATAAGGAATGGTTGAAACCTAAACAGAAAAACAAAAAGGAACAGAAAAGCAAAGCTAAAAAGGTTGATTCAGAATCTGAAGAAGGTGACAACAGTGGCAATGAAGATGAGGTGAAAGATGATGGGTCAGAAATGGAAGAAGATTCTGACGATGAAAGTGCAGGAAAGAAGAAAGCTGGAGGAGAAAAGTATAAGGTAAGCATAGCATAATTATGATTATTTACAGTTTTTTCAGAAAACCATATTCTTGTTGTTAATTCTCGACCTTATTGTTCTATTACTGTAAATCTAACTACTATAATGAAATTAATTAAACATACTTAAGAGTCCTATTACATTTTTTACGCAAATTCATAATTTTTGACGCTGTAATTTTCAGCAGCAGTAACATATTTAAATTTTTTGATTATGAATAACGATAGTACAATTCTCTTTCTTGTAAGTTGGAATTACACATTTTAATTTTTCTTTTCGTGTAATTTACTATAAATATTTTACGAACTCCGTTTGCAAGAAAAACCGTCGGCGATGGAACTTTGACGCTCAAATTCACATTGTTACATTCAATTCTTATAAAAGCTAAAATTACTAAGAAATAAGTTGAATGTTTTACTTGTTTATTGGAGTTCTAGAATTTCTTTAAATTCCTTGAGTTTTCACTAAAAAAATCGAAAAGAAAGCCTAATTTAAGCCATAAATGTCTTGATTCAGCGTCCATTATATCCCAAATAAACACAATTTTATCAAATAAACTAATCTGATATAAAACTTCGATCTATAATGAATACGTTTTATTAGTTTTCGTTTGTCAATATTATAAGAAAAAATTACAATAAATAAAATTAAAGTACTATATATTCTACGTCGATTCAGCGCGCTCCTCAGTCTCGCGCGAGCGCTTGTCGAGGTAGGACCTGTACATGAAATTTTCGCGCGCAATCGTCCGGAGATCGCTATTATTATCGACTCGTGTACGCCGATCGAAATAATTTGATCCAATAAGATTTTTTTTACATCATAATATTAAATGTATTATTTTTTAACAGACTTCTAAAAAGGAGGAGGTTCTTAATTCGGATGTTTATATATTATTATTTTTTTAAATGTATGTTCGGGCATAACTCCGTTATATTTAGACGGATTTGCATGATATTTTTTTTTGTTCGAAAAAGTGTATTCCGAAATAGTCCCATTTAAATTTTGTACAGATCTGATCATGAGTTTCGTAGACAGACAAGGTAACTCTTCAATAAATTCCAGCAAATCAACCGCGATTCCTGCTATCGCATATGTATTCATTGTTTACGCAATCACACAACATAACATCACGCCTGTACCCTTTAAAGGGGTAGGCAGATGTGTTCAATAGCTTCCTGTCACTGATATTTATATAGCAAGTAGTGTTATATGAATTTGTGTGGGGTAGATAGGTACAACTAAAAAGTAAAACATATTTTTTTTTCTTTATCTGTTTTTTTTTATTTTTGTAAAAAAGTTTTAGTACGAGTGCGTCTTAAAGGTAATCAATATTAGTACATACGTACATATTAGACTTTAATTTTTATCTTTTATTTATGGTAGGTAAGGGTCGGAAAACACCACCATACGCCTGCATAAAAAAAGGACAGCATTACAAGTTAAAATGTCACTAAAAAGGTAGATGCAAACACGATGTTATTAATTTAAACCGTATTACAGAACAAACCAAACCACAAATAAACCTTAAGTTCCTACCTAAAATATACATTTTATACTAAAACAAACATAAATCAGTATTTTCTTTTCCAGGACACATAACCATAATAATTCTGAAACATCTACAGAAAGTAAAAATATGATAGTAGAACCAACAGTGAAAGAATCGTCTACTCTAGATCAGCTAAAGTAGGTACCTAGCTACCCGTATATTACCTAGCCGGGCCCACTCTATGCTCAAGGTCAAAAATATCGTAATTTATTTTCGTAATAGAAAAGATTTTCGTAAAAAAAGGTTTTGTTTTAATGATATTTGTAATTATTTAGTAACGCTATAAAAAATTACAAAAGAAGTAGTTATAAGAAATGCCTACTGGATACCTACCACGAGCTCTTAACGCGATCCACTTTAGGACCTAAACTGAACTGTTCTTCTAATTCGTACCATGATGTCAGTTTAACGATTCAATTTAGGCCATGCCATCTGGATGCCTACCACGAGCTAGCTCATTAGCGAGCTCATTCACTTTCAACGATCCAAATGCCGCTGAGCGTATTGGTTGTCATGGTACGACTGTGAGCGATGCTGTTTAAGAACCTAAACTGAAATGTCTTGCATTTGAATCGTTTTTAAATAGATCATGGTAGGCCTCCTGTTCTACGTTCTGATTGTGAACATTTTGTGTAGGTATATTTTTATATTTTCTAAACATGACTATAAAGGAGTGTGTCTTCTGTATTCTATGTCGGGATTATGTGACGTAATTCATGAAGATGTTAATAATTACTAGTTGATTAATGCATTCGATTTATGACCAGTAACTACTTACGTAGTTTTTTTTTGAATCAAGAGGCTTCTACAGCATCAGAAAAATTTATGCTTTCCAGTTCTGTTCTGTTCAAAGGAAAAAAAAACACGTTAAATGCCATTACGAGAGATCTTTTTGTATTTTTTTTTCTCAAACTTTATAATTAGGTACATTTTTAATTTGTGGACTCTTTTTGAGTGTTTTGATTTATACTCACCCCTGATTACCTGTCTAGTAGTGTTCAGTTCAGACTCTGGATTAATAAAAAAAACTATCATCCTACTCAGACTGGTATCAAAATTGTTTCGCGGACTATAGTTGTACTCCCAACGCACACTAACGTAACTTCGTGTATTGCAAACGAACACAAGCGCGCGTTCGCGCTAAGCGAACATTTACGATTTGTAATAGGACTCTTAAGTATTTAAAAATGTGGTGAGTTTATGAATGTATGTAAGTATATTAAATTTATTTTTCGTCTCATGGAGGCAGAAGCTACAGAATGCTACGATCCTTACAAGTATGTAAGGATCGTAGCAGTAGACATACTTCATTCAGGCAAAAGGAGTACCTTTTGCCTCGTTTATTTAATTTATTTATTTATATTTACAAGTAACAAAGGACTCCAACATGTTAGTAACAATATTTCTTAACAACTACGTTAGTAAACTTAACCTAACACTGCAATATACTTAGTTCATGCGAATCCCTGCTACAAGCTCGACATCGATGTGGAAAGTTATGTTTATGTTCATACATCTGGTCATACACACATGCTGGTTGTGAGTACACATCACCAATAAGGTCACTATTTATGTCCTTCTTTGGGGTCCCTTACCGGTGTTTCCCTGCCTTATTGTGGCATTTCCATTCATCCTATCAACATGACCAAACCATCTAAGCATACTCATCTTAGCTTTGTCACTAAAACTTATTTTAAACCGCACTGGCTACAATGCGGTTATCACATCATCATCATTTCTCACACTATAAAAAAAAGAAAATTAAAATAACTACTATTCTGGATTTAATATGAAAATTACTTTCAGGTTGGTACTCTGGACGATTTATTTAAAGATTCAGACAATGAAAATGGTGATGCAACATCAGAAGATGAAGATTTAGCTAGTGGTGGCAAATTAGAATATGATTCTGACTCCAGTGGAGGAGGTAAAGACAGCGACGATGATGACGATGACGACGATGATATGTTGCCCATAGAGAAGGCAAATATAAAATTAAAGAAAAAACAGAAAGTAGACAAAAAGCTAGCTGAAGAAGAGATGCAACTGAATATTGCCAAACAAGATGTATTTGCATTCCCATCTGAAGAGGAACTAAACAATCCAGCAAGTCTCCAAGATGTTCTTCAAAGAATCAAAGATGTTGTTATAGTATTAGGAGATTTCAGTCGCTTGAAGGAAGATGGTAGATCCCGTTGTGAATATACCGATCTGCTTCTAAAAGATCTTTGTACTTATTACAGTTACAATGAATTTCTTATGGAAGTACTTCTGCAAATATTTCCTGTGCAAGAGTTGGTCGAATTTCTGGAAGCAAGTGAAGTTGCGCGACCCGTTACTATTAGAACGAATAGCCTTAAAACCAGACGGCGAGATTTAGCCCAAGCTCTTATTAACAGAGGAGTGAATTTAGACCCTGTGGGTAAATGGAGTAAAGTAGGTCTTGTAGTGTATAGCTCTACTGTACCAATTGGTGCAACTCCGGAATACTTAGCAGGGCACTATATCTTACAAGGTGCCTCAAGTTTCTTGCCAGTAATGGCTTTAGCACCACAAGAGAATGAGAGGATATTGGACATGTGTGCAGCACCAGGTGGCAAGGCATCACATATCGCAGCCATCATGAAGAACACGGGTACATTATTTGCTAATGACGCTAATAAAGAAAGGACAAAAGCTGTAGTTGGTAACTTCCACAGGTTGGGTGTAGTGAATGCTGTTATTTGTAACCATGATGGTAGAGAGTTCCCTGACGTAATGAAAGGTTTTGATAGGGTGTTACTGGATGCTCCTTGTACTGGTACAGGAGTCATTGCTAAAGATCCCAGTGTTAAGACTACTAAAGATCAGAAAGATATTCAGAGGTGTTTTAACATCCAGAGACAACTTCTACTTGCTGCCATTGACTGTTGTAGTGCAAAGTCCAGCTCTGGTGGCTACATTGTGTACTCAACTTGTTCAATTCTGCCTGAAGAAAACGAATGGGTAGTCAACTATGCATTGAAGCGCAGGAATGTGAAGTTAGTGCCTACAGGTCTTGACTTTGGCACTGAAGGTTTTGTGAAGTACAGGCACCATCGATTCCACCCGTCATTGAAACTGACCAGAAGGTTTTACCCTCACACACATAATATGGATGGCTTTTTTGTGGCAAAGTTCAAGAAGTTTTCTAATGTTATTGTAAGTATACATGTAATGTTTCATAAATTTTATGTTGGAATAGCTGTATACTAAAAATTATATTTATTTAATGTTTTAGCCGGAACCATTTAAGGATGAAGATGATGAAGAAGTTGATCCTAATCAAGAAGAGCCTAAAGAAAATGGAGATAGCCAGTCAGAAGAAGAAAAGGCAGAGACACAAAATAAGAAGCAGTCACCTATAAAACGATCAGCTCCGTCGGACAGTGCTCAGCCACAGAAAAAGAAAGCCAAGCCTAATGCGCAGACAAAGTAAGCTTAAAGAGGTCTAACGTAAATGTTATGAGTAAAGTTTTGATACTTTGTGTTCAAGCTATTTTAGTTCTTATAAATAACTAACTGCGCCCCGCGGTTTTACCCGCGTAAGTTTCGATTTAGGGGTATGAAAAATAGATAGTAGCCGATTCTCGGACCTGCTGAATATGCATATAAAATTTCATAAAAATCGGTCAAGCCGTTTCGGAGGAGTATGGTAACTAACATTGTGACACGAGAATTTTATATATTAGAAGATAATCATCAACTGGATACCACTCTAGGCTCTGCTATTATCTGAATTGAGTTCGTCTAAATATTGCCCTATTATTTAAAGCGACGACGCCGATCGCACCAATAATAGTGGCCAATATTTTCCGTTTTATGGATTATAATAAAACTAAACAATGTAAAACTATCGTTTGTAATAATATTAACGGATAATCTTGTGGATCACAACTTAACGTGCTTATTTTCTGCATTTTCATTCTAAAAAAAATAACCAAACAAACGATGAGGGCGCCACTGCGCGGTCGGCGTCGTCTTCAGAACACTAATACCCTAGGCGGGGGTTATACTGTACTGCAGTATTATCTATTAGCATATTGTTTATTTCCTTTTCAGACCTGCAAGTCAACCACAAGTTGCTAACACCGCCCAGCCCACCGAAAATAACAAAAAGAAAAAGAAAAACCGCAATAACAAAAACAAGCAAAATGTAGAAAACTCTAATAATGAAAAGGCACCAAACAACAGCACTACTGAAAAAACAGTAACTCCTACTACTCCCCAAACTCCGGGTAGTAAGGAAAATAAAAATAACAAAAATGCCAAGGGATTAAATAGCAGCAATACTAAACAGTCAGATAATCGTACTCCTCAAAGTCCAGGTAGGAAGAAAAACAAAAATAATAAAAATGTCATGGCTATTGTAACAAGCAGCAGCACTACTGAACAGTCGGGTAATCTTACTACTCCACAAAGTCCGGGTAGTAAGAAAAACAAAAATAATAAAAATGCTGCGAATGCCCCTGAAAATGTAAAGAATGACAACAGCAGTCCTAAATCAGCTCAAAGTAAAGCAGACGCGGTACAAACAGATCAAAGTCCGAATAAAAAGAAAAGGAAGAATAAAAAAAACAAAGGCAACCAACAAGGTGCAAATCCACAGATACAGGCCGTAAGCAAAAATGAAGACAAAATCACAGAACAAGTTGCAGTTGCAGCTTCAAAGAAATTAAAAAACAAACTTAATAAAAAGAAGAAGCAAATAGGTCAAATAAATCCTAACAAAGATAAAATGCCTGCGAAAGGTCAAGCAGCTGGTAAAAAATTTAAGAATAAGTGAAATTTTATTGATATAAAATAATTTTATTTTGATAATAAAAGAGAGAATTGATCCATAATTATGTCTTGATTGACCCTATCGCTTGGTGTCCTAAAATGCAGAATGTTATTTTTCTGCATTTGAGTTAGTCCGATTCCCGGCTCAGACAACAGACTATGTATGAATATTGATATTAAAAAATTGCAATAAGTGTTATCTCAGCACTACTATCTTCTGTTTTGTTTGGGGTGCTGCAGCTGAGGTAGCGTCCGTGTTTGCATGGGCTGTGGTTACACGCTTATCCATTTCTTAAAGTTTTGGTTTCCTAGGAAAACGGGTCGTTATAATTAAAACGGCCGTCATTAAAATCTGTAATTTTCACCAAGATGTCAAGAAACGCTGTGTTTTTTTGGATAGCCGTTAATGTGACCGTTCACCGTTTTCTTAGGAAACTAATGCTGTAGACCGGCAGCAAATAGTTGCCGGAAGAATAGCAGCTATCGTCTCACAAGAGCACTGGCAGCTGTGATGCAGTTCGCCAGGTGCACGTGTGGGTGATATCACTCAGCTAAAATCCTGATTTTAGCTACATTTTGTACATTTTGGGTTTTTCAATCTAAAGGTGCTCACAGAAAGACGCGGGTTCCCGGTAAAGACAAGTCAGTACCGATCGGTGAGGGTGAAATAGTCCCACATTAACTTATGCACTCACACATAAAGAAACATGTACCTAACCGTTTCCTTCCGAATCCGAAGATCAACCTGCAGAAATCTGTACCGGAAATCGGGCCCGAAAACTCGCTTCTTTATGCAGGCAACTGAAGGGTGCCAACGGGAACCTATTCTTAGCTACCTACATTCCGTACCCTACATTCTCATAATATCACGCTTAGGTATATTCTCCGAAGGGTTGGACAGGGGTGCGTAGCACACCCAGTTTCGCCAGTTATGTTTAAGCACAGGCTTATGGCAGGTATCAAACGTCTACGCCTACGGTGGCCGGGAGTAGTCACGCGGCTCCCGACGCCCGGGGCGTCTCCCGCGGCGGCTGGAACGTGAGGCTCTTGAGGCTCTCTCTCGCCCATCCCGCCACCTCCTTCGCTAGCATGACTGCTTCGCAGAAGGTGACTGCCTCCCACTCCCTCTCGCTCCGGACCATGGTTTGACCCAGGGCCGGACGCGAGAGGTCGCCGCCGCTGCCGATCGCCTCAACGAGGACACGGCGGTGCTCCGCCAAAGTGGGGCAGACCTCCACCGTATGCTCCACCGTGTCCTCTGGGCGATCCTCGCAGTGGTGACACCCGGGCGTTTCCTCCCGCCTGATGATGTGCAGGAACCTCCCGAAACATCCGTGTCCGGTGAGGACCTGCATCAGGCGGTAGGTGAGGACGCCGCCGCCGTGACGCCTCTCTAGCCACTCCTCAAAGAAGGGCCTTACCACCCCTATCGTGACGTGCCCTGCGCTGGGTTGCGACAGTCGCGCTTTCCATGCCGCCATGAGATCGCGCCGGAGGTCCGTCCGCTCCGCAGCGATTTGCCGCGGAAGTGGGTTTTCCCCCCGGGGTAGTGCCTCCGCGCGCCACTCATACAGGCGCGCGAGGACTAGGTATCGCCTCCAGATCCCATGGTGGCAGTCCGGCAAGGAGGCTTGCCGCCTCGCCCAAGATCGTGCGGTATCCCCTTATAAGCCTTATGGCTACCACCTTTTGGGGCGCGTTCAAATAGTGGGCGACTCGTCGCCGCAGTGAACGCGCCCATACCGGGGCCCCATATAGGGCCATGGACCGCACAAGTACTCTGTGGACCGCACGACCCCCGCGTAAAGCCTCCGGTAGGAGGCGTTTGGCCCCCTCAAGTTGGGCAAGAGCCGCTTGAAGGCGGCTCCGGCCCGTTCCAGTTTGGGGGCCAAACGTCGGAATACTTTGGACCCTTACATAACAAGTTTAAGAAAACCTTTCAATAAAAAGTCTATGGAACTTATACATACAGAATAATACACAGCTAGTAGAATAATACACTTGTAAAACGTTTTTTTTTTCTTACTTTATTTAATTAATAAGAGTTAGTTTGTATTAATTATAACATTTTAGGGCACATTGTTTCGTTCGTTCATTATTTTAGTCGTAAATTTCGGATCATCTTTCAATATTTTATATTTTGTATTTTTTATGACTATTAAATATATATTATATTTATATCCATAAACTGTATCTTATTTTAAAGTATATTTATTCTAAATTATCTAAAAAATAATCTGCTGTTTATCTGTAAAACATGGAAGTTATGGATTTTTATGACCCGAAACCGACTCAATCTCCACATAGTGGTCTCATTCCGGTTTCAGCTAAGTAGATTATAAGAATCATTGGGCGACACTTTTCTACGTAACACTCGGTACATTTTTGTCAAATCCTTAAAAGCTTGTTAAGCTTAGGTCTGTTTCAAATTGGTAGTTGATACAGTTTATATCTTCAGAAGTTTCATCTGCATAAGAGAGGTTTACTGAATTATTTTTGGTCGTGTTGATTAGTTGGCTTAGTTCAAATCTTTCTTGCTCATCTTTAACATGTTTCTGATGTGCTTTAATATTATCACTATATTTTGTCAAGAGATCTGCCAAGTATGCTATAGGATCAGTAGGTAGGTGTACAACTACTTCAGCTATGCACTTCTTTAAAGCGTCGCCGACCTCTTTTTTAAGATATTTGTTTTCTTCCATAGTAATCGGTTCGCTTGAACATGGTGCATAATAGAAAGGCTGCTCATGAATTCTTACTAAATTATCTAAGCCATCGTGTTCGTATTCGTCGTTTGAATCTTCATCGCGATATATATGACATCCTTCTGCGTTAACATAATATCGACCGAGACGATCATAAAAATATACAACGCCGTCTTTTTCTTCCCGAACTTTTACAAGAAGTCCGCTTTTATCTAACATATATTCATTAGCTCCATCATGATTTTTATACACCCGCTGTCTGCTATCATTTAAATAATATCTTCCGCAAGAGTCATAAAAATAAATATGTTTTTCGTCGTCACTCAGAGGGACTAGCTTATTACGATCATTTAATTGATATAATATGTCATCTCCTGTTGTGTAAATTTTTCTCCCAAATGTATCTACGGTGTATTTTCCTATCTCGTCAGTCTTTTGTTGTTGTTTTAAGTTTTCAGCGCTTAATATATCTATAATCGATTCATGATCATATCCTTTTTCCGTCAATGCTTTTTTCCATAGCAGCATTAACTTTTCCACGAGACGACAACGATCTTGATGAGGCAGCAAATGATTGAAGATCATCAAAGTTATAGGTCTATGTGCATCTAAGTTTTCATCCGAGTCTTGTTCCCAAGAGTCATTTCTAAGCTTATTCATTGACATTCTAATATTTTCGAGCGATTGCAATCGATCTTCTAAAAACATGGATTTATGCTTCAGAGCCATCAATGCATGAGACTTTTCAGCACGTAATCGATTTATACGAATCTCTACAGCTCTAATTTTTTCAGTAATTTTAGCTATTTCTAGTTCGTTGACATCGTGCAGTCGGGCCGAAGAACTCATCAAATTACTTACATGGCTTACTTCGGCTAAACTCTGAGCTTCTGGAGCAGTATCCTGGGCAACTTCGTTAACAATTTGTTTTAACGTCTTTGCAAGATTACTTGGTGCAAGAGGGACTTTAAAGTCCAGTACATTACATAATTCTATTGCTAAACTATCCTCTAGTCTGTCCATCCAGTGTAAAAGTTCTTCTATTTCATCATGAATCCTAGTAAGGTATTCTGTTTGATCCGCCTGTGAACGGATATATTGTAGTTTCTCAAACAGAGCATTATTAACTGTATGTTGCATTTCTTTTATGATTGTAAGATTTTCTTGCATTAACCGTTTTTCCTCTTCCGTCATAGTAGAATGCATTTTGTCAATATACTCTAGAATGTGGTTATATCTCAGTTGGGTACAATTCATGGTATAATCGAGTGCATTAAGGATAACCTCACGCGGAGTGTTCTTGATCCTTTTAGAAAACGTTTCTACATCTAGAACCGCTTCCAACCATTCATTATGGAACGAATTAACGATTTCTGCAAATTTCTCGGGTGGTTCTTGTTTCAGTAAAGCATCGTGGATATTTTTCATGGTCGTGAAAGTGTTATCGGCATAATCTTTTCGTGTAAAAAATATCACGGGACTTGTGAACGAAATTTGAATTTCTTTAACAACGATAAATAAAAAAGCCACCCCCTCGCGTTCATTCATTGTATTTATGGAAATTTATAGTAATTTATTATTGTATGATTATCTAAAAAAATAAAATTTTACGAAAATAAGAAACATAAATAAGGAAAATTGTACATTTGGTAATATTATCTATGGGAAAACCATAGATAATATTACCAAATGTACAAGGGAAAACGTCATTAGGTATGTCAAACCTGCCGACAGGTTTTGATCTGTCAGCACCTTAAACACACCTTGGTTTGCCAAGGAGTTTTTAAAGTAACTACTTACAGTTTATTCCATGGGTCAAAAACCCACTAAACCACCGGCTGAACTCGTCAAACCACAGTATTTTTACCCCAGTTTTGGCATCACTGTCAAAATCATGGTGATATTTAGTCTCGTTATGATAAGATTGTATATTGTATTTAATCGTACACCTTCCAAAGGACCGGGGCTCAATAGTCCCGAGATAGGAAAAAAAAAAAAATACCGCCGGATATTATGCCGGAAGAGTTTACTTTGCCGGAACAGGTCCAAAAGAGATACAGAAGCCCGCAGGGCAGCATGTGGCGAGCTGTTGGGCAGTAGCAATCCCACGGACCCTATCTCCCGGGAGGAGTCTTGTTCCTCACCTCTGGCTTGCCTTTATTGGCCGGCTGGAGTGAACAATGACGAGGAACAGAGCTCCCACCTCATTCTTGCCTTTGTTGGCCGGCTTGAGTGGAGATTCACAAGAGCAAACGTGCTCGGAGGAAGGAAGTATTCCAGTAAGATGCTGGTAGGGATCTTGACAGTACTTCCGGGATTGTCCTGATAGCCGCGGAATACCTCTCCACTCCTCATAAGCACCTCAGGACATGTTGCCCCGTTGTCGTTACGTCACTATGTGCTAGCCGTTTCCGGGGGCCCATTATTGAGTGTGCAAGTCACCCCCTGGCATTTTATCCGTGTATATTATAAAACATTGATTAGGCAGGGTTCTTGGTAACCAGTCCACTTTAGCCACCCAAACCCATAGTCTAACTTTTTATTTTTCCATATCCTGCAACAGTCCTTTTTTTTTTTTTTTTTTTTTGTCGCTGAGAAATGACATTACGCATCTCCGCTCGTCGGGGGACGAGACGGAGTATGTGGGACTCCCTGCCAGAGTGGCAGTATACCCACTAAAACTCAGCGGTGTTCCCTCGTCGCCGTGATGGGAGGGTCATGGGAAACCGGCTCAGCCTTTACTTCCACGACCCTCCCGGCGCATGCCCGCCTAGCTGGCGGGCCCCGCGTGCCCCCCGAGCGGGAGCTGGGGGGCGACGGGAATGGCCGAGAACACCTGGCCATTCCCGTCCGACACTGGTGGAGGCGCGTGCGATGCAAGCGAGGGTGCCCCTCATACTGACGTTGAAGATGACCGTCATACTGACGTCTTCTCCGACCCCTCCTCCGCCTTCGGAGCGGCGCCGCGAGAGGGTCTTCCTCCCGCGCGCGCTCCGCCGCCTCCTTCTCGGACATGACGTGTTCGCAGAAGGAGGCGACTGCCGCCCAGGAACCCTCGTCCCTCAGCATGGCGTTGACCACGCCGGGGAGCGAGAGGTCCGTTCCGATCGCTGCCGTGAGACTGCGGCGCGGCTCGGACCACGACGGGCACACCGCGAGAGTGTGCTGCGCTGTGTCCTCCGCCGCGCCACAGCCGTGACACGACGGCGTCTCCTCCCGTCCGATCCGGTGCAGGTACGATCCGAAACAGCCGTGCCCGGACAGCACCTGCACCAGACGGAACGAGAGGAACCCGTGCCGCCGCTCGAGCCAGTCCCGCAGGACCGGCCCGAGCGCGTCGAGGGTTCGGCGGCCGAAGGCTGCGGTGGCGAGGTCCGCCGTCCAATGGACGACGATGGCGTCCCTCGCCTCCCGCCGGACGGCCTCCCGCTCTTCCGGGGCGGGGCGTTCTCCTCTCGCCCTCCGCCCCGCCGTCCATTCGTGCACTCTGGCGAGCACCCACGCCTCGAGATCCCAAGACGGGGTGCCGGCCAGAGCGCACGCCGCTGCACAGCCGACCGTGCGGTAGGCCCGCGCAACCCGCTGAGCAATGGCCCTCTGGGGCGCCCGCAACGCGGCGGCGTTCTCCCTCCGTCGGAGGGAGTCCTCCCAGATGGGGGCCCCGTACAGGACCATGCTCTTCAGGATGCCGGCGTACAGTTGCCGGCATCGTGCGCTAGGCCCCCCCAGATTGGGGAGCAGCCACGACAGCGCCCCCGCTGTCTTCAGCAAGCGCGCCGACAGCCCGCTAAAATGCGGGCCGAAGCGCCACCTGCTGTCGATCACGAGGCCCAGATATTTCATCTGGGCCTTGATCTCGATCCTGACGCCCTCCACGAAGATGTGGGCGTCAGGCGGGGGGCGCTGCCGAGGCCCGTGGAACCACACGGCCTCGGTCTTGTGCAGCGCCACCTTCAGACCTAGGCGGCGGATCCTCGCTGCGACCAAGGATCCGCCCGCCGAGGCCAGGTTGGCCGCCTCCCTGAAACTCTCCCCCCGGGCGGTGAGGAGAGTGTCGTCCGCGTAACAGATGACACTCGTGCCTCGGAGGAGAGTTCCCCGCAAGAGCCAGTCGAAGCCGACGTTCCAGAGGAGAGGTCTTAAGACTGACCCCTGCGGAACGCCGGCCTCGGCGGGATATCGCCGGACCTGGCCAGTTCTGTCCACCAGGAGGATCGCCCGGTCCTCCAGGTAGCTGGCCAGCAGACTGCGCAGGTATCGAGGCACTCCGTGGAACCGGAGCGCCTCTAGGATGGTGGAGTGGGGAACAGAGTTGAAGGCGTTGGCAATGTCGAATGACACCGCCAACACTCCGTCCCCCGCCTCCATCGCCCCCTGCACCTGGCCCTTGAGGCAGGCCAGCGCGTCCACCGTCGAACGCTCAGCCCGAAAGCCGAACTGAGCGTCCGACAAGTCCGGCCCGACATCCCGCAGATGGCTCTTGACTCGAGCAGCTATTATCCCCTCGAACATTTTCCCGACCTCACCGAGGAGAACGATGGGCCGGTATGCCGAGGGGGAGTCTGCTGGGCGGCCTTCCTTGCGGAGGAGGCACAGCTGCCCCTCCTTCCACGGTTTCGGGAACCTCCCAGACGCAAGGCATGCGCTGAACAGGTCCCGAAACCGCACCTGCAACAGTCCTACACCAACCGGGGGTTGTCCTTGGGTGCACTTGCATAGTGCATACAGGGATAATAGTCCGTTGGTGCCTCATTTCATTAAAAACGTCTAACGGGCCTCTGCGAGTTGGCTTCGGCCCTCGTACGCCTTCCAAAGGACAGGGACCCCATGGTCCCGAGTGTGTTAAAGCATAAAAAATAATAATAAACCATTTATTTCCAGGTAACAAAGACCCGTACCTAGTCCTCCAGACCGTATTTTGGCCATGTCCGTCAATCTCAACGGAAAGTAATGGCCGTCGCGCGGGAGATTATTGTGCACAAGTATGTGCGCAGACCGATGGGACGGCAATCCGACACGACCGGCAGGACAAACGGCGGTTATAAGATTGTACTATGAAGTACCTACACACAGCTTCGTTCGTGCGAAGTTTCTCTAGTTCAAATTCGACATAGCTGAACATCTTTTTGTATTAAAAAAAAAACATTTTTTAATAAGTGTTTCGACCACCATCAATACTTACAGAAGAATATCTAGTTAGCACGGAGGTTTGAAGATCGCTTGAAAATTATTGGAGATTCTATTCCCAGAAACGTAGTTTTTTTTTTGATATTACAAACTTACCTAATATTTGGCAATGCATGGTTTTCTTTCCTACTTTATTTTGCAATATTTATTACAAAAAATTCACAAAAAATAAAAGAGTTATAATACCAAGGTACGCGGTCACAATGTACGGAAGAATATATATTTTTTCTTAAATAAAATACTAAAAATTTCAACGCAGGTGGGTTCAGAGTCATGGTTACAGTTTGCGCGTCAATGTCCCTACCACCCTGTAATAGCTTTTAATCCGTAGAACAACATAACGCATCCAACGACACCTCTTTTATCAAAACACGACCAGATTTTTAGAAGTTGTAAGAGAACAGATGAACATACATACCTACATAGGCTGTTAAAGTAATAACCCTCATTTGACTTTGCTGTTGTCGGGTAAGAACGCATCACAAAAAAGTGATGACTTTTAAAAAGTGATGCCTAAGATTGACTTGCTTGGAATTTGTATGTACTGTCTACAAAAGAGATAAGTACCTATGCAGGATCGTCGGATATAGTTGAAGTTTAGTAAGAAATCGCTGAATGTTCTAGAATAAAATGTAATTTTATTAATAGAAAACAATCATCTCTTTTATCAAATTACATTTCAGTCGACAATATATATCGGTTCCTTACTAAACTTCAACTATATCCGACGATCCTGCATACTTATCTCTTTTGTTAACTGTACATTGAGGTATACTTGCTATAAGAGAGTAGGGTAACTCCTCTGGACGGCCCTATTATATCGTTCAGGTACATCATAATCCTGAAGGTTGCATGTGTAACATGACGGGGAGGAAAGCAGGCACAGCCAATCAGTGCAGTTCCATTGTCGACGCAGTCTCGAGTCCTGGGACAAGATTTTGGAGACTTGACACGGTCTTTTAATTCCCGGGAATATCGAGACCTAAGTAGTTTATAACGGTAGGTAAGGTGCATGCAATGAAAACTCCCAGACAGAAGAGAACTATTGTACACATGGTTACACATCAAGCTATACATGACCAGTATAAGCTGAGTTCTGATTATACGAAAAACCTATACAATGCGAGGTCAGCTAAAACTGGAAAATATAGCTTGATGTGTAGCCATGTGTACCTACCTACATGACTAAACGGGTAGATACAGCTATTTTTATCTTATTTCCGGAACTCACGAATACAGAAGGATGCCCTCTAGTTCTCATGTGTATTTAAGTAGGTAGCCTGTTGGTAGTGGCCTAGACGATAAACGTATGATTTTTTGTTCGGGAAAGTGATCGGTGAACTTGAGGACTTAGGGCGATAGCTAAGTATAGTATTGTTACGTATCTATCTGACATTAAGATGCCTCATACGGGTGACGGTAGATCCTGTACCCAATACGTATTTACATTAATTAAAACACAAGTAGGTAGGTACATTGTTTGAATTTAAAAAATCTCATATTAATGCCTTAAATGCATATAAGTGCAGTCCAAAATGTTCGTAGCAGAACGATGACGATAAGTTGGAGGTTTAGAGATAAATCACAAGGGCTGGGAGCTTTCCCGTGGCCGGGGCGGCGACCGTTGCTACGGCGGCGTAGCTCGGCTCCTTAATGAAAAGCGTGGCCCGCGCAGCCCCGCGCCCCCACGCCCCCGCGCCCCCGCGCCCCCGCTCGGAGGCTGCCGCCAGTAGCCCGCGGACCGCGCTCTCGACGACACACGCGCACACACGCTCCTGAATTTAATCCACAGCTATCTATCACTGTACGTCAATATCAGTAGTATTCTTTAATTATAAAGTGAATGTTCCTATCATAAATATGCAATTGAGTGCTTGTTTCATACATGAAAATGTGTTACGGACGAGTTGACCGGAAGAGGCTGAAACGGAGGCAGGAAGCGAGTAGGGTGGGACGCTTTGTTCGCGCCGTACTACGCCCGCGGCGGAGGCTGTACGCGCAGCATCCGCCCGCTCGCCATGTTGCTCTCCCGCCGTCCCTACCCGCCGCGGTGCAACCGGAACCTACCGATCTCATTTACGATTTGTTCTTGTACCGACAAGCGGAAAATTCGATTAATTATGTGCTTTATTAGATGAAAACCGCGAGTTCTTATGAAATTACGGTTTAATAGTACTGAATTTGCTTTCCTTTAGACCATAATAGGGTAGTAGGTAACTACTTAAAATTCATGTTTGTGGTACCCACTCGCTATTTTTCATAGCGGAAGTTACACCCGGCTACTTATTTTTTTATGCTCATTGAAAATTAAGTTCCTAGGTACTGTAATATTATTGTGTATTGATTTCGTCTTGATTGTTCTATATTATTAGGTGGGTACCTACTTGTGACGCATTTGAATTTGTATCCAGTAGTAGTAAGCGACATAACATTACATAATGATGCACAATAACTGGTTTCCTATAACTTGCGTGCAGGGTTAATGGAACAAGCAAACTGATTAGATGGTACTCCATCAGACCGTGTCTGACTGACTTACTTACCTATGGCAGATCGGCACAGTTTTAGCTACAACGTGTACTTTTGAACTTTGTCATAGGTAACTAAATAGGCGGTCAATCGTTATAATTTTGACTATATTTTTTTTTTTGAAGTTTGTCTAATGCTGATTGTCGGCCTAATTTTAATATAGTACCTTCAGACAGAACCATTTCCAACCCATGAAATCCAATATACCTACATGTACACTTTTTCACGCCTAAACCACTGAACGGATTTCGATGACTTTTACGAATGACATTATAATAGAATAGAATAGGTACTCTTTAATATTATGTACTTATCTCTAAGAGCGATCTTTGGATGCATAGGCTACTTTTTGTCTCGGTATCACGTTCCCTTGGGGTAATTTTCGACATCCACGCGGGCGAAGCCACGGGCAGTTAAGCTAGTTAATAATATAATGATAACTAGGAATTTAAACAGTAGAAAATAAGAAACGAACATACATTCTTATATAACCTACTACCACATTAACCCTGTGACAAGTGTCGGGTTAAATCAAATCTTGTAACAACATTCAAGACACTTGTCGCGGTAGAGCAGGCCTTTATTAATTTTCCTTATTTCGCATTACATGATGGTGTGACTGCGTTACTTTCCTGATGTAAAGAACATAAAGTGCGGGTGAAATTAGCCATAACACAACTTGTTGACGATTAATTACTACGCGTTGTACATACTGATACCGACACGGGTGTCCAGTTTAGCAGGTCTATTTAAATATAGTTGGTAACACTACACCTATATACATAATCATCCTATGATGTTCCCACTGCTGGGACACGGGCCTCCTAAGAGGGAGTGGGCCATTATCCACCATACGGGCCCCGTGCGGGTTGGTGGATGGTGCATGATCTATAAAGAAATTATTTTAAGATGTAGGTATGCACCTTTCTTTTTTTCAAATTTATTCTCAATAAGAAAATTTCAGATTTTTATGACTCTAGTTGCACTCTTCTCAACTATTGGGGACTAGTTGAACCTTTAAAGTTAAAATTTCCTTAAACAGGTACAATTACGTACCTGGAATGTTGTCCTTATAACCGGATGCGAAACACGTAGTTCTTATCCTAATCAAGGACCCAACACAAATCTACGTATAAGTTACTTTCACAAGTTTAAATTAAGTTGGACTGATCATAAACATTACTAACTTATTTATGCTTAAAGTCTACAGGGAAATGTTAATAGAACCTATCGGCCACAACTAACGAGCCAAATGCAGTTACAGATTTGTTAGATTAATTTGTAGTGCATCATTATGTGCTTATTTATAACATCGGGATACGTAAGCAAATGGAGTGCTAACTTCTATTATATCTACCTAAATCCGTGCCTAAGTACGTACTGTATTAAGTTGTAGGGACACACGTTATAGGTATTTGATTACACGCCATAACGTTAGCCGGAAAAATGCCATTCATAATGGAGCAACACAGGATAACACATACGACGTTTATTATAATAAAAGGCTATTGCAATGCTGTTTAAATAACATATAACATTTTATAAAAAAAAAAAAAAAACAATAGAGGATAACTAAAACCATAATCAGCCTGTAACGTTCCCACTGGTGAGTGCTGAATCACAGGTCTTCTCTCTGTGAGAGGGAGTAGGCCGTAATCCACAATGCGGGCCTAGTGTGGGTTGGCGGATGTCAAATGTCTTTGAATTTTTGTTTCTAGTATACCTATGCCGGTTTCCTCACGATGTTTTCGTTATTGACGATAAAACATTAAACATAAATTCTAATGACACCTTAGTGTCTCTAACTGCTTTTGTTGGAATTGACGCCGCGTCGTCCACCCGCACATAAGCGCTCCATTTCTTCTTACTCCATGGTTGATGTATTGATGCTATAACATTCATTCGTATTATAGTTTCCTTAGCATAAACTTATGATTAATTAATTAATATCTGATACTTAATTTTATATTGACAGTGTGCTTATGTTCCTTCACTTAGAGTCTGCCGGAAGTACAGTTTCAAGTATAGATCAGTTCATGATCTCAATATTAAAAAAATGGGCCCCAAATACAGGTGAACGACAATTTGTTGTCGCTTTATTTTAATTATTCTATGTTGCCTTCAAAATCATTGTTTACGTAGTTAACTGGCACAGCAGTATTATCGCGAACGTCAGAAGCCAGCCCGCATTCAGACGTTATCTCTCACTGAGACATATCTAGGAGAACATCTAATACCTACATGATTGTCTCGGTTTCTACCGTGTAAAATAAACAATGCTGGTCGCGTATCACTTTCTCGGCCACGATCGAACGCACTTCGGCAATCACAAGTAGCACCTAAATGTTCATCGACTAGATTTTGTTATTCTCCTCAGATTTGTATTCCGTCTTGAGGCGAGATGCAATTTCTGTTGAAATGCATCGGTGTACCGTGTACTTTGCATTCAATACTACACTCAATAAGTTTTGGAGAGAATCCAGCGGCGCTTTGAACTCACTTCGCAACTGTTTCATAGATATTTAAAAATAATTTGCATGCGATGCGCTCGCTGAATTGAATGTGTTTTGAGCGAGAAATGAAAGCAAAACTTTATGTGCGAAAGTTAATGTTGAACAAGGCAGTAGGTAACTAATAGTCGTACTCAGCGCTTCAACCTCCACATTTATTATGCGCACGGACAAAGTGTGGAACTTTTTGTTAGCGTTTGTATTCCCTTCTACGTCAGCCGTTAAATCAAGAGTGAATAGGCATCTTCTGGGTTTGCTCGTTCCATCATAGGCCTCATCCATCGCTTTCCACCAGGCGAGATCGAGGTCAAGCGCTGGCCCATTTTGCAAGTTTTTTCATGTTACTAACTGACAATAATTACTCATTGTAGTTGTGAAACAAAGGTGAAACATGAAAGTATAACCCACTGATTAGGGGCAGAAAAATCACTGAAGTTAGAAAACTTCGTAGCAAACGATCAAAAACCAAGAGAAAAATCACGACAAATTATTTCACAAACCGATGCTTATGTTTCTAAAATGGTATTTCCTCTATGTGTCATACCATACGATACCCAGATGTTTATTAAAATTAAAAATGGATAGTATGTTAAGAGACAAAGAATGTCTGATCCGCGAGATTCACCGGGCATTTCCTGTTGTTTTCAAACGGCCTGTCTTGTTTACTCAGAAGTAATTCTTTTGTGCTCCTACTGAGGGATATATATGAATGGTGTATAGTATTTTCATTGAATTATAAAAACATTGAGATCACCACTTCAGAAAAAATATTGTTAACTTAAAAAATCGGACATGAGAAAAATAAGTCCATAGATATTTTTAAACATCCCCCTAAATTAACATGATAAAATAATATTATCAAACTGTACAAAATAAAAATAAAAAATTACATACCTCCTAACAGACAATACAATGACCTTCCGAGGAAAATAATTGTTATAAGTAAAAAATAATTTTTAGGGTCTTCGTAGCACATTGCTACGAATATCGTAGCAAGGGAAGCCTCCGCTACGCCGCTGCTACAAGGTTGTCTTGAACGGCTCTATGCTATTATAGGCTTTATTCAACCCTCACAGTCTTTTGTTGATTTCGCACGCTTTGTGCGAAAGTGGGTTAGTTTAAATTAACATTTCCACATTAAGGGACGTATAAAATGTTTTATTCATTTTCTTCTTGAGAGGGAAAACATAGGAATTTTGATTTGGTGAGACTGAAAATTTTGATGTGGAAGTGGGGTTTTTGATGAGGTTTCACTTAGTTTTCGTTTTTGATAGTATTTTTAGTTATTTTAAAACATCTACATTTGAATATAATTTTGTCTAGGGACCTAAAAAGGCCACTTTGGCAGAATCATAAAACAATTCATATCACGCATTTTCATCTGTGTGACAGTTTTGTATGGAGATTCATAAAATGCTATAGGTACACCTCTGCCTAACCCTTCAGGGATATATAGGTGTCAATGTTTCAAATAGATGAATTGCGTGATATGAATTGTTTTATGATTCTGCCAAAGTGGCCTTTTTAGGCCGCCTGATCGTGTGTTTAAGAAGAGTTTGATTTTGACATCACAAATGTTCGCACACAAAAATTTCTCGATCTATGAGTGAATTTCTTATCCAGAATTTTATGTTCAAAATTAAAATAAAGTAAGGTTTAGCATCATTCATTTCCTATAGAACAAACGAGTTTATTTAACGTGAACTCTAAGAAAACCTTTTGTTTTAAATATGAAATTCATGGCACTTCTTATACAAACACTGCTGCTTCGTAAAATACGTTCAGTGCAAGTATGAACACCAAATATTCTTTGGTGAATTTCCTATATCTTTCTTTATTTCTTCTTGGATTTAAATTATAGGTATTGTAATGTCAGATCTTATGTAGGTACACTGGGAAATTGAAGTTTTCATAAATGTGAATAACATCGTAATTAAGTTGCGTAGGTGTTTGTAGTATTCTATAAAATAAACAACAAGAAATCCTTACTACTATTACAAATGCGAAAGTGTGTCTGTCTGTCTGTCTGTTACTTCTTCACGCTTAAACCGCTGAACCTATTTAGATGAAATTTGGTACAGAGATAGTTTGAGTCTCGGGAAAGGACACAGGATAGTTTTTTTTCGATATTCCCACGGGATCGAAATTTTTGCGGGTGAAACTGCGGGGCGCTGCTAGTAAGAAATTATATTACTTACCCGCTGCCTCATTGGTCAAGTGGTGGGAAGCGCTACTGCTGAGCATAATGTCTTGGGTTTGATTCCCAGATCGGGTAATGAGACATTGGATTTTTCCATTGGGAATTTCATAGTAGCAGCTTCGAGTCTGAATTTGTGCCCGGTTAATGGTAATAGGCTCACCTCCTGTTACATGGGACTTCAATATAACTGGCGAAATGATGGTGTACTATGTACGGTCACCAGAGGTGATAAGGAACCAGGGTCGTCGGATATAGTTGAAGATTAGTAAGAAATAGGTGGATGAACAAAAAGTTCATTTATTAAGTTAAATTTCATTTCAAAACATCCACCGGTTTCTTACTTAAACTTCAATTTTATCCGACGAAACTTGTTACTTATCTGTTTTGGTGACTGTACAGACGCTAGCACACCAAGCTACCCGAAACTGTCAAATTTTCCCAATGAACCTTGAACCTAATGCTTTAGCGATAAAGTTAAAAATCTATTAAAGAAATTTGACAGATTGTAGTAGCTTGATGTGCGCTGGCGTCTGTACATAGGTTTACCTCTGTCAACCCTACGAGGTAAACAGGCGTGATGTTATGTGTTGTATTTTAACTAATTATTTATCAATTCCGTCATTTCCGCGTTTGCTCAGAGTTTCTAAAGTGTTAGAACGTATCAGTTTTTTCTCATACATATGAACAGTTTCCAAACTAAAATAGTGAGGAGGATAAACAAACAATTAGTCATAAAAGGACCACACAGCTGTGCCAATGACCCCCCCCCCCCCCCCTCTCACCCCTCGTAAATATTTACGTTAAAATTATTTGATGTTAGCGTCCGTGGTTACGGGTTCACAATTTCTATTAGTAAAGGAAACTTAGCGAATCAATTTTGGATTTTATTGCATCGTAATAAGAGTCAAGTTAGTAGACTAGAATGTTTCATTAAGGAAGCGTCGTCCAGGATCAGTCTTCAGTTTTGAATGATGGAAACGAAAATAGATGGAATAACTGCAGACGGTCAAACTTGGAACAGAGCTTAAGTATTAGTTTATGTTTCGATAAACCTGTATTTCTGTTGACTCTGTAGTCATTGCATTTTAATAGTGTTTACGAACAAATTCCTTTTGTAGGATCTAAAAATGTAGGAACAAATTCTTTCGGAAACTAAAGTTAATCAACTATCGGTTTTCTCCGTGAAAACTTAGGCGAAGTAAGCTTGAGATGAGCTGTCATTTCATCATAATATATGCCACGGATCAAGACACTTAAGCAGCGGTGCTATTCTGTAAAAAGATCACCGTGATAACTTAGGTGAAGTGAGCTTCAAGTGAGCTGTCATTCCACCTGATGCTAGG